>CP092873.1:55557200-56908418 GCA_030710605.1 Cordylochernes scorpioides | reverse complement strand
GTACAATTAATCAAGAGGTTTATTTGGGGATAATGAGGCGCTTAAAAGACCCAAAAGAGGGCAAAACAATGACTGGATACTTCACGTCGATAATGCGCGGCCGCACACAGCCCATGTTGTTTTGTAGTTCTTGGCCAAGCATTCAACCATACAGATCCCTCATCCACCCTATTACCCCGACTTAGCCCCCAATGACTTTTTCCTCTATCCTAAATTGAAAATGAAGTTAAAGGGAAGGAAATTTGACAACGTTGGTATGATACAAGCTGAATCGAAGGCAACCTTGAGGAAACTCTCAAAAAGTGATTTTATCTCCTGCTTCGACAATTGGAAAAAAAGATGGAACAGGTGTATTGAGGCAGGAGGGGCATATTTTGAAAAATATTAAATTAGTTTTTTTATTTGTTTTATTTTTTCAAAGATACAGAGCAGTCCTGGAAATTAATGAACGTACCTTGTATATATAAGTCAATGTCTTTTTCGCGATAAACTCAAAAACTACTGAACCAATTGGTACCAAATTTTGCATGTCGCTTTTCATAAACCTGAGGAAGATTTTCGGCTACATTTTTATTAGTATTTTTGGCTATTTATTTTTATCATTTGGAGAACTTTTTTTACGCGGAGTAAATACGAGGCGAAGTAACAATACCAGGCCAATTAAACGACCAATGATCGTTATGCATTTTTTTAAAATTTGCATGCGTATTTTTTGAAGTATCTTTTTATACGAGTGTTACTTTTTTGTAAAAAAAATATAAAATACTTTTGTAGTATTGAGAGAGAAATTTATATTACTAAGTTACGGTAAGTGCACACAATGCAATTAAAAAAAATAAACTTTACAAAATTAGCGTTACTGTATGTAAATAATGGCTTTCGTATTTTTTATTAATTTTGTTCTGGCCATTGTTTTTTATCTCTTCTCAAAAAAATCGTTTAAAATGCAGTCGCAGTCAGTAACAAACACATATGTTTGCCTAATTTCCATGTGCTCTTTTATTTTTAACAGAAAAATATTTACATGCCAGTAATTCGGATTAATTTTTTATAACCCTATTTTTTATTGTTTACTGAAAAGATGGGCATCGCAGTCAAGTTCCATCGCATTCACTCACCCAACTCAGGCAATTTCAAGGGTTAATGCGCTGTGGCGGGTACCTCGGGGATTGGGTGGAAAAGCTGCCATCTATTTAAACTATATTGATTTCGAAACAACTAAATGGATTGCAAAAAATAATTAAATACCTAAACCTTAATATAATTTTCGCCTGTGGTATATGTGTTACTTCCGTATTGCTATTCTATGGCACTTCTAGTATTTATCATTGATGTACTTTCAGTATGAAAGAAATTGCACTCGGGTGAAGCCGGGTCATTCGTCTAGTTTTATATATATATATATATATATATTGTTGCGCTGGTGACTTGATGTACTGGGGGAAAACATCCGAGAAGCCTTTTTCACGTTTATTCACAAACTAATGGTTTGGAGAAAAAATCAATTTCTAACTAAAGATTATTGTCTCAAATATTCTACACACTAAAAGTATGCAAATCAACAATACAAAAAGTATGCAAAATAATTATACAAAACAAAAAGTATGTAAAAATAATTATATATAAAGTTTTTAAAATAAATAAGTTATAACAGTTTACGATTAAATCCATAAGATGTAGACAAATCAAGTAAGTTAAAAATGTGACATGTAAACAAAAAGACTCCAGCAGCGCACCAACATTACTCCCTCTCTTGAAAAAGACTTCTCCTCAAGTCTGGTGACCTATATGGCTTTATTCTTGTCATATGTACAATTTGCCTCTTTTTCCTTTTTCTATTTCTTCTTCCAGATTTCGGGAATCTCTCCATCAAATATATTCCCATTTTCTCGAAAGGTCTTGAAGCTGGTGGAATCGGCTGCAACAGTCCTTGAGGCGATTGGGAAGGTGTCTTGCGAAACTGGCATTCAGGGCAACTCGATACATGATCCTTCACAGTTTTAAGTATTTAGGACCAGAAATATTTATTTTCAAACGATTGTAATTTCTTTCAATGCCCATATGACCTGATGTCGGATGGTCGTGCATATCTTCTAAGAGCTCTTTGAGCTCGGTTTGTTTTTCGGGACTATCGACAACCACGAATCGCCAGTCACAGAAGGATTTTCTTGAATAATTTTTCTTTATATTCGGTGAAGTTCTCTCCATAGATGTTTTGATTCTGATTAACTAAATTATCGATCTTTTTTTATATAAGAATCATAATCATGTTCTTTATAATCAATTGTGGAAATAATTCTGTCCGGGATAGGACATCGTGACAATCCATCTGCATCTAGATGAGTTTTTACAGACTTGTATTTAATAGAAAAATCATATTCTTGTAGTTCTAGTAACCACATCGCAAAACGCCTTGTAGAGTTTTTCATTTTTGCCATCAAGCATAACTATGGTGAACGGTATATATATAGTGAAATTTCTTCCGTAAAAGTATGGTCTAAGTTTTTTAATCACCCATATGATAGCTCGGCATTCTTTTTCGGTTGTAGATTATTTGTCCTCTGATTTATGTAATGTCCTGCTGGCATAATAAATTGAACGCTCTTTAGAGTTTTCGTCTAAATGAAACAACCGCTCCAAGTCTTTGATCACTTGCGTCTGTGTGAAGGCCTATAGACTTATTTGGATCATAATGCGTTAATACTTCAGGAGAGATGAGCTGGCAATGCAACTTTTGAAAATTCTCTAATAGATCTTCTATAATAAGAACAAAGTTAAAGAACTGATCGGATATCTTTGACAGTTTTGGGCGTTGGAAATTTTATTATTTTTATGGGTCTGGCGTGATTTTTTCATTTGAAACGACATATCCCAAAATAAGAAGCTTGGTATATGCAAATCAGCATTTCGAATCATCGAGCGTCAATCCTGCTTTTTTTTAAACAATCTAAGATTGTCTTCAATCAGTCCAAATGGGACTGTAGATCTTCTAAAAATACAATTATGTCATCGAGGTAACACAGGCATATTTTACACTTATGGGTTTCAAGAACAGTATCCATTAATCTCTCAATAGTTACTGGCCCGTTGCACAATCCAAAAGGTAGAACATTAAATTGATAAGGTCCATCAGATGTGATAAAGGCTTTTTTACGCTCCTGTTCTTCCACCTCCACTTTCCAGTAGCCTGAACAAAGGTCTAGTGAGTAAAGTACCTGGAGCCACGATGAGAGACGAAGTAGTCATCTATGCGCGGAATTTGATATTGGTGTTTTACTGTGACTGAGTTCAGATTTCTATAATCTTCGAAAATTCTAAATTCTCTATTCTTTTTATTCACTAGAATTACAGGGGATGCTCAAGGACTTTACCATTCAAGTCGGGTGAAATCATCATTGGCAACAGAACAACCCTTGCAACTACCTTCCCTTTCTTCATTCCCCAATCTTATATATTCCCCTCAAGAGATTCTTGCTCGCCAGAATTTTTTTTATTACCCGGTTCATCATTCTTTAATTATCATTTTATCTTTTTTTTTCATCATACAAACCGGGTACCATCATCATTGGCAGCAGTACATCTCTTGCGTTTACCTTTCCACATTCCTCAACCTACCTACATCTCCCTGCTAGTCTGAACTAATAATACAGACGGAACATCTTGAACGTTCTGTTAATGAAAACAGTATCTTACTAACACAAGTTCGTACTGCATTGCAGAACTCATTAAGCTATTTCTTTGCAGGAATATACTCAGACATCCCATATACCCTTATCAACCCTCTGCGTCAACTTATAACCTTAGTTCAACTTAATAGCTTTATGCTTTCTCAATTTTTTTCTATGAGTTAATTACTTCACGGCATTTCTAATTTTATCTTGCATATTTTCTCAATTTTATCATTTATTCTTATGTATTTTTCTTTCATCATATTCTATATCTTATTGAGACGTCATCATTATTGTTCTATGTTATTATCCTATACTTATAATAATTTATCTAATTTGTGCTCAAATTATTTCTTTTGATTTTATAATAGGTTTTGTTAGGTCATCATTCATGTTATTTAATTTCCCCCAAACAAACCTTCATCACCGGGGGCACATTCTATCGTATATTTTAAACTGTATAATAATGACACTTTTAGTATATGTCACATATCTTCCAATTAGTTAGAGCCGATGCATTAAAATATCCTACCTTCTTTTAAAATGTACACCGTTTCTATTTGCTACTACCCCATATTTTGTATATATGCTATATCTTTATTGATAATGCCTGTAAACCCCTTTTTGTATGTAACACTAAAAATGTTGACGTCAAAATAAAAATCCAAAGAACGGTCAGCTGGGGACAGCTGGGGAGAGAGGAGGAAAATGCCAAAGCCTATGTGGGGCCCCCAGGGACTCTTTAGAGACAACCCCTGAAAACAGGACAAGTTTTGGCAGGGGGTCAGCAAATGGTTCTAGGGGGTGTTTCTCGACAGTCCGCTTCAGCCTGTCTCTCAGACACACTCTCTCTCCATGTCTCGGCGATAGGCATCCAAGTTTGTGTAATGGCCTCTACCTCTGTCCCGTGGGCTGTCCCCGATCCCTCTATGTGCTAACATCTAGCCCTGCCTCTGCTTCTTGTTGTCCGCGTGTGGGAAGATCATCAACACTCGCCTCACGTACACGACTGCCAGCTTATCCATACATCGACATTTGCAACAATATTACATACATTTGAAGATTCCACCCACAAAGTATTGTTTTGGCAATTTATTAGCGCTTTATTTCGACTTAAAAGGTCATCTCCAAATATTATTTCAGGGTTGCATTTTTTTAAGATGATCATTTTTATTTCATATTCTTATTGATTTCAAATTTAACTTTTGACTTTCCTTTGCATTGAGTTTTTGATCACCTGCTGATTTCAATTTTATATTTTTATCGGGTATGATCTTCAACTCGAACTTCTTAACAAATTCCTCATCAATCCAACTGACCGTTGTTCCGGTGTCAATCAGTACTTCTATTGGCATTCCTCTTATTACACTGCAAATGATTTTGTTTTTCTATAGATTTACAATTAAATTTATTCTATCACCGGAAAGTTGCGATCCTTTTGATTTAATTAGTTTTTTGACGCTCCCCTAGAGTAGGGAAGTCTTCCTCATTATGAATGTCGAAATCTGGATCCTCTTGCTCCCTATCCTTGATGCCTCTACAAGTCTTTAGTTGATCATCATGTGGTGTATTTGGTTCATCTATAGACCTCGTAAATTGCCACGGATAGGTATGATGTCGGTTTGGTATTGGGGCTTATATGGGCAATATCTCGTAATATGTCCATGTTCCGAGTAGTTCTAGCAGATTCATTTGTCACCCTGATACCGCTTCCGATAATAGGTGTTAGGACGTGTGAATCTTTGCTCGTTGTTGCGATTTTGTTGAGGTGGGGGTGAATCTCTCACATTGTTGCTACTTGTTCCTGCTCTAGTTTCAATTTTTTTCCTCGAATTTACTCTGAATATTATTTTGTCTTCCATAGTCAATTGGGCGCTCGTTCGATATTTGGTGTCTCTCGTTCGAAGGTCGTGCTGGACCTCTATAGTTATTATAATTATATTTCTTTGTAGGAAATGATTGGATCGGATTCACTCTTTGACTGCAGCTTCTTCTCTGTTCAAAGTCAACCAGATGTCGATCAATGCGTCTTGCTATTTCCAAGAATTCTTTAACCCTACTCCATGGTGATATTAATACGACGAGCGAGAAATATTTGTTTATAGTCCAGTTTTCATATAATAAAGTTGTTGGAATATTTAATTTTATAATATATATAAATAAATTATATATATATATATACTAGACGAATGACCCGGGCAACGCCCGGGTTTACCCGATTAAATGTTTCATTCAAACACTATTCGTTACAATTATAAATTGGCGCCGTGGATGTCACTCTTGTGAAACGTCCCGGTCCAAACTTTACATAAAAATTAGGTCAGCTGATATTACCTCCCATCTTCACCGCTAGAGGCGCTGCTCGCGAGCAAAAGGGCAAATTCGACGAATATTCGGGATAGAGACCTGAAAATTTCACTCTAAGTTTTTCCAGATTCTACTCTATATACTGTTAAAATTTCAGTCAGATTAGTTACGATATAAATATTCAAATCTTCAAATCGTTTTCCCCGTATTTCTTTACCTATGTATGGAAATTTAGGTTTGAATTAGTGAACTACTGCGAATTTGTATACCGGACATACAAACAAACAAACATACAAACATTGATTTATATATATATATAGATATATATTCTGTGAGATTGTATATGATGATAACCGTATATAAAATAGTTGTTGTTGTTAAAAGTGACGAACAAAAACTTGATTAAGAAATATATATAGCCACTATTATCTTTTGTGTTTTCTTATTGTAATGTATGTATAATAAATAATACATTTAAAGGAGTAGTCTGTCAATCATCAAAAAACAATAAAGATTATGGGCCCAGCACCATCTACAACTGCGATATAGAAGAATAATTATAAAAACAAAAATGGCGGATATGTCGCAATTAAATATATCGAAGCTTGAGGGCAATAATTTTGCTAGTTGGAAATTTAGAATCCTTTCTGTGCTTGAAGGAAAAGCTTTAGCACATTTTTAGTACAAGATTCATCAAAAGGTGAAGTCGAAAAGGCGAAATGGATCCAAAAAGACGCCCAAGCAAAAGGTATTATTACATGCGCAATGAATGATTCGAAAGTCGCACTTATTCTTACCTGCAAAACATTCTAAGAGGAGAAAAAATGCTTGAAAATGCAAGAATTCTCGGTGCTGAAATAGATGAAGAATTCACCACTGCACCTATTAAAGGATTACCTTCAAAATATAACATTATTGCCATACAAATAGACAGTATGGACAATCCAACTATTGATAATATTCGACGCCTATTCGTATTATACCAAGAAAGATACTGCAATCAAGAAAAAGACGAACATTCCTCTGCTTACAAGGTTTATAATAAGAATAAATATAAACATTATAAAAAACAAAGACATCAAAAATGTACAAATGTTTCATCTGCCACAAACAAGGACATAAAGCCAACGAATGCTGGCACAACCCAGAAAACAATCGTCAAAGAAGAAAAAGTAAGTGAATTTGCAAAACTAGTGAAAGAAAGGAAAAATTTGGAACAACTTTGGATTTTGGATAGTGGGGCATCAAGCCATATGACATCACATTTTGAAATACTGGAAGAACCTCAAGATGATAAAAGAAAAATAATTCTTGCTGATAATAGTTACATAAAATCCCAATTTTCTGGAAATATAAAATTGAGGGATAATGATAATGAACCCTTTATTCTAAAGGATGTATTACATGTTCCAGATTTAAATGAAAATCTTTTATCAGTTAGCAAGATAGTTGAAGACAATAAAAGGATTATATTTGATATACAAGGTAGCTATATCATAGATCAACAAGGTAGAACCTTAATAGAAGCAAAAAAAGTAATGATTTTTACATAATCAATTCTATTTTATTTAACCCATTCACTGAAAATGACTCAAAAACCTATAAGAATAGTGATTCCAACTGGGATAAATGGCATGAGAGACTGTCACAAAAATAACATTATATGCACCTAACGAAACAACACTCTTCAGTTTACAATTTCAACTACAATGAAGCCAACATTCCTATGATCAATGCATTACCTGCATAAGGGCAAAAAGCACTAGATTACCATTCAAGGAGGTAAAATACAACCAGTCAAAGAATCAACTAGACTTTCTACACCTTGATCTTATTGGACATATCAAAGAAATATCCATTGGTAAAACAAAGTATATATGAACAATAGTTGATGATTATTCAGGAAAATTATTTGTTGAATTTTTAAAGTCTAAATCGGAAACACCCCAAATATTTAAAAGTTTTATTGAAAGAGTGGGAAATCTAACTGAAACGAAAATTGAAAGCATCAGAACAGACAATGTCACTGAATTTGTAAATGATGAAATGGCTACTTATTTGGAAGGAAAGGTAATTCAACACCAAAGGACAACATTTTTCTCTCCACAGCAGAATGGAAAGGCAGAAAGATTCAATAGAACTTTAATTGAGGGAACTAGAGCTCTCTTAATTGAATATCAACTACCAACAAAATTCTGGGCAGAAACCATGAATACTTTTATATATTTAAAAAACAGAACACCATCTAAAAACAATGAAAAATTTACACCAGAAGAACTATTTTATAATAGAAAACCTACTGTATCCCATTTAGAAATATTTGGATGTCATGCTGAAATTTTTATACCAAAGCATAAAAGGTCAAAACTTGAATGTACCACACAATCTGGCATATTTGTTGGTTATTCTTCATAAAGAAAGGCTTACAGAATTTGTGATCCTAAAGAGTTTTCAATTACTGAGTCAAGAGATGTGAAATTCCTTGAAGACAAGAAGGTTACAGCACTTCTTGATAATGATAACACTACTAAGACTCAAGATTATTCCTTGATAGAAATATTTGAAAATCACAACAGTGAAGAAACATTTCCATTGCAAGAGCCAGAAGATGTAGCAGAAAGCAAAGAAGAAAATCTTATCTCTCCCAATCAAACATCACCAAGATACAATTTAAGACCAAATGTAAGCGACCAAATTTACTATGAACTTTCTTCAGATGAGGAACCTATATTTGACAATGAAGACAAAGATCCTACCTATGAACCAGATGAAGAAGCATATAAAGTTTATCATGGAGACTTACTACCATCTTCCTATGAAGAAGCTATTAGTAATCCAGACTCAACTTTATGGAGACAAGCAATGAATAAGGAAATACATTCCCTTAAAGACCATCATGTATGGAACCTTATTGAATTACTTCATGGTGCAAACCCTATCAAATTCAAATGGGTATTTTCAAAGAAAATTGATCCCCTAACCAATAAGGAAATTTTCAAAGCAATACTTGTTGCTTCGGGATGCTCTCAGAAATATGGGACGGACTACAATGAAACTTTTTCTTCAGTAATGAAAACTGATTCATTTAGAACCCTCCTAGCCTATGCCACAATGATGGAATATTAATTTCACCACTTTGATGTTGAAACTGCCTTCTTGTATGGAAAACTAACAGAAACCATCAATATGACCCAGCCAGAAGGATATCAAAGACAAGGTAAAGACATTGTATGTAAACTTAACCAGGCACTTTATGGACTAAAACAGAGTGGCAGAATATGGTATGAAACCTTTACAAAATACCTTTTAGAAATAGGCTTCACACAACTTAAATCTGATAAATGTCTTTTCACTTATAAAATTAACAATTCATGTTTACTTTTAGGATTGCATGTTGATGACATGATAATAATAAATTCAGATCCTGTAATTTTGCATGCTGTAATCCAAAAATTAGAACCATTAACATTTCAGGTATGGAAATTATTAGAGAGGATGATAGACTAATTTTAAAACAAGAATGTTACATAAATAAGCTTTTAGAGAAATATAACATGCTGGATTGCAAGCATATCTCAACTCCATTAGATCCTAATACCAATTTAGATAATTATAAAAATTCTAAAGAAGTTAATAAGAAATTATATCAAGAACTAATCGGATCATTACTATACCTATCAACAAAATCTAGGCCTGATATTGCTTTTGCAGTTACTATATTGAGCAGATTCAATCAAAGCCCAAGAGAAATACACATGGGTGCTACTAAAAGAAGGGCACTAAACAATATGGATTGATTTATTGTAAGGGTGATATACAATTAAAGGCATATTCAGATGCTTCATGGAATTGTGGCAGAACCACTATTTCAAAATCAACTACAGGATTAATTTTTTATTTAGGTAAAAATTTAATTTCATGGTCAAGCAAAACCATCCCTAACAAATGCTTTTCAACTTGTGATAGTGAAAAACAAGGAAATTTCAATGTGTAAAAAGGGGTATTTATATTCAATATCATTTTGAGGAAATTACCACAACATTTGTTAAAATACAAATATTATGTGACAACCAAGCATCAATTTTTTGACTAAATCTGGTCAAACTACAGATAAATCTAATCATCTAATTAAATCTATTGCATTTTTACATAAACAGTTAAATAATAACACTTTTAATGTTTAGTATGTAAAAGGTGAAGACAATATTTCTGATATGTTAACTAAGTGTTAGAACTCATGGCATTTTGTATGTATATATGTAAATAATACAACTATTTTCATATTTTTGGTTTTTGTGTGTGTGACCCCTCAGCGAAGGGGAATCTATTTTTTGCTGTTTCTTCTCCTTTTTTCACACACCGGCCCCCCCTTGCCGAGAGAATGTAAGCGTCCACCGGCCGGATGGACCGTCCAAAGTACCCACCGACCAATTGGAGGGGCGGAAGGGTCAAAAAGGTCAGGGGCGCGGGGCCAGAGTTGGTGTCACAGTTGTGCCGACAAGACAAGAAAAAATCCTCGCGGGGGCTTGCCCAAGAGGAGCTTCGGGATCTTCGTCCATCTTCCATAAACGACCATACAAGCGGTCTGAGAAGGGACTGAGTGGCTGACATCTCAAAGGAAGGTGAAGCCGAGACGAATCGTTGAGAGATTCGCATAGTGGTTGGAGTACGTCAAGAGCGACGAATTGTGCTTCATCTGAAGATTCCAGGAAGTTCGTCGAGGACAGACGAAATTGTGCTTCCAAGGCAGGGGGGCTCGGGCAAGCCGACCTAACAACTGAGAGGAACTGTTTTTGGTGAGCACTCTCTCACATGCTTTTATTTCCTAAAATTGATATATGTTTTTATGTTAATCTAGCATATTTTTTTGTATTTTTCTTTTCTTATCTTTACTAAGTTTTTTTATTATTTCGTCAATATCATCATTTTTATATATCTGCTTTTGTTAAAAAACATTTAAGTTGCATGCAAATTTTGGATTACACAAAAAATAATAAGTTTTTCATATATTTTTTATCCTTCATTTTATAGCTAACATTAAACAAAACTTTATATGTGTAACCTTTTGTTGTCTTCCTTTTTTCTTGCTTGAACACCCAAGGCAGCCCAAAACAATATCAAACTTTAGGTTAAAGTTTTTATTTTGTTAAAAAGGGGGTTTGTGGAGCGTTCAGAATTTTTCTTTTCCTCCACGAGCTTTTTTAATTACCCCGTTCTTAACATTATATTTTTTGGCGTCCCCGGGTGGGCTGCATTGGCTGGTCAAAATCGAGAAAAGGAAAAAAAAAGGTTTCGAGAAAAATTATATATTTAAATAATGCAGAATATTGATATCTTAAAAAGGGCTAGAGCCCCCAAAAGAGCTATTTTTACTCGGCTGTCCACCGAGTTTTGGACTGAAATAGAAAAGCCAGATTTCGATACAAAAAAATATAGAGCTAAATATAACCGAATTTGTGCTCTCTCTAAGGAAATAAATGAAATTGATTCAAGGTATCGTGGGCTCCTTCTGGAGGATGAAACCATAACGGAGGTCAAAATCGAAGAAGAATTCGAGGGTTGTGAAAACTATGTTCAAGGGATGTTTGACATAGAAAATAAATATTTGTCTCGGTGTGAAACCGCGAGGGATAGGGTCGACGGCTCATTGGTGGAGTCCGCGGCGAATTCGGTTGTAAATACCGAATCTAAAAGAACTATTAGGTTGCCAAAAGTGGAGCTACCAAAATATAAGGGCAACCTAGAGGATTGGCTCTCATGGTGGGGGCAATTTAGTAAAATCAATGACGATGAAACTCTTGGGGATGTAGATAAATTTCACTATCTGCTACAAGCGGTAGTCGAGGGATCCAGAGCTCAACGTCTTGTGTGCAGTTACCCTATAACTGAGGATAATTATCCCAAGGTAGTACAAGCCCTAAAAGATCGATTCGGAGATAAGAACCTTCTTATAGAACACTACATAAGGAGACTGTTGAAACTGGTTGTTTCTAATGCAAGGAAAGAAATCCTTCCTCTTGACGAGATCTACGATGATCTAACGGCTCACTTAAAGAACCTAGAATCACTGGGTGTTAACACGGAGATGGCAGGCGTGTTTCTCTACCCATTGGTTGAGTCGAGTCTGCCATTGGACATTATTCAGGTGTGGCAGAGGAATCCTGCTGTGGGCTATGGTATAAAAGAAGAAGGAGCGGAGAATGGAGATAAGAGCGATGCCAGCGGTAGACTTCAGGCTCTGATGGACTTCCTTCGGGATGAGGTGAAGGGTGCTGAGCGAATGGCATTTGCTAAGGAGAATTTTGAGGGTAATAGCTCAATGAGGGCTACAGGTTCTCAACTAAAGACTCCTCGGAAGACACCGCCCACTGTCTCCAATTTATTCGGCAGCGCATTTAAGAGAAAATGCATATTCTGCCAGAGGGATAATCACCTGAGTAGTGAATGTTTTGTTGCCTCGCGTCTTACACCTAGCGAGAGGGATCAAAGGATAAAGGAGGCTAAAGTCTGCTTTAAGTGTCTAAAGGGTAACCATCTGAAAAGGGAATGCCGAGCAGACATAAAATGTAGAAATTGCGAAAAAGATCATCTAGATATCTTTTGCAATAAAATTGCTTTGAAGCAAGGAGGAAACAATAGTTTCAAAGGTGAAACATCTAAGGTTGTAAATGAAGGAAATGCAACATGCACGGGTGTTAATATGTCTGCGCGAACATGTGCCAATGACATCTTACTAATGACTTCCGTGGCGAAATTGAAAGGGGCTAAAGAGACTAAAGAAGTAAAAGTGTTATTTGACACTGGAAGTCACTACTCCTATATAAAGAGATCAATTGTCGAAAAACTGGGTTTAAACAAAATAGGAGAGATAAGTTTGGAAAAATCTCTTTTCGGGGGAGGAAATATGAAGGAGGCGTTGCATGGGAAATATGTTTTGAAACTGGGAAGTCTAACCAATAAAATTGATGTAGACATAGTCGCCCTCGATCAACCAGAAATTTGTGCAAGGATACCGCCGATTCCAAGAGGACGTTTGTTATACAAATTAAAACGGAAAAGGATCTATATTCACCCGTCAAATTTTAGAAATGAGGAAATAGACATTTTAATAGGTAGTGACTACTTTGGACAATTACTGACCGGGAAGGTCGTCCATCTAGGAGAGGACCTAACTGCCGTAGAGACAAAATTAGGATGGACGCTTATGGGGCAATCTCCGGTGGTGGGTAAGGAGGATAAGGTCCAAATTGCATTGAATATGTTGGTTGCAAGAAACAACTTGAAAGATCTTTGGGAGCTGGATATCTTGGGAATCCAAGATCCCATCGAAGTTGTCTCAAAAAAGAAAAGGGAAACTGAACTAAAGGAACATTTTATAAAAAATATAAAGAGGGATGAAGATCAACGATATTCAGTCGCGCTACCGTGGAAATGCGAGAGAAATAATGTACCCTCGAATTTAGAAATAGCGCAGAGGAGATTGGAAGCATGCACTACTAAGTTAAGGAAGGAGAAAATGGTTATTGAATATTCTACTATTCTTCAAGAATGGGAGAGAGAGGGCCTAATTGAGAGAATAGAGGAGAATAGGCCTCAAAAGAAGGGCCATTATTTACCGCATAGGCCGGTGTTCAAGGCTGAAAGTAGGACGACGCCTCTTCGTCCTGTTTTCGATGCCTCCTGCAGGTCGTATAATGGTCTTTCTCTGAATGACTATCTAGAAAAGGGACCTAACCTTTTGGAAAAAATACCTGAAATAGTAATTAGGTTTAGAGAAAAGGGTATTGGTGTTCTAGCCGATATTCGAAAGGCATTTCAGATGATTACAGTGCAGCTTCAAGACCAGGACTTTCTTCGCTTCCTTTGGTGGGATCAAACTGACCCTATGAAGTTAACCGTTTTTAGACATAAACGTGTGGTATTTGGGCTTAACTGTAGTCCATTCATCTTGGGTGCAGTTATTGATCATCATCTGAATTCTGTACAAGGTCCGGCAGCTGAAATCGCAAAGACTATGGCGAGATCCTTTTATATGGATAATTTGGTAACATCCCTCTCCTCTCAGGAGGAGGTCCAACAATTCCAGAATACAGCTGTCAATATCATGGAAATGGCAAAAATGGACTTGCGTGAGTGGGAATTTAATTTACCAGTGAGTAATTCAAAGGAGGAAAAAGGAACTACTACCAAGGTGTTGGGACTTGTGTGGGACAAAGTAGAGGATGTACTTAATTGTGATGTTTCTATTGAAAAGGATCTCTCCCGAAGACTAACCAAGAGGATTATCCTTTCTAAAATTCAGCAAGTTTTTGATCCTTTGGGAGTTTATAGTCCTATATTTTTGCCTCCTAAACTATTATTACAGAGGTCCTGGGAGTTGAAAATTGGATGGGATTCTCAATTACCCGAAGATATGGATCGGGAGTTTAGAACATGGTACTCCCAAATTGGTCTATTAAGTCAAATCAAAATTCCCAGGCATATTTGGTTTGATCAAACTAATAAGAATGAAATACATGTCTTCTGCGATGCCAGTAAATCAGCTTATGCAGCAGTGGCATATATGAGAAGTGAAGTGCAGGGGGGAGTACATTTGTCTCTGCTTTGGAGCAAATCTAGGCTTGCGCCAACCAAGAGGGTAACCATTCCTCGGTTAGAACTTTTGGCCTGCGTTTTAGGAGCTAGACTTGTTAAATCTATTTCGACTGCCTTAACAAATAGTTGCCCTGTTACTTTATGGACCGATTCCTCAACCGTTATGGCTTGGCTCAAGAGAAAAAATGAGTGGAATGTGTTTGTAAGAAACCGAGTACAGGAAATACGAGACACTGTCAATAATGAGAACTGGAAGTTTGTTTACGGAAAATTTAATCCAGCGGATTTGCCTTCTCGAGGGTGCTCTATCGTACAATTTGTCTCGACCAACTGGTGGGAGGGTCCTGAATGGCTCAAAGGGGAAAAGGAGAGTTGGCCTAGTTTTGAACCGACTATTGATGAGGAAGAGATCGTCAAAGAAAAAAGAAAAACCTTACAGGCCCACACCACTCTCATTGTCGAGGCAAATCGATGGTTCCTAGATAGAAGATCCAAGTATAGCTTAAACATTAGGATTATGGGATAAAAGGGAATAAAAGAAGAAAAGTTTCTTTATTAGACAATTATAACGGTGCGAGCTTTCGGGCAAAATACCCTTCTACAGGCGTGGTAGACGTGACACTATAACGTAGGTAATGTGGCTAGAAAGAGAGTATATAAACATGATTATTTACATATTAGCGGAATGTGCTATGCAAATGGGGATTTTTCATTTGTTATGAATATTGTAATTAAAGAGATAGTAGGCAAATAGGGCATTTGTATATTTGGAGTTTGAGTCTATAGAGGAATATGTTAACGTAAATTATAGGATATGCGATATTTCGAAGAATTTTAGGAAATGTTGATATCGGGCTATCGTGTTATGGTTATTACTGCAAGGCCAGGAGAGCACGATAGGCATCAGGAAGATCTATTTTACAGTTTATGCTGTTATGTCTGTGGGATTCTATGGATTCGAGAACTAATCGCTGGTGCTGGTTATGAATGCGTCTGTAATGTATGGTGGGGTGGTTGGTGTTGAATGTATGGCCAGTATTGAGTGTGTGCTGGTAAAGGAGGGACCTGGTGTCTTGGTTGGAGATGTTTCTAGAATGCTCAGACATTCTGATGGCGACGGATCTACCTGTCTCGCCAACGTATGTGGCAGAGCATTGTTCACACGAGACAGAGTAGACCGCGCCAACAGAATGGAGGGGATCAGGGGGGGCATGCGATTTAGTATATGGGTGACGGAGGGATGTGAGCAGGTTGGAGGAGTTTTTATATAAGGTGCGGATACCGTATGCTTTAAGGCTTCTGGCTATGTCGGCTGAGGAGGGGGAGTAGGGAAGGAAACATAATGATCTGTAAATTTTAGGTTGGTTGGAGGGGCCAGGTGTATATGAATGTCTATTGATGAATTCAAGCGGAAACGATGCTATGGAGAGGTGCGATATGATGAGATTTTTCTCAATTTCTATAAAATCTCATCATATCGCACCTCTCCATAGCATCGTTTCCGCTTGAATTCATCAATAGACATTCATATACACCTGGCCCCTCCAACCAACCTAAAATTTACAGATCATTATGTTTCCTTCCCTACTCCCCCTCCTCAGCCGACATAGCCAGAAGCCTTAAAGCATACGGTATCCGCACCTTATATAAAAACTCCTCCAACCTGCTCACATCCCTCCGTCACCCATATACTAAATCGCATGCCCCCCCTGATCCCCTCCATTCTGTTGGCGCGGTCTACTCTGTCTCGTGTGAACAATGCTCTGCCACATACGTTGGCGAGACAGGTAGATCCGTCGCCATCAGAATGTCTGAGCATTCTAGAAACATCTCCAACCAAGACACCAGGTCCCTCCTTTACCAGCACACACTCAATACTGGCCATACATTCAACACCAACCACCCCACCATACATTACAGACGCATTCATAACCAGCACCAGCGATTAGTTCTCGAATCCATAGAATCCCACAGACATAAGAGCATAAACCGTAAAATAGATCTTCCTGATGCCTATCGTGCTCTCCTGGCCTTGCAGTAATAACCATAACACGATAGCCCGATATCAACATTTCCTAAAATTCTTCGAAATATCGCATATCCTATAATTTACGTTAACATATTCCTCTATAGACTCAAACTCTAAATATACAAATGCCCTATTTGCCTACTATCTCTTTAATTACAATATTCATAACAAATGAAAAATCCCCATTTGCATAGCACATTCCGCTAATATGTAAATAATCATGTGTATATACTCTCTTTCTAGCCACATTACCTACGTTATAGTGTCACGTCTACCACGCCTGTAGAAGGGTATTTTGCCCGAAAGCTCGCACCGTTATAATTGTCTAATAAAGAAACTTTTCTTCTTTTATTCCCTTTTATCGCATAAATAAACCGAGAAGATTATAACTGTCTTTATTAGGATTATGGCTTGGGTTTTAAGATTCTTGGACAATGCGAGAAGAATACCCACTGAAAGGGGAAATTTGAAAGTAATAGAGTTAGAAAGGGCCGAAAGGAAGCTGTTGAAATTGGTTCAACAAGAAACTTTCCCAGGAAAACAGGCTCCGAAAAATGGATTAAAGACTATTAAATCCGTCGAAGGTCTGTGGTGCGTTGAGACGAAACTGCTACATGGACAAGATTCAGAAGTGTTTAAACGACCTATTTTACTACCTCGTAATCATCCTTTGGTGGAACAGATGGTTCGTGAAATACACCAACAAAATGGGCATGGAGGGGCCCAATTCATTCTTTCACAATTGAGAGAGAAATTCTGGATCATTGGTGGTCGCAGATTGATTAAACAAATAATTTGAAAATGTGTGATATGTAGGAGGCATAATCAGAAACCTATTCAGACTCCTGGCGCGGCTTTGCCGACTAATAGAATAGGGTTAGGCAAACCCTTCGAGGTGACAGGTGTGGATCTGTTGGGACCGCTATATCTTAAAGGTGGCAGCAAGGTTTGGGTGGCCTTGTTTACTTGCGCTGTTTACAGAGCTGTCCACCTAGAGATTGTGAGAACATTAGAGGCAAACACTTTTTTGTTAGCTCTTAAAAGATTCATTTGTAGGCGTGGACGTCCCGGAAAAATATATAGTGATAACGGGACAAATTTCTCAAAAACAAACGAATTACTTAAACGCTTGGATTGGGGGGAGATTGAAAGGGAATCGAGTGTAAAAAGAATCCAATGGATTTTTATCCATCCCTCAGCGCCTTGGTGGGGAGGTTTTTGGGAGAGATTGGTAAGGGTTGTTAAGAGTTTATTGGTTCGTAAGCTCGGATTTAGTAAATTGAATTATGTACAACTTGAGACTGCTTTATGTGAGGTAGAGAGTATTATCAACAATAGAGCTCTTTCATATATATCGGAAGATGACCAAGACCTCATTCCCTTGACCCCTCAAATGTTTCTGCAGACTAACGCAAACAACGAGTTTCCGGAGCTAGAAAAAATAAGAGTGAATTCTTTCACCAGAAAATACAAGATTTTGAGTAAACTAAATGAGGAACTCAAACAGAGATTCCGCAAGGAATATTTGGGGGTACTGATACAACGGGCCGAAAATAAAAGGGAGCTATGCATAAAAGAAGGGGATTTAGTCCTTATAGGCCAGGACAACACTAAAAGAATTCTCTGGCCTGTTGGAAAAATAATAAAACTTTACTTGGGGAAAGATGGGGTGAACAGGGTTGCCAGAGTCAAGACATCTACAGGTGAATGGCTACGCCCTGTACAGAGACTGTTTCCCCTTGAGATTTCCTCTGAGGAAACTCCTGAAAAGGTGACTGGGGATAAAAAACCTCTAACGATCAAAACAAGATCCGGACGTGAAGTCCGCAAACCAATAAGGTTTGCTCCTGATGTTTTGAATCAGTGACAAAAGAAAAAGAGAGCACATTTCCTTGTTTTTTTTTTGTGTTTTCACACAAAGAAAAGGTGGGGGTATGTTAGAACTCATGGCATTTTGTATGTATATATGTAAATAATACAACTATTTTCATATTTTTGGTTTTTGTGTGTGTGACCCCTCAGCGAAGGGGAATCTATTTTTTGCTGTTTCTTCTCCTCTTTTCACACACCGGCCCCCCCTTGCCGAGAGAATGTAAGCGTCCACCGGCCGGATGGACCGTCCAAAGTACCCACCGACCAATTGGAGGGGCGGAGGGGTCAAAAAGGTCAGGGGCGCGGGGCCAGAGTTGGTGTCACAGTTGTGCCGACAAGACAAGAAAAAATCCTCGCGGGGGCTTGCCCAAGAGGAGCTCCGGGATCTTCGTCCATCTTCCATAAACGACCATACAAGCGGTCTGAGAAGGGACTGAGTGGCTGACATCTCAAAGAAAGGTGAAGCCGAGACGAATCGTTGAGAGATTCGCATAGTGGTTGGAGTACGTCAAGAGCGACGAATTGTGCTTCATCTGAAGATTCCAGGAAGTTCGTCGAGGACAGACGAAATTGTGCTTCCAAGGCAGGGGGGCTCGGGCAAGCCGACCTAACAACTGAGAGGAACTGTTTTTGGTGAGCACTCTCTCACATGCTTTTATTTCCTAAAATTGATATATGTTTTTATGTTAATCTAGCATATTTTTTTGTATTTTTCTTTTCTTATCTTTACTAAGTTTTTTTATTATTTCGTCAATATCATCATTTTTATATATCTGCTTTTGTTAAAAAACATTTAAGTTGCATGCAAATTCTGGATTACACAAAAAATAATAAGTTTTTCATATATTTTTTATCCTTCATTTTATAGCTAACATTAAACAAAACTTTATATGTGTAACCTTTTGTTGTCTTCCTTTTTTCTTGCTTGAACACCCAAGGCAGCCCAAAACAATATCAAACTTTAGGTTAAAGTTTTTATTTTGTTAAAAAGGGGGTTTGTGGAGCGTTCAGAATTTTTCTTTTCCTCCACGAGCTTTTTTAATTACCCCGTTCTTAACATTATATTTTTTGGCGTCCCCGGGTGGGCTGCATTGGCTGGTCAAAATCGAGAAAAGGAAAAAAAAAGGTTTCGAGAAAAATTATATATTTAAATAATGCAGAATATTGATATCTTAAAAAGGGCTAGAGCCCCCAAAAGAGCTATTTTTACTCGGCTGTCCACCGAGTTTTGGACTGAAATAGAAAAGCCAGATTTCGATACAGAAAAATATAGAGCTAAATATAACCGAATTTGTGCTCTCTCTAAGGAAATAAATGAAATTGATTCAAGGTATAGTGGGCTCCTTCTGGAGGATGAAACCATAACGGAGGTCAAAATCGAAGAAGAATTCGAGGGTTGTGAAAACTATGTTCAAGGGATGTTTGACATAGAAAATAAATATTTGTCTCGGTGTGAAACCGCGAGGGATAGGGTCGACGGCTCATTGGTGGAGTCCGCGGCGAATTCGGTTGTAAATACCGAATCTAAAAGAACTATTAGGTTGCCAAAAGTGGAGCTACCAAAATATAAGGGCAACCTAGAGGATTGGCTCTCATGGTGGGGGCAATTTAGTAAAATCAATGACGATGAAACTCTTGGGGATGTAGATAAATTTCACTATCTGCTACAAGCGGTAGTCGAGGGATCCAGAGCTCAACGTCTTGTGTGCAGTTACCCTATAACTGAGGATAATTATCCCAAGGTAGTACAAGCCCTAAAAGATCGATTCGGAGATAAGAACCTTCTTATAGAACACTACATAAGGAGACTGTTGAAACTGGTTGTTTCTAATGCAAGGAAAGAAATCCTTCCTCTTGACGAGATCTACGATGATCTAACGGCTCACTTAAAGAACCTAGAATCACTGGGTGTTAACACGGAGATGGCAGGCGTGTTTCTCTACCCATTGGTTGAGTCGAGTCTGCCATTGGACATTATTCAGGTGTGGCAGAGGAATCCTGCTGTGGGCTATGGTATAAAAGAAGAAGGAGCGGAGAATGGAGATAAGAGCGATGCCAGCGGTAGACTTCAGGCTCTGATGGACTTCCTTCGGGATGAGGTGAAGGGTGCTGAGCGAATGGCATTTGCTGAGGAGAATTTTGAGGGTAATAGCTCAATGAGGGCTACAGGTTCTCAACTAAGGACTCCTCGGAAGACACCGCCCACTGTCTCCAATTTATTCGGCAGCGCATTTAAGAGAAAATGCATATTCTGCCAGAGGGATAATCACCTGAGTAGTGAATGTTTTGTTGCCTCGCGTCTTACACCTAGCGAGAGGGATCAAAGGATAAAGGAGGCTAAAGTCTGCTTTAAGTGTCTAAAGGGTAACCATCTGAAAAGGGAATGCCGAGCAGACATAAAATGTAGAAATTGCGAAAAAGATCATCTAGATATCTTTTGCAATAAAATTGCTTTGAAGCAAGGAGGAAACAATAGTTTCAAAGGTGAAACATCTAAGGTTGTAAATGAAGGAAATGCAACATGCACGGGTGTTAATATGTCTGCGCGAACATGTGCCAATGACATCTTACTAATGACTTCCGTGGCGAAATTGAAAGGGGCTAAAGAGACTAAAGAAGTAAAAGTGTTATTTGACACTGGAAGTCACTACTCCTATATAAAGAGATCAATTGTCGAAAAACTGGGTTTAAACAAAATAGGAGAGATAAGTTTGGAAAAATCTCTTTTCGGGGGAGGAAATATGAAGGAGGCGTTGCATGGGAAATATGTTTTGAAACTGGGAAGTCTAACCAATAAAATTGATGTAGACATAGTCGCCCTCGATCAACCAGAAATTTGTGCAAGGATACCGCCGATTCCAAGAGGACGTTTGTTATACAAATTAAAACGGAAAAGGATCTATATTCACCCGTCAAATTTTAGAAATGAGGAAATAGACATTTTAATAGGTAGTGACTACTTTGGACAATTACTGACCGGGAAGGTCGTCTTTCTAGGAGAGGACCTAACTGCCGTAGAGACAAAATTAGGATGGACGCTTATGGGGCAATCTCCGGTGGTGGGTAAGGAGGATAAGGTCCAAATTGCATTGAATATGTTGGTTGCAAGAAACAACTTGAAAGATCTTTGGGAGCTGGATATCTTGGGAATCCAAGATCCCATCGAAGTTGTCTCAAAAAAGAAAAGGGAAACTGAACTAAAGGAACATTTTATAAAAAATATGAAGAGGGATGAAGATCAACGATATTCAGTCGCGCTACCGTGGAAATGCGAGAGAAATAATATACCCTCGAATTTAGAAATAGCGCAGAGGAGATTGGAAGCATGCACTACTAAGTTAAGGAAGGAGAAAATGGTTATTGAATATTCTACTATTCTTCAAGAATGGGAGAGAGAGGGCCTAATTGAGAGAATAGAGGAGAATAGGCCTCAAAAGAAGGGCCATTATTTACCGCATAGGCCGGTGTTCAAGGCTGAAAGTAGGACGACGCCTCTTCGTCCTGTTTTCGATGCCTCCTGCAGGTCGTATAATGGTCTTTCTCTGAATGACTATCTAGAAAAGGGACCTAACCTTTTGGAAAAAATACCTGAAATAGTAATTAGGTTTAGAGAAAAGGGTATTGGTGTTCTAGCCGATATTCGAAAGGCATTTCAGATGATTACAGTGCAGCTTCAAGACCAGGACTTTCTTCGCTTCCTTTGGTGGGATCAAACTGACCCTATGAAGTTAACCGTTTTTAGACATAAACGTGTGGTATTTGGGCTTAACTGTAGTCCATTCATCTTGGGTGCAGTTATTGATCATCATCTGAATTCTGTACAAGGTCCGGCAGCTGAAATCGCAAAGACTATGGCGAGATCCTTTTATATGGATAATTTGGTAACATCCCTCTCCTCTCAGGAGGAGGTCCAACAATTCCAGAATACAGCTGTCAATATCATGGAAATGGCAAAAATGGACTTGCGTGAGTGGGAATTTAATTTACCAGTGAGTAATTCAAAGGAGGAAAAAGGAACTACTACCAAGGTGTTGGGACTTGTGTGGGACAAAGTAGAGGATGTACTTAATTGTGATGTTTCTATTGAAAAGGATCTCTCCCGAAGACTAACCAAGAGGATTATCCTTTCTAAAATTCAGCAAGTTTTTGATCCTTTGGGAGTTTATAGTCCTATATTTTTGCCTCCTAAACTATTATTACAGAGGTCCTGGGAGTTGAAAATTGGATGGGATTCTCAATTACCCGAAGATATGGATCGGGAGTTTAGAACATGGTACTCCCAAATTGGTCTATTAAGTCAAATCAAAATTCCCAGGCATATTTGGTTTGATCAAACTAATAAGAATGAAATACATGTCTTCTGCGATGCCAGTAAATCAGCTGATGCAGCAGTGGCATATATGAGAAGTGAAGTGCAGGGGGGAGTACATTTGTCTCTGCTTTGGAGCAAATCTAGGCTTGCGCCAACCAAGAGGGTAACCATTCCTCGGTTAGAACTTTTGGCCTGCGTTTTAGGAGCTAGACTTGTTAAATCTATTTCGACTGCCTTAACAAATAGTTGCCCTGTTACTTTATGGACCGATTCCTCAACCGTTATGGCTTGGCTCAAGAGAAAAAATGAGTGGAATGTGTTTGTAAGAAACCGAGTACAGGAAATACGAGACACTGTCAATAATGAGAACTGGAAGTTTGTTTACGGAAAATTTAATCCAGCGGATTTGCCTTCTCGAGGGTGCTCTATCGTACAATTTGTCTCGACCAACTGGTGGGAGGGTCCTGAATGGCTCAAAGGGGAAAAGGAGAGTTGGCCTAGTTTTGAACCGACTATTGATGAGGAAGAGATCGTCAAAGAAAAAAGAAAAACCTTACAGGCCCACACCACTCTCATTGTCGAGGCAAATCGATGGTTCCTAGATAGAAGATCCAAGTATAGCTTAAACATTAGGATTATGGCTTGGGTTTTAAGATTCTTCGACAATGCGAGAAGAATACCCACTGAAAGGGGAAATTTGAAAGTAATAGAGTTAGAAAGGGCCGAAAGGAAGCTGTTGAAATTGGTTCAACAAGAAACTTTCCCAGGAAAACAGGCTCCGAAAAATGGATTAAAGACTATTAAATCCGTCGAAGGTCTGTGGTGCGTTGAGACGAAACTGCTACATGGACAAGATTCAGAAGTGTTTAAACGACCTATTTTACTACCTCGTAATCATCCTTTGGTGGAACAGATGGTTCGTGAAATACACCAACAAAATGGGCATGGAGGGGCCCAATTCATTCTTTCACAATTGAGAGAGAAATTCTGGATCATTGGTGGTCGCAGATTGATTAAACAAATAATTGGAAAATGTGTGATATGTAGGAGGCATAATCAGAAACCTATTCAGACTCCTGGCGCGGCTTTGCCGACTAATAGAATAGGGTTAGGCAAACCCTTCGAGGTGACAGGTGTGGATCTGTTGGGACCGCTATATCTTAAAGGTGGCAGCAAGGTTTGGGTGGCCTTGTTTACTTGCGCTGTTTACAGAGCTGTCCACCTAGAGATTGTGAGAACATTAGAGGCAAACACTTTTTTGTTAGCTCTTAAAAGATTCATTTGTAGGCGTGGACGTCCCGGAAAAATATATAGTGATAACGGGACAAATTTCTCAAAAACAAACGAATTACTTAAACGCTTGGATTGGGGGGAGATTGAAAGGGAATCGAGTGTAAAAAGAATCCAATGGATTTTTATCCATCCCTCAGCGCCTTGGTGGGGAGGTTTTTGGGAGAGATTGGTAAGGGTTGTTAAGAGTTTATTGGTTCGTAAGCTCGGATTTAGTAAATTGAATTATGTACAACTTGAGACTGCTTTATGTGAGGTAGAGAGTATTATCAACAATAGAGCTCTTTCATATATATCGGAAGATGACCAAGACCTCATTCCCTTGACCCCTCAAATGTTTCTGCAGACTAACGCAAACAACGAGTTTCCGGAGCTAGAAAAAATAAGAGTGAATTCTTTCACCAGAAAATACAAGATTTTGAGTAAACTAAATGAGGAACTCAAACAGAGATTCCGCAAGGAATATTTGGGGGTACTGATACAACGGGCCGAAAATAAAAGGGAGCTATGCATAAAAGAAGGGGATTTAGTCCTTATAGGCCAGGACAACACTAAAATAATTCTCTGGCCTGTTGGAAAAATAATAAAACTTTACTTGGGGAAAGATGGGGTGAACAGGGTTGCCAGAGTCAAGACATCTACAGGCGAATGGCTACGCCCTGTACAGAGACTGTTTCCCCTTGAGATTTCCTCTGAGGAAACTCCTGAAAAGGTGTCTGGGGATAAAAAAACCTCTAACGATCAAAACAAGATCCGGACGTGAAGTCCGCAAACCAATAAGGTTTGCTCCTGATGTTTTGAATCAGTGACAAAAGAAAGAGAGAGCACATTTCCTTGTTTTTTTTTGTGTTTTCACACAAAGAAAAGGTGGGGGTATGTTAGAACTCATGGCATTTTGTATGTATATATGTAAATAATACAACTATTTTCATATTTTTGGTTTTTGTGTGTGTGACCCCTCAGCGAAGGGGAATCTATTTTTTGCTGTTTCTTCTCCTCTTTTCACACACCGGCCCCCCCTTGCCGAGAGAATGTAAGCGTCCACCGGCCGGATGGACCGTCCAAAGTACCCACCGACCAATTGGAGGGGCGGAGGGGTCAAAAAGGTCAGGGGCGCGGGGCCAGAGTTGGTGTCACAGTTGTGCCGACAAGACAAGAAAAAATCCTCGCGGGGGCTTGCCCAAGAGGAGCTCCGGGATCTTCGTCCATCTTCCATAAACGACCATACAAGCGGTCTGAGAAGGGACTGAGTGGCTGACATCTCAAAGAAAGGTGAAGCCGAGACGAATCGTTGAGAGATTCGCATAGTGGTTGGAGTACGTCAAGAGCGACGAATTGTGCTTCATCTGAAGATTCCAGGAAGTTCGTCGAGGACAGACGAAATTGTGCTTCCAAGGCAGGGGGGCTCGGGCAAGCCGACCTAACAACTGAGAGGAACTGTTTTTGGTGAGCACTCTCTCACATGCTTTTATTTCCTAAAATTGATATATGTTTTTATGTTAATCTAGCATATTTTTTTGTATTTTTCTTTTCTTATCTTTACTAAGTTTTTTTATTATTTCGTCAATATCATCATTTTTATATATCTGCTTTTGTTAAAAAACATTTAAGTTGCATGCAAATTTTGGATTACACAAAAAATAATAAGTTTTTCATATATTTTTTATCCTTCATTTTATAGCTAACATTAAACAAAACTTTATATGTGTAACCTTTTGTTGTCTTCCTTTTTTCTTGCTTGAACACCCAAGGCAGCCCAAAACAATATCAAACTTTAGGTTAAAGTTTTTATTTTGTTAAAAAGGGGGTTTGTGGAGCGTTCAGAATTTTTCTTTTCCTCCACGAGCTTTTTTAATTACCCCGTTCTTAACACTAAGGCTTTAACGAAGGAAAATTGTTTAACTTGTTGTCGTTATTTAATTTCCAAATTTATAGCATTTAATACTCTGATGTATGTGTAAAACTACCCATTTATTTGAATATAATTTGTTTGTTTACATTACTGTATTATTATAATTAGTTAGGCTTAAATTTTGCTAACACTAGTGTAAAAAAAGGCTGAGACGTCAAAAGTTATGAGCGCCACCTTGTGTTAAACAAATTCATTATGATGTCATTTGTGTGACGTAATGCCACTGTGCGCTCTCGATGGACAATTGTAGATACATTGTTGAAATATTTAATTTTATAAAAATACTAGCGGGTGTACCCGGCTCCGCCCGGGTTTTACTCGAGGGAATGTTTGTAGTCTAGTATGTTGATATAATAAATCTATCTGAATATTAGGAAAGGTCAGGTAATTTTTTTTGTAAGGTGATGCTCTGAAAAAGAACGCTATACCACTTTATCACTAAACAAATTGGCGAGTCAAAAATAAGCAACCTAAACAATCCATTAGCTTTGCAAGATAAGAAAAGAAATAGAGAAACGCATGCAAAATTCTCAACACAAATCAAAATCTTTAATCCTCAGAAGTAATGTATATTAGGTAGGATGAGGTTTATTTTGTTTCTATTACATTACATCATCTTTAAATCTCAAAGCAGAGCAAAACTGGCATACCCGAGACATTTGGCCTATATCGACAGATGAATCAGCTTTATAATCAATATGGGCATTATACTGCAAACCTGAAAACGGCTTATGAGTCCAAAGCTGAATACGCTGAACAGGAACTTGCATAGTTTGTGTAGCTGCGACGCGGGCTTCAGAATACCTAAGACGGCGAAGCGCACGACGCGTCTCACTTTGAAGTGGTGTCTCAATAGCTCTAGCATTCCTATATCTCCTGGAAGCAGCCGTATTCCTACCAAGTAAACGTCGGCTGTGGCGAGGCATATTCTGAAAAAAATTAGATTGAGATTAATAACAAAAGCTTCAAAACCAGCAATTTCTAAACAAAGCATAAAAATTTCCTGTCTTTTTGAGGTAAAAATCAAAATTTTTATTTTTTTTATTCAAAATAACCTTCAGATATGTTAAAAAGATTTTAAAAAACTAAAATCATTATATTATATATTACCAAAAAATTAATGTACAAAACCAGTTATCATTAAAAAGCTTCAAAAATATACCAACCGCTGGATAGGGCAATGAAAAAGCATTCTTTTTTGAGGTAAAAAATAGAAATAATTTTCTAAAATACAAAATACAACCCCTATATGTTGAAAAAAACTATAAATAATCTAAATATAAAATATTTAATCAAATAAATTAAAATATATTTTAAAAAATTTTGGAAAAGGACTTCAAAAAGACAAATAAATGAATCCGTAAAAGAAATCCCTTGCTTATTTAAAAATATAAATATCCTATTTTTTAGATACAACCCATATATGTAGAAAATATAATAAATAAACTGTATTTAAAAGATAAAAGCAATAATTAAAAAATTTCATAAGAAAATTTAAAAAAGGACCTCAAAATGACCCATAATTGAACACAATGAAATTGCTTGCTCTTTTTTGCGATTAATAATAAAAAAACCCAAATATAAAAAAACACAACACCTATATGTTATAAATACCACAAATAATTTGTATTTGAAAGATCTAAATAATTAAATAAAAATTTCTTAAGAAATATTTGAGAAGGGCCTCATAATGACAATCACATAAACATATCAATAAAATATCTTGCATCTTAGTGAAAAAAAATAGAAATAACCCAAAATTTGTTTACAAAACAACCCATATATGTGGAAAACACCATAAATAATCTACTTTTAAAATATCTAAGCAATTAATTAAAATTTTGTTAAGGTCCTCAAAAAAGACATAAAATTGAGCACATTAATGAAATTTCAAGCTTTTTAGTGAAAAAAAAAATAGAAATAACCCAAATATTTTTTACAAAACAACCCATATAAGTGGAAAACACCATAAATAATCTGTTATTAAAATATCTAAACAATTAATTAAAAATTTTGTTAAGGTTCTCAAAAAAGACATAAAATTGAGCACATTATTGAAATTTCAATCTTTTTTTGTAAATAAATAATATAAATAACCTTAGTCTTATAAAAATATTAACCACGTAAGTTAGAAATAGCATATATAATCTGTATATAAAATAAAATAGAAATAAATTAAATTCAGCCTAAAAATTTATCTAAAATATAAAATTGATCTCATCAAGTAAGGCTTCAACTTTTTTTGGTATAAAATGTGAAAACTATAAAATAAAAGTATCTTACCATGTATAAAAGTTATTAAAATATATATAAAAAGATTAAAACTAATTTTCCAAGAAGCGCAAAAGTGTAAACACTTTTGAAAAGCCTAAAAATTTATTTAAAAAATAAAATTGATCTCATCAAGTAAGGCTTCAACTTTTTTTGGTATAAAATATGAAAACTATAAAATAAAAATATCTTACCATGTATAAAAGTTATTAAAAAATATATAAAAAAGATTAAAACTAATTTTCCAAGAAGCGCAAAAGTGTAAACACTTTTGAAAGTGTAAACACTTTAACTCTGTTGAATTTTTTTTGTATTTTATTGATAACAGCAAAGTTATGTATGTTAAAGTTAGAAAAATATTTTGATGTTAAGCAAAACCTGCTCCATCTCGTTTTACATAAATGTTGAAAATTTGGTCGAAATTGATCCATTGTAACGAAAGTTTTTAGTGATGTCCACTTATGAAATTTCCATTTTATTAATATAGATATATGATACATTTTGAATGATAGAATGTAATTTCTTTTTGTTTTTACTGAAGATATAACTAAATGGAGTATGTACATTTTTTTTTTGTTTAAAAAGATTTGAAAAATAAAGAGATGATGATTGAGGTGGAGACAGCCACAAACGACTGCTAATTTTTTTTTCACGCATCTATAGTAGAAGTACATCAGCTAGTTGACAGGATCGCTGCCTACGGGAAGATCCCAAGAATATCTTATATTTTATCAAGATCAAAGCAAGGTTCCTGCCAGGACTATTTAAAGAAAAGAAAAAAAAATCAAAATGTCATCGAAGAAAGACTTGAAAACTTTACAGAAAGAAGAGGTTGTTACCGGAGCGAAAATAGGCATATCAATTAAAGAAATCTTGCCGATTTTCAACCCTGATACAGGCCTTACGTATCAAGAATGGCGAAATATTTTTGAAAGGATAGTCAAGTTTCAAAGTATTTCAGAAAAGGATGCTCTATCAATGATCCCGAGCATTTTTAAAGGAAAAGCGTTAGAGATATACGTCTCGATGTGCCAGGACGTGTTTACGTTGGATGAACTTCACCAAGCTAAGAATACATTTTTCCCGGTATCGACAAGTGGATTGATGAAGCAATTTTGGACTGAAAAGAAGCTACCATCGCAACTCCTAATGGACTACTATTTTAATAAACTGAAGTTGGCAAAAATATTGAATATAAGTTCGGAGCAGACCCTGGAAGCGCTTTCTTCGAATGTAAACGCGAAGCTGAGACCATTTTTGATCGCTGCCAATCCAGCTAATCTGGACATGTGGATTAAAATTGCATCTTCCCTGGAAGAAGAATTTCGACATGAAGAGACATCTTCACCATTTAATGGCCCCAGATATCGACGGGACTTTCAAAATATCGACTCAAGGAATGCAACGCCTTCACAGGATTCTCTTCCTTCAGGTGCCCGCCCCGGCAGAGAGGTTGGCGACCGACAAGAAACCCGGCGAGAGCAGTTTTACCAAGACTTTCGAGGTAATGTAAGGCAACTTTAGTGGTGCCCAGGAGTGTTGAGTGACATTGGGGTAGATTCATTACTCTTGGGAACCTATTTAGTACTTTTTGATTCCGGCAGTGACATTAATATTATTTCCGTACACCTATTACCTGAATGCCTTTTAGATATGATAAATAACTCTAGCCAACAACACACAAACACACCTAATATGATTAGCACTGTATCTAACCGTATTGGAATATTTGGACAAATTTGTTTAACGATCAGAATTGGAGATATAACTAACAATATGTTGTTCTATATTATTGATAATCCAAATTTAAATTTTCTGATAATATCCACTAAGTACCTGAAATATTTTAACCTAAAGATTGATTTTGATGAGAATGTTATTATGCAAAATAATGTGTTTTTATCCAAATTTCAATATACATTTTCTAAAGATGAACTCAATGCTTTGCAATATTGTGATAACTCAAAAAAATATTTTGGTGTTTTTAATAATGCTAAATATTGTAAAAAACATAATTATTGTTTAAAACTTTCAGGAAAATGTAATCATATAAAAAGTTACCTCTTTTAGATAGAACTATTGATCAATATAACATAAATGTCCCCTCTTGTTTTAAATCTAAACTCGTTTACCAACCAAACTTTCGACCCTTACCCTTGCCAAATCTAGAAGACAGCTATCTAAATAATGATGACAAACTTAAGAATATTTTCTACATTTTATTAAGTCGCTATAATGATATTTTTGGTGAAAACAAATATAATATTAGACCATTAAAAGTAGATCCCCCCAGGTTAAGAATCAAAGACAAAACTCCTGTTTGTCTCAGACCTTATCGACATAATCCCAGGGACACCGAAATAATTAAAGAACAAATTAGGCAATTATTAAAATATGGGATTATTAGGCATGCTTTTTCTCCATATAGTTCGCCAGTAACTTTAGCACATAAAAAGGGAGAAAATGAAAAATCTAGACTATTTAAAATAGTAATGAAAATTAAGGAGAAAAGATTTTTATTCAGATAAACGTGTGACAAGCTTTCGGGCAGTCACGCCCTTCAACAGGTAGCAAACTAAGGTAACAAACGACTTTATATAGGAATCTATTTGAGGTATATTTGCATATGTGATGTATATAGTACGGCGAAAATACAATTCAGGTTAAAATTTGCATTTCTAAATTACTGATATATAACAACTACGTAAGCATGCTCATCGTGTAATGATAAAGAATAAAGAATTAAAAACGATACAAATTGCAGAATGGATATGGTAAAACATGATTTCGGGAAAGCAACATGAATCCGCGCTAAAAAACTAAAACCTACGAAAGAGTTCTCAAAACGCGTAATTATGGCCATATGCTACTATTATGGAGTCAAATTACCAGATACCAACTGTTCAACCCGCCATCAGCGGCCACACAAGACTAATAGACGGGGGGGGGGGGGGGAGTATCCGTTTTTTAAGTTACTACATATATCTTGATATTGGTCAGGTAAATCAATATGGCGATTAATACTGTTTTTGGAAATGGATAAAATGGCCTCTATGATTAATATTTGGTGTTTACTGGGAATGTTAGTATATAGGGTGGTGGGAGAAGCTAGATTGAATGAATGGCCAGTATTAAGTGTGTGGTCGTATATGAGGGATCTGCTGTCTTTAGCGCGGATTCATGTTGCTTTCCCGAATTCATGTTTTACCATATCCATTCTGCAATTTGCATCATTTTTAATTATTTATCCTTACACGATTAGCATGCTTACGTAGTTGTTATATATCAGTAATTTAGATATGCAAATTTTAACCTGAATTGTATTTTCGCCGTACTATATACATCACATATGCAAATATACCTCAAATAGATTCCTATATAAAGTCGTTTGTTACCTTAGTTTGCTACCTGTTGAAGGGCGTGACTGCCCGAAAGCTTGTCACACGTTTATCTGAATAAAAATCTTTTCTCCTTAATTTTCATTACTATTTTAACTAATCAATGGAGAAAGTTTTCATGCAGTTCAAATCTAGACTATGTATCGACTTTAGGAAATTGAATTCAAAACTGATAGGAGATAGTTTCCCAATTCCTTTAGTTGAAAATATCATCCAAAAGGTGCAAGGCTCAAAGGTATTCTCGTGCCTTGATATTCTAAGTGCATACTGGACTATTGGTTTACATGAAAAAGATTAACCTATTACTTGCTTTACCACCACAGAAGGTTCTTACCAATGGTGCAGATTACCATTTGGATTGCGGACAGCTCCTGCTATTTTTAACAGGATCCTCACTTCCATATTGCAGAAATATGAACTTAAAAATATAATATCTTACTTTGACGATATATTGGTTTTCTCAAAAGATACCGAATCCCATTTAGAACACCTTGGGGTAATATTTGAAATCCTACAAGAGGAAGGTATCCAACTTAGGAAAGATAAATATTTGTTTTTTATGCAAAAGATAAATTATTTGGGTTACGAAATTTTTGGAGATCAAATCTCTCCTTCAAGTACTAATGTTGGTATAATTAAATCTTTGCCCCCTCCTCGTGATGTTAGATGCTTAAGGTCATTTTTGGGCAGCGTTACGCATTATGCAAAATTTATAAATAGTTTATAAGTGAGAGCGCCTTTTAATAATGATCTATTGAAAAAAGATGTAAATTTTACGTGGAGTGAAGAGTGTCAGAGGAGTTTTGAAGCCCTTAAAGAAGCATTAGTTTCGAAACCAATACTCCAAATTTATAATCCATTATTAGCTACACATATCTTTTGTGACGCTAGTATTGCAGTTTTAGGAGGCGTACTTAAACAGGAGTATCCTGATGGCACCTTAAGACCCATAGCGTTTTATAGTAGGGCTTTAAGGGGAGCAGAATCCAAGTATACAATAACAGAACTTGAATTATTGGCGATAATAGAAACATGTAAAAGATATCATCCCTATATTTCAGGTCAACATGTGATAGTTCATACCGACCATAAGGCATTAATTTGGTTAAATAATTTCAAACATACTGACGGTAGATTATTCCGATGGGCGCTAAAATTATCAGAATATGATTTGGAATTTAAATATAATAAGGGATGTGAGAATCATGAAGCCGACATGTTGTCTCGACTGCCATATACTTGCTTCTTAACTGTTCAAAATATAGAACAAGAACAAAAATCATTACTTAAGCCTTCATCTAAACTATATTTCATTAAAAACGGCATTACTTATATTAGGCTAAAAAATAGAGATAGGATTATCGTACCACCCTCCTTACAACAACAATTGATAAGTAGGGCTCACGAAAGTTTAGGACACCCAGGCATAAGTTCAATGGCTAGAGTTATCTCAACACAATATTATTTCAAAGGAATGATAGGACAAATAAAAAATTATATTCTGAAATGTAAAATATGTCAGTCTGTAAAGAAGCCAACTACACCTTCGTATGGACTCATGGGTAATTTACCACTAGCTGAGAAACCATTTGATATAGTTGTCCTTGACAGTATTTTAGGATTAGGGGATTATAACAGTACAAAGAATTGTCTTCATGTGATAGTTGATAATCACTCAAGATACATCTGGGCTTATCCTTCTAAGAGTACGTCTATAGCAACGTACATCAATATAATAAATCAGTTATTAAATGTAGGTAAACCAAAAATTATCGTTACTGATAGGCACCCCTCATTTGTGTCCAAAAGGTTTAACAAATTTATACAAGAAAAGGGCATAAAACACGTAATGACATCCCCTTCGCACCCACAATGTAATGGGCTTGTAGAAAGGGCGAATGCGACAATTATCTCAAAACTTAGACTTCACCATCAACAAAATCCCAGAATACCATGGCCCAAATTATTACAAAAGGCCTTAGAAGAATATCGGAGTATTCCTCATTCCATAACTAAAATGCCTCCCGTTTATTTGCTTTTTGGCATAACGCCATCATATATCAATAATTTAACAAGAGCATATCCACCCATAGAAGAGGCTAGGAGAATTGCAAATGAAAATACAGAAAAATTACATCTCAAATTGGTAAAAAGATATAATGAATCCCATAAAACGCCTAATCTAAAAATAGGGGATAAGGTCCTTTATAAGATCCCTTACCAATCAGGTCAAGGTAAGCTTATGCCAGCCTTTTACCCAGAACCATACACCATAATTTCCATACCCTCACCACAAACCATAGAAATAGATAAGCCATGCCAACCCGAAAATAAGCATGCAACAATAGTTAATATTTCTAAAGTAAAGCTCTGGGATCCGGTAACTGAAGATAATACTGAACCACCATTCCCATTTCAGGAAGAAGAGGATTTGGAAGGATGCTTGGGTGTCGAACCTAACAAGCAAGCTTCCACCGATAGTCCTCAGGTTTTATTCTCTTCCATTAAAAATCCAGATCACCCCACAGAGCCCCTGGAGAAACTACTGCTGGTTTCGGTAGACACCCAAACTGAATCGGAACCAGTTGTATCCTGTGAGGTTTACCAAAGGTGGAAGAAGAGGTCATATAAATTCCAAGAACTGGGGTGCGGTTCATTGAGAAAATAACAAAAAGTTTCCCTGGAATGGGATTCTACATGGAGAGGGTCTCCATAGACATGTAATGTCCAAATTTTAAAATATATTTTTTTTTCTTCCTGCCTATTGTTAGTTAGGTTTTGTAGGGCCACCTTTTCCTGTGATTTTCCCCAACTAACAGGCTTTGGTCGCCTTTTACCTCTAACAATTTGGTTTCTTGTGTAAATACAATTACTTGTGTAATATAATTTTTGCATTTTTTTTTCTCTTTCGAAATGTATCTTATCCTTTACCTTCCATCCCCTCCCAACCTCCGTTGAGAAAAAAAATTAATACAATTTTTTTTTGTGGGGGGTAGTGATACATTTTGAATGATAGAATGTATCTTTTTTTTTGTTTTTACTGAAGATTTAACTAAATGGAGTATGTAATTTTTTTTTGTTTAAAAAGATTTGAAAAATAAAGAGATGATGATTGAGGTGGAGACAGCCACAAGGGACTGCTATTTTTTTTTTTTCACACATCTATAGTAGAATTACATCATATATATATATATATTTATATATATATATATATATATATGAAAAAATAGTACAAATGTAATATTGTACTGGGATAAGGTGCCTAAATTAAGAAAAAGGCATCTCCTTATCGTGCAACTGAAAGTTGCTAATGGCTTGCGCCATCTATCGGAATAAATATCAACTATTCTAGTTGATTTTTAATTATTCCAGAATTGGCCAAATACCCATTCTTGATTAATCAAGAAAAGCTAACCACGGACGCGTTTCGGGTTGATATTTATTCCGATTAGTTGATATTTATTCCGATAGATGGCGCAAGCCATTAGCAACTTTCAGTTGCACGATAAGGAGATGCCTTTTTCTTAATTTATGCACCTTATCCCAGTACAATATTACATTTGTACTATTTTTTCACATTGTGTAGCGTTCTCACGCAATTCTGGCCTTAACTACCCGTTTCATGATTTTTCAGGATGCCTTAATGACCAATTTTTTTTTTTGGTCGTTGAGGTACAGCTTGCGCCACGCTGATGAGGGCCAACAGCCCGAAACGCGTCCGTGGTTAGCTTTTCTTGATTAATCAAGAATATTTATTCCGATAGATGGCGCAAGCCATTAGCAACTTTCAGTTGCACGATAAGGAGATGCCTTTTTCTTAATATATATATATATATATATATATATATATACTAGCGGATGTGTACCCGGCTTCGCCCGGGTTTTATATGAGTGAAAGTTTGCCTAACGAATATTATTGATAATAATATTCCGGAACACAGAGAATTTTATGATAATAATGATAATAATATTCGTTACATTATGCAATATATAAAATATATTTTTCGAGCAAACATATTCCCTCTATCTCTACTGAATAGATTTTTAAAAAGATATATATAAATAAAAACATCTAGAGATATACTACATGATCTTGGCCAAAAGGCCGAAAAACGATATTTTATATATAGAGATAACCTGGATTCGTGTGTCTTCTGCTCGAGTGAATGTTTCGCTGGTAGAATTTTGTTTCGGCCTACTAAAAATTATTATCTGATTTCGCCCGTGGTCTGCTTTAGTGAATATTCCGGATGTACCCGGCTTCGCCCGGTTTTTACCCGAGTAAAGGTTTGTCTAAAGAACATTTGTTAAAACAATTCTAGAAAACATCCAATCCCTACTGAATCTATATTGGCAAGATAACTTTATGTTAGATTATCTGTCCCACCTAGCTGTACCCGTTCAAACGTTGCTGTCTTGAACAAAAAGGCAGTTTTAATACCTAAATATTAATTTATTAAGGATCAAATGTATACAATACATCAAAATGAAAATTAACAATAATATTATCCCTACATAAATGTCATTTGAATATAACCTATGTAAAAAATAATAGATATATTTTGATAATTTGAAACTCGTAAATTTGAATCTCTCGATAAAGTGAACATTTTTCCCGGTCCCTTGAAAAATACTCGATAAGTTGAATAAAATCGATATTAATTGGTTCTCTCGGTAATTGGAAGTTAAAGGAGTAGTACCTTGCCTTGGAATTGTATCATTATTCTTGTCTCATATAAATTGCCGTGTTATCCTTAATTTTGTCTTTCCTAATTTTCTACATTAAAAAAATCATCATTTTATCTATTCTCCCAATATATATGTTGTAGATAAATGATAAAACTAACTTTGACTTGTGCGCAATTAATAGGTAGAAAATCTTACTTTTGATAAATAATCTTTAAGATAATAACTTAGTGATAATAAAACTTATAGATAAAAAAAACTCTTGTTATCTCCGTCGCAATGGGGGCGCTGCTTGCGAGTTAAATCTACAAATCTGCAAATAACTCTTAAGGATATTAAAGATATTCAATATATTATTTTTCAAAAACCTTCCCGGGGATATACTTAATAATATCCCAAAATATCACGACGATTGGATGTATGGTTTTTAAATCTATAGAGTACTAACACACAGACAGACATTCAATTTTATATATATATATATATATTCTGTGAGATTGGATATGATGATAGCCGCATATAAAAAAGTTGTTGTTGTTAAAAGTGACGAGCAAAAACTTGATTAAGAAATATATATAGCCACTATTATCTATATTAAAAAAATGAAAATTTCATAAGTGGTGTTCGCTAAAAACTTTCGTTACAATGAATCAATTTCGACCAAATTTTCAACATTTATGTAAAACGAGATGGAGCAGGTTTTGCTTAACATCAAAATATTTTTCCTAACTTTAAAATACATAACTTTGCTGTTACCGATAAAATACAAAAAAAAATTCAACAGAGTTAATTTTATTTATATAAATACAAAAAAAAATTCAGCAATTCATTCAACTCAATCTAAAAAATATTCAAAACAAGCAATTTTAAGATAACACCATATGTAAAACATTCGGCCAAGAAAACAACAACGATATTACATCTTTCTCACATATTCACACACAATCTTGATTAATAATTAAAACTAATCTTTAACATTGTTTATTATACTTCATAATATATAATATTCGTTAGGCAAACTTTCACTCGGATAAAACCCGGGCGAAGCCGGGTACACATCCGCTAGTATATATATATATATATATATATAAATAGTTGTTTAGTTTTATAGTTTAGTTTTGTATTAAAATTATCTTTATCACTTCGATTATTTAAATTTAAATATAAAATTTGTAAATTGTTATTATTTAATAGAGATAGAGAAAAAAAAATCTTTACTTCTTGCACATCATCCATATATATATTTATAATTAATAACAATAAAATTTAACAACGTAACGTCTTTTGCAATCGGCTGTTACCCGTCATTTAGACATACTCTAATTTATATATAGAATAATAGAAGTGAGAAATTTTAACTGTCACCTACCTCATCTGTGATGCCTTCTACTGTAAACAGGTATTTCTGGTTAACATCTGTTGCGGGGGGGGGGGGGGGGAAACATGTTCGTCCCTTCAAAATTAGACTGCTTTCTCAGAAATTTCAGATCAATAAGACAACTGAAGAAGAAAGAAAATAGATAAGGGAAGAAAGTTAATCTTTATAATCTTTACAGTTATTTATATTAATATAACTGATTTAATTATTATTTATCTTTTAATTTTCCTTTAAAAAGGTAAATTATTAGATGCTTAATAAAGCTATTAATTTTGAAAATTCATTTTTATTTAATTTCCATTTTCCTCCCCAGAAATTGGAGATTAAATAAAATGAATTCTATATAATATTACTTTAAAAGTCTTGTGAAAAAATTTTTAAATTAGTTACATAATTTAAGTTTAATTAACTGTTGAAGATTATAAATTTGTATTAGTTATTATTGAGAGAAATTATAAAAAGTTGATTTAATAAATGGATACATTTATTTTTTAAGTATTTTATAATTGATATACTGTTGAAATATTTTACTTGTTTAATACTAAATTTGTTTTAATAAATTCCATGTTTAAATTTTTAACATCTTCTATGAAATATTTTAATATATTATTATATTATACATATATATATTATTTCATAAATAAAACTAGTATAAAATACAGTATTCCAGAATTTACCTTTCTAGAATGGAAACATAATATTAAAAAATAAATTATAAATTATTATAATAATACACTTAAATACACAAAACCTAATTCAGATATTCCTTCTTTTAAAAAAATATAATTAAATTACAGAAGGACTTTATTATCACTCCTATAGATAAATGTTCCAATAATTTATCTATCATTTGTAAAAATCTATACCACGATATGCTAAAAAAGGAAATTTATAATAATAATAAATACACTTTTGCTAGAACTACAGCCACAAAAATCAAAAAGGACATCAAAAATGTGGAAAATTCACTAAATATTTATAATTACAACAAGAATCCAAACATACCAAAGTTCTATATAATTCCTAAATTACACAAAAAAACAATTTCATTCAGAACAATCACATCAGGAATAAATTCAGTTATAAAAAACATTGATATACAATTAGCTTCAACACTACAATTTGTTATAAATAAATTAATTAATAAATATAATTATAAATTTATCGACTCAAATAAAAAAATCATTAACTATTTAATGAACAATTGGACAAACATTGATACAGTTCACACATTTGATTTTGAGGACCTATATTCTAAAATAAGTTTAAGAGATCTAAATAATAAAATAACCAATTTATTTAACGAATTCATCAATGACAAAACTTTCTACATTAAAATTATTCATATCATATATAAAACAATTAAATTAGACCTTAAAACAGCAAAACTCTACTGGAAACATTTTTAAATTTTAATTATATAGAATTTAAAAATAAAATATATATTCAATAAGAAGGCGTTCCCATGGGAACTTCATCAAGTCCTTTATTAGCCAACCTAATACTATTCTGGTATGAAAGAGAATACTTTCTACAAAATAATGTTAATTGACAAATGTTCCGTTTTGTAGATGACATTATTATTTTTAATAACCCACAGTTTAAAAACATAATACCTGAAATATATCCTAAATACTTGAAACTTAAGAACAATGAAAAAATTAATAGAAACAAAAATATAAACCTTACAAATAATGCTATTAAAATTTATAATGAAAAAAGTAATTATAATTTCAATATTATAAAATACTGCAATATAAATTCTAATATATCATTAAATTGCTGCAAAGGTATATATTTTGTTCAGTTTCTAAGATTTTATAGAATAAATAATATATTAAAAAATTTCATAGAAGATGTTAAAAATTTAAACATGGAATTTATTAAAAACAAATTTAGTATTAAACTAGTAAAATATTTCAACAGTATATCAATTATAAAATATTTAAAAAAAATAAATGGAAATATCCATTTATTAAATCAACTTTTTATAATTTCTATCAATAATAACTAATACAAATTTATAATCTTTAACAGTTAATTAAACTTAAATTATATAACTAATTTAAAAAAAAATCACAAGACTTTTAAAGTAATATTATATAGAATTCATTTTATTTAATCTCCAATTTCTGGGGAGGAAAATGGAAATTAAATAAAAATGAATTTTCAAAATTAATAGCTTTATTAATCATCTAATAATTTACCTTTTTAAAGGAAAATTAAAAGATAAATAATAATTAAATCAGTTATATTAATATAACTAACTGTAAAGATTATAAAGATTAACTTTCTTCCCTTATCTATTTTCTTTCTTCTTCAGTTGTCTTATTGATCTGAAATTTCTGAGAAAGCACTCTAATTTTGAAGGGACGAACATGTGTCCCCCCCCCCGCAACAGATGTTAACCAGAAATAGCTGTTTACAGAAGAAGGCGTCACAGATGAGGTAGGTGACAGTTAAAATTTCTTAACACTTGTATTTGTTAAATCTGTGCAAATAAATGTTTCACTAAAACAACTTAATATTAACACATAAAATCCGGTCGAAGAGAAATCTATGTCATCATAGAGCAGGAATGAAATGTCGCTGGATTTCTATTTGACAATCTCCGGTCCAGCAGATTTCTCTTTCCACTAATTAATTCATTGTAATTTTTTTTTGTATATGTCTGGTCTACCATTAGGGTTTCAAAACATAATTACCAAATTTATAACAAAAGTTAATTCATATTATAGATACATTACCAAATACAACTAGATTTATTCATATTATAAAATAAAAAATTGAAAAAATTATAAAAAAAGGATAAAATATAAAATTATAAAAATATATATATATGATATAATTCTATTCTAGATGTGTGAAAAGAATTAGCAGTCGTTTGTGGCCGTCTCCACTTCAATAATCATCTCTTTATTTTTTTTTTCAAATCTTTTTAAACAAAACAAAATTTACATACACCATTTAGTTAAATCTTTAGAAAAAAAAACAAAATAAAATTTACATTCTATCATTCAAAATGTATCATATATATATACTAACAATCTTATCTACCTTCTTTACAATTTTTTTTCTTATTATTAGTTTGAAAAAAGTGCATGGTTCTGTCTTTCTCTCTTTTCTCTAACTACTAAAATTTATACTATTAAATATATTCTCACTTCTATTATTCTATATATAAATTAGAGTACGTCTAAATGACGGGTAACAGCCGATTGCAAAAGACGTTACGTTGTTAAATTTTATTGTTATTAATTATAAATATATATGGATGATGTGTAAGAAGTAAAGATTTTTTTTCTCTATCTCTATTAAATAAAAATAATTTACAAATTTTATAATTTGAATTTAAATAATCAAAGTAATAAAGATAATTTTAATACAAAACTAAACTATAAAACTAAACAACTATTTATTTTTATAATTAATTTAGATTTAGCTTGCTAATCTAATCAAATCTACAAGGTATGTCCCATAAGTTCCCGGACTGGGTCCATAAAAAAATAAATAAATGAAAAATGTAAATGAATTTGACTGTTTATTATAGAAAAAATATCTGGCTACACGGTGGTTCCAATATCGAGGCTGTACTTGCGCGCGCGCCAAGGTTATTCTAATTTATTTAAAGGTCACACCTAACGCTGCGGCGATTTTACGATGGAACAAAAATTGAAGCAGAGGATTTGCATATAATTTTGTGTGAAACTTCAAATATCAGCAACCGAAACTTTTGAAATGCTTAATAAAGCATTCCCCAATGACGCCCCAAAGAGAACAACTGTTTTTGAATGGCATTCTAAATTTAAAGCTAGCAGAATTTCCATTGAAGATGATCCTCGTCAAGGACGCCCAAAATTTCGAAGGACTGATGAAAATGTGCAAAAATTCACCGATTTGATAAAAGAAAATCCTCGAACCACTTTGCTGGAGCTAGAGCAAGACACAGGCATCTCTAAAACAACGATTGGAAGGATCGTAACCGAAGATTTGAAGCTCAAAAAGACTCCTGCAAAATTCATCCCAAGATTCCTCACCAATGAGCAAAAACTGTGTCGGCTTGCAACCTGTGAGGACATGATGGAAATGACAAGAACGGATCCAGAATGGAAAGACAAGTTAATCACAGGCGACGAGACATGGGTCTATGGCTATGACCCTGAAACCAAACCTCAAACTGCCGAGTGGAGAGGTTAGGGTGAGCCTAGACCCAAAATATCCAGAAACAAGGTGTTGCTGGTCGCTTTTTCGGAAAACAAGGGCATTGTTCATCACGAGTATCTTCCTGCAGGCCAAACAGTTATTAAGGAAATGTATTTGGGCATTCTTCGCCGTCTAAGGGAAGCGATCCGAAAAAAAAGGCCAGAAAAATGGACTAATGGTGGCTGGATCCTACACCATGACAATGCTCGCCCTCACACAGCGCACTTGATGACTAGCTTTTTGGCGAAAAACGGGACACAAATCCTACATCAACCACCCTATTTCCTAGACATCGCACCAAATGACCTTTTCCTGTTTCCCAAACTTAAAGCAATTCTAAAAGGAAGACATTTTGACACCAGGGATGACATAATAGAAAAATCGCCGTTAGCATTGAAGAGCATTCCAAAAGAGGCTTATAAAAACTGTTTCGACAATTGGGAGAAACGATGGCGCTGGTGCGTTGAAGCAAGGGGGGATTACTTTGAAAAGTTTTAATAAAAAAATAAAAAAAAATCTTACCTTTTTTTTTATGGACTCAGTCCGGGAACTTATGGGACATACCTTGTACTTGATATAAATTATCATTCTCATCAGTTTACTCTTTAAATTTTAAATATAGAATCACTATTATATTTTTATTATATAGGTTTTACACTATATATATATATATATATATATATTGTTTTTTGTGTGTGTTTTCTTATTGTAATGTATAATACATTTAAAGGAGTATTCTGGCAATCATCAAAAAACAACAAAAGTTTATCCTAAGCAGACATTTTAGAGTTTACCTTGTTGCACAAGTTGAGTACATTTTCAGCGTATCGTAAAGTAGATTCATTATACCCTTGTATTCTATTCTGGAGCCCCATGATAAACTTAAACTTTGTCGTATCTGATATCCTAAAGTCTCGCATCAGTGTTTTCTTTAAGGTTGTCCAATTGAAAAATATTTGGAGGGGTGTTTAGCTTTGCCCATTTTTTTCAGGACCTTTCATGTAACTTCTGGAATATGGAATATGCCAGCATCACGTTTTCGGGCCATCGTTGCTGTCTTGCTAGAACCGCGAGTTCTTGAGCCACTCTGCTGGGTCCTCTTCAGAATACCCACCGAAAAAATCCAGGCTTGTAGGTGGTGGCTAACAGAAGACGTTGTTATTCCACAAAGCGGCATCTTCAGGATCAAACTTTATGCATCTTGTTGGCGAGGCGCTAAAGGATCTAACTGGTGTTAGGCCTTGTGTCCGCCTGCTTCTTCTTGAGTTTGAAACAGCATCTACACCAGTATTGCGCTGGTGACCTAATGTACAGTGAAAAATCATTCGAGAAGCCTTTACATGTTTAATCACAAACTAAAGGTTTAGAGAAAAAGCACTTTTTAAATAAAGATTATTGTCTTAAATTTCTAAAAAACAAAAGGTAGGCAAATCAACATTACAAAAAGTATGCAAAATAATTATAGAAACACAAAAGTTTGTAAAAATAATTATAAGTTAAATTTAATAAAAATAAATAAGTTCTAAAAAGTTACAATTAAATCCATAAGAAGAGATGTAGACAAAACAAGTAAGCTAAAATGTGACATGTAAACAAAAGACTCCAGCAGCGCACCAACAATATGTATATTTATTCATTATTTTATATATTTATACATCTATATCAATTCATTTTCATCATTATTTAATATTAATTATTCAATTTTATATTTAACCCTATATAACCATATATGAACGATGTAATAAAGAAGTTTCAATTTCAATCTCTCTCGGCCGTGCGTCCACGCGGTGCGCGAGCTCCTCGTTTTTCGCTGCTTTGGGCTGGCGTTATGGAAGCTATCAAATAGGTATGACAGATTGGCTGAAATCCTTCAACCTTCTCTTTAAGTTGTTATGGAATTTTTTAGATTGATAAGCCTGGATTTGAGAAAACCAGCAAAGGAAAATTTAATGGGGAAATCCATTGAGACAACAAAAACAATATATGCAAATCTGCCTATTGCTGGCGATAGGCATTTAAATTCGGCAGCGGCTGATAGCTTCTGCCTTACAGCTACGACTCCAGCGCAGATGGCTGGGCAGAGGCCATGGAGCACCAAGATACTACAAACGACCCTACTTTCTTCACCAAGGTCGAGCGTAAAAGACGAAGGACATCGGCTTCGCATCGTGCTCCGACGGCGCAATCAGGCACCATCGCACCAATTCAGAGAAGCACCTACGTCACTCGGGGCGGATTCTCAGCCAGGTGTCAAGGAGATCAAGGCGACGCGAAAGAACATTGCCGAAGCAAGGGCACAATAGGCCACGAGCACCATGGTTCAGTGCATCTACGTCGAGCACTGCCCTGAGTTCAGCCGGTCGTAGAGCCTGTCGAAAAGAGCAGCCCTGACTTCGTCTCAATACCTTCTGTAGGATCAGAGGGATTCCATGAACCTCACTCCACCTGGAAAGCCCACCAAGACAAGAGGTGAGCTGAATGCCCTCCTCGAGCATTTCCCAGGGTCTTCTCAGAGATAGAGATGCTGGGGGTCGAGAGGGAACCTGTCCTGGAAGCCCTCGCTTCCATCCCCGGCTTCAAGAACCTCCTTACCCCCTTCCCCTTAGACACCCAAAAATCGGGGTTTAACTGCCCGGCTTCGCGAGTACTCACTCCGATACAAGCGACTCTGCGTGCCCCCAATAAACCTCCGCGTTGTTATTTTCAACGCACGAGGGCTCGCCGCTCGATACAGGAGTATAGAGCTATGCCATTTTCTGGCCCAACACTATGTGGACGTCGCCTTCACCCAGGAAACGAAAAAAGAGTCTCTGGACTACGCTCAAGATCTATGCCTCGGATACAGCGCCATCGTCCCCCGCCTGCAGCCTCCAACAGCTCCGGCCTCTCCTGCCTTTTCGTGCCGGTCGTCGCCCTATTGCGACATCGCGTCCTGTGGCCGGGTTGCATCGACGTGGTCCACCTCGATGTACACGGCCAGAAGATGGCCGTCATCAACTATCACCTGTCGCCATGCTTCACACGAGAGGCTCGAATAGCTGAGGATAATTGGGGAAACAGCAGTCCGGGACAATGCCTGGGTCGTGGGCGACCTGAACATCGACGGGGGTCTTGCCGGATAAACAGATTTGGCCTCTGTGGAAGCCCTCTCCAATATATTGGAGCAAGCCACGCCGGAAGATTTCGCCACCTTCTTCAACTCTGCTCACGTTCCAATCAGAGTGGCCAAATTCGAATCAACAAAAGCCGGCTGGATAGGATATTCCTCTCTGCCGCGTTAGTGAATAGGGCAAGGAGCTACTGCACCACCGTCTCTCGAACCATCGCGCCGTTCTCATCCAGCTAGGCTCTCTTCCTGCTGCGTGACCACCCGGTGTGTCTTCCGTCTCCCGTTATGTCTTCTTACATCGAGGACGTCGGGTGGGCCGCCGAGGACCTCGATGACGGAGAGCTGACGGAGATCAGGTCACTCCACACTCCTCGTCCTGAGTCGGATGATGATTACGATACCCGAGTAACCATTATATTATGACTAGGCTCGATACCTCGAAGACCGTTAAGAAAGGAGAAAAATAACAAAGCCCCCTTTTAAAAATTCCATTAAGACCAATCATTGCATCCTTTAATTCAGTTACATATAATCTTTCCAAATATCTAGTTAAAATACTCAACCCTATTCGTACAAAATTCAAATATGTCGTCAAGAATCCCGAAGAAATACTCCAAAAAACAAAAAATATATTTAATATAAAAAATCACTCATTAGTATCGTTTGATGTTTGCAACTTATTCACCTGCCTAGATCACAAATTAGTGCTGACAACTCTAGAAAAAACCTTAACAGATTTCAATCTAGAATTACCTTCAAATACAATCATATATTTGATTGAGATCTGTTCGGAAAAAAAAAATCCTATTTCTGTTTCAATAACAACATATACCAGCAAGTCAATGGTATCCCAATGGGAAGTCCCCTCTCTCCATTCTTAGCTGATCTCGTCTTAAACTGTCTTGAAATCCTGGTAAATGAAAGGTTCAATACCACCATTAAGTACTGGGCAAGATATGTTGATGACGTGATGGCTATAGTGGCTACAGACCATATTGAGAATACCTTGGCATTTTAAAATAGCTTTCACCCCCTCTTAAAATTCACAACTGAAAATGAGTCTAATGGCTACCTACCCTTTTTAGATATACTTTTCGAAAATAAATTAAATTATCTTCAAACCACTGTTTTTAGAAAACCTAGTCACTCACCAGTATACCTCCATGCCAACTCCTTTGGTCCTATCTCCCATAAAATTTCCCTTGTAAAAACTTTCACCAAGCGTGCCTTCACACATTGCTCCACTGATAAACTTAAATATATAGAATTGAGCACTATCCAGGAAGAATTAATATCGAATGGTTATACAAAGGAATTCATCAAAAAACATTCGTATAAAATTGATAGCTTTCATAGTAAAAAAGAATTGAAAAATAAATGTATAATGCCATATGGAGCAGGAGCTGAGAAAATAGCTCATATTTTAAAAATTCTGGAATAACCACTGTTTTCAAAAATGCATCATCTTTAAAAACTATAGTCCGAAATACAATAACAAAACCAAAAGTGGAGATAGGGAACACAAAGGACGTTGTGTATTGGATCCCATGTAAAAGCTGCAATGTATCCTACATTGGAGAGACAGGCCGTTTCCTTGGGACCAGACTCCAAGAACACAAATCTTCTTGGAAGTATGCAAAAGAAAGGTTTGCCATGGTGGAGCATGGTCTCCGATCGGGACATCAGCCAGATTGGGAAAATACTTCCACTATTTACAGGGGCATCCAGAACTCGCACCAGAGGAAGTTCCTGGAGGCCATAGCATCAATGAAGGACCCTGCTAGTGTAAATAGATACGAAGAAATCCCCGAACCTTATTTGTCTCTTTTAACTTAATTTTTTTTTCTAATAATCGCAGTCAAATTAATTTGTTTCTTATTTTTATTTCCTTAAATTTTGTTTCAAAAACATTAAAAAATATTGCATTACTAAAAAGCCTTTATTTTTCAAAATATTTTATTATATTATTATTATTTATTTTTATCATTATCAATAATTATTTTTAACCAATGACAAATTTGTTTCCATATGATGTACAATATAGTGTAAATTAAATTCACTGTGCAATAAATTGATAAAAAGGGAGCAATCTCTCGAAATATTTTAAGAAAAAAAAATAGTTTTTTTTTTCTTTTACAGATCCAGGTACGCCCTTTTATATAATCTTTAACCTAAAGTTTGATATAGTTTTGGGCTGCCCTGAGTGGTCAAGCAAGAAAAAAAGGAAGACAACTTCGGCTACACTTACAAAGCTCTTCTCTGTTTATTTGAACAGCACAGTCAATTTATACATTCAAAGAAATTTACATACTATATGCCATGAGTTCTAACATAGACGAAGGCCTACTATCCATCGCTGCCAGACCTCGGACGCCCGCTTCCGCCGCCCTGCAGAAACCATCGTCAGGGACGAAGAGGGTAAGATCATGAGTGACCGCGAGCTATGCTCTAGAGCGCTCTCCTTCTTCAGGCTCCACTTCGCTTACGACGCTTGTTCGGCGGTACATATACTAAAATTGGAACGATACAGAGATGATTAGCATGGCATCTGCGCAAGGATGACACGCAAAATCGTGAAGCGCTTACGACCAGTCGACCCTGCCGAGGTAGACGACTTCATCGCGAGAACCACCACCCCTATCATCCTCGAAGAAGGCGATCCTCTCCACCGGTCAGATATTTCCTGGGAGGAAATCGCTTGAGCGATCCGCACGCTTCCCACTGGAAAGGCCCCGGGATTGAAAGGCTTTCCCTGCGAGCTCCTCTCTGCGTATGAGAAATTATTCTATCCTCATCTGTGGAGGGTGTTCGGCGCTTCCTTGGTGCGCGGCGCCTTACCATCATCTAAACGCCGCAAGTCTATTTGCCTGGTCCCCAAGGACCGCAATGGTCCTGGTTTAACTGGCTTCCGCTCCCTACCTTGCCCCCTACCGACTACAGGGTCCTCGCTGCCATCCTCCTACGGCGTCTCAGGCCCCACCTACTCCCGCTGGCGATTGACTACCAGACCTACGCTATCCCCGAGAGGTCTCCTTCCTGAAACATCGCTCGGGTCACGAGCGAGGTCGAGATGGCAACTGCGGGGAACTTACCGCTGTCAGTCGTATCTATAGACCTATAACCCGCCTTTGACTCCATGGGCAGAGGATTCCTGCTATCGATCCTGGTCTCCTTGGGCCTTCCACCAGCCTTCATCAGGTGGATCCAGCTCCCTTACGCTGAGGCGAATGCGGCCGTTCGGATTGGAGAGCACCACATTGCCGCTTTCCCACTCCTGAACGGCGTAAGAGAGGGTGCCGTAAGCGCCCCTCTGTTCAGCCTCGTTACTACACCGCTCTTTTGTCGCCTCCGGGAGCGCCTTTGGCGAGGGCAACGCCTACGCTGACGACATGGTGCTGATGATCCGCCAGGAGGAACACTTTGTTGAGGTGGCTTCCATCTTCTAGGGCTTCCAGCGCGCCTCAGGAGTTCGGGTGAATTTCAGGAAGAGTGTGGGCCTTTGGTGCGGCGCCTGGCTTTCTCGTGTCGACTCTAGCCTAGGAAATTCCTGGACAAACACCTGTTTGAAGATGCTGGGCTGTGACATCCGCCCTAGAGAGTCAGCAGCCAGGCAGGAAGGACATCTCCTGGTTCTCTTGTACGCGGCTTCCGATGATGGGCTCCCTTCACTCGCGGTCTCTCTCTCGTCGGTCGGGCCAGACCCGTCAATTACCTGCTGCTCTTTTTCTTCATGCACCACCTTCACGGATACTTTCTTGCCGACTCCTCTATCTACAAGTTCCAGGCCTGTCTGGTGCGGTTTGTCTGGGATCCCAATTCCACACTTCGTTGCCGGCTGGCATCATATCAAGACCTGTCTCTCTGGGTGACTTTGGTCTTCTTGACCTCGGCACGCAGATGCGGTTGGCGTGCCTCAAGAGGGTGCGGATTGCAATGCACGCAGACCTAAGCGCCTACACTTGACTCTCCGAATGTAATGCGTTGCTGATACCTTTTAGACCTCACCATCATTGGAGGCTGCAGGTTTCTCCGTCACGCTGATTTCCTCACCGCCTCGCAGTGAATGGGAGGGCGGGTTGGAGACCTCATCGGCTATGGAACCCCCTTCTTCACCTCACGCGCGCTGCCTTCACGGACGAAGCTGATCTGTTGCGGTTCACCAGCCGAATCATAAACGAAAATCGCTGCAGAACCTACCGGGTCAAGGGTCGGCGAGGATATCGTGCTTCACGGAACGGCTCCGCCTTCCCAGCGAATGACCACCCGCACCGCCCACCGCATGTTAGAGCGCCTACGCCTGGCTGCACTACCCATCTTCCATCCGATGGCAGTTCCAGGTCGACCTGCCCGTCACAATCGCTGGTCATCGCTTCGCAGGTATGCTTTCCCCGGGCTAAAAGCCGACGTGGTGGTACGACTGGCCCTCCATGTCCTTCCTCACTCAGCACATCCAGCCTCTGATCGGGAGTCCTGCATGGCTTGCGTATCAGCCCGACTTGAGGCCAGAGCTTCCTTTCTATGGCTAGTCTTTTCATGGTATCGTGGGTTGGTGACTGACAGTATTCCTGCCCTCTCAGAGCTTCCTTTCTATGACTAGTCTTTTGATGGTATCGTTAGAGTGTTCTCCTGAAATTATCGCTGAACTCCATTATCGGTCTTCCTAGTCTTCCCTCCATACATTACTTCCACACCAGACGGAATATTCAAACAGGCTGTTTTCCTTTTCTCAATTATATCTAGTAGGTCATATCCCTCTTTGATAACTTTTAGGAAATCTCCGTTGCTCATTCTGTTCGTCCACGGTATTGCATGTATGTAAATATTCAAAATATGTCACACAATATATTCACTCATGACCAAACTTAAGGAAGTTGAAAGTCTTTAATGTCGCCGGTCGTCTGTTTTTTTTTTTTTTTTTGAGGAGACGGAGGCAGTTTTTTCACACTAGTTTATCTCATGTATCTTCAGTAAAGGTCACGTTTGTTGGATGTTTTTGTCAAATATTATTTTTATTCTAGTATTGTAATAATCTGTGACTTAAATTCTGTGGTATCAGGAATGTTTATATAAACTGCTGGCTACAGTAATTGCAACACCCTGGAAGAAGAATGCAAATAACATGAAATTTACGACATGCATTAGCAGAGGAGAGATATGCAGATGATTAGAATTTCAGCGCATACGCACATCACGCGCGCCTGTGGCTCCACTTCAAAGCACTGTTTAAGGCTTGGAGATCTCGACATTTCAAGTTCGGCAATTGTGTTTTTTTTTCAAAAATAAAACGATCAATTATGCCTCAAAGAAAACAGCGATTATCTTTCAGGGAAATCGGTAGTCGTGTTGGATGAAACCAAACAATTGTAATGCGGATATGTGATCGTTGGATGCAGGAAGGTACGGCGGACCGACGTGTTCGATCGCATCCACCTCAGTGCACCACTTCACGAGCTTACGCGCAAATTGTGCGCATGGCAGTGACAGATCGCTCAGTCACATCACGAACCGTAGCACAGCATATTCAGTCTGTAACACATCATCCAGTGTCTGCGCGTACCATTCGACGCCGTTTACAGCAGAGTAGTCTGTTCGCAAGACGTCCATTGCTTCGTATACCCTTGACGCAGAACCACAGACGTCTTCGTCGCCAATTGTGCTATGAAAGAAGGATGTAGACGGCAGAATGGAATGAAATTGTCTTTACTGACGAGTCATGCTTCTGTATGCAACACCACGATGGTCGGATTCGAGTCTGGAGATACCATGGAGAGAGGATGCTAAACAGCTGCGTTATGTACCGCCACACTGGTCCTGCACCGGGTATTATGGTATGGGACGGTATTATATATCACTCTCGCACTCCTATAGTACGCATTTCCGGTGCTTTAAACAGCCAACGCTACATCTCCGAGGTGTTGGAGCCAGTTGTCCTTCTTTACTTTCGGGGCTTGCCCACATCCATATTTCAACAGGATAATGAGCGAGCACACGTGGTACGCATTGTCCAAAGGTTCTTCGTCAATCGCCAGATTGAATTGCTTTCCTGGCCGGCTCGCTCTCCGGATCTTTCGCCGATAGAAAAATTGTGGTCCATGGTTGCTCAACGATTGACCCAGATTACATCCCCAGCTGCCACACCAGATCAACTCTGGCAACGTGTGGAAGCTGCTTGGTCTGCTGTACCTCAAGAACACATCCAAAGTCTCTTTGAATCAATGCTGAGGCGTGTGGAAGCGGTGATCTCCAACAATAGCGGCTTTTCTGGCTACTGATTCTGGCAGACACCACACTTCGCAGAAGTCTGTAAATTTAATCATTTGATACTTGGTCAACATGTTATCTACAAAATAAATTTTGTTGTGATATCTCTAGTCTTTCTTGGTGTTTCATTTCTGGTGGCCAGTAGTGTATATGTGAGAGTTAATAGATAGAGATATTGTTATAGAGAGATATTTTACTAGTAATGTTTTCTTATATATATTTAGTAATTTATGCTCATTATTTTTGTACCTTCAATAAGAAAGATTTATATTTTAGAAGAGAAGTAATTATTGCGATCTACCAGCAAATGCTAGCAGAGAGTGGTTGATTTGAATTAAATGCAAATTAAGATTGAATATGTGTAAAGAAAGCAGAAAATAGGTTCCAGTACTCTCTCTCAAACAGAAAAGTTATCACACAATAACTACTTCATTTGGGCTAACAGAATTAAGAGTGAATTAAGAAGTGTAAAATTAGGGAGACACATTATAGAAGGAAAATAAATAGAAAGGCCTCTAGAAACCAAAGATTAACAATTTGAACAAAACTGGAAGACTGGGATGACGACAATGCTATTGCTAGAAACGTGATGAAAAAATCAAACATAGAATGTCAATCAAGCTCTAAAATACACAAGTGAAAGAAGTGAAAAATAGTATGGTATATTATTAAGGAAAAAATTCCATCTAAGAAACGAAGACATGAAATTAAGAATAGAATTGAATTATCTCAATTGAAAATGAAACAAGATGAAACGCATGATGACTACTCGAATAGAGCATTGATTATAAAGAGCAAAAGCATACAAGCAGGAGATGAAATAAAAGATAAAGAATTGATTTGTTTTACTTTAGAAGGTTTAAGATGGGAATTTGACTTTGAAGTAAAAATCATTAAATCTGATATACAAAATAATATGAACACAATAAGATAAATCTTAAAGGAAACTGAAGAAAAATTAAAATATAGGAAATTATAAAAACAGGAAAAATAAATTGCATCAAAAGCTAGAGAAGGCTGGTCGGGAAGAAGACATTTTTATATTAAATGCTATAACTGTGGAAAGATAGGTCATATCTCTAAAGAATGTAGAAACAATATAAAATGTTTTCAACTATATTTAAAAGGAAAGTGAAAATTATGCAAAATATAATAATGAGCCTGAGAGTTGAATAAACAAGCAAAAATATAGTGAATCTAAAACTCATGTGATAGAAACAATCGGAAGAAAAGAAAATTCATTTTCCAATGGTGAAGATAATTACAAAGAAGATCAAAAGGAAGAAAAATAAGATGGAATATTGATTCGGGAGCCTCTAGTCATATGGTTAGTGAAAAATAACTATTTATACAATATAAAGAGGAAGAAAGAATTATAGCGATGGGTGAAAAGGATGCAATTCAGGAATTTGGATCAATAAGAATGAAGTCGAATGTAAATGAAAGATTCTTAAAAGTTGAAAATATTTAACAAGTACCAAATTTAAGAAAAAATCTTATATCAGTTTCAAAAATTGTTAGATCATGATTTAAAATAATTTTTTACTAAGAATAAAGCAGAAGTGATTGACAAAAATGGTGATATTTTATATGAAGCAAAAGGAACTGGTGATAAAGGGGAGGGAATCCTAAATATGGAAATTGTTAGAAAAGCAGAAGTAAATGATATATTATGGTATTAAAGACTTGCTGATGTAGATTTCCAGAAATTAAAGGAAATGTATGATAATTTTCAACAGTATTAGGATTTTAAAAAATTGCATAGTATTAATAAGAATTGTGAATCTTGAGCATTAGGTAAAATACATAGAGAATCTTACAAATTATTTGAATTTACTCAATCTGAAAATATTTTATATCTATGGCATACTGATATTGTTGGACCTTTGAATGATTCATTCGCATATAACTATTTAATTACTGTTGTGGATGATTATAATAATTTACCTTCGTTATACCAATTATAAACAAATCTCAAACTGCAGAATCCATGATAAATCTGATTATACAAGAATAAAGACAGACTGAAAAGAAATTAAAAATAATTCAAAGTGATATTGGAAGAGAGTATGTTTCAAATGATTTAAAGCGATGGTTATCTGGTAAAGGCATCAAACAAGAATCAACTACAGCTTATACTCCTTAAAGTATTGAAAAGCCGGAAGATTTAATGGAATCATAATTGAGTCTTCAAGAACAATGTTAATAGATTCTAAATTGCTATCAGATTTTGGAGTGAAAGTGTTAAAGTAGCTGTTCATATAAATAACAGAATTAAAATTAAAGGAAGAAATACAACTCCATTCGAGATATATAAGAGATGGAAACCAAACATTATCTACTTAGAGGTTTCGAAAGTGAAGCTTTTGTTCATATGAGGAAAGAAAAATAAAGAAGATGGAAACAAATGTTCATATAGGGATTATGATGAGATAAGGTTATAGAGTATATTTACCAGAAATAGATTAAATTCATAAAGTATCAGATATAAATTTCAATGAATCTAAACTAGGATATATTTTTTTGATAATAGTGAAAGAAATATCAATAAAAATTCATTTTTTATTTTTAGTAGAGAAGACCCAAATTTGATTCCTCACAGGAAAAAAGACTAAGCAAAGAACTTTGACACCAATAATGGAGATATTCTCAAGATGATAATAATGTAGATTTGAGTGAAATAGAAGAAATACCTCCTGATGAGATGATAACTCCACGCAGAAGAGGACCACAACATGAAATGACAAGAGGAATGAGAAAAGAACGAGATCTTCATTTGAGAGAAACTGAGTAAAAATAACTTTTAAAAGAGGATTAAGAAGATCTGAAAGAGATTAAGACTAATGGTGAATAAGGAAATTATTTCTGATTGAACATATGAAATCAAATGTCCAAAAGATTACCGAGACTGTGGATGATGTTAAGCTTAAAAACTGCATAACTGATGGAATAATCTTCGGAGAATAAAAATTGAAGATTTGAAGGGGAGATTTGTTGGATAGTATTGTCAAATATTATTTTTATTCTACGATTTTAATAATTTGTGACTTAAAATTTGTGGTGTCAGGAATGTTTATATATTTGTGAGAGTTAATAGATAGAGACATATATATTTTTTAATGATATTTTGATCCAATATATGCCTTTTTAATTAAAGATAGAGATATTGTTAGAGAGAGATGTTATTTTACTAGTGATGTTTACTTAGATATATTTAGTAATTTACGTTCATTATTTTTGTACATTCAATAAAGAAGATTTAAATATTTTGAAGAAAAGTAATTATTGCGATTAACTAGCAACGTTGTATCAAATATCTTTCAGAGTTATTGTCTGAATCCCGATATACAGGCTAAAAGGTTCAAATTACTTTTTACGAGTGTATTTTATCAGCTTTATTATTAGAATAAAATCTTCTGTATCGCTCTCAGTATTTACACACCCTAATAGTCAGGAATGGGAAGGTCAGAGGTTCTAACCCAACCCAGTAATGGTCCAGATCAGCTGTAAGTCTCTCACGTGGATCAAGGCCAGAAAGTTTGGGCCACGCAACGTTTCCATTGATTGCGGCCAACTGCCAGCCAACGCTATTTCCGGCTGGTAGATTTTATTTAATTATGGTAAATATGCGGGGGATGGATGGACACTATCTGACAGTACAATATCTCATGAGAGACCTCTCTGATAAGCAACCATCCATGCAAGATAGAAATCGATCTGAAATCCCACCAGAAGATAGGAGGATTGTGGTATAGGCGAGTCCTCAAGGGAGATTTAACAACTCTTTTTAATAAATTTAATTCAATAAAGTAACTCTTACTAAATATGAAAAAAAAATACGCCTTTCATAAATAAGTTACTTTGTGCATATTATATTAATTATCTCGGGCGCAAAAGCTCACTTCTACAGAACATTGTATTAACATATATATATATATATATATATAATGACACACAAACTAGTGTTTACCATGTTTTATATTGAAATATTTTGTTTAATAATTAACAGTGTTTTCCTCTAGAAAGGATTTAAAGATTAACCAAGGTGTAAAAAGTCAGTGAACCAAGGTGTGAAAAGTCGGTGAACCAAGAAATGGAGCACCAGACAGTCGACCAACAATCCCCCAACCCAGCAGCACTATTTGCTCTGCAGAAGGGGGCCAAGGCTGAGGAAGGCGACAGCACGATCTGGTCTGTCACCATGGCGACAAATTGACAAAGTTTTGTCAGAGATTTAATTCATTAAATTTAGATTCCTCATTACGCAGACCAGCCACTCACGCCAGGTGTCGTTTAGAAAATCTAATAAACGTATTCGAGGTCGTATATTCACGTCGTTAGTAATGACCTAGAGGTGACGGATACTTCTAGTGATAAATATATCAACTTTAATGTACATAAAAATTTATGTAAATAAAATATGTTCAATTTAAATTTGAATAATATTCTATTATATTTCCTCTGTTTCAGCGACCGTTATCTTACGATTATTTTATAGATCTGAAACAAAATGGGCACAACTCGTCCAATTTCAAGAGAAATCTATAAAGAAAGATTTAAGGTAACTAAAAATATTCATCATATCTGAGTGTATGGTGAAATGGACATACTTCGTTCTGTATGAAAAAATAAATTGATAAATAAAATTATTTTGAGGATATTTTATTTTTATTTTTTTCAGTTAACTTATTACCCAAATAATAGGTAACAGACCATTTTTATATTCTACGAACAGAATATTAATTTTAACATTTTTGTTTTTCAGTAAATTTATCATATTTTAACACGTCACTCTTTTTACATTTTATATGAATAAGGCTTGATTTTATAATATTCAAAAGAAATCCTTTGCGGAGAACGCAATATTATTATTATTTTTTTTAATCTAACTTGATAGAATATAAGGTTGAATGTGTTGTTTTGTATAAAAATGAATATGCTTTGTCATCTTGATATTTATCTTTCCTAAACATTATAGATGCCAATGTACATGACCTATATAGCATATTTTTAAGACAATAAACTGATAATTTCTGCATATCATTTGAATTGATTTTACATACCACTAAACGACGAGTCATAGAAATGAAGTAGCTCTTAGAGGACATTGCTAGCAACCAACTTATGGCTGCTTGAGGAGAAATATATAGATAGAGTACATACCCCCTGCCATTACAGTATCATCCAAATCAAAACCAGAAATTGACTTTTGAATCCCTCATACCCAATGAAAAAAATATCAATGGAAAGTTGATTAATCACTTCAAGCACCTTGATAACAACCTTGTAAACAATAGCTAACTTTACTATTCTTTCAGGACCCCCTCAAACCTTACGCGATCCTTGTGCAGCACATGCATACATAAAAGACAGTCTCAATATAAACATATTTTGACAGCTTGTTAGAATCTTGAATGGTTAATTTACTTGTTGGAGAGCTTTTCAAAGTGAGTCTTTCAAAGTAACCTGAAATACATTATAAGAAATTTGTCTTTAGTACGCTTTGCAATTTTCGTTTTATAGCAATCGTTATTTAAATAGCAAATCATCTCAACTTTATTACTATCAAAATATTTCAGACATGCCTTCTTCAGGTCTCTGTACAACTGTAGCAAAACGAATAAATAAATGTTTATATTTTGCAATCCAGAGTTTCCAAAGAGGAAATAAACAATAGAAAGTGTAAATATTCAGAACATTTTTATTATCTTTTGTTAGTTTTTTCAAACTTTTATCCTGGTTAACATGAATTATATTCACCGAAAATTCGTGAAAAATGAGCCTTATAGGTATCAATTAAAAATAAGGATCTCCATATATAAGTAAAAAACAATAAAGCGATTTATTTTTAAAGTAAAATTACACTCTACTGTTTTTATTTTAATGAGGAAAAACCAACGAACACCTGAATCATTACTGGTGCAGCCTACAAACGGTTTCCATAGGTAACCGGAGGAATTATAAGGAATTACAATAGGCTGGGGGGTGACCTACAAATACCCCTGATGGACTCGTGTTCTCAGAGTGGGTTCTCCACATCTATAGGCCGCAAAGTCATCACTGCCATCCAGCCACAAGTCGGGGAACTTCCCATCTCACAACCCTGGGCAATGATTCCGATAATCAAATGGTTCATTCTTAATTATAGATATGTTTTCGCTCCAGCTCCTCAAATAGTGGATGTACATATATATGTACAAGTAAATATGATTAACCATCCAGTACTTACCTTAGTGGTCTTTCCTCCAAGTTTTCCCTCCTCTCTGGAGATATCGGAGTCTTCGTCGTCATCCTCTGGTAGAGCGTCTACAGGCTGGTGCGAGCAGTGCTTGCCTACACCAACATCGGTTGTCTAACTGCACTCATTTGTATCATCATGTGAAACTAAAGAGAGCTCTTCATCAGAATTAAAGAGTACCAAAGAAATATTGCGAAGCAAAACCTTAATAGTTCACCATATTGGAGAAACCGGACATACTCCAGACTTCAATAGTATCAGAATCCTTCATATAATGCCACCATTAAAACCCAAAGACTCATCTTTGAAGCATTATAAAGCACGAAGAACCCTAAATCAATAAAAAAAAAAGGTATACAGCTACCATCGCATAATATCTTTCCTAACTTAATATATTCTCAATATACATGGTAGGATCAAAAAGTTCCCGAACTTTTAAAAAATAAAATATAAAACAACTTTTGAAAAATGTAAAATCAATTTTACTGTAAAGAACAGAGCCTAAACTCTAATTTAATTTAGCAACGCCAGTAAATGCGCATGCGTAAATTTAATTTTAGGCATATTTTGATATAGGTATTTAGCTCAAGTAGATTTCTGCAATGTCATAATTTGAGCAAATGGCAAATATTAAAATTTGTGTAAAATTAAAAAAGGTCTTTCACAGAGACATTAGCATTAATAAATAAAGCTTATGAAGATGAAAAATTGTCACGAACGCAAGTTTATTTCTGGTATAAACGTTTTAAAGATGGCCGTAAGAGCATCGCAGATGATTCAAGGTCAGGTCGGCCATTGGCGTCAACAACGGATTTCAATATTGGACAGATACGTGATTTAATTGTTGCTGATAGAAATATTACTATTGATAATATATCATAAATATTTGGAATTCCGTATGGTAGTTACCAAAAAATGATTGGTAAACATTTAAACATGAAAAGATTTTGTGGTGATTTTGTCCCACGAAATTAAACAGATCAACAAAGAGAAACCAGATTATCAATTTGCAAAGATTTAATTGAAACTGCAAATAATGATTCTGATTTTTTAAAAACTGGTGATGAAACATGGTGCTTTCTTTCTGTTCCACAAACCGAAAAACAATCACTCAAATGGCACATACCAAATTCTCCCAGGGAGAAGAAAGTTCGTCTTGACAAGTCCAAAGGAAAAGTAATGCTTGTAGTGTTTTCGATTATCAAAGACTTGTCTATTATGAATTTATTAAAGAGGAGGTTACTATTGATAAACATACATACAATGAAATACTTGTGCGCCTTCGTGATGCGATAAGAAGAAAAAAAAAACTGTTTAAATCAAAACAGTGAAAATTGATACATGATAATGCCCCTGCTCATAGAGACATTATTGTTCAAGACTATTTATCGAAACACTCAGTATCTGTCTTGCCGCATCCTCCTTACTCTCCTGATATCGCCACATGTGATTTCTTCTTCTTTCCAAAACTTAAAATGACGTTAAGAGAGAGGCGCTTTTCATCGTCATCAGAAGTAATTGAAAATTCGACGGTGGAGCTAAGCAAGCTTAGAAAATTTGACTTTAAACTAGCAATTCAACAGCTTTTTTTCACGCTGAAAAAAATGTGTAGATAACCAGGCTCCTATTTTAAAAATTTAGATGTTTAAATTACTATACTATGAATAAATAATTAATTTAAAATAAAGTTCGGGAACTTTTTGATCCTACCTTGTACATATAAAACAATATAGTTATTCTAATTCTCTCGTCATAACTTCATTAACATGTTCATAGTTAATTCTTCAAATTCATTCAATTATGCAAATTCCTTTTTCCTATAATTACATATATTTATCCTTAAAAATTCTATATGATATCTCTCTATTGCCTTGTTTATACGTTTTAGTTGGTTGAAGAAGGCCTTGCTCGAAAGCTTCCTTTAATCAAGTAAATAAAAATAGTTGCGTTGTTTTATGGTTTTTAAACGTGTTGTTGGACTAATCCTGGAGAAGACAAGAGAGTCTGCCCATCAAGAATGGAAATAATTTGTATTATACCGACCGAGGACGATGTAGCAAATAAAAATATATTGATCTTTTTTTATATTCTCATAGGATTGTCTAAATCATTTATTTCTGCGACCAGCAATGAAACAACAAGGAATCCTCAAATTTGATGGTACCTTCTCAAATTTGGGATGCAAGCCAGGTGATGCACCAAACTCTGCGACTTCAAAGTCCGGGGAAACGGATACGTCCGTCGTCAATAGGAGCCACTGACGGCACGGGTCTTACATGACAGCTTTTTGTCACCGACCGCCGAGGTGCTAATATATTTTTGGTCGACACTAGGAACGAAGTGTCGGGCATTACCCCATCGGTCAAAAACACCAGGTCTTTCTCCTCCAGACAACTGTTTTGCCGCCAACGGATCGGTCATCCGCACTTACGGGGAACGCCAACTTGAACTGAATCTCGGTCTCCGACGCCCATTCCGATGGCCATTCATCATAGCCGACGTTGGTGTTCCTATAATCGGCGCAGACATTATCCAACACTACGGCCAGACTGATTCTATGACTTCACTTCACTCAGTCGGTAGAGTGTCTCCATCGCATGCTGCGAGCATCCGCCTCACGATCAGCATTTCTCCCTACTCCAAACATCTCAACAAGTTTCCTGAGCTCCTCGGACAAAACCTCCTCGACACTCGGTGATTCACCATATGGTCACAAAGGGACCGCCAATTGCGGCCAAACCCGGACTCCCCGCTAATAAGCCTGCTGCAGCTAGGAAGGAATTCGCCTTTATGAAGGAGCAAGGTATATGTCGCCCATCAAAATCACCATGGGCCAGCCCTCTTTACCTAGTGCCCAAAAATGATGGCTCGCTCCGACCGTGTGGGGACTGCAGAAAATTGTAATATATTGCATTAGCTCGCCATCTGTTATGAAAATTCGAAACTATTATAGACGCGTATTATTATCTTTTAAAAGGGCAATAGAAATTGTTTAATATTTAAAAAAATAATCTTACACGTCTATAATATTATATAAAAGGGCGTACCTGGATGTGTAAAAGAAAAAAAAAACAATTTTTTTCTTAAAATATTTCGAGAGATTGCTCCCTTTTTATCAATTTATTGCACAGTGAATTTAATTTACACTATATTGTACATCATATGGAAACCAATTTTTAATTGGTCAAAAATAATTATTGATAATGATAAAAAAATCAATAATAATAATAATATAATAAAATATTTTGAAAATTAAAGGCTTTTTAGTAATGCAGTATTTTTCAATGTTTTTGAAACAAAATTTAAGGAAATAAAAATAAGAAACAAATTAAGTTGACTGCGATTATTAGAAAAAAAATTAAGTTAAAAGAGACAAATAAGGTTCGGGGATTTCTTCGTATCTATTTACACTAGCAGGGTCCTTCATTGATGCTATGGCCTCCAGGAACTTCCTCTGGTGCGAGTTCTGGATGCCCCTGTAAATAGTGGAAGTATTTTCCCCAATCTGGCTGATGTCCCGATCGGAGACCATGCTCCACCATGGCAAACCTTTCTTTTGCATACTTCCAAGAAGATTTGTGTTCTTGGAGTCTGGTCCCAAGGAAACGGCCTGTCTCTCCAATGTTGGATACATTGCAGCTTTTACATGGGATCCTATACACAATGTCCTTTGTGTTACATATCCCCACTTTCTGTTTTGTTATTGTATTTCGGACTATAGTTTTTAATGCACCATATTTAAAAACTATAGTCCGAAATACAATAACAAAACAGAAAGTGGAGATAGGGAACACAAAAGACGTTGTGTATAGGATCCCATGTAAAAGCTGCAATGTATCCTACATTGGAGAGACAGGCCGTTTCCTTGGGACCAGACTCCAAGAACACAAATCTTCTTGGAATTATGCAAAAGAAATTAACACAAAGCAATAACGCGCCATCTATATAAGGATTTAAAAGCGCGAATGTTTCTTTTTATACATAAAACGAACTTCTACTGTCCTTACTGCGCTGAAAAAATATATTGGGAGGGCTCGCGCTTTTAAATCCTTTTATTTTATATGCAAAAGAAATGTTTGCCATGGTGGAGCATGGTCTCCGATCGAGACATCAGCCAGATTGGGAAAATACTTCCACTATTTACAGGGGCATCCAGAACTCGCACCAGAGGAAGTTCCTGGAGGCCATAGCATCAATGAAGGACCCTGCTAGTGTAAATAGATACGAAGAAATCCCCGAACCTTATTTGTCTCTTTTAACTTAATTTTTTTTTCTAATAATCGCAGTCAACTTAATTTTTTTCTTATTTTTATTTCCTTAAATTTTGTTTCAAAAACATTGAAAAATACTGCATTACTAAAAAGCCTTTAATTTTCAAAATATTTTATTATATTATTATTATTTTATTTATTTTATTTTTTTTATCAATATCAATAATTATTTTTGACCAATGACAAATTTGTTTCTATATGATGTACAATAAATTGTAAATTAAATTCACTGTGCAATAAATTGATAAAGAGGGAGCAATCTCTCGAAATATTTTAAGAAAAAAAAAATGTTTTTTTTCCTTTTACAGTTCCAGGTACGCCCTTTTATGTAATCTTAATCAATGGATCGCCTTTTGACTCAAACGTCTATAATAGTTTCGAATTTTCACTACAGAAAATTAAACGCAGCCACGGTCCCCCGACAGATATCCGGTTCCGAACATAATGGATTTTGCATCGTACCTGCATGGTAAGACAATATTCTCTACAATCGACCTTGTAAGAGCATACCACCATGTACCCGTGAAGCCTGAAGGTATTCAGAAAACTGACGTCACAATACCATTTTTTCTTTTCAAGTTCCCAGTTATGTCCTTCGGTCTTTGCAACGCAGCCCAAACCTTCTAGCGACTCATCAACGAAGTCTTGCATAGTTTGGAATTTACTTACGTCTACATTCAAAATGTGTTAATTGCCTCGAACTCATAAAAACAACATTTATATCATCTACTGCAAGTCTTTGGTCGCCTTCAAGAGTACGGTCTCACTATCAATAAAACAAAATTTACTTTAGGCCAAACCTCCGTTAAAATTCTAGGATTCATCATTACCAGCGCAGGAATCTTACCGGATCCATTACGGGTACAGGCCATCAAGGACATTCTAATCCCTGACACTGTAGGAAAACTCCGGCGTATTCTAGTCATGTTGAATTTTTACCGTCGCTGCCTACCCAAAGCTGCTGGAGCTCAAACTCCGTTTCACGCCTTGGCGGTTGGGCGTAAGAATGCACGTTATCACTGGACATCGACTGCCCGCCAAGTATTTGAAGAGTGTAGACTCCAAATAACCAACGTTGCCCTCCTGCAACACCTCGCCCGAGAAGCACCTCTCCGCCTTATAGTAGACGCCTTCGATTTTGCTGTCGGTGCTGCACTTCACCAGAAAGTTGGCACCAACCTATAACCGATAGCGTTTTTCTCAAAGAAGCTCGACGCAGAACAAAATGAATACAGCGCCTACGACAGAGAACTACTGGCGGCATATCTGTCTATTAAACATTTCAGGCACTTTCTGGACGGGCGACAATTCCCGGTCTACACGGATCATAAACCCCTCACATACGCTTTCTAACAAAACTTGGACAAAGCCTCGCCCCGTCAATGTTGGCGCCTCAATTTTATCAGACAATTCACAACTTACATCCGCCACATCGCGGGCAACGAAAATGCACCAGCAGATATCTAGTCCCAAGTGAAACCTATATCTCACCATCAACCTTATGACATGAAATTCCTCGCCGAGGCGCAGGCAACAGATCAAGAGCAAGAGTCTCTCCTGACATCAGAGAACTGAAGCTTATTACAGCTGGAAAGGTACAAATTCTAGGCTCGGATTTCTCTCTGTACCGCGACATTTCCACTCCAAAGCCTAGACCCTTCGTGCCTGCACACTGTCGGTCAATTTTTCAGCCTACCACAACTTGTCACATCCCGGAGTACGAGCTACCACCAAGGATGGTCACCGCCCATTACGTCTGGCCAGCAGTGAGGAAGGACTGTATGAATTGGGTCCGCGCCTGCCACCGCCGCCATGTCTACAAGACCACTAGGGACACAAGAGCGCACCTCCAACCGTTCGGTCCCCCGAAGGAAGGTTCAGTCTTGTTCACATCGACCTGGTCGGACCTCTGCCACCGATTGAGGGCTTCAAGTACATTTTAACCAGCGTTGATCGTTTCACCAGATGGCCTGAAGCTCTGCCTATACCGGGTATAACTACCAAAACAGTTGCGAACGCCTTCCTTTATGTTTGGGTATCTCGTTTTGGTGTGCCAGCCAGAGTGACAACAGATCAGGGCAGGCAATTCGAATCATCGCTATTCGACGAATTGACGCGCCCTCTAGGCATTTTAAGGATCAAAACGTCACCCCGGGGTGCCGTCGCAAACGGCCTGGTGGAGAGATTTCACAGACAGCTGAAAGCGCTCTCTGCTGTCACGACTTCTTAAGCTGGTCCACCAAGCTCCCCTCATTCTCATGGGAATCCGTGCTTCTTTGAGAGAAGATCTTGGCGCAACAACTACCGAGCTGGTCTATGAAAAACCTCTACTTCTTCCAGGAACTCTTTTTGAGGATCCTCCCTCAGCAGACTCTCCTACTGAGCCTTGGTTGGAGGGTTTCAAGCGTGCCATGGATTTTCTAAACCGCACTAAACAGGCTACTCGGAATCGGCATGTATACGTGCTCAAACCACTCGAGACATGTTGCCATGTCTACCTACGCCGGGACCTAATACTACCGCCAACCCATACGACGGTCCATACAAGTTTATCCCGAAGACCGAGAATTTTCAAACTGAAAATTAAGAAAAGATCTTCCTGGGTTTACATTGACCGTCTCAAGCCCGCTTTCACATCAGAAGGATTCGTGTCTTCCTCAACAACCAAGGACCAGACACCAACCCAACAAGACACCAGCACCAGACCTACACGTAGTCGGCCATGAGTCATTTCTACGTCCACATAGTATCTCTAAGGAACCTACAAAAGGGGGAGTAGTGTGGCGGCCACACCACGTCTCAGCCAGCGCATGAGTTTAGAGAACACCTCAGCCAGCGCGCCGCCGGCGTGTAACATCCGGGACGCTTGGCACTCACTCTGTTCGGACAACAAGGCTAAATCCCAGCGGCCATTATTTCCTTCCTCCCTTTTTTCGAGCTTTAAATAAATAAATTTATTTTATAAAAATAATTTTACTTTTATCAGCGGCCTTTCCACAAGCCACATCAACACTCCACAACATATACAAAGAGCATAGCTCTTCCCTAACTAATTTTCAAAGAATCCTATTAGGTATCAATTAAATATAAGGCTCGCCCATCTATGAGTAGAAAAACACTATATAGCGATTTTTTAAAAATGAAACAACACTCTACTTATTTCAATGAGGAAAATATCACGATAACCTGAATCAATAGTGGTACAACCTACAAGGAAATGATTTTATTTGAAACAAAGTGCTGCTACTCTGAATACCATTGCTATGAATTCGTTCCAATTGATAGCTAAATGAGCAGAGCAGTCAATAGTAATGCTACGACTGGCAAAGCCACTGAAGGGATTCATTCATAGAGTCGTGATGAAAGTAAGAGAACCAGAGATTAATCAGAAAAAATTAATATAAACACACACAAAGCCTTTATTGAAACACCAGTCTTATACAGATTCTCTTCTCTCAATGCCGGCTTGCAACGATGATCAATCACCATCATGTAGTGATGGAGAAAACGATAAATAGAAGGTATTTTTCCTTTTTACTGCTTTATAAAAATTGTGTAGGGACAGAGCATCCATTCGACTTGATATGGCGCTGGTTAAAATACTTTGCACTGAGTGGCTCTTAATTGATTTTGATAATAACGTCTCTATAATAAACTATTTTCCCAGAAAAACAATATTGAGTATTATTTAGAAAATATAGATTATAACGTTTGTATCTCTTGAGTGATGTCAGTTATTCAGTTAAATAAACATTCAGATGACTGATAACTGGGATAACTGGGTAGTACAGTTTCAAATTTTCAAAATTTTTAACTATTCAAGAACACGCATGTTTCATTTTTAAAAACAATTACATACTTCACTTACTGCAATGCAAACAAAAAAATTGTAAGGGCGTGGCCTGTGATCAGTGTTGAACACCTGCCAGCAGTTTCGCTATTTTAATCTACCATACCGCTCTAATATTGTACATAGTGTGATCAATAATTTCCAGGAATGTTAAATATTTAAAGAAATACAAAAGTATAATAAAACAACACTTTAAGTTTCACCGCATAAGTTTCTTTTCTGTGAAAAATCAATATTTATTTCAAAGATAAATATTTACTATTTCTAACTTTTTTGGATGAAGTATGAAAGGGTGAAAATATGAAGAGTAATGGAATAATAAGTTTTATTTAAAATTTCTCAAAATGATCACTGTCACTATCTATACACTTGTTCCATATTTTTTTCCAGATATCAAAACACCTCTGAAAATCCTCATCTTTCAGGCTTTTCAAAATATTCTTCGCATTCTTCTTTATTTCAGGTATTGAGTCAAATTTCCTTTTAGGACTTTTTTAATTTAAGGGTTAAGGAAAAAGTCGTTGGGAGCAAGATCAGGAGAATAGGATGGCTGGGGTAATAAGCAATTTCGTTTTTAGCCAAATAGAGTTGTACAGTGATGGCCGTATGTGGCCGTGCGTTGTCATGATGCAAGAGCCAATTTTTCCGATGCCATTTTCGGGTCGTTTCTAAGGCACAGCCTCCCTTGAACGTCACAATACATCAAGATAGTGATGTTGATTCATGGTCTGACCCTCGGGCACGAATTCATAGTGTACCAATTCCTTTACATCAAAGAAAGTGATAAGAGACATTTAATCTTCGATTTGATCATCTTCTTTAAAAGCCTGTTCCAACATTTGAAATGATTCGGAGGCTGTTTTCCTTAATTTAAAGCAAAACTCTATGCAGACTCGCTGTTTTTCAATACAGTCCATACTGAAGTTTGAAAATGTTATGATATACTCGAGCTTATAAATTCGAAAAAACGTGAGCGCGTGCCTCTGTGTGATCAATTTTTTTTTCTACGTGTTAATAAATGTTTTATCTATAAGGTCCTTATAAAATTATTTAATTATTTTGAATATTTTACGTGATTCAGTCTCATTCCTGGAAATTATTGATCAAACGTTGTATTTGAAGGTTTTTTTATATAAACTCAGTACCTTTAGTTATTAATAGATCAGAGTAAATGTGCGCCAGAGAGAGAGAACGGTAATTGTGGTAATATGTAATCTTACCACTCCGCTAAATCCAAGCTTTAATGTACATATACAGAATATGGAGCCACGTTGAAGCTTCCAAATTTCAAACTATTGAGATTTGAAATGTAGATATAGTGGAATTGAGAGAGTAAGATTTCCTATTAATAGTACAATGAAACTGTTAAGATTTGAAATGAAGATGGAGTGGAGTGTGGATTCCTCTATTGATATTTTGATTGAACCAATTGATATTTGAAATGTAGGTACAGTAAGTGGATTCCGCTTTTGATATTTGATAAATATTCTTTTTTATCTGTTCTAAATCATTTTTCTCTGTTCAACTAGAGTAGAACTGTCCGTAGAACTAGAGTCTTTTATTGTTCGAGTCCCTGCACTAAGGTGAGCTGGTACTCACGTTTATCCACCTCGCTGGCCCTATTGTTGATCCTGAAGGGACAGATGATACTGGGAGCAGTTAAGATGGTCCCGGGGCCGGTGCACTTTCTCCACCCACCCCCGGGCCCGCAGGCAGTTTTTTACGGTGGGGTAGCAGCCCATGACGGTGAAGAGCTTCAGACTGCGGGGAGAGGGACCGTCCGTGGTGATGTCCCCCAGGACCTCGGAGCGGGATGGAGAATGAATCTGCTCACCGCCCTCCATTCATTCAGAGAGATATTGCAGCATGGACCTGAACACACACAATGCCTATTAAACAACATTACTTTCAAGAATCTAGATAACAGCAATCATTTATCTTGTTAGAGTCGTCCTAAGAGTAGAAAGTTTTCTATTGAAAGGATAAGATGGTAGCTTTCTGAATACCTTCACAGAAAGTCTCGTTGACATCCCATTTTACATACTCTCTCAGTGAAGTGTCGCGATATTTAACAAAACATTGCTAATACAGAGGGTGTTTCCTTTCAAATGAAACGATTTCAAACGTCCGTTAGAACTTTATTTTTCGAACGTGAATTTTTTTTCATGTGTTCTATGTGCTTCCCCTTCTTCTTGGCTATCTCCCTGCATCGGACTTTCCAAGCTGCGAACACTTCCTTGACTTTGGAGAGCGAAACATTCGACCACTCCTCTTGTGCGGCTTTCAAAGTCCGGCCTCAGTTTTGGGACGTCGGTTGAAGAGCCGTTGTTTCAACATACCGAACCCGTAAAAATCCAGTGGGCTGGCGTCGGGAGACTTCACTGGAATGTCCGAGTTCCTGATAAAATTTAGGCCTAGGGTGTCCTTCATTTCTTGTAGGAACTGTTGGGTTTTGTTGGAGGTATGGGAAGAGGCTTTGTCGTGATGAAGGAACACTTTGTCCATTTCCCCTGGGTAAAGGTCCTTCAGTTGTTCGATGACAGGTTTCAGAACGCATTCTATATAGAATTCTGAGTTCACCTTCACCTTCGATGGAACCTTTATGAGCGGAAGGACTCCACGGCCAGTCATTACCCCGACAACCATGAAACCTTTAGGGAAAGTTTCGGAGCATTGGTGAACCCAATTATCCGGAACCTGATTGCCTCTTTTGATGTAACAGATCTTCCGGATTCCATTGCAATACGTCACATACATCCATGCTTCGTCCAATGTTACAGTATATTCCGATCTGGAACCGGCCAGGTGTTCCTCGTAGAGCTTCCGGGCATTCGTTGCACGGTTTTTTCATGTGGAAAGGGGTGAGCTTGTGAACCTTGCCTTTTCGTCGGGTATCCAGTTCCAAATCTTTGTGAATGATGTTATTTATCGTTTTTAGCGATGTTCCACACATTCTGGAAAGTTGGCGCTGAGATGGTGGATTTTCAGTAGTTGCTAGCCGCTTTACCTTGGAAACCGTGGCGGGGGTCCGCACCGGACGTGGTCGATCGACTTGAAATTTTTGCCCATTGGATTCAGCTTCCCTTTTCTTTCCGATGCCATTTACTACCCTACATATTGTAGCTTTGCCAACATCTAGTCCTTCTGCTTTTAGCTTTTTCACTATGACGCTATAACTGTTTCCTTCTTTGGAAAGGGTCCGAATTGTTTGTTCGACTTGGAGCGTTAGTCTCTCTCCCCCCATGTTGCAAAAATCATGATACCTGATAAAAATGAATTCTCCAGAAGATTCTAGATCTATTGGAACCAGTGTCGTGTGCAGCATGCCTGCACGTGCAAAACGCGAGCGCTCGAAAATCGTTTCATTTGAAAGGAAACCCCCTCCGTATGATTACAGGGTGATCTAAAAGTCTTGCACAATTTAAAAAATTAAAAACTTCGCGAATATTTGCGCTAGAGCAATGCGGCAAACACCATTGTGTTCAGAATGCAATGGGATATTTCATGGCAAATAAGGAAAAAATTATAAACTCATTTTGTTTACAATTTTATTCGCTAGATGGCGCTCTACCAGAATCAGATATTCAGCTGCCAAATTGTTTGATTAATTGAAAAATTTAGCTGATCGACATGTATTTCTCCTTTTTGAATACCATGAAAGAACCCTAATAATATCAAATGATAAATTAATAAAACACCATTTCGCAAAAGGTAAAATAATTGGATGACGATTTTTAAATGCAATGCGAGATATGCCAAAATAGGTAAATGCAAATTAAAACATGTATCAAAAAATATATATTTTAGATGCAGTTTTGTGAAATAGATTGAATGTTCGAAAAACTCTGCTGAAATCAACATACGATTTTTTTAAATGTTAATATAGTACCAAATATAGATTTCTTGCTATAAGAAATGTATAGTTTTTTGAAAAATTGGCAACATTTGACTATTTATTGGAAATTTTTAAGATTCAACAAATGAAATAAAGAGGGGTGGTGACATAATATATTTGTCGTACTTTATTCCAAATATCCTATGGGCATGTCAAATGTTATCATTGCTTATTATACTGTACAACCTTTTAAAATGTGTCATTTTTAGATCGAACTTTTGCGTTGAATAAAATAGTAGTAAAATCATTTTGAATTTTGTATTTTTTTTTGCGCTAAATTTCTAACGTTAGGAGTGTACAAAGAATATTCCTTATGCTATTTATTCTAATGAGCAAAAAGCGATAAACTAAACATAAGGGATAAAATTGTTTGTTACAATTTTATTCGAAAAGTTATAACACTTCGGTCTGCACGACAATATAAGATATTAGTAAAATGACAAACAAATATTTGCTGTTCACATAAAAAAAAGTCAGGATGTGAGGACAGCATTTATTATCCCCATAACCCAACATAAGAAGCTGAAAAATATTGGTAGATAATACATGGCAGATTATATAACACATGAGGTAACTTACTTCTCTCTTGTATTAGGTCACCATCCTTGCTCATTGTGGCGCCCTTCATTCTCACTTGCAGACGATAGAAGACTGATTGGACAGCATTAAATAACATATCTGTTGAAATTGATTAACGCGCCGTCTGATAGAAGCTTTCAACATGACTAATGTGGTCGGCTGGTATTGATAAACACGCGACTTAATGTACCCCCATAGCCAAAATTCGCAAGGCGTCAAGTCTTGTGATCTTGGAGATCACTAGTGTAGAAGGTGGCAACTTATCACACGATCTTCACCGAACGTATCCTTCAGCAATTGTTTGGCACCGCGAAAGATATGAGGAGGTCTTCCAACTTGCATGAATGTTATTTCGCTTAGTGCTTTTCTGTCCTGCAATATGGGAATAACCTTTTCTCTCAAACGTTGAACATAACGTTCACCAGTTAGAGAAACGGTCTTAAAGGTTCTTCCATTGATTTCTTCAAAGAAAAATGGCACAATGATAAAATAACCCTTAACAAACATTAACTATGGGCTAAGAAAGTTGCATTTCTGAAAAATTCCTAGGGTTTTCATCTGTCATTTGAGCTTCATATGTCCACAGAACATTCGACAGCCAGTTTCTTTAATATCAATTTGCCGGAAACCCCATGCAGCGAATTCTTGACGCTTCTCAAAATCGCCGACTTTTAGCTCGTGATATCTTTTAATTTTATACGGGTATTTTTTAAAAGAAATTCTTAGTGCTATCCAAACTGTTCCATGCGAAATCCCCGTTTGTCGAGAAACTTGTCGAGCACTTACTTCTTAATACGTGGTTAACGTTTCAATAGCTTTAACATTCTGCGAAACCGTAACAGCCACTGACTTGCATGTCATTGGTCTTCCACTCCGAGGTTTTGCTTCCATAGATAAAATATTTTCAAAATATTTTATCATTTGCCTCAGAGAGTAGCAACTCATGGGTCCTTTACCGCTTCGAATACCTTAAAAGGTACGAAACGCTCGTAAAGCTTCAGTGGGAGATTCTGAAGTGCAATAAAAAATAAATCAACAAGAGTGCTTTATCCTTAAGTGTGGGAATTCCAGAGTAAAATAAATTATCAGAGATAGATAAATATTTTTCAAATGAATTAAAATAAATATAATCCATACTGAGAGAGAAGTGAATTAAAAAATTAGAAATTTATTATCTTCGAAATTTAATTCACTGAGAGGAATCCAGCAAACCGCATTTAAAATATCAATTTATTATTTGCTACATGTTTTAATTTGCATTTACCTATTTTACATATCTCGAATTGCATTTAAAAATTGTCATCAAATTCTTATACTTTTGGCGAAATGGTGCTTTATTAATTTATCATATATATTGAAAATATTGACACTGAAATAAATTCATTTTTTCCCTAAAATTTTCCATTGTATCCTGAACACAATGGTGTTTACCGCATTGCTTTAGCGCAAATATTCGCGTAAGTATTGATTTTTAAAATTGTGCAAGACTTTTGGATCTCCCTATATATAGAATAGCTAGTATCAACCTCATATATATATAAATTTAAATCCTATAGAGGATTTTTCCCCAAAAGGACTATAGCAATAAATAATTTCTGCTATGTGATAGTTACTAATGAATATATATGAACGTCGAGCAAGCTGCCTCCATCTTATTATGGCTCTATAGGAGAAATATGTTTTTATAAACGATATATATATATATTATATTATTTAAAATTACAAATATTTTTTGAAAACGTATATTTTAATCTTACTTATTGACTATTCTATATTTTTTCATCATAGTTTTAGAATATACCACTTTGAAAATTGTTGTAAATAAATGAAAAATTCGAAATTGATTTTAGTTACAATTTTATTCGCTAGATGGCGCTCTACCAGAATCAGAGATTCAGCGGCCAAATTGTTTGATAAATTGTAAAATATAACTGATCGACACGTATCTTTCTTTTTTGAATACCAGGAAAGAGCCCTAATAATATCAAATGATAAATTAATATAACACCATTTCGCCAAAAGTAGAAGAATTGTATGACAATTTTAAAATGCAATCCGAAATATGTAAAATAGGTAAATTCAAATTAAAACAGGTAGCAAAAAATATTTATCCAGCAAACCGCATCTAATATATCAATTTTTTTTACATGTTTTAATTTGCATATTTTACATATCTCAGATTGTATTTAAAAATCGTCAACCAATTCTTCTACTCTTGGCGAAATGGTGTTTTATTAATTTATCATTTGATATAATTAGGGTTCTTTCCTGGTATTGGGAAGGAAAAATACGTGTCGATCAGTTATATTTTTCAATTTATTAAACAATTTGGCCGCTGAATCTCTGATTCTGATAGAGCGCCATCTGGCGAATAAAATTGTAACTAAAATCAATTTCGAATTTTTCATTATTTGCCACAAAAAGAAAAACCCCATTGCATACTGAACACAATGGTTTTTACCGCATTGCTCTAGCGCAAATATTCGCGGAGTTATTAATTTTTAAAATTGTGCAATACTTTGGTATCACCCTGTACATTTGTTTAGTATTGTTTAACATATCAGCTATAAATAAACATATATAATAAACATAAATTGAATATCTGTCTGTACTCGATAGATTCAAAAACCATACATCCAATCGCCGTGAAACTTTGGGAAGTTTTTTTTTATTATACTACCGGGAAGGTTTTTGCTTTGAATTTGATTTGAAATAAATATTCGTTGCAATTTTATTTGCAAATTTTCTACATTTTAAATTTTGATTTAGACATTTTTAATTTAATTTATACCTTTTTCATTTTAATTTAAAAATATTTCATTCTAATTTAGACATTATTCATTTTAATTTAGACACATTTTCTATATATTATTTTCTATATAATCTTCATTTGCCTAATTTTCCAAAAGAAAAAATCTTTGATTAATTTAAATTTAATAAATGTTTTCAAAAAAACTAAATATGTTTCAAAAATAATTTTAAACGTATATAAAAATATTTATATATGTTTATAAATCTATATATAGGTTTTTAACTTTTAATTAGACATTTCAATTATAATTTAGACACATTTTCTATATATTCTTTTCTATGAAAAAAAAAAAAAGAAAAATGAAAAATAAGTGGGTCAGGTGTTGATATTAAAAATACAAAAAGGCATATCCTGACCAGCAGCACATGTGCTTTTCAGAAGGCAGAGCGTCAAATCAGTTAATTTTTATTCCACCAGATGGCGCTCTGCCTTCTGAAAAGCACATGTGTCATGGTCAGGATATGACTATTTTATTTTAAATTCTTTTCTATATATTCTTTATTTGCCTAATTTCGCAAAAGAAAACATCTTATAGTTCATTTGAAATTTAATAAATGTTTCCAAAATAATTGAATGAGTTTCAAAAATAAAATGTATATAACAATATTTATATACGTAATATATATATATATATATATATATATATATATATATATGAAAAAATAGCACAAATGTAACATTGTACTGGGATAAGGTGCATAAATTAAGTAAAAGGCATCTCCTTATCGTGCAACTGAAAGTTGCTGATGGCTGGCGCCATCTATCGGAATAAATATCAACTATTCTCGTTGATTTTTAATTATTCCAGAATTGGCCAAATACCCATTCTTGATTAATCAAGAAAAGCTAACCACGGACGCGTTTCGGGCTGTGGGTGGTCGTGTCGTGGGAATTGTAAATCTATCTGATTTTGACGTTATGACTTCCATCTCTTGCTTAGCTCAACTCTTAAATCTATTACAGAGTTTATTTATTTATCCACTTTGTACAAATTACATTACATATGATTATGTAAAGACACATGTCAATAATACGTATAATCATTAACAGCTGTGTTTCTATTATACAACATTAAAATCTTGTTATAAGTTATATACATGGGGTTGTTGGCTTAAATTACCATAGATGGGCCCTGGGAGTGAAAGGGTTTATCCGGGTTTAAGCGGGTAAAGCCTCTCTAACACAGGTAAGTAATTAAAATTTCTTTTAATTAATTTAAACTGTGAGGGTTAAAAAGGGCTATAACAAGATGATTTGTTTGGATATATAAAAGTGAAATAAAATGACATTTTTGTTTGATTAAAAAAAATGATGATTAAAATAAAATGATGACATAAAAATTCACATTCTAAGAGAATATTGGCGGGCGTTGGACAGGGTTAGTAGTTGAAGAATATGCAATTGTTAGAAGTGCACATGTAAACCAAATACTCAGGTCCAGGTGCAAAGCAAGGATATAGACTTGAGCTGTCTTCCTTGGCAATGTTTCACTTGCGATCCTATATAAGGGTTACAGTGCTTTGTCACAATTTTAGGATTATTGGGTTAAAAGTTGCTGAAGAAAAGTTGTTTATTTATATGATTGGGAAAGGAGTGAAATAGAGCCATGCGATGAGTAGAATTGTAGCGACAGTAGGTGGTCTGAATTGACTCGAAATCAAAGGTTGAATGTGGTCCGCTAGAGCTGAAAAAAAAAGTTGAAAGTTGAAAAAAGTGAACGCTTTGTGAATGCGTTGGTGATTTGCTCTGCGGATGAAATGAAATGAACTCTTGAAGCGTGTTCAGGCCAGAAGTTTGGATTTTTAAGTCTGGGGAACTGTGTCCTCAAAGAATTTGTTGAATTACGAAATCAAAAAATAAATTGTCAAGCAGTGCTGTCGTTTTTCTACGTAGATGTGACGCAATGACTGAAAAGATAGTGATGAAAAATATAAGGAATTGGTTAAAGAATATGATTGTTGAAAACGATTGTTGTAGATGCCCGATAGTGGATGATAAACCTTGTCAGATAATAAAGGTATTTAAACAAATATAAAATATAGTGAATAGAAATATAGAAATATGATTGCGGGTACAAAAAGTGTAAGTGGATAAAATTAAACCTGTAATATATAAAATATATAATAAATAATAAAATAAAAATAATTTTTGAAACAATTAGATGTTTTGCAATACTAAAATAATATCACGAAAAATAAAAGTAAATTTGATTAAAGTTTTTTTTTTTTTGAAAATCATGTTGGATTAAAAATTTGATTATATAATTGAAAGGTAAAAATAAGAATAATTATTCAAGATTTTATACAAATAACAATATAATTAAAGATTATTATAATGATTAGATAAATGTTAAGTAGTGGGAAATTGAACAATATTGTCTCTTTTGAAGAAAAGTTACAATTGTTGTATGTAGATCATATCCCATTGGTAAACATTGGTGTTTCTATGACTCTCTGAAGCGGGAATATGTGAAATGATCCCTTCGTTTGTCCACAATGCTGGTATGTAGAGAGTGATTTCTCTTTTGCGTCATAAAGTCTATATAAGACTTAACCAAATTGTTTTAATTGGTGATATCAATTAACATGTAAAATGTTTAATGTATGATGTGTTGTGATTAAAGGCGTTGGTGAGATGTGTAAGAAAACCTAAATGGTTAGTGTGAAACATGTGTTAAAAATGGCGATCATGAAGCTAGCGGTCAAGATGACTGCTTGAGGGGGGAGAGAAGATATTCTCAAAGATAGCAGTGACCAAGGGGAGAGACGTCATAAAGGGCGGTCACCGTTCTGTTTTTCATGGTATCGTCGTGGGTGGTCAATCATGGGGGATGTTTGCCATGTTTGAGATTTACTTGAAACGGACTTTCTCTCTCTACTTTTGTTGAAGTTGGCATTTTACTGTTATAATTGAAAGATATGATTTTCTCGGTGTTCGTAGTTGTTGTGTTTCGATTTAGTTTATACTTAGAAAAAATGTTATTAGGTGATGTCAGGTTTAGATGTGTGGTGAAAGTGCGACTTTCGACGTGGACACGCTTTGGGGTGAATTGTGGTGTCGCAGGCGTGAAGGGCGTCTTTGGCCTGAAAAGTGAAAAAGTTTTGTGGTGTAGCACTGTGACACGAAGTGAGAAATGTGAATAAAAAGGTGTCACGTGAAGTCTTAGTTTGGTACAAATCGAACCTGTTTCACCAGGAATAACAATTTAATAAAGTCATGGGTGATTGTTGTATGAAACACATCGAGAGAATATTTGACTGTTAGTGGATGTGGCACGCTAAATGTGAAATTATTTTATTGTGGCGACGATATAGAGCTAAGTGGAGGCTTGTGTGGCTCAAGATTTGGATATGTGTGTTAAGTCGCGCACTAAAAATTGTTGCCAATTGTATAAAGTGATGTGTGAGTGTTGTAACGTTTGTTGAGAGAGATTTGTTTATGATTAAATATGCATGTAAAAGGAAAGATGAGGGAGTGTATTTATCCTCGAATATTAACGATTGTAATCGTTTTGGAAGGCTGTGACTTAAATTAGCTACTGGCGGTGAAGTGGAGTGAATCTTTATTTTTAACCTGTTTTGGGAAAGATAGTTATTTTTCCTTAGTTGTGATTTGGAGATATTGTATCTTTCGATTTTTGCAATATAAAAAAATGCGTTTCACCTATGTTAACTTATATTTAAAATTTGAATATACTTTTTAAATTGTTGATTATGGTAGTTAAAATGATTCTTGTAAAAGGGCAATGTCGTGAGAGTTACAAATAATTTGAATTGGGAGCTTACTTAAAATGGTGAACATTACCAAATTTTAAGAATTGATAAAGATATTGGTCTTTTGGTATAAGATAATTAATAAGTAAAACAAAAATAAGTTGAGACTTATGATGAATGAGAGATTTTTTTAAAAATATAAAAATAACGATTTTTTTTTTAAGTTGTAGATTTGGATAATGCCGTTATAGGTAAATTTAAGAAAGACATATAAGATTGGTAAATTGATAAAAATGCGTGATCAGCGAATTTTTTTTAAAGTAAAATTGAGAGTAATAACTTGAAATTATAATCTGAATAAAAATTAAAGTAAATTTGATAAATTTGAGTGTGAAAGTTTTAAAAATTGAATAAAAATGATATTAAAAAGAGGTAAAAATTGATTTTAAAATGCTTAAAGTGAAAATATAAGTACAAAATTTATAGGGAATCAAGTTTTGAACTTGAGGATAAAGTTATGTAAGATTTTAAAACATACAGTTTTGAAGATAGTTCAGTCAGGAGACTTGATCTTGGCTTGTTGTCCTGCTGATGTGGAAGTCGCTCCATGTTGAACTTGTAGAAGCTTGTAGATTTTGTGAAGTTGATTTGCAGCTTGTTGCCTTGATCATTGTCGATATCAGGCCGAAGGTGGAGAACTTGTCACAGGGTTTGGGTACATCGTTGCTCGGTTTCCATGACTTGCGGGAATTTCGGGGCTGTCGTTGGCGCGGTCAGCTTGCTCCCGGCGTTGGCGATCGGTGTTAGCGGGTCTGCGGAGGTCCCTTGGGGCGGCGTCGTTTTCTTCCGTAAATATCGTCTCTTGTTGGGGGAGAGATTTCTTGGTTGTTTCGTTGGACTGGCGGGTTTGTTCCTCCATCTTTGCTCGTTCTCGCTTCTATCTGAACAGTCTTCTTATCTTCTTCGTTGTGTCATTCTTCGTTTTGGTCATCCTGTCGGCTCATGTAATGTTGAAGTCCTGGTAGCTCTTGTTGTACTGTGTTGACCAAGAGGAACAGTCAGGATGTAGAGTTTTCCAGTACCTCTCTGCACCTTGGAAGACCTTTAAAAGTTCTCACAAAATACAGGCAGTCGTGGTCGAGGCAGAGTGGAAAGTTTGGGAATGTCCACACAAAAAACGAAGACACAATTGCACTAAGAAAGTTCCGTTAACAGATAAAAGTTGAGCTAGGAGCGAAAGATGGAGATAGAAGTTTCTTACTCGTCTACATGATGGATGAGATCGACATGACATACGACCGACGCGGGCTTGCACTAAGGGTGAACTAAACTGTCAAGTGACTGTAAAGTGATTGTATTTATAGGTTAAAGACGGGGGGGCCTTATGTGACAGGGGGCCGTTTCTGAGAAAGGGGGCTTTGCATGTCCAGGTGTGAGAGGGGTCTCTGCATTCCACCAGCTGTGACAGTGTGAGTGGTCTTGTCGAGGGAATTGTAAATCTATCTGATTTTGACGTTATGACTTCCATCTCTTGCTTAGCTCAACTCTTAAATCTATTACAGAGTTTATTTATTTATCCACTTTGTACAAATTACATTACATATGATGATGTAAAGACACATGTCAATAATACGTATAATCATTAACAGCTGTGTTTCTATTATACAACATTAAAATCTTGTTATAAGTTATATACATGGGGTTGTTGGCTTAAATTACCATATATATGGTAATTTAAACCAAAACAACCTGTATTGTATAATACTTATAACAAGATTGTCATGTTGTATATAGAAACAGAACTATAAATAATTATACGCATGATTGACATGTGGCTTTGCATCACCATATGTAATGTACTTTGTACAAACTGAGGATAAATAAATAAAACTATGTAATAGATTTAGAGCTGAGTTAAAGCAAGATTGAGATGTTCAAAAACGTATAAGAAAGAGGTCGAGATAAAAACCCTAAAGAGAATTTTGGCAGCCCGTTGCCATCAAGGTCAAAGGGTGCAGAATGCCGCAGACGTTCAAAGTCTAAATTCTCACATGTCTCCCCCCCCCTCGGGAATGGTATATAAAACCTCGGTTTTAGCCGAACTTAGACAGTCACTTCACCGTCGGCGTGTGCCCTTGTTGGTTGCAGCCAGGTCCACCTCATCGATCATCTAAAAAAGTAAGAAACCTTCTTTCTCCATCTTGCTCTTAGCGCGACTCCTCTCTGTTCACGGAACTTTCCTACTACAACTGTGTCTCTTCGTTTTTGTGTGTGTGGACATTCCCAGGCTTTCCACTCTGCCTCGACCACGACTGCCTGTACTCTGTGAGAACTGTTAAAGGTCCTACAAGGTGCAGAGAGGTACTGGAAAACTCTCCACGCGCTGACTTTTCCTCTCGGTTACTACAGGTTTGACCCACGGTTACCACAGCTATAGCGAGAGTCGACAGGATGATTAAGGGGATTTCAAACTATTGAAAAGCATGGAAGAGGATTAACAAAATTAAAATATAGTAAATTGTGTAAGATGGTGAAAACATTAAATAAAAGTACCTTGTAAAAGCTGATGCTAGTGACTGTAGTTGTAGATTTCGGGAGATGGCTGACGTTGGAAGACCCATTTTTTTTAAATTAAGAAAAGCCAACAGCGTACGCATTTCGGGTTGTTGACCCTCGCAACGTGGTGTACGCTGTATCTTAACCATAAACAATTTGGTCCAAGAGGCTTCCTGAGAAATCTAGAAATGTATATTTAAGGCCAAATTCACGTAATTACATTGAATATGTTTGTAAAAATAATTAAAAAGGTCAGATGTTGATTAGGCTCATGTGAGCGGTTAGGATATGCCTTTTCCTTTTTAATATATCACAATACATAACCTTTAAAAAAATCTTATTTTTTCATATAGCTGTGGTAACCGAGGGTCAAACCTGTAGTAACCGAGAGGGACAGTCAGGGCGTGGAGAGTTTTCCAGTACCTCTCTGCACTTTGGAAGACCTTTAACAGTTTTCACAGAGTACAGGCAGTCGTGGTCGAGGCAGAGTGGAAAGCTTGGGAATGTCCACACACAAAAAAAAAACGAAGAGACACAGTTGTAGTAGGAAAGTTCCGTGAACAGATAGGAGACGAGCTAAGAGCAAGATGGAGAAATAAGGTTTCTTACTGTTTTACATGATCGATGAGGTTAATCTGGCTGCAACCAACAAAGGCTCACGCCGACGGTGAAGTGACTGTCTAAGTTCGGCTAAAACCGAGGTTTTATATACCATTCCCGAGGAGGGGGGGGGGGAGACATGTGAGAATTTAGACTTTGAACGTCTGCGGCATTCTGCACCCTTTGACCTTGATGGCAACGAGCTGCCAAAATTCTCTTTAGGGTTTCTATCTCGATCTCTTTCTTAGACGTTTTTGAACTTCTCAATCTTGCTTTAACTCAGCTCTAAATCTATTACATAGTTTTATTTATTTATCCTCACTTTGTACAAAGTACATTACATATTGTGTGTGACGAAGAAATAATTTATTAATTTAATTTAATATTATTCAATGAAAATATATTCAACAGATTATAAAAATATATATTAATCTGTATTTGTGAAATCATCTTTAAAATATTTCTTCGCTTGCTTGCTTAAGATTCTCTAGCTGTAAATAGTTTTTTGGGGCTGACCTGTTAATAATTGTCGACTCGTCGCTGTGACGTCATCAATAAATACTTTTACATCTTAGGATAATTTCAAGGCTTGATTTCTACGCCACAACTGGTGGAGAGACTGGACCGATACCCATTAAGAAATAAAAGAAAAATTGATTCTGTCGAACCAGAAGAAACTTCTATGAATGTAAAGAAGGAAGATACTCAGGTAAGCAACTACGTTGTTCAACATCTGCCAAGGAACCCTTCCATTTTCTCTGGGGAGGATGGTGAAGATCTTCAAAAATGGTTAAAAGGGTATGCACGTGTGGCAAGGTACAACCATTGGGACGAAACCCTTTGTCTTACTAAAGTTTATTTTTATCTGTCTGGAACTGCTCTCAAATGGTTTGAGAACAACGAAGAAAGCATACAGACTTGGAAGGAATTCACATCTCAATTAGAGAATGTGTTCGGAAAAAAGTGAAAATTCAAAATTGCAAGCGGAGAAGAAACTTAAAACACGGGCACAATTAAAAGGTGAAAGTACCGAATGTTACATCCAGGATGTCCTGTGCTTGTGCAAAGAGGTTGATCCTCGAATGAGCGAGGAAGATAAAATCCCCCACCTCATGAAGGGGATAGCTGAGGAGCTTTAACAAGCACTCCTACCGAGGGATGTACAGAGCACCGAGCAATTCATTATAGAATGTCGCCGTGTCGAAGCGCTCCGTTGTAGGCGAGTTACCCCAACCAGGTACGAGCGCCTACCAAATGTAGCCTCTCTTTGTGACCAGGATGACGGAGAAGATCTGTAATCTATGATTAGGCAAATTGTTCGTGAGGAGGTACAGCGGGCATTAGGCTCTCCTCGGGAGGAACCAAAAAATGCTACAATCGAAGAAATTGTAAAGGAGGATATTGGAAGAACCCTGGCGCCAATCTCAAAGTCTAGGAGAAGTCCCCCTCATAAGGAAAGACCCCGACAGTTGCAAGCCCGCGTCTGTTGTACCCCAGGTCCATCTCATCCATCATGTAGACCAGTAAGAAACTTCTATCTCCCCTTTTTTGCTCCTAGCTCAACTTTTATCTGTTCACAGAACTTTCTTAGTGCAACTGTGTCTTCGTTTTTTGTGTATGGACATCCAAGCTTTCCACTCTGCCTCGACCACGACTGCCTGTACTTTGTGAGAACTGAAAAGGTCTTCCAAGGTGCAGAGAGGTACTGGAAAACTCCACATCCTGACCGTTCCTCTCGGTCAACACAGTATAGCGAGAGTTGACAGGGACTCACACCACAGTTTAAGTCGACTGGATACCTCATCACAGATTTAGTCGACAGGATTCTACAAGAGGCTACCAGACCATCACAAATCATTACATATATATATTGATAGTTCAATGTCTTCAAAGTCTTATTTGTGTGATATCATTTTTTAAAAATATTTTCCCATTTTCACTTATATTTTATTTCAAATTTCACAATTTTACATTTAAATTTATTTTAATATTTTAATTTAACCAACTTTTCAAACAATTTGTGCGCTTTGTGTTTTCGGTAAAAAATATTTAGTTTGACATTTCTTTTATATATAATTTGTTATTTTATTTAATTTTTTATATGAAAAATTTTACACAATAGTATATATATAGGCGTTATTGTTAATTTTAAAATTTTCACACCCATATTTTTCAAAATTTATTTTGTCCATAATATAAATATATATATATATATCAATTTTTTTTCTCCCCATTGAATTTAACAAAATATTTTTTAAAACTTAATTCTGTTGACGTTATGTGGCGCTGAGTTGTTGTTGACACACATTAAATATGTTATAATACCTTGATAAAGGTTGGCGTTCAGCCAACTGATATATTGGTAAAAATAAATGATATTTTGATCCAATATATGCCTTTTTAATCAAATATATATATGTGTGTTAAAAAAATAAAAACTTTGCCATTTCTTGAGTTTTCAGGAAGTCTCTGGGACCCAATTTTGTTCGTAGAGGTACAGTCTGCACCATGTAGACCTGGTCCAACAGCCCGAAACGCGTTGGTGGTTGATTTTTCTTGATTTTTAAAGAAATTGGATTGGCCAAATATCACAGAATAAGTTAAATAAACGTTTAGTTATTTTTTGTTCCACTAGATGGCGCTCTGTCATCTAAAAATGCTCAGTGAGCTTGGTCAGGATATGCCATTTTTATTTTTAATATATATATATATATATATTCGAATTAATAACGCTTATTTTGGATCAAATGTTTATTATAATTTCCAATATTTCGATGAGGCAGTTCGCCTATCTTTATCAGAGTATTCAAACCTTGTGAACAAATTATCAACGTGATGCACGAGTGGAGAAGGTTTATATAAGGCAGATTGGTGTGGCCAAACTGTTTTATTCTGCACATGAAAATATATTTATGAACCATATTTACAATAGATTTATGGAAGAGAATCAGCTCAATATAATAGTATGGAAGCGATACATTGATGATGTTTTATGTATCACTGAAATCAATAGCATATCCAACGTCCGAACTTCTTGAATAATTTGAAACTATTTTTGAAATTTACGATTGAAATAGAAGAAAATGGAACTTTACTTTCATAGATATAAAAATGACAAGGACCAACATTAACATATAAACAGATATATACCGGAAAACTACGCACACAGGATCATACCTCACTATCAAATCATTTCGTCCTATAAACTATAAAATATCATTAATTATAACATTATCAAAATTAATCCTCACCTACTGTTCTCAAAATTTGGAAATAATTGAAATAGAAAAAAATATTATCCAAGAAATTGCAATACAATGATTATCCCAAAATATTTATCAAAAAACATATTCATAGAAATAGAAACCCTTCAAAAAACAATAGTCAAGTTTAGAACCCTTCGTGTACACTTCCCTACAGTTATGGAATTGAAAGAATAAGAATAAATCTAAAAATATATATAATATCAATATTAGATACCAATCCGCTCCGAACTTAAAAACATTCTCCGTCACCCTACAACTAAACGTAACCCAAGACACGAAATCCAAACCAACCTCATATACTGTATCCCATGCAAATCATGTACATCATCTTACATTGTAGAAACTAGAAATACCTTAAAAGAGAGAATCAATCAACACAATTCAGCTTTAAAAATTAATAGCTTATTATCACTCCTAGTAGACCAAGCAATAAATCAAGGCCACACACCAGATTTAGAAAATTCCAAGATATTATAAATAAACATACAGGATAAGCACGCAAGATTATTTCTGGAGAGCTGGGCATCTATAGAGGACAAAATAACATTAATATAATAATAGATATACCTCAATAATACCTACAAATAAAACAAATAGTATAATATATAGAATATATATAATATAATTTTAGTAATATAAAATTTGAGAGAAGTAATCAGATTCCCGGCGAACAGTTTTGCCACACCAATCTGCCTTATACAAGCCCTCGCCACTCTTACATCACGTGGATAATTTGTTTACAAGGTTTGAATTCCCCGATAAAGATAGACGAACTGCATCATCGAAAGATTGGAAATTATAATAAACTTTTGATCCAAAATAAGCCTTATTGATTCAAAGTTTTAGAAATGGATTGCTCGATTTTCAACATATATATAAATTCTTATTTTTTTCACACACATATATATATTTAAAATAATGAAAGCATATCCTGACCAGGAGCACATGTGTTTTTTAGATGGTAGAGCGCCATCTAGCTTCATATATATATAAAAACAATAGAAGAAAAATATATATGTATGTATATATGTGTGAGTGGGGTAAATGAAAAAAAAAAGAAGAGAAAAGGTCAGAACTTAAAATGAATAACCACCGTGATGAATAGTTGACATACAATATAAATCATGCTGCCAAAGGCCAACATCCCTAAAGGCGTGCGTGAATAATGGCTTTTCATGTTAATTCAAGAGAGGATTTCCGTCAATATTCTGTAATAAGAAGGCAAAGAATATTTAATATATTTTTCCTATATATATGATTCAATCAAGTATAGTGAGGTGGTTTTCGGACACAACATATACAGTTAGCAACCCCCTTGACAAGGATTAAATTTTCCTTATCCTCAACACATATAGAGTTAGCACTCCCCTTGTCAAGGATGGACTGGTATTCGGACTCAACACATATACAATTAATACTCCTCTTGACCGGGGGAAGAAGTCCGACCACACCTTCCTGCGATCCCCTCTGGACCCTTGGAATATTTCGACCAAATTCTGGTATGTTTTCAAGGTGACTAACGTGGCAACGGCACCCATTTTCCAATGAAGAGCAAAGATAGAGGACATTGCGACTGCTATGATAGAGATGCATGGAAACATCTGAGGCTCTTCATTAGACACGACAACAAAAACAACTCCCCTTGACAAGTATGGACTGGTCTTCGGACCCAACACATGCACAGTTGGCACTCCCCTTTACAAGGAAGGACTTGTCTTCGGACCCAACACATATACAGCCAGCACTCGCCTTAACAAGAATGGACTGGTCTTCGGACCCAACATATATACCGTTAGCATTCTTCTTGACAAGGATGGAATAATTTTCGGACCCAACAGATGTACAACTAGCATTTCTCTTGACAAAGGTTTAATGGTCTTCGGACCTAAGATATATACATTTAATGCACACAACCACCTTACTAACACAACTTATAAGTTTGTGTACTATATTGAGATGATGAAAATTCATTATGGCTGGTTGGATATCTGTATAAGAATATTCACACTTCAGCTTTTTATTTTGTTTATATTTCCTACGTTTCGGTCACTCACTGCCACCCTCCTCACGTTCTTCAGTATCTTCATAAAAGAGACAAGAAATAAACAACTTAGGATTGATTTTCCTCGACAAGGATGTTAGTGGTCCATTGAAACGTAAGACATATAAATAAAATATGTGCTTTTTTTAAGCATGACTATTTAAGTTTATATATTGAGATGAATTAAATCTGTTTTTATTTTCATTTATATAGATCAGGAAGGTTTTTTTTCTAGCACTGAGGCTTCTACTAAAATAGCCTTTACACAGAAAGGACGTGAGGTGCGTGTGGCTTCATAGAAAATAACAAAGCTATAATCTCCAAGTAATCTATGGCGATCCGATTCAATCAAATAATTTAAGTCGGCTGATTAATAGTAAATGACGTAAGCAGCTTGATAATGACGTGGTCTGTCCTACTGTCGCGTGCTCGCGTGTTCCATGTCTCATATCCGGACAGTTCCATCTTCCCAAGACAGCACTACACTGACGTAACTGTCAAGGGCACGGAAAACATCTGTTGATAAAAGGACCTTGGAGATATCAGCGGTAACATCCTGAAGTGTGACACTCATATCCCTTTCTTGCACGACATATCACCTCGCTATTTTTACATTTACAACCTATCGAAAGAGCTCTTGAAAATTGGGATATTGCCAGCTCTAGTGGAAAATTAAACTTCTAGATCCAATAATGATCAGAGCGCAGGGATATATATTCAGTATTTCAGATCGTTATTAAGTTGAATCGAAAGATGGAATAAATGAAATGGCAATTGTATTGAAGGAAATGTTGTATTATTATTTTCATATTTTTATTTTAGGTTCTCGTGTGTGTGAAAAATAGTGACAGTGGATTTACTTCTACCCTTTACTTGCTGTCACTCTTGAATGTTCAGCAGTAATCAGCAAGCATATCTTGGGACTTCATTTACCTTGGTACCGCTTCTCCATTCTTGATATACCTTGATGAAACCTCTCATTATGCTCATAACTAGCTGCATAAAGGTTGTCGGGAAAGATATCTAGATGTAAATGCAGGAAATGGATCTTGAGAGACATGTTGCATCCCCGTGGTTTTTAGAAAGGTAAGAGTATATTAACTAAGTCACTGTAGTTTTCAGCCATAGCATTTTTCAAAAATTTTTTATAAAATAATTTTATGCTGTTGCTTCAACTTCATCAAAGCTATCTACATAATTTCCATTCTGCAGAATTTCTCGAATCTGAGGTGCAACTAAAATTCCTTTTTTAATTTTCGCATCATTTATGCTATGGATTTTTTCTTCAAAACGGAAAATCCAAATAATTTGGATTCATTGCCGTGACTAATTTCTTCATTAATCCCAGTTAAACATGTAATGGTGAAAAGTATATATTTTTAAATTTGACCAATGGAAAATTGCATTTTTTTTTAAGTCCTGAAGAAAGTGTTTTACGGTTTACTAGTTATTTTTTATATGATGTCTCTACTTGTCTCTACTATCCCATCGCACAGAAAACAACAAAACTTGTATATCCAAGCTGTAACCAAACAAGAGAGAAATGACTTTCAAGTTACCACAGATTTTGCAGCTGTATCTGTCGTGCTCTACCTTTTCCAAAAACAATTTTATGTTCTCGTATCTCTCTTTCATGTTGAATGCGTGTGCTATTGACACCGATAGGAACTTATTGCCGTTTTGAAGGAGAACAGCCTTCAAACTAACTTTAGAGAAATCAATGAATAAGTGTCACTCTTCTGTATTATGTTCAGGACCAAGCGCATCCATTTGACTAACAACTTTATTGCAGTACACTAAGTTATTTTCTTGTGAAAATAAGTCTTGAAATTTAGCTTGCCGTTTTCCAAAAAAAAAAAAAGCATAATTCTGTGTCCTTATCCAGCAGATTTCAAACTTTCAACCAAGAAGCTAAAAGTTCACTTTGCTTTTCTGAATAAATTCAAATCACGTACGTGGTCATTCAAGTCTCCTTTAGTTAATAAATGAGGTTCGGATGAAATATGTACTTTTAAATTTGTGTCTTCCGACTTTTTCTCATGACTCTTTGAATCAACGTAACTAAATGTTACATTTTCGAAAGGCTGTGGCACAGGTAAATCATCACTACGAGTAACTAGCCTCATAGCCGATAGCAAATATGGATATTTAATGGTATGTTTTTATTTAGATGTGATACCTGTAGTTTTTGTCAAACAAAAATAAACAGTGTGAATAATGATCTTTAGGTTCCCTACATACCATTGGAACCGCAAAAGACATATTGCCATGTAAGAGGCCGAGCACAATCCTGGTCACCCACCTTACATCCAAAGTAAAGTTCATAGCACAGAGCATAGTTTAGATGTTAATTTTCTACAGATGTAATAGAGAGAGTCTAGAATTTTCACGCGACACCTTGGCATATTTTCACAGTCTTGTGAACACGATCTATAAAAACAATTTGATAGGAAACGAAAAGGGGGGGGGGGGGGGGGGGGGCAAAGTTATTCAGTGTTTCAAAATATAAATAATGAATATGAAGAATATTTTTTAAAATAAATTAAATCTACACCATCTCCACTACTGTGCTACTAGACAAATCGTTGGTTCACGTATTAACTTATCCAATCAAAAATAAACCTGCAGCAAATCCATCACCACTAACTAAGGTAATGAGGTTAGAGCAAAAAGCTCATGTAACATTGTTTTCATTAATTACTGCGTGTTTATCCAAATACAAAAAAAAAGGTCACTCAGAAACTTTGAGTGATAGAAAAACACTAAAGGTATATTTGGAATAAGCACAAAATAGTCACATTAAGATAAAAAAAAAATATATATATATATATATGTAACGTTGGCACGATTACCTTTTTGAGATGGGTTGAGTAGTTGATTGATTGATTGATTGAATTGTGGTGGGCGCAGTCGTTTTGCTGAAGTGGCAAGGTGTTCACACAGGGGAAAAATAACGAAGGACACAGGATTTGGATTGAAAAAAGCAAGCGATATAGGGAGAAAGGAGTTGAGGCTATTTGCGGATTGACTATTAACTATGACTGTTCACATTATTGAGAATTGGACTTATCTGATGGTTGAGAAGATGGGGGTTGGCTCCAAACTGGTCTCAACGTCGGCGAGCTCCCAACTAACTAATCTCAGTTCGCGATTTAACACGAACACTTCTCAGGGTTTTGATTGGCTGGTGGTTGTCTCGTGTAAGCTTTCCATTGGTTCCTAGCTAATCCTCCTGGACTCTCATTGGATCTTTGCTAGTCCTTTGTTCTTAGCTTGTTCTGACCTGATCCCGGAAATACTAGGTTCTTGAACCCAGTTTTATGAGTTCCTGGATAATAAAACCTGCTAATGACTGCTTCCTCTTTGATGGCCTTCTCTCTAAACCTTTCTCCCAGATTTCTAAGCCTTGTTTTTATTAAAATCTTTTAAAACATACATTGCATACATATTATGGTGGGATTACATCCAGTTATGTACAAATTATGACATATATATATTGTTTCTTTTGGGGAAAATAAAAACTATATTTTGTAGATCAGTGTAACCACACGAGTCACACACACACACACACACACATACTCGAGCGAGCGGCCACGTTTTTCTCGAGCTCCGCCGTTTTCCGCCTCTGGCGGGTGATACTGGCTGAAAGCCCTTTGAAAGCTGATTGTGTGGCCTGAAAGGTATATCTTCGAGCCTCCTTCTAGTGCAGAGATATCTGCGAAAATCAAATTGCAAAATAAATTCTCTATTGAAATGCAGGGAACAGCAAACGATGTAAATTCGCCTGTTGGCAAAGGCTAAGAAAATTTTGCCACGTCAAACGACATCGCGACTAAGACGCCTTCAATCGGCGCTGTAGGGGCCCATAAGATCTGGGTGGACATATTGGAGGATAAAGATCCGGAAAATAAGGATGGCTACACCGTGGTGCAAATGAAAGAAGAAGCGCCGCGACTCGGGAGCACCAAACATTACAGCGGCGCAGTCTAACAGCGCCGGAACCACCGGAGCTACTTCGCGACGGCGATCGTCTGGAGGGTGGACATCGCGGGTGCAAGAAGTGGAGGCCACGAGAGCACACATCGCTGAAGCCAGGGAGGGCAGGCGTCCTCCACCCAGGAGCAGTGCATCTATATAGAGCACTGCCCTGAATTCACGCTATAAAGTGGTCGGAGGAAGCAGACACATCACCCAGCTAACCAGGATAAATGGACATGTCCTGTGTGGTAGGTCTGACCACCTTAGGCACGATCCTTAGGACCTTTCCCTTCGAAAATATCCCTTTCTATGTAAAAGACGCGGTCATCATCGACGCCCTGCGGCCTTATGAGCGTGTTGCAACCATCGCCCCCAAGCAACTCAAAGCTGGGAAGTATGGCTACGCAGACGGCCGACGTGAAGTCTATATCCTCCTCCACAACGGCATAAAAATGGAGAGGCTGCCCACCCACCTCGACATTAAAACTAAAGGCAACACCTTGCCGGCGTTCCTGATCTTCGGAATAAGGCGCTCCAAATACAACAACCAGAGTCACCGCAGAGCCGAATGCCCAATGCTTTCTAGGCAGACCATCCGGCCCAAGCAAGCATCATCACCCTCCCCTACTGATGTCTCATCAGCGACCGCGCCTCAGCTGCCCAGCCAGCTAGCACCTGCGCCTTCTGCACCAGCACCCCCTACCCCATCTGTGGAGATACCAAGTAATTACCCGCGGCTCAAACTTCGCCCCGTCGCTCCACCGCACATAAGCCTGCTGAACCAGCGCCCGCTTCTCCCCATGAGGAGGAATCAGCTCAAGCCGTAGTAGCCTTTCCGCTTTCACTACCTGCCCCGACTATCCATGAGCTCCAGACCGCTCCTACATCTATTGAGACTTCTACCATTACGGACGAGGATTGCGAGAATCGGATAATCTAGATATTCGAACAAGGTAGCGATGTAACCTTTCTAAGCCCCCTATATAAGGACAGGATAATCAGGGAAGATATCATGTTCGCGGTCCTATACCGGGGTGGTAGAGAGAATCTCCTCGAGCGACTCACGCCTGAAAATAGGATTATTCTATCCAAAATCCTCAACACTGTCGATCATGTTGAGGACAAGAAATCAAGAATTGGAAGGGGCCTGTCCAAACTCAAGGCGACTTTTAGCTCCTGATAAGATCCAGACGTTCCTTCGGAAAAGGCTCCGTCTGTTGTAAATATTACTATTTAAATCTAATTTTAAAGCCTCAATTTGCTGTTGACTAGGTGTCAATAAACGTATTTTAATATGAATTTTCACACACACAAACTCACTAATTATTTATAATAAAAGGTGGAAAATTTCAATTTAATCATATATTTTAATATTTTTATAAATAATTTTTTATATAAACAGTTTAAAATATATGATCATACAACTTTCCACACAACCACACTATAATAATTATCAGTCACCTAACTCTGCTGACGTCACACAAAATATATTTTTTAATATTCTTTTTATGGCTACTACCTTGCAATATTCTAAATGTGAAGCCTGTTGAGATGTTTTCTTTTCCTTACAGCCGAACAGCTGGACGGATTCTAGTGGATTTTTGTAACAGAAGTCAGGAATGTTATGGTGGAATAAGACAAAGGATAATATTTGGACAAGGTTTCAACAAAGGTTCTTTCTATACGTAGATAAGGGCTATTTATCTAGTCGTGTCTGCAAATGTTACTCACAAAGGGGCGTTTGGATATCATTGTATCACTTGCTCACCATCTTCTGCTGCAAATAGACCGAACATTATCCCATGATGCGTCAGCGCGTCATCTGCTAATGGAAATTTAAACCCATTTTGACGCGGATGTATCTTTAAAACTAATTTTATAATGCCCTTACCACTGGGAAGGTTCACAACTGATGAGCCAGGCCTTCCCAATATTTTAATCTTTGCAGTAAGGGCAGTAGGCAACTGTTTTATCTTTAAAAGAAACATACGTATTAAAATTAGTGTGAATTTTCAATCTCCTATGAAACGCTTCAAAGATTTATATCGGAATTTACTGTCTTCAATATGACCGACAATCTCCGACAAAAAAATAAAGTAACATACCAGAAATATTAGTAATTTATAAGGTATGGTAATTTTAGAAGCCATTTTCAAATTTTCACAGACAAATAGTTATAATTGGTTGTATGAACCAGCAACACGAGCGCCAAAGAAGGTGATACTGTAAATATATAAAATAATATTCAACAATTTTATATAATGTTCTTTGATGTCATGCAAGAGTATGTGATTACACACAAGAACTGGAAAAATGTAAATAAAACTATATTAGCACTGAAAGGAAATGATATTTTGATTCCTTTCATCCCAATAATTCCAAAATATCTTCCATTTGAGTTCATACGGTGACAGTTGCCTCCAAGTTTCAGCGTTTACCATACCAATGAATACACCACAATGACAAACAATAAAAGTGTTCACCATACAAATGGGCACGCCATGTTTCTTACAAGGTCAACTGTACCTAGGTTGTTCGAGAGCATTCATAATTCACAAATGTGCGTTTCCTGAAAATAATAAATCATATATAATATTGTATACCATGATTTATTGTGATACACGGTAAGGACGGCAGAAAGTTATTTTATTTATTTAAAAAAATTCCTAGTTGCAATTTTCATATATATATAATTCATTTTGAGGCGCCGCAGGAACTTTTAGACTTACAAAAATCGAATTCTATATAAATCACACTGCGTAGCCTTAAATACCCATTTCTTGAATTAAAAAAAATGGGTTAGCCAAATAACAGGGAACAGGTTAAATCAACCTTTAGTTTGTTTCTGTTACACCAGATGGCGCTCTGCCATCAAAAAGTTCATGTGAACGTGGTCAGGATATGCCTTTTTTGATTCAAATAACAAACACCTAACATTTTTATTATTTTTTCACATATATATAATTAATTGATCCAGGTTCCTCATGCGTGCAAAATATCTCTAATTACTCGTGTTCTCAGTCATACTCAAGTCTTTTTAGTTACATTTACATTGGCTGTGGAAGTCCAAGATATTATTGGGAGTATAAATAATTTCGTGCGGTTTTGATCAAAAAATGGCGCTATCAGTATATTATTCCATTGTGGAAATCTGACAACTCCATTATTTTGAAGCGTCATTATAAGGCTTCCTTTTCTTAAGTATAAACAACCGTAATAGATGCCAGAATTTCCTTGATATATATTGATTCATTTAATATTATACATAAAATCAAACTCCATGAACAAAGACCACGAATCATTCTTTAAAGAATTAATTGCCAATTTCAGGTATACACCTCTGATTATTTGTGGAGACTTCAATGTGATATCTCCGTTATAGTATGATTCAAAGACAAATTATAACGGCCATAGGTTATTCCCATTATCGATGTTACAATTCTAATTATAGACAATAATAAAACACCAACATGCAGGAATGCCAGTGTAATTGATTTGAAATTAGCAGATAAAAAAAGCTCTTACAACTATAATGAAATGGCGTACACAACAAATATCCAAATATTTGATCACATTGCGATAATAATTTATGTATGTATGTATGACTGAGAAATTTCCAACATCAACCCTATATTCAACATGGAAAATCAATGAGAAAAGAGCAGATTGGACAAGATTTACACAGAATGTGAATAACGCTGAAAAGAAAAATATTTCAAGCTTATAGGCTAATTTATCCTCACCAGAAAAAGTTTATCAAATAATAAAAGAATTACGGAAATTCTAATTGAAATTGCCTATTCCACTCTGACACTAAAATATAATGTAACTCAAAAATATGGTGCAGGTTCCTTATGCGTGAATTAGATCTCTAATTACTCGTGTTGCCAGTTATACTAAAGTCTATATAGTTACATTTACATTGGCTGTGGAAGTTCAAGATATTATTGCGAGTATAAATAATATCGTGCGGTTTTGATAAAAAATGGCGCTATCAGTATATTATTCCATTGTGGAAATCTAGCACCTCCATTATTTTGAAGCGTCATTATAAGTCTTCCTTTATTATGTATTTAAAAACCTACTTTCACTATATAACAAATCTTTACTACCGAAATCAAAATCCTTCAGGATATTTGTTAGAGTTATTTAAAAGAAAAATAAATAAAAATATATGTGATAGATTGATAAGGCCAAAAGAATATCGAGTATCTAGATGAAAATATTTTCGACCAATCTTTATGGGAATTCATATAAATAAACAAAATAATTAAGAGGTGACTCGAATAAACAACTACAAATATTCGAAACAAACACATATCAAGAACAACAACAGAAAACTGAGAAATTAAAAGCGACTCTATTTCTTAATGACAACCCAGGTGATGGTAAGAATATGCATACAAATATAAGGAAATATGCATCAAGACGTTCGAATACAACAACCCCAATAATAACAATCAATGTAGTAAACGCTATTATTGATAAATTAAATCCGAAGAAATCTCCAGGTATATATAATGTTTCTAATAATACGATAATACACGCAAAACAATTTGCGGCACCACTATTAGCTGAAATATATCAGAAATGTCTAGATATAAGTTACTTTCCTGATAAATGAAAAAGAGCAGAGACGCTGATTATTCCAAAGCCGAGTAAATCAGATTACAAATATTGTGACAGCTATCGACCTCTATTTCTAAATTCAAATCTTTCGAAAAATATTGAAAGGATAATAAACAACAAAATCATAAAATACTACGAGGAAATGAAGCTATTCAGTAATCGTCAAAATGGTTTTACAAAATCTCGATCAACCATTACTGCATTAATTGAAATAATTCATACTTCTTTAGAACACAAAACCAAGGAGTATACGGCTATAATTGCAATCGATATTAGCTGATCTTTGACAATACCTGGTAGCCAATGGTGATAAAAAGACTCGATGAGGAATAGTAAAACTCATGAAATTCTACTTCACTAACCGAGAGATAAGATTTAGGTACTTTTCGAATGAATTCACTAAAATTATTTGGAACATCATGATGAGAGAGAATGATCTATTAATCAAATTTCAGGAATCTATAATAGCGAAATTATTGGTTATGCAGATGATCTAACGGTAATATGTTGGAATACACAGAGATGTAATAAATCTTAAGATTACAATTGAAAATCCAATAGGAAAAATAAATAAGGTGAAAACAACAAACTTATAATATCAAGACAAAAAACAAAAGTTTTATATTTATTCAATTGTAAAAACGATGAAATTAACTTGCACGATAATCTTGTCAAACCAGTTGAAAAATTTAAAATACTGGATTTGACTTTCAAGAATATATCATAGAAACAAGTACAAATTAGATTTTATGCTTCACAACGAAAATATTATTGCAAAAACAACTAGAGCTAGAGCATATCTTCTTGGTTTAACAAAATAATCGTGGGGATTGGATAGTAGACGATCATTAACATTATAAAAGACCTTATTTAGAAGCACAATAACTTATGGTTCAACAATAACTACAGTATAAAATTCTTAAACACTGTATACATGCTTATAATTCAACATCTTCGAATTGTACACGTATTCTCGAAAGAATACCTGAATGTCTTGTACTTATATATAAACAGGTGATCTAAAAACAGATTGAATTCACTACAGTATAAAATTCTTAAACACTGTATATATGCTTATAATACAACATCTTCGAATTGTACACGTGTTCTCGCAAGAATACCTGAAATTACGGATTTCATTTTGTCAAACATACTTAAAGTTGAAATAGATTATAATAGAAATGATCCAGCAAAGGAATGATAATATATAACTTTATAAATGAAAAACTTCAAAATTTCTATAAGATTCTAATAATAATTTCAGAAAATTTTGAAAACTCAAGTTTACCAAAATTTATCCAGCCATTTTTTATTATATAATATTTTTTACGGGGCATGAAGAATTTAACTCATACTTATACCCAATTGGTAGAATTGATTCTTCAAAATGCTTATGCGACAAAGAAATCACAACCCTGAGCATATTTTAATCCGTTGCCCACTTGTGGCAGATTTGAGAGTACAATGTCAAATGAACAGTTACAGTTAAAGCTAAATGGTTTCCATTAAAGAATATAGAAAATCTAACAAATACTACAGACTCCATTTCAACTGCGTGGACCTAAATTATAATAATGAATTGAAAATTATAGTTTAGTATCGTTTTATAAATTTTTATTTTAAAATAATCAATATTTATACCATTAATTTAATGTTTATAATTTTAGCAATATATTAAACATTTTTCATAATATGTGTGTAAATAAACTTTATTTATTGTATAATTATTGCTCTAAAATGTAAACTGAAATAAGTTTCATTTTCTCTTTAAAACTAGAAATAATTTGTATCTATATTTTGAAACTATGTACATTAAATAGTGTAAAAATTTACATGAAAATATCCACATAGGCTATAGCGTGTGTTTTGTAATAAATAAAATAATTTTTAAAAAATCTAGTTTCTTTTTGCTCCTACAATGTCAACTAATAATGTGTTTTTGCGGGGTGTTTGATTTAATTACTTTAATAGGAAGAAAAAAGCTGCTAAGAGTCATCGTAGTTTATTGTGACCATGATCTAGCCGAACGAACTAGTCAGAAGTGGCTTGCACGGTTTAAAAGTGGCAATTTTGATTTGGAAGACGAAGAAAGACCCGGAGCGCCATCAAAGTTTGAGGATGAAGTATTGAGGCAAGGCTCGTTGAAGATCCAACACAAACTCAAAGGGAACTCTCAAAAACATTTGGAGTCATTCAACAAGTCATTTATAATCGCTTAAAAGAATTGGGAATGATCCGAAAGGTAGGAAATTGGGTGCTATTATGAACTGAAGCCAAGAGACATCGAACGCTATTTTTTTCACGTGTAAAAAAAGGAGTTATTGTATCAAATTGTAACTGGCGATGAAAAGTTGGTCCATTACGATAATCCAAAACGTCGGGCAATGTATGGATACCCTGGCCATATCATCGACGGTCAAACCGAATATTTCATGACGATAATATTATGCTATGTATTTGGTGGGACCAGCTAGGAGTGGTATATTATGAGCTGCTACAATCGAACGAAAAATTCACAGAGGAGGTATACTGAAGAAAATTGATGCGTTTGAGCCGAGCGTTGCGAGAAAAATAGCTGCAAAACGCCAATAGACAAGGCAAAGTTATTTTGCAACATTATAATGCTCGGCCACATGATGCAGCACCCGTTAAAACGTACTTAGAAACGCTCAAATGGGAAGTCCAACTCCACCCGCCGTATAGCCCAGACATTGGCCTTCGGATTATTATTTTCCGTTCAATGCAACATGGCCTGGCTGACCAGCACTTCTCCAATTACGATAAAGTCAAAAAGTGGATCGAAGAATTGATAACGGCAAAAGAGCTGGCCTTTTTACACGATGGGATCCGTCAATTGCCAGAAAAATGGGGAGAAGTAGTGGCTAACGACGGACAATACTTTGAACATTGAATTTTTACAATAAAGCTTCAATTTTCTGAAAAAAAAAACCCGCACGAACTTATTTATACTCCGAATAAGTAGTGTCAATCAGATTTATTTCTAGAGAGATTTTTCAATGATGTCAGGTTGAGATTTATTATTCATAGGACAGTGGCCGTTTAGACACTTTGTAATCGGAAAGCTGAGCAGATGAAGAGGAGATGACCAGCTGTTTGGTCTTCATTATAGAGTTTGGGGAAAATCGGATCCTTTTTTAGAAATTTCGCGGAGTATGCTTGTGCGTGGCCATGGCTAGGGTAGTTGTTGAAGTGTATTTATGTTAGATTCTTGAAAGCATTTAAATCAAATTCTTGTCGTGTAATTTATATAGTTCTGAAAAATTAGTACAAATGTAATATTGTACTGGGATAAGGTGCATAAATTAAGAAAAAGGCTTCTTCTTATCGAGCAACTGAAAGTTGCTGATGGCTTGCGCCATCTATCGGAATAAATATCAACTATTCTCGTTGATTTTTAATTTTAGTTTCATGATTTTTCAGGATGCCTTAATGACCAATTTTTTGGTCGTTGAGGTACAACTTGCACCACGCTGATGAGGGCCAACAGCCCGAAACGCTTCCGTGGTTAGCTTTTCTTGATTAATCAAGAATGGGTATTTGGCCAATTCTGGAATAATTAAAATTTTACACAAATAAATTTACTGGCAATGCGTTTATTTTAAATATCATCAAATATTATCTCTACAGACCTTACTGCAATGATATGAGTTATTGAATGAGTGGGCTTGGCTCATCAGTAGTAAACCCTCTCAGCGGTTTCGGCAAATTAATCTCTAGACCGCTCTACTATTGTATTGGACTAGTTTTGTTATATAACCTGCATTTTCTATGGAAGGCAGCTTAGGGGTGTTTAAGGAACTATGGACATAAGCTTATAGGTCTGTAGAGGTACATACATATAATTTCAAGGTATTGCATCGAGCAAAGCTCTTCCGCAAAATATGTTTTCATAACAAATATATATTAGTAAATTAAATTTTATTGCCATCTATCGTTAAAATTTTACACAAATAAATTTACTGGCAATGCGTTTCTTTTAAATTTTCTCTGGAATAATTAAAAATCAACGAGAATAGTTGATATTTATTCCGATAGATGGCGCAAGCCATCAGCAACTTTCAGTTGCTCGATAAGAAAAAGCCCTTTTCTATATAGTTCTGTCCGTATATTTTGTGCGAGCTGAGTTATTATATTGTGGACAACGCTTTAAGGAAAGATTTTGCAAGACAGTGTATAAGTTAGAAGGTGCAGTAGGCTTAGCTATTTGTTCTGTCAGTTCATTTCCCAGAATACCGCTGTGACCTTTGACACATCAGACTTTTACATTAGAAATTAGTCCGTTTTCGACCACTCTGACCACCCAGAAGTCTGATAAATTTTCAATCTGAATTCTCATTAGGTTCAAATTACGTATAAAATTTAAGACTTCTACGCGCTCTCGAAGTATATGAAAAATTTATACAATATTTGAGCACAGATAGAAATGAAGCAAGTTAAATAAAAGTTTTTAAAAAACCGTTATCACTGGGGATTATTCCTTAAATAGATGCAAGTCTGCTAGCAGCTTTTTGAGCAATTGCTCAATTGCTCCTTACGAGACGGGAAATGACTCTCTCTCTCTCTCTCTTAAGTAAAATCCTAACTGAAATATGTCTTTCTGCTTTTAGTTTGGGGGAACCCTACATTTTAAATATTATATTGCAAAGTTACAGGCACACAATTGATTATTTTTGAGAGATAATTAATACTTATTTAATTTGAATTATGATTCATCAATTGAATAATTATTTAAAAGTAACAAACGAATAATTGAGAAACGGTGTCGTGAAATGTCTGGTCTTATATTATCATATGGATATTTATGATGAATATAAATATAAAGGTGATGATATTGCAATCATATTACTAAGTATAACAGAACAGTTTATTTTTTAAATGACCTTTGGCAATTTTTTGCTTATAATTCCAAAAATTTTAAGATGGAACCTGAATATTTCGAATTGTAACTCATTTGAGGCCTTGTACCATCGCTGAGAAAAATCAGTTCGCAACTCTCAACAGTTTCCAATTTGACTTCATGCAACACATACAATTTAAAAATAAATATAGAAATTGCATCATTCCCTGCCCCTCCGACCAGCCAGAAGTCTGATAATTTGTACACTTGTATTATTAATTGGACTGAGCGAGTGTTCAATTTTTTTTATTCCTATGTGATCTGAAAGAATATTAAAATTAAATTACAGAATTTGGAAGGCAATTTGGAAATGTATCCGAACCCTGTCACCCTGATAACAGAGAAGACTGAAATTTTGCTAACTTGCATTGTCATCAGGCTCCAAGAAGTGTACAAATTTTCAGATTTCTACGTGCTCTGGAAGTATGTTAAAAATTAATTACAATATTTGTGGACAGACAGACATGGAAGCAAGTTAAATAAAAGCTTTTAATAACCAACAGCCCTTACACAAATGATAAAATATTCAGAGACTCATTAGTGCGGAACCCCCACTTCCCAAATTTTTATCATTACAGCGAGTTAAATAGTTAATAATTTTGAACGTTTTAATTAATATCCCCGAAACGTTTTCCATAGTTACCTTAAATACCATCACCAAGACTAAAGCTGCCGATATATAAGCATATCAGAGTCCTTCTCAATAAGATATAAATCAATATATTAATTTTCTTTGACTAATGCTGTTTAATATCACTCCTTAATACACATTCCCTTATGAATCAAAATATTTTATAAGATTACGAGATTTGTGTAGTCAATGCGGGGATGTCAAAAGAATATCGTATGATGCAGTAATGATGGTACGAAAAATTGGACAAAACATTCTTTGATCATTCTTGTTGATTAAATTGGTGAAACCTCTGATTATCAAGACCATCCCAAATCTTGCTCAGCTTCAGTTGAATGATTGTAGAAAGGGCCAAATACCGAGAAAGCGATATAATGGAATTCACAAACACTCCTAAAATACTATTGAAAATATTTAATTAAATTATTTGAAAAAGATAACATAATGTCGACATGAAGGCGATGAAGACTTATAATACGACCAAAAAGAAAAAGGATGACAAAGACAATTGACAAACTCATCGAATAAATATTCGAAACATTATCAGCACACGCAACATCTATCAACAACATGTGTTAATATTTACAGCACGAATTTTACACTTAAAACGCTTCGAACCGCTCGTAGTGCAATGCATAATTTTCAATCAGAATTTCAAAGACATGTTTAACCTTTTTTTTTTTAAATTGTAATAAAATAATTTTTACTAAGGTTTAGGTCATTTTAAAACCTCCTGAAAATATAGGAAAACATTTTATATAGGCGTTTATCAGAGAATCACATACATAAAAATAACATTTTAAAATTTTAAAAATGGATAAGCATCTCAAATACGCACTATAATAAAAGAGCATAAGAAATATTTCAAAATTCAATGTGTATTAGCTGATTTTAATACGATATAATAAAAGAACACACACAAATGAAGTGAACCATATAAGGTATAAATAAGGTATCAAAGGTAATCATAAGGTATAAATAAAAAATATATAAAAGTATTAATAGTTTATATAATTTTAAAAACATATATATATATATATAACACAAATAAGCTTTTGAAATTTTACTTCAATAATAATTTATAAGAAAAACCCCACACACAAAACACACACTTTGAGAACTTTTTATAATTTGTTCCTATTTTTAATCGTTTCAGGAATTAAATCTGAAGGTAATTAAACGATCGCATTAATATCAGTTGTAATTTTTGTCAACTCCTTAACGCAAGCTCATTTTGGTGATTACACTCAATGGCTTAGGGAACTATAATTCTCAAAGTAGGATAGAATAGTTTTTCAGCATTAGCATCATTTATTTACTAAATATCCGTTCATCAAATTTTATCTATATAATTTGAAATATATAAAAAGAAAACAAAAAAGATTTCCACATAATGTAAAAGCAAGCAAGTTGCAAGGAGACCTTTAAAACGACCCTATAAAAACACAAATTTACAGGAACCCAAACAGTTTTTGGAATGTATCCTCATATTGCTTTAAAATTTCTAGGTATGAACATCTATCATCAAATAAATGTACAGAAGATAAAATCATCAAAATTCAAATAATATGATAGTAGCGAGATTTAAAGGAAAAAATCGTCATATATAAAATATTATTTTGATCAATGTCGTCGTCTTCAATATAATTAGTTGATGAAAGAGCGTCTTGATATCGTTATCATTAGAAATCATGAATATTTGATATGATTATAAATATAGATTTCAGAAAAGCGAACGAAGAAAAAAACAATTTATAAAAATATGATACAAGAGCAGGAGGTAGGGCCCTACCTCAGCCGACTCGACCCTACACCCGTAGCTGTTCCCGGCGGTAGTCTGAAGTCAACGCCACCATCTCCAGTTTCCACGGGAAACCTACTTTAATAATAGCCTTGACACCGGGGCTTTGATGATCGATATTCTCGAGGATGACATAGACGGCGCTAGTGGAGTTGTTCCTTTGGCAATAGTGGGGATGATCTTTGGATGGAGACCATGATGGTCTTCTCTATAGCCTTCCTATTGTAGTGGTTGTACTGCCGAAAAAGTATCAAAGGAGCCAAAATGATATTCACTGTAGCCTTCTGTTGTACCGCAGAACTATTCTCACAGGTTAAAGTTAATGTTTGACTTACTTCTGTGATTAGAAAATTGTATACCCAAATTTTTAATTCTTCTCCCAGTTTTATTATGAAGTTTGAAGTTCCCATTGTGATCTTTTGTTTGCCATGTAGATGTAGTAAGTTTGTTTTCTCCGAGCTTGGCTTCGGATTGTTTCTTGTACACCATTATATTACATAATTTAAAGTATTTTCTCTTATAATTTTTAACCTTCTAAAGTATTGTGCCAACAAATAATGGAAACATCATCCGCATAACAGATTATTTCAGAATTTGGGGACATGAATTTGATTAACGAATCATTCAGCAGTATATTGCACAATAAAGGTGATAATAGTCCGCCTTGAGTACAACCCTTTGATAAATATTTTGAAATTGTTGTATTCGAAAAGGTGAGAATTGTTTTTCTTCTCCGATTTAAAAATGATTAGATTGTTTTTGTAAAATATTTGTTTACGTAATATAATTAGCAAACGTATTATAAGATTTATTTATTGGGGTATTAGATATATTTATTTACTTACAGGATTGTTGTTAGTATTAGATAGCGTTAGTTATTTTATTTACATTCTATATCGAACTGAACTGTGTTGCCGAGTACGATATTAACTATTTTACATCTCTCCTTTTTTATAAATTCATTCTTTTTGGTGGCTTCACCTGGCGACCGCTTCTTGTGAACTTCCGCTCCTCTCCAGCTGGATTATCAGTTTCCGACTGCAGCTCCATCCTGTCAGAACCTTTAGGCTGAGTTTCTTGATCTTGCTCCATAGTTGAACAAGCACTTCCACTGGATTCTTGCTCAAGGATGCTTTCATGGTCTCTTTGGGATTGGTTAGTTGTAATATGTGATTGGTTTCTTCTGTAGAGTCCTTTGTTGTTCTGGACTGTATAGGACCTTGGACCATCTTCTCGAACTATTGTGGCTGGTTTCCAGTTTCTTCTGTTTTCTCTTAGATAAACTTCTTGTCCGATCTTGAAAGTTGGTTCGTCTCTTGATCCTTTGTCATAGTAGAATTTCCGCTTGTTTCTGTATCTTCTTAGCTTTAAAGTGACATATTTTTGGATGCAAGGTCTTAACAATTCTTTGCTGATTGGCAAGATTGTCTTTGTTCTTCTTGAAAGTAGTCTTTGTGCTGGTGATCCCATGTCTTCTCTTGGAGTATTTCTATAGTTGAGTAATGCAACCTGGATATCATCTCCACTTTGTTTGCATTTTCTAAGAATGTTCTTTGCTATTTGCACAGCTCTTTCAGCCAGTCCATTTGATTTAGGGTAATGTGGACGTGAAGTCTTGTGATTTAACTTCCATTTGTTGCTGAATTCATTAAACTCTCTTGAAGCATAATTTCTTACATTATCTGTCTCCAGAACTCTAGGAATTCCATGTATGCTGAAGTTTCTTTTGAGCAATCCAATGGTATATTTTGAATTTATAGTGTTAATAGGTTCAAAGTTTATGAATCCAGAATAACTGTCTATAATCACAATGTATTCATTTCCTTCAAATTGAAAGATATCTGACAATTTCCCATGGGAGCTCAGGAATTTCTTTTAGCATTAGGGGTTGTTTTTGTTTGTCTCTTTGTATAGCTATGCATGTCTTGCAATTTTCTACCATGTCAGAGATATCTTTGGACATTCCTGCCCAATAAATGGAGTCTTTGGCTCTTTTGGTACAACCAGTAATGCCTAGGTGGCCTTCATGTATCTGTTTGAGAACTTGTTTTTTGATTGATTCTGGTATTATTATTTTGCTTCCCCTCACAACTAGGTCTTCATGAATGGAAAGTTCATCTTTTATATTCCAATATCTTCTGCAAGATAGAGGAACTAGTGACTTTTTGTCTGGCCATCCTTGGATTATTGTTTCTTTTAGTTCTTGCAATTCTGCATCTTCCTTTGTAGCTTTCATGATGTTGGTTGTTGATCTATTGTCAAATGCATTAATTAAAAGGATTTATATTGGATTTTCTTCTAGAATCTCATATGATTTGCGATCTCGACTCAGTAAGTCTGCAATCAAGAGCTCCTTTCCACTCTTGTATTTAATATTTGGTCCATTTTGATTAATTTCCATGAATATTTTTTGAAGTCTTGGTGGCATTTTATCCATTGGTTTTTTGTAAATGTATTCTAACGGTCGATGGTCTGTTTCTATTGGTCGATCTTCTTGGAGTAAGACTGCTCCAATGGCATCTTGGTTTGCATCGACCGAAAGTACCACATCTTTGTTAGGATCATAATACTTTAGGGTTGGCGCTTGTTTTAATAAGTCTTTTATTCTTTCCATATCCTTGTCCCTCAAGCTGTCCCATTGCCATTCTGTGTTTTTCTTCAGAAGCAATCTCTGAGAGATTTGGGATGAATTTATGTAAGTATTGAACCATTCCCAAAAAAATTCTTTGTAGTTCTTTTCTGTTTGATGGTGACTTGATATTGTCAATGGCTTTGACTTTTTCTTCATCTGCTTTTATTCCATCACTGGTGAAGATATGTCCCAAGAACTTTATTTTTGTTTTTTCAAATTCACACTTGTCCTTATTGAGACTTGCTCCAGCTTCCTGAAGAGTAGTCATGACTATTTTAGTTCTTTCTCTCAGTGTTTGGATGTCTTCAGCATGGATGAGTATGTCGTCTATTGAGTTTTCTACACCAGGTATATCCTCTACAATCTTGGATATGGTATTCTGGAAAATCTCCGGGGCAGTTTTAATTCCAAATAGGACTCTAAGGAAAGCATAACGCCCCCAAGGTGTGCTGAAGGTCATGTAAGGTTGTGTTTCCGCAGCGACCTTTAATTGCCAAAAGCCTTTTAAGAAGTCAAGCTTTGTGAAGTATTTTGAATTTTTTATATTGGAAGCTATGTCCTCTATCGTTCTTAGTGGGTGTTTTAAAGCTTGTTTTTAAGATTTATAACACATTTATAATTTATATATTTTATTCAATTAAGATTAAAATTACATAAGCATAACATTTAAATATATATATCCTGCCTAACAATTCTCTATACTAACTATATAACATTAAGTGATCTATATACAGTTTGTTTTGGTCACTGGTCCAATATTTTTATTTTCATAGACCAAATTATGAGATTAATTCACAGATGAAAAATATGCAAAACAACTGAACAAATATATACATCAATTTAATATTTATTTAAAACAAATGAACAACTATATACATCAATTTAATATTTATTTAAAACAAATGAACAACTATATACATCAATTCCCCCTTCTTAGGCTTGGATCCCCTTATTTATTTATTTACTCACCATATCTCTGCGGACATCTGCGCTCCCTCTGAGGATACCTGGGGGTTGTAACACTTTTCTCCTCCGAGATTGGAGTTGGCACACGTTCAGCATCATTCATATTAGTGGGATGTGATTTACCAGGCAACATTTTTTTAATGTAGTTTTGATGAACTTTTTTTTTACTGTCACCTTGTTTTATTAAATAAACATTCCTTCCTAGTATTTTAATTATCTTTCCTGTATACCAAGAGGGATTCCCATTAGTAATCCACCTAAGTTTCACAGTCTCATCCACTTTAAATTTACTGTTAACATATTGACCATTGACTTTGGAGACTTTTACTTCTTCTTTTGACAACACAGAAAGTCTTGATCTGATCTTTCTTCCAAGAAACAGTTCCGCAGGTGATGTCCCTTTCCTAATATTTACATTGGTCCTTATAAAGAACAAAGCCCTGGACAGAACCAAATCTAGTTCCACCTGCTCATTTTCATATAATTGCTTTTTTAGCAATTTCTTTACCTCTCTTACAGAGACTTCTTCCTGTCCATTCGATTTTGGGTGATATGGGGGAGATGTCACATGGGATATGCCATTTTTAGACAAAAAATCACCAAAGTCACTACTAAAGAAAGGAGGACCATTATCAGAAACCACTACTTGTGGAAATCCGTAGCGAGCAATACAATTTCTCATGAAATTTATACAAAAATATGCACTGGTAGATGGTACTTCAGAAACTTCAACCCATGAAGAAAATGAATCCACTGCTAGTAAAAACAGTTTGTTTTTGAAATTGAAGTAGTCCCCATGTGAACCCTCCTCCATGGTCCTGCATATTTAGGCCAACTCTCATTCCTTTGAGGAGGCAAACTTTCATTAGAAAGACAAGTTCTGCAATTTTTTGTAATTATTTCTATTGAAGAGTCCATGCCGGGCCACCAAATAGATGAACGTGCCATCATTTTCATTTTATTAGTTCCTGCATGGCTCTCATGTAATAATTGAAGTACCCTTTCATGTAGACCTTTTGGGATAACCATTCTATTCTCCAGAAAAATACATTTTTGGAGAATGGTAAAGTCATCAATCCTTTTTAAATAAGGAATGAGATCATCATTGGGACTTGAGGGTAACTCCCCTGTCTCAATAATTTTATACAATTTGAATAAAGTTCTGTCTAATTGTGTTTCATGAGCCACAAGAACATGGTCAATGATGGAAGTATTTAAGAGTAAAATTTCACCACTCCCATCATTATATTCCAAATTACTCTCTTGAAACTCTGGAAATCTAGAAAGGAAATCTGGAATAATATTATCCTTTCCTTTTTTATACTTAATTTCAAAACTAAAATTTAAAAGAGTTAGAGCCCATCTATGAAGTCTATTTGCAATGAGTGGAGGCAAATTTGTTTTATCTCCAAAAATAGTTATTAAGGGCTTGTGATCAGTATAAATGGTGAATTTCCTACCAAAAAGGTAATTTTTTGAATTTATTTACTGCAAAAACAATTGCAAGTCCTTCTCTTTCAACTTGAGAATATTTTCTTTCATGAACATTTAAAGTTCTGGAAATGAAACACACAGGCCTTTCCTCCCCATCCTTCAAATGTGAAAGGGTTGCTCCTATTCCCACCTGACTTGCATCACAAGAGAGAATCAAAGGCAAATTTAGGGAATAATGCGATAAACATGTGGTCTCATCTAATGCATTTTTACAGGAATTGAAGGATCTATCTGTCCCAGCATTCCAAGACCATTTCACATTCTTTTTTAATAGGTTGTATAAAGGATATGCTAAATCTGAAAGATTTGGCAAAAATTTACTATAAAATGACAAAAATCCAAGGAAGCTTTTTAATTCAGTTATATTCTTAGGAACTGGACAATTCTTTATGCAAGCTAGCTTGTCTTTCAAGGGGTATATACCAAATTCATTAATTTTATGTCCAAGATATTCAATCTCATTTTTAACAAACAAGCACTTATTTTTGTTTATTGTAAAATTATTTTCTTTAAGAATATTAAGTGTTCTCTTAAGAATATCTAAATGGCTTTCCAAATCCTCTGATGCAATAAGAATATCATCAAAATAAATGTAAACATCATTGATTCCCGAGAAGAAGGATTCCATTGTCTTCTGAAATATTTCAGAAGCAGTCTTTATACCAAAGGCCAAACGATTATATTTATATAAACCTTTGTGAGTGGAGACAACCAAATACTTTTTTGAAATATCATCCATCTCAATTTGATGGTTAGCCTTTGACAAATCTAATTTAGTAAATAATTTCTTTCCTTGAAAATTACTCAAGACTGAATCTATGTTAGGAATAGGATATTTGACATCCTCTAAGTAAGGATTTAAACTCTTTTTAAAATCAGCGCAAAGTCTAATTTGGCCATTTGGTTTTGCAACACAAACAAGTGGTGAAGCACAATCACTTTTATCTATTGGAGACAAAATATTCAAATCAACCAATTTATCAATTTCATTTTCTACAAGTTGTTTTAAGGCAAAAGGAACTTGTCTGAATTTGTAAAATTTTGGGATAAAGTCAGCCTTCACATCAAGATGGCATTTGATGCCTTTAATAGGGCCTGATTTGTATTCAAAAATGGATCCATAATCATTTATAAGTGAATCTACATTAAAAGATTCCAATTTATGTAAATAATTAAAAGAAATATTGAAAAAACTAAGGAAATCTCTTCCCAAAAGAAATTTAGAACAATTTAAATCAGTTATTAGTATTTCAATGATCCTAGAAACATTTCTTAATTTTATATTAAATTTAGCCTTGCCCAAAATAGGTATTTTAGAACCACTATAGCCTGTTAAGATTGTATTACATTTGTTTAACACTACATTATTTGAAATATTTAACGTAAACACTTTTAGTTAAAGTTGTAATGGCTGCTCCAGTATCAATCTCGGCCAAAAGTTCAATATCATTTACATATACAGTTTCAGTCAAAGGAGGATGTAAATTTATATTATACAATGACAAACTATTTTGAGATCCCGAAGGATTATTATCATTAGGGTGCTTTTTAAATTTATTAAAAGTATTTTTAGAATTTCTGGGCAATTTACGGGCAGAACTGTCTTTTTTATAACATATTGTAGAAATATGACCTACTCTACCACAAACTCTACAAGTAGCTGATTTAAAAAAACAATTATAATGTAGATGGTTAGTCTTACCACAGTGTTTGCAGGTATTATTAATGGCATGAAGATGCTGTGAGAACTGATGGGCATTTTCGGATCCTTTGATGTTATGTAGGTCATTATCCGCTGATTCCGCAGACAGAGCTATGTCTAATGCACCATCAAAAGTTAATTTTTCTTCCTGTAGGAGTTTATTTTGGGTAGATGTATCAATGATGCCCGCAACAAATCTGTCTCGTAGGGATTCTTGCAAAAAATCTCCAAAATTACACCTTTGAGCCTGTTCTTTTAGGCGTATCATATATTTAGAAATTGTTTCGCCTGATTTTTGATCCATTTTCTGAAATATGAATCTTTCATATATTATATTAGTTTTAGGATTAAAATGTTTCAATAAGATCATACATAATTTATCAAAGGGAACTTGATCAACTTCCTCCGAAAAAACTAAATTTCGCAAGATACCAAAATATTTAGGGCCGATGCTTGAAATAAGAAATGGCGTCTTAAAATCTTCCTTTGTTTTAGAAATTAGCATAAATTGCTTCAAGCTATATATATAATTTTCAACATTTTCTAAATTCTCGTCAAATTTTTCAAACATACCTGAAGACATATTTAAAGTATAATTTTTTTTCACAAATCAATTTCTTTTTTCTTTACAAAATTCGCTTTTCCTCGTCGCCAGTTGTTTTAAAGATTTATAACACATTTATAATTTATATATTTTATTCAATTAAGATTAAAATTACATAAGCATAACATTTAAATATATATATCCTGCCTAACAATTCTCTATACTAACTATATAACATTAAGTGATCTATTTACAGTTTGTTTTGGTCACTGGTCCAATATTTTTATTTTCATAGACCAAATTATGAGATTAATTCACAGATGAAAAATATGCAAAACAACTGAACAAATATATACATCAATTTAATATTTATTTAAAACAAATGAACAACTATATACATCAGTGGGTAGTGTCTTCTTAGCAGGATCTTGTTTAAATCTGATGGATCAAGTCAAATTCTATATTTCCCGCCTTGTTTCACTACCACCATGTGGCTTGAGACAGGTGTCGGTTCTTCCATTCTTTTTATCACCTTACTTTTCTTCATTAAGTCTAGTTGTTTCTTGACCTCATGCATAATAAACAACATCAAGGCAGACATTAAGTTCATTGTCACCAAAACAGGGACCACACCAATACTGGGTAGTGAATCTTGCTTTATGCTAGGACTACTCAAGAGATTTAATGAAATAAAACCAGTAGAACAAGAATTTCACCAGCTGTTCAACGGAGATGGTTGCTCAAATAATTTTGAATACAGAGCAGAATTCACAAAAGGGGACCACAAGTTTGAAATAAAACCACCCAGGAGAATACCCCTTAAAATAAAAAATAGAGGAACTAGTGTGTCCTTTGGTCTGGCCATCCTTGGATTATTGTTTCTTTTAGTTCTTGCAATTCTGCATCTTCCTTTGTAGCTTTCATGATGTTGGTTGTTGATCTATTGTCAAATGCAGTAATTAAAATGATTTCTATTAGATTTTCTTCTAGAATCTCATATGATTTGCAATCTCGACTCAATAAGTCTGCAATCAAGAGCTTTATAAGAACTGCCGGGACGTGGTCTTCGTCCATTCTTTTTATTAAAGCAGGTCACCACTCATTATTAAACGCACCACTTATATCAATAGTAATCAATGCAACCAATTCGTTTTGTCTGAGTTTCAGTATGGTCTCGGTTATTTTGTCCATTGCCGTTATTTTAGATTTTCTTTTCGTAAATCTATGTTGTCTATGGCTCAGTAAGTTATTATGATCAAAATAATCGAATATTTTTGAGAAATTTGATGTTGGGCGATAACTATTAATTGCTTCGTAGTCAGCTTTCAGCGATTTCGCAATAATTTTTAATACCGAATGTTTCCAGCATTCAGGATAGTAACTTAGCACTAAACATCTATTAAATAATTTGACTAAACTAGGTAGGATAGATAATAACATAATAAATCACATTATCTGGACCAGGAGCCTTTCTCACATTAATATTATAGCACAAATCCTGTATTTCCTTTTTGGTAATAAAAATTATTTTCCCATTGATAAAACTTGGGATGTGATTTCTAATTGAAGTGTGTTCTTCATTGTCTAACCGCATATCATCATCAGGAAAAAATGCATTTAGCATTTCCTTCATCTTTTGCTCTCATTCACTCAGCAATTTAATTACGTAATGGCATGCCAACTTGAATGTTGGCCGATCTTAACCGTTTAAAAACCCTGTATACATTCCCGAAAGTGTTCGTAGACTCATTTTCTTTAATACATATTCTCCAAGACGTATTTTTTGCTCTATTAATGGCTCTTAAGTATTTATTTCTTGCCGCTCTGAAAATACTTGGATTCAGGTTATCCCCTCTATAATATAAATTCCTGAGATAAAGAAAATGTTCCTTCAATTGTTCAAGCTCTTTATTTTACCATTCTTTGGAAGTTGTCGTGTTTATAGAGGTGTCGTGCTTGACGTCGAAAGAAAAGAGTATGCAGCTTCAATGACTATATTTGTCAATTTTTTTACCACATTATCAACATCTTCACAAGTGACAATGTGTTAAGAAGTTGAATCTAAATCCAGTAAATCCGAAGGCGAAATACCCTCAGCAAAGTTAGTACAATTCGCAGATTTTTCTATAAATTTCCATGTCGATGTCTGCCTATTATTGTTAACCAAGTTCATCATATTGAAGATATCAAAAAGTATTTACAAATGGTCTGAGGTAAAAGAAAGTGCTGATGTTCTCCAGTTATGTATTAGACTAATGGAGTGCTTATTAGAAATTGTCAGGCCAATTATGCTAGCATTTAAACAAGTTGGTATTTTAAGATCATGAATAAATAGAATCTGCTCCTCAATAATATACTTCAGATTATATATGTCACAATATCGTTGCGGAATTTCTTGTTGTTCGATGAGAATGGTGAGGATTGGTTGAAACGCAGTCGTTTGAGTGGAAAGTTGAGCATACAGTGGGGAATAACCAGGACACGTGATGGGGTTTTGAAAATAAAAGGCAACTGGTTTGGAGGAAAGAAAGGCTTTGGAGAAGATAGAGCGGGTTGTCTATTAACTATCTGATCACATGGCGGTGATTGGACTTAGCTATGGGATGAATTGGGGAGGTCTCGAGAGCAGATGTTACCTCGGTGAGAGCGAGTCGAAGACTGACAATCCTTGCTTCTCGATTTAACACGAAGACCTATCTCCTTTCCCATTGGAGGAAAGCTGTGACGTGGCCTTTTTCTATTGGTTGACCTTTGGGAAAGTGTTCCCTCATTGGTCCTTGCTCATTTCTTTGTCTTTTGGACGTGTTCTGACACGACCAGGAAATACTGTGTCGTTGAACTCAACTTTTATTATTTCCGCGATCATAAAATCGGCTGTAATTTTGCTAATGGTGCTGCTGACTTCTAAGTCTATTTTCTAGGCCTCGTTTCTCTAAGGCGTTCTAACCTCCAGTTACCTTATTCTTTATTAAGTCTTTGAAACATACATTGCATACATATTGGGTCGGGGTTGCATACAGCTATTTACAAATTATGACAGATGCGCCCCCTACATGTGAAGAATTTATGAAGGGGTTTTAATCTGAATAAGTTCTTTACATCAAAGAAAATAATTTTGGCGAAAATTAATTGATTATAAGGAGGTTATATACAACTAGACGAATGGCCCGGGCAACGCCCGGGGTTTACCCGAGTGCGAATATATTTTAAAAATGTTGACTTGGGTGGTCATAGCGCCCGATTTTAAATACGTAGTACGATGCGATTTACATTAAAAGTAACCTGTCTATAGCAGACCCTCTCTATAACACCCTATTTTGGTGAGTCCCAAGAGGGAGCGCTATAGACAGGTTTAACTGTATTTGATACACAGTGTCAAAGTTTTCTCACCCCTCTTAACAAACAGGGATGATAGTGTTATAAATAGAGAGCGTGTGATCTATTAATTTACATATTATACTAAATTTCCAATTATATTTGACAATATTTAAACCTGTTATAAAACTTGTATCATTTATGCAACTATACCATCCCTGTTGGTGTTTTTGGGGGAAAAAAAAAGAGGAAAATGTTATATAATATATTTTTTAATATTATCTTTATGCATAGAAAGTACAAAAGTAAAATTTAAGGATTAAGAAGAAATACAAAAAACAAGAAAGGATCAAGAAGGCACTAACTACGTTGCCAAATTGTTAATTAACATATGCTAACTAATATTATCATCATCAATTTATATTTATTCATATATTTACATAATTATTTACACAGAGAAAAATTATTTGAATTAATAAACCTAACAATTCCCCCCCTTTTAATTCAATCTCAATTTTTCTTCAGAAATATAAACAGTTTAAAAAATCAAACATAGATGGCGTTACCTCCCCATTGCTTTCATCACCGTCTGGCGGCGCTGCTTGCGTGTTATATCTACAATTCTGCAAATAACTGTAAGGATATTCAAGATATTCAAGAAATTATTTTTCGAAAACCTTTCCGGGGATATACCTAATAATATCCCAGAATTTCATGGCGATTGGATGTATGGTTTTTGAATAACAGGGTTGTCTAGAGGGGGGCAGGGAGGACACGTGTTCCCTGGCAGCCAATGAGCGCGCATTCTATCCGTGAGCTTCAGACAAACAGACAAACAGACAAACAAACAGACAGAATAAGGCAAATATATAAGTAGATATTGATAAGGATATAAAAGATAAAAATGCAGTGTTAATGCTATAGTTGGTTGTTAGTTAATAGAAATCAAAATAAAATAAAAGAGATGTTGAGCGAAATCAAAGTTGAATGCTTGGTTGAAAAAGTGAAAAAAAAATGCTTTGGTAAAAGAAAAATGCCTAATTACTGTTTGCTCGAGTTCGGGAAAGGAAAACGAGGAAATTTCATGAGGTATCAAAAATAAAAATAAAAGAAATGTTGAGCGAAATCAAAGTTGAATGCTTGGTTGAAAAAGTGAAAAAATGCTTTGGTAAAAGAAAAATGCCTAATTACTGTTTGCTCGAGTTCGGGAAAGGAAAACGAGGAAATTTCATGAGGTATCAAAAATAAAAATAAAAGAAATGTTGAGCGAAATCAAAGTTGAATGCTTGGTTGAAAAGGTGAAAAAAATGCTTTGGTAAAAGAAAAATGCCTAATTACTTTTTGCTCGAATTTTGGGAAAGAAATCGAGGAAATTTCATAAGGTGTTTTGAAATCAAAATAAAATAAAAGAGATGTTGAGCGAAATCAAAGTTGAATGCTTGGTTGAAAAGTGAAAAAAAGATGCTTTGGTAAAAGAAAAATGCCTAATTACTTTTTGCTCGAATTTTGGGAAAGAAATCGAGGAAATTTCATAAGGTGTTTTGAAATCAAAATAAAATAAAAGAGATGTTGAGCGAAATCAAAGTTGAATGCTTGGTTGAAAAAGTGAAAAAAAAATGCTTTGGTAAAAGAAAAATGCCTAATTACTTTTTGCTCGAGTTCGGGAAAAGAAAACGAGGAAATTTCATGAGGTATCAAAAATAAAAATAAAAGAAATGTTGAGCGAAATCAAAGTTGAATGCTTGGTTGAGAAATAAAAAAAAAAGAAAAAGGTTTCAAAAATAAAGGATGACTTAATGTCTTAAGTTTAACCGAAAACCAATGAGTTTTCGTTGATAAATGAAGCTATGATAATATAATTAAGTGGTACTAACATGGTAATTAATGGTTAAAATAAGTTATATTAAATTGAATAATTTGCTAAATTGGTTAAATATTTTAATTTTAATTTGAGAAAAAATAGTGAAAATGGTTAATATATAAACAATAAGGTGTATTGGTTTGAACCCTTTTTTGTATCTACATGCCCTGATTTAGATGTCTTAATTGCTTAATTATGCCCTATAAATTTTTTGTCTCATCTGTAGCGACACTTAGGCGGAAACGTGATCCTAATCCTCAAGTGCGCATTTATGCTATGTGTACAGGAGACATGGAAATCTATATAACCTTTATGTGTATTTTTTGTCTTGTGTTATTGTTTTTTGAGATCTCAAAAGCCGAGTGTTTATTTTTTAATTTGTCTCAAGCCTTACTGCGTTCTAGGGGTTTTTATGCAATCCCCCAGGGCACTTAAGATGTGCTCGCCCAATATCCACTTTATATATTGGGTATCGGTACCTATAATATTACCTTGAATACAGGATTCGAGGAGAATCTCGATCCTTCTAAAAGGTCGTTTAATCCCTTTTGGGAGAAGACGTAAGTGTGAAACCTAACTAGCAAAGCGGTAATATGCGTGAATTTTGTTCATATTTGACTTTGAGATCTACGTGTAGGTGGAATATGTAACGTTTTTGGAAGTCTGTAAAGTTTAATGAAAATTACTTATAATAGGGCTGTGAACTCATTTAGAATGTTTGTGTGTGTACCTTGTTTAATTTTCTTGTGATAAGGCGATTGGACTACCTTTTGCAAAAGTCGGTACGCAGGGTCGACTGGAATCCAAGATTGGTGGCCTGGAGAAATCTGGATGGGAAAAACGGTGACCTATTTTTATGTGCTGGCCAAGAGAGGTTCCCAAGCTGGCGACATGTAGAAATCGTCAGCTTGACCTCCATTTAACTGCTGGTCGAGGGATCCGGGGTGGTAATTGGATCCGGAAATGGGGGGAACTAAGCTCCCTTTGTTTGCATACGGCTGGCTGCTCGACTTTTATTACCTCGCGGGCCTCTTACTTCCTATCTGCTAATTGATTTTGTGTGCGACTTGCATCTTTTATTGTCTCTCTACTTATTTTATTGGCGTGGGGATTTTTTTCTTTCTTTCGGCCCTGGTTTGTTTCCTTTCAGTTACTTCTATCTTCTCGGAATTTATTTAAATTTTCTGCAACAATGCTTCCTAATATTACAATAAGCTTTACGAATGCTTGTCCAAAATGAAAAACTGCTTCTTGCAGCTCGAAAACTTTAGGGGAGGGCATGGGGTAGATTACCAGATATATTAGCAGGAATAATACTGGGGTATATTTATAGGGTAGGACTAGCAAACAAAGGATGAAAATCAGATGAAAGATAGGGTATCGATACATGTTCTTCCATATTGTTATAAATGGAGACTCTGAAATATTTGTTCGAACCTTATTCATTGTTGGCCGTTCAATTTCGTACTGTTTGTTGTCGTTGGGGATTGGCGTGATAGGATTGAAATGGTTGTCAGGTTCGCAGTTCTTAACATCGGGGAAGAGTGGGGCAAATCGCCTTGTTGCAAAAAGGGCAGGGTCTAAATGCCTGAAAGGCTCGCTGTTGGTGGGTTTGAATCTTAATGGATCTGCCGGGAATAATTCGGGTGTTAAATGTTTAAAAGGGAACGTGTAATCGGGTCCGTGCTTTATATGATATGTGCTAACGGCGGGCGGTGATATATAACGGACTGTTTCTGTATACAGTTTAAGCTTGTTGACGTGGATCGTGTCAGTGTCTCTTTGAAGAGGTTGATTTGGTCGATCTATACGGACCACATTGGGTGAAATGATTTCTAATACTGTGTGGGGTCCTGTGAAATATGGCGCGAGTTTCCCTGTATTGGGGTGGTGATATAGTTTAACTAACACTAGATCACCTACTTCGAAATGTGGTTGTTTGTGTCGTTGATCATAAATGTTTTTGTCTTGTAAATGCTTGTTTTGTGTGCGTGTGTGTGCAATGTTTCTAGCTTTGTCGATATCTGGGTAAGGTGTGCTGTGGTTAGAGATTTCTGGGGATAGTGTGCCAAACATTAAGTAGATGGGTGGAAAACCTGTGGTAGAGTGTGGGGTTTTGTTATATATAATTGTAACTCTTTTGACCAACTTGGTCCATGCGATCTTAGAATTTTCTAGATGTAATAGCCTAAGTTTTCCCGTGAGGGTGGCGTTCAGGCGTTCACATAGACCGTTGGCTTGTGGATTATTGCTGGTTGTGAGTAACGGGTGAATATTTCTATTAAGTAGGAAACTACGAAATTTGGGTGAAGTGAAAGCAGGGGCTCTATCCGTAAGGAGGCGTTTCGGAGAACCATCCTGTAATACTCGCTTAAGTACCTGTTGGTAGGTGATGATGCTGGTGGATTTAGATGGAAAAGTCCACGCGTAGCGCGAAAAATGATCGACTACCACATGGAGGTATATTTTGGTGCTGCCATATTTGGCAAATCCTGCTATGGTGTCTAGGGATAATAGGTCAAAGGGTTCTTAGGCTTCCGGAGGTTGACTTAACTCCCCGTAAGTGGGTCCCAATGGACGTTTTGTTAATTGGCAGGTGGGGCAGGTCTTAACCTTTTGTTTAATATCTTTAGACATACCTTGCCAGTAATTTTGCGTGGAGATGAGTCGTGACATTTGTGAAATACCGGGGTGATTGTATTGTGTGTGTACTGTTTGTAAGAGTTGTTGTATGAGTGGTTTTGGAATTATTATCTTGGTTACACCTTTTCGGGAAACTGTATGTAATCCATTACGATCAATGGTCAGGTTAGACTCTCTCGATGGAGGAGGTTGGTGTGTCTTGATAAGGGACGCGTCCAAAAATCCACAGAACGGGTTACGGGACAAAAGATCTGCCTCATACTGTTGTTTTCCCTTTATGTAGCGGACCTCATATTCGTAACTCGATAGTCGCAAACTCCATCGAAACAATCTGCCGGACGGGTTTTTGATGGTCTTCAGCCACTGCAATGCGTGATGGTCAGAAAATATAGTAAATTTTCTGCCCATAAGATAGATGCGAAACTTCTCCACACTCTCAACGATTGCTAAGCACTCAAGTTCAGAGATGGAGTAGTTTTTCTCGTGTGGGCGCTATGTTCGGCTGAAATACTGAACTGGATATACGTTCCCGTCAGGGTGAACTTGTTTGAGAATGCCTGCTATACCGAGGGTGGATGCATCGCAATACACTTGGCATGGCAGGCCTTCTTTGTAAAGGTGTAAAATGGGGTGTTGTGTGAGGTTCCCTTTCAGGTCAATGAACGCCTTTTGACAAGTTTCATCCCAGATCCACACGACATCCTTTTTGAGAAGGTTGTTGAGCGGTGCTCGCAAGCGAGCGTATTCCGGAATGAATTTGTTATAGACGTTCACAGCGCCTAAAAAGGATTGTAGTGTTTTTCGGTTGTGTGGCTGTTTAATGGCGTGAATAATGTCGGTGTTGCGTGTGAGCGGTGTAGTGGTACCAGCTGTTATGGTGTAGCCTAGAAAATCTATGGACTGCTTAAAAAATTCGCATTTAGCGAAGTTAAGTTGTAGCTTCTCTGCTTCGCAAAAGGCGAAAAATTGTCGCAGGTGGTTTTGATGTTCCTCCAATGTGTTGGAGTAAATGATGAAATCATCAAAGTAATGTGCCACGCAGTCAAGTCCGTGTCTCTGTAGGACCTGACTTATGGCTCGTTCGTAGACCTGAGGGCTGGTTTTTAATCCGAAAGGTAATCGAGTGGGTTGGTATAATCCTTCGAGGGTGGCAAATGCTAACAGTGGTCGAGAATCGGGGTGTATTGGGACTTGCCAATACGCAGAAGATATGTCGGCCGTGGAGAAATAATTGGCCTGTGCGAGGCGGTCGAGAATATCCTCGATTCTCGGGAGGGGATGGACATCAGAGCTAATTAGCTCGTTCACCTTTCTATAATCGATACAAAACCGTTTGGTCTTGTCGCGCTTAGTGACGAGGGTGACAGGGCTCGAGGAAGGTGAAAAAGATTGCTCTATGATGCCGTTCTCCAGCATTTGTTGGACTTGATTACGAATTTCTTGTTGGTCACATATCGGAACACGATATGGACGTATGGTAATTATTTTGTCGGAATTCGTGGGTATTTTTACTGGTGGTATCCGTAAGCATGGTACGTTGAATTTTTTCTGTGTGAATATGTGAGTGTATCTTTGTAGAAGTGTTGTGAACTGCGGTGTATAGCGAGTGTTAGGTGTTGTGTTGTAGTATGCATGTGGGAAAAGGTTTTGTTGTGTATCAATGGGAGTGTCGAGTTCGTTGTGTGGTTTTGTCATGTGATAGTTGTGTGACGACGTGTGATCACCTATGTGCTTGGTATGCGGGTTGTCCCGCTGTATTGACATGTTTTGGGCAGGTTTTTTACAAGTTGAAGCCGTTGTGGCTTTGTTATTTGATGGCATATAAAAAAGGCAATTGGCCTTATTGAAAAAAGGGCATGGAGCTAAGGGGGTGTTTTTCAATGAATGCACGCAATGGTTGTCATAGGCGGAAGATTTGGCTGTATGGTAAGATCTTTGTGACATCGCCTGACATTGCCAGTAGGTGCATACATTTGGTACATTGTTAAAATGGTAGGATGGGGTAGACAATGGGGCGCCCAGCTGGAATATAGTGCATTTATTAAAGTCTATTGCTAATTTGAATTTGTGGAGGCTATTAATGCTAAGAATTCCAAATGGTAACGGTGCATTCACTACATGGAAATTCTCTCTTCGGGATATTTGTCCTATTGTCAGCGGGATAGACAGTTTACCCATGGTTTTTGCAAAACCGTTTAGGGTTTGGAGATCCAGTGAATGTCCCTTGAGGGTTAAATTAGTTAGGTGGGTTTTTAACATATGGTAAAGATTATATGGCACTATATTCAGGCTGGCGCCTGTATCAATTAAAAAGGGGCATGGTATATTACGGGCTAGGAAGAGTTTGACAGTCAGTTGGGTCAGGGATCCTACCTCAGTCTCGAAAAGTCTGCTCTGCTGGGGTGTCTCTGGCTTGACTTGGTTGCTGGGGACTCGGGACTGGTTGTTTTGGGACTGTTTGCACTGTCCGAACGCCTTGGTATCTGTTTGGTGGGACTGATTGCACTGTCCGTTCTTTTTCGTGGGTCGCCGGGACTGGTCGATGCCGGCATTCGCTGTGCCAGTGCCTCGCGCCGCAGAACTTACAGTTGGACGGCGGAAGAGGTGCATTCCATGCACCTGGGCGTCGGGGTGTGCTGTGGTACGGACCTGACATTAGGGGCGGTTGGTCCTCTCGAGGTCGCGTTGTCGGTACACTGAGACCGTGGATCCGCTGCACCAGTCGGAACCACTCTCCTAGGTTCTCGGGAGGCACTACGCGGACTAGGCGCTGGTCGGAGAATGGTAACCCTTCTGTCAGCGTCTCAAGGATCACCTCCTGCGGGAGTCCTAGTTGCAGTCCCATGGCGGTTTTCTCCCGGTAGTAGGTTTCTAGGTTGGCTTGTCCAGTGAGTTTCATGGCGAAATATTTCGCAAAGGACGCTTCGCTTGACTCAGGAAAGAGATCTAGGAGGATCTGTCTCACCTGGAAATAGCTCCTGTCGGCCAGCCGAAGTTTCCTGAAAAGTTCCAGGGGTTGTCGCGCCAGGTAGTTTGGTAGGCGGAGTAATTTTTCTTGTTCTCCCATGGAGGCGTCTTCCATTTTTCGGTCGAACGTTTGGAAAAACTGAGTCGCGTTGTAGGTTCCATCGAAGATTGGTAGGTCCGCGCCCGGGGTGTCGTATCTGCCTCGGGCTAACGCCGCCGCAATCTGACTGATGGCTGCCACCAGGGGTTCCGTCTCTCGGCCGGTCATTTCCTGTCCGTTCCCCTCTCTTACTTCCTGCCTTTCTCCCGTTGGTTGCGTTTGGTTGTCCATTTTTACGCCTATTTGATCCTGGCCAGTCTCCATAATATCCTATCGACTTAACCCTTCTGTCACAATATCGTTGCGGAATTTCTTGTTGTTCGATAAGAATGGTGAGGATTGGTTGAAACGCAGTCGTTTGAGTGGAAAGTTGAGCATACAGTGGGAAATAACCAGGACACGTGATGGGGTTTTGAAAATAAAAGGCAACTGGTTTGGAGGAAAGAAAGGCTTTGGAGAAGATAGAGCGGGTTGTCTATTAACTATCTGATCACATGGCGGTGATTGGACTTAGCTATGGGATGAATTGGGGAGGTCTCGAGAGCAGATGTTACCTCGGTGAGAGCGAGTCGAAGACTGACAATCCTTGCTTCTCGATTTAACACGAAGACCTATCTCCTTTCCCATTGGAGGAAAGCTGTGACGTGGCCTTTTTCTATTGGTTGACCTTTGGGAAAGTGTTCCCTCATTGGTCCTTGCTCATTTCTTTGTCTTTTGGACTTGTTCTGACACGACCAGGAAATACTGTGTCGTTGAACTCAACTTTTATTATTTCCGCGATCATAAAATCGGCTGTAATTTTGCTAATGGTGCTGCTGACTTCTAAGCCTATTTTCTAGGCCTCGTTTCTCTAAGGCGTTCTAACCTCCAGTTACCTTATTCTTTATTAGGTCTTTGAAACATACATTGCATACATATTGGGTCGGGGTTGCATACAGCTATTTACAAATTATGACATATACGTTTTTATTTGTCGTTGAATCGAACCAAAGTGGATGTCTTGAATTGAAATCTCCACAAAGGATAATTGGAAGTTGATCAAAGGCCTCAAGTAGTTTTGATATGAATTGAAGATAAAATGCAGCCATAGAGTTTAGGTGTATATAAATATTGGCAATAACTAATATTTTCCCTTTGAAATAGTGAGTAATCGTTGCGCACAGAAGGAATTTGTAAACCTACTAAATTTATCAAATGTTGCGGTTCAAAATAATAGAAGCAGTATAAATTTGCCTATGTGTGCTATAGAATATACTATTCGTGAATTTTTGTCAAATTTCACTGTATCATTGCTCATGTTTGGTTCTTGTAGAAATATGATATCAGGAGGATATTCTGAAATTGTCATACTCAATTCACTAGTTGCCATCATACTTTTCCTTGCATTAAATTGTATACATCTGATATTGTTATCATTCATTAAATAAATTAAAATCCTCTGGAGTAACTTGATAAAGAAAGAAAAATCTTGCGCTTGCAAGATGGAGAAAACATCTCATAAAAGAAACTTATCCTCCTTATCTTTGATTTTTCTTTCTTTATTGTTATCATTCATCTGAATGGTATTGAGTTCTTCGTATTACTATTTCAATTTGGGTTTTGTACAGGGGGCATTCGCTGGAGTTCGCCTTGTGATCAAGAGGCCTTCCATTCTAGTATCTGGAATGCTTAGCGCAGTTTAAACATTTTGGTTTACGCCAACACTCGTGATTTTCCGCCACGCCGTATATTAGACAGATATTCTCATAAAAGCATTCATTGATTTTATGTCTTGGGTTAAATTCAAAACATTTCTGGCACTGCCTAACTAAGACTTTATCGTGCACATGGTATCTCTCACAGTCGGTGTAAATAAAATTACTCTTCTTCCTTAAGGTCTGATATACTCGTGGTGACAATCCTAGCACTAAATTGTGGTGAGAGGTGTTAGATTTCATGGAGAATAGTACTCGGATTTCATTCTCTAGTCCGCTTAACTCAGTTTCACTGTACATATAATTGGAATTAAATCATTTACTTCGGTTAATTTAATAACATTATTTATATCAATCGTTGGGTCTCTAGGTTGTGAAGTAAGAATTTTACTATTAGTTTTCAATTCCGCTGTTTTGCTCAGTTCTTTTAACAAGTCTTTAGCCTCTTCGTCGCTAGAAGTTTTTTTTATTACTATTGCATTTTTATTTTTCTCTTAACCTTTTTATATTAGTTGAAATTGCTTGAGCTATGTTGTTAATGAGCTCATTATTCAGCGGAATTGTGTTGTATATATATCAATTAATTGTTACCACAGAGTGTGTGTAAGCTCACAGGTAAATAGGCGCTAACCGAAACAACAAAAAAAAGTTCCTTTGTTCAATATTAGTTTCCCTTTTATATTTTGTTCTCTCTCTTGTAAAGCAATGAATAAAATGTTTAATTAATGATTATTGGAATCAGTTTCAATAATAATTCTAAGCAAAGTCAACAATTGGTAGCAGAGCGTGGTTGTTTGATATAAAGCTCAAAAGCGAAAATATTTAATCAGAAGATTAAGCAAGAAGTCTATTCTGATCGGTAAACTGAAGCACTTCTGAGAATATTAAAGGTATTTATATATAATAAGTTAAATTATATCTATATATTGCATGTTTAAAAGCGCTACCCAATATTTGAATAAATTAAAAATATATATTGGTATTTAAAATATATTGGTTTGTTTATATTAGCTCAAAAGGCGAAAATGGCTGAATATAATTTTTTATCCCAAACAAAAATTGTACCATTAACAGGAACTAATTATCAAATATGGGCGTGGAAAATCGCCGCTGTTCTAAAAGGAAGAAAATTATTTGAATGTGTAATTTCCGATCCAGAACCTAATATGGAAGACAAAAGTTCATGGGAGATTTGGAGTGATAAAAATGATGAAGCATTTGGGATAATCATCACTACGTTGACAAATGAACAAGCTTGAATGTTCATAGGAGAAACAAATGCGAAGAAAGTATAGAACTAACTAAGGAAAACATACACAGGCAATTTGGAAAATAAAATTATTGATATAGGCTTAGAATTAAAGAACATTAGAATGAAAGATAATGAACCTGTAGATGAATATAAAACAAGGGCAAAAATATTGCTGCTAGAAGTTCATCATTAGGGCATCAATTTCCCTCAAGAGAACTTTCATTTCATATTGTCAGAGGCATACATCCGAAGTATGAAAATATTGCTATTTTCTTACGATCTAAGAGAAAGGCAACAATTGAAGAAATTCAACAAATTCTAAGAGAAGAGGAGTCAAGAAGAAATATAAGAATAAATCAATCGGTTGAGAATTGGCATGAACAAGCATACAGAATTAAAGGAAGAAAGGTTAAACAATTTCAGCCAAAAATATGTTTTGTTTGTAATAAAAAGGGAGACATTTAGTAAATGATTGCTGGTTTCGAGATAAACAGAAACATGGATATCAAAAGAAATGGACTCCTGATTATAGAAATCACAAATACAGTAGGGAACATTCAAATAACCTAGTGGATACTATGAAAAGTGGAATTAATGAGCAAGCATTTGAAACATATGTAAAATAATTTGTAGATTCCCCAGATAGGAGAAATGATAGGCAAATGTGGTGTATAGATTTAGGGTGCACTGCACATTTAACCCCAAACCTAAATTTGATGGAAAATGTGACAGAGGACAAAAGTGAAATCAACCTAGCTGAGAAGCGCAAAACTACCCAAGCCATAGCCAAAGGAGATAGGAGACTTACTACATTCACAAGTGAAGGCCAAGAAAATATTCGCATCAAAGATATCTACATGTACCAAATTTAAAGAATAATTTCTTGTCAGTATACGAATTATTCAACAAAGTAAATTCAGTTATTTCCAATAAGGATGGAGCAAAAATTATAATGAAGAGAATGATTTGGTTGCTGAAGCATATATTAAATATAGAATGTGTTGTAGATAAATGATAAAAATAACTTTGACTTGTGCTTAATTAATAGATAAACAATATTAGTTTTGATAAACAATCTTTAAGATAATAAATCTTGGTGATAATAAAACTTATAGATAATAAAACTTGTTATTATTCAAAACTTATAGATAAAAAGCTTAGAGGTAATAAAACTTATTGGTAAATTAAAAAAGTACTATCTATAAACCTTTTGGTAAAAACCTTGCTCAAATATACTCTATAACAAAAAAATCGACGCACCAAGAAGCAGTTGTCCGATTTATATGAAAATACGTATACAAAGAGGCTTCGACCAAACATGCAAATGATTAAAATTTGGTGGCCGATTTATGCAAAGCAAGAGCTCCAGCGCATCTGAACTGCGCATCCATCACGAGCATTCTAGACTCAATATTCGGCGCGGCACGAGCTGATTTTCAGAATTTCCGTTTATTATTTTAGCAGTACGCCTATTTCTACTGTATCAATGCCTCGCCGAAAGATTCGTGCTCATTAAGAACTTATGTCAGAGTTTGAAATTGCTCGTGCCATTGGATTGAAAGAGGCTGGTTGGTCTAATCGACTAATCGTGCGACATCTGTGTCGAAGTGATGCGGCTATTAGGCGATGTTGGCAAAAGTGGGTCAAAAACGGAAGTATGCAACGTCAGGACGGCAGCGGTCGACCAAGGGCAAAAACAGAACGGGAGGACAGAGCAATTGTCACTTCTTACTGTGTCCTGACGACTTTCGCAAACGTGTCTGGAGACGTCCTGGGCAGCGTGTGGATCCTGGCCTTACTCTCACCACATAGGTCCACAACAGGGCGTTATGGTCTGGGGTGCCATTTCATTTGATAGCAGGACCCCATTGGTAGCCACTCCTGGCACCACGACAGCACAACGGTACGTAGATGACATTCTACGGCCTGTTTTGTTGCCGTTCCTCTCACATCACCCCGGGCTTACTTTTCAACAAGATAATGCCCGGCCACACACGGCACGTGTTACTATGGGGTGTCTTCAATCTTGCCGAACTCTTCCGTGGCCTATAGAGCACATCTGGGACGTGATGGAAGGGCGATTGCAACCATCCCGGAATGGTGACTATTTAGCCCGACAGTTGAAGACAATTTGGCAAGAAATCCCGCAGCACACCATCCGGAATCTCTATCAGTCCATGACACGCCGGGTGGCAGCCTGCATCCAGGCCAGTGGGGGTCCAAGGACATATTGACATTCTCAATTTGTGACGATGAAACTCTGAAATAAAACAATTAATTGTTCTGAAATTTTAATCGTTTTTCCCCTATACATGCTCTTCACGTTCACCAATTTTTGTCCTAATCTGACAACTCCTTCTTGGTGCGTCGATTTTTTTGTTATACAGTGTATATGTTTAAAATAGTGTACTTAACTTGGATAATCGAAAACTGACATTGGATTAAATTTAGATACTTTAATTAAAACATAAAGGATTAAATTTGAAAAGTTTGACGCACGTTTAAATGGCGTCGCTTTCCTTCTTTTTTTGGTAAAAGTTCTTTCTGCTTCTTTTTTCCGACCGCGCATGCGCACCACCTCTGTATATTCGTCACCGACTACGCAGGCGCACCACTTCTCACCGGCGGTGGCGCCGCCAGGCGAGCTTAGATAGATATAGTCAATCTAACTTCTCCATACTCCCGGCCGAGCCTTTGGTTAGGTTCAAATAACTCTGCAGAGGCAAAACAGCTACCTTGTTCACTCTAGGACGAAGTCGTCCTTTACCTGTACGCAATTCTACAGTTCTGACCAGCATATCTGGACCGTGGAAGGTTTTTAATACTCTACCAAGTATCCATGAAGGAGAACTGATGCTTTGTTCCATGATCAAGACTAAATCTCCAATTTTTACATTTGGTTTGGCTGATTTCCACTTTCCTCTTTTCTGGAGATTTATGACAGATTATTTTTCCAACGCAAAATGAATATTTTTTTTAATTCTTGGATATGTTTCCATCTTGAAGATAGGTTAATACTTAAATTTGCTTGCCGGTTATCTGTTTCTGGTAAGTTAGATGTGCTTGGGCCTGGAAGGAAATGTGCTGGAGTTAAAGCTTCAAGATCATTAGGGTCTTCACTTAAGAGGGTTAATGGTCTTTGATTTAGTGTTGCTTTATTCTGGGTGAGAAAAGTTGTGAGTTTTTCAAAGTTTAACAATGATTATACAATAACTTTCTTGAGTATCATTTTTACAGATTTTATGTTTGATTCCCAAATTAACCCAAAATGGGGTGCATGAGGAGGCATAAAATGCCAATTAATCTCTGAATATGTTATGTAATCTTGTATTTCAGAAGCATGTAGCAATGCATATTGTTCATTGAGAAATTTAGCTGCTCCTTTAAAATTTATTCCATTGTCAGAATATATACCTGAGAGTACCTCGTCTTGATGTGAATCTTCTTAATGCTGCGATAAATGAACCAGTTGAAAGATCTGACTCTAATTAAAGATGAAGCGCTTTAGTTGCAAAACATACAAAAAGGGCAATATAAGATTTTAATTTAACTCGGGATCTTGATAATCTGGATCTTGTCAGTATTGGACCTGCTAGGTCAACACCTGTTCTTGCAAAGGGCCCAATATAGGTTGTTCTTGAAGAAGGCAATTAACCCATTTGTTGTGTATTAGGCCGGGCATTGACTTTGAAACACTGAACACAATTTTTTGAAAATTTGTTTAAAAAAAGATCTTCCATTAATTATCCAATATATTCTCCTTAAAATTGAGCAGGTTAAGTTGAAAATTGAATGAAAATGCTCCTGGTGACATTGTCTTATGATGAGTTCAGTTACATCCGACTTGGGCGGAATAATTATCGGATGTTTTTGGAATTCAGACAGAGAAGACAGTTTAAGCCGTCCTCCAACTCTTAGAATGCTATTTTGATCAATGAATGGATTTAAACATAAAAGTTCGTTGGTGTTTGGTAATGGTTTGGTTTTAAAAGTGTATTAATTTTAATTGCGAAATAACATTCTTGAACTACTTTGATTATTTTCAACTCTGATGATCTAATTTCTTTGGTTGTCAATGTTCCACTAAACTTATTGGATGGATACCTAGAATTATTAATAAATCTTAAGCAACATGCTATAGGTCTTTTCATTCTGCTATAAGAAGAAAATCTTGTAATAAAATCGGGTCAACTATGTGATTTGACATCTTTCGCACTTGAATAGTGCATTTGAATTAGTTCTCCAAATGATTGCACAATTTCACTTTCTTCAACCACTGATGCCTTATTACTTACTATTCCTGAATCAAATGTAGTCAACCAGGAAGGTCCTTTCCAGCATAAATGGTGATCAACAAGCTTACTTGGCATTATTCTCCACCTTTGACCTGACATCGTAGAGACAATGCTCAAGAGAACAAGCCGCCATCAACTTTACAGAAGCTACAAACTTCTAAAAGCCCTACATGGAGCGCTTTCCATGTCAGCAGGAAAACAACCAGAGACCAAGTTTCCCGACTGAACAATCATCACAGAATTGTAAGTTTTAAAAAACCTATCTTAACTTTATTCTCAAGTTCACAACTTGATTCCCCATGAATTTTGTATTTATATTTTCACTTTAAGCATTTTAAAATCAATTTTTACCTTTTTCATATCATGTTTTTATTCAATTTTTAAAACTTTCACAATCTCATTTATCAAATTTACTTTATTTTTTAATCAGATTATAAATTTCAAGTTATTACTCTCAATTTTACTTTTAAAAAAAATTTCGCCCATCAAGCATTTTTACCAATTTACTAATCTTACATGCCTTTCTTAAATTACCTAAAATGGCATTATCCAAATCTACAACTTAATATATGTGAGATCGGTGCGATTTACCTTTTGAAGTTGGCTGAGTTGATTGTTTGTGGTGGGCGCAGTCGTTGTTGATGAGTTGGTAAGGTATTCAAACAGGGGAAAATAACGAGAAAACACAGAATTTGGGTTGGAAAAAGGCTAGCAATCTAGGGAGAAAAGGAGTTGAAGCTATTTTGCTGAGTTGGCTATTAATTATGGTTGTTCACATTATTGAAGATGGGACTTATCTGAGGGGTTGAGGAGATGGGATTGGCTCCAAACTGGTCTCAGCGGCGGCGATCTCCTGACTCGATCCTGTCCAGTTCCCAACTTACTATACTTCGTTCCCGATTTAAGACGAAAGCTATTCCGGGCCCTCATTGGATGAATTTCCAGGGGTGCTCGATTCCCATTGGTTCCTAACTAATGTTCCTATGCTCTCATTGGGTCTCGGCTAATTCTTTGTTCTCAGCTTGTTCTGACATGATCCAGGAAATACTAGGTTCTTGAACCCAGTTTTATGAGTTCCTGGATAATAAAACCTGCTAATGATTGCTTCCTCTTTGATGGCCTTTCTCTCCCAGATTTCTTAAGCCTTGTCTTTATTAAAATCTTTTAAAACATACATTGCATACATATTGGGGCGGGTTTGCATCCAGTTAGGTACAAATTATGACATATATATATATTTTAAATGTCAAGCTACATACATTGGAGAAACAGGTAAATCACTTAAAGATCGTATTAATCAACATAAAGCAGCTTTAAAAAACTACAAACCATTATCCCTCCTAGTTGACCACTCCATAAATAATAGCCATATACCTGATTTCAAACAAGCATCAATTATATACAAAAATATTACAGAAAAGCATTGTAGGCTGTTTTTAGAAAGTTGGGCTTCTGCCGAAGACAAACACAGTATAAACAGAAAAATTGATTTTCCAGAAATTTATAAAGAATTCATATCCTAATTGATTGTAAATAACTATGTATATACTTTTAATTACTCATTTATTACCCTTAAAATTTTATCATTAATTTAGAATTAATATGTATGCACACAATTATTTACGGTTACACTGTTATATATAAATCTCTATTTCAAGCATAATGTGTAGACAAAATAATAATAATGATATTTATCTGTAATAATGTATATAATTATTAGCTGTATATATATACTGAATGTAATGTTTAAATCAAAGATACAATTCTTTCATTGGCCTTGTAGAACGAGAGTGGTGTACACGTGCGCGCATGCTTTAGTGAAAACACAAACATCCTCGATAAAGAGAGGCGAGTTGCCCCTCGAAATATTGGAACAATAAATTCATTATAAATCCAATATATGCATCTTTTTTAAAATATAATTTTAATTATGGATTGCTCAATCTTCAAAATATATATATATATATATATATATATTAAAAATGGCATATCCTGACCAGGAGCACATGTGCTTTTCAGAAGGCAGAGCGCCATCTGGTGGAACAGAAATCAACTATTCATTGATTTAGCCTGTTCCCTGATATTTGGCCAACCCAATTTCTTGATAAATCAAGAAAAGCCATCCACGAACGCGTTTCGCGCTTTTGGCGCTCGTCAGCGTGGAGTAGGCTGAACCATTGCGACCAAAAAATAATTTTTGATCCCAATGGCTTCCCGAAAAACCAAGAAATGGGTATTTAAGGCCAAACTTGCGTAAATACGCTTAGCACATTAAAAAACGAAAGAAAAAAATAAAAGATAAAAAGATCAGGTGTTGAAATCAATATTAAAAATGGCATATCCTGACCAGGAGCACATGTGCTTTTCAGAAGGCAGAGCGCCATCATATATATATATAAGATAAAAGTTGATAATTATTTTTGTGTGTCAAGTTAGATGAGATTAAAAAGTTGTTTATATGTATTATATTTATATCTTATTTAGGAGAGAAAAATGTAATAAAAGTAATTATATGTTAGAATAATATGTTTTTATTTTAGATAGAAAAAAAAATTGAAAAATAAAAAGAAAATTTAACAAGAAAAGAAGATTTAACAACGTAACGTCTTTTAGCATCGGCTTTTACCCGTCATTTAGACATACTCTTAAAATAAATAGGAATAAAGAAGAGATTTATAATGATTATATATTTATTTTTTAGTAAAAGAGAGGAAAGAGATAAAGAAAGAACCATACACTTTTATTTCAAACAGGTAGAGAATTGAAAGGGTGTTAGTATTTTTTTAGTTAATTAATAGTTTTTGTAATTTTTTTATATAATTTTTTTTCCTATATAATTTTAGATTTTTATTTTTTTCCTAAGAGTAAGAATAATATGATATAATGTTTTTGCCTAGTTAAGGATAGATAAACATATTTTAAATCTTTGCTTATTAGAAATTATTTTTGGAACCCTAATGGTAGACCAGGACATTACACAAAAGGAGATTGGAAAATCTATTGGAGAGAGAAATCTGTGGTACCAGGGCTCTTCAGATGAAAATACCACATCCCATTTCACCCTTACTTCATTATGGATTGATTTCTCTTCGACCATTAAACTGTATAATTAAATTAATATTAGATAACATAGAAGGAGGTTGTTTACTTACTTATTCAAAGTGGCGTCTGCCGCTCCCTAGAGACAGCGCACATGTGTGGATGTAACATCTGTCTGCCAGGGACCCGCCGACATTGTTCTAAAAGTAACCTTCCCTCTTCTAGGAAATCTTATTTTTAAAATTGTTTGAAGTTAGAAAAGCTGTCAGAAAAGAATCATTAGAAATTTTAAAGATTGTGAAAATATGTATTAAAATTTTGTTTCCATTGATATAAGTTACATTTTTATTAAAATTATAAATTAATTGAATAATAAAACATTTATTATGCTTCAAATTCATTTATATTTGTTTTCCAGTTCCCTCCCACAGTAACTGGAGATCAAATTGAATGAATTTAATGCTTTATAATCGTTATCATATAATTAATATATTTAAAGTCATAGGAAATATATTCAGTAATTCTATCATTTGTTTTAGTATAAGAGTAGAATATAAGTTGTTGGTTAGATTAATTGGAGAAGTTTGAAGTTTCAAATTTATAATTATATATTTATTATTGCTTAGGTATTTGTGTATTGACAGCCTATTGTAAAACTTTACTGTTTCGTATTTAAAACCATTGTTTAAATACTCTTTATTAAGATTTTTAATGTCTTTAATAAAGTTTGTTTTAATGTTGTTGATTCTATAAAATCTTAAAAATTGACCAAAATATATGCCTTTGCAGCAATTTGATGATATGTTGGAATTGACATTACAGAATTTAATAATTTTAAAATTATAACAATTTATTTTGTCATATGTTCCAATTGACTTGTTTGCAAGGTTTATATTTAAGTCTACAAAGTTAACCTCCTTGTTATTAGTTATCTTTTCATTATTTTTAAGTTTCAAATATTTAGGGTATATTTTGTAAATGACATTATTGAATTGTGGGTTATTCAAGATAATGATGTCATCTACATAGCGGAACATATGCCAATTTACATCATTCTGTAGGAAGAACTCTCTTTCATACCAAAAAAGTAATAAGTTTGCTAGTAGAGGACTGGATGAAGTTCCCATTGGAACACCTTTAGATTGAATGTATATTTTGTTTTTAAAATTAATATAATTAAAGTTTAAGAAGGTTTCAAGTAATATTTTTGCTGTTTTGTTATCTAATTTAAATGTTTTGTATTTGTTGTGAATAATTTGAATATGGAATGTTTTATCATTAATGAATTCATTTATTAAGCAGTGTATTTAATTATTAAGGTCTTCTAAACGTATGTTAGAGTAAAGATCTTCAAAATCAAATGTATGAATTGTATTGATCTTTTGTAAGTTATTTGTTAGGAAGTTAATGATTTTTTTATTAGAATCTATGAATTTATAATTATGTTTGTTAGTTATTTTATTTATTATGAATTGAAGTGTTGAAGCTAGTCTTAAATCTATGTTTTTTATGACTGAGTTTATTCCTGATGTGATTGTTCTAAATGAGATTGGTGTTTTATGTAATTTAGGAATAATATAAAATTTCGGTATGTTTGTGTTTTTGTTGTAATTAATGATTTTTAGTGTGTTTTCTACATTTTTAATATCTTTTTTGATTTTAGTTTCAGTTGTTTTTATGAAAGTGTATTTACTGTTGTTATTAATTTCATTTTTTAGAAGGTCATGATATAAGTTTTTACATATAATAGATAAATTATTTGAACATTTATCTATTGGACATATGATAAAATCCTTTTGTAAGTTTTCAAAATTGTCTTTTAAGGAATTAATTTCCGATTCATTAGGGTTTGTGTATTTTAGTGTGTTGTTATAATAGTTTTTTATTTCTTTACTTAATTTATATTTCCATTCTAGGAAAGTAAATTCAGGAATTCTGTGTTTTATACTAGTTTTATTAATGAATATATCGATGTCTTTTAATATAGATTTAATTGTATTATTGAAATTGTGTTTGATCTGAGGTATATATTTATATCCTCTATTTAAAATGTTTTGGAGTTTTGGTTCCAAAAAAGAATAATGGCTGGTTAAAATATGTCCGGTGAATTTATATTTATCTAGAACATTGTGGCAATTACATTTAGATTTTTTAAAATTTGTTAGATTATTAATAAACGGGTTATAATTGCATAATATACTGCCTATATTCTTGTTATATTTCCAGGTAGTTTTAAAAATTAAACCTTTTATAGGAAATAAACTGTTAATAGATTGGTCATTAAATATATCATTAAATTTGAAATGATCAAATAATTTGTTATTGAATTTAATAATAATGCTAATTTGGTTATTCTTTTGTTTAATTTTTCTGTATTTGAAGATGTCGTTTGTGATATCTGTTAATCTATTAGAAAGATTGTGAATTTTAATGTGTTCTATAAGTTTTATAAGTTTGCTATTATTTAATTTGAATAATGTTTCATAAAATTTTCAATGAAATTTTTTGCGTACATTTTGTTTGTGTCTAGTAAGTTATTAAAGTTTATGAAGCCTAATTTGTTGGTAGTTTTACTTCTGGTTTTGACTGAGTTATTATTAGAGTTATGTTTTTTGTATTTATTACTAATTTCATAGATTGATATTTCAGATGGTTGTGGTGTGTATGTGTGGTTAAGTTCGTCGTTAAGTCCATAAGGGTATAAAGTGTTGTGTTGATAAATGTAATTGTTTTCTAATAATAATCGTTGTTTTTTGTCTTGACAAATGTCAAGTATTTCTATCATGTAATTGTTAAAGGTATGTATTTTATATTGTGTTGTTTCATGTATGTGTTACCAATTGATTTTTTGGAGTGGTTTCTATGTAAATTTATTCTTATGTTTAAATGATTGCAAGTTTGTCCTATATATGAAAGTTGACAAGTTTGGCAAGTTAATTTATAAATAGTGTTTTCTATCTTACAACTAGGTGTTTGAAATGTGTCATGGTTCTTGAAAGTTGGGCAAGTTTGACATTTCTTATTTAGACAATTTTTAGCGAGTTTAGAGAAAATAGAAGGGGTGCTAACCCAAAAATGTTTGTAGTTTTTTTTTTAAGTTTTTTAGTTTGTTATTCTTTAAAACGTTTTTTTTTTATTAAAAATTATTTGCTATAGATGTTATTTGAAATAATTAATAATTTGTTTGATAATAAATATAGATTGTTGTATGTATATCTGTAGTAATTGTAAGAATAACTAATAAAAAACATCTTTAAACTGACTAAAATACTGAGAAAAAAAAATTCTGTGAGTATTATGTGATTATAATTACTTTTATATTTTAATCTTTCCTTTAAGATATAAATTATACATTTTGGATATGTAAATAACAGAGTTTGTCTATTAAAAATTGAAATCATAAATATAACTTTAAATAAGTTATTATCATAGAGCAAGCTCGTATGAATTTATATGAAATGTAAATAATAAAGAGTTTATCAAATAAAATTTTAAATCTTAAATATAATTTAAATTAAGTTGATATTATAGAGTGAGTTAAGATGGATTTATATATTGATATAACTATATTTAAAACTTTTAATAATAGTAATATTTATATATAAAAATGAAATTCTATTAGATTAGCAAGCTAAATCTAAATTAATTATATAAGATAAAAGTTGATAATTATTTTGTGTTTAAGTTAGATGAGATTAAAAAGTTGTTTATATGTATTATATTTATATCTTATTTAGGAGAGAAAAATGTAATAAAAGTAATTATATGTTAGAATAATATGTTTTTATTTTAGATAGAAAAAAAAATTGAAAAATAAAAAGAAAATTTAACAAGAAAAGAAGATTTAACAACGTAACGTCTTTTAGCATCGGCTTTTACCCGTCATTTAGACATACTCTTAAAATAAATAGGAATAAAGAAGAGATTTATAATGATTATATATTTATTTTTTAGTAAAAGAGAGGAAAGAGATAAAGAAAGAACCATACACTTTTATTTCAAACAGGTAGAGAATTGAAAGGGTGTTAGTATTTTTTTAGTTAATTAATAGTTTTTGTAATTTTTTTATTTAATTTTTTTTTCCTATATAATTTTAGATTTTTTTTTTTTCCTAAGAGTAAGAATAATATGATATAATGTTTTTGCCTAGTTAAGGATAGATAAACATATTTTAAATCTTTGCTTATTAGAAATTATTTTTTGGAACCCTAATGGTAGACCAGGACATTACACAAAAGGAGATTGGAAAATCTATTGGAGAGAGAAATCTGTGGTACCAGGGCTCTTCAGATGAAAATACCACATCCCATTTCACCCTTACTTCATTATGGATTGATTTCTCTTCGACCATTAAACTGTATAATTAAATTAATATTAGATAACATAGAAGGAGGTTGTTTACTTACTTATTCAAAGTGGCGTCTGCCGCTCCCTAAAGACAGCGCACATGTGTGGATGTAACATCTGTCTGCCAGGAACCCGCCGACATTGTTCTAAAAGTAACCTTCCTTCTTCTAGGAAATCTTATTTTTAAAATTGTTTGAAGTTAGAAAAGCTGTCAGAAAAGAATCATTAGAAATTTTAAAGATTGTGAAAATATGTATTAAAATTTTGTTTCCATTGATATAAGTTACATTTTTATTAAAATTATAAATTAATTGAATAATAAAACATTTATCATGCTTCAAATTCATTTATATTTGTTTTCCAGTTCCCTCCCACAGTAACTGGAGATCAAATTGAATGAATTTAATGCTTTATAATCGTTATCATATAATTAATATATTTAAAGTCATAGGAAATATATTCAGTAATTCTATCATTTGTTTTAGTATAAGAGTAGAATATAAGTTGTTGGTTAGATTAATTGGAGAAGTTTGAAGTTTCAAATTTATAATTATATTTATTATTGCTTAGGTATTTGTGTATTGACAGCCTATTGTAAAACTTTACTGTTTTGTATTTAAAACCATTTTGTTTAAATACTCTTTATTAAGATTTTTAATGTCTTTAATAAAGTTTGTTTTAATGTTGTTGATTCTATAAATCTTAAAAATTGACCAAAATATATGCCTTTGCAGCAATTTGATGATATGTTGGAATTGACATTACAGAATTTAATAATTTTAAAATTATAACAATTTCTTTTGTCATATGTTCCAATTGACTTGTTTGTTAAAACCAGAGGTAAATCTACCAACAAATTAGGCTTCATAAACTTTAATAACTTACTAGACACAAACAGAATGTACGCAAAAAATTTCATTGAAAATTTTATTAAAACATTATTCAAATTAAATAATAGCAAACTTATAAAACTTATAGAACACATTAAAATTCACAATCTTTCTAATAGATTAACAGATATCACAAACGACATCTTCAAATACAGGAAAATTAAACAAAAGAATAACCAAATTAACATTATTATTAAATTCAATAACAAATTATTTGATCATTTCAAATTTAATGATATATTTAATGACCTATCTATTAACAGTTTATTTCCTATAAAAGGTTTAATTTTTAAAACTACCTGGAAATATAACAAGAATATAGGCAGTATATTATGCAATTATAACCCGTTTATTAATAATCTAACAAATTTTAAAAAATCTAAATGTAATTGCCACAATGTTCTAGATAAATATAAATTCACAGGACATATTTTGACCAGCGATTATTCCTTTTTGGAACCAAAACTCCAAAACATTTTAAATAGAGGATATAAATATATACCTCAGATCAAACACAATTTCAATAATACAATTAAAACTATATTAAAAGACATCGATATATTCATTAATAAAACTAGTATAAAACACAGAATTCCTGAATTTACTTTCCTAGAATGGAAATATAAATTAAGTAAAGAAATAAAAAACTATTATAACAACACACTAAAATACACAAACCCTAATGAATCGGAAATTAATTCCTTAAAAGACAATTTTGAAAACTTACAAAAGGATTTTATCATATGTCCAATAGATAAATGTTCAAATAATTTATCTATTATATGTAAAAACTTATATCATGACCTTCTAAAAAATGAAATTAATAACAACAGTAAATACACTTTCATAAAAACAACTGAAACTAAAATCAAAAAAGATATTAAAAATGTAGAAAACACACTAAAAATCATTAATTACAACAAAAACACAAACATACCGAAATTTTATATTATTCCTAAATTACATAAAACAGCAATCTCATTTAGAACAATCACATCAGGAATAAACTCAGAAATAAAAAAAACATAGATTTAAGACTAGCTTCAACACTTAAATTCATAATAAATAAAATAACTAACAAACATAATTATAAATTCATAGATTCTAATAAAAAAATCATTAACTTCCTAACAAATAACCTACAAAAGATCAATACAATTCATACATTTGATTTTGAAGATCTTTACTCTAACATACGTTTAGAAGACCTTAATAATAAAATACACAGCTTAATAAATGAATTCATTAATGATAAAACATTCTATATTCAAATTATTCACAACAAATACAAAACATTTAAATTAGATAACAAAACAGCAAAAACATTACTTGAAACCTTCTTAAACTTTAATTATATTAATTTTAAAAACAAAATATACATTCAATCTAAAGGTGTTCCAATGGGAACTTCATCCAGTCCTCTACTAGCAAACTTATTACTTTTTTGGTATGAAAGAGAGTTCTTCCTACAGAATGATGTAAATTGGCATATGTTCCGCTATGTAGATGACATCATTATCTTGAATAACCCACAATTCAATAATGTCATTTACAAAATATACCCTATATATTTGAAACTTAAAAATAATGAAAAGATAACTAATAACAAGGAGGTTAACTTTGTAGACTTAAATATAAACCTTGCAAACAAGTCAATTGGAACATATGACAAAATAAATTGTTATAATTTTAAAATTATTAAATTCTGTAATGTCAATTCCAACATATCATCAAATTGCTGCAAAGGCATATATTTTGGTCAATTTTTAAGATTTTATAGAATCAACAACATTAAAACAAACTTTATTAAAGACATTAAAAATATTAATAAAGAGTATTTAAACAAAATGGTTTTAAATACAAAACAGTAAAGTTTTACAATAGGCTGTCAATACACAAATACCTAAGCAATAATAAATATAATTATAAATTTGAAACTTCAAACTTCTCCAAATAATCTAACCAACAACTTATATTCTACTCTTATACTAAAACAAATGATAGAATTACTGAATATATTTCCTATGACTTTAAATATATTAATTATATGATAACGATTATAAAGCATTAAATTCATTCAAATTGATCTCCAGTTACTGTGGGAGGGAACTGGAAAACAAATATAAATGAATTTGAAGCATAATAAATGTTTTATTATTCAATTAATTTATAATTTTAATAAAAATGTAACTTATATTAATGGAAACAAAATTTTAATACATATTTTCACAATCTTTAAAATTTCTAATGATTCTTTTCTGACAGCTTTTCTAACTTCAAACAATTTTAAAAATAAGATTTCCTAGAAGAGGGAAGGTTACTTTTAGAACAATGTCGGCGGGTCCCTGGCAGACAGATGTTACATCCACACATGTGCGCTGTCTCTAGGGAGCGGCAGACGCCACTTTGAATAAGTAAGTAAACAACCTCCTTCTATGTTATCTAATATTAATTTAATTATACAGTTTAATGGTCGAAGAGAAATCAATCCATAATGAAGTAAGGGTGAAATGGGATGTGGTATTTTCATCTGAAGAGCCCTGGTACCACAGATTTCTCTCTCCAATAGATTTTCCAATCTCCTTTTGTGTAATGTACTGGTCTACCATTAGGGTTCCAAAAAATAATTTCTAATAAGCAAAGATTTAAAATATGTTTATCTATCCTTAACTAGGCAAAAACATTATATCATATTATTCTTACTCTTAGGAAAAAAAAATCTAAAATTATATAGGAAAAAAAAATTAAATAAAAAAATTACAAAAACTATTAATTAACTAAAAAAATACTAACACCCTTTCAATTCTCTACCTGTTTGAAATAAAAGTGTATGGTTCTTTCTTTATCTCTTTCCTCTCTTTTACTAAAAAATAAATATATAATCATTATAAATCTCTTCTTTATTCCTATTTATTTTAAGAGTATGTCTAAATGACGGGTAAAAGCCGATGCTAAAAGACGTTACGTTGTTAAATCTTCTTTTCTTGTTAAATTTTCTTTTTATTTTTCAATTTTTTTTTCTATCTAAAATAAAAATATATTATTCTAACATATAATTACTTTTATTACATTTTTCTCTCCTAAATAAGATATAAATATAATACATATAAACAACTTTTTAATCTCATCTAACTTAAACACAAAAATAATTATCAACTTTTATCTTATATAATTAATTTAGATTTAGCTTGCTAATCTAATAGAATTTCCTTTTTATATATAAATATTACTATTATTAAAAGTTTTAAATATAGTTATATCAATATATAAATCCATCTTAACTCACTCTATAATATCAACTTTATTTAAATTATATTTAATATTTAAAATTTCATTTGATAAACTCTTTATTATTTACATTTCATATATATGCGTGGTAAGGACGAAATATGTATACTGATTTTGATAAGTGCAATGAGTTTGGAAATGGTGTCTGTGAGGCAACCTTGTTCAATTAGAAATTCTGTGGTGCGATCTAAAATAAGCTGGCACCATCATGGTCTCATTCGATGTTGTTAATTTATATCCCAGTCTCCCCCACCAGCTTATTTTAGATTGCACCACAGAATTTCTAATTGAACAAGGTTGCCCCACAGACACCATTTCCAAACTCATTGCACTTATCAAAATCAGTCTTTGCCATAGTATTTTCAAATTCAACCAAGCTTACTTCAAACAGACCAAAGGCACCCCTATGGGTAGCCCATTATCCTCTCCCCTTTCAGAAATAGTGATGCGCAAGATAGATAAACGTATAGTTAATATCTTCCCAGACGACATTTTAATCTGGTCTAGATACATAGATGACGTCTTTATTATAATCAAAATTAACGCCTTTAATGATATTCTCAACACATTGAATAATTTCTATCAAGACATAGACTTTACTTCCGAGACTGAAACATGTGACTCTTTGGCATTTTTGGACATACGCATAACAAAAACACGCAATAGATATAATACTGAAGTCTATTATAAACCCACCTTTCACCCAATGTATATAAACTTCTCATCTTTCTGCCCATTAAGCCATAAAATCAATACGGTAAGAACCTTGTCCAAGAGAATATATACCCACTGTAACACTGAGAAGTCAAAGCAAAGGGAAACAAATAACATAATTTCAAATTTAATGTCCTCTGGTTATCCTAAAAACTTTATTTTAAGGCATTTCCATAACCCATACCGCACCAAGATATATGACAACTATAAATCCATCTGCACAATACCATATTCCTTGCAAAGCATAAAAATAGCTAGAGAACTAAAGAACTTCGGCATCCGCACTTACTTTTCCAACACCCCTAGTATAGGCACTATCTTAAGGAACCCTATTACTAAAGACAACACACCTCGGAACACTCTTCAAAGAAACAATGCTGTTTATTCCATAAAATGCAACGATTGCGACAGTGTTTATGTAGGTGAAACTGGCCGTTACATTAAAGACAGAATACAGGAACACGACAGAAACATCAGACATAACGATCCGAAATCACTTATTGTCCAGCACATATCACAGACAGGACATATTTTCAACACAACTGATCCAAGATCACATTATTCTAACATTCCACATAAACACAAAAGATTGGTTGTCGAGGCCTTGCTATCTCTGAGATATAATAGTATAAACAGACATGTTGATGTACCTGAGCCGTATATAAGCTTATTACATAAATAGCCATCGATGTACCCCATGAATTCCCTGTTTTGTTCATTTATTTTAATATCCTTTTCAAACTGTTTTACCTTATAAATACTCATAATTTTATCACAGTTTCCGTCGAACCGTAGGAACGTCCTTTTAGTTTTATTACGCTTTTATCTTAATACCTTGTAATATTCCTATATTATTCTTCTTAACAAATTTTATTAATTTGCTTATGTCTCGATATTCTTTTTAAACAAAAGAAATTCTAAGTATTACCGATTATTTTAAAAATTTTACAACTAATTTCTAATAATACATATGAAGATTTATTCTTCGTGTATATAGTGTATCATTTTTCTTATACATTTGATCCTGTAGAAGGGCCACGCTGTGCCCGAAAGCTTGATGTTCTAATAAAGTGTTGAAAGAAACTCATCTCCTGTATATTTCGTCCTTACCACGCATGTAATTGGGAAGATTTTACCGTTTAGAAATTTCATATATATAAATCAATATTAATATTTCTTTAAAAAAAACTCTCATTATATCATAATTCTAAACTTATTTTTGTTTTTATTAATATTTTATCTTTATACCAAAACACCAATTTCTTAATCAAATTCTTAAAATTTTGTAAAAATCATTGTCATATTCACCATTTTATGACGCCCTAATATAAACAATATAAACGCCCCAATTAAAATTATTTGTCACAATCACGCCATTGCCCTTTTAAAAAAAAATCATTTTTACTACCATAATCAACGATTTTTTAAATAAAAATAACATAGGTGAAACGCATTTTTTTTAATTGCAAAAATCGAAAAAGATACTATTGCGATTTCACCGCCACTCTGTGTCGTGACGACGATCTAAGTTCTATAGAGGAAGTCGCTCACCTCTATTCTTGGTCGGTGGAGTTGAAGGTTCAAAATTGTGGTGTCGCTGTTTATAACACTTTTAAAATGTACGACGAAAACGGGTGGGAAAATTATATTTATTATAAATTAAGAAAATAAGTAAAGTATTATTTAAATAATTATATATTTAAATATTTACACTAAAATAATCGGAGATCAGGGCAAATTCTCGCGTTCGAAAGTTGTTTACAAGTTCTTCTTTTTTTGTTCTTCTGATTTCAGCCGCTGCATCCCCGTAGCCCCCTCCGTTGGCCTCCCATTGGTTGCTTCGAACTCCTTCTTTTCCAACATTTCTCCCACCTTTCAGTTGGCGCCTCGACGACTCAAAAATGGAAAGAGAAAGTTCAGTAGATCCAATCGGTTGGGTCTCTTGATGGGCCGTCCGTAACTTGACACAACATTTGGGGTTTCAATGTGATGTTGTTCTTGTTGTGAAATCAAAGGGTCCTCTTCAGTTGTCAATCAAAAATCTTGTGTGGGAGATCGCTCCGTTAGAGGGTCTCGACATCTTATCTCGGGCGTTATCTCTAAATTGTAGAGTTTTTGAATAGGTCGTATTTTATCACCTGATGAAGTTTTCACTTTCGCAACCCTCACAAGTCCGTCTTTTCCTGGATAGAGTTGGATTATTCTGGCTAACGGCCAGTGTAGAGACTAATACACTACACTACACTACTACCACTACTATAACTCTCTTATCCAATGAGCACCATGTCTCCCACCTTGAATGGTATGGTAGTCTTCAGGCTCTCGTTTCTTGTCTCAGGAATCCAAAATCGTTCTCTAAGATCTTCTCGTACACGTTTGATATATTGATATTTGCGCGAGAGGGTCTGTTTATCAATCAAGTCCAGGTCTGGAACGCCAACCGCTCTGACCTCATGTAAGAACAACGAAGGTGTCAATGGAACGAGATCCTCACTTTCTTCAGTTAGGTAGGTCAGAGGGCGTGTGTTCATCAAGCTTTCGACGTCACACATTACCGTGGACAGTTCTTCATATCCCAAGGAGGTTTGACCGAGAATCCTAAAGAGTAATTGTTTCATCATTCCTATAAAACGCACTCACCATCCACCCCACCAAAGAGCACCAGGCGGTATGAATTTCCAGGTGATGTTTTTCAATGTGGGATCACATTTTAATCTCGAAAAATCAATATTCTTCAACGTATTAGCCATGCCTCTGAAATTAGTCCCATCATCCGAATACACAATCGATGGTCGGCCTCTTCGAGCAATAAATCGGCGGAAAGCTTGGAGGAAGGCTTCCATAGACAAAGATGTCACAAGTTCCAGATGAACTCCTCTATACACTGTACATGTGAAGATGACAATCCACATCTATATGTCTAGGAATATAAAATTCAGGAGCAGCAAGTTTCAAATTATTTAAATGAGGCCAAACTGGGTTATGCGTATAAAAAAGGTATTTTGTTCGATAAGTCTTTAACAATTTGAGCTTTAGTTTCAAACTTAAAATTATTATAAATGGAAGAAAGTTTTATCTTTATCATCTTATTAACTTGTGATTCTATGCTTGAATTAAATCCTGATATTTTTAGTTTTGTATGTTCTTGAGTTATATTTAATTTGTCTGCAAGTGTCTTAGTTATTCAAGATTTTTGTGCACCCGAATCAATCAGGGCTCAGCACATTAACTCATCATTATTTGAGTTAAAACTTTTATTAAGGCTGTAGAGAGAAAGTTATTTGTTTCTATGATTGAATTATTGTGGGATGAAACTGTGTGGTTTATTGTCTGATGCTGGTTTTGTTCTCTTCACTTGCATTAGCTTGATGTTCGGTAGTTGTAATAGGACCTTGCCGTCTTTGAAAATTATAATTATGAAGGGTAGTATGATGCTTTTAGTTGCAGACTCTACAAGTGGCAGTTGTTTTACAATGATTGGCATTATGATTTACATCTAAGCAGTTTATACAGATGTTTTTGCTTCTTACAAATTTTATCTTATCATCTAAAGATAATTTAGCAAATTCTTGGCAGGTACCTAACTTATGAGATGAATTACTATGTTGGTATTTACTTGATAAGGTTTATAGGTCTTCCTAACATTATCTTATTTTTGATATACAGTAAAACCCCGATAATACGAACCCTGGATATAACGAACTTTCCCTTATAACGAACCCACGGCGATTCCCAATTCCATTCCATTGAAAATATCATCCTTATAACGAACTTAGCGATTTTTAAAATAACGAACTACCCCTATAACGAACCTATTTTCGGTCCCAAAATGATAAAATTTATTTAAAATACTAGGCTTATAACGAACTTGAAATTGTGATTTAGAAAATATTTAAAGCAACAAAATTTTGAGCATGTTTCAGCTCAAGGATCGCGATTTCAAAACATACTATTAGCGGCATTGTTTGTTTTCATTTCCATTCTATTTTTGCTGTATGTTGTACAAATTTTACACACTATATTTTTATATAATAGAATATATTTGCATTCGACAATTTTTAAATAAAAGAAAAATACAAATGGCTTCCAAAAAAAGAAAAGAAACAAAGAATAGCGTTCAAAAAAAATAGTTGCAGCATGCCCTTTTAGAAGCGTTCTTTATCAAGTTTAACCTAGGCTAAAAAATAATTTAAAATAATTTGAAAGTCAGAAATGGTTTGTATAACAGGTTAAAAACAAAATTTAATATACACTTCAGAAGAATATGTGGAAACTGGAATTGGAAGAAGAAAAAAATAAACAGTCCCCCCAAGTTCCTTGTGTCTCATGGGGCACAAACAAATCGACTTATAAATTCTCAAAAACAACCATTACAGTTCTATTTTTAGAATGGAATTCTTTTTAGGTATATGACTCATTCAGGGTTCGCGGATTTTCCTCCTGGCCAGCCGTTTTACCACCGATTTTGTGTTTGCAAATTGGCGTTTTTTATTCGCAATTTTACCGATCGCGCTATTGTATCAACATGTTTCGCGTCCGATTTTTCTGAATTGGATACTTTTTATTTATCCTCAATTGATTCAGAATACATGGAGCTTTATTCCTTTGTTGAAAATAACGATATTTTAACACAATTCAGATTTTCAATTTTCACTTTTCACTTTCAAACAACAAGGTATTAGAGGCATTTTTTCAAATAAATAGAGTATTATATTATTTGAGAAAGATGTTTTAAAATACTCTTGTACCTTTTAAATATATAATTAATAAAGTTTTGCCTTGAGAATTTGGCTTAATTTTTAAATTATACATTGGTTTATATAGGAACATGTATGCTAATGATAAGAATAACCTATTATCAAATGACTTCTTTTGAAATTCAGAATTACTGTAAAGAAATAGGTCAATTTAGGGAATTAAAACAAAGTGACCATTATTAAGTGGCTATCTTTTCCTTTTTGTTTGGCTGTTTTTTTAATTATACGGTCTAAGAATTCAGAAAAGTTGAAAAATGGCCAAACCCTGGCTATAGTGAACCGTGGCTATAGTGAACCAAAAGCTCTGTCCCATTGGGTTTCACTATAGAGGGGTTTTCCTGTATTTTTCCATTTATGTGATCCAATCCCTTTCTATGCTTTTCTAAAAATGTTAATAGGTCTTGAAGAGTAGGAAATGTATTTTCCTTTAATGGGAGTTCAAAGTCCTAGTTCTCATGTTGCTATCAATTTTCTTTAAAATAAAGGAGTGAGAAGCATGTTTTCTAATTGTTCTTCAATAATTCCTAACAATTCGAAATTTCTTAAGTTTATCTTAACAAATTCAATTAGTTCAATAATATTCCTTGAGTTGGTTACTTTTATATACTTGAAATTCAGTATATTGTTACAGTATTTATAGGCTAGGACTCTTGTACAGTGATATCTTTCATTGAGAGCATGCCAAGCTTTCTAAAAAGTGTCAGGAGTTAAAGAAACCCCCTTAATTATGTTAGTTGCAACTCCAGAAAAATAACATTGTAGATATTTATAAACTTTTGAATATTATTTAATAATGAATTGTTTATAATATATATATATATGGTATCTTCAAATATGGTCTTAAAATCTAACCATTGATCGAGATCACCTTTGAAAGAGGGTAGAGAAAATTTAGGGATATTAATTTTAGTTTTTTCTATCTTAGTATTTATACTTTTTTTTATTTCTAAATAGTCTAACAAAGTATATTGTATTGCAGTTATATCCTTATTATTTTATTTATAAATAGGCATATGTGATTCATGTTCATCAGCATCAACTAATTCAATTATATAATTTTCAATATTTTCTTTCGTTATATATATATGGTAATTTAAACCAACAACCCAATATTGTATAATACTTATAACAAGATTTTCATGTTGTATAATAGTAACACCTGTAAATTATTATACGCATGATTGACATGCGTCATTACATCATCATTTGGAATGTACTTTGTACAAACTGAGGATAAATAAATAAAACTCTGTAATAGATTAAGAGTTGAGCTGAAGCAAAAGGTCAAAACGTCTAAATTCGAGATAGATGGAGGTTCAACAACATCTAAAGATAGAAAGGAAACTATCAGGATGGCGCCAGTGTAGAATTTCGCCAGCCGATCTACGCTCTTGTCGCATCTGCTGAAATGCAATACTTCCTTTCTCGGAAAAGACATATAAGGCCTCCGTCCTAGCCAAAAATATAGTCACTTCACCATCAGCGGAAGCCCTCGTCGGTTGTCACCAAGGTCCTCTTCATCCACCATGTAGACCAGTAAGAACTCTTCTATCTCCATCTTTCGCTCCTAGCTCAACTTTTACCTGTTCACGGACTTTCCTAGTGCAACTGTGTCTTCGTTTTTTGTGTGGACATTCCCAAGCTTTCCACTCTGCCTCGACCACGACTGCCTGTACTCTGTGATAACTGTTAAAGGTCTCCCAAGGTGCAGAGAGGTACTGGAAAACTCCCCACGCTCTGACTGTCCCTCTAGGTTACTACAGGCTTGCCCCTTTCGGTTACCATACCAGAGCGAGAGACCCTCAGTTACCAGAGTATAGCGAGAGTCGACAGGATTCTACAAGATTCAACAGGACTTCATCACATAGTTAGTCGACAGGATTCTAGAAGAGTCGACAGTATCTCATCACATATTTAGTCGACAGGATTTCACACCATAGATTAAGTCAACTGGATACTTCACCACATTTTCAGTCGACAGGATGACCAAAACGAAAAATGACACAACGAAGAAGGTAAGACGACTGTCCATATAGAAGCGAGAAAGAGCGAAGATGGAGGAACAAACCGGCCATTTCAACGAAACAACCAAGCAATCTCTCCTCAACAAGATATATTTACGGAAGACACGACGCCCCAAGGGACCTCCACAGACCCGCTAATAGATCGCCAACTTCGGGAGAAAGCTGTCTGACCACCCCAACGACACAGTCTAAATTCCCGCAAGTCATGGAAATCGAGGAGCAGAATGACGCAAACCCAGTTACAAGTTATCCACCTTTGACCTGACATCGTAGAGACAATGCTCAAGAGAACAAGCCGCCATCAAATTTACAGAAGCTACAAACTTCTAAAAGCCCTACATTGAGCGCTTTCCATGTCAGCAGGAAAACAACCAGAGACCAAGTTTCCTGACTGAACAATCATCACACAATTGTAAGTTTTTAAAAACCTATCTTAACTTTATTCACAAGTTCACAACTTAATTCCCCATAAATTTTGTATTTATATTTTCACTTTACGCATTTTAAAATCAATTTTTACCTTTTTCATATCATTTTTTATTCAATTTTTAAAACTTTCACAATCTAATTTATCAAATTTACTTTATTTTTTAATCAGATTATAAATTTCAAGTTATTACTCTCAATTTTACTTTTAAAAAATATTTCGCCCATCAAGCATTTTTACCAATTTACTAAACTTACATGCCTTTCTTAAATTACCTAAAATGGCATTATCCAAATCTACAACTTAAAAAAATATATATATACTAGCGGAGGTACCCGGCTTCGCCCAGGTTTTTCTCGAGGGAATGTTTGTAGTCTAGTAATAAGAAAATATACTACACCTAAAAACTATCAGAGGAAAGAGAAACCACGGAAGGTGAACAGAAAAATGCTTACAATGGATGTTATGTTTACGATATCAAGTTAAATAAAAACAAAGATAAAATTTGCATATGTTGGTCACTATAAATTTTTATATTTGATAGGCGAAATTAGAAACATGATAAAACAATTGGGTATTTAAAAACAAATGTAGAAATAAAAGTTGAAGTATAATAAACAATGTTAAAGATTAGTTTTAATTATTAATCAAGATTGTGTGTGAATATGTGAGAAAGATATAATATCGTTGTTGTTTTCTTGGCCGACTGTTTTACATATGGTGTTATCTTAAAATTGCTTGTTTTGATATTTTTTAGATTGAGATTATTAGCTAGTATGTAAAAAAATTAACTCTGTTGAAATTTAATTTTGTATTTATATATAAATAAAATTAACTCTGTTGATTTTTTTTTGTATTTAATCGATAACAGCGAAGTTACGCATGATAATGTTAGGAAATATATTTTGATGTTAAGCAAAACCTGCTCCATCTCGTTTTACATAAATGTTGAAAATTTGGTTTAAATTGATGCATTGTAACGAAAGTTTTTAGTGATATCCACTTATGAAATTTCCATTTTATTAATATATATATATATATATATATATATATATATAAATCAATATTAATATTTTATCTTCATACCAAAACACCCATTTCTTTATCAAATTCTTAAAATTTTGTAAAAATCATTGTCATATTGGCCATTTTATGACGCCCTAATATAAACAATATAAACACCCCATTTAAAATTATTTGTCACAATCACGCCATTGCCCTTTTAAAAGAATCATTTTTTACTACCATAATCAACGATTTAAAATATTTATTCAATTTTTAAATATAAATTAACATGGGTGAAACGCATTGTTTTTAATTGCAAAAATCGAAAAGATACTACAGTAGAACTCCTCAAATTCGGAAATCCTGAAATTCGGAAACTCCCTAATTCGGAAAGTATTGTAATGTTTTTTTTTTACATACAAAAAATCAATTTTCACATGCTTTTATTTTGTTGATATTTCAACATTATTTTATTTTATTTTATTTATTTTACTTTTACTTTTGCTTTGCTTTTATTTAATTTAATTTAATTTTTATTAGTAATTTATTTTTAATTTAAATGTTTAATTAATTTATACTTTTACCGATTATTTATAATCGCTAATTAGGGGTTTATCCCCTTTTTTAAAAGCTTAAATAAATCAACAGTTTCATTTGACCTTTGTGCTTAGTTTAGGATATTGTCCAATAAGAAGGCAGCATTATTACGTCATAAGCCATTCACGCATTTTTTATTGCAAAGTTGATTCACCTAAAGTTCAAATTATCAAACATTTTCAGACATTGTAAGTTTCAAATTCTTTTATTCAACTCTCAATTTTTTGCATTTACAAGTATGTTCTTCAACAAAATGGCATCCAAAGAGGAGCGGCAAAAACGAGGCAAGTACCGAATTCTTAAGCTTGGTGAAAAGTTAGATGTTCTTAGTGACATTAAAAAGGATTAAGCTATACAACGATAATGCAAAAGTATAAAATTTCTAAGACAACTGTTTATGATATAAAAAAGTCTGAGCTTAAACTTACAAAGTTTGTTGATTCTACCGAAAAAGATGTCAAAAAGTTTTCTCAAGTAAAAAATCCGTTATACGAAAATGTTGATAAAGCAGTAAACATCTGGTACGAAAGTCAGAGATTATCAGGGGTTCCTATTCGTGGTATTGAACTCCAAACAGCTGCCAGTCATTTTGCATCAAAATTGAATAATCCCACTTTTAAAGCTAGTGGTGGATGGTTGTCACGATACAGAGCCAGACATAATTTGAAAAATAAAAAGGTTGTCGGGGAAGCATTGAGTGCTGACGAAGATGCAGTTGAAGCTGTTTTGAGTGAAAAAATGGAAATCAGCAGTTCTGATGATAGTTCTTCAACTTCTGAAGACAGTTTGGAGCCGGATGTTCCCAGATGCGAAGCGTTGAAAAGTTTGGATATTGCATTAAAATATTTGGAAAAGCGCACTGAACCAGAAATGCTTGCAAGCTACAACACCATCAATAGTCTTCGAACTATGCTTATGAGAGAAGAAGAAGCTTTGTTAACAGACAAAAATCAGCAACTTCTTTGCCAAGCCATAACTTACTTGGCCATCAAAATTTGCGTTTATTGGACTGCATATATACATAATTGGTTTTTATAGACAAGAATGCAGGTGTGTGTTTATGTTACTTTAATACAAATTTATCTATGTAACACGCATTACATACAAAATAAAATATTTTACTATTTTTCATCGGTTTCATGCTCAAAACTCATAAAAGTCAAGGAACATTTGATTAAAAATCGTAATTAAAATTATGTAATGTATATATAATATTCAACCTAAAATTGTTCATATGCTTCAAAATCTTTGTCTCAGTCATCTAAATGCCTATTTATGCCACATAAATATTCACAAATCTAACTCTCTCAAATTCGGAAAATCCTCAAATTCGGAATACCTTGCGCCCCAAGCTTTCCGAATTTGAGGAGTTCTACTGTATTGCGATTTCACCGCCACTCTGTGTTGTGACGACGATCTAAGTTCTATAGAGGAAGTCGCTCACCTCTATTCTTGGTCGGCGGGGTTGAAGGTTCAAAATTGTGGTGTCGCTGTTTATAACACTTTTAAAATGTACGACGAAAACAGGAAGGAAAATTATATTTATTATAAATTAAGAAAATAAGTAAAGTATTATTTAAATAATTATATATTTGAATATTTACACTAAAATAATCGGGGATCGGGGCAAATTCTCGCGTTCGAAAGTTGTTTACAAGTTCTTCTTTTTTTGTTCTTCTGATTTCAGCCGCTGCACCTCCGTAGCCCCCTCCGTTGGCCTCCCATTGGTTGCTTCGAACTCCTTCTTTTCCAACATTTCACCCACCTTTGAGTTGGCGCCTCGACGACTCAAAAATGGAAAGAAAAAGTTCAGTAGATCCAATCAGTTGGGTCACTTGATGGGCCGTCCGTAACTTAACACAACATTTGGGGTTTCAATGTGATGTTGCTCTTGTTGTGAAATCAAAGGGTCCTCTTCAGTTGTCAATCAAAAATCTTGTGTGGGAGATCGCTCCGTTAGAGGGTCTCGACATCTTATCTCGGGCGTTATCTCTAAATTGTAGAGTTTTTGAATAGGTCGTATTTTATCACCTGATGAAGTTTTCACTTTCGCAACCCTCACAAGTCCGTCTTTTCCTGGATAGAGTTGGATTATTCTGGCTAACGGCCAGTGTAGAGACTACTACACACACTATTACCACTACTACAACTCTCTTATCCAATGAGCACCATGTCTCCCACCTTGAATGGTATGGTAGTCTTCAGGCGTCTCGTTTCTTGTCTCAGGAATCCAAAATATTCGATACGAAATCGTTCTCTAAGATCTTCTCGTACGCGTTTGATATATTGATATTTGCGCGAGAGGGTCTTGTTATCAATCAAGTCCAGGTCTGGAACGCCAACCTCTCTGACCTCATGTAAGAACAACGATGGTGTCAATGGAACGAGATCCTTACTTTCTTCAGTTAGGTAGGTCAGAGTGTGTGTGTTCATCAAGCTTTCAACGTCACACATTTCCGTGGACAGTTCTTCATATCCCAAGGACGTTTGACCGAGAATCCTAAAGAGTAATAGTTTCATCATTCCTATAAAACGCACTCACCATCCACCCCACCAAGGAGCACCAGGCGGTAAGAATTTCCAGGTGATGTTTTTCAATGTGGGATCACATTTTAATCTCGAAAAATCAATCTTATTCAACGTATTAGCCATGCCTCTGAAATCCCATCATCCGAATACAGAATCAATGATCGGCCTCTTCGTGCAATAAATCGGCGGAAAGTTTGGAGGAAGGCTTCCATAGACAAAGATGTCACAAGTTCTAGATGAACTCCTCTATACACTGTACATGTGAAGATGACAATCCATGCTTTCTTCTTATTCTTTAAGATGAGATGCCGAGTTAGATCAACTCCTACTATTTCGAAACCTGCAGCATCTCGTACTCTGTCTTCTGGTAATGATGTTGATTCGACGGTAGCTGGTGTCGCGGTGAATCGTTTACAGCGAATGCATTGATTGATGATCTTCTTGACGGTTTTCCTGGATCTTAGTATCCAATAGTTTTCTCTCAGAATACCGAGGAGCGTTTGTAGACCGGCGTGCCCATAGGTTTCATGGTTCCATCTGATGAGCAAAAAGACCAAGAAGTGATCTGAGGGTAATAAAATAGGCATTCTAATATTGGCGAAATCGTCTCTTCTGCAAATTTTAGATTTTATTCTCAAAATCCCTGAAGAGTCTACTAGCAACTTAAAGCCTTGTAGTTTCTTATCTTCATGCCCTGAAAACGATTCTCTCTGGATAAGTCTCATCAGTATTATTTCTGAATTAGTGATTTCTTCTGTACTGAGATCTTCTGAAATTATCTTTCTTCTATCAATCTTGGCGTTGTTGAAGAATCTGTATATCCAGGCGGTGATTCGTACTATTCTCAAAAATGGGAATAACGTTAAATAAATTTTAATTTTCTCTTGCTGTACACAAGGTGTTCAGGATGGTCTTGCGCATTTAAGAATAAACAATTTTCAAATCAGGGATAATGGTTGATTTGGGCCACTCTTCTAGAGCTACCTTTAACCATGCAAGTCCCTCCCACCATCTTGTCTCCTTAAGTGTTTCTGCTGAACATGTATGTGGCGCCAAGATTCGGGGGAGCTAAGATTATGAATTTCCTTAACACGGTTCATCACAAAGGCTGCCCAGTTGTCTTCCCTTTGGATCCAACAGAGAGCATTGGTCCAATCGGTCCAATAAAACTTGTAATTTCCTCAAATTCCAGATCTTGTATGACGTTAGCTGCCAAACGAGCTCCAATCAGACAAGCCAAAAGCTCCAATCTTGGGATGGTGAGTTTCTTCAGTGGAGCTACTCGTGTTCGAGCCTGTATCAATTGGATGTCCACTCTATCTTCCATTTCAATGCGGAGGAAAATACAGGTTACATAGGCAAACTGACTGGCGTCGCAAAAGATGTGGAGAGTGGTTTTCTCTACATAGGAGTCCTTAAAACATAGCCATCTAGGAATTTCTATGTTAGGCAAGTGTTTCAGTTTTCTAAACCACTTCCAAAATCTTTGTACTAAACATTCAGGTAGGATTTCGTCCCATGTCAACTTCTGTGTCCAAGTTTCCTGTAATATCAGCTTGGGAATTAGAGTCACTGGACAAGCAACACCTAATGGATCAAATATCTTGCTCGCAATTTAAAGTACTTTTCTCTTGGTAGTTGGTCCAATTAATTCAAAATCTTCCAAACCAATTGTCAGTGTGTCTATATCAGTATTTCATGTTATTCCTAAAATGTTCACTTCCTTATTCAGTTGGTTCATAAAAGAAAAGTCTGTAACGTTGCTCACCCAATCTCGGAGATTGAAACAAGCTGTAGAGAGCAGTTCAACAGATTCTTTCACGAATTTCTCCGTTTCTTCAACATTCTGAAAACTAGTTAAACAATTGTCAACATAAAAGGATGATTTCAACTGTTCAGCTGTGATTTTTTAATGTTCAGGAGCCTTATCTAAGTGGAGAGATAAGGTAGCCTTTAAAAGATACGGACTAGTCATAATTCCAAAAACAACCCTTTTATGTCGATACGTGATCAATTTTCCGTCTTGTGTGTGCCACAGGAATCGTAAATAATCTCGGTCTTCTTCTTTTATTCCAATTTGTAAAAATGCTTTCTCAATATCGGAAGAGACACCTACTTCATATTTCTGGAATTTATTTAAAAGTCTTGGTATAATTTCTATCAAATTGGGTCCCTTATCCAGACAGTCATTCAGGGAAAGTTTACCTCTCTTCCGGGCCGAGGCATTGAATACTGGCCGTATTCTAGAAGTTTGACTGTTCCTTTTACACTGGTCGATGTGGCAGGTAGTGTACACCATCTAGTTTATCCTCTCTGGCATACTCGATTATCCCCTGATTCATCCATTCTTCAAAAATTTGTCCATACTCATTCATGTACATTACAGAAATTAGTTGGTTTTCGGCTAGGTCTCTATTCGGAGGAATCCTTTCTTTGTCTTGCACCCAGGATAGAGCTACCTCATAGCGCCCCTCGATATCTCGCGTCGTGGTGTGGGCGAAATGTTCCTCCATTTCAGCTTGTGATGACTGAGTCTTCTTCTCAACCTCCGCGTCAGAGACTCCAATTGCATCTAATTTCCACAAGTTTTTCTGATTCTAAAGATAGAAGTGTGGTCACGCAAAGGGAGCTGGTGTCATCTCTCACCTCCGTCGGAGGAATTTTTCCCTTCACAGTCCATCTTAGTCCAGATGAGATTCTTCTCTGATCATCAGTTAGCAATCTCCCGGCGATGTCCGCCCCTATAAGGACTTCTATACGGTCTCTCATCAAATCAGACACGGCGAGTTCTTCACTCCCTTCTAGAAATGATCTTGGGCACACCGGAGTTATGCTTCAACAGATAAGGGGTGGACCTAGTGCTTCAAACTCACAGCGATAGGAATAATTGATGTCAGATAAATGAATGGTATAGACCTCATGATCAACTACGTCGGTACTCGATCCTCCAAACAAAGAATGCCGGAAGAACTCTCTCCTAAATTTTCGTATTCCAATTCCATTGCTGTGCTATTTAAAATATATGATTTTTGGGATCCGGTGTCTATTATAGCCCGTGCCGTCTTCTCCGTTCTGTTCCCTTTGAGAGTCACTCTCAAAGTAGGTAACAAGACGTCTGGGGAGGTTGATAAGTTGGTGAGTTTCATCTTGCACCGTTGGAGCCTTAGAAGATCCACCTCGATATAAATTCCGTTTTGTGCACATGACATCAAGTTGATTTCGAGTCAAGTCAGACCACCTACTGTCGCTACAACAATTCTACTTATCGCATGGCTCTATTTCACTCCTTTCACAATCATATTAATGAACAACTATTTTTTCAACTTTTTAACCCAATAACTCTAAAGTTGTAACAACGCACTGTAACCCTTATACAGGATCGCAAGTGAAACATTGCCTAGGAAGACGCTCAAGTCTATTTCTTCGCTTTGCACCTGGATCTAAGTATTTGGTTTACATGTGCACTCCTAACAATTGCATATTCTTTAACCCCTAACCCTATCTAACGCCCGCCAATAATATCTTACAATTTTCAATTCTCTTTCACATAATTATATCATTATGTATTTAATTTAAACAACGGTTTTATCTGAAAATTTATCTTTTTATATAACCAATATTATAACTTTTTAATTGAACAAGCTTTATTTTTATTATTTTCAGATATATCCAACAAATCATCTTGTTATACCCCTTTCTAACCCTCACAGTTTAAATTAATTAAAAAATAATAATTACTTACCTGTGTTAGAGAGGCTTTACCCGCTTAAATCTGGATAAACCCTTTCACTCCCGGGGCCCATATATGGTAATTTAAACCAACAATACATGTTTTCATGTTGTATATTAGAAAACACATCTGTAAATTATTATACGCATGATTGACATGTATCATTACATCATCATATGTAATGTACTTTGTATAAACTGAGGATAAATAAATAAAACTCTGTAATAGATTAAGAGTTGAGCTGAAGCAAGAGATAGAAGTCAAAAACGTCTGAAATCGAGATAGATGGAGGTTCAACAACATCTAAAGATAGGAAGGAAACTATCAGGATGGTGCCAGTGTAGAATTTCGCCAGCCGATCTACGCTCTTGTCGCATCTGCTGAAATTGAATACTTCCTTTCTCGGAAAAGATATATAAGTCCTCAGTCCTAGCCAAAAATATAGTCACTTCACCATCAGCGGAAGCCCTCGTCGGTTGTCACCAAGGTCCTCCTTATCCACCATGTATACCAGTAAGAACTATTTTATCTCCATCTTTCGTTCCTAGCTCAACTTTTATCTGTTCACGGACATTCCTAGTGCAACTGTGTCTTCGTTTTTTGTGTGGACATTCCCAAGCTTTCCACTCTGCCTCGACCACGACTGCCTGTACTCTGTGAGAACTGTTAAAGGTCTCCCAAGGTGCAGAGAGGTACTGGAAAACTCCCCACGCCCTGATTGTCTCTCTCGGCTACTACAGGTTTGCCCCTTTCGGTTACCATGCCACAGCGAGAGACCCTTGTTTACCACAGTATAGCGAAAGTCGACAGGATTCTACAAGACTTCATCAGGACTTCATCACATAGTTAGTCGACAGGATTCTAGAAGAGTCGATAAAATATCTTTATTTACAGGGCTGCTAACCAAAAAAAATATTTTTGAGGCCCAATGGCCGCGGAAAGCGATATATATATAAAACCACTATGACCAGGCTGGAGAGGCTAGGGACAGGATCTCCGTTAGGGAAGAGGCAGGTTAGGCCGGATTGGGTCGCTTAGGTCAAGAGGCAGGAAGAAGGCGGGAGGACCAGAACTTTGCATCTCTAGCTCTGGCAGTTGGGCAAGACATTGATCTTACCTCGTGGTCTGCAGATAGGCCCTTGGCTGAGCAGTTGGCACACTTGGCCGTGCGCGGGTTGGAAAGAGTTGGACAGCTTCGGCCTTGGTGGTCACCAGAAGCGCAGTGGAAGCAGGTGACCGTAGCCTTGGTGCACCTATCGGCGTTGTGGCCGTAGCCACAGCAGCGGTAGCAGATGCGGACAGACTCCTCGTATTTCAGGATCACGTGGTCCACAATGATCCTGCCGCGTTTTCCAATGGCCTTTTAGGAAGCCAAGTACAGCTCAATGAAGGCCGTGCAGGTGCCATTTCTAGTCGTAGATCTGTGTGCCACTCGGACAGACTTGTCTCCAGGAAGCTGGCTGAGGGCATCGGTGGAAAGGAAGGCCTTGACAATTTCCTCATCCGCGGTTTCCGCCTCCACGTTGAAGAGGCAGATTCTTGGGAGGAATTGCCTTAGTTTCCGGACTTTCAGGCCTTGGACTTGTTGTCCAGGGCAGAGCTGACAACAGGAATGGCCTCTGGAGTATTGTAGTGCAGCACCAGTTTACCCCAGGTGCGCAGAGATGCCCAGACGCCTTGGGGTAGAGTGAGGGCAGCGTGGACAGCTTTGAGGATGTCCCGTGGGTCAGCCTGCGGGTTATTTGCAATAACCACGATATGAGCCACAGATTTATTCCCATTGAGGGTGCCTTTGGCAAGGGCAGGCTTGGGGGCGCGGGAAGATGCAGGCTTCGCTGGAATCAGTGATTTGGTCCTCTTAGCGGGCGGGTTTGACGCCTCTGGATGCTTCCTCTTGGTTAGAGCGGAATCTGGCTTCTTTGGAGCAGGTGCTGCCACAGGGACAGCAGCTGAAGCGGGGGTGGCAGGCTTGATGACCTCGGTCTGAGCGCTAGAGTCCTTGCAGGTGGGAGCAGGGCTAGTTTGAGTGGTTTGGCAGGTTTTCTTGGGCATTTGGGCATCCATGATTTCATTCAGCTCCATGAAGTCATTCAACTTGCCCGCGAGGTTCTTCACATCCCTAACTAGGCACTCGATTATTCCCGTTCGCTGCTAAATGAAGCGAACAAGGTCCAGGTGAAGAGCTGCTAGGGAGGGCTGGCCGAGGGATGGCAGGATTTGCTAGTGGCGGGAGATGACCATGTTGTCTTCTTCAACAAGAGCCGCGATGTCAACCGAGGCTTGATAGGGCTTTTTGGCTTTCTTCTTTTTCTTCTTGCAGGAATCCATGGCTGGAGAGCGTCGGAGCGTTGAAGAAGAGCGGACAAAATGGCGCGTTCAAAAGGTAGTAATGAGTGGCCGACAAACCCAAAAGAAAAGACACTGAAAACAAAAAGAAGAGTCGACAAAATTTCATCTAATATATGTATTAATCAATTGTTAATGAAGTTAGTGTAAGCTAACAGGTAAATAGGCGCTAACCGAGAGAAAAAAAAAAGTTCCTTTGTTTAATATTAGTAGTAATAATTATTGTAACAAGTTTTATTTAAAATTCTAAGCAAAGTCAACATCTTTAATTTTGTTTATTCTATCCAGTTGTACTTTTAAATAACCTTTACTTTAAGTTTCTACATTTTCTAATTCGATCTTTAGGTCATCAAGCTTCGATATTTCGAAATAGAATTTTTTTTATATAACTTTACTTGTTTGTTTGGGCATCCTTTATTCATTTCTTTAATCCAATAGGTCGTCAATAATTATCCGGCTCAAGGGACCAAATATATGTTTTAAATAAATGAAAAAAATAACTTTGACTTGTGCTTAATTAATAGATAGACAATCTTAGTTTTGATAAACAATCTTTAAGATAATAAAACTTGGTGATAATAAAACTTATAGATGATAGAACTTGTTGTTTTAAAAAACTTATAGATAAAAATCTTAGAGGTAATAAAACTTATTGGTAAATAGAAAAACACTATTTATGAACCTTTTGGTAGAAAAACTTGCTTAAATATATGTTTAAAATAGTGTACTTAACATGGATAATTGAAGACTGACATTGGATTAAATTTAGGTATTTTAATTAAAACATGAAGGATTAAATATGGAAAGTTTGACGCGCGTTTGAATGGCGTCGCTTCCCTTATTTTTTGGTAAAAGTTCTTTCTGCTTCTTTTTTTCAACCGCGCATGCGCATCACCTCTGATTCTACGTCACCGACTAGGCAGGCGCACCTATTCTCACCGGCGGTGGCGCCGCAAGACGAGCTTAGCTAGATTTGGTCAATCTAACCTCTCCAGAATGTTTATGATGGACACAAAACTATGAAATATACCAATAGCAAAAAATGAAAACGTCAAGGTTATAATCACACATTTATTAAATAAAAATAGCAATATAAGTTTATGGCATAAAATATTAAACCATAGGTACCTAAGCAATAATAAATATAATTATAAATTTTTTAAACTTCAAACTTCTTCAATTAATTTAACTAACAACTTATATTCTACTCTTATAATAAAACAAATGATAGAATAACTGAATATATTTTCCATGACTTTAAATATATTAATTATATGATAACAATTATAAAGCATTAAATTCATTCAATTTTATCTCCAGTTACTGTGGGAGGGAACTGGAAACCAAATATAAATGAATTTGAAGCATAATATATGTTTTATTATTCAATTAATTTATAATTTCAAATATAATTTTGACTTTATTCAATGGAAACAAAAATTTAATACATATTTTCACAATCTTTAAAATTTCTAATGATTCTTTTCTGACAGCTTTTCTAACTTTAAACAACTTTGAAAAAAAAAATTCCTAGAAGAAGGAAGGTTACTTTTCGAACAAGGTTGACAGGCGCCCCAAACAACCACATGTTACATGTCTACACATAGGCACTGTCTCTAGAGAGAAACAGGCGTCACTTTGAATAGGTAAGTAAACAACCTCATTCTATGTTTTCTAATATTAATTTAATTATACATTATAATTGTCGAAGAGAAATCTAACCATAATGAAGTAAGGGTGAAATAGTGTGGTATTTTCATCTGATCTTCAGATACCCTGATATCACAAATTTCTCTTTCCAATAGATTTTCCAATCTCCATTTTTGTATTGTACTGGTCTACCATTAGGGTTCAAAAAAATAATTTCTAATTGGCAAAGATATAAAATATGTTTATCTTTTTTTAACTAGGCAAAAAAACATTATATTATATTATTCTAACTCTATGAAAAAAAATTATATATGGAATAAAAAATTATATAAAAAATTACAAAACCTCTATTAATTAACTATAAAATACTAACACCCTTTCAATTCTTCTACTTTGTTTGAAATAAAAGTGTATGGTTCTTTCTTTATCTCTTTCCTATCTTTTACTAAAAAATAAATATATAATCATTATAAATCTCTTCCTTTATTCATATACAGGGTGATCCAAAAGTCCCGCACAACTTTAAAAATTAATAACTCCGCGAATATTTGCGCTAGAGCAATGCGGTAAACACCATTGTGTTCAGGATGCAATGGGAATTTTTATGGCAAATAATTAAAAATTCGAAATTGATTTTAGTTACAACTTTATTCGCTAGATGGCGCCCTACCAGAATCAGCGATTCAGCGGCCAAATTGTTTGATAAATTGAAAAATATAGCTGAACCACACGTATTTTTACTTTTTGAATACCAGGAAAGAACCCTAATAATACTAAATGATAAATTATTAAAACACCATTTAGCCAAAAGTTAGAAGAAATGGTTAACGATTTTTAAATACAATCTGAGATATGTAAAATAGGTATATGCAAATTAAAAAATGTAGCAAAAAAAAAACTGATATTTTAGATGCGGTTTGCTGGAATCCTCTCAGCTATTTATATTTCGAAAATAATAATTTTCTATTTTTTAAAATTCAACTCTCTCTCAGTATCGATTATATTTATTTTGATTCATTTGAAAAATATTTATCTATCTCTGATGATTTATTTTACTCTGGAATGCCGTTGTTGTTTTTGTCGTGTCCAATAAAGAGCCTCAGATTCTTTTCGTTTGGCCAACAAAAAATGTCCAATTTATATACACATATATTCTTACATAATGAGACTTTAAAGAATGCAAATAATCTTCATCTATTTACATACACAACACATCTCCTCCTTAATAATACTCCAGTCGGTCTAGGGGTTTCCTGGCTCTCTGAGGTCTAGGACTGCGGACGGGCATTTGCACAGCGGCAGCCTCCGGTTTAGGAGTGCAAGAGGGCACGTGCACAGCAATGGCCCTGGTATAGGAGTGCAAGAGGGTACGTGCACAGAAGCAGTCTCCTCCTTGTTTCCTGATGTAACCTCTGGAACCTCCTCTTCACTTTATTTCTGACTTCCCCCTACAGGCTTCTCTCCTGATGTTCGAGGAAGTATCAAATTCCTTGTCTCAACTTGTTTCTTTCTCACAGGTCGCAATTGATTGATATGCCTCTTATACACGACGCCCTCGTAACTTATAAGGTAGTGACGGTAGCTAAATAATTCCAAAATTGTACCTTTTTTACCGTTTAGGTCCATTTGCATAGTTGCGGAAATAAACCTCGCAACCTGTAGTAAACTGCTCCTGCCTTCTTACGGCCTCATGAAATACCTCTCGCGGATTTCCCATCTTGGTATTAAATTCGAGAATCTTGACCTTAAACTTCTCTTCATTAGCAGTTCCGCCGGTGAATTCATTTATTACAGTTTGGGGGAATGCTCTATCAGCAAATAGGAAACTTTATAGATTCGTCTCTAAATCATCCTTCCCATTATTCTTTCTCAAAAGGTTTTTAAACTCTCTTACATATCTCTCAGCTAAACCATTTGTACTAGGATTATACGGACTGGTCTTAGTGTGCCGTATACCATTCATTTTGGTAAATTGCTCGAATTCACCGGAGACAAACTGTCTTCCGTTATCTGTAACCAAAAATTATGGCAATCCAAATCTGGCAAAAATTTATCTAAGATGATTTATAATCGTTTTGCTGGTAATATCTTTGATGATAAAAATTTCTATCCACTTTGAGTATGCGCCCACGAGAACCAAAAACATTCTTCCCATGAACGGACCTGCTAGATCAAGATGATGTCGATGCCACGGTTTTTCGGGCCGAGTCTATTCCGAGATGGTAGCCGGGGGCAAGCTTGCCGATTCTTGGAATACTCTACATTCTCTAGTTAACTCCTCGATGTTACTGTCTATGCCTGGCCACCAGAAAATACCGTCTGGCAATCATCTTCATTTTAACAATCCCCATGTGTATTTCATGCAAGTCATTTAAAATTAAATATCTTAATTTTTGGGGAATTACCACTCTTTCACGCCATTGAAGACAACTAAACTCCAAACTTAATTCCTCATTGATCTTATAATGAGGAGCTAGTGGGTTTTCTCTCGGTACCCTTGTGAATTTCCACACAGACACACAGTTGCCTTCTCTAACATTCCTTAATACTATAGACAGTATTTTATCTTGGGGCGTCTCATTAGCCAGCTCCATAAAAGAGAACGATACCTCATTCGACTTCCTAAGAAGAAGTACCTAGTCTTCATCAAAAGACTCCCTGACACTCGATTCTAAAGGAAGACGTGACAATGCGTCAACATTGGAATTATCACTAGCTTTTCGAAATTCCACAGTATAATTAAATGCAGCTAATTTTAAGGACCATCTTTTAATTCTGGATGATGCACATATGGGAATTGGTTTATGAGGTGAAAATATATGAATTAAGGGTCGGTTGTCTGTGACCAATACAGATTTTCGTCCCAGTAAGTATTGTCTGAATTTCTCAACGCCAAAGGTTATGCTCAACGCTTTCTTTTCTAGTTGAGAGAAACGTTTTTCCGCTTCAGTTAATGTTCTAGAAGCAAAAGCTATAGGGCATTCTTCCTTTATATCATTTCTATGACTCAGAATTACGCCTAGTCCATAGTCCATTAATAATGATTTACATTTTTAAAATAACATTCGATATATTTTCGTCCAATTCCATCTACAATTTTTATTCAAAAGTTGATAGAATAGCGCTAAAATGTTTGCTATATTCTTTATGAATCTATAATAATAAATTAAGAGTCCTATGAAAGATCTCAATTGCGAAACATTCTTTAGGTTCAGGCGCCTCTATCACTGCTTTAATTTTATTTTCTAATGGATGCAGTCCATATTTATCCATTTTAAACCCTAAATATTCCAACGATTTCTTTTTAAATTTACATTTATATCTGTTTAACTTTAAACCTTTTTCTAGCAATCATCTAAACACTAGATCCAACTTTTGTTCATGATCTTAAAAGTCTTTTCCTGCAACCAAAATATCATCTATGTAGCAGGCCACACCTGGCAAATCAGAAAATAGGCCTTCCATAATCCTCTGAAATTTATTTGGTGCTACCGCTACGTCATATGGTAGTCTTTTATAAGAAAACAACCTTTTTGTTGTGTTTATATCAACAACAGCTTTGGCTTCTTCCGCTAACATTACTTGTAAGTAAGCCTGTGATAGGTCTAGAGTCGAAAGTACGGTGCTTGTAGATAATTTTGAAAAGATCTCATCGATCGATGGAATGGGATACCTATCTAATTCTATTGCTTTATTAGCTGTACATCTAAAATCACCACATATCCTTACACTACCATCCTTTTTTGATGCTGGTACTATTGGAGCGGTCCAATATGCATGAACTATAGGTTATAAAGTGCAATAATTCACTAAACGATCAATTTCATTCTCTACTTTGTTTTTTAGAGAGAAAGGTAAACTACTGGCCTTACAAAACACAGGAGTCACATCCTTTTTTAAATTATTGGGAGTACAAATAAGTTTTGAGGGATTTGCAAAAGAAGCCACAACAAATATTATATAAATAGCATCGGACCTTGTGTGTAAGGTTTCATGTTAAGGCTTCATCATTTCCCCCAAAAAAATCAGAAGAAGTCTTTTCCCTCAAGTGTAAGGAACTTTTTTTTTGGGTGCTCTAACCATGTCAACCTTTTTGCCAACAAAACACAATTTGCGGGAAGCGCTGCTTTTTGTTTTAATTTGAAGAAAAGTGCAACTGATGGACATCGATTGCTGTGTAAGGCATATGGTAAACATGCTCTATCAATAAAATAATGTGAGTACTGGTTTCGGCGTTTCAAAAGTGGCGATTTTGACACCAGAGACAAAGAACGCGGAGGGAGGCCAATAAAGTTCGAAGACGCTGAGTTGGAGGCTTTATTGGACGAAGATTCTAGCCAAACTCAAGAGGAGCTCGCTGAAACCTTGGGAGTGACTCAACAAGCGATTTCGAACCGTCTCAAGGTCATGAGTATGGTGCAAAAACAAGGAAATTGGGTTCCATATGAACTCAAGTCAGGAAACATCGAGCGCCGTATTTGCACGTGCGAACTACTGCTCAAAAGACAAAATCGGAAGGGTTTTTTGCATCGAATCGTGACGGGGGACGAAAAGTGGATTCACTACGACAACCCAAAGCGCAGAAAATCGTCGGTTAAGCCCGGTCATGCAACAACTTCAACGGCCAAACCGAATATTCACGGCAAGAAGCTAATGCTGTGCATCTGGTGGGATCAGCTCGGAGTGATCTACTATGAGCTACTTCAGCCTAACAAAACCATCACTGGAGAACGTTGCCAACAACAATTGATGCGATTAAGCCGAGCATTTAAGATTAAACGCCCACTATATGCCAAAAGACATGACAAGATGATCTATCAGCACGACAACGCTCGGCCACATGTTGCAAAAGTTGTCAAGGAGACTTTGGAGGCGCTACAATGGGATGTCCTACCCCACCCGCTGTATTCACCAGACATTGCTCCTTCAGACTACCACATGTTTCGTTTGATGACACATGGCCTGGCCGAGCAGCACTTCACTTCTTACGAAGAGGCGAAAAATTGTGTCAATGTTTGGATCGCCTCAAAAGACGAGGAATTTTTTCGACACGAAATCCGTATGCTGCCTGAAAGATGGGAAAAAGTCGTAGCTAAAGATGGACAATACTTTGAATGAAATATATTGTACTGATTTCTCTGAATAAAGCTTCGAATTTATAAAAAAAATCCCTCAAAACTTATTTGTACTCCTAATAAAATTTATTCTAACGTCCTTTAGACAGCCCAAATCTTTGTTAAACAAATCTGCATACCTATCCATCAAATTTTTATATATTTAAATATATTTCTATTATATTCATTATTTAAAATGTTAATGCTAAACAATAATAATCAAGTTTCAACTGTTTAAGCCATTCTCTTCCTAATAAAATTACCTGGATTTTTTTCATTCACAACTATTAATCGTAAATATTGGTTGGCTTCTTTTACAAAAACATTTCTTTGATCTATAATCTCTATTGATTTACCACAAAAGGATTTTAATCTTAAATTTGTTGGAAATAATCTTTTACCTTGCCAATAATTCTTATAAATATATTTAGGTATCAACGTAACTGGACTTCCTGTTTCTATTGTAAAGCACAAAGAATAATCATCTACTGTTGAATTTATTGTGGCATCAGTTTCGCCCTGTACAGAATATATAGAGTCCTCTTGTACAAATTTACATCCCCACATTCTTTTACTAGCTTTGCAGACCCTACTTAAATGACCCAGTTTATTACATTTTAAAACAAGTCTTTGTTCTATGAGGTAAAACAGATGCCACGTGTGAATGTCTTTCAACACATCTATAATACAATATTTTGCCTTTGCCACTTTGCCTGAAAGGCCTATACTGCGCCGTACTATTATTGTACTCACCCTTTTTATCCTTTCAATTCACAGGGGATATCTTGGCCACTAATTTATCTTATAATTCTCTTGTATTTATCTCCGCCAATTCGAACGAGATCGCCACTGCAAAAACTTTATCCAGGGTGACATCGTCGTCCTCTTGTACAAGTTTCTTTTGCAGAATTTCCGACTTGATTCCAGCCACAGAACGGTCTCGCATCATGGTTCCCAACATATCGACGAAATTACAATTTATTGCTAAATGTTTCAATTCTCTAAGATATTCCGAAATTGATTAACCTTCCTGTTGAATTCTCTTTAAAAATCTGCATCGCTGTGGTATCACTTTCTTTTTTGGATCCAAATGCAGCTTAATTCTTTGAATGATAGTATCATAGGGTTGATCTTTCATTAGACCAGGAAGAAAATGTCGTTTCCCTGCTTCAAAGTTTCAGAATCTGGTAGCGAGGTAAAAATCAGCACTTTAATCTCTTTCTTCAGATGCCAAAAAGAAAGCCTCAAATTTTTGTACAAAAAGATCGAAGTGTCCTCCACTGGGCTATAGCATCTAAAAGGTATTATTAACTTTGAACTTGTCATGCTGATCTTTTCTACTCCTTTGTTTTCTTGATTCAGATAGTTTAAAAGATGTAATCTTAACCCATTTTCTTATTTTCCTCTCCATAATCCGAGAGTCAGATTTGTTTAAAAGATGTAGTTGTTATACTTGCATAGACGCCGCTTTCCTCAGCTTTTTACTGGCTCTGTAGATCGCGCATCCTCGTCGCCACTTTTGTTTTGTCGTAATTAGACGTACAAGAGCTCAAACTTGACCATGGCCAACAACAAATGTCCAATTTATATATACATATATTTTTACATAATGAGGCTTCAAATAATACAAATAATATTCATCTATTTACATAAACAACAGTTAATATGTAGCGAGAAGAGTAGAGGACTGAGCACAGATCCCTGAGGTACACCAGCCCATGTTCTTCGGTCCTTGGAAAATGTTCCATTGACCCCGAACCTTTATCCTTCTTCCCCTTAAGAAGTCTGCAATCCAGATTAAGGTTTTTACTCTTACTCCGATGTTGTGCACCCTTTCAAATAATTTCTTCACTCGATCAAAAGCTGAGGTTATATCCAGGACTACGGCCGTTGTCTTCTTTGGCGGTTTTTCCTAGAAATCTATTTTTGATTGACAGAAATAGAACAGTTTATCAGTTGTACAGTGTCTGGATCTTTAGGCAGTTTGGTAGAAGTTTATTTTATTATTGATAGTGAGCCAGACTATGATCCTAGAGTGGATAATTCATTCTATTAATTTACAAAGTATGCAGGTAAGAGCAATTGGCCGATAGTTCTTGCATTCCTTAGCATCTTTGTGTGGTTTCAGTATTGGCACAATAATTGATATCTTCCAATTCTTTGGTAGTTTACCAGTTTGCCATGAAATGTTCAGTATTCGTAGGAGTTGATTTTTAGCTTCGTCTCCAAAGTGTTTAATCATTTGACCAAAGATTAGAGCATCTCCAGGTGATATCTTGGATTTAACTTTCCTATTGATGAATTTAGCTCATTCAGTTTGAAGTCCCTCGAGTATATATATTGTTGATGGTAATTTCTTGCATGTTTAACTAACTTGTTTATATTATTTTTTAGAGTCCTGCCTTCATTCGTATAGCTGAGTCTGGAAGTGCTTGAAAGATATTCAGCAATTATGTCAGCCATCTGTTTGTTCGTTCTCGCTGTTCATATCGGTTAGAGTATTGAAGGATTAGTGTTGGTTTTGATTGTTTTATAACACTAATTATTTTCCAGTGATGGCTTTCCTTTTTTTGGATCCATTTTTTTCGCAGAATTCTGCCCATTTTTCTTGTTTGAATATCCAAATTTCTTGTTCTATTTTGTGACTAATTTCAATGAGTTCCTTTATGATTTATTCTGTTTTATTTGTTTTAAGAAGTTCATTGATATTGTCTCTCTCTCTGCAATCATTGCCTCGATGTTGTGGTCCTTCCAGTAAATTATTCACAGGTCTTTACGTCTACCTCTAGGTATCGATACTTTTTCAGCTTTGGATATGTTCAAAGAGAATTTTTCCAATTTTTTGTCAATCGTTCTGTGATTTAATTCTTCGTTGCACAGTTCTTCAAGCTTTTCTGTAAATTTTTTCCAGTGTTCTTTTATTCTGTTGGAAATTCTCAATTTTGAATTTTAGGGTTGTTAAAATTGGTCTGTAGTCACTGATTGCACTTTTCAGAATTTTCCATTGTGTTGTGGGTGCGATGTTGTAATTTATCGCTGTGGTGTCTATTGCAGATTCTGTGCCTGTGGACTTGGATAGATAGATGTTCTTTTCTTTATTTAACGGCGTAAGGTCGAGGTCGGTTAGCATGTCCTCAACCTGCTGACCTTTGTTATCCTGGACAGGTGATCCCCAAGTTGGTCTTTCGGCGTCAAAATCACCAAGTATGATTGCGATATCCGAAGACGCTTCACTTAATGTCTCTATCAGGCCTGTATTGATGCTAGTATTTTCGTGGTGATAAACATTTATGATTGGAATTGTTTTATCTGTAAGATAGATTTCTATTGCCTGAGCTTCTGTCGTGCTTTCTCTAGGCTTACTCTGATTATAGGCGATTTCCTTAAATTTGATTTCTAGAGTTTTAATCAAAACGGCAAGTCCTCCTCCGAATTTTCCCGGTCTGTCCATTCGTAGTTTTGTATAATCTTTGATATTGAATCTCAGATTCTGATTCAATTTTGTCTCCTGAGGACAATTAATATTTCCATTGTTGTCACAGAGAAGACAAGTCAGCTCTTTATTTTCCTCTGGGTACCATTTATATTGAGTTGTAGTAGATTGAATTGTGTCCTCGTAGTAGATTTCTCATCATGAGCTCGAGCTGCAGCTCCTGACGCGGCGGTTACCCCGGACACGGTAGCATTACTGGAGATATCAGTTTTGCTCTTCATTTGAAAATGGGTGCCGTTGCAACGTTAGTCATCTTGGAAACGAAGCAGAATTTGGTCAAATATTCCAAGGGTCCAGGGGGGACCACTGTTGATATTTATAATTCAAAATATTAATTTTCATTCTGTGATATAATTAAACTGTAATTTGATTTATTCTGTGGTGTTGATTATGTGTATATGTATATAGGTATTTTCTTTGAGTGAGTGTGGTTGAGAATCTGTGTGGAGACGTATGAGTTTTCTTAGAGTTTCTTCAAATTTATCATATTAATTTAACTTCATTGTTTTTCATACATTTAATAAAGAAATTTTAAGTTTAAATAGAGACTAATTTATTAAGATTCTCCCAACAATTGGTAGCAGAGAGCGGTTGAATTTAAATTAATGCAAATTGAACTTGAATAATTGTAAAGAAAGACGAAAACATGCAAAATTATATTAACATATCTCAAATGGAAAAATTATCAGACAATAATAACTTGATCTGGGCAAACAGAATAGAAAGCGAACTAAGAGGATTAAAATTATGGAGAAGAATTATAGAAGGAGAAGAAGTTGAAAAGCCAATAGAAACAGATAAAAAATTTGATGAAAAAATGAAAATCTGGGAAGACTGGGATGATGACAATGCCATTGCAAGAAATTTGATGAACAGAACAATGAATGACACTCAAGTGCTGAAATACTTGAGCGAAAAAAGTGCCAAGAAATTATGGAATATAATTGGAGAAGAAATGGCATCAAAAAATGAAGACTTGCAGATGAAAAATAGAATAGAATTATCAAAATTGAAAATGAACGAAGATGAAACGGTGGATGATTATTTGAATAGAGCCGTGATTATAAAGAGCAGAAGCATTCAAGCAGGAGATGAGATTAAAGATAGAGAGTTGATTTGCTTCGTTTTGGAAGGTTTGAGAGTAGAATTTGATTTAGACGTAAAAATTATCAAATCAGATAAAGAAAAGAATATGAACAAAATAAGACAAATCCTGAAGGAAACTGAAGAAAAATTAAAACATAGAAAAGAAGAAAAACGGCAAACAGAAATTGCATCTAAAGCTAGAGAAGGCCGATTGGGAAGACGAAATTTTGCTATCAAATGTTATAACTGTGGAAAGATGGGACATATCTCTAAAGAGTGTAGAAATAAGATGAAATGTTTTAAATGTGGAGGATTTGGGCATAAATCGGCAATGTGTAAAAAGAATAGAAGTGATGGGCATGCAAGGTATAATTTTAATGGGCCAAAAAGAGGAATAAACAGACAAAATAATAGTGAATATACAAATCATGTGATGGAAACGAGTGAAGCAAAAAGATTAGGAGATAAATTTGAAGTTGAAGGAATCTTAAATATGGAAATCGCTAGAAAAGCAGAAGTAGATGATATGCTATGGGATCAAAGACTTGCTCATGTAAATTTTCAGAAATTGAAAGAAATGTATGATAATTCAACTGTATTCGGATTAAAAAAATTGCATAATAACAAAGCAAATTGTGAATCTTGTACATTGGGAAAATTACATAGAAAATCTTACAAAAGTGTTCAATATAAACAATCTGAAGATATTTTGGATCTATGGCATACCGACATAGTTGGACCTTTAAATGATTCTTTTGGATATAAATATTTCGTTACGATTGTTGATGACTATAGTAATTTTACTTTCGTTTTACTAATTGCTAATAAATCTCAAACAGCAGATTCCACAATAAACTTGATTATCCAAGATGAAAGACAGACTGGTAGGAAAGTAAAGAGAATTCGAAATGATAATGGAGGAGAGTATATTTCCAATTATTTGAGGCGATGGTTATCTAGTAAGGGCATCAAACAAGAATTCACTACAGCTTATACTCCTGAAAGTAACGGAAAAGCCGAAAGATTCAATAGAACCATAATTGAGTTAGCAAGAACCATGTTAAATGATTCTAAATTACCTTTAAATTTTGGAGTGAAAGTGTTAAAGTGGCTGTTCATATAAATAATAGAATAAAAATCAAAGAAATTAATACAACTCCTTTCGAGATATACAAAGGATGGAAACCAAACATTGTTTATTTAAAAAGGTTCGGAAGCGAAGCTTATGTACATATTAGAAATGAAAAGAGAAAGAAGATGGAACCAAAAGCTCATAAAGGGATCATGATGGGCTATAGTATGATATGAAAAGGCTATATAATATATTTACCAGAAATGGATGAAATTCATGAAGTATCAGATGTTAAATTTAATGAAGCTAAGTTGGGATATTATTCAATGAATAATAGTGGTAGAAATCTTGATGAAAATGAACTTTTCTTTTTTAGTAGAGAAGACCAAAATTTGATTTCTCACAGGAATGAAGACTCTGGTGATAATAGAGAAGACCAGGTAGAAAACTTTAACATCGATGATGAGTATATTCCTCAAGATGATAATGATATAGATTTTAGTGAAATAGATTAAATACCTCCTGATGAAATAATTACTTCACGTAGAAGAGGACCAGAACCAGGGATGACGAGAGAAATGAGAAATGAACGAGATCTTCGTCTGAGAGAAACCGAGGAAGAAGAACTTATAAAAAAGGGTGTGAGGAGATCTGAAAGATTAAGACTAATAAAGAATAAGGAAAATGTTTCTGATAGAACTTATGAGATTAAATGTCCAAGGGATTACCAAGAAGCACTTAATTCTGATAATAGAGAGCAATGGATTAAAGCCATGGAAGATGAGATGCAAAGGATTACTAATTTAAAAGTTTGGAGATTAATAGATAAGCCTAAAGATAAAAAATTGATCAAAAGTAAGTGGATTTTTTCAATTAAGAAAAATAGTGATGGATCAATTAAAAACTTCAAAGCGAGGCTAGTGGCTACAGGATATGATCAAATACTGGGTAGTGATTACCACGAAATTTATTCTCCAACAATAAGACCTGAGACCATTAGAATTCTAATAAAAATAGCTGCAATGAAAAAAGTTATTTCTCAGCAAATGGACGTTCAAACAGCTTTTTTATATGGTGATTTAGAGGAGGAAATATTTATGCTTCAACCTCCTGGATTTGAAAAGGGAAACAATAAGATTTGTTATCTGATGAAAAGTATTTATGGCCTAAAACAAGCGAGTAGAATGTGGAATAAGAAATTAGATGAATTATTAACCAATGCCGGAATGAAACAATCTGCGAATGATCCATGTTTATATTATTGCAATTTTAGAAATCATTTCTTATATCTGGGAATTCATGTGGATGATATACTTAGTGTAGGATCTAGTGACGTTTTTGAGGAAAATATTTGGAAAAATATAAAAAGAGAGATAGATATCACGGATTTAGGAGCTGCAAAAAACTTTCTTGGAATGGAATTTGAATATAGGGATGATAGCATTTTTATATATCAAAAGAAATATATTGAAGAAATATTGGAAGCCTATAATTTGCGTGATTGCAATCCTTCGAAAACTCCGTTATGCATTTCTACAAATTATGATTTATTTGAAAATAGTAAATCGATTGATCAAAAATACTATCAAGAAATTGTTGGAAAGTTAATTTACATAGCAACTAGAACAAGACCGGACATATGTTATGCTATAAGCAATATGAGTAGATTTAAAAATGATCCTAGAGAGGTTCACATGAATGGATTGAAGAAAATATTAAGATATTTGAAGGGAACTATGAATTATGAATTGATTTACTCTAGGGGAGATACAAGTATTGTGACTTATACTGATGCGAGTTGGGACAGAACAGCTGATGCGAGATCGTATTCTGGTTTTGTTATAGAAATGGGAAACAACTTACTTAATTGGAAAAGTAATAAACAAAGATCTGTTGCCTTGTCAACTGCAGAGAGTAAATTAGATTGGTTTGAAAGATCAAATTACTGTTTATTGTGACAGCCAGAATGCCATTTCTATGATTAAGTCAAAAAATATGAAAGCAAGTACGAAGTACTTGAATAGAAAGTGTCACTTCATAAGACAAATTGTGGAAGATGAAGAAATTGAAGTTTTGCATATCCCTTCAGAAGAAATGAAAGCGGACCATCTTACCAAGAGTGTGGATGCTGTCAAGCTTAAAAGCTGCATAAGTGGTGAAGTTATTTTTTGAGGAATGAAAATTGAAGATTTGAAGGGGAGATTTGTTGATATTTATAATTCAAAATATTAATTTTCATTCTGTGATATAATTAATCTGTAATTTGATTTATTCTGTGGTGTTGATTATGTGTATATGTATATAGGTATTTTCTTTGAGTGAGTGTGGTTGAGAATCTGTGTGGAGACGTATGAGGTTTCTTAGAGTTTCTTCAAATTTATCATAGTAATTTAACTTCATATTGTTTTTCATACATTTAATAAAGACATTTTAAGTTTAAATAGAGACAAATTTATTAAGATTCTCCCAACAACCACAAGGAGGTGTGGTCGAACTTCTCCCCTTCCCCCTGGAATGCCGTCACTACAGGATAAAGCACTCTTGGTGAAATTTTTAAATTGTGATTCAGAATCTGCCACTGAAGCTTTACGAGCGTTTCGTTCCTTTAAAGATATTCGAAGCGGTAAAGGACCAATGAGTTGCTACTCTCCAAAGCGATTGATTAGAAGTTTTGAGGAAAATGGATCTCTGGAAGCAAAACCTCGGAGTGGAAGACCATCGACATGCTAGTCAGTGGCTGTTACGGTTTTGCAGAATTCTGAAGCCATTGAAACGTTATCCACACATGGAGAAGTAAGTGCTAGACAAGTTTCTCGACAAACGGGGATTTCGTATGGAACAGTTTGGAGAGAACACACATTTAGAATTTTTCTATAAAAATATCTTAACAAAATTCAAAGTTTTCACGAGTTGAAAGTCAGCGATTTTGAGAAGAGTCAAGAATTCGCTGCATGGGTTTTCCGGCAAATTGATATTGATGAAAACTGGCTGTCAAATGTTCTAAGAACAGATGATGCTCACTTAATCTAAAGGGAGAATTTAACATTCAAAACTGCCTCATTTTGGCAACAGAAAACCCTAGGATTTTTACAGAAATACCACTTCATCAGCACAGAGTTACAGTTTTGTGTGGGTTCACTTCTTCTTTTATTATTGGGCCATTTTCTTTGAAAAATCAATGGAAGAACTTTTAAAACCGTTTTTGTAACTGGTGAACGTTATGTTCAACTTTTGAGAGAAAAGGTTATTCCCATATTGCAGGACAAACAAGCACTAAGCGAAATAACATTCATGCAAGATGGAGGATATCTCTCATATCTCCCGCGGTGCCAAACAATTGCTGAAGGACAGTTCGGTGGAATTCGTTGATAAGTCGCCACTCGTATATACCAGTGGCTTCCAATATCACCAGACTTGACGCCTTACAATTTCGGTTATGGGGTACATTAAGTCGCGTTTTTATTGATGCCGGCCTACCACATTGGCCATGTTGAAGGCTTCTATCAGATGGCATGTTTTATAAATTTCAACTCTTTAATTGTGACCATTCTGTTATCTATCGTCTGCAGGCGGTGTTTGAGAATGAAGGGCGCCACATTGAGCAAAGATTGTGACCTAATACAAGAGAGAAGGAAGTTACCTCATGTGTTATATTTTGCAGCTCTTTGTTTTGGGTTATGGGAATAATAAATGCTGTCCTCACATCTTGACTCTTCTTCTCTGTAAACATTTTTTTTTTGTCATTTGCCCACATTTTATATTAAGTCGTGCAGGCCAAAGTTTTATAACTTCTCGAATAACACTGGTATTCACAATTTTACCCCTTATGTTTAGTTTATCGCTTTTCGCTCATTAGAAGAAATAGAATAAGGAATATTCTCTGTATCCCCCCCCCCACTTTAGATATTTTGCGCAAAAAATAATACAAAATGATTTTACTACCACGTTTTTCAACGCAAAAGGTCGATTTAAAAATGATTTTTTTTTGAGGGGATACATTTTCAAAATTATGTAGAGTATAATAAACAATGATAACATTTGACAAACCCATAGGATATTTGGAATAAAGTACGACAAATATATTTTGTCACTCCCCTCTATATTTCATTTTTGGATCATGACAAATATCCAGTTAAATAGTCAAGTGTCGACAATTAGTCAAGAAACTATACATTCCTTATAGCACGAAATCCTATTAGTAGTGCCATCATATTTTTGGTACTATATTAACATTTCAAAAATCGTGTATTGATATCAGTAGTTATTTTCAAACATTCAATTTATTTCACAAAACTCCATCTAAAATATAAATATTTTTTTGCTACATGTTTTAATTTGCATATACCTATTTTACATATCTCAGATTGTATTTAAAAATCGTCAACCAATTCTTCTAACTTTTGCCGAAATGGTGTTTTATTAATTTATCATTTGATATTATTAGGGTTCTTTCCTGGTATTCAAAAAGGAAAAATACGTGTCTTTCAGTTATATTTTTCAATTTATCAAACAATTTGGCCGCTGAATCTCTGATTCTGGTAGAGCGCCATCTCTAGAGAATAAAGTTGTAACTAAAATCAATATCGAATTTTTCATTATTTGCCATAAAAAAATCCCATTGCATCCTGAACACAATGGTGTTTTATTAATTTATCATTTGATATTATTAGGGTTCTTTCCTGGTATTCAAAAAGGAAAAATACGTGTCTTTCAGTTATATTTTTCAATTTATCAAACAATTTGGCCGCTGAATCTCTGATTCTGGTAGAGCGCCATCTAGAGAATAAAGTTGTAACTAAAATCAATATCGAATTTTTCATTATTTGCCATAAAAAAATCGCATTGCATCCTGAACACAATGGTGTTTACCACATTGCTCTAGCGGAAATATTCGCGGAGTTATTAATTTTTAAAGTTGTGCGGGACTTTTGGATCACCCTGTATATCTATAAGAGTATGTCTAAATGACAGGTAAAAGCCGATAATAAAAGACGTTACTTTGTTAAATTTTCTTTTTATTTTATTTTTTTTTTCAATTTAAAATGAACCCATCAATATAAACCTGATTCTAACCAATATAATTACTTTTATTACACTTTTCTCATCTTAATATGATATAAATATAATACATATAAACAACTATTTAATCATCTAACTTAACCACAAAAAATTATCAACTTTTATCTTATATATTTAATTTAGATTTAACTTGCTAATCTAATAGATTTTCCTATTTATATATAAAATATTACTATCATTACAAGTTTTAAATATAGTTCTGTCAATATATAAATCCATGTTAACTTACTCTATAATATCAACTTAATTTAAATTATATTTAAAATTTAAATTTTAATTAGATAAACTTTATTATTTACATTTCATATAAATTCATACGAGCTTGCTCTATGATAATAACTTAATTTAATTTATATTTAAGATTTCAATTTTTAATAGATAAACTGTGTTATTTGCATCTCCAAAAGATATAATTTATATCTTAAGGGAAAAATTAAAATAATATATATATAAAAGTAACACAGGTCTACAAAAAAAAACCTTTTTTTTGCACAAGAGAACCTGATGGTGTTTCTAGTGTAACTTTTCATGCTGATCTCAAAAATCTAATCAGAAATTTCCCATCACCCATGGTTTTTGCCTGACGGTCTTTTTTTAGTATTGGGATAAATACATGCATCCAACATGAAAGAGACTTACAAAAACATGAAACTGCTTTTGAAAAAGATAGAATACGAAAGATACGGTTGGAAAATATGCAGCGATTTGAAAGTCGTTGCTCTCTTGCGTGGATTACAGCTTGGATATACAAAATTTTGTTGTTTTCTATGTGAGTGGGATAGCAGAGATAGGGAAAGGCATTACATTAAAATAATCTGGCAAAACCGTAAAATCTTTACTCCAGGATATAAAAATATTGCAAATCTACCCCTGATCGATTCAGAAAATATTTACTTACCACCATTACATATTAAACTGGGATTAATGAAGAACTTTGTCAAGGCAATGGATCGAAATGCCAGTGGATTTGCCTACCTAAAACAAAAAATTTCTAGTATAAGTGAAGCGAAGATTAAAGAAGGCATTTTCGTTGGACCTCAGATTCGAGAATTGCAGCAGGATGGAAATTTTCAAAATAGTTTGAATGAAGTTGAAGCAGCAGCATGGAATTCCTTTAGAAACGTTTGCAAAAACTTCTTAGGAAGTGTCAAGGTTGAAAATTACCGAGACATAGTTAATGATCTGTTGCTTTCCTACAAGGCACTGGGATGTAACATGTCCCTCAAGATCCATTTCCTGCATTCACATCTAGATTTCTTTCCAGACTATCTTGGCACAGTTAGCGATGAGCATGGTGAGAGGTTTCATCAAGATATATCAAGCATGGAGAAGCGGTACCAAGGTAAATGGAGTCCCGTTATGCTTGCTGACTACTGCTGGACACTCAAGAGGGATCTACCACAAGCAAAGTATAGAAGAAAATCCACTGTCACTGCTTTTCAATAAATAAATGTTTCGTTCTTATATGCCTATATATTAACAAGATTTCCAAATTTCAAGTAGGTGTATCTCAGAAATATTGCGTAATAGAAAAAAACTAATGGTATATTTGGATTCAGGACATGTAGATAAGATGCTATTTCTTTGTGAACAAAGAAAAATATTTTTTGATAAACCAGTTACGTGACATTGTTTGCATTTTTTACTGTATTTATCCCAATACTAAAAAAGACCGTCACGCAAAAACCATACGTGATGGGAAATTTCTGATTAGATTTTTGAGTTCAGCATGAAAAGTTACTCTAGAAACATAATTAGGTTCTCTTGTGCAAAAACCATCAGATAATACTCACAGAATTTTTTTTCTCAGTGTTTTAGTCAGTTTAAATATATTTTTATTAGTTATTCTTACAATTACTACAGACATATATACAACAATCTATATTTATTATGAAACAAATTATTAATTAATTCAACTAACATATACAGTCGAACTTGGATAATTCGAACCCCAAGGGACCATAAAAAAAATCGAATTATCCAAAAATCGAATTAAAGATGTTAAATTATTTATATAGGAAATTCTAGGGACCAAGATAAATATTCGAATTAAAGAGGTTTTCGAATTAAAGAAGTTCGAATTATCCAAGTTATACTGTATAACAAATAATAATTTTTAATAAAAAAAAAGTTTTAAAGAATAACAAACTAAAAAATTAAAAATAAACTACAAACTTTTTTGGGTTAGCGCCCCTTCTATGTTCTCTAAACTCGCTAAAAATTGTCTAAATAAGAAATAACAAACTTGCCCAACTTTCAAGAACCATAACACATTTCAAACACCTAGTTGTAAGATAGTAAACACTCACAAAGCAATAACGCGCCATCTATATATATAAAATAAAAGGATTTAAAAGCGCGAATGTTTCTTTTATACATAAAACGAACTTCTACTGTCCTTACTGCGATGAAAAAATATATTGGGAGGGCTTGGCTCATCAGTGGTGAACCCTCCCAGCGGTTTCGCCAATTTAATCCACCAGACCGCTTCTCAGAGCTCTAATACTGTATTGGATCATTCTGCTTTTATATGCTACACTGAAGGATGGAATTTTATAAATGGTTTTCAAGTAAACTATGGACATAAGCTTATAGGACAGTAGAATTACACTGTAATTAATTACACTTGTAATTCTACTGTCCTATAAGCTTATGTCCATAGTTTACTTGAAAACCATTTATAAAATTCCATCCTTCAGTGTAGCATATAAAAGCAGAATGATCCAATACAGTATTAGAGCTCTGAGAAGCGGTCTGGTGGATTGAATTGGCGAAACCGCTGGGAGGGTTCACCACTGATGAGCCAAGCCCTCCCAATATATTTTTTCATCGCAGTAAGAACAGTAGAAGTTCGTTTTATGTATAAAAGAAACATTCGCGCTTTTGAATCCTTTTATTTTATATATATGGTAAACACTATTTATAAATTAACTTGACAAATTTGTCAACTTTCATATATAGGACAAACTTGCAATCTTTTAAACATAAGAATCAATTTACATAGAAACCACTCAAAAGAATCAATTGGTAACACATACATGAAATAACACAATAAAATACCTAACTTTAAAATTTACATGATAGAAATACTTGACATTTGTCAAGACAAAAAACAACGATTATTATTAGAAAACAATTACATTTATCAACACAACACTTTATACCCTTATGGACTTAACGACGAACTTAACCACACATACACACCATAACCATCTGAAATATCAATCAATTAAATTAGTAATAAATACAAAAAGCATAACTCTAATAATTATTCAGTCAAAACCAGAGGTAAAACTACCAACAAATTTGGCTTCATAAACTTTAATAACTTATTAAACACAAACAAAATGTAGACAAAATATTTCATTGAAATTTTATTAAAACATTATTCAAATTAAATAATAGCAAATTTATAAAACTTCTGAAACACATTAAAATTCACAATCTCTCTAATAGATTAATAGATATCACAAACGACATCTTCAAATACAGAAAAATTAAACAAAAAACTAACCAAATTAATATTATTATTAAATTCAATAACAAATTATTTGATCATTACAAATTTAATGATATATTTAATGATCAATCTATTAACAGTTTATTTCCTTTAAAGGGTTTAAATTTTAAAACTACCTGGAAATATAACAAAAAATAGGCAGTATATTATGCAATTATAACCCGTTTATTAATAATCTCACAAATTTTAAAAATCTGAATGTAATTGCCACAATGTTCTAGATAAATATAAATTTACAGGACATATTTTAACTAGCGATTATTCTTTTTTGGAACCAAAACTACAAAACATTTTAAATAGAGGTTATAAATATATACCTCAGATCAAATACAATTTCAATAATACAATTAAATCTATATTAAAAGACATCGATATATTAATTAATAAAACTAGTATAAAACACAAAATTCCTGAATTTATTTTCCTAGAATAGAAATATAAATTAAGTAAAGAAATAAAAAAAACTCTCTATATATTATAAAAACACACTAAAATACACAAACCTAATAAATCGGAAATTACTTCCTTAAAAGACACTTTTGAAGGCTTACAAAAATATTTCATCATATGTCCATAAGATAAATGTTCAAATAATTTATCTATCATATGTAAATTCATTCTAAAAAATGAAATCCATAACAATAATAAATACACTTTTATAAGAACAACTGAAACTAAAATTCAAAAAAGATATCAAAAATGTAGAAAACTCACTGAAAATTATAAATTACAACAAAAACACAAACATACCGAAATTTTATATTATTCCTAAATTACACAAAACACCAATCTCATTCAGAACAATCACATCAGGAATAAACTCAGTCATAAAAAACATAGATTTGAGACTAGCTTCAACACATCAATTCATCATAAATAAAATAACTAACAAACATGATTATAAAATCATAGATTCTAATTAAAAAATTATTAACTTCCTAACGAATAATCTACCAAAGATCAATACAATTCACACATTTGATTTTGAAGATCTTTACTCTAACATACGTTCAGAAGACTTTAATAATAAAATTCACAACTTAATAAACGAATTCATTAATGATAAAACATTCCATATTCAAATTATTCACTACAAATACTAAACATTTAAGTTAGATAACAATACAGCAAAAACATTACTTGAAACCTTCTTAAATTTCAATTATATTGATTTTAACATATATATATATATATATTATATAATCTAAAATACAAATTTTCTTTTTTTTTAAACATATATTATATTTTCATTCATTGACTGTTCTGCATTTTTGACCATATATTCAAAACATACCATTTTTTAAATTATTATTTTTTGTTGTAAATATGTATATTTAACCCTACCTATCTTTTATTCACGATTATAGAATTCATCATATAAATTCTATATTCCTGTGATATAAATAATTTTATGTATATTTTTACTTCAAGAGATTCAAAATAAAAATCTGCTTGAAAGGTAAATAATTATCTTTACTTTTCCACGACTTCACCTCTTTTCAACAATCAAACACACAAAAAATTTCTAATCTATAATATATATATATATTCAGTCTAAAGGTGTTCCTATGGGAACTTCATCCAGTCCTCTACTAGCCAACTTATTACTTTTTTGGTATGAAAGAGATTTCTTTCTACAGAATGATGTAAATTGGCATATATTCCGCTATGTAGATGATATTATTATCTTGAATAACCCACAATTCAATAATGTAATTTACAAAATATACCCTAAATATTTGAAACTTAAAAATAATGAAAAGATAACTAATAACAAAAAGTTAACTATTTAGACTTAAATATAAACCTTGCAAACAAATCAGTTGGAATTTATGACAAAAGAAATTGTTATAATTTTAGAATTATTAAATTCTGTAATGTAAATTCCAACTTATCTTTAAATTGCTGCAAAGGCATATATTTTGGTCAATTTTTAAGATTTTATAGAACCAACAACATTAAAACAATTTTTTTTAATGACATCAAAAATCTGAATAAAGAGTATTTAAACAACGGTTTTAAATACAAAACAGTGATGTTTTACAATAAACTATCAATACACAAGTACATAAGCAATAATAAATATAATTATAATGATAACAATTATAAAGCACTAGCCGAATGACCCGGGCAACGCCCGTGTTTTACCCGATTGAATGTTTTGATTCAAATACTATTTGTTACAATTATAAATTGTGGACATGTGGCCTAGTGGTCATGGCATCTGCCCGGTAAGCGGAAGGTCGTGGGTTCGATTCCCATCCCTTGACACTTTTTTCATTTTATCCATTCTGACCAAAATCTATCCGTGAACTTCACACAGTGAACTTCACACAGACAGAATAAGGCAATTATATAATAAGATTATTATATTCATTCAATTTGATCTTCAGTTATTGTGGGAGGGAATTGGAAACCAAATATAAATGAATTTGAAGCATTTATTTATTTATTTCAATTCAAAACGCTATGTCCCCCTAGGGACACTTGCGCTAAATGTACATACAAATATAACAAAGAAAATATTCAACATGGAAAGATACACAGAAAGCGACTTAGAAAGATTCATAAATATTATTTATGTAATAAGTTGAGGTCTGGTAGCCTCTTGTAGAATCCTGTCGACTCTCTGTAATATGTTGAGGTCTGGTAGCCTCTTGTAGAATCCTGTCGACTCTCGCTATAAGCTGTGGTAACCGGTGGTCAAACCTGTAGTAGCCGAGAGGGACAGTCAGGGCGTGGAGAGTTTTCCAGTACCTCTCTGCACTTTGGAAGACCTTTAACAGTTTTCACAGAGTACAGGCAGTCGTGGTCGAGGCAGAGTGGAAAGTTTGGGAATGTCCACACACACAAAACGAAGAGACACAGCTGAAGTAGGAAAGTTCCATGAACAGATAGGAGTTGAGCTAAGCAAGATGGAGATATATGAGTTCTTACTGTTTTACATGGTCGATGAGGTGGTCCTGGCTACAACCGACAAGGGTCACGCCGACGGTGAAGTAACTGTCCGACTAACTCACTAACTGTCGGCTAAAACCGAGGTGTTTATATACCATTCCCGAGGAGGGGGGGGGGGGGGGGGAGACATCTGCGAATTTGAACTTTGAACGTCTGGGGCATTCTGCACCCTTTGGACCAGATGGCAACGGGCTGCCGAATTCCTTTAGAGTTGTCTCGATTGTAGACGTTTTTTGAACCTTTCAATCTTGCTTTAACTTAGCTCCTCATCTATTACATAGTTTTATTTATTTGTCTTTAATTTGTACAAAGTACATTACATATGGTGATGCAATGACACAGATTAATCATGCGCATAATTATTTATAGATGTGTGTCTATATACAACATGACAATCTTGTTATAAGTAATTTTACAATATAGGGTTGTTGGTTTAAATTACCATATTTACATATAGAGATATTCTTTGAATTTTATTTACAGTTACATCATTAAATTTAAAAAATATATACATATATACACACATATACACGCCTACACCTATATAGTGTTTACAACCACAAGATATGTCCAATATTTTCTTGAGATCGTTACATCAAAGACCATTTTTCTTAATGAAATCCAAAATATATTTACAAAGGAAATTAAATTTTATATATGTGTCCTTACTTGAAATTAAATCACTAGAGCCTAAAGCTATTAAACCGTTGTTTACTCTGTAATCTTGAAAGACAGGACACTCTAGCAAGAGATGTATTGAAGTTTGTTCCCCCAATCCACAGAAACATGTCGAATCTTGCACAGCCTGAATTTTCTTAAGAAAAACCTGAAATTTCCATGATCTGTGATAAATTGTGAATTATAATAGTTTGGTCGAAAATGTTTCGGAATATCATAATGAAAGAAACTTTGAAATGTTTGATTAGTATTCGTTTTCAGTAAATTAATCCTTGATATAATGAAATCTTTAAGTATAACTGGAATATACAAATCATAAAATTGTTTATCTTCTGTTGATGAATTATTCAACTCATAACCTATAATTCTAGATTCCATATAATCAATGATCAAAGGAATATTGGCTAAGGTGTGAACACAGTTATAACTGGTTGTTTTATATGTTTGGGTACACCATAGCAGAATTTGATATTGCATTGAGTTCAGTTTGTACATATATTTTCGCTATTAAATTCAAGCCATATTTCTGTTCCATAAGTTAACGTTGGTCTTATTATAGATTTATAGAGTGTAAGCCTTTTTTGGGTGCAAAGACCCCAACATTTTCAACATATTGAAAAAATATTTTTTAATCTTTGGGTTTTGTTTAGTATAATGTTAAGCTGAGGACCAAAATTCAATTTGTTTTTCCTTCAATGATTCGCAATCGTAATTCCAAGAATTTTAATTTCTTCTACGGGCACAATAATATTGTCTCTAATATTAATTGAAATTTTGTCTTTATTGTGCAATAAATGTTTTATTATTCAATTATTTATAATTTTAAATATAACTTTGACTTTATTCAATAGAAAAAAAAAATATTACATATTTTCACAATCTTTAAAATTTCTAATGATTCTTTTCTGACAGCTTTTCTAACTTTAAACAACTTTGAAAAAAAAATTCCTAGAAGAAGGAAGGTTACTTTTCGAACAAGGTTGACAGGCGCCCCAAACAACCACATGTTACATGTCTACACATAGGCACTGTCTCTAGAGAGAAACAGGCGTCACTTTGAATAGGTAAGTAAACAAACTCATTCTATGTTTTCTAATATTAACTTAATTATACACTATAATGGTCGAAGAGAAATCTAACCATAATTAAGTAAGGGTGAAATAGTGTGGTATTTTTATCTGATCTTCAGATACCCTGATACCACAGATTTCTCTTTCCAATAGATTTTCCAATCTCCATTTTTGTATTGTACTGGTCTACCATTAGGGTTCCAAAAATAATTTCGAATTGGCAAAGATTTAAAATATGTTTATATTTCTCAACTGGGCAAAATATTATATTATATTATTCTAACTCTATGAAAAAAAAATATATATATGGGAAAAAATATTGTATAAAAAAATTACAAAAACTATTAATTAACTATAAAATACTAACACCCTTTCAATTATTCTACCTTGTTTGAAATAAAAGTGTATGGTTCTTTCTTTATCTCTTTCCTCTCTTTTATAAAAAATAAATATATAATCATTATAAATATCTTCCTTTATTTATATATATATGTAGTAATCCCGAGGTGGAATGTGCTGGGCAGTCGTGGTAGTGGGTGCGTGATGGGATTCCCGCACTGGGACAGCAAGAGACAGAGGCAGGTCTAGATGGTAACTCCAAGAAGAAGAGGTAGACCACGGACGAAGGCAGACAGGCCACGGGCGTCACGGATGCCCTACATCGCGGATAGGGGTGAGAAACCCGACCGTATGACGGCGTCGCTCTGAAAACCAACTAAAACACCACTTTGTCCCAATCTTGGGGGCTTTTATATGAGACGCTCGCAGATGGCGGCGAGTTCTGATTGGCTCCCGTAATCACGCCACCTGTCAAGCGCTGGGTTATTAATTATGTCTGGCCACCTGCTGACGGGGGAATGAACTCATTAGCATAAACACCTGTTAGTCTGGGTTGTTTATCACGTCTGGCCTTTGTCGTCTGGACTTTGTCGTCTGGTCTACCTTTACCCCTTCTTTGTTTTATTGTCACTTCCATTATTCGATACATAATTTTATATACAGATATGGGATTATAATAACTATTAGAAGATTGTGTTCTAGCTATGTCAAAATATACTACAGAATGTGTCCCCGGTGATGAAGGTTTGGTTGGGGGAATGACATGTAATGAATGATAACCTAACAAACCTATTATAAAAAATAAAAGAAATAATTTGTATACAAATTAGTTAAAATTATTATGAAGTTACAAGTTAAAAAGAGAAAGATGTTGTAAGGGTGGTGTATCAATAAAAACGTACAAAATGAATGATAAAAGATTAAGAGAAGGTATATAATATAAAATGGTAACTATGGTAAAATGAATCGTACAAGGAAAATAATATCTTATTGTATTAAAGATGAGAGAAAAAAAAATAAAGTTAGTTTATTGACTGAACTTATAATGTGACGCTAAGGTTGAAAAAGGGAAAGGAGGTATCTGAGCATGTTTCTGCAAAAGTAGTATCCCAAGCATCCTGCAATGCAATGCGAACTTGTTTAAGTGAGGCATTGTTTTCATTAACAGAAGGCCTAAGATATTCCGTCTGCATCATTAGCTCAGACAGTGGAAAGAGGTGGGAAGATTGATGGAGGTAAAAGGGGGAGGTAGAGGTAAGAGGGATCCCTGTTGTCCATAATGATTGTGCCCGGTTGAATTGTGAAAAAAAAAAAGTGAAAAGTTGAAAAAATGATGAATTGATATGATGCGTCGGGCGATGAGAAAAAAAATAAAAATATCGCGCTGGATATCCTGAACTCATTATCGGGAATGGTATAGCGAGGAAGGATTGTTCCAGTCGGATTAATCAATGAAAAAAAAACAAAAATGTTCGGCGAACTGGAATCCCTTGGAAGGTAGTTGGAGGTTTGAAGGATGCGGAAAAGGGGAGGTGGATGTAAGAGAATTATTGTTGTCAATTTTGATTGTGTCCAGCTTGTGTGGTGAAAAAAAAGTTGAAAGATGAAAAAATGATGAGCCGGACGATGAGAGAAAAAAAAAAAAACTAACTGGGTCTCCTGAGCTCACTGTTGGGAAATGCACAGCGAGGAAGGGTCTTCTAGTTAGGTTAATCAATACAAAAAAAAAATGGTTGACGAACAATAATCTCTTGATGGCTGTAAAAAGTTGGGAGGAAAGGTTCATGGGATAGAGTTAGAGGTTGTAAGGGAAGCGTCAAAAATAACATTTTGAAATCTACAAAGAAAAATAAAATGATAAATGTTTTATCTGTTTAAGAAATATTATAAATATTGTTAGGTGTAGGTTTTTTAAAATGGTGCCTAAAATAGTTGAAGTTGTAAAATGCTAAGTCTAAACATGATGAGAAAAAGAGAAAATAAAATTTAAATAAACATATTAAAGGTAATATTATATAAAGGATTGATTGGTAGTTGATGGCATTAATAAAAAAATGATATTATCGATTAATATTGAAATGTTTTATCTACATCTGTAAGTTAAAAAACAAAGTCCAACACCACAAAACTAGGTAAACTGTAAGTCTATTTACAAATAAATGAGAGAAAAGCTAGCAAACCTATTAAATGGGAAATAATTTGGGGCACAAATTAGTTACTAGAATAAAATAAAGATAAAGGGGAGTAGTGGTGACACATTGATATAATATTATAAAACTACAAAAAAATATATAAGAGGAGTACATAGGAAGGTAAATTTAAAGTAAACACACACAATAGCGAAAGTAAATATTTGGGAAAGTTGGTATACTAGTTACAGTTTTTTGTTACTTAAGGTGCCTTGAATATTTACAACATAGTTTCAGGGATGTAATACAGGAAGGAGGAGAAGTAGAGATAATAAAAGTAAAATAAAATATAAAAGAAAATTGACTTAAGCAAAAGGTTTGTGATAGGTAGTGATGCAGTGAGGAATAAAGGAAGAAGATCTGAATTGGTTTCTGCAAAGGACATCTCAGGAGTCCTGCCCTGCAATACGAGCTTAGACGCGAAGTATTGTTTTCAGGGTTCAGCAATCTCAAGATGCTCTGTAAGTAGCATTAGATCAGATAGGCAAAAGGCGTGAAGATCGAAGGAGAGGTAGTTAATGGGAGAATATGGGAAATAAATCTTTTCTGAGAGAGGTTAAAAAGAGATGGTGGCTCAAGAGCTGCACTGCTGTCGGTGATTGATTGAACCCGGGTTTGAGGAAAAAAGAATGAAATAAAGAATGCTGGGACGACGACCTGGGTGTAAATTAAAAAAAGTCGGCAAACAGGAACTCTGCGATGGACGAGAGGTGGTTAGAACGAAGGCATAGAAGGCCAATGGAAAATGATCAAGAGACGAGAGAAGTATGGAAGGCCTATAATTGATTGATTGACAGGTAAGAGTGTTGCAGTAAGAAGGACTGTCTCTGCTAATGATGGATGCTAATGATGTAACAAGGGAGGGAGAGATGAAGTAGAAGAAAAAAAAAACAATTAGGGGGAGATCAGTGCGACCTTGAATTTGTTGTCGCGTTAAGACGCACAGACACATCGCTAGATTGGAGATTATAAGCGGTGATTAGGTTTAGAAAATGATAAAATAATGAATTTACGAATTTTTTTAAGAGAAAAGGTTATGGCATGGGTACAAAATTCGGTAGAGTTTCGTAAATGACAATTTAACACAGGTAGGAATGAAATGCAATGGGGTATGGAAATTTTATGGTATGTTATTTAGTTTTCGCATATTACATTTATAATTGTATTTGTAATTGTGGGGGAAAATGGGAGGCACATTTTGAGATGAGATAATTTAAAATTGATATTTATAAAAATACAAATCTAGGACTATTTTTTAAAACTTTTAAATATTGAGAAATATCAATTGAAATAGTAATAGGTTAAGTAAAATAAAGAGCGTAATAAATTTAATTATTAATACTATGGCCATAAATAAGGTATTAAAAAAACTCACAAATAAGTTTAGAATATATGATTCGAGTAATTAAAATACAATATGATTTTTTTTATGAAAAATTGAAATTAATTAATTTAAATTTAAAAGTTGCTTAAAATAAAGTAAAAATTGATAAATGAGGGTGTATAAGATTTAATATTTGAATTTAAATGCTATAAAAATGGTAAAATAATGAACTTGAAGGATTTATAATAATAATGTTATTGCTATTAAAATGGTATCGAATAATTAATTCAGAGCAAACGGAGATAGTGTTACATTAAATAGTTCTGTAGAGAAAATTCTCTTACCAGATGGATGTCTTGAATGGGTCTTGTGGAGTGGGCTGCGATGAGGCTTGGTGATCACTTTTTGCGATGGTTGCCATGGGACATCGTCGATGTTGGTTGACGGGGCAATGTCAGGATTTCTCGATGATTCTTGTCTGCCTGTTCGAGCCGATGGAGGAAGATGTTCGTGGCGCAGTAGATGTCGATGGGGGCGATAATGACCTCCTCGGTGCGAGGTGCAGCTAGTCCTCGCATGGCGTCTTTTAGGTGGCTTACTCGGTCTTCGCAGTGGGGCTGTATGTTGGTGAGGGCATCCGCGACGTAGTCGTCCCTGACCTCCATCATCCTCTGCATGCTGCTGTCCTCAGTTATCCTGTCGACTTTAACGGGTTCTGTAGTAATCCCGAGGTGGAATGTGCTGGGCAGTCGTGGTAGTGGGTGCGTGATGGGATTCCCGCACTGGGACAGCAAGAGACAGAGGCAGGTCTAGATGGTAACTCCAAGAAGAAGAGGTAGACCACGGACGAAGGCAGACAGGCCACGGGCGTCACGGATGCCCTACATCGCGGATAGGGGTGAGAAACCCGACCGTATGACGGCGTCGCTCTGAAAACCAACTAAAACACCACTTTGTCCCAATCTTGGGGGCTTTTATATGAGACGCTCGCAGATGGCGGCGAGTTCTGATTGGCTCCCGTAATCACGCCACCTGTCAAGCGCTGGGTTATTAATTATGTCTGGCCACCTGCTGACGGGGGAATGAACTCATTAGCATAAACACCTGTTAGTCTGGGTTGTTTATCACGTCTGGCCTTTGTCGTCTGGACTTTGTCGTCTGGTCTACCTTTACCCCTTCTTTGTTTTATTGTCACTTCCATTATTCGATACATAATTTTATATACAGATATGGGATTATAATAACTATTAGAAGATTGTGTTCTAGCTATGTCAAAATATACTACATATATATATATATATATTAGAGTAAATGCTTCGGGCACACCCATCGGTTTCATTAAAAAGCTCACCAATCTGCTTAACAATAATGGATCCCCTGCACTTGTTTCCTGTGATGATCCTGAAACGCTGAGGAGCGCGATTACAGGGCTCTTAAAAACAGCGGCAGACCAATCTATACAAAACGACCTTACAAGAATGGATAAATCTAAGCTATACTCTCACTACAAAGACATTCACATATCTTTCATGACGGAGGGATACCTTTTAGGGGATTTTCCTTTCCCGGTTGTAAGACTACTCGCACAAGTTAGAATACTTTCAAGTTTTTTTAGAGAAAACCACACCAAGATGCTCTGCGGTGAGGACCCGATTTGTACCTTCTGTAATTCAAAACTAAAAAATGAAATCACTCACTATATTTTTGATTGCTATGCTCTGAAAGAAGAAAGAAGAACCCTTATGCTCAAAACTGGCAACTCTGTGCTTCACTTGCATCAATAATTGACAATATGACCCAGAATAAGTTTATTGCTACGGCGTTTTATGGTTTCCACAAGTCCGTATCTCAGAAGAAGGCCAAGTGACACTAACTCCTCACTTTCTTACTGCTACTCTTTTTATGTTGTTTTTCTTGCTTCCCTCTTTCTCTTTCTTGTTTTTTTCTTTTTCTTCTGTATATGTCGTTATTTCCTTTATCTCACTGCTTTTTTCTTATGCATACCTCTGGTGAATCCTGTATAGGGTCAGTGACACTGAATAAAGGCTTTTTGTTGTTGTTGTTGTTGTATATATATTAGAGTATGTCTAAATGACGGGTAAAAGCCGATAATAAAAAACGTTACTTTGTTAAATTTTCTTTTTATTTTCATTTTTTTTTCAATTTAAAATGAAAACATCAATATAAACCTGATTCTAATATAATTATTTTTATTACATTTTTCTCTCCTTAATATGATATAAATATAATACATATAAACAACTATTTAATCATCTAACTTAACCACAAAAAAATTAACAACTTTTATCTTATATATTTAATTTAGATTTAGCTTGCTAATCTAATAGAATTCCCTATTTATATATAAAATATTACTATTATTACAAGTTTTAAATATAGTTCTGTCAATATATAAGTCCATGTTAACTTAATCTATAATATCAACTTAATTTAAAATATATTTAAGATTCAAATTCTTATTAGATAAACTTTATTATTTACATTTCATATAAATTCATACGAGCTTGCTCTATGATAATAACTTAATTCTAAGTTATATTTAAGATTTCGATTTTTAATATATAAACTCTTTTATTTGCATCTCCAAAAAGTATAATTTATATCTTAAGGGAAAGATTAAAATATAAAAGTAATTATACTCACATAATACTCACAGATTTTTTTCTCAGTGTTTTAGTCAGAGAGAGTTTAAAGATATTTTTATTAATTATTCTTACAATTACTACAGACATACATACAACAATCTATATTTATTATGAAACAAATTATTAATTAATTCAACTAACATATACGATATATACGTATAACAAATAATAATTTTTAATAAAAAAATAAGTTTTAAGGAATAACAAACTAAAAACTAAAAAAACTACAAACATTTTTGGGTTAGCACCCCTTCTATGTTCTCTAAACTCGCTAAATATTGTCTAAATAAGAAATGACAGACTTGCCCAACTTTCAAGAACCATAACACATTTCAAATACCTAGTTGTAAGGTAGTAAACACTATTTATAAATTAACTTGCCAAATTTGTCAACTTTCATATATAGGACAAACTTGCAATCCTTTAAACATAAGAATCAATTTGCATAGAAACCACTCCAAAAAATCAATTGATAACACATACATGAAACAACACAATAAAATACATAACTTTAAAAAATACATGATAGAAATACTCTATAGACAAAATACAACGATTATTATTAGAAAACAATTACATTTATCAACACAACACTTAATACCCTTATGGACTTAACGACGAACTTAACCACACATACACACCACAACCATCTGAAATATCAATCAATGAAATTAGTATTAAATTCTAAAAACATAACTCTAATAATAAATATGTCAAAACCAGAGGTAAAACTATTAACAAATTAGGCTTAATGAACTTTAATAACTCATTAAACACCAACAAAATGTAGAAAAAATATTTCATTGAAATTTTTTTAAAACATTGTTCAAATTAAAAATTAGAAAATTTATGAAAACTTGTGGAACACCTTAAAATTCACAATATTTCTAATAGATTAATAGATATCACAAAGGACATCTTCAAATACAGAAAATTAAACAAAAAACTAGCCAAATTAATATTATTATTAAATTCAATAACAAATTATTTGATCATTTAAAATTTATTGATATATTCAATGATCAACCTATTAACAGTTGATTTCCTATAAAGGGTTTAAATTTTAAAACTACATGAAAATATAACAAAAAATAGGCAGTATATTATGCAATTATAACCTGTAAATTTAAAAAATATAAATGTAATTGCCACAATGTTCTAGATACATATAAATTTACAGGACATATTTTAACTAGCGATTATTCTTTTTTGGAACCAAAACACCAAAACATTTTAAAAACAGGATATAAATACAAGGTATGTCCCATAGGTTCCCGGAATGGGTCCATAAAAAAAAAAGGTAAGATATATATTTTTTTAATTATTAAAAATTTTTAAAGTAATCCCCCCTTGCTTCATCGCACCAGCGCCATCGTTTCCCCAAATTGTCGAAACAGTTTTTATAGAGCTCTTTTGGAATGCTCTTCAATGACAACAGCGATTTTTCTATTATGTCATCCCTGGTGTCAAAATGTCTTCCTTTTAGAACTGCTTTAAGTTTGGGGAACAGGAAAAAGTCATTTGGTGCGATGTCTGGGGAATAGGGTGGTTGAGGTAGGATTTCTGTCCCGTTTTTAGCCAAAAAAACTCGTCACCAAGTGCGCTGTGTAAGGGCGGGCATTGTTATGGTGTAGGATCCATTCACCATTAGGCCATTTTTCTGGCATTTTTTTTCGAATCGCTTCCCTTAGATGGCAAAGAATGTCCAAATACATTTCCTTAATAACCGTTTGGCCTGCAGGAAGATACTCGTGATGAACAATGCCCTTGTTATACAAAAAGCGACCAGCAACACCTTGTTTCTGGATTTCAATATCCTGGATTTTTTTGGTCTAGGCTCACCCTGACCTCTCCACTCGGCATATTGACGCTTGGTTTCAGGGTCATAGTCATAGACCCATGTCTCGTCGCCTGTGATTATCTTGTCTTTCCATTCCGGATCCGTTCTTGTCATTTCCAACATGTTCTCACAGGTTGCAAGCCGACACAGTTTTTGCTCATTAGTGAGGAATCTTAGGATGAATTTTGCAGGAGTCTTTTTGAGCTTCAAATCTTTGGTTACGATCCTTCCAATCGTTGTTTTAGAGATGCCTGTGTCTTGCTCTAGCTCCAGCAAAGTGGTTCGAGGATTTTCTTTTATCAAATCGGTGATTTTTTGCACATTTTGGGCGTCCTTGCCGAGGTTCATCTTCAATGGAAATTCTGCCAGCTTTAAATTTAGAATGCCATTCAAAAACAGTTGTTCTCTTTGGAGAGTCATTGGGGAATACTTTATTAAGCATTTCAAAAGTTTCAGTTGCAGATATTTGAAGTTTCACAAAAAATTCTATGCAAATCCTCTCTGCTTCAAAGTTTGTTCCATCGTAAAATCGCCGCAGCGCTAGGTGTGACCTTTAAATAAATTAAAATGACCTTGGCGCGCGCTAATGTACCGCTTCGATATTGGTACCACCGTGTTGCCTGATATTTTTTCTAAAATAAACAGTCAAATTTATTTACATTTTTCATTCATTTATTTTTTTTATGGACCCAGTCCGGGAACTTATGGGACATACCTTGTATATAACTCAGATCAAAAATAATTTCAAAATTACAATTAAATCTATATTAAAAGACATCGATATATTTATTAATAAAACTAGTATAAAACACAAAATTCCTGAATTTACTTTCCTAGAATGGAAATATAAATCAAGTAAAGAAATAAAATCTCTCTCTATATATATATATAAATTATAACAACACAGTAAAATACACAAAACCTATTGTGAATCGGAAATTACTTCCTTAAAAGACACTTTTGAAGGCTCACAAACGATTTTATCATATGTCCAATAGATAAATGTTCAAAAAATATATCTATCATATGTAAAAACTTATATCACGACCTTCTAAAAAATGAAATCAATAACAATAGTAAATACACTTTTATAAGAACAACTGAAACTAAAATCAAAAAAGATATTAAAAATGTAGAAAACTCACTAAAAATTATAAATTACAACAATAACACAAACATACCGAAATTTTATATTATTCCTAAATTACACAAAACACCAATCTCATTCAGAACAATCACATCAGGAATAAACTCAGTCATTAAAAACAGATTTGAGACTAGCTTCAACACTTCAATACATCATAAATAAAATAACTAACAAACATGATTATAAAATAATAGATTCTAATGAAAAAATTATTAACTACCTAACGAATAATCTACCAAAGATCAATACAATTCACACATTTGATTTTGAAGATTTTTACTCTAACATACGTTTAGAAGACTTTAATAATAAAATTCACAACTTAATAAACGAATTCATTAATGATAAAACATTCCATATTCAGATTATTCACTACAAATACTAAACATTTAAGTTAGATAACAATACAGCAAAAACATTACTTGAAACCTTCTTAAATTTCAATTATATTAATTTTAACATATATATATATATATTCAGTCTAAAGGTGTTCCTATGGGAACTTCCTCCAGTCCTCTACTAGCCAACTTATTACTTTTTTGGTATGAAAGAGATTTCTTTCTACAGAATGATGTTAATTGGCATATATTCCGCTATGTAGATGATATTATTATCTTGAATAACCCACAATTCAATAATGTAATTTACAAAATATACCCTAAATATTTGAAACTTAAAAATAATGAAAAGATAACTAATAACAATAAAGTTAACCTTTTAGACTTGAATATAAACCTTTAAAACAAATCAGTTGGAACATATGACAAAATAAATTGTTATAATTTTAGAATTATTATATTCTGTAATGTTAATTCCAACATATCATTAAATTGCTGCAAAGGCATATATTTTGGTCAATTTTAAAGATTTTATAGAATCAACAACATTAAAACATTTTTTTTAATGACATTAAAAATCTGAATAAAGAGTATTTAAACAACGGTTTTAAATACAAAACAGCAAGGTTTTAAAATAAATTATCAATACACAAATACCTAAGCAATTATAAATATATATAATTATAAATTTGAAACTTCAAACTTCTTCAATTAATTTAAATAACTACTTATATTCTACTCTTATAATAAAACAAATGATTGAATAACTGAATATATTTTCCATGACTCTGAATAAATTAATTATATGATAACAATTATTAATCATTAAATTCATTCAATTTGATCTCCAGTTACTGTGGGAGGCAACTGAAAATTAAATATAAATGAATTTGAAGCATAATAAAGGTTTTAATATTCAATTAATTTATAATTTTAAATATAATTTTGACTTTATTAAATGGAAACAAGTAATTAATACATATTTTCACAAACTTTAAAATTTCTAATGATTCTTTTCTGACAGATTATCTAACTTTAAACAACTTTAAAAATAAATTTTCTTAGAAGAAGGAAGGTTACTTTTAGAACAAAGTTGACAGGCCCCAAACAACCAGATGTTACATGTCCACACATATGCACTGTCTCTAGAGAGAACCAGGTGTCACTTTGAATAGGTAAGTAAACAACCTCATTCTATGTTTTCTAATATTAACTTAATTATACACTATAATGATCGAAGAGAAATCTAACCATATTGATGTAAGGGTGAAATAGTGTGGTATTTTCATCTGATCTTCAGATACCCTGATACCACAGATTTCTCTTTCCAATAGATTTTCCAATCTCCATTTTTGTATTGTACTGGTCTACCATTAGGGTTCCAAAAAATAATTTCTAATTGGCAAAGATTTAAAATATGTTTATCTTTCTTTAACTAGGGGCAAAACTTTATATTATTCTAACTCTATGAAAAAATAATTATATATGGGAAAAATATATATATAAAAAAATTAAAAAACTCTATTAATTAACTATAAAATACTAACACCCTTTCAATTCTTCTACCGTGTTTGAAATAAAAGTGTGTGTCTTTATCCCTTTCCTCTCTTTTACTAGAATATAAATATAAAATCCTTATTAGTCTCTTTCTTTATTCATATATATGTCATAATTTGTATATACCAAGATGTAATCCCACCACAATCTATGCAAGGTATCGTCCAAAAGGTTTTAATAAAGGTTGGGCCTCGCGAAAAAGAGAGAACAGCAATTACCAGGATTGCATCATCCAGGAAGTAAAGGTCACTACCCACGAACCATAAAACTAAGTTCAAAGACCTTCTTTTTCCTGGAGGATGGTAATCATGAAAAGACAATGGAGGTACCAATATCCAATCACAGTTCAGCATGAATAACTAAGAGCCAGCCAAAAGTAACCACGTAGACGATCTCAACCAATGAGAGGCGTAGAGAGTTAACGAGGAAAATCTCGGACTCAAAGTTAGGCAGTAGGAAGGCGACCGGACTAGGAGCAAGACGTGCCTCTCTCACCAAGGTAACATTTACTCCGATCATGTGATAGTAAAGTACCCCATTTAGTCTCAAACCTTTCTCTCCCTTATTCGCGAAGTCTTAGATTCAATCCCATCCTGGTTTCCCTCTCGTTATTTCACCTGTGAAACCCTACCATTCAACTACGACTGCGCCATCAACCAACACAAGTCACCAATCCTACAGTATGTCAACAGGATCTTACATAGGAACAAAAATCAACAATCAAAAAAGGGTAAATTATCTTATATATCTATTAGAGTACGAGGTGTGTTCAAAAGTATCGCGACTTTTGTATTTTTTCAAAAAATATTTATTTATTCATGAATACCTATTTTGTCCCTTTCAAAGTAATCCCCAAGATATTATACACTTGTGCCAACGGTTTTTCCAATCTTCGAAGCACTTCAAAAAATCATTTTTTAAAATCTTTTTCAGCTCCTCCTTCGATGCCGTCTTTATCTCGTCAAGCGTAGCGTAACGTCGTCCTTTCATGAGCCTCTTCAGTTTAGGGAACAAGAAAAAATCACAGGGGGCCAGATCTGCGGAATACGGTGGCTGCGCGGCATCATTAGTGTGTTGATTTTGGCCAAAAAGTCGCGCACAAACAACGATGTGTTAGCAGGAGCGTTATCGTGGTGCAAAAGCCAATTTTTGTTCTTCCACAAATCCGGGCGTTTCTGGCGGACTGCTTCGCGCAAATTGCGCATAACATGCAGGTAATATTCCTTTTTGACCGTTCTACCCTGTGGCAAGAACTCATGATGCAGCACGCCCCTGCAATCGAAAAAAAACTGTCAGCAAAACTTTCACATTCGACCGAACTTGGCGCGCTTTTTTCGGTCTTGGTTCGTGCGGCAGCTTCCATTGAGATGATTGAGCTTTGGTTTCCACGTCATAACCATAAACCTACGCTTCGTCACCAGTTATGACCCTCTGGAGCAAATTTGGGTCGTCGCGGACAGAGTCCAACATCTCATTAGCAATGTTCATGCGATGCTGTTTTTGGTCGCAATTGAGCAATTTTGGTACGAATTTCGTGGGGACCCGTCTCATGCCCAAATCATTGATAAAAATCGATTGGCACGAGCCAATCGATATGTTTAGGTCCTCAGCAACTTCTCTAACGGTGATTCGACGATTGGCCAATATCATTTTCTCCACTTCATTAATTTTTTCGTCTATTGTTGAAGTGCTCGGGCGTCCGGCACGCTCTTCGTCGTTCACATCTTCTCGGCCTTCTGAGAACATTTTGTACCACCGATAAGCGTTGCTTCGGTCCAAGGTAGCTTCTCTGTATGCCACAGTCAACATTCGAAATGCATCCGTGCACTTAATTTCGTTTTTCACACAAATTTTGATACAGGTTCTTTGATCAATTTTTTTAATAGGTAAAAATCGAAGACGATCCAAAACACCTGCAAGCAAAGCAACTGTCAACAATTAAGTGAACATTCAAAATGGCCGAGCTTGTCGGCATAAGTGAGAGACATGAGTACCAACATAAAGCCTAAAAAAGATCGAAATTCGAATATACGTAACCCGCGAAAATTCAAAATTCGCGATACTTTTTGAACACACCTCGTATGTCTAAATGACGGGTAAAAGCTGATAATAAAATTCGTTACGTTGTTTTTTTCTTGTTCAATTTTGTTTTTATTTTCATTTTTTTTTCTATTTAAAATGAAAACATCAATATAAACCTGATTCTGACCAATATAATTACTTTTATTACACTTTTCTCTCCTTAATAATATATAAATATAATACATATAAACAACTATTCAATCATCTAACTTAACCACAAAAAGATTATCAATTTTTATCTTATATATGTGATATCTTGGGACCTCTGGGACCAGTGTTACCTGATGCTAGACGAACCTCGATGTCACCTCTACCGTGCAGTCGTGATGGAAGGCGACACAGCTGGGCCAATGGTGAAATAAACAAACATATTCCACTAAGAAGCGTCTGAACGTCAAGAAGGAATGGGACGAGGAGGTTTCTGACAGGTAAGGTTTACCTCTATAGGAGCGGCCTTTGCGGACTGGAGGACTGAAGGACTGAAACAAAGGATTGAAGACTAACTAACTGAGGCTTGGGGCCTACCTTTATAGCTTCAGGGTCCAGGCAGGTCACTGCCCTTTTCTGGCGTAAACAGGGGGGGGGGGGGTTACATCATCCAGGAGGGCCACGACCTCGTAAAAATTGGGCTGGGCTCGATAGGCCTACTTTCTTATTCTCACTTAGGCCTGATTAGTTTTAGCCTTAATTTTCTCCTGTTATTCTTCATTCCTTCTATCTGTACAGTTTCTATACTTTATTAGAGTCTTACGCGGTACAGATTGATGTTATTTGATGCTTTCTATTTGCAGTAAATAACAAGTTATATACAGTCACGTGGTGAAATATGTGGTAGTAGATATCTGGATTATTTACAACAATTCCATGGTCTTAAATCATCACAGATGGCCCCGGATGTGAGAGGGTTCATATGGAGGGATTTAAGAAAGCGGAATAGGAAGACTGTTATTAAGAAAGTAATTTTTAATAATTAATTGAAAGGAGTTGGTATATAACATGGGGTTGATTTCTGTATATCCATAAGCGATAATAAATTATAAACAACTTATACTAATCATACAAGTAAAAATAAAAGTAGGAATAAAAGATTTAATAGAGAACATGTAATGATGATAGGTAAAAATATAAATGATTGGATGGGTAAATAATGATCTCTTCGTGATGAGCGTTAGAAAGGGTTGAGGGGTTAGTTGTAATTAGGTTGAGGCAATGTTACCTTGACTCAAGTCCCAAACCATTTAATGTGTACTGCGCGGAAAACCTAGGCCATGTTTCACATGTAAATTTAAGGACCGAATAAAGTTACAGTACCACAATCAAATAGTAAGATAAGGGTGAATGTTATGGGTTTATGAATTAGTCGTTAAGACGTACGCATGCAGGATAAAGGAGGGCGAAGATCAGTGACCAGAAATCAAAGTTTTAATTGGAGTCGTCAGGGGCTTAGCGATAAAAAAGAGTAAAATAAAAAAAATATATGTGCCAGCGTGTGGCATGAGAGTGCCCTGGAATATATTTAAAAAAATACAATTTGCACGTGTTCAAGCCAGAAGTTGGGATAGGTAAATCTGGTTTGTTAATTACGAAATCAAAGTAGGTCAAGTCAAGCCTGCGAAGGATTGTTAAAAGTTAAAGTGTGATGTTAGTATTTATTTGAAAAGTAACCTTCAAATTGGTTGATTAAGAGGTTATTGAAAATTGCCCTGTTTTTAGATCATGATTTTTAGTTTGATTATAAAAGAATATATAATTGAGACATGGAATATTGAAATTAAGGCTTTGCATATAGCGTTAAAGGATTTGAAAAATCGAAAATAGAATTGCGAAGTTAAATGCAGAGTAATATTTAAAAAAAAAAGTAAAAATAGTGATGACATAATACAAAGATTAACACACTATAGGATTATTAAGGGGTAATAGAAAGTGAACATATTAAATGAAAAAAATGAGCATTGAACATGGTAGCGGAAGATGAAACAATGTAAATAACATCTAATTTATGAAGTGAGAGAAAATATAAAATGACAAATGCAAATTAGTGATATAAACATGGAACATAAACTTTTGATTTTTAGATATGAAAGATTAAATATATGGTTGATTATAAAATAGAGTTATAAAGCAAAAGTAAAAAACAATTTGGTAAGGAGGAAAAGGTAACTAATTTAAAATGACAAAAGTCTAAACTGATTGTTTGACGTAAAAAAAAAACAATTATAAGAGCTAGATAATGATTATATAAAGGACATTAAAATGGAAAATTATAAAAAAAATGTCATCGAGAAAGAAGAGCAAGTGATATTATATAGAAGTTATATATCGGGAAAGAAGGTAAAGTTGCTCTTAGTGCCTTTATGAAATAGGTCGAGTTGGATGTCCTCGGTTGCAATATCTTTGGTCTTGTTGGCATAAGTTGTTCTTGTTGAATATATGAATTCAATTTTAGACTTTAATATTTTATAAAATATTAATTAATAATTATTTCTTTTAAATGTTTTAAAATATATATTTTGTCACACTGCTGTAAAATTAAGAATGTAAATAACTCTAAGGTATAAGTTAAACCTTTTTGTTTTGTTCTGTTAATTTTTAATAAACTATTTTTCAATTACTAAAATCGTATGTATTAATTTATAAAATAAAATAAAACCTAAAACCATTTTAACAGTGGCAGCATAAAGCGTGGTTATAACTTAAAATCTAAAATCGTAAAAATAAAAATGGCTGCTGTTATGGAAGATATTTCGATTATAGATAAATTAAAAGACTCTGAAAATTTTGATATTTGGAAATTTCAAATTAACATTATTTTTAAAGCTAATAATATAATTGAAATAATAAATGGTAAATTGTCTTTTAAAGATCAAAAGGATAAAAAAGAAAAAAACGTATGGATAATAAAAGATGCTAAAGCCCAAAAATATATTATTTCGAGCATCGATAAAACGATATTAACACACATAATACATTGTGAAAATGCCAAATCAATGTATGGCACCATATGCAAAATATTTGAAAGAGATGATGAACAATTAAAATGTAAGCTGCTACAAGAATTTCACACTTATAAATTTGATAAAAATGTAGACCTTGTAGCCAACATAAGTAATTTAAGAAATTTGGCTCTCAAACTCAATAATCTAAAACAGAACTTTGATGACAATATTGTTTTTTCAAAGATTTTAACAATTTTTCCAGAAGAATATAATTATTTTTGTACTGCTTGGGAGTCAACTGGAAAAGATGAAAAACTATTGAAAATCTAATATCAAGATTGACCACTGAAGAAATAAGAAGAAATAGACAGAGCCAACCAGAAGACCGTGTGGCTATGAATGAAACAAAACAAAAGGTATGTTTTACTTGTATTAAACCAGGACATATATTTAAAAATTGCACCCAAAGAAAATTCTGCAAATTTTGTAAAAACTAACCATGAAGAAAAGGACTGTTTCTTTAAGAACAACAGTAAACCTGCTGCTAAAGTAAACAAAGAACAATGCAGAATATGTAAAAAGTTTAATCATAAAGAAAAAGACTGCTATTTCAGGAACAAAGAAAAGCAACCTCCCATTGCTTTCATTGCTGAACAAAGAGAAGAATATGATAAAAGATCATCAGTCACTTTCATTGTTGATAGCGGATCCACCTGTCACACGATTAAGGAAGAAAAGTTGCTTGATCATCAAAAAAGGTGTGATGCGAACATCTATGTTCCCAAAAAAGAAGAAGGTGTGAGAGCAAAAACTTCAGGACAATTTAAGGGAAGACAATGTAACCTAAATGAAGTAATATTGTCGGTTTGCTCAATTGTTAACAACGGAGGAGAAGTAAATTTTAAAGGTGATAAAGTGACAATTTTGAAAGATGGAAATAAAGTTCTTGAAGGAGATCAACTTGAAAATGGACTTTATGCTGTAGATATTGAACAACATTTTTCAAAGCAAAATGACTCGAACCTTATCTTACCAAGTGAAAACAAAACCCAAGAATGGCGCAGAAAACTTGGACACATTGGAATGCAGAATCTTAGAAAACTTGAAAGTTTGGTTGATGGTATGGAGCTTAACAAATTGGAAAAACAGGAAAGTGATGTGTGCGAAATTTGCATCATGGCAAAGCAAACTAGGAAGTCATTTGGAAATGAAAGATCTAGAGCTACCCGACCTTTGGAAATTGTTAATACTGATTTGTGCGGCCCAATATAACCCTTAACACATGATAATAAGAAATATATAATGACATTTTTGGATGATTATACACATTTCTGTTATGTGTATTTGCTCAGCAATAAATATGCAGCAAAAGAATATGTAAATGAAGTGGAAAGATTTTTAAATTCGAAAGTGTCAAAATTAAGGTGTGATAATGGCGGTGAATATGCCAATACGCAAGTTAAAGAATGGTGCAAAATGAAAGGAATAATACTTGATTTTACAATTCCATATACTCCACAATTGAATGGAAAAGCAGAAAGGTTGAATCGAACTCTGATTGAAAAAACTAGAGCACTTTTGCTGGATTCCAGATTAAATAAGAAAATGTGGGGAGAGGCCACAAGAGTCACTGCCTATTTAATCAACATAAGCCCTTCAAATACAGTACAATCAACACCAGCACAGATGTGGTTTGGAAGAAAGCCTAATCTTTCTAATGTAAAATTATTCGGGAGTGAAGTGTATGTCAAAAAATTGGGAAATCTAAAAAAAAATTGGATAGTAAAAGTGAAAAATATTCACTTATCGGATACAGTGGAAATGGATACAGATTGTGGCACATGCAGAAAAGAAGGATTATAATTGCAAGAGATGTGGTGTTTACAGGAAAACTAACAAATGAAATGACCAGTGTCATTCAGCTAAGATACAGAGAAGATTTGGATTCTGAAATAGAGGAAAGTCAAGACATTAAAATGGAATTGGATATCGATAATAAACCACAGAACTCAACCAATTCAGAATATATGTTAAGGAATAGAGAAAATATCAATAGACCTGAAAGGCTAAAAGATTATGAAGTGTTGAATTCTGTTTCTGAAGAAATAGGATTGTTAACATACAATGAAGCTGTAACCGGAGTAGACAAAGAAAACTGGGTAAAAGCAATACAGGAAGAAAAAGATTCATTGAAGAAAAATGAAACTTGGGATTTTGTAAATGCTGAAGAAGTTAAAGGAAAGAAGATACTCAGTTTTAAATGGATATTCAAGATAAAGGATGGTGGACACTATAAAGCAAGACTTGTTGCTAGAGGAAATGAACAAAAAGGACTAGATTTTGATGAAACCTTTAGTCCAGTAGTGAGTACAATTTCTTTAAGAATGTTGTTATCCTTAAGTGTTAAGAAAAATCTAAAGTTCAAAACTTTTGATGTCAAAACTGCATTTCTCTATGGACATTTGGATGAAGAAATCTTCATGTATTTACCCGAAGGATATGAAGATAACAAAATATGTCGACTAAAGAAGGCACTTTATGGACTACGACAAGCACCTTCAAAGTGGAATAAAAGATTTGAAGCCTTTTTGAAAACAAAAGGACTGGAGCAATCAAAATTAGAAAATTGCATTTTCAAAAACCAAAATGGAAGCTTAATTTTGGCTTAATATGTTGATGATGGAATGTTGTTTGGAAGTGATGAAGAAGAAATAGACAATTTGTTGGAAGAACAGGCACAAGAATTTGAAATAAGAATAAATAATAATTCTGAAATGTTTGTTGGCATGAATATTATGAATAAATATGAGGGCCTGATACTTTCTCAACATGACTATATAGAATGTGTTCTAAAAAAACCAACATGATGGATGCAAAGCCGGTGACAACTCCAATTGTAGAAGGAGCTGTGAAAATTGATACTATATTAGAAAACAAATCTTAAGGTAATTTTCCATATAGAGAAGCTGTTGGAAGTCTCCTATATTTAGCAAACAAAACCAGACCAGATGTTGCTTATACAGTTGGTTATGAAAGTCGTCCGATGCATGAACCGACAAACCAGGATATACAAAATGTTAAAAGAACTATGAGGTATTTGAAACAAACCAAAACATTTGGACTTCACTATAGTAAACAAGATAAAGATATGGAACTTAATGCATATTGTGACTCAGACTTTGCTGGAGACATGAAAACAAGGAAAAGTACATCCGGATATACAATTTTGTGATGAACAGAAAGACAAAACATATAGATGTTCGATATCATTTTTTGAAAGATCAGATAAGAGAAAATGTTAATGTTCAGTTTTGCCCAACCCAAGACCAAGTTTCTGATATCCTAACCAAGCCTCTGCCAAAGGAAACCTTTGAAAAACCCAGATATTCACTGCTGCAGATGATGTTTTGATAGAGTAATTAAAACTCTAAAACATGAATTCAAGGAGTGTTGAATATATGAATTCAATTTTAGACTTTACTATTTTATAAAATATTAATTAATAATTATTTCTTTTAAAATGTTTTAAAATATATTTTTTGTCACACTGCTGTAAAATTAAGAATGTAAACAACTCTAAGGTATAAGTTAAACCTTTTTGTTTTGTTCTGTTAATTTTTAATAAACTATTTTTCAATTGCCAAAATCGTATGTATTAATTTATAAAATAAAATAAAACCTGAAACCATTTTCTAACAGTTCTAACTTATCGTATTTGTTTTATGTTTGACGCGGCTTGTGGGTCACATTGTTTCCAACTGTGAAACTCACTGAGTCCTAATCTTGTCGATTTTTTTGTTCCCTGCGCCACGTTAGGTGAAAACGTCATTCTTCCTAAAGCGGCATTTATATTGTTTGTGCAGGAAACACGGCGATCTATTCTAACCGGTCAAGGTTTTTTTTTTTTTACCTATGTGGGTGTGTGTGATTTTTGTAGGTAAAATGTTGTCCTTGGATCTAAGTGTCGATGTTAAGTGGACAAGTTAATCAAGGGCGAGAGAATCTAGACCTGGTGACATGGTTTTGGGTTATTAATTAAAGAATAGATATTTTAATCCATTGGGGATCAGTAGGCGGGATTAGTTATTGAATTAATTCTTTATTCTGTTTGTGGACTGATTTGTTAGTAAATGTAAAATAACGTGTTAGGCAAGTTATTTGTAGCTAAACAGGACTTCGGCGTAGATTGATTGATTAGGGATTAGAACGGTATATAGCAAGAGGCACGCACTAATATTTGATTTAATAGATTGCGAAATTTTATTAGAGTGACATGGGGTGGCGATGGGTCATGACAAAAAAAAATGTCAGCATGTCTTTCCATCTCCCCTCAAATTTATTATTAGCGAGTTCCGGGCTGTGGTGGGAATGTTTATTTAGGTCAGGGGCCCCTTGCGGGTACAGCTTGCTTCCTTGGTGGTTGTCTCTACCTTCCAGTTGGACTGGCTTAGAGTTAGATGTACCAGTGGAAACGCGGTTATTGCCTGGTTTTCTGATGGCTATGGATTAGTGACATTGGTTTTGTCATTCTGTTTAATGTGATCCTTACTTACTATTATTGGAAGATCTCTGCAGTAAGATGAAGAAAAGGGGCTGAGCAAGTCGGGGGTATAAGACGCGATTTCTGAGCGTCAAATATCGTGGGACATAAATAGTTAAATTCTGCTAAGTGTACATCAGGTTTTACGCGAGGTGTTTGAATTAGTGGCGGGTGCGCGAGGAATAGGATGTTTTCTGTATAGTATTTAAGTTTGTTCACATGAACTGTTTCATCTTCTTTATTCAGGGTTCGATTGGGTCTGTTAATTCGGACTACTTTCGGAGATATTATCTCTATAATTGTAAATGGACCTGTGAAGTATGGTGCCAGTTTTCCCGTATCGGGATGTTTATAATTTTTTACGAGGACTAGGTCACCAATCTGTAAATGCGGGGTTTGATGACCTTTATCATATCTTTGTTTGTCCATTTCATGCTTAAGCTGTTTTCTGCTGGAGGCAAGTTGCCTAGCTTTCTGTACGTCGGGGAACGGGTTATAGTGTTTTTTTTTTGTTCTGGTGGAATGCTATTAAACATCAAAAAGATCGGTGGGAAACCTGTGACGGTGTGCGGGGATTGATTATAGATTTGGACAACTTGCTAAATTAATTTGGTCCAGGATGTCTTTGGGTTTTCGAGATATAGTAACCTCAGTTTTCCAGTGATTGTTGCGTTCAATCATTCTATCAATCCGTTAGCTTGCGGATTGTTACTGGTGGTAAGTAGTGGTTGTATATCGCGAGATGGCAGAAATTTGCGGAATTTTTCGGAGGTGAATGCGGGCGCTCTATCCGAAAGTAGGCGTTTTGGAGACCCTTGTTGTAGTACCTTTTTTAGGGTTTGGATGTACGTTAAGGTACTGGTAGATCTCGATGGGAATGCACAAGCGTATCTGGTCAAGTGATCCACTATAACATGGAGATACGTCTTGGAGTGTCCGTATTTCGAAAATCCGGATATTGTATCTATTGATATTTAATCGAATGGTTGTTGTGTTTCGAGGTTGTTGCCGACTTAGTAAAAATGTTATTCAGGATTCAGATTAGAAGTGAGTGAAAGTGCGACTTTCAACGTGGACACGCTTTGGGGTGAGATGTATCACAGGCGTGAAAGCGTCTTTGGCCTGAAAAGTGAAAGAGTTTTGTGGTATGGCGCTGTGACTCGAAGTTAAAAATTGTGAATGAAAAGGTGTCACGTGAGTCGATATTGTACAAAATCTAACCTGTTTCACCATGAATAACAAATTTACTAAAGTCAGTTTTTTAGTGTTAAGTGGGGCGACGTTATGGAGCTTTTGTGGCTCGAAATTGGATTTGGGTGTTAAGTCGCGCACTAAAAATTGTTGTCAATTGGAAAAAGTGATGTGAGAGGGTGTTGTTTATTCTGTTGACAGAGATTTGTCGATGATTAAATATGCATGTAAAGGAAGGTACGAGGGAGTGCAGCTATGTTGGACTTTAACGATTGGAATAGTTTTGGAAGGCTGTGACTTAGGTTACTTCTGTCCAAAGCTAGGAAAGAAAAGGGCATAGGGGCGTTGAAAATGGGATTAGGAACATTACAATGATGCCTAATAAGAGCGTTGGAGTTCACCACGTGTGAGCAACCCGTTCCATAAGGGGAAGATTTAGTAAATGGGACAGTTGTATTAACCTGTCCATGGGACACGTGTTGCTTGCACGAGGTGAATGTGTACATTGTAGTTGGTAGGGGTATATTATCTTGATACAGGAGTAGCTGAGGACAGTTTATAATTAGTAGAAATCCTTTTATGGAGTTAAGGGATAATATGCCAAAAGGCAAGGGTGTATCTATGATATGGAATTTTAGGGTCTGCGTTATGTTACCTATTTTTAAGTTTAAAAATATATAACCTATGGTGAGAATATTGTTAGCTATGGCGTTAATAGTTGAGTTAAATGGGTGGACATATATTTTCTTTTGCAAACTGGTTTCTATTATTTTAAAAGTATTCCGACTAATTATATCGATAGATGCTCCTGTATCAAGTAGTAGAGGGAGGTGTACATTATTGGACAGTTCAGCTCGAAGGAGCAATTGTTCAACGAAAATTATGTGAAGAGTAACCTACTGTTGTGCTGTCTTGTGGGTCGGGACAGGCTTGGTCTGGTGCCGTGGTTGGAGTACTCTAGGGACAGCTAGGGTTCACTGCTTGCGCTGTGCTCGTGGTGTAGAGATGGTCGGCGGAACAGGTAACATACGCTTGCGTGTTGGTAACTCGGAGGGGTGCTTGTAGGAGGTTTAGTGGCTTTCTCAGTCTTTCGGTGTATTGTAGTTGGGCCCGATCTGCTTGGGCGTCGTAGTTGGTCAAGAAGCTCTGCGCCTTGTAGGAACCATCGTAGCGCGGTAGTTCCACTTTTCGCGATAGTCCGGTCGCCGCGGACAGCTGATATAGCGTCCTCGCCAAACTACCCAGGACATCTGATACCACCGGCGGGGGCGTGGCGTCCTCCTGGCTGGGGGTGACTTCCTGCGTCCTAACGAGGGTGTTTTCTATCTTGGGAAAAGTGGTGTTTTCGCCACTTTATAGTCGGGATTACAATTACAATTATTTTATTTCAAAAGCGCTATATCCCGCAAGGGATACTTGCGCCAAACAAGGAGAAGAGTATTTACATGAGTTATTTACATTATTCAACGAATAAAAACATTAGAGATCCAGATTTTGTAGAAATTTTAGAATGTATTTACAAAATGAATTGAACTTTAGATATGAATTTTTATTGGAAATCAAATCGTTTAATTCATAAACAACTAGTTCATTCTTCATTCTATAATCTTGAAATGCTGGGCAGTCGATCAGTAGATGTCTTGAGGTTTGTTCCTCCATACCACAAAAGCAACTTGAATCCTCCACTGCCTTTATTCTATTTAAAAAACTTTTGAAATTTCCGTGGTTTGTAACAAATTGAGTATTATAAAAATTTGGACGAAAGTATTTAGGGATTTCTTGGGGAAAAAAGCTTAAGAAAGTATTATTTGCTTCGTTTTTCAGAACATTCATTCTTGATTTGAGAAAGGTATCTATAATTCCTGGAATAAATGGGTCATAAATTTGTTGATCATCTGTGGATAAGTTTCTCAGATCAGATATCATGATTCTGGATTCGATAAAGTCTGAGATCAGAGGAATGTTGGCCAAACTATGAACACAGCTATATGATGTGGATTTATAGGCTTGTATACACCATGTCAGTATTTGATATTGGGTTGAATTTAATTTTTGTAAACATTTTTTATTCAAATATTTGAACCAAATTTCGGCTCCATATGTAAGTATTGGTCTAAAAATGGATTTATATAAAGTTAGCCTTTTCTGGGTGCTTAGACCCCAAGATTTCCCGCAAATTGAGAAAAGATAATTTTTAAAACGTTTTGTACGATTTACTATTTCTTCTATGTGGTATGTAAAATTTATTTTGTTTTTTCTTCTGTGATTTGCAATTATTATTCCTAAAATTTTGGTCTTCAGAGTTGGTATGATTATTTCATTATTAAATTTGATTGGGATTTTTTCTTTGTTATGTAAATAAAGTATATTAGTTTTTTCTAGACTTATTTCAAGTTTGTTACTCTTACACCATACATCAATCGTATTTAATGCCTGTTCTATAACTAATTTCAGGTCTTTGCAATTGTTGTGCCAGCATATAATTGAAACATCATCCGCATAACATACCACTTCACTATTAGGAACTTGATATTTGATCAAAAGATCGTTTAGTAATATTATCCATAATAGTGGAGATAGCGGGCCACCCTGCGGGCATCCCTTTGTAATTTGTTTATTTATTGTTAAGTTCTCATATGTAAATTTCGTTTTCCTCGATTTGAAATATGATTGAATAGTCCTTATTAAACTTTCCGGCAAATTATCTTCATCTATTATTTTTAAAATCGCAGGCCACCATGCGTTATCAAAGGCTCCCGCAATATCTATTGTGACCAGAGCTGTCAGTTCTTTGGTTTTGTGTTCCATTATTATATCGATTATATTATTCAAGGCTGTAATAGTAGATTTTGACTTGATGAATCCATGCTGTTTGGGACTTAATAAATTGTTTTGCATATAATATTCATAAATTTTCTTTTTAATAACTTTTTCGTAGATCTTAGACAGATTAGATGTTAACGAAATAGGTCGATAGCTTTTTATTGATTCGACGTTAGATTTGTTTGGTTTCATTAGAATTTTTAAAACTGTCGTTTTCCATTCCCTTGGAAAATATCCCATCTGAATACATTTATTTAATAACGAATGTAGCACAGGAAGTATCAGAGTCTTTGAGTATTTTATCATGTTATTACTGATATTATCTTGACCTGGTGACTTTTTAACATTGGTATTGTCAATTAGATATTCTATTTCTTCGGTATCAATATGGATAGCGCTTGAATTCCTTAGAAAAGGTTCGTAACTTCTAACCAATTCTTGTTGTTGGTTGTCTTGATCAATTCTGTCATCTGCAATTAATACATTTATTATGTCTGTAATGCGTTTTTCTTTTTCTGATTCTTGATTGTTGTCTATTATGGGAAGTCCTTTTTGCTTGTTTGAGGATTTGAGCTTTTTGAAAATTTTATATGCGTTACCAAAAGAATCATTTGATTCATTTTCTTCGATGAAAATTTTCAAACTATTTCTCTTTGCTTTCTTTATCATATTATTAAATTTGTTTCAGACTTGTTTAAATCTTGTTGCATCGATAGTCTTACTGTGATAAAATAAGTTTCTTACATAATGAAAATGTGTTTTCATTAGTTCAAGTTCTTTATTCCACCATTTTATACCTGCATCATATGCGTAGTTGTTTGATTTTACTTTTAATGATTTGTAAGCTGCTTCTATTATGTTATCCGTGAGTTTGTTTACAACTTTATCAATATCCGTGCAATTTTCCACCATATCTGCCTCATTCTTTAATTTGATAAATTCTTGATACTTGAGATTTTTGGAGAAATTTGTCCAGTTGGCGTGTTTTTCATTGAATTTCCATGTAGAATTCTGTTTATCTTTTATATAATTAAATTTTGAGTGAATTTCAAATTGAATTGCCAAATGATCAGAAATATTCGTCAGTGATGAGGTGGTCCAATGTCTGATCATATTTATTGAAAGTCTATTCGAGATTGTTAGATCTACTATACTTGCACCTCTACATGTTGGAGTTTTATCGTTGTGAATGTACAAGTGATTTTCATTTATTATTGTTTGCAATTTGTAACCATTTGAATTTGTTATTTTATCGAACCAGATTGGATGACGGGAATTGAAATCTCCGCATAGGACTATAGGGTTATTTGAATAAGTATTAATCAAGTTTCTTATAAAATCTAAGTGAGTATCATTACAGGAATTGGGATGCAAGTAAAAATTTGCGATTACTACAAACGAATTTGAGGTTATGACAGATATTGCAGTACAGAATTGATTCGTAAAATTATCTAATTTTTTTAATTTTATATTTTTATTTACAATGATTGTTGCTGTGTAAATAATTTCTGAAGTCTTTGAATAAATTATTGGTGAGTCTAAATCAAATATAACCAGTTTATTTAAAACATATGGTTCTTGAAGTAATATAATATCGGGTGGATTATTATTCGTTGAAATTGTAAGTTCGTTTAAAGCTGTCATACTTTTTCTAATATTCTGTTGTAAACATTTTATGTTTCCTCTATATGGTAGAGCAGTGATCACCATGACTACAAATAACTAAATTCGTTATTCATTCCTCTTCTGAACCGATGAGATATTGAGTTCTTCTCACTGTTCTATCAACCTGCAATTTATATTGAGGACAGTCATTTGTATTTGGTTTATGGTTAATCGGACTATTCCTAAGTCTTGGATTCTTTGAACAGTTATGACATTTTAGCTCTTTAGTACAGACGTGATTGCCCTGGGTTCCACATATGCAACATATTTGTACATTTGGACATTCTTTTGTTTTATGGTCTGGATTAAACTGAAAACAATTTTGGCATTGTTTTACTAGGATTTTATCTTGTATCTGACAACGTTCTAGGTCTGTATATAATGTATTGTTCATTCTTTTCATAAGTTGATAGGCTTTTGGGGAAACTCTCAGGACTATGTTTTGGGTTGGTGTGTTAGATTTCATTACGAATAATATCTTGATTTCATCTTCCATTCCGTTCAGCTCCTGATTCATATTGCAAATCGTATTTACAAATGTGGCTGTATCAGTTAGTTTGGAAACGTTTTTCACCACCACTGTTGGATCTCTTTGCTTTGGAACAAATATTTTGCTTATTGTTTTTAATTCCTCAGATTTGTTCAATTCCTCTTGAAGTGAATTCATCTCTGTCATATTAGGCAATTTTATAATTACTGCGCTTCTTGTGTTAAACATTTTGTTGATTTTTATCTTTGTGCCATTGTCTCTAATTTTCTTTACATCCTTAGAAATAGCCTGTATAATGGTTGAAGTAGGTTCATTGTTGGCTGGTGTTGCCATAAGCGTGAATTCTCTATTTTGAATTTGCTGATGTTTTACGATCAAATCTGATACATTTTCTCTTTTTGCAATTTGTGCATACGAAGGTCTATAAACTGAAATATCCTTTTCTATTTTATCAATCCTGCTGTCCATTACCTCTTTGATGGCTTCGGTTATTGTCTCTAGTTCAAATTCCTTTTTTATTTCTGTTATGGAGGAAATACCATCTTTTATTTGGTTTATATTTGTGCCAAGAAATGTCAGATCATTTTTGGTTAAATTTTTTTGAGTACTTTTAAATTTATTTGTGAAGTATTCAAGAACTTCATCAAGTTTTAATTTAATTGAATCTACAGCTGATTCCATTTATTTAGTTTCGTATAAGAATCTAAAATAAAGAGCAGTAAATTTGCATATTTTTATAAAATGAAATTTTTGCATAAAGTTTGCAGTAGTGAATTTAATTGTGTTTATTTTTAAAAATCCAATAGATTCAGCAAAGAATAATGTAGTATTACAATAACTATTAATTAACTGAATATATAATATATAATATCTATGATATAAACAATTTTCAAAACAAATATTTACCGGAGCTAAGGCGACACGCAGCCGGTCGGGTCAGCCTCCTAGCGGCAAAATCGGACTCCATGTGCTCCTTTGAAACCTCCTCGCTTTCCTGTTCCATCTTTCTGTACAGACAGTGTTCTACTTGCTTACTTATACCTTGGCGTCCACAATCCTGTCGGCTCTTCAGACGGGCGAGTCTGTGATATCTTGGGACTTCTGCGACCAGTGTTACCTGATGATAGACGAACCTCGATTTCACCTCTACCGTGCAGTCGTGGTGGAAGGCGAAACAGCTGGGCCAAAGGTAAAATAAACAATCAAATATTCCACTAATGAGCGTCTGAACGTCAAGAAGGAATGGGACGAGGAGGTTTTTGAAAGGAAAGGGTTTACCTCTATAGGAGCGGCCTGCGCGGACTGGAGGACTGAAGGACTGAAACAAAGGACTGAAGACTAACTAACTAGCTGAGGCTTGGGGCCTCCTTTTATAGCTTCAGGGTCCAGTCAGGTCACTGCCTTTTCTGATGTAAACAGGAGGAGGGGGGGGGTTACATCATCCAGGAGGGCCACGACCTCGTAATAATTGGACTGGGCTCGATAGGCCTACTTTCTTATTCTCACTTAGGCCTGATTAGTTATAGCCTTAATTTTCTCCTGTTATTATCCATTCCTTCTATCTGTACAGTTGCTATACATTATTAGAGTCTTACGCGGTACAGATTGATGTTATTTGATGCTTTCTATTTGCAGTAAATAACAATATATATACAGTCACGTGGTGAAATATATGGTAGTAGATATCTGGATTATTTACAATTCCATGGTCTTAAATCATCATATATATATATATGTGATAAGCTGTATATAGGAATATGTAACCCCACCACAATCTATGTATAATGTATCGTCAAAAGGTTTAATAAAAGTTAGGCCTCGCGAGATGGGTAAATAATAATTAACAGGATTGTATCATCCAGGAAGTAAAGGTCACTGCCCTGGACCCCCATAAAACTTAAGTTCAAAGGCTTTCTTTTTCCTGGAGGATTGCAATCATGGCGACAATGAAGGTACTTAGCCAATCACATTTAAGCATGACAAATCAACAACCAATCACCTTTAAGCTTGACAAATTGATAGCGAATCATCAGAGAGCACGTGGAAGGATCTCCACCAATGAGAAGTCGAGAGAGTTGATGTCGATGATCCCGGACAAGAAGTAAAAAAGAAGGTAGGTGACCGTGCTACGAGCTAGGTGTGCTCAACATAGGCTCCAACCAAGGTAGTGTACGCTCCATCACGTGAAAGGCCATACCTCCAGTCTCAACCTTCCCTCTCGCACAAGGTCTATTTTCTACCCCATCCAGGTGTGCCCGTTCTCCCCTTGGAAAACCTTTTTTACCATTTGACCAAGACTGCGCCATCAATCCAATCATAGCCCAAGCCGCCCGAGACACCCCAGCCTTTCGTCAGCCAGGTAGGAAGGCCCCGACTTTTCGTCAGCCAACTGACAATTGAACTGTCCCTCACCCATGAACTGTCACCCCCTTTCCTAATTGAGTTCAAACACAGTGCTCCATAACCTCTATAAAAAGTTAAAATATAACTTTCCTCAACTGCAGCTTAAAAAACAACCCATAGACCTTCAGTCCATAAACGACCCTGTACCGACCTTAGGTCGAATAACCCTTTCCCTGACAATAGGCAAAATATACCGAGACGAGAATTTCCATGTGGTGGAAGCACCTCTGCCATTTGGAATTCTCGGTATAAATACTGTCCAAAATTTTTAATAATAATAGATTTTAACCAAGGCACTATGTTCCAACTCGCCGCCCCATTGAACCCTACCACCCACCATTTTACTCATGTACCAAATAAATGCGCCTATAGTCAATGCCAAGCGGAGTCACAAAGGGCTCACATGGCACACAAGCTTTTCGCACACGGCACCCAATACGCGCATCCATATGTCAAAATCCATTTGCCACCATGCTTATCTAGATCACGTCACGCGCACGCACACAACTTTTTTTACCAGGGCCAATTGCCCTTATTATACGCCCGCAATACACAGGGTTAAAATGGCCCAAACTTACCCCAAAAATGTCCAAAAAGTGTCCGTCTAACAGGACGACCCTCACGTTATGTACACACGTGACCATATTCCACTTCACCACCCTCACACGCGTGTACATGACAACATGCGCGACACTCACAATAAAACACAACAGAAACACCTCCCAGACATATGCAACATCATGACACAAAGTCCTCACTACCTAACTAACTTTCCTACACTTTAACAACAGTACAACCACATATTTACACCAAAAAAAATTCGCCGTACCATGTCTAAAATACGCCCCTATCGTGTTCCGATATGCGACCAACAGGAAATCCGCAGTCAAGTCCAACAAATGCTGGAAAACGTCATTATAGAGCAGTCGTTTTCACCTTTCTCTAGCCCAGTCACTCTCGTCACCAAGCGCGACAAGACCAAAAGGTTTTGTATTAACTAAAGGAAGGTGAACGAGCTTATCAGCTCCGATGTCCATCCTCTCACAAGGATCGAGGATATACTCGACCGTCTCGCACGGGCCAAGTATTTCTCGACTGCCGACGTATCCTCCGAAAATTGGCAAGTTCCGATACACCCCGATTCTCGACCTCTGTTAGACTTTGTCACGCTCGAAGGGTTATACCATCCCACTCGATTGGCTTTCGGGCTGAAAACCAGCCCTCAGATCTACGAAAGAGCCATGAGTCAAATCCTACAGAGGCCCGGACTTGACTGTGTGACCCATTATTTCGATTACCTCATAATTTTCTCCAACACGTTGGAGGAACATCAAAATCATCTGCGCCGATTTTTCGCATTTTTCGCAAATTACAACTTAACTTCGCAAAATGCGAATTTTTCAAGCAGTCCATAAATTTCCTAGGATACACCATTACTGCCGGTACCACCACACTAATCACGCGCAACACAGACATCATTCACGCCATCCAACGACCACACAACCGAAAACATTGCAATCCTTCTTAGGCGCGGTGAACGTTTATAACAAGTTCATTCTGGACTACGCCCGCTTGCGGACGCCACTTAACAACCTCCTCAAAAAGGATGTCACGTGGGTCTGGGATGACAAATTCCAGAAGGCCCTCACTAACCTGAAGGAAAGCCTCACCACACACCCCATCTTACACCTTTATAAGGAAGGTCTTCTATGCCAAGTGTACTGTGACGCCTCAACACTCGGCATAGCAGGCATTCTCAAACAGGTCCACCCTGATGGGAAGACCTATCCAGTCCAATACTTCAGCCGCGCCCTGCGTTAACACGAACGGAACTACTCCATCTCTGAATTAGAATGCCTAGCAATCGTTGAAAGTGTGGACAAATTCCGTGTCTATTTGATGGGCAGAAAATTTACCATATTTTCTGACCATCACGAATTGCAATTGCTGATGACGATCAAAAAACCGCCAGACAGATTATTCCGATGGAGCTTACGGCTGTCAAGCTACGAATATGAATTCGTTACATAAAAGGAGCACAACAATTCGAAGCGGATCTCTATCTCGTAACCCGTTCTGTGGCTTCTTAGACGCCCCCCTCATTGAAAGACATCAGCCTTTCACATCTGGAGACTCTAAACTGACTATTGATAACAACGGACTTCATACCATTTCCCGCAAAAGTGTAACAAAAATAATAATCCTAAAAACACTCACCAACGAAATCCTCCACTCAGTACACGCACAATTCAACCACGCAGGCATCTCACAGATGACGAGACTCATCTCGGCTCAGTATTATTGGCAGGGCATGTCAAAAGACATTGCACAAAGGGTTAAAACCTGTCCAACCTGCCAATTGACAAAGCGTCCGATGGGATCCCCTTACAGGGAATTAGATCAACCACCAGAAGCCAAAGGGCCCTTTGACCTACTATCCCTCGACACCATAGCGGGGTTGGCCAAATTTGACAACGCCAAAACATACCTCTACGTCGTAGTTGACCATTTTTCGCGCTACACGTGGACGTTTCCGTCCAAATCCATCAGCATTTACACCTAACAACAGGTGCTCAAGCGAGTGTTGCAGGATGGCTCTCCGAAAAGCCTTCTCACGTATAGAGCACCTGCATTCACTTCGCCGAAATTTAGGAGCTTCCTGTTTAACAGGAGTATCCATCCGTTACTCACGACCAGCAATAACCCACTAGCCAACGGTCTATGGGAACGCATAAACGTCACCCTTACAGGAAAACTTAGGCTACCTCATTTGGAGAATCCTAAGATCGCATGGATTGATTAAGCACTTAAAACATTTTTAGAGCCTAGGAATGAATATTTAATCGAATTTATATCCAAATTATCTTAATATAATACCTCTGCCACAAGACCAACGCATTATTCCCTGAAACCACAAGCCTAACAGTAACTTACCTCCCAAACACCTGAACTCTAGTTGATTGAGAATAAGTGTTTTTTTAAAACAATACAAACCAAAAATGGAAATATAAACTAACACATTTTAATAGATAACATAGTAATACAAGAAATAAGCTAAAGAAGTTTCATCTAAGATGTATTTCCGTTTAGTTGAAGCACGTATGGATATTAATGATATTTTGATACATCTTGTTTAATGCATAAATGCTTCGCTCATCGAGTCTCCAATTATGCTAAATATTGTCTCACCTCTAGCATGAAATAATTTTATAATATAAATATACTTGGTGCGGTAAAAATAAATAAATTCAGTACCCCGCTTCTCGAATTTTTAAAAGCCCTAAGTAGGCGCTCGAAACGGAATAATAATAATAATATCATTATTTATTTTCAGACCTACAATATTTTGAGCAAATATTATTTGTTTTATGCAAAATTACTCATTCAAAATGATGTATCGTACCGTTAATCCTTCCAAAGAAACACAGTCGTTTTTATGTTCACAGTAGTGTACGCCTATGGAGAGATCCAAAAGACAATATTGAAGCAGTGCAGCAAAAAGGATGAAGAGAATATGTGGGCAAGCCAAGAAAAGAAGATATGCAGGGCCCCCTCCACAAGGGAGTGTTGATTGACAGATTCCAGAGGAGGGGGGCGCAGACAGACAGTCCAGCTGGTGGAGTAGTGAAGGAAGGAGCCGAGAGAGTCGTCGGCCTGAAGGGGGTTTGTGCGCCGAGAGGATATCGCAGTCTAGCGGAGAGGTCGTCTGGTGACATCGAGATCTGCGACAAGGAGAAGACGACGGCGAGTTACCTCCGGGGTGTGGATGATCCTGCAAGGCGGTGCCAGTTGAGACAGACATCGGAGAGACCTACAAGGCGGTGTAGTTCAGGCTGCATGTGTATAATGTGGAGCGGAGCGCTTCAAAAGAGGACATCCACGGCGCCGAAGATTCTTCTGACGGGGAGATTGAAGGCAAGTCCCACTGTTGTATTCCTTCTGTTAAGTGAGCCATAATAAAGCGCTAACTTTAGCTGCAATCCCTTCGAACTCACTGTGTATCTTTGTGACATCCTGAGTAGACAAAGTACACGAACAACGTCTGGGTACGACTTAACACTGTCCTATATGAATATGTCCATAGTTTACTTGAAAACCATTTCTAAGATTCCATCCTTCAGTGTAGCATATAAAATCAGAATGATCCAATACAGTATTAGAGCTCTGAGAAGCGGTCTGGTGGATTAAATTGGCGAAACCGCTGGGAGGGTTCACCACTGATGAGCCAAGCCCTCCCAATATATTTTTTCATCGCAGTAAGGACAGTAGAAGTACGTTTTATGTATAAAAGAAACATTCGCGCTTTTAAATCCTTTTATTTTATATGTATAGATAGCGCGTTATTGCTTTGTGTTAATTCATTCCTAATGGCCTTGTCTTTATAGTTTGCTGAAGAGGATTGCTCGAAGCAAATATTTGAATGTAATTCTACTGTCCTATAAGAATATGTCCATAGTTTACTTGAAAACCATTTCTAAGATTCCATCCTTCAGTGTAGCATATAAAATCAGAATGATCCAATACATTATTAGAGCTCTGAGAAGCGGTCTGGTGGATTAAATTGGCGAAACCGCTGGGAGGGTTCACCACTGATGAGCCAAGCCCTCCCAATATATTTTTTCATCGCAGTAAGGACAGTAGAAGTTCGTTTTATGTATAAAATAAACATTAGCGCTTTTAAATCCTTTTATTTTATTGTTATATACGTTTAAATATATTTTTGAAACACATTTAATTTTTTTGAAAACATTTTTCAATTTTAAATGAACTATTAGATGTTTTTTTTTCCGAAAATAGACAAATAAAGAATATATAGAAAATAATAAATAGAAAATGTGTATAAATCAAAATGAAAAATGTGTAGAATAAAATGAAAAATGTCTAATTTAAAATTTAAATGTAGAAAATTTGCAAATAAAATTGCAACGAATATTTATTTCAAATCAAATTCAAAACCTTCCTGTTAGTATAGTAAACAACTTCCCAAATTTTCACGGCGATTGGATGTATGGTGTTTGAATCTATTGAGTACAAACAGACATTCAATTTTATATATTTAGATTTAAAGCTGATATTTAAACAATAGTAAACAAATGTATTAATTTAAAAAAGGATAAATATTTATATAATGCAACTCTCGTGGGTAAGCCTCGTAGAGTGCGCGAATGCGCCTCTGATACACCTGTATAAATAAACGTATTTGACAGTTCAGCCGTTCTTGATGCGGTCGAACGGGATAAAAAGTATCATATGTCCTTATGCTGGTTCTAAACTACCTACCCACCAATTTTCATCCAAATCGGTTTAGCCGTTCTTGAGTTATAAATAGTCTAACAATTTTCACGACTTTCTTATATATATTAGATAAAAAAAGGCATATATTGGATTTAATAAAATATTTATTTTGCCAATATATATATATATGTAGCATATTTTGAGTTAGATAGTTCACAACCTTCTTCTGATATTAATTATATAACCCCATATCTATATGTAAAAATATGTATCGAACAATGGAAGTGACAAATAAGACAAAGAAGGAGGTAGACCAGACGACAAAGGCCAGACGAAAACAACCCGGCGCCATAAAGTGGCGTGATTACAGTAGCCAATCAGGAATCACCACATATGCGGGCGTCCAGTATATAAACGCCCAGAATTTAGACAAAGCAGTTGTTTTCAGAGCGTCGCCGTCATACGGTCGGGTCTCTCACCCCTATCCGCGATGTAGGCATCCGTGATGCCCGTGGTTCGACTGCCTTCGTCCGTGGTCTACCTCTACCTTCTTGGAGTTACCATCTAGACCTGCCTCTGTTTCTTGCTGTCCCAGTGCGGGAATCCCATCACGCACCCACTACCACGACTGCCCAGTACATTCCACATCGGGTTTACTACATATATATATATATATAATCTTATATATATATATATAGGTTGCAGTTATTTTAACATATAGTCCGAAGGTCACTTGAAGATTTGAAGAGTGCTGGAAAACCAAAAACTGTGCCTGAGCTACCATTAAGCAGATACTTTTCATGTTTCTGAAAGTTCTGCAGCAAATATCGTCAAGCGGGACATACAACTCCAGTAAAAAACCTTTTTATGAGTACCCCCATTGTTTGACAGCTTTTCAGAAAAAAAAATGAAATCACGACAACTTTTCATAAACCAATTTTCAAATGCAATTTATGAACGTATAATATCCAAAGAGGAGTCTACGCCTGCCTACATTACCGCTGCAGGAGGTTTTGACTCCATTCAGCAGACCCCTGCATGTGCCACCTTCTAGCCCTACCGCCTCTTCGCTCGCGGCGAACCATCCTCCCCAGGAGACTCCAGCTCTCCTCAACCATTACTGCTCCAAAAGCGGCCCTCTTATCAAGAAAAGACATCCACGAACGCGGTTCGAGCTGTTGGCGCTCGTCAGCGTGGTGCAGGCTGTACCACTGCGACCAAAAATAATTTTGGTCCCTGAGGCTTCTTGAGAAACTAAGAAATGGGTAATGCTTCTCAAATGTTCTCAGAAAATTAAAAAAGATGTTTCAAAATCAAATTATTAATTTGAATAATCTTTTCGAAAAAGTCTGTAATTATTAAATATATAAGCTTTTTTGTTTTAATGATAATCAATTATAAATTTTAATTTAATTGAAAATCTATTTATGAATTGCTCTATTTAAAAAATAATAATAAATTATAATTTATTTCGCAATTATAAATCATTTTGTTAACTTAAACCGCATCTGAACCTTAAAATTTGGGTTCATATTCAAAAATTCACTCTTGTAAAACGTTCCGCTCAAAACTTTGTGTCGCATAATTTCAACGCAAATTTGCAATTAACTCGAAGAATATTCGGGATAGAGACCTGAAATTTTCACTATAAGTTTTTTTCCATATTCTACTATATATACTGTTAAAATTCCAGTTAGATTAGTTACGTATTGTGGACATGTTTAGCCGACAAACATACGCACATACATACATACATATATGTGGAAAATCTTACCGATTCTCCGTTTACTCTGTGGTAGTTGTGACAGAGAAGGTGCTGTCAACTGGAAGTTGGGATTGGGGTGAATTTGCAGTCGTGATGGCAGAGTGAGGACACAGGATAGGTTGGTCAAGGGAACCGATGCTTACAGAGAGAGCATGGAGGAGAGTGAGCTTACGCCCCGCGATTTACGCTGGATCAGGAGACGCGTGTAGTGCGGATGAGACTCGGAGACGCTACTGAGGCTTCCCCAGTCGGGTGGTGACACGTGACCTCTATTGAGATTCTGAATGGTCATTCATTACATCATGAAAGATGAAGAATCGCCTTGATTGGTCCAAACGATTGGGAAGCCATTTTTGATTGTTATAGCAGAAAATGTGAGGACGGAGCATTGACCCAAATAAAGTTATTTTTAGCGAATTCAACTCCGGGGTCCTTTGTCTTGGAGTTCTCTGGAATAAAAGTGTCGCTGACCTAGCGCTAATGATGCGAGATAGAAATCTTTCCTCTTAACTCTAGGCCTAACTGCAATCGGTAATTAATATCTACAATCATATTATCTCCTTGTTTTTCTCTGTCTGTCTGACATACAGTCCGTATTTTATTTGTCTCTTAACAATACATCATATGTTATACAGTAGCTATAAGTTTGGTTAAGGGTACAAGGTGGTGGGACATATGCAGGGACATGGTAGAATGACAGAGGTTTTAAATTATAAGATACACACATAAATACATACATACATACATACATACACTCACTTATATATATATACTAGCGGATGTGTACCCGGCTTCGCCCGGGTTTTATCCGAGTGAAAGTTTGCCTAACGAATATTATTGATAATAATATTTCGGGGAAAACACAGAATATAATGATAATAATGATAATAATATTCGTTGCATTATATATTTATATAATATATAAAATATATTTTTCGAGCAAACATATCCACTCTCTCTACTGAATATATTTTTAAAAAGATATATATAAATAAAAAATATCTAGATATAAACTACACGATTTTAGCCAAAAGGCCGAGAAGCTATATTTTATATATAGAGATTGTAATGTATATTAAACTTTTAGTTTGGCAACGCCAACTATTTATCATCATCATCGAATAGCACTTTTAGAATTAGCATGTAACTTAATAAATAAACAATAAGTTTTGTTTACTGCGTCTTATTAAACTTCCATAGACTATTAAAGATATTAAAGTGTAAACGAACAACATAACATGGTGGCAGCGGTAAGTCTATCGTTTTAAAATATAAAAATATAGGTATAAAAACTATTTTAATTTTTTTTTATATTTTGCTTTCTCATAAATTATAAAAGATAATTATGAATAATTTACCACCGCCTTCTGCGTTTACAATAGATCAAAATGATCCTAATAAATGGCCAAAATGGCGTAAAAAATTCGAAAACTACATCATAGCAAGTGATCTTAATTCAAAAACTATACAACAACAAAGGGCTATTCTATTACACATTATTGGCGATTCAGCGCTCGAAATATATAATACATTTGGTTTTGAAGAGAATGCGCAAAGCCCTACTATCAAAGATATTCTAGATAAATATGATCAATATTTTAGACCATTTAAAAACACCATATATAAAAGATACATTTTCTTTACTTGTGAACAAAAGCTAAATCAAACTTTTGACGATTTTGTCACAGAAATTAAAAGTAAGGCTGAAGACTGTGAATTCGAAAATATTAAAGATTATCTTATTAGAGACAGAATTGTTCTGGGTTGTAGGGATACAACACTTAGAGAAAAATATTTACAGAACCCCGATTTGACACTGTCATTGGCTATTAATCAAGGTCAGGCGGCTGAGGCATCGCAAAAACAATTAAGAAACATTGAAAAAGATTCAATTGATGCTATAAGGAAAAACTCTAATGAAAGATATAAACCTACCACCTCTTTGAAGAATAGCTACACAAGTAACCCAGTTAGAGCCAATTTTAATAAATCGATCAGGTGCTCAAAATGTAACATGGCTCATGACTTTGGAAAGTGCCCTGCATATGGAAAAGAATGTTACAAGTGCAGACAGCCAAACCACTTTGCAAATTGCTGCAAAAATAGAGCAATTAGGTGTATACAAGAAATTGAGGAAGAAAAAGATAACCTACTGATTATAGACTCAATCATGGTCGGCCAAGTGTTAAGGAAACCGTGGAAGGAACTAATTTACATACAAGGACATCCTGTTGATATTAAACTTGATACAGGAGCAGATGTAAATATTCTGCCGGAAAGTCTAATTAAAGAATGGCCTAATATGCCATTGCTGGAAACAGCAGATTGCAAAATATATACTTATACAGGGCAACAAATTCCAGTAGTAGGAAAATGCCTGCTAGATTGTAAGACGAAATACGCTTGCAGAAAAGTTACATTTTTAATTGTTAACAACTCAGCAGTTCCTATACTAGGTCTGGATGAGTGTGTGAAATTAAATTTAGTAAAAAGAGTGGAAACAATTAGTGATATCAGCGTTACTCTTACAGGACTCTTGGATGAATATAAAGATATTTTCAAAGGAAATGGCCATTTGAGTTATACGTATGACATTAAAATATCGGATAAGGCGGAGCCTAAAATATGTCCAGCCAGAAGACTACCAAGAGCATTGCTTCAACCAGTAAAGGAAGAACTGTTTAAAATGGAAGAAGACGGGATTATCGAAAAAATAGAAGAACCGACGGTATGGGCGCACCCAATGGTAGTGGTAAAGAAACCTTCAGGCAAATATCGGATATGTATTGACCCAAGGGAACTGAATAAATGGGTCTTGAGGGAGCATTACACCTTACCTGCACCTGAAAACATTTTGGCAGAAATACCTAAGGCTAAATTTTATTCTGTAATAGATGCGAAATCTGCATTTTGGCAAGTGCCGCTAAGTGAAAATACATCTAAATATTTGGTGATGAGTACACCATTTGGGCGTTATCGATTCTTGAGGCTACCTTTTGGAATTTCCAGTGCACCTGAAATTTTTCAAAAAATTATGCACAAGATTTTTTGTGATATCCCTAATGTGGTCTGCTATATAGATGATCTTCTAATATGGGGTAATTCAATTGAAGATCATAACTCTACTCTAAAAAAGGTTTTGGATTTGGCCAGAGAAAGTAGACTGAAGCTTACATTAAATAAACTCCAAATGGCCACAGGGGAAGTTAAATTTTTAGGTCATACCATCTCACAGGAAGGAATTTTACCTGATCAAGATAAAGTTAGAGCCATTCAAAATATGCAAATACCTAAAAATAAGCAAGAATTGCAAAGGATACTTGGGACCGTAACTTATCTAGCCAAATTAATACCGGACTTATCATCAAATACTTCTAATATGAGAAACCTACTTAAAAAGGATATAATCTGGAATTGGAATATTGCAGCAGATCAAGAACTGAATTTTATCAAAACTCTCCTAACTAGTCCACCAGTATTAAGACACTTTGATCCTAATGAACCACTAGAACTTTTTGCTGATGCTAGCAAGGATGGGTTGGGTGCTATACTAATGCAAAAAGAAAAACCTTTATCTTATGCATCTGCATCTCTCACTTCTCCGCAAAAACATTACTCTCAAATTGAAAAAGAATTATTGGCTCTATATTTTGGATGTAAAAGGTTCCATTATTTCCTTTATGGTAGAAAATTTACTGCATATACAGATCATAAACCCTTGGTTTCTTTATTGAAGAAAAACTTTGATCAAATGTCACCTAGACTCCAAAGGTTGACATTGTATTTATTAAATTATCAATTTGAATTGAAGTTCATCCCAGGAAAGAGTATGATACCTGCTGATACCCTTTCCAGACATTTCTTGCCCCAGGAACAAATGGAAGATAAAGAATTAGACTTATGTTCTCAAACGTTTGTTTTAAATGTTGAGATCAAAGACCAGAGATTAACGAGACTACAGGAGGATACGTTAAATTATAAAGAATGCTGTTTGCTAAAGCAATATATTTTAACAGGTTGGCCTTTACACAAAAAGAACTTGCCTTCCAACCTCAAACCTTATTGGGAATTCAAAGAAGAACTTCATGAATGGCAAAACTTGATTTGCAGAGGTAATAAACTTCTAATACCAAAAACCCAAAGAAGCGATATTTTAAAGATACTCCATGCTTCACATCAAGGTATAAATAATACAATTGCATTAGCCAAAGGATTCATTTACTGGCCTGGAATGAATAAAGAAATTGAAGAATTAATCAATAACTGTTCAATTTGCCAACAAACATCAAGATCAAATCTTAAAGAACCTTTGCTTCCACACCAAGCACCTGAATATCCATGGCAAAAGGTAGGTATCGACATTTTTCAAATAGAAAGCTCAAAATATCTCTTAATAGTGGACTACTTCAGCAAATACCCAGAAATATATCAACTCCAAGATATGACAACAGACACCATAATAAGGAGATTAAAGAGAACTTTCTCGAATTTTGGAATTCCTGAAACTTTGGTGAGTGATAATGGGCCTCCATTCTTTTCAAAAGAGTTCCAGAACTTTACTAGAACTTGGAATATAGTCCATGTAACATCTAGTCCTTACCATGCACAGAGTAACGGGATGGTAGAACGAACAGTTCAAACTTTAAAGAAATTGATAAAGAGATGTGGGGAAGAAAGTACAGACCCCTACTTAGCTCTTCTCAACTTACGAAATACACCACACAATAATTTGCCATCACCTGCACAAATTCTGATGTCGAGGAAATTAAGGTCCATAATACCCTCGAAGACATCCCAGTTCGTGCTCTCTATGATTAACAATGAGGCGATCCAGAAACAGCTAGTGGATAATCAAGTTAAAATGAAAAACTATTACGATAGACACACTAGACCGGCAGACCCATTATCTATCAATGATAGAGTTTGGTTTCGAAAAGATAGAAGATGGATCCCAGGCCAGCTAAAAAACCAAGCCAATGAACCCCGATCCTTCTACGTGAAAGACCAAGAAGGAAATGAATATAGAAGAAATCGTATTCACATCCGCGAGGATAAACGGAGTGAAACAACCCACACAGATTGGGAGAAACCACTAGAACTGAACCAGGAACAAGCTGATTTGCAGGACCTGGAGGAAACCCCATCACAGCCTACATCTTCTGGACAACTCTCTTCTCCTGGATCCCCGGAGAACGTGACCACCACAGGACCCCCAGAGAGCTGTACCAATGTTCCCCAGGGAACCTGATCACCACCAGATCTGGTAGGGTGGTTCGACCCCCACGCAGATTGAACCTTTGATGGTTAAAGAGGGGACATGTAATGTATATTAAACTTTTAGTTTGGCAACGCCAACTATTTATCATCATCATTGAATAGCACTTTTAGAATTAGCATGTAACTTAATAAATAAACAATAAGTTTTGTTTACTGCGTCTTATTAAACTTCCATAGACTATTAAAGATATTAAAGTGTAAACGAACAACATAACAGAGATGACCTGGCTTCGTGTGTCTTCTGCTAGAGTGAATGTTTCGCTGGTAGAATTTTGTTTCTGCCTACTGAAAATTATTATCTGGCTTCGCCCGTGGTCTGTTTTAGTGAATATTCCCCTAAAGAATTTTGTTTATGTCAATCAAGCATGATACAGCAATATTGTCATCATCATTTCTGACTAAAAAATATTGTTGCTCAGTACCTGGTTATTTATAATTTTTCTTGGTTAAAGCGCGACAAAAAACTCTTCCAGATTTAACTCTCTGTCCTGTTCAAATTTCAGCGAGATTAGTTACATATTGAGGGCGTGCATAGCCGACAAACATATATATATTCCTGGCTTCGCCGGTTTTATCCTAGTAAAGGTTTGCCTAACGAACATTTGTTAAAACGATTCTAGCAAACATCCAATCCCTATATTGAATCTACACTTGTCTATACTCTCGATAATTTGAAAATTTTTCCAGGTCCCTTTAAAAATACTCGATAAGTTGAATAAAATCAATATTAATTGGTCCACTCAGTAATTTGAAGTTGAAGGAATAGTATCTTGCCACAAACGAACATTTGTAAATAACTGTATTCAGAGAATGTACGCGGCTTCGCCCGGTTTTTTTACCCGAGTAAAAGTTTGCCTAACGAACATTTGCTAAAACGATTCTAGAAAACATCCAATCCACCTATATATTGATTTATAAACGTATATAAATATAAATATGGTTATATGCATTTAAATATATTTTTGAAACCCATAATTTTTTGAAAACATTTATTATATTTTAAATAAGATATTGTCACTTTTGTGAATTTGATAATTAATTATTTCTTTTTTCTCAATGAATTATATATATTAATTTAAAATTTCATTTTTGTTATCATGTAAATTTTTATATGAACAAACGATAACAAACAACAACAACAATTATAATTTGCATCTCCACTATTATAAAACAACAACAAATTAAATTAACAATGTAAACATATATTTTAGCATCACATTTTAACATTTAACACAAAAACGTTGCAATATTTTCTTTAAATATATATTAATATTAAAATGTCAAGTATTTTTTACGTCATTGGAATATTATATTACTAAATTCTCAAATTAAATTTATTATAATTGGAACACATTTTAAGCATTGTTACAATTTATAAATATAATTTCACCAAATGCCGCTATAGGCGCTTGCGAGTGAAATTAAAAAAATTGCAAATAAAATTGCAAATAATATTTATTTCAAATCAAATTCAAACCAGAAATCTTCCCATTAGTATAGTAAATAACTTTCTAAAGTTTCACGGCGATTGGATAATCTTACCTTTTAAAAATATTCATCGTGTGAACAAACTAACATTCATTGTGTAAACAAACCACGTGTTAATTATTAACCAATTAAATTCATTTATCGTCGCGACCAGTGCTGCGCCCAAGCGGTAAAAGACTGGAACTAACGCTTTTTGTTTTTTTATTTTTAAAAAAAGCACATTTACTTTTTTAGTTTTTTGAATAGCCTATATGTTAAACGAAATCTTTAGCTACCTACATGCGAAATTCCATAATGATTGAGTCAGTAGAATTTGCGTGAAGCGATAACAAACATCGATTTCGCATTTCATTTTTATAGATATAAGGAAAGGATTAGACGAATGACCCGACTTCGCCCGAGAATTCCCCCGAGTGCAATTACCTTCATACTGAAAGTACATCAAAAATAAATACAAGGTATGTCCCATTAGTTCCCGGACTGGGTCCATAAAAAAATAAATAAATGAAAAATGTAAATGAATTTGACTGTTTATTATAGAAAAAAATATCTGGCTACTCGGTGGTACCAATATCGAGGCGGTACTTGCGCGCGCGCCAAGGTTATTCTAATTTATTTAAAGGTCACACCTAGCGCTGCGGCGATTTTACGATGGAACAAAAATTGAAGCAGAGGATTTGCATAGAATTTTGTGTGAAACTTCAAATATCAGCAACCGAAACTTTTGAAAAGCTTAATAAAGCATTCCCCAATGACCCCCCAAAGAGAACAACTGTTTTTGAATGGCATTCTAGATTTAAAGCTGGCAGAATTTCCATTGAAGATGATCCTCGTCAAGGACGCCCAAAATTTCAAAGGACTGATGAAAATGTGCAAAAAATCACCGATTTGATAAGAGAAAATCCTCGAACCACTTTGCTGGAGCTAGAGCAAGACACAGGCATCTCTAAAACAACGATTGGAAGGATCGTAACCGAAGATTTGAAGCTCAAATAGACTCCTGCAAAATTCATCCCAAGATTCCTCACCAATGAGCAAAAACTGTGTCGGCTTGCAACCTGTGAGAACATGATGGAAATGACAAGAACGGATCCAGAATGGAAAGACAAGATAATCACAGGCGACGAGACATGGGTCTATGGCTATGACCCTGAAACCAAACCTCAATCTGCCGAGTGGAGAGGTTAGGGTGAGCCTAGACCCAAAAAATCCAGAAACAAGGTGTTGCTGGTCGCTTTTTCGGATAACAAGGGCATTGTTCATCACGAGTATCTTCCTGCAGGCCAAACAGTTATTAAGGAAATGTATTTGGGCATTCTTCGCCGTCTAAGGGAAGCGATTCGAAAAAAAAGGTCAGAAAAATGGACTAATGGTGGCTGGATCCTACACCATGACAATGCTCGCCCTCACACAGCCCACTTGATGACTAACCTTTTGGCGAAAAACGGGACACAAATCCTACTTCAACCACCCTATTTCCCAGACATCGCACCAAATGACTTTTTCCTGTTCCCCAAACTTAAAGCAGTTCTAAAAGGAAGACATTTTGACACCAGGGATGACATAATAGAAAAATCGCCGTTAGCATTCAAGAGCATTCCAAAAGAGGCTTATAAAAACTGTTTCGACAATTGGGAGAAACGATGGCGCTGGTGCGTTGAAGCAAGGGGGGATTACTTTGAAAGGTTTTAATAAAAAAATTAAAAAAAAAATCTTACCTTTTTTTTATGGACCCAGTCCGGGAACTTATGGGACATACCTTGTTGTAGAAGTGCCATAGAATATCAATACAGAAGTAACACATAAACCACGGGCAAAAAGTGTGTATGATGGCAAAAATTGTATTATATTAGTGTCTAGGTATTTGATTTAATTATTTTTTGCAATCAATTTAGTTGTTTCAAAATCAATATAGTTTAAATAGATGCCAGATTTTCCATCCAACCTCCGAGGTTCTCGCCCCAGCGTATTAACCCTTGATTTGCCCGAATTGAGTGAAAGACTGCGATGCCCATCTTAGTAAGAATAAGAAAAAATAGGTTAATAAAAAAATTAATCCAAAATATTGGAATGTAAATATATTTCTGTAAAAAAATAAAATAGCACATTGAAGTATTATGCAAGCCTACAGTAAAACCTCGTTAATTCGACACTCTACGTTAATTTGACCGTGTTCTTATGTCCCGACCACCGGCCTATCAAATAACAAACCGTAATTCGACACAGCGGCGGCAAGCGGTGGTGATCGGCGGCCACTGATAGGATCACACCTGCGCACTTTTGGTACTGGCTAGTTTCACTTGCGGTGCCGTTACGTAATGTCGCGAGTGTTATTGTTTTTTGTTTTTTTTTTTACGCAGGAATTTAGGCATCCAGCGATAATAAATAATATATTTTCTTCTCAATTTTCAACACTGAAATATTTAGTATTTTTTATTTATAAATAATTTCCTTCTAAATAAATAAATCTTTATTTAATGTAGCCACAATGATGATGAGAAAACTTTTTATTTCAATATTCTATTTCTGTGTAATTATAAAAGATTTAAACAGAAAATCAATAACATCTGCAGTAGAAGTGAATGCCTTTAATATTATCAAAACTCTTTTAATTATTGAAAGTATCAACACTTTCAACCCCAATGACGTGGATCCACGTCATTGCTATTAAAGCACCAAACCCCAATGACGTGATCCACGTCATGAAACTTTAAAAATCAATAGAAAATCGGGTGGCAATCCTCGTCATTGGGCAGCTGGCCCCAACAACTTTCGCGGTCGTCTCATGATGACATGACCTTGACAGGCGCCTACCCTCCCTCTCGCCCCCCCCTTTACATCATGGCGCACGTGATTTCCCACTTCTGTAAACAACTGCAGTGTGCTCAACTTACCTATTTATAGCGCTCTTGTTTTTTGTCTTATTTTCAATATCTTTCACTTATAAAATACTTTTTGAAGGATTATTTTCATTTTATGATGGATCCTAGTCAACCAAGCACCTCCAAATTGGTAGGTCCATTTTATAAATCTTCTCTTGATGAAAAACATGTAGACGAATTTTGCTCTGATTCTGGGTCTGAAATTGATGATCCAGTTTTTGATCCAGATTATGTTGAAGGTCTGGATTCAGATGAAACTGAAATATATGATTTGGAAGAAGGAGAATTTGCTCAGCCTCCATCTAAGCAAAGGAGACTTGAAGAGGCCCAGGATGAGGGTTGGGCAAATGTTCGGAATCCCTCAGTAAACTGTCCGGTTTTCTTAGACCAACCTGGCCCTAAAATGGAATTTTTACACAATGTCCCCATATAATATTTTCAAAACTTTTTTTGAAGAAGAAATGTACAGGAAAATTAAATTAGAAACAAACAAGTATGCAAGGTCTACAATTGATAAACAGAAGAAAGGGGGTCCTCTCAAGGCATATAGCTTTCTGGCTAATTGGAAAGCAGTGTCAATTGAAGAAATAAAGTTATTTTTTGCCTGCATTATACACATGTGCCTTGTTATAAAGCCAAGAATGAAAGATTACTGGTCCACCAATTCTGTCCTCAATACCACTTTCTGTAAAAAAAAATAATGGCTAGAAATAGGTTCGAAGCAATTTTGTCAATGCTTCACCTGGCTGATAATTATTTCTATATTCCTTTTGGACAAAGTGGACATGATCCTCTATATAAAATAAGAACTTTTCTAGATCCTCTTGCCCAAAAATTCCAATGCCTTCATTCCCCGACCCATAATCTGACCATTGATGAAGCTATTTGTCCATTCAGAGGAAGAATGAGGTTTCGTATTTACATAAATGGCACATCTCACAAATATGGAATAAAGATCTACCATATTTGTGAAGCCAATTCTGGTTATACCTGTAATATCAACATATACACAGGTAAACATCCAAGCCAGGAAGAAGGTTATAACTCTATATCAAATTTGGTAGAACGATTGGCCTCTCATCTCTTTAACAGAGGTCACATCATTTATTGTGACAGGTGGTTTTCTTCGCCCCACCTCTTCAACTATCTATGGGAAAAGAAAACAATGGCTGTTGGTAGAGTAAAAACTAATAGGAAGGTCTTCCTAAGAATTCCTTTTCAAAAAAATTGAAGAAAGGTGAAGAAAATGCATCTATTCAAGGGTAGCCTAATGACAATGAAATGGCGCCACACCAGAGATGTTTGGATGATCTCAACTGTTCACGACCATCAAATGGTTGAAGTCATGGGGAGGCCTGGACTTTCTCAAGTTCCAATATTCAAACCACAAGTTGTTCTTGACTACAATAAGAATAAAATTGGAGTGGACCGAAGTAACCAGATGCTATCCTATTATTCTTTTGATCGACGCACAATGAAATGGTGGAAGAAACTATTTTTCCATATATATGGACTTGCTATTGTATATTCATGCATAATTTTACAATAAATTGAATCCTGATGCTAAAATGTCTTTGAGGGACTTCCATATTTTAATATGCGAAGTTCTTTGCTCAGAAGCCAATCAAGATATTCTTGATGCTCAACCTTCAAGCGGTGAACAATCTGATCGACTTATTGGACGTCATTTTATTCGCCGAATCAAAGTTGAAGGCAAAACATATGCCTAACGCAGATGCAAAGTTTGCGCTGAAAAAGGCAGGGTAACCTCTGGCAAGCAGGCAAGAAAAGATACAGCCTATGAATGTGAGACCTGCCTAGTTCCACTATGCCTTGGTTATTGCTTCAAACTTTACCATTCAATAAAAGATTATTATAAGGTATAAAAAATATTTTATCGCATTAAATTATTGTATATATATATATATATAAATTACTTCATTTAAAAAAAAATAAATATCCTTTTCATTATATATATTTATTTTTGGATCATTTTTGAGTTGGAGTGATTTTCATTTTTGAATAAAATTTTGATTTTTTCAAAATTTAATAATAAAATATATATTGAATTTATTTTAAAAATGTATCTTTTATAATGTTTTCAAAACTTATTTTTACCATTATTACAATTAATATTTCATTTGGATCATGCTTAAAGTATTTTTCAAAATTTTCAAAAATTACACTTTTTAGCTGGTCCGAGGGGGCCGTAATAGTATTTCAGCTTCGTCCTCTAAGCATTCTTTTAAAAATAGACTATCTGTATTTATAAAAAACAATATAAAACAAAATAAGTGGGTCAGGTGTTAATATAAATATATATAAAAGGATGTATATGTAAATACGAGGTGTGTTCAAAAGGTATCGCGAATTTTGAATTTTCGCGGGTTACATATATTCGAATTTCGATTTTTTTGTAGCTTTATGTTGGTGCTCATGTCTCTCACTTATGCTGACAAGCTCGGCCATTTTGAATGTTCACTTAATTGTTGACAGCTGCTTTGCTTGCAGGTGTTTTGGATCGTCTTCGATTTTTACCTATTAAAAAAAATGGATCAAAGAACCTGTATCAAATTTTGTGTGAAAAACGTAATTAAGTGCGCGGATGCATCCCGAATGTTGACTGTGGCATACGGAGAAGGTACCTTGGACCGAAGCAACGTTTATCGATGGCACAAAATGTTCTCAGAAGGCCGAGAAGATGTGAACGACGAAGAGCGTGCCGGACGCCCGAGCACTTCAACAACAGACGAAAAAATTAATTAAGTGGAGAAAATGATATTGGCCAATCGTCGAATCACCGTTAGAGAAGTTGCTGAGGACCTAAACATATCGATTGGCTCGTGCCATTCGTTTTTCATCAATGATTTGGGCATGAGACGGGTCGCCGCGAAATTCGTACCAAAATTGCTCAATTGCGACCAAAAACAGCATCGCCTGAACATTGCTAATGAGATGTTGGACTCTGTCCGCGACGAGCCAAATTTGCTCCAGAGGGTCATGACTGGTGACGAAGCGTGGGTTTATGGTTATGACGTGGAAACCAAAGCTCAATCATCTCAATGGAAGCTGCCGCACGAAACAAGACCGAAAAAAGCGCGCCAAGTTCGGTCGAATGTGAAAGTTTTGTGATGTGGATGAACTTTAAAAAAATAATTAAATATGAGTGATTGAATATTAATTAATTTATTTTTCTATTGTTTTTTGACCAAGAAAAGGTAAAATTCAATCTATCAAAAGATATGTAAATTTTGTTCGTTCAATTTTAATTTTAATTTTAGTTTTGCTTGAGTTGCATGTAAATATACTTAAGGAAGAAAAATAAACTTCTTTTTCTTTTATAAGTGCAGACTTCTTCTGTTTGATATAAATTTCTAGAAAATTAATTAAACATCAAAGTTAACAATGGCGACGAGGCTTTCGTTCGAACCTTATGTAATGAAAGAAGAACCTTTCGAAAACTATATTCAACGATTCAAACAGTACATTTTTGTGAATGAAATTGAAGGTAAGAAGATTGTTCCTTTTTTTATTATGTCTATTGGACCAAATACTTATGGAATTCTGAAAGAATTGATCTCACCTAGAGATGTTTGTGCATTAGAATTTGAAGAAATTGTTAGTGTTCTACTTACTCATTTTACACCTAAGCTAAATATTATTTTTGAAAGATATGAGTTCAGCCAATTGATTCAGGAACATGGAGAAAAAATAGAAGAATATGTCCTTAAATTAAAAAAACAAGCTAATAAATGTAATTTTGGCTTAAATATTGAAGAACATCTAAGGGATAAATTCATTGCAGGCGTTTCTAATCAAGTTATTTTGAAAAGATTACTTCAAGAGCCTGAGCTCACTTTTAATATGGCAGTAAATATTGCTACCACAATAGAATCGGTAGATTGTAATGTGTTGAAAATGAAGTCTTATGCTGAAACTAAAGAAATAAACAAATTACATTCTAAATGCAAACATTGTGGAAAGATGAATCATCATTCGGACAGATGTTTTTTTAGAAATTCTTTCTGCTATTCTTGTAAACAATTGGGACATATATCGACTGTTTGTCATTCAAAATCTAAGAATGGATATTTTCAACCAAGAAAGAGCGAAGCATCTGCCCACGGAGAATCATTTTCGGGAAAGAATGGTGAGTCCATCAATAATATAGAATATCTGGCTAATAAATTTGAAAGTATTTTGTATGTCTTCGACATAAAATTCTTAGCAGAAATTGACACGGGTGCAGCTTTAACAACTATGTCAAAAGATCTATTTTTAAAATATTTTGAACATGTTAAATTATTTCCGTCTAAATGTTATTTAACCGATTATCAAGGAAAGGGCATTTCCTCTATTGGAGAATGTAAAGTAAAAGTAAGATATAAAAATAAAATAGGCCATTTAAACTTAATAGTAACAAATATTGAAAATAATAAATTTCTCATAGGAAAAGACTGGATAGTATATTTTGATATGGTACAAATTAATGTCCAACAAAATAATAATTTTGATACTAATTTTATTTTTAATAAATATTGTAAACTTTTCAAAGATATAGTCTTGCCAATAAAGGATATTTCCGTACACATTAATGTAAAAAATAATTTTGCACCAAAATTTTATAGATTTAGACCTGCTCCCTTTGCTATTAGAAATTTAATTGAGGAAGAACTATTATTTTTATTGAATAATGATATTATTGAAAATATAGTGGATAGCCCAATAGCTTCACCGCTAGTATGCGTCCCTAAGAAAAACGGCAAAATTAGAATTTGCGCGGACTTTAAAAGAACCTTAAATCCATTTATCGAGGATGTAAAGTATCCGATACCGAACATCGATAATGTTTTACATTCATTTTTTGGTAAAAGTATATTTAGTAAAATTGATCTTTCAAGCGCATACCATCAGATACTTCTAGACGAGGAATCTCAAAAATTGACAGTTATTTCTACCCATAAAGGCCTTTTTAAATATAAAAGGCTGCCCTTCGGTATCAAGTCCGGAGCAACTATTTTCCAAAGAACTATGGACAATATTTTTTCCGGTCTTAAAAATGTAATAATATATTTAGACGATATTCTTGTAGCATCGTCTGATGTAAATGAGCATATTTCAGATATTGAAACAGTCATGAATAAATTATCGGATTTTAATTTTTCAATTAATAAAGAAAAATCTTTGTTTTTTGTTGATGAAATCGATTATTTAGGACATAAAATAAATAAAAATGGAATCTATCCCCTTGAGGATAAACTGGACAGTATAAAAAAATGTCCTAAACCGAGTAACATTTCAGAATTGAAATCTTTCTTGGGCATGTTGTCATTCTACAGTAAATTCGTTAGAAATTTATCCATACATGCAAATCCTTTATTCTCTCTATTGAAAAGAAGTTATAATTGGAATTGGAAAAATGAACATGACCAGGCTTTCGAAAAATGTAAAAATTTGATTAGTACAAAAACTTGTTTGACGCATTATTCGCAAGATTTACCTCTTTATGTTACTTGTGATGCATCAAATTATGGTATTGGAGGATATATTTCCCATATTGTAGACGGCACTGAGAAACCAATTACTTTTGTTTCAAGAACACTAAATGACACAGAAAAGAAATATTCCCAAATAGAAAAAGAAGGATTAGCAATATTCTTTACCTTAAACAGGCTAAAACAATTCCTTTACGGAAGAAAATTTATTATTAATACAGATCACAAACCATTACTAGCCATTTTTGGCGATAAAAATAATTTACCAGCCTTAGTGGCAAATAGATTACATAGATGGTCACTCTCAATATCAAATTTTAATTTTGAAATTAAGTATACTAAGGGAAGTGAAATACCTCTTGCAGATTTTCTTTCAAGATTTCCAAATCCTGAAAAAGGGGAGAAGGAAGAGGAAATGGGAGAAATATTATTAATAGAAAATTCGATATTAGATTACGTCTTGGTATCGTACAAAACCCAAGAAGATCCAACTCTTAGAAAACTATATAAGTTAGTCAAGTACGATAGGTATGATGTTGACTCAGAGGTAGATATAAAACCTTATAATAGAATTAAAAACGAGATAACAATAGTAAGAAATTGCCTGTTTTTCGGAAATAGAATGATCATCCCCGATTCCTTAAGAGAATATGTTTTGAAAATCATCCATGAAAATCATATTGGAGTAAATAAAATGAAAACTGGCCAGAAGTTCTGTCTATTGGCCGGGAATGGATGAGCAAATTGAGAAACTGTCTAAAAGCTGTAGCACTTGTATGGAAAACACATCAAAGCTGCCAAAACAGGAATTTACCTAGTGGACTCCACCAAACAAAGTTTGGAAGAGAATTCATCTTGACTATTTCTATTTTGCGGGAAAAACTTTTTTGATATTGGTGGATGCGCATTCTAATTGGATAGAATGTCAAATGGTTCCAAATACATCGGCGGGATTCTGCATAGACTTTTTGAGAGAATGTTTAGCGAGATATAGTATCCCGGAGGTGGCGGTAATGGATAATGGGCCCCCGTTTAGAAGTTATGAAATAAAGACATTTTTCGAAAGAAATGGCATACATGCGATGTTCAGCCCCGCTTACCATCCGGAGAGCAACGGACTAGCGGAAGTGTCTGTAAGAGAGATAAAAAAAACTATGAAAAGAATTATTTCGGAGGAAAGGGAATTGCCCCTTGAGTTTGCTTTGATTAAGGCTTTATATGCATATAGACTGAGTCCTTTGACTAGAACGGAGAAATCCCCGGCTGGAATATTTTTAAATCGCGAGATTAGAACGAAGATTTCCATGTTGAGCAAGAAATCAGTAAGAGTGGGGAGATTGAAAAATAAAAAACAGAACAATAGATACAAAGTAAATGATAGAGTAAGATACAGATGGATGGAAAGAGGAAAACCGAAATGGATGTTTGGGATTGTAAAGAGAATAGTGGGAAGCAACAGCTGTATGATAGAAACTGATGGAATAGAAAGGAAAGTACACACTAACTATATGAGGAGAAGTATGGAGAGAAAGGATGTTTCGTCATCAGAAGAAGGAATAAGCTACCCAAGGCCTCAGACGTCAAGTCCCCTGACTCCTGCTACAATAGTAGCAGAATCTACACCTGGACCACCGACTGAATCTACACCTTCCCGGAGATATCCACTACGAGAGAGGAGACCACCGGATAGATATGTACCTTAATGAGTATTGCTATCTTAAAAAAGGGGGAGTTGATGTGGATGAACTTTTAAAAAATAATTAAATATGAGTGATTGAATATTAATTAATTTATTTTTCTATTGTTTTTTGACCAAGAAAAGGTAAAATTCAATCTATCAAAAGATATGTAAATTTTGTTCGTTCAATTTTAATTTTAATTTTAGTTTTGCTTGAGTTGCATGTAAATATACTTAAGGAAGAAAAATAAACTTCTTTTTCTTTTATAAGTGCAGACTTCTTCTGTTTGATATAAATTTCTAGAAAATTAATTAAACATCAAAGTTAACAGTTTTCTTCGATTACAGGGGCGTGCTGCATCATGAGTTCTTGCCACAGGGTCGAACGGTCAATAAGGAATATTACCTGCATGTTATGCGCAATTTGCGCGAAGCAATCCGCCAGAAACGCCCGGATTTGTGGAAGAACAAAAATTGGCTTTTGCACTACGATAAAGCCCCTGCTCACACATCGTTGCTTGTGCGCGACCTTTTGGCCAAAAACAACACACTAATGATGCCGCAGCCACCGTATTCCCCAGATCTGGCCCCTGTTACTTTTCTTGTTCCTTAAACTGAAGAGGCCCATGAAAGGACGACGTTACGCTACGCTTGACGAGATAAAGACGGCATCGAAAAAGGGGGAGAAAAATATTTTAAGAAATTATTTTTTAAAGTACTTCGAAGATTGGAAAAACCGTTGGCACAAGTGTATAATATCTTGGGGATTACTTTGATGAGGATAAAATAGGTATTCATGAATAAATAAATAATTTTTGAAAAAACACAAAAGTCGCGATACTTTTTGAAAACCCCTCGTACATCTTGAAAAGAATTGCAGAGCAAAAACAGACATCTATAAAGGAATTTTTAAAAACATCTTCATGATTCTTTTCAAATAATATTTCTAATTTTTTTTAAATTTCCATATTTATTTCCTTTCAACTATTATATTATTCAAATATAATTAAATATTATTTATATTTATTTATGTTTCTCTAAAATATGTATTAATGCCATTTTGTTCCTGATACTAAAAGTTCATAATGAATATTAAAGAATAATTAGAAGAAAAGTACACACACAATGGTTTCAATTAATATTGTCGCGGAGATAAACAAAGCAAGGGCAAATTTGGGAATAAATAATTTATTATAAGGGGTATTTATAGGTAGAAAGAGTTTTGTACAAATTACCCCAAGTTAAAAGTTAATCCTAATGCCCGACGTTAGCCACCCTCCCGTTTTCCTTATTTTCAGATCAGCTTCCCAGAAGCCCCCACACCTGTGGTCCCCTCTCCCCCCCCCCCTCCCCTCGGGGTCCAGGGATGATTGACCGTTGTCCCATCTGGATGGAGTTACATGACATTACTCCCTCTTTAGAAAAAACAGCGACCCGCTGATTAGCTTGTCTTAGACCTTGTTCTGGAAGGAAATCTATCACGGCCTGTGTTCCCTAGCAGAATGGAATGTTAAAATATCAATAAGCTTGAGGGATGAGTATATCTTTAGTAAATAAATTTATTTCAAGCTTTCGGGCTCAACAGCCCTTCGACAGGAAAATCACGCTACTGACGTTTTCGGATCTAATCCATATATATATATACATACACGAAGAAGCCGAAAATATACTACAGTTATGCAAAAACAGATTTACATAGTATATAAAACAATAAAACGGAAATATAAGTATACATATAGAGAGAATTTGAATGTCTACAATATGAACTGGTATGAGTTCATGGTATGGTGGGAGGTTTGGTGGCTGCAGGGAATAATACATTGTAAATTTCCGGTAGATCAATTTTTCGATTAAGGCTGTGGAATTTGCTTGACCGGAGGGATTCGATGACTAGTCTTTGATGTTTGCTGGAGATATTGGAATAATGAATTTTGGGTGATGTAATGTTGAAGGAATGGCCAGTTTCGTTGATATGCTGAACTATTAAGGATCTATGGTCTCGGTTATCAATATTTCTTTTGTGTTCATGAATTCTGATATTGACCTGTCTTCCAGTTTCACCCACGTAGATTCTTGGGCAATTTGAACATTATATTGAGTAAATAACGTTACGTGCCGTACTGTGAGGTTCATTATAATTGAGTTTCATTATTTGGTTTCGGAGAAGGGATCCTGAGGTAGGTGCGCAGGAGAAGTAGGTTTTAATTCCGAATTTTAACAAGAATCTGGCAATGGTGGATGCTAAAGGTGAATATGGCATACTGCAAATTGATCTGTATACTGGAGGCTGTATCTTTTTAGATGAATCGTAAAAGTGTCGTAATATAAAGGACATTGGGTATGCACAGTTTTTGAGGTTAGCTATTATGTTTTGTGTTTCAAGGGTCTTGTACTTCTGGAGGGAGCAGTGGGTATGTATTCGTTCTGAAAGTGCAATGACTGTATTGATCTTGTGACTGATTGGGCAGAAGGACGAGTATTGAACGTAATTAGGGCGGAAAGTTGGTTTATAATAAACGGTGGTGTGGAATTCATGCTGGTCACGGATAATTTTTATGTCAAGAAACGGAAGGATATTATTGTTCTCTTTTTCAACGGTGAAGTGGAGATCAGGGTGATAATTGTTTAGACTGTTGAGGATGTTTTCGGTTTGGGTGGTGGTGCAGATGCAAAAAATATCATCGATATACCTGCGCCAAAAGAATATGTCCCGGGGGAACTTGGCGGTGATCCATCGGTCTATTGCGCGCATTGAGATCTCTGCTATTGTAGTAGATAGAGGGCTTTCCATTGGGGACCCTTTTGCCTGCCTGTATGATTTGGAGTTATATGAAAATATGCAGTTATTTAGACATAAGGAAATAAGTTGTGTGATTTTTTGGATAATATCTGTATCAATATAATGCTCTTGCAGCAGTTCTTCTGTATCCCTTATGATCAGAGCATGTGGAAGGCTGGGGTATAAGGATTGTACGTCAAAAGACACCATGTTGCGGTCTGATTCAGGTTTGATTTTTAGGACTTCTCCCACAAAGGTTTGAGCGTTGGATATGGGGAATGGAGTATTTTGAAATCGGACGAACGGTTTTAGAAAATTGGCTAAAAATCTGGAAAGGGGGGCTGTTGGAGAAGAGAAAAAGGCCACTATAGGACGCAAGGGAGTTTCTGGTTTGTGTGTTTTTGGGAGGCCGTAAATATAAGGTTCAGTGTGTGGGCTGGACAGATTAGATAGGAATTCTTTAAGTTCGTCGTCTGTGATTCTGTGGTCGGTATTCATCTTTTTCAGTTCTTTTTTGAAAGATTTGTACGCAGAAATTTTAACACTTTCAGCTATGGGGTGGAACGTTGTTCGGTCTTCTAGGATTTTGAGCATTTTGCTGTTGTAGTCCGCCCGATCAAGGATGACTGTCTGTCCTCCCTTGTCAGCTTGGGTAATGACAATTTCTTTTTTGCTGCTTAGGTATTGTAACAATTTTCGCTCATGGGGATTGTAAAGGGGGTGATCAGGAGGTGAAACTATTAAATTAGTGACTTTGTTTCGTATAACGTTTATTTCGTGTAGATTGTGTCTGGTAATGGCTGATTCGATTCCACTTATGATTCTAATGGGGTCTGGTTTCTGAACTGTTCTGTATTTCATTCCTTTTGCTAGTAAGATTTCTTCGTCTAATGAAAAGGTGGTATTCGATAGGTTCACTATAGCACTTGTTATGTTTCGTGGGTTCAGTTTTGGACAGTTATATTTGCGGGCCCAATGTTCCAGTTTTTTGTGGTGCTTGGTCGTGATTTCTGTCCTTAGCGAGAGAACTTCTGAGGTGATACGTGTCACCATCTGGTACATTCTATGAGGTGGAACTACTCGAGAGGTGAGGCAAATCAATTCCTTGATGGTTTTGGAAAGAATACGGATATGTGAATAGCATCCCTGTGTTCTGCATCTTAATAGTTTCATTTGGGTGTCTTTGATTATTTTGGAGGAAAATGGGTTCTTCACTGGGTCCCTAATTCTCAATGGCGGTGGGATGAAATTCAACTCTTCGCACCTGCGATTGAAGGCAAGGTGGCATCGCCATCTGGTGAGCTGGATGGACTTTTTGCGGATCTGTTCAAGATAATAGTGGACTTCTCTATCCGACAATATATGATTCATGATGAAACTGAGGCTTATAATTAATAGGCTAATCCCATAATAGAATGTTGAAAAATTAATAAGCTTTTGACGTACAATCCTTATACCCCAGCCTTCCACATGCTCTGATCATAAGGGATACAGAAGAACTGCTGCAAGAACATCATATTGATACAGATATTATCCAAATAATCACACAACTTATTTTCTTATGTCTAAATAACTGCATATTTTCATATAACTCCAAATCATACAGGCAGGCAAAAGGGTCCCCAATGTGAAGCCCTCTATCTACTACAATAGCAGAGATCTCAATGCGCGCAATAGACCGATGGATCACCGCCAAGTTCCCCCGAGACATATTCTTTTGGCGCAGGTATATCGATGATATTTTTTGCATCTGCACCACCACCCAAACCGAAAACATCCTCAACAGTCTAAACAATTATCACCCTGATCTCCACTTCACCGTTGAAAAAGAGAACAAAAATATCCTTCCGTTTCTTGACATAAAAATTATCCATGACCAGCATGAATTCCACACCACCGTTTATTATAAACCAACTTTCCACCCTAATTACGTTCAATACTCGTCCTTCTGCCCAATCAGTCACAAGATCAATACAGTCATTGCACTTTCAGAACGAATACATACCCACTGCTCCCTCCAGAAGTACAAGACCCTTGAAACACAAAACATAATAGCCAACCTCAAAAACTGTGCATACCCAATGTCCTTTATATTACGACACTTTTACGATTCATCTAAAAAGATGCAGCCTCCAGTATACAGATCAATTTGCAGTATGCCATATTCACCTTTAGCATCCACCATTGCCAGATTCTTGTTAAAATTCGGAATTAAAACCTACTTCACCTGCGCACCTACCTCAGGATCCCTTCTCCGAAACCAAATAATGAAACTCAATTATAATGAACCTCACAGTACGGCACGTAACGTTATTTACTCAATAGAATGTTCAAATTGCCCAAGAATCTACGTGGGTGAAACTGGAAGACAGGTCAATATCAAAATTCATGAAAACAAAAGAAATATTGATAACCGAGACCATAGATCCTTAATAGTTCAGCATATCAACGAAACTGGCCATTCCTTCAACATTACTCACCCAAAATTCTTTATTCCAATATCTCCAGCAAACATCAAAGACTAGTCATCGAATCCCTCCTGTCAAGCAAATTCCACAGCCTTAATCGAAAAATTGATCTACCGGGAATTTACAATGTATTATTCCCTGCTGCCACCAAACCTCCCACCGTACCATGAACTCTGAGACCGCAAATTCAATAGTTAGTCTGTCCTGTGTTTCCAAAATATGCCATATTCTTTGTCTTATTCCATACCAGTTCATATTGTAGACATTCAAATTCTCTCTATATGTATACTTATATTTCCGTTTTATTGTTTTATTCACTATGTAAATCAGTTTTTTGCATAACTGTAGCATATTTTCACCTTCTACGTGTATATATATATGAATTAGATCCGAAAACGTCAGTAGCGTGATTTTCCTGTCGAAGGGCGGTTGAGCCCGAAAGCTTGAAATAAATTTATTTACTAAAGATACTCATCCCTCAAGCTTATTGATTTTTTAACATTCTATTATGGGATTAGCCTATTAATTATAATAATAAGAAGAATGGAATGTTGTTCTTCAGGGTCCAGGTAGGGCTTCATCCGAATGACATGAACGATTTCCTTGGATTTCCGTGATCGAGGAGACGGGTCCACGGGCTCTACTTCATACGTAACTTCTGAAAGCTTCTTGGTCACCTTGTAGGGACCGAAGTATCTCTTCAGTAGCTTTTCTGAGAGCCCTACCTTTCGGAAGGGAGTAAAAACCCACACAAGATCATCCTTCTGGTAATAGACTGGAGTATGTTTCTGGTCGTAATGTCTACGGTCTTTCGCCTGTGATTGTAGAAGGCGTGATCGGGAGAGTTGACGCGCTTCCTCAGCTCTGGTCACAAGTTCTCCAACGAAGTCGTCAGAGATCTCATCTGGTAGGTAGGGTAGTACGGCATCGATGTAGGTCTCGGCCTCGCGTAGCCGGTCGCCTCCTGTTTAGCAGTGTTATAAGCAAAGGTTACGTAGGGTAAAACTTGGTCCCAGTCCTTCTGCTCAACACCTGTGTACATGGACAACATGTCTCTCAGAGTTTTGTTGAACCTTTCAGTCAGGCCGTTGGTCTGGGGATGGTAGGCCGTTGTAAATCTGTGCACAATTCCGCACAAAGCATTGGTCTCTTTTATTACTTGAGAAATGAAATTTCTTCCGCGATCTAGGAGCTTCATGCTTCAAGATAACATCTTCAACCAGGAACTTAGCTGTTTCGATTGCTCCTCCGTCTGGGATCGCTTTCGTCATGGCATACCTTGTCATATAATCGGTGCACACAATGATCCAACGGTTTCCATCTTTAGAAACAGGAAATATTCCAAGGAGATCTACCCCGACCTTATAGAATGGCTTTTCTACAGGTGGTATGGATACAAGTTGTCCAGCCGGACGTCGAGGTAATTTCTTCCTTCGTTGACACTCCCGACAATGGCTTACATATTGGCGAACAGTTCTATAAAGGCCAGGCCAATAGAATCGTTTCTTCACTTTGTCATACGTTCGGGCGAAACCCAAATGCCCAGCTGTAGGAGCGTCATGTGAATCTGCCATAACTTCCGATCTTAAGTGTTTAGGAATCATCATAAGCCAGGGTCTTCCAGTTGTGCTATAGTTTTTCTTGTATAAGATGCCGTCGATAATGCTGAAATCCTTTCTGGTGTAGCCTGAGTTTAAATTATCGATTATTTTAGCTAAATCCGCGTCTTTAGTCTGCTCTATATCGACGTTGGTTAGTGACATCACAGCACTTGGTTGATCGTTCTCAAGCGGGCTCCTTGACAGACAATCGGCATCCTTATGTTTGCGTCCGCTCTTGTAGATAACGGTCACGTCAAATTCTTGCAACTTCAGCGCCCATCTTGCCAAACGGCCAGAAGGATCTTTCTGTCCTACCAACCAACATAGAGAATGATGGTCAGTAACAACCGTGAATGGTCGACCAAACAAATATGGACGGAATTTGCTAATAGACCAGACTACAGCAAGGCATTCTTTTTCTGTTGTAGAATAGTTATGTTCAGCCTTTGTCAAGCTTCTAGATGCATAAGCTATAGGCCGCTCCTTTCCACCTTGTATTTGTAGAAGAACAGCTCCAATACCATGTCCGCTTGCATCCGTGTGTAGATGGGTATCAGCGGATTCATCAGAGTGTCCCAAGACAGGCTCTGAATTTAGAGCTGTTTTAAGGACTTCAAACGCTTTCTCTTGAGCTGCATCCCAATAGAATTGTTTTTCAGTCTTCAATAGGTCATGCAAAGATCTAGCTTTGTCATCAAAGTTTTCAATAAATCTTCGGTAATAGGAACATAATCCAAGAAAGCTCTTCAGTTCAGAGATATTCCTTGGCCTCGGAAATTTAGAGACGGCTACAACTTTATCTGGATCTGGTTGAATTCCATTGGCGTCAACAAGGTGTCCTAAAATCTTTATCCTCCTTGATCCAAAAAGACACTTTTTGTGGTTCAAGCTTATTCCAGGTTTCTGGATGCACCTTAATACAAGTTGTAGACGACGTAGATATTCCTCAAAGGTAGGTGCGTAAACTACGATGTCGTCCAGTTAGCAAAGGCACATGTTCCATTCAAGACTGCCCAGAACACTATCTATCATCCTTTCAAACGTTGCTGGAGCGTTGCATAAAGCGAAAGGCATTACTTGGAATTCATACAGCCCATCTGGAGTGATGAAGGCAGTTTTCTCCCTGTCTTTTTCGTCCACTTCAATCTGCCAATACCCGGACCGAAGATCCATCGTGGAGAAGTAACTAGAGCCAGCTAAACTGTCCAAGGCATCGTCAATACGTGGTAGCGGGTAAACATCTTTTTTTTTGTTATTTTATTTAATCGACGATAATCTACGAAGAATCTCCAGGTCCCATCTTTCTTTCGAACTAGAATAACTGGAGATGACCAAGGACTTTCGGAGGGCTTCACGATGTTATTTTCAATCATATTGTTCACTTCATCTTGAATTAGTCGTTGTTCACTTGGTGCTACTCTATAGGGCCGCTGTTTGATAGGAGAGTGGTCTCCTGTGTTTATCTTGTGCTTCACAGTACTGGTGGGCTTAATAGGAGTTCCCCCAAAGTCAAATATGTCAATAAACTCGTCAAGGCATGAAACAAGCTGTAACCTTTGAATTTCAGACAGCCCTGGATCTAGAGTAAGGTTTAGGTTCTGTGATAATTTACGTGATTTTAGCTGCGTTTCTTGTAACTTATCGCTGGATTCGATAAGACTGCAGATATTTCCATTCTCATAACTTTCAATGGTGCACATATTCATTCCTGATGGAATTAGTTGCGGCCAAGACGCTCCATTCGCAACCCAAATGCTACCTCGGCCGTGTAGAAATGTAACCAATGAGTTTGGTATAAGAACTTATTTTCTTAATAATAAGTCCTTAGAAGTTGAGACTAAAATATCCCTAACACCGCATACTTCTTCGTTTATCACACTGATCTTCTTTATTGATTTAGGCGGGATGACAAAGTCGTCGGAAGCAAACAATCTCTAGTTTTCCTCCTCTCGAGATTCCAGGACGGAGGTTTCCCCGAGATGGAGTTCATTTCTGCCACAATCAATGACGGCTTCGGTGGCCTTGAAGAAGTCCCATCCGAATATGATGTCATGGCTGCATTCCACCATAACAACGAATTCAAAGGATATCTTCAGACCATTAACTTCTATGTTCAGGACACATTTTCCTAGGATCTCTATTAAATTTTTATTTGCGGCTTTAAGAATGGGCCCTGGTTCTTTGAAGAGAGGTGTCTTTAGTTCGCGTCGAAATTTGTCTGAAATAACAGAAAAGTCTGCTCCTGAATCCACCAATGCTTTAATTTTGCGTCCGTTTATTTCGATCATAACAAAATTTTCTTTTAATTTAGCGGCGATATACCCTGGAGGATTTTCCTCAATGGCGACCTCACCCCCGGTAGAAGCCGCTCCACCTAGTTTTTCAAATTCTGAGGATTGGGAGAACGGCTGAAACGACGGGCTGGCGCCTGGGATTGTCTTCGGGCTGGCGACCTTGCACGGCTTGGATGTGGGGAAGAGCTCCGGTAGAAGTACGTCGAGGTTTGGGGCGTTACATAGTCGTCGTCGGTGTCATATCGAGGGGGTCGACTCGAAAATCCAACATTTCTTCCTTCTCCGCCATTCCTTGACCTGGCTTCAGCGAAGACCTGCCGTCGTTCCCTACAATAACGGACGACATGTCCGGGTCGTCCGCAGTGGAAGCAGATTGGTTTGTCGTCGTAGGTTCTCCAATGTTCCGTCTTCCTGGGTTGGGTTGGTCGGTCGATATTATAGGGTGTGCGTGGTTGTTATTGTACCACGTTGATTTGTGCTCTGGTAGGTTGGAGAACACGGCTAACTTCTTCCCTCACAGTCTGTTCCAGGGCGTTCACTTCTCGGAGAGGATTGACCACTTCAGGTGGTGAGAGGACCTTTTGTATTTCTTCTCTAACGATGCGGCGAATTAAGCCGGCCAAGTCGTCTGAGTCGTCAGCACATGAAATGGGCATTACGTTTGACAACCTGGCGAATTTCATACGGCCGATCCTGCGCTGCTTGACGGTTATTAGATGACGGCAAAACTTCAGGATTTCATCTACCGTCTGTATCTCTTTCGCCACCAATACCTGGTGTGTGTCCTCCGAAATTCCCTTTATAATGTGAGCAACTATCTCACCTTCTTCCATGCGAGGGTTCACCTGGTGGCAGAGACTAAGAATCTGCTGGATATATGACTCGCTGGATTCCTCGGCCTTCTGTGCTCTTGACTTCAGAACTTCCTCGGCGCGTCGAGCAGAATCTTCCTGCAGTCCGAACACACCGCGGAATGCGTCTTCAAAGCTTATCCACGAGTTGAGCGATTCTTCGTTATTATCAAACCACCTTCCAGCAGTTCCGTTCAAGTAAAAGACGACGTTGGCAAGCTTCATAGTGTCGTCCCATCTGTTGTACTTCGACACTCTCTCGTATTCCTTCAACCACTGTCCAGGGTTTATATTTCCATTTCCAGAAAAGGTAGAAGGATCTCGTTGGCGCTGACAAAGGAGGTAGGATCCGTTAACAGTAGGTCTGTGGTCGTCTTCCATTTCTTTTCGTTGTTGCAAAGGTTGAAGAATTGGTTCACGTCCCTGTAGACGTCGACTTCTTCGAAGTTCCGTCACGTTACCCAGCGTCTCCGCCAAAATATGTCGCGGAGATAAATAAAGCAAGGGCAAATTTGGGAATAAATAATTTATTATAAGGGGTATTTATAGGGAGAGAGAGTTTTGTACAACTTACCCCAAGTTAAAAGTTAATCCTAATGCCCGACGTTAGCAACCGCTCCGTTTTCCTTATTTTCAGATCAGCTTCCCAGAAGCCCCCACACCTGTGGTCCCCCCCCCCCCCCCGGGGTGAAGGGATGATTGACAGTTGTCCCATCTGGATGGAGCTACTTGACAATATCATCAATTTATATAAATATTGCACAGATATTTTGAAATGATATTATTTTAGCAAGTTGGATTATAAGATAATCATCTGAATAACTTTAAATCAACCGAAAGCTCTGATCCCTTAGGGTGTTAAAGAGTATCGACTGTATTGTGTTTGCTAATGACTGCGACTACATTTTAAACTATTTTTTTAAGAGATAAAAAAAACAAAGGCCAGAACAAAAATTAATAGAAAAAAAATACGAAAGACCATTATTTACATACAGTAACGCTTATTTTGTAAAGATTTTTTTAAAATTAAATTGTGTGCACTTACCGTAACTTAGTAATATAAATTTCTTTCTAAATACTCAATTATTTTGTAAAAAAAAAGTAACACTAGCATAAAAAGATATTTCAAAAAATGTACGCAAGCAACTTGAAAAAAAAAAGGCAGAATGCTCATTGGTCTCTTAATTGGCCTGGTGTTGCTACTTCGCATCGTATTTACTCCGCGTAAAAAAAAAATTTTCAAATTAAAAATTAAATAATAAAAATTACTAATCAAAATATATAGCCGAATATTTTCCTCCGGTTTACAAAAAGCGACATGCAAAATTTGGTACCAATTGGTTCAGTAGTTTTTGAGTTTATCGCGAAACAGACAACAGACATTGACTTTTATATTTGAGAAGGAAGATATGGATGATGCACATATACACAATTTATTTATATTTAAATCACAGATATAAACCTTTTATATATAGATATATTTTAAAAGTTTGATTAAATTTGTTTAAATAAATATTTTATTTATATAATAGAATATATTATTTGCGTTTTTTTACAACGGTGTAAAAGTATTTATAAAAACAATAGAAAACAAAATAAGTGGGTCAGGTGTTAATATAAAGGATGTATATGTAAATACGAGGTGTGTTCAAAAGGTATCGCGAATTTTGAATTTTCGCGGGTTACGTATATTCGAATTTCGATCTTTTTGTGGCTTTATGTTGGTACTCATGTCTCTCACTTATGCCGACAAGCTCGGCCATTTTGAATGTTCACTTAATTGTTGACAGCTGCTTTGCTTGCAGGTGTTTTGGATCGTCTTCGATTTTTACCTATTAAAAAAATGGATCAAAGAACCTGTATCAAATTTTGTGTGAAAAACGAAATTAAGTGCGCGGATGCATTCCGAATGTTGACTGTGGCATACGGAGAAGCTACCTTGGACCGAAGCAACGTTTATCGGTGGTACAAAATTTTCTCAGAAGGCCGAGAAGATGTGAACGACGAAGAGCGTGCCGGACGCCCAGGCACTTCAACAACAGACGAAAAAAATTAATTAAGTGGAGAAAATGATATTGGCCAATCGTCGAATCACCGTTAGAGAAGTTGCTGAGGACCTAAACATAACGATTGACTCGTGCCATTCGATTTTTATCAATGATTTGGGCATGAGACGGGTCGCCGCGAAATTCATACCAAAATTGCTCAATTGCGACCAAAAACAGCATCGCATGAACATTGCTAACGAGATGTTGGACTCTGTCCGCGACGACCCAAATTTGCTCAAGAGGGTCATAACTGGTGACGAAGCGTGGGTTTATGGTTATGACGTGGAAACCAAAGCTCAATCATCTCAATGGGAGCTGCCGCACGAACTAAGACCGAAAAAAGCGCGCCAAGTTCGGTCGAATGTGAAAGTTTTGCTGACAGTTTTCTTCGATTGCAGGGGCGTGCTGCATCATGAGTTCTTGCCACAGGGTAGAACGGTCAATAAGGAATATTACCTGCAAGTTATGCGCAATTTGCGCGAAGCAATCCTCCAGAAATGCCCGGAATTGTGGAAGAACAAAAATTGGCTTTTGCACCACGATAACGCCCCTGCTCACACATCGTTGCTTGTGCGCGACTTTTTGGCCAAAAACAACACATTAATGGTATCGGAGCCACCGTATTCCCCAGATCTGGTCCCCTGTGACTTTTTCTTGTTCCCTAAACTGAAGAGGCCCATGAAAGGACGACGTTACGCTACGCTTGACGAGATAAAGACGGCATCGAAGGAGGAGCTGAAAAAGATTTTGAAAAATGATTTTTTGAAGTGCTTCGAAGATTGGAAAAACCGTTGGCCCAAGTGTATAATATATTATGGGGATTACTTTGAAGGGGACAAAATAAGTATTCATGAATAAATAAATAATTTTTGAAAAAACACAAAAGTCGCGATACATTTCGAACACACCTCGTATATGACAATTTAAAAAGATATGTTATGAACCCGGGTAAGCCAACAAGTGAGTTGGAAGCAGTCGGGGTTGAGTGGCAAGGCGTGCAGAGTGGGAAGTCCGCACAGGACAGTAAGGACAAAGTTTGGGATCAAAAGCCGCTCTCCCAGGGCGTCTCAAGTGGCACCAGAACCAAGGGAAAGTTGAGGATTAACAGAGGAAAGCTCTGCGTTCAGCCTGAGTACCACTTCAAACATATTAGAAACCCTTCTATATTTTCGGGGGAACCGGGCCAAAGCCCGGAGAAATGGTTGAAAGAGTACCATCGTGTAGCTCGGTTCAACTGCTGGGACAGTTCCATGTGCCTGGCGAATGTTTACTTCTTCCTCTCAGGAACGGCCAAAGTCTGGTTCGAGAATGTAGAGGAACAAATAACCTCATGGGAACTTTTTGAGACAATGTTGTCTCAGGCCTTTGGACATCACGCCAGCGAAAAAGACCAGGTTTTAGAAAAACTAAAAGCCAGGGCCCAAAGAAAGGGAGAGTCTAGTGAGGCGTATATTCAAGACGTCCTCTATTTATGTCGGCAAATTAACCCCAACATGAATGAAAACGAGAAAGTTGCTCATTCAGTCAAGGGGGTCTCTGAGGAAATTTACAGAGCAATTGTCACCTTTGAAATTGCCACCACCGAGGAGTTTATAAGGTGGTGTCGAAAAATCGAACTATCTCAAAAGAAGCGTGTGAACACGCGGATAGTTTTTGATAGACTGCCGAATGCTGCCGCCATCAACCCAGCAGAATCGAAATCTATGGAGGACCTCATTAGACGTATCGTCCGAGAAGAAATTTACCATGCATTGAATCCCGAGCCAGCCACTCTCAAACCATCTTCCCTGGATCTAATTATCCGAGAGGAAGTTGAAAGGAACCTGTCTGCAATTTCGCAGCCCGTTCAAAGGTCAATGCCACGACAACAGTACTCTAACCGACCCCAAATATTCAAACAGACGCCACGAAAGCAGTTCCTGAACCAAAGACCACCGGTACCCAACCAGACATCACCACAGAGAAGAACTGATGAATGGAGGACACACGAAAACGTTCCAATATGTTTCCATTGCGGTCGCCCGGGACATGTAGCCCGATATTGCCGGGACAGAAGGCGTGTTTTCGAGGAAGCCAGGGTAAGAAGGCCGACCTACTCTAATAATTACAATACCTGGTTCAATCAAAATGCCGAAGAAGTTGAGTTTGTAGATCGCCGCTTTCGAAACCCGTCGCCCTATCCTGGCCGTGGAAGATCCCCCTCAAGACGAAACGCAACGCCGTCGCCCTCTCGCCGATCCAGTCAATCTCCTCGCCGTCTAAGCCAGGGAAACTAAGAAGAGCGACCGAGACTGGAGGTACGGCCGCTGACGATAGTAGAAATCCTCCCCCTATTATACTACTGCGAACATGAAACGGAACTACGTTGTTATCACCATAAATGGACAGAATGTTGAGGACTTAGTCGATTCTGGAGCCGATTATCCCGTAATCTCGGAAAGTTTTCGCCGATATTTGAAAATTCCGTTCTTTGCAGAAAAAGGGCCTGTACTGAGAGTCGCCAATAGGAAACACATCGAAACTCTGGGACGATGCAACTTAAAAGTGTCAATTGAAGAACTTGAGATTCATTTTACTTTTGTTGTCTTCTCTGAATGTAGCCATCACATAATACTTGGTCTTGATTTCTTTCGAGCCACAAGTGCAGTGATTGATTGAGGAAGAGGTGAAATACATTTGAAGGAAAGTGTGAACGACGGCCTAGAAGAAGATCTGCCTACACATGCGTTAGAAGACTGTTTTGTTCCAGCTCGCTCAATTAAGAAAATCACGGTTATTAACGAAGATATTCGAGGTGGAAAAGATCTAATGATAGAAGGAAGCAAAGATCTCATCTTAAAAAAAGAATTGGTCATACCATCATCCATAATTAACTTCCATCACGGCAGAGGGGAGATATGGGTAACTAATGGGACTTCTCAGAATCAAATAATCCCAGCTGGTATGCTTGTAGGATACTTGAGGAAAATTGGAAGTAGCGGAATCTACAGTGTTGACACAGCTGAAGACGATAAAACTCAATCAAACATTAAGAATGAAGATAGACGCCAACAAATCTTATCTCTGGTAGACGAGAGATTAAACGAAGAACAAAAGTCAATGATTGCAGAATGTTTAGAAAAGTACTCAGAGGTTTTCGATTTTGATAGAAAATCATTCAGTACAACCTCCAATGTGAAACATAAAATCGACACTTCAGACAGCCTTCCTATTAAACAACGACCATACCGGGTGTCTCCTGTCGAAAGACGAGCTATACAAAGTGAAGTCGATAAAATGATGAAGATGGGAATTGTACAACCGTCCGAAAGTCCTTGGTCGTCCCCAGTAGTTTTGGTTAAAAAGAAAGATGGGTCCTGGAGATTTTGTGTATAGACTACCGAAAGCTTAACAAGGTCACCAAAAAGGATGTGTATCCTTTACCTAGAAATGATGATGTTTTGGATAGCTTAACAGGAGCTAAATTCTTTTCCAGCATGGATCTACGTACAGGATACTGGCAGATAGAAATCGACGAGGAAGATCGGGAGAAGACAGCTTTCATCACCCCTGATGGCTTATATGAGTTCCGGGTAATGCCCTTCGGTTTATGCAACGCACCGGCAACATTCGAAAGAATGATGGACAAGCTACTAGCAGGATTGAAATGGACAATTTGTCTTTGTTATTTAGACGATATAATTGTTTATGCTACATCCTTTAAAGAACATATTGAACGCCTAGGGAAAGTTCTCAGATGCATCCAGCAAGCAGGCTTGTGTATTAATCATGAGAAGTGCCATTTTGGGTCAAGAGAAATCAAAGTGTTAGGACATCTGGTTACAGAAAGCGGCATTCGCCCTGATCCCGACAAAATCGAAGCAATTACAAATTTCCCGACTCCAAAAACAACAACTGAAGTAAGAAGCTTCATGGGGTTGTGTTCATATTACAGGCGATTTGTGAAAGATTTTGCAAATAAAGCAAAGCCGTTGCACGACCTCCTGAGGAATAACGTGAAGTTATTTTGGTCGAACGAACAAGAACAATCTTTCCAAATATTAAAATCAGCCCTAACTACCGATCCTGTGCTTGGCCATTTTAAAGAAGACGCTGAGACACTTGTACATACCGACGCGAGTGGATATGGCGTCGGAGCAGTGTTGACCCAACTGGTAGAAGGAAAAGAAAAGCCTATCGCCTATGCATCAAGAACACTTAACGCCGCAGAAAAAAATTATTCCACGACGGAGAGGGAATGCCTAGCTGTAGTTTGGGTCATTTACAAGTTCAGACCATATTTGTTTGGAAAACACTTCACCGTCGTCTCCGACCATCATTCCCTGTGTTGGCTAGCTAATGTAAAGGATCCATCGGGAAGGCTAGCCAGATGGGCCTTGCGACTTAAAGAGTTCGACATATCTATTGTGTATAAGAATGGTAAAAGACACCAAGATGCGGATTGCCTCTCAAGAAGTCCTCTCCCCCAATCCAACGAAGATAACATACCAGAATTGTCTTCAATTACCGACATAAGAGCAAAGAAGCGATGTCCAGACCAAAAAAATAATTCAGGAAATTGATTCCAAAAGTGAAAGTGGATACAAAATAATCGACGGCATCCTCTACCGCAAAAACTACGATCCCATGGGCAAACCTTGGCTCTTAGTAGTGCCCAAACAAATGAGGGTTGACATTTTGAGGGAAGCCCACGATGCACCAATGGCGGGACACCTGGGATTTGCCAAAACATACGACCGCGTTAGAAGAAATTATTTCTGGCCCGGCTTGCATATATCTGTGCGACAATATGTGGCACATTGTCGAGAATGTCAACGGCGAAAAGGTTCTACCGAACGTCCACCAGGGCAACTTGTGCCAATTCCGCCGGTATCCCGACCTTTTGAGAAAATAGGGATAGATTTGTTAGGAAGATTCCCTACCTTGAACGATGGCAATAAATGGACCGTGGTCGCGACAGACTATCTAACAAGGTATGCTATGACCAAAGCCATACCAAATGGAAGTTCGGAAGAAGTTGGAAAATTTATAGTGGAAGACGTGATCCTCAAACATGGAGCCCCCAGAGAATTGATTTCAGACCGAGGTCGAACGTTTATATCCCACACAATACGGGATATTAACAACCTCTGTGGAACCGCATATCGCTTTACTTCTGCCTACCACCCCCAGACAAATGGCCTGACCGAGAGACTCAACAAGACACTTGGTGACATGCTGTCTATGTATGTTGATGTAGACCAAAGAAACTGGGATTCAGTTCTCCCTTACGTAACTTTTGCCTATAACACCGCCAAACAGGAAACCACCGGGTTTAGCCCTTTCTATCTTGTACACGGACGCGATGTCGAGACCCCATTGGACACCATCCTGACGTATAGAGAGGAAGCCAATCTGGAAGACTACGTGGAGTTGGTCACAAATGCCGAGGACGCACGCCAGCTGGCCCGTTTGAACATCTTAAAGGCGCAAGAAAAAGACAAATCTCGATACGACAAAAGCCATAGACCTGTCCAGTACCGCACGGAAGACCTTGTGTGGGTGTACACACCTGTGCGTAAATAAGGACTGTCGGAGAAGCTACTTAAAAGATACTTCGGCCCCTATAAAGTTGTGAGACAACTGTCTGAAGTAACTTATGAAGTAGAGGCCTTGGAGAGGAGACCCAGACAACGGAATATCAAAGACATCGTCCACGTCCTGCGGATGAAACCATACAGAAGCCCAGAAGAACAAACACAGGACTGATCACATAGTGTAGATTTTTTTTTTTAAGCAGCGGGTCGCTGCTTATTTTTGAAAAGGGGAGTAATGTCATAACCAAAAATGTACATAGCTTGTAACTGTAAATAATACATCGGCAGCTTGGCGAATGTTATGTACCTAAGCCCCGATAGGTGGCGCGCGCTGTCAGCTCGGCAAGTGTTATGTACCTAAGCTCCGATAGATGGCGGGCGCGCTAGGCGGCAAGTTTTGTAAACAATAGTCGCCATCTTGAGGGGTGTAGCCGAACGCCAGCCGTTTGGGTCTCTGACATTACTTCCTTAATTTACCATTATTTTTATCCATTTAACTTAGTTTACCTCTATTTCTTTTTATCCCTCAAACTTATTAACTATTTAAAGTCATCTAATAAATTATTATTTTATTCTACCCAAACGACTCGTCACCTTCATTACTGTGACAATATATATAATTCTGAAAATAGAGCAATCCTAATTGTTATATTTGTTTATAAAGGGCACATCTTGGATTCAATAAATAATCTTTTTATTTCCGATATTTCGATGGGCTAAACGACCATCTTTTTCTAGGATCTCATCCTTTTTCGCGGCAAGCCGCGCGTTACACTTGAGACGTGTAGTGAGACGCCCGTGTCTCAAGTGTAACGCGCGGCTTGCCGCGAAAAAGGATGAGATCCTAGAAAAAGATGGTCGTTTAGCCCATCGAAATATCGGAAATAAAAAGATTATTTATTGAATCCAAGATGTGCCCTTTATAAACAAATATAATTCATTGAGAAAAAAAATATTAATTAATTATCAAATTCACAAAAGTGACAATATCTTATTTAAAATATAATAAATGTTTTCAAAAAACTATGTGTTTCAAAAATATATTTAAACGCATATAACAATATTTATATACATTTATGAATCAATATATAGATGGATTGGATGTTTTCTAGAATCGTTTCAACAAATGTTCGTTAGGCGAACTTTTACTCGGATAAAAACCGGGCGAAGCCGGGTATATTCGCTAAATACAGTAATTTACAAATCTTCGTTTGTGGCAAGATACTATTCCTTCAACACAAATTACCGAGTGGACCAATTAATAATGACTTTTTTCAACTTATCGAGTATTTTTCAAGGGACCGGGAAAATTTTCAAATTATCGAGAGTATAGACAAGTATAGATTCAGTAGAGATTGGATTTTGCTAGAATCTTTTTGACAAATGTTTGTTAGGCAAACTTATACTCGGGTAAAAATCGAACAAAGCCAGGAACATATATATATGTTTGTCGGCTATGCACGTCCTCAATATGTAACTAATATCGCTGAAATTTGAAGAGGACAGAGAGTTAAATCTGGAAGTTTTTGACGCACTTTTGGCCAAGAAAAATTATAATTAACCAAGTACTGAGTAACAATTTTTTTATAGTCAGAAATGATCATGACAATTTTGTTGTATCATGCTTGATTGACATATACAAAATTCTTTAGGGGAATATTCACTAAAGCAGTCCACGGGCGGAGCCAGATAATAATTTTTAGTATGCAGTAACAAAATTCTATTAGCGAAACATTCACTCGAGCAGAAGGCACACGGAGCCAGGTCACCTCTATATATAAAATATCGTTTCTAGGCATTTTGGCTAAGATCATGTAGTATTTCTCTGGATATTTTTATTTATATATATCTTTTCAAAAATCTATTCAGTAGAGAGAGTGGTTATATTTTTTCGAAAAATATATTGTATATTCTTTCTTCCTTTATATCTATAAAAATGAAATCCAAAATCGATTTTTTTATCGCGGGAAGGTTTCTGGTTTGAATTTGATTTGAAATAAACATTCGTTGGAATTTCATTTTCAAATTTTATACTTTCACTGGCAAGCAGCGCCTCTCGAGGCATCTGGGGAAATTACATTTATTATTAATAAATTATAATAAATTGTAAAAACGCTATAATGTTTTCCAAGTATAATAAATTTAATTTGAGAATTTAGTGATATAATATTCTAATGAGTTGTAAAAAAACTTGGCATATCAATATTAATATATATTTTAAAAAAATATTGTAACGCTTTTGTGTTAAATGGTAAAATGTAATATTAAAATATATTATTACATTGTTAATTTAATTTGTTGTTTATAATAATGAAAATGCAAATAAAATTGTTGTAGTTTATTTTTATCGTTTTTTAATATAAAAAAATAACATTGTATGTGATGAAGATAACAAAAATAATTTTTAAAATAATATACATAATTCATTGTGAAAAAAAAAAAGAAATAGCCTATATATTTATGAAATTGAATGTCTGTCTGTCTGTCTGTATTCTATAGATTCAAAAACCATACATCCAATCGCCGTGAAATTTTGGGATATTATTAGGTATATCCCCGGGAAGGTTTTAGAAAAATAATTTCCTGAATAACTTGAATATCCTTAGAGTTATTTGCAGATTTAACTCGCAAGCAGCGCCACCATTGCGACGATGATAACAAGTTTTTTTATCTATATGTTTTATTATCACTAATTTTATTATTTTAAAGATTATTTATCAAAAGTAATATTATCTCAGGATGACACGGCAATTTATTTGAGACAAGAATAATGATACAATTCCAAGGTGAAAATACTATTCCTTTAACTTCCAATCACCGAGGAAACCAATTAATATTGATTTTATTCAACTTATCGATTATTTTTCAAGGGACCGGGGAAAAAAGGTTCACTAGATAAAACGATGATTTTGTAATGTAGAAAATTAGGAAAGACAAAATTCAGGATGACACGGCACACAGGGACCGGGAAAAAATGTTCACTTTATCGAGAGATTCAAATTTACGAGTTTCAAATTATCAAAATATATATATTATTTGTTTTATTAGTCTATAGAGAATTGTTTTAACAAATGTTCGTTAGACAAACCTCTACTTGGGTAAAACCCGGGCGAAGCCGGGTACATCCGCTAGTTAATTATAAAATTCACAAACCTCACAATATCTTATTTAAAATTTAATAAATGTTTTAAAAATAATTATGTTTCAAAAATATATTTGAACGCCTATACCAATATTTATATTTATGAAAAAAGGCATCTCCTTATCGTGCAACTGAAAGTTGCTGATGGCTTGCGCCATCTTTCGGAATAAATATCAACTATTCTCGTTGATTTTTAATTATTCCAGAATTGCCCAAATACCCATTCTTGATTAATCAAGAAAAGCTAACCACGGACGCGTTTCGGGCTGTTGGCCCTCATCAGCGTGGTGCAAGCTGTACCTCAACGAGAGAAAATATATTTATTTACGGGGCTGCTAACCAAAACAAATGATTTTTGAGCCCCAATGGCCGCGTAAAGCGGGATATATAATACCACTATGACCAGGCTGGAGAGGCTAGGGACAGGATCTCCGTTAAGGGAAGAGGCAGGTTAGGCCGGATAGGGTCCGTGGAGGTCAGTAGACAGGAAGAAAGCGGGAGGACTAAAACTTTGCAGCTCTAGCTCTGGCAGTTGTGCAAGACATTGATCTTGCCTCGTGGTCGGCAGAGAGGCCCTTGGCTGAGAAGTTGGCGCACTTGGCCGTGCGCGAGTTGGCAAAAGTTGGGCCATCGGGAAAGAGAGAAAAAAATCTTTATTTACGATGCTGCTAACCAAAACAAATTATTTTTGAGCCCCAATGGCCTCGTAAAGCGGAATATATAAAACCACTATGACCAGGCTGGAGGCTAGGGACAGGATCAAGTTAGGGAAGAGGCAGGTTAGGCCGGATTTGGTCCGCGGAGGTCAGGAGGCAGGAAGAAGGCGGGAGGACTTAGAACTTTGCAGCTCTAGCTCTGGCAGTTGGGCAAGACATTGATTTTGCCTCGTGGTCGGCAGAGAGGCCCTTGGCTGAGAAGTTGGCGCACTTGGCCGTGCGCGGGTTGGCAAAAGTTGGGCCATCGGGAAAAAGAGAAAAAATCTTTATTTACGATGCTGCTAACCAAAACAAATTATTTTTGAGCCCCAATGGCCGCGTAAAGCGGAATATATAAAACCACTATGACCAGGCTGGAGGCTAGGGACAGGATCTCCGTTTGGGAAGAGGCAGGTTAGGCCGGATTTGGTCCGCGGAGGTCAGAAGGCAGGAAGAAGGCGGGAGGACTAGAACTTTGCAGCTCTAGCTCTGGCAGTTGGGCAAGACATTGATTTTGCCTCGTGGTCGGCAGAGAGGCCCTTGGCTGAGCAGTTCGCGCACTTGGCCGTGCGCGGGTTGGCAAGATTTGGACAGCTTCGGCCTTGGTGGTCACCAGAAGCGCAGTGGAAGCAGGTGGCCGTAACCTGGTGCACCAATCGGCGTTGTGGCCGTAGCCACAGCAGCGGTAGCAGACGCGGACGCGGACAGACTCCTCGTAGTTCAGGATCACTTGGTCCACAATGAATTGCCGCGTCTTCCAATGGCCTTGTAGGAAGCAAATTCCAGCTCAATAAAGGCCGTGCAGGTTCAATTTCTGGTCGGAGATCTGTGTGCCACTCGGACAGACTTGTCTCCAGGAAGCTGGCTGAGGGAATCTCTGGAAAGGAAGGCCTTTACAATGTCCTTATCTGCGGTTTCCGCCTCCACGTTGAAGAGGCAGATTCTTGGGAGGAATTGCCTCAGTTCCCGGACTTTCAGGCCTTGGAGCTCGTTGTCAAGGGCAGAGCTGACGGCAGGAATGGCCTCTTGATTGTTGGAATGCAGCACCAGTTTTCCCCTGGTGCGCAGAGACGCCCAGACGCCTTGGGGCAGAGTGTGGGCAGCGCGGACAGCTTTGAGGATGTCCCGTGAGTCAGCCTGAGGGTTATCTGCTATAACCACGATGTGGGCCGCAGATTTCTTCCCATTGAGGGTGTCTTTGTCAACGGCAGGCTTGGGGGCGCGGGAAGATGCAGGCTTGGCTGTAACCAGTGATTTGGTCCTCGTAGCGGGTGGGTTTGACGCCTCTGACTGCTTCCTCTTGGTTAGAGCAGGATCTGGCTTCTTGGGATCAGTAACTGCCACAGGGATAGAAGTTGGGGCGGGGGTGGCAGCAGGGCTAGTTTGAGTGGTTTGGCAGGTTTTCTTGGGCATTTGGGCATCCATGATATAATCCAGTTCCATGAAGTCATTCACGGTGCCGCGAGGTTCTTCACACCCTAACTAGGCATTTGATTATTTCCGTTCGATGCTCAATGAAGCAAACAAGGTACAGGTGAAGAGCTGCTAGGGAGGGCTGGCCGAGGGATTGCAGGATTTGGTAGTGGCGGGATATGACCATGTTTTCTTCAACAAGAGCCGCGATGTCAACCGAGGGTTGAGAGGGCTTGTTGGCTTTCTTCTTCTTCTTCTTGCAGAAATCCATGGCGCCATCGGGAAACGAGTACCTCAACGACCAAATAACTGGTCATTCAGGCATCCTGAAAAATCATGAAACGGGAAGTTAAGGCCAGAATTGCGTGAGACCGCGACACAATGTTAAAAAATAGTACAAATGTGACATTGTACAGGGATAAGGTGCATAATTATGAAAAAAGGCATCTCCTTATCGTGAAACGGAAAGTTGATAATGGCTTGCGCCATCTATCGGAATAAATATCAACTATTCTCGTTGATTTTTAATTATTTCAGAATTGGCCAAATACCCATTCTTGATTAATCAAGAAAAGCTAACAAACGGACGCGTTTCGGGCTATTGGCCCTCATCAGCGTGGTGCTAGATGTACCTCAACGCGTTTTCTTGACATACCGGGCTAATTGGCCTATCGAATAAGGTCTTCTAGCCCTACTATGGCAGCAGAACGCGAACTGGTGGCAAGGGATCCTAGGATCTGGCAGTGGAGGTGTCATTGCAGGGGTGGAGGAAGCTGGAGAGGTTAGGGAAACAGCGCCTTGATGCAGTGATAAGCAGGGCTGGAGTCCAGTTAAGGAGGCAGGAGGTCCTGGAAGCCTAGAACTTGAGGGCTCTAGACTTCAAGATGGGGAAGCTTGAGGCTCTCGCCTCGTGCTTGTCTGGGAGGCCCTTGGCACAGCAGTAGGCACACTTGGAAGTGCGCTGGTCGGCAATGGAGGGGCAGGCGCGGTCTTCATGGCCGTCTTCACCGCAGTGGAAGCACTTAGGAGCTCTGGAGCATTGGGAAGAGTTGTGGCCGAAGCCACAACAGTGGAAGCACACTCGGGCGCGGATGGACTCCTCGAAGTTGAGGATTACTCCATCCACCACGATCCTTCCGCGAATGCCCAGGGCTCTGACGGTCTTGATGTCCACCTCGATGAAGGCGGTGCAGGTCCCGTTTCTGGGTGCAGAACGGTGCGCCACGCGCACCACTTTGTCCCCAGGGAGTTTACTGACAGCAGCGGTTTCCAGGAAGGTCTCCTCGATTGTGGAGTTGGATGTTTCCTCATCCACTTTGAAGAGGCAGATTCTTGGCAGGATCTCCTTCTGCTGGCGGACCTTCATTCCGTTTAACTTGCTGGCCAGAGAGGTTGTCACCTCAGGGATGGTGTCGGGATTGCTGGAGTGGAGGACCAGCTTCCCCTTGGTGCGCAGGGAGGCCCAAACGCCATGGGGTAGAGTGTGGGCAGTGCGGACAGCTTTAAGCATCTCCCTTGGGTCAGCCTGTGGGTCATCAGAGATGACCACTGTGTGGGCCGCCGATTTTTCTCCGTGGAGGACCATTTGGGCGGCCGCAGGCTTGGAGACGCGGAATGGCACAGGTTTTGCGGGACCTTTCAAGTTAGTCCTTTTTGCGGGGGTTGGGAGCCTCAGGCTGCTTCCTTTTAGTTGGAGCAGGAGCAGGCAAGGTGGATGCAGGCTTCTTGGCAGGGAGAGCAGCAGGGGCAGGGGTGGCGGGCTTGACTGAGTCAGTCTGGCAGCAGGAGTCCTTGCAGGAAGGAACGGGGCTGGTTTGGGTGCTGTGACAGGCAGTTGGAGGCTTGTTTTCCTCCGCGGAGTCGTCCAGATGAAGGCTTTGAGCGTACCAGAAAGGCTCTCCACTTCAGCGAAAACAATCCTGATCAGATCAGTCCACCCCGCGATCAACTTGATCATGTCTTCGTGCAGGGACTTGAGGGCGAGATGGCCAAAGGCCTGCAGGACTTGGAGGTTGCGGGAGATAACCATCTCGTCCTCCTTATCCAGGGCGGCGATGTCAACGATGGGCTTCTGGGCATTCTTCTTCTTGGCAGCGTTCATTGCAGGAGCAGGAGAGCAAAGGTGTGACCAGGTAGAGAGCTAGCTCAAAACTACCGCTGTACCTCAACGACCAAAAAACTGGTCATTCAGGCATCCTGAAAAATCATGAAACGAGTAGTTAAGGCCAGAATTGCGTGAGATCGCGACACAATGTTAAAAAATATTACAAATGTGATATTGTACTGGGATAAGGTGCATAATTATGAAAAAAGGCATCTCCTTTTCGTGCAACTAAAAGTTGCTGATGGCTTGCGCCATCTATCGAATAAATATCAACTATTCTCGTTGATTTTTAATTATTCCATAATTAGCCAAATACCCATTCTTGATTAATCAAGGCTTGCGCCATCAGCAACTTTCAGTTGCACGATAAGGAGATGCCTTTTTTTCATAATTATGCACCTTATCCCAGTACAATATCACATTTGTACTATATTTTCACATTGTGTCGCGGTCTCACGCAATTCTGGCCTTAACTACCCGTTTTTAGCATTCATTTTTTTAGGAAATCTCGTTCAAGAATAAGAGTTCGTAGATGCATGTTCATTAAAACAAATTCGTGGGATAATTCAGTGTCAACAAATTTTAAATCTAAAAAAACGCTACGTACCATATCTAATTTTTTCCATCGGGTCCAGAACACGTTTTAGTGAGACAATTTATGTCACGGCCTGCAAAAAGTGCTGTTCTTAGGTCGACCACTGAAAGATCGGCGCCTGTGTCAATCAAAGCTTCGCATAAACCTATAATGTCCACATTAATATTATTTTGTACCTAGGGTCCAACTTTCTAATTCCATTTATGGTCGACTTGCTTTGATTGACGGACTCAGGCGCGATGCTTAGTTTAAATCTTCTAACGCGGCATATCTATTCCGTGTAGGAATATTTGAGTGCGTGCTATTAATTACGTCAGCTTAGAGCAGAGGTCTCGACTTCTCAGTTCCCTTATTCATTCGAATTTCTTCTTCGACCTTGTCTTGTGCAAATATGGGGTCCTCTTCCACAATTCTTACAAACCTGACTCTGCAATACCGCGCTATGTGTCCTGGCTTGTTACACTGGAAACATATTGATCTCCCGTCTTCTGTCCTATTCTTGTTTGAATCTGGACTCTTATTGTATGTTTTACTTTGGTAGACCGGTTTAGCTCAGGATTGGGAGTGTAAGATCGTCTAGGGGCAGATACCTGGGGCAGAGGCTTGTTCTGGTAGTACCTCGGAGCGGGGGCCTGGGGCTTGGAAGTGTTCTGGTATGGACTTCTGAACGACGGAGCGTTCTTCCATTGCTCTTGATGATGAGGACGAGGAGAGCGTGGTCCATTATATGCAGCTTTTGATTTTTCTACACGTTTTTGGTAATTCTTTTCAAACAAATCCAGCTTTTTACAAATTTCTAGAAGTTCGTTGGTATTTTTAGGAGGGTTTAGGTAGAGGTCAAAAGAGTATTTTTTCTTTAACCCTCCAATAACCCAGTTTATTTTAGTCTCTTCTTCTATTTGGGGGTCGACCTTGTTACACAGTACAAGGATATCCTCTGCAAACCTGTGTGCAGGTTCATTCCACTGTTGCATCCTATTCAGTCTCATCTTCATTTCTTCTTTGTTGGCGTCTGAAGCAAAATCTTTAATTAGGCGGGTCTTGAAATTTTCCCAGCTAATGAAAATTATCTTGTGTAGGTTCAGCCAGGTTTTGGCGCTACCAATCATATTCATGGCAGCATAACGGGAAATAATGAGTCTTTCCAATGGTACAGGAAGCCAATTTTTTCAAGAGATTCGATCCATGGGCGAGGGTCTTCCGTTCCATCATACTTGGGGATGTCGATGTTGGGATTCAGGACAACTGGGTCGCAACTTGCATCTCGACCAATTGTTGCACCAGGTTGCGGCTTGGCAGACACTTCAACCTTGATTCTTGCCTGTGCCGGGTTTGCATCTTACCAGAGCGTGTTTCAACCATCCTACAAATGTATATAAGGGCATAATGAGTTAACTCTGTTTTAAGTAGCCTCCAGAATAATTCATTTATTTCTCACATCAAAGAGAGCAGTGAAGTCACACAGTGTACCAAAATATAAATGGTGATTTTATAATACATAAATCTGTTTTTAATATATATTCACATTCTGTTTAATAAAATAAATGAATTCGAATTTAAAATATATCAAAAATAATATTACAAATTAAAAATAGGTGCATTAGCCATGATGCAACAATATGTGGATGACATGCTCCTTGCAAGCGATTGCGAAATAACTGTAAAAACTCTCGAAAAAGAATTCGAAATAAAGAACCTTGGAGATGCCACTTAATTCATTGGTATAGAAATCTCAAGAAACAGAGAATGTGAACTCCTGAGCCAAAAAAAAACAAAATCCAAGAATTAGTTGATAGGTACAACCTCCAAGAAGCGAAACCTACCCTCACTCCCATGGAAAGCGGATACCCCGGTAAATCTGATGTATAACTTCTACCAAACAACGTCCAATACCAACAACTGATAGGCTCACTATTGTACCTAAGCGTAGTATCCAGACCAGATATTGCAGCTCCAGTCTGCATACTCAGCAGCAGAAACCAGAATCTTAGAAATTGTGACTGGAATGCAGCCAAAAGAATCGTCATATATCTAAAAACTACTAAAGAACTCGAGCTACGCATATCCAACCAAAAACCTCTCATACTGGAAGCATACAGTGATGCCACATGGGCAAGCGACAACACCGATAAAAAAAATCACTAAGCGGAAACTTGTTCCTACAGGGATCAAACCCCATCTCATGGATAACTGGGAAACAAGGTTGCGTATCTATCTCATTCACCGAATCGAATTGCTGAACGATCTCGAACTGGAACAGAGAGATCCAATCTACTTCCACCAAGACAATCAATCATGTCTCAAGATATGTAACAATCTCGTGACGTCTCCATATTCATGCCAGGGATTGTTGGAGACTAAATGCTACGACTACAGCTAGCGCCACAGAGGCCATATCATCACCACTACAGTTTATGTATTTCTTCTCACTTATCTATATACTGTAAATGTGTTCGCTATTTCAACTTTATTTTCCTAAATGGATAATAAAGATTATTATCATATAATCATCAGCGGTCTCATACCTTCATACAAGCTGTAAGTACCTAAACCTTACGACTAGACTAATAATATTGTCACTTTCGGATGACTTAACAATCATCTTTCGAGGCGTTAAAAAGGTTAAAAGAGAATTTGGTACGACATAAATAAAGGATTCGATGGATCTCTAGAAAATGGAAGGATATATTTAATGTTGGATCTAGCCAGACTAAAATTAAACCCAAATGAAAATATTGACATGTGTTAGCATTTTTAAAAGTTGTTTTTCATAGATTAATATATTTATATTTTGACCAGATGACCGGACGACTTTACATGTATATATTTGGTTTTGAATGATGTAAGTTAGTTAGTTATGAAAGGAAATTAAAAGTACCAATTTTCTTAGAGGTGTTGGTGTTTACTCTGCTCGATTGTAGGATAGTAAATTCTTAGCTCCTAACAGGTTATGGGCCCAGCAGAACACTTCCACTGCGCCGTAGAAAGTAATAGAAGTTAAAGCTAAGAAGGTGAAGAAGAAAATTTGAAGATAGAGCTAAAGAAAAAAAAAAGCTGAAGGCTAAAGAAGATAAGGCCAGGGAATATAGGGCTAAAGAAGAAAAGTTTATGTTAGGCTAAAGAAGATAAAACTAACTAAGATTGAGAAAAGAATTGATTATTAGAAATTTGAGCGATTTAAAATCTGAACTTTATACAAAGAAGAAGAAAAGATTTAAGTTATAATTTTTTGTGTATTTGCATAACACTAGAAAAATCAATGGCTGATGAGTTGAGAATACCTAAACTAGACGGTAATAATTATTATTCGTGGGCTATAAGAACTAAATCAATTTTGATTCAGAAGGACATATGGGATGCGATTGAGCCTATCTTTCCTAATGAAACTTCAGAAAAACAGAAGCGGAAAGATAACTTGGCATTATATGTCATATTATTAGCGGTTGAGGATTCATTCCTGGATGACATCGGTGATTGTAAGCGAGCGATCGATGCATGGCAGATACTGGAGGACATCCACACAAAGTATGGCTTGCTGCATATATTACAGCTACTGAGAGAATTCTTCAACATTATAAAAGGAAATGACGAAGATATGAAAGAATATTTCGCGAGGATAATGGGATGTCATAGAAAATTGGCAAAGTGTCACCATGGATTTGGGGATGGCGAATTAGCGTTGATTATGCTATTGGGATTGCTAAAAAGTTACGAACCACTAATTCTAAGTTTAGAACAGCAGGAAGAGAAGCTATCAACTAGTGTGGTTAAATCCAAGATACTTTTAGAAGAAAAACGATAGAAACAGCGTCAAATTCCTCAAGAAGATCCTAGCGCTTTTGCGGTAAGAAGAAAAGAGGATACATGCAAATCACCATGTCAAGAGCGAAATAAATTTGAATATGATTAACCAAGGAATTATCATAATACGTGGACGGAAGGGAAAAAAGAAAATTATAATTATTCCAGGCAGATAAGATGTTTCAGTTGTGGCAAATTAGGACACATAGCTAGGAATTGCAGATTTGCCAACTCCTCAGGGAGAATTAATGAAGGTATGCTGAAACAAAGTACGTTAGACCCTACTCATAAAGCCCTATTTGCAAATAACTTCAAAAATAATATCTCGCAGAATATCTGGTTTCTGGACAGTGGAGCTACTGAACACATGACGTCGAACAGACTGAAAATGACGAATACAAAAGGTATTTCAACTTCTGTTGAAATGGCAAACAATGAGAAAATAAAAGTATCAGAGATGGGTGATGTAACCATCAAACTCGATCACGAATATGGAGGTGAAACCTTGTTCTTGGAGAACGTATTATACGTTCCTGAATTAGACAGAAATATTTTGTCTGTTGGAAGGATTGAGGAAAGAGGAAACAAGGTTTTATTCCAGAATGGCAAGGCCTCTGTTTTTGGAAGTGATGGTGTATTAAATTTGAAATCTAACAGAAGAGGAAGAATCTTTACAGTGGAAGAACTTAAGATGGCTAAAGTGAAGTCACCTAGTGCAGATATCTGGCACAGAAGGCTAGGACACATTTACAAAAGGCCGGCCGCTATCCCGGCTGATCCCTTCACCACGTCGGCGCCAGCTGGACTCCCCCTGTCTGCCACCCCCCTCCTCTGGAATTTGTCAATCAACACTTCCTTGGAGGAGCCCCTGCATACCTTCTTCTCTTGGCCTGCCTTGCTCCACCGCTTCACTATTATATATACTCTATAACACAAAAAAAAATCGACGCTAAAGAAGCAGTTGTCCGATTTATATGAAAATACGTATACAAAGAGGTTTCGACCAAACATGCAAATGATTGAAATTTGGTGGCCGATTTATGCAAAGCAAGAGCTCCGGCGCATCTGAACTGCGCATCCAGCTCGAGCATTCTAGACTCAAAATTCGGCGCGGCACGAGCTGATTTTCAGAATTTCCGTTTAATATTTTAGCAGTACGCCTATTTCTACTGTATCAATGCCTCGCCGAAAGATTCGTGCTCATTACGAACATATGTCAGAGTTTGAAACTGGTTGCGCCATTGGATTGAAAGAGGCTGGTTGGTCTAATCGACTAATCGCACGACATCTGTGTCGAAGTGATACGGCTATTAGGCGATGTTGGCAAAAGTGTGTCACCAACGGAAAAATGCAACGTCAGGACGGCAGCGGTCGACCAAGGGCAACAACAGAACGGAAGGACAGAGCAATTGTCAGAATGGCTGTCGCAGCACCGGAATCCACGTTAACTACCATCCAACGTGTGACCGGCACACAAGTGTCAAAAATGACCATCAACAGGCGACTGAGAGAGCGGAATCTAAGAGCTCGCCGACCGGTACGATGCCTACCCCTCACACCCGTGCACCGACAAATCCGACTACAGTGGTGTCGGGAGCGATCAACTTGGAACGGCGCTGATTGGGGACGTATAGTCTTTAGTGACGAGTCCCGTTTCTTACTGTGTCCTGACGACCGTCACAAACGTATCTGGAGACGTCCTGAGCAGCGTGTGGATCCTGGCCTTACTGTCGAACACCACACAGGTCCACAACAGGGCGTTATGGTCTGGGATGCCATTTCATTTGATAGCAGGACCCCATTGGTAGTCATTCCTGGCACCATGACAGCACAACGGTACGTAGATGACATTCTACGGCCTGTTTTGTTGCCGTTCCTCTCACATCACCCCGGGCTTACTTTTCAACAAGATTGTTGGAAGTCGTAACATATAGTATGTAAATATCTTTTTTGAATGTATGACTAGGAATGTAGATTTCTATTGAATGTATAAAATTATTATACAATATATCGCGGCTGATGATTGTAAAACGAAAATTGAAAGTATACCGCGAATGTTTCTTTTATAAAAATCGAAATTTATTTTCAAAGAGAAATAGCGACATTTCTAACTTTGAGGATGAGGTATGGAAAGGTGAAACATGAAGAGTAATGGCGAACGGAAAAAAATAAAAAGTGTCCAGGGGCGGGAATCGAACCCACACCCTTCTGCTTACCGGGCAGGTGCCTTGTCCACTCGGCTACCCTGGACGTATTTTTCCGTTCGTAACTAAAACTTAAAGTAACATTTAAAATACAATATATCGCGGCTGATGATTGTAAAACGAAAATTGAAATGTCGCTATTTCTCTTTGAAAATAAATTTCGATTTTTATAAAAGAAACATTCGCGGTATACTTTCAATTTTCGTTTTACAATCATCAGCCGCGATATATTGTATTTTAAATGTTACTTTAAGTTTTAGTTACGAACGGAAAAATACGTCCAGGGTAGCCGAGTGGACAAGGCACCTGCCCGGTAAGCAGAAGGGTGTGGGTTCGATTCCCGCCCCTGGACACTTTTTATTTTTTATTTTTCCGTTCGCCATTACTCTTCATGTTTCACCTTTCCATACCTCATCCTCAAAGTTAGAAATGTCGCTATTTCTCTTTGAAAATAAATTTCGAATTTTATAAAAGAAACATTCGCGGTATACTTTCAATTTTCGTTTTACAATCATCAGCCGCGATATATTGTATTTTAAATGTTACTTTAAGTTTTAGTTACGAACGGAAAAATACGTCCAGGGTAGCCGAGTGGACAAGGCACCTGCCCGGTAAGCAGAAGGGTGTGGGTTCGATTCCCGCCCCTGGACACTTTTTATTTTTCCGTTCGCCATTACTCTTCATGTTTCACCTTTCCATACCTCATCCTCAAAGTTAGAAATGTCGCTATTTCTCTTTGAAAATAAATTTCGAATTTTATAAAAGAAACATTCGCGGTATACTTTCAATTTTCGTTTTACAATCATCAGCCGCGATATATTGTATTTTAAATGTTACTTTAAGTTTTAGTTACGAACGGAAAAATACGTCCAGGATAGCCGAGTGGACAAGGCACCTGCCCGGTAAGCAGAAGGGTGTGGGTTCGATTCCCGCCCCTGGACACTTTTTATTTTTCCGTTCGCCATTACTCTTCATGTTTCACCTTTCCATACCTCATCCTCAAAGTTAGAAATGTCGCTATTTCTCTTTGAAAATAAATTTCGATTTTTATAAAAGAAACATTCGCGGTATAAAATTATTATGTAAAGTTCCTTTTGAATGTATATAACTTGGCCGTGTATTTTAAATAAAGAGTTTCTTTTAGTAGAGCAAGAGCTTTACGGGTGTAGCCGCTGGTTTTGTCTTCATTATTTTCTTTCTTGCTTGATCACCCGAGGCAGTCCAAACAATATCAAGACTTTGGGTAAAAGTCTTACTTGTTAAGAGGAGGTTTCTTTAATTTGACCTATCATACCTTAACATTTTGTGGCGTCCCCGGGTGGGCTGCATGGGCTGGTAAAGTAGGGAAGCTCAGGGGAACAGAAGCTGAAGAAGCTCAAGGGAACAGAAGATGAAGAAGCTCAAGGGAACAGAAGCTGAAGAAGCTCAAGGGAACAGAAGCTGAAAAGCTCGGGGGATCAGAAGCTGAAGTAGCTCAAGGGAACAGAAGTTAAAGAAGCTCAAGGGAAAAGAAGCTAAAGAAGCTCAAGGGAACAGAGGTTGAAGAAGCTTGTAGGGGACATGTAAATTATTCTTTGGTATTTCTGTGTTATGCCAATTTTTATTGTTTTTAAAAAAAATCATATTTGTTTGTTGCAAATATGCAAAATTTTATTGTCTAATTTATATATATAGTTTCCTTTTTGATTGAATTATTAGTATTATTGTTATTCTGCCTCTCATTCTGTTGGTTGCCTGACCAAAATAGCCATAGCGGTGTAGTCATAGAGATTCTAATAAAAGGCTTGATTTTTGCAAGAAATTATTTATGTGAGTGTAATTGCTTAACCACCACATAAACTAGTAAGCCGGACAAAGAATTGCTACATAAACTGGTGAGCCGAACAGAAGAACAAGCACGACGAACTGATAAAATGAAAAGTGAAGAAACGGAAATAGTTGAGACCTATAAGGTAAATATTAAACTTCCACCTTTCTGGATTGAAAGACCTGATATATGGTTCCATCAAGTAGAGACTCAGTTCTTGATAAATAATATAAAGACAGAAAATACGAAATTCAATTATTTGATCGCTCAATTGGAGCCAAAATATGTCGAGAACATCTGGGATATAATTACCTCTAAAGAAATAAATAAATATTCAGAGGCAAAAGAGAGACTTCTGAGAATATTCAAAGATGGCGAATCTAAAAGAATTCGAAAACTGTTATCAGGAATCGAACTAGGTGATCTAAAGCATAGCCAGCTGTTGCAGAAATTGAGGTCATTGGCAACAGAGGACTTATCCAATAAATTTATAAAGACGCTATGGCTCGAAAAACTTCCACAGGCAATTCAGCAAATTTTGATAATTAGCGAGGAAGAGCTCGACAAATTGGCAGTAATGGCAGCTAGAATAGCCGAATTAAACCCCAAGACGGAGATCTATGAGGCAGCTAAGCCGGAGAATGAAACAAAAATGTTATTAAAAAATATATAATCTCTGGAACAGAAAATAGAAAGTATGAAAATGGAGCATCAAGGTAGATCTCGTGACCGAAGATCACGTGATTATCACTATAATGCGCGCTCCCGTTCCCGATCTAAGGGCGGATATAATCCAAAAGGAAAACTCTGCTATTTCCACTATAGGTATGGAAAAAAATGCCTACTTGGAAAATGTAAAAAGCCATGTGAATGGGTAAATTCGGAAAATGGTGCGACGCACTCTGCTGCTGGACAGAACATACGTCGCAATAGCCGTTTATTCGTAAGTGACAAAAAAACTGGCATGCGATTCTTGGTGGATAGTGGAGCCGATATTTCCTTAATACCTTACAAAGGAAAACTTGGGACCACCCTGAACAATTTCAAGCTCTATGCAGCCAATGGAACGGAAATTTTCACGTACGGTACTTAAATATTATCTTTAGATCTTGGTCTACGGCGACAATTCCAATGGCCATTTGTAATAGCTAAAACCAACAGGGGTATACTCGGAGCCGATTTTCTAAATAATTTCAAATTAATCCTCGATATTAATAGAAGACAATTGATTGACAGTATAACAAACCTGACAATAAAAGGTGATATCTACTCAATCTCTGAAGAGACTTTTAGCTCTTATAGAACAACATCAAATTTTTCTAAACTATTGGCTAATTACCCAGATATTACGAGGCCCAACGTAGAAATAATGAAGGTAAATCACGATGTGAAGCACTTCATAATAACAAAAGGGCCGCCAGTGTTCTCTAGAGCTCGACCATTGGATCCAAAAATATTGAATGAAGCTAAACAAGAGTTCCAATTTATGCTCGAGCATGGAATAATCAGGCCATCCAAATCACAATGGGCTAGTCCACTTCACCTGGTCACCAAAAAAGACGGCACATTAAGACCTTGTGGTGACTACAGAAAACTAAATTCTCAAACCTTGCCTGATCGCTACCCAATACCTAGATTGGAGGACTTTCAGCATATTTTAAGTGGAAAGATGATTTTTTCTAGGCTTGATTTGTTTAAAGCCTATTTCCAGATCCCCATTGCCGAGGAGGACAAGCCTAAAACAGCCATAATAACTCCATTTGGACTTTATGAGTTCAACGTCATGAGCTTTGGCCTTAGAAATGCACCAGCTACGTTTCAGAGTTTTATTCATGAAGTACTTCGTGGCTTGGATTTTACATTTCCCTATTTGGACGATATATTAGTGGCTTCAGAAACTCATGAAGAACATGAAACCCATTTAAAATTGGTTCTCGAGAAACTACAAAATTATGGATTGCGCATAAATATCGCTAAATCTATCTTAGGAGTTGACCAATTAGAATTTCTAGGGCACTGGATAACAAATGGAGGGTCTCAACCGCTTCCATCTAAGGTTCAAACAATTCTAGGTTATAGACTGCCAACGACGAAACGGGAATTGCGTACCTTCCTAGGTATGGTAAATTTTCATCGTAGATATCCTGAGAACGCAGCTTCTATGCAGGCTCTTCTTCATGATTATCTGAAAGATTCAAAAAAGAATGATAAAAGAAAAATCAATTGGTCAGAGGAAGCCAAGTTGTAATTTGAAAGATGTAAACAAGACTTAGCAAGTGTTGCATTATTGTCCTACCCCAACCCTGCACTTCCATTATCGCTCTGTACAGACGCATCTAATAATGCCATTGGTTCAGTGTTGCAGCAATGTGAAAATAGTTGTTGGAAACCAATAGCATTCTTTTCAAAGAAGTTAAATAATGCTCAAAAGGTATACAATACCTATGATAGAGAATTACTTGGAATTTATTTGAGTATTAAAAAATTTAAATATATGTTGGAAGGAAGAGAATTCTATATATTCACTGATCATAAGCCATTAGTATATGCTTTCAAACAAAATAATGAAAAAGCTTCGCCAAGACAACAGAGACAGCTTCAATATATTTCGCAATTTTCCACAGACATCCGGCATATTAGTGGAGATCCCATTATACCTGCCAGCAGAGAAGATCCCATCATACCTGCCAGCAGAGAGGGTCCCATCGGGCCTTCCAGTGGACCGCGACCTGCTAAGCCTGGAGTGCGGTTCGAGTTGCCAAAGGAGACCCGCAGCGGAAGACGGATAAAACCTCCTTCCAGGTACAATGAGTCTATTGGACGTGACTTCCGTCACTGTAAGGGGAGTGATGCAGGGGACATGTAAATTATTCTTTGGTATTTCTGTGTGTTATGTAAATTTTTATTGTTTTAAAAAAAAATCATATTTGTTTGTTGCAAATATGCAAAATTTTATTGTCTAATTTATATATATAGTTTCCTTTTTGATTGAATTATTAGTATTATTGTTATTCTGCCTCTCATTCTGTTGGTTGCCTGACCAAAATAGCCATAGCGGTGTAGCCATAGAGATTCTAATAAAATACTTGATTTTTGCAAGAAATTTTTTATGTGAGTGTAATTGCTTAACCACCACATAAACTAGTAAGCCGGACAAAGAATCCCTACAAGCTCAAAGGAACAGAAGCTGAAGAAGCCCAAGGGAACAGAAGCTGAAGAAGCTCAAGGGAACAGAAGCTGAAGAAGCTCAAGGGAACAGAAGCTGAAGAAGCTCAAGGGAACAGAAGCTGAAGAAGCTCGGGGGAACAGAAGTTGAAGAAGCTCAAGGGAACAGAAGTTGAAGAAGCTCCAGATAACAGAAGTTGAAGAAGCTCAAGGGAACAGAAGAAGCTCAAGGGAACAGAAGTTGAAGAAGCTCAAGGGAACAGAAGTTGAAGAAGCTCAAGGGAACAGAAGAAGCTCAAGGGAATAGAAGTTGAAGAAGCTCAAGGGAACAGAAGAAGCTCAAGGGAACAGAAGTTGAGGAAGCTCCAGATAACAGAAGTTGAGGAAGCTCAAAGGGAACAGAAGTTGGGGAAGCTCAAGGGGAAAAGATGTTGAAGAAGCTCAGGATAAAGTTAGAGAATTCTGGGAGGTTAAGAGAAAATCTAAAGAACTCAAAGAGGCTAAGATAAATCTGGGAAGACAAGACTAAAGCTAGCGAGGATAAGATGGAGGAGGTGAACAAAAGACGTCGTAGGGCGATGAGAGGTAACTTTACAAGATTAATTAATGATTTAAATATCGTACTGAAAGAGCCTCCAATTGATAGTATAAGGGTGGATGCAAAATTCAATAGGATAGAGGTTCTCTATGTAGAACTTGCGAATCTAAACGTGCTATGCCAGTCTGTCCTATTAGCCAAAGATGAGGCTACTGACGAAGAAGTCGATAGGGAATTTCAGGAATGTGAAAAATACATCTGGGAGAGATTTATTATGGAGCGAAGAGTTAGGGCTTTGCGTGAGCAGGGGAAAGATGTTCTTTCTACTGGTGGTGGAAATAGAGATGCAGATTTAAAGAATAAGGGAGATCTACAAAAATTTAAGGGCAACCCAGGGGATTGGCTCTCAAGGTGGGGGCAATTTGATAAAATTAATGCTAATGGAAAATATGAAGATGTAGATTTAAAGAATAAGGAAGATTCTGAAGCTGAGTCCAAAGGCGATATAATAAGGGATTCGGAAGCAGAGCCTAAGGGTGAGGAAGTGAAGAATTCTGAAGCGGAGCCTAAGGGCGAAGGCGTAAAGGATTCTGAAGCGAAGCCTAAGGACGAAGGAATGAACGATTCTGAAGATGAGCCTAAGGGCGACGGAGTAAAAGATTCTGAAGCGAAGCCTAAGGGCGCAGAAGTAAAGGATTCTGAAGCGAAGCCTAAGGGCGAAGGCGTAAAGGATTCTGAAGCGAAGCCTAAGGACGAAGGAATGAAAGATTCTGAAGATCAGCCTAAGGGCGACGGAGTAAAGGATTCTGATAAAGTGAATTCTAAAGACGGAAATGAAGTAAAAGAATCTGAAGGTCAAAAAGCAGGAGATGAAGGCGACGGAAAAAAGGATTCTGAAGCTGAGCTCAAAGGCGGAGTAAAGGATTCAGAAGCGGCAGTTAAATGCAATGAAGTGAAGGATTCTGAAACTGCAGTTGATAGCTTTGTAGGTGTGAAGGAAGCTGAGACTAAAGTTCAAGCGTCGAGGAAATTGGTGGAAGCAAGACCAACTGGAGATACGGTACCTAAAATAAAGGGTAATTATAGGGAAACAGAAGCCCAAGATTTGAAAACCATAAATAAATCTGATTATGCAGAGAATAAGGACGATAAATGCAACAAGGGAAAAGATCATGATGGAAATGAAGCGAAAAATATAAATGAAGAACAGGGTACTGATTCAAAGGTGGAAGAAGAAAAGCTAGATGTAGAACAGGGTACTGATTCAAAGGTGGCAGAAGAAAAGCTAGATGTAGGACAGGGTACTGATTCAAAGGTGGAAGAAAAGCTAGATGCAGAACAGGGTACTGATTCAATGATGGAAGAAAAAATTATTGATACAAAGGATTGGTTGAAGGAAGGGTTCATCGAAGGAGTTAATGAAAATTCACCGGAAGTAAAAGGATGCTATTTGTCCCGTCGCCTTTTGTTTAAGAAGGAATCCAGGACTACGCCTATACGGCCAGTATTTGGCGACCCTTCCTGTCGAGAACACGGCGGACTCGCCTTAAGACGGTATTTGAGGAGGAGACCCAATCTACTGAGGAGAAGAATCCCGGAAATAGGGATAAAACTTCGGGAAAATAAGTTCGGAGTTTTGGCCGACATGAGGAGATATTTCCAGGTGATGGCGATCAGGGAAAATGATTGGGACTACCTTAGATTTCTTTGGAAGAAAAAAATGGACAACTGATGGTTTTTGGGAGGGAAATGGTTGTTGTGACCGTTTTAGTTAAGTGCCCCGTACCTCAAAATCCGGAAGAAAAGACAAAGATGTCTACAGAGGTAAGACGACGCCTCTTCGTCCTGTTTTCGATGCTTCCAGCGCTGATTCCAAGAAGGCCTCTGCCACTTCCTCCCGAAACAAGAAGTCAAGGATGAAATCCATGGACCTGGATGTTGAGGCCATGGGACACGGTCTTTCAGTAACAGAGCTGGAAAGCCTCTTTTGAGAGAGAGGGCAAGATGGTGGCTCAGGACAAGCTGGACAGAGAGATAAATTGAATGGCAGTGTCGAGAATCTCAAATGGAGGGCTACTTGGTGAAATTCTTTCAAAATCTGAAAGCAGAAGCATAATGAGATTTGATGAGCTCTTCTGGGGTAGAAAGTTAGTTCCTGCTGGAAAAGGCACATGGCCAAAATGTTTTTTTTTAAGGGATGTTACTGATAATGGCGGATCTCCTGTTTATAGAATTGAACAGATTTCTGAATATAGGAACCCTACTATTGATCATAGAAAAAATTGGTCTTATATTTCTCCTAGAACGATTAAAAGGGAAAATAGTGGAAGATGGAAAACTTTTGCCAGAACAATTAATGAGCATTCTTTGTCAGATTTGTATTTCGGTGGGTCATGCTGAGCAAAACATCGGGTTGGTTCACAATGATATAAGTCCCGGAGATACCTTGATACGGCCAACTTCTCAAAAGGTTTTGAACTACGACATTGAGGGAGAGAATTAGGAAACCCCAACCAACAACTGCATTTGCCAGGTTGAAAGGTTTTGAGATATCTCGACTCGTAGAGAATGATAGTCCAATTCCGAATGTTTTTTACGAGAATGGTTCTCAGCTAATTTTGGACCCATAATGAAATGCGAGAATTTAACTCTGCTTATAAAATACGTACTGAATTCATTGATGAGATATTTGGGGAAAATTTTGATTAAAGGAATCAATTCAAAAAACCAAGACTAAAATGGCGAACAATATTTTTAGACAGGCTTCATCAAAAAATATATCTCTGGATAACGGGACAAATTTTTCGGAAACAAACGAATTACTTAAACGCTTGGATTGGGGAAGATTTAGATTGAAAGGGAATCGAGTGTGAAAATAGTCCAATGGATTTTTATCCCTCCCTCAGCGCCTTGGTGGGGGGATTTTTGGGAGAGATTGGTAAGGGTTGTAAAAGGTTTATTGGTTCGTATGCTCGGATTTAGTGAATTGAATTATGTACAACTTGAGACTACTTTATGTGAGGTAGAGGGTGTTATCAACAATAGAGCACATTTTCTTGTTTTTTCTTTCTTGTTTTACAAAAAAGAAAGGTGGGGGTATGTTGGAAGTCGTAACATATAGTATGTAAATATATTTTTTGAATGTATGACTAGGAATGTAGATTTCTATTGAATGTATAAAATTATTATGTAAATTTCCTTTTGAATGTATATAACTTGGCCGTGTATTTTAAATAAAGAGTTTATTTTAGTAGAGCAAGAGCTTTACGGGTGTAGCCGCTGGTTTTGTCTTCATTATTTTCTTTCTTGCTTGATCACCCGAGGCAGTCCAAACAATATCAAGACTTTGGGTAAAAGTCTTACTTGTTAAGAGGAGGTTTCTTTAATTTGACCTATCATACCTTAACAAAGATAATGCCCGGCCACACACGGCACGTGTTACTATGGATTATCTTCAATCTTGCCGAACTCTTCCGTGGCCAGCAAGGTTGCCTGATCTCTCGCCCATAGAGCACATCTGGGACGTGATGGGAAGGCGATTGCAACCATCCTGGAATGTTGACTATTTGCCCGACAGTTGAAGACAATTTGGCAAGAAATCCCGCAGCACACCATTCGGAATCTTTATCAGTCCATGACACGCCGGGTGGCAGCCTGCATCCAGGCCAGTGGGGGTCCAACAACATATTGACATTCTCAATTTGTGACGATCAAAGTCTGAAATAAAACAATTAATTGTTCTGAAATTTTAATCGTTTTTTCCTCTATATATTTTACATACACCAATTTTTGTCCTAATCTGACAACCTCTTCTTGGTGCGTCGATTTTTTGTTATACAGTGTATTAGCGCGCGATGTCTAAATTCCCGCGTAAAAAAAAACAGAAAATAATAACACTCTCGACATTGCGCAACAACGGCACTGCAAAGTGAAACTTAAACTAATCATAAGCCAAAAGTGCGCAGGCGAGATCCTATCGGCGGACGCCGTTCGTCGCCGCTTGCTGCTACTGTAATACCCTTTTAGCGGTAATGTTGTATGTAAAAAAATATTCAACTGTCGAAATTTCTAATTTTAAAATGGTAGAAGTATCGGAAGTGTCGTATTATCGATAGTGTCGAATTACGGTTTGTTATTTGATAGGCCGGAGGTCGGGACATCAGAACATGGTCGAATTATCGCCGAGTGTCGAATTGCCGTGTGTCGAATTAACGATGTTATACAGTATATTTAAACTTTAGTTTTATTAGGATATATAAAGAAGACTAAAAAGTTTAAATGTAAAAACAAAAACAAAGCTATCTAGAACGTATTTACATAATGGTAAACAAAGCAGAAAGACAATCCCGTGATGCTCCCCGCGACGGGGGGTGGGGTGGGCAGACGTAGGTCACGTGATCATCGGCCGGCCGCTTGCCATCATACTCCCTCCTCGGATCTAACTCGCTGGCTGTCAGCTGGTTGGATCCGACATCATGTCTTGCCGGTGTGTATCATGGAGGACTCTGGTTAAAGGCTTAGTGAAGCGATCAGCAGTGTTCCTCCCAGTGAGGAAATTTTGCACTGATACAGTACCGTCCTGGATTTTTTCACGGATGAAATGGTACTTGATGGCAATGTGTCTCGTCCTTGATCTGTCCACATAATTATTGGCGTGTGTGATTGCAGCTTGGCTATCACACCAAAGAGAGTTGGATCTTTGATCAAATGTCCAAATTTCAATTGCTCTATCAGATCTCTCACCAATGAGATTTCTCTTACTGTTGTTGAAAGAGCTACATACTCTGCTTCCATTGTACTGAGTGCTGTAACAGTCTGTTTTGCACTCTTCCAGATTATGGGAGCTCCTGCTAACATAATCACATAACCAGTTGTACTTTTCCTGTCTTCAACATTTGATGCCCAATCTGCATCTGAAAAAAGCTTTAAGTTGCTCTCCTGTTGGTCTGTAGGTGATACCATAATCTTTGGTTCCTCCAAGTGTTGGCTTCCGTAGGCGTCCTTACTGGGATAAAGAAAGAGGGGATTCCATTTAGTTATTTAATTATTATATATATTTATCAAGGAGCGACCCGCTCCAATACAATAATTAGCAACAAACAAAGCGAGTGTAATGGAACAAGGAAAACAAAGTCTCTGCCGCGTAGAGGTTGCGTCATCCCTCGCGAGCCAATCGGAGAGCGCCATTCAGGTCTCGTCAAGGCCAGGCAGCTCCTACACAAGGTATCACAATAATTCTTTGCTGCATTCCAAATGCTTCTTTGTGAATTAGTGGCAATATTGAGCCAGTCTTCCAACAGCATATACTATATCTGGTCTTGTTTTCTGTGCCAAGAATAATAGCCCTCCTATTAGTTCTCGATAGGGTAAGTTTCCTTCAAATCCATCAATAGTGTCATCAAGATCTACACTTACCTCCATTGGTGTTTATATACTTCTCACAACTTGTAGTCTGAAGCATTCAAGAAGATTACCAATAAAGGTTCTTAGGGTAATTGTTGTTGGGAAAATTTGACTCCGAGTAGATAAGAGATTGGTCCAAGATATTTTACCTCAAACATTTCCTCTAGAAGTATCTTGCACTTTTCTCTTATTGACTCATTTTCTGAAATGGTGAAAATATCATCTACATTGACAGATAGGATCACTCTTCCTTCTTTGCGTTCAAGTTCATAAACACATGGATCAATTGGATTTCTCTTGAATCCTCTTTTCTGTGTGTGAGGTTTATCAATCAGTAACTCATTAAACAAATTCCACTCTGTTTGAGTCCATAAATTGATTTCTTTAGCCTAAAATATAGGTGTTCTTCACCTGGTTTAACAACACTTTCTGGTTGCTCCATATAAATAATTTTATCTAGGTTCCCATGCAAATAAGCATTTTTAACATCAATTTTGTCTAAATGCCAGCCTTTCTCAATTCCAATTTCTGTCAAAAGTCTTATTGTCTCAAAATTGATAACGGGGCATAAATATCATTAAAATCAAGTCTTTTCCGCTGACCAAAACCCTTCGCAACTAAGCGTGCCTTGTATCTAGTGACTTCTCCTGAGGCATTAGTCTTCTTGTGTAGAACCCATCTACATGGAATGGGAATGGCATCTTTTGGCAGTACCCCAAGTTCCCATACATTGTACTGACAAAGGTTATTACTTTTGCGGGTTAACACACAAAAATGGAATAAGCTAGGGCCTAAATTAAAGTACCTTAATACACAGAGAAGCGTACACTCAAGAATACAACACTAACAACAAAAGGGAGATAAAAACAACTCACGATTTGTTATATAAAATTAAAAAAGTACTTAGCTTTATTGTAGCGTTGGGAGGGATCGGACTGGGGACACAGGGATGCAAAAAGAACAGCCAGACAGGGAAAACCGCCAGTAGAAAAACCACTTTAAGTGGCTCCACACATATTATCCACGCTCTCTCTGTCCTCGCCGCATTCCCCTCGTCCCCTTTATATACAAACATGGCCACATTCGTCCAATGAGAAGGCGTGAGACATTGGTTCACTAACAATCGAAAACAACATTCTTACCGCTAGAAGACTGATCAGAAAAAAATTGCTATTGCTGCAAGCCATCGTGTAGCTTCTGGACTTTCTATGGCTTCCTGGTAAGAAGAGGGGTCATTCTTATTCTTCTTTGAACCTGTTATTCTACCACATTCAATCAGCTCCATTTTTGAGCTTATGACAGCTTCATCACCTTCCTTTGTATGGTGTTGCAATGTCATTGTGTGTCTCCATGCTGTAGGAACTTCTTTTTGCTGTGCTGTTCACTTGGATCCGATTCTGGGTTCTCATCACCTTCAGTAGTTCCACTGTCTCCTGTTTGTGACTGTTCATGAGAATTTCCCTCCTGGCATGAGTTATCTTCAAGAGTAAACTTTACATTGGGTAAGGAATCAACCTCTCTAGTTGTCATTCTGTTGAGAACAGACTCTTTAAACTTACAGTCTCTAGATTCTAACACCTGGTTCTTTTCAGGAATCCAAGTTCTCCATCCATGTCTACGAAGGGCATAACCAACTATAATTTCCCTAAGTGCTCTTGGTTGAAGCTTTGATCTTCTTCTTTCCCTTGGTATGTGAACAAACGCTTCACATCCACATTGCTCGCAGATGTTGTAAACTGGGCTTCCATCCAAACCACAATTCAAAAGGAGTCTTCTCCTTGTTGTGCTTGTTTACAACTCTGTTCCTCAGATATGCAGCGGTGTAGATCAATTCAGCCCATGAGGCATTTGGCAAATTGCAGTTGTTCATTGTACTTCTAACTAGATCCAGTAGAGTCCTATTCATCCGCTCTGCAATGCCATTTTGTTGCAGGGTATACACCATTTTGCATTCATGAATTATGTCATGAGCCTTTGTGAAAACATCCCACGGCTGCGAACAAAATTCAAGTTCATTATCTGTTCGAATTCTCTTTAGGGAATGATTTGTTTGCTTCTCTACTTCAATATTCTATTCCTTGAATTTTCCTAATACATCACTTTTGTTCTTGAGAAAATAAACTCGAACATATCTGGTGGCATCATTCACAATACATAGGACATAAGGCGCACCTCCCCAACTTTGGACTCTGAATGGTCCCATTAGATCACAATGAACTAGTGCCAGTGGTGTTCTCTCCCTTTCAGGCGTTGTAGCTGAAAATTGCTGTCTAATTGATTTTCCAATCAAGCAATCATCACATTTCTCGATGCTTTCAACATTGCACATCAAACCCCTGACTGCTTTGTTCTTGATCAAATCAATAATGGTTCGACTGTTAATGTGCATCATTTTTTGATGCCATAGTTCTAGGCTGTAAGAATGATTCAGTACATTAATTGAAGAATCAGCATGAGGAGTAGTGGTAACAGCATAAAGCCTTCCTCTTCTCTCCGCTTCAATTAATAGGTTGTCATCACCATCATAAATATGACATTCGCGCTTGTCGAAGATCACCTTCCGATCATTCTCCACTGCTTGTAGAATTGAAATAACTCCAGTCTTGATCCCTGGTACCAAAAGGTATTGGCAGCTGTCATCTCATCAAGTTGCCCCTGTTGTAAATGCTGTCGGACGTGCGTCGCTTGGCTCTGCTAACTCCGGTAAGCTTTGTTTATAAAACTTCTTCCTTGCCTGTTATAAAACTAAACTTGTATATATAAATAGCTTAAATAAAAAATAATATTAACTTTTGATCGGCAATTGCTGTTTGAATTTTCGAAGGTTTATTATTAAATATGTTAAATGTTGAAAATGAATGCTCTAATTGTAGAACGATTAGATGAACTATGCAAATATTTTACGGATAAATTTGATAACAATCAAAAAACATTAAATAAACAAGATAAAGGATATTTAAGGGGAACAATAAAACAGATAAAGGATAATATAACAGAATCACTTAAAATTGATCAGAAAATAAACAAAATCGAAGAATGTATGCAAAATAACTTTACGGTAATCAATAACGATTTATCAAAGATAATTGGGAAGGGTTTAAGTAAAGATTCGTATGCAGAAGTGGCTGAAAACAAAGGTTACTTACTTACACAAAAAGTACGACAAAATACTAAAGAACAAACCATTATTATAACAGCTAATGAAAATCAAGCAATATCACAGGTACAACAAAAGGTAAATGAGGGTATCAAATTTCTTAGACAAGAGGGCAATAAAACACGAATCAATCAATATTAATAAAATGCAAATTTCATAAGTGGGCATCACTAAAAACTTTCGTTACAATGCATCAATTTCGACCAAATTTTCAACATTTATGTAAAACGAGGTGGAGCAGGTTTTGCTTAACATCAAAATATTTTTACTAACTTTAACATACATAACTTTGCTGTTATCGATAAAATACAAAAAAAATTCAACAGAGTTAAAGTGTTTACACTTTTGCGCTTCTTGGAAAATTAGTTTTAATCTTTTTATATATATTTTAATAACTTTTATACATGGTAAGATATTTTTATTTTATAGTTTTCATATTTTATACCAAAAAAAGTCGAAGCCTCACTTGATGAGATCAATTTTATTTTTTAGATACATTTTTAGGCTTTTCAAAAGTGTTTACACTTTTGCGCTTCTTGGAAAATTAGTTTTAATCTTTTTTTTTTATATTTTAATAACTTTTATACATGGTAAGATACTTTTATTTTATAGTTTTCATATTTTATACCAAAAAAAGTTGAAGCCTTACTTGATGAGATCAATTTTATATTTTAGATAAATATTTAGGCTAATTTTAATTTATTTCTTTTTTATTTTATATACAGATTATATATGCTATTTCTAAATTACGTGGTTAGTATTTTTATAAGACTAAGGTTATTTATATTATTTTTTACAAAAAAAGATTGAAATTTCATTAATGTGCTCAATTTTATGTCTTTTTGAGGACATTAACAAAATTTTAATTAATTGCTTTGATATTTTAAAAACAGATTATTTATGGTGTTTTCCACATTTATGGGTTGTTTTGTAAAAATAATTAGGGTTATTTCTATTTTTTTCACTGAAAAGCTAGAAATTTCATTAATGTGCTCAATTTTATGTCTTTTTTGAGGACCTTAACAAAATTTTTAATAAATTGTTTAGATATTTTAATAACAGAATATTTATGGTGTTTTCCACTTATATGGGTTGTTTTGTAAAAATAATTAGGGTTATTTCTATTTTTTTTCACTAAAAGCTTGAAATTTCATTAATGTGCTCAATTTTATGTCTTTTTTGAGGACCTTAACAAAATTTTAATTAATTGCTTAGATATTTCAAAAGTAGATTATTTATGGTGTTTTCCATGGTTGTTTTGTAAACAAATTTTGGGTTATTTCTATTTTTTTTCACTAAGATGCAAGATATTTTATTGATATGTTTATGTGATAGTCATTATGAGGCCCTTCTCAAATATTTCTTAAGAAATTTTTATTTAATTATTTAGATCTTTCAAATACAAATTATTTGTGGTATTTATAACATATAGGTGATGTGTTTTTTTTAAATATTTGTTTTTTTTTTTCATTATTAATCGCAAAAAAGAGCAAGCAATTTCATTGTGTTCAATTATGGGTCATTTTGAGGTCCTTTTTTAAATTTTCTTATGGAATTTTTCAATTATTGCTTTGATCTTTTAAATACAGTTTATTTATTATATTTTCTACATATATGGGTTGTATCTAAAAAATAGGTTATTTATATTTTTAAATAAGCAAGGGATTTCTTTTACGGATTCATTTATTTGTCTTTTTGAAGTCCTTTTTCAAAATTCTTTTAAATATATTTTAATTTATTTGATTAAATATTTTATATTTAGATTATTTATTTTTTTTTAACATATATAGGGGTTGTATTTTGTATTTTAGAAAATTATTTCTATTTTTTACCTCAAAAAAGCATGCTTTTTCATTGCCGTATCCAGCGGTTGGTCTATTTTTGAAGCTTTTTAATGATAACTGGTTTTGTACATTAATTTTTTGGTAATATATAATATTATGATTTTAGTTTTTTTAAATCTTTTTAACATATCTGAAGGTTATTTTGAATAAAAAATTTAAAAATTTTGATTTTTACCTCAAAAAGACAGGAAATTTTTATGCTTTGTTTAGAAATTGCTGGTTTTGAAGCTTTTGTTATTAATCTCAATCTAATTTTTTTTTCAGAATATGCCTCGCCACAGCCGACGTTTACTTGGTAGGAATACGGCTGCTTCCAGGAGATATAGGAATGCTAGAGCTATTGAGACACCACTTCAAAGTGAGACGCGTCGTGCGCTTCGCCGTCTTAGGTATTCTGAAGCCCGCGTCGCAGCTACACAAACTATGCAAGTTCCTGTTCAGCGTATTCAGCTTTGGACTCATAAGCCGTTTTCAGGTTTGCAGTATAATGTCCATATTGATTATAAAGCTGATTCATCTGTCGATATAGGCCAAATGTCTCGGGTATGCCAGTTTTGCCCTGCTTTGAGATTTAAAGATGAACCCTTTGGCCTCTGTTGTAAACAAGGTAGAGTTTCTCTACCTGCTATTGAGTCCCCTCCAGAACCTATTTTCTCTTTGCTCTCTGGCCAACATCCTCTATGTTTCTAATGTCCTCTAATGTACATAGATGCTTTGCTCATATATGGTTGTCCCTTTTAGAGCGCTAATAAGATCTGCAACTGTTGTAACTGTAAATATGCATATTTAGTGTGGTATTACAAAAGTTTCAATAAATATATTTTTTAAATATTTTCTCTTCAAGCCCATCATACACACATGCTACATTTTTCACATGTTTCAATGTGTAGGGTTTTAAACCTTCATGGTAAGGTATTCTTACTTAAGAAGTATATTGTGTTAGAAATATTTATGGTTTTTAATTATTGGTTATTTTTTTTAATTGTGTTTATTTTACATACATGTGTTTATAATACATAGTATGTGTTATTTATTTTTATAATTTGATTGGAAATATTAGTTTTAGCACAATTTGCTTCATACCGTAATGTTATATCTGTGTTGGCTTGCTGAACAATACTGGCCTAACATGAATTTACCTATGTTTACCCAAATTACCATTTTAGCATAAGTATACATCTTGCACCTAATAAGAGACCTAAACAATGTGTAAGGTTGAACAAAGAGTGGTCTAACATACACATTGTTTAGGTTTCAGTGAACAAAGAGGTCAGTAAATTTTATTAGAAAAAAAATCTATTCCATTTAATGTAATAGAAACAAAATAAACCTCATCCTACCTAATATACATTACTTCTGAGGATTAAAGATTTTGATTTGTGTTGAGAATTTTGCATGCATTTCTATATTTCTTTTCTTATCTTGCAAAGCTAATGGATTGCTTAGGTTGCTTATTTTTGACTCGCCAATTTGTTTAGTGATAAAGTGGTATAGCGTTTTTTTTCAGAGCATCACCCTACAAAAAAATTACCTGACCTTTCCTAATATTCAGATAGATTTATTATATCAACATACTAGACTACAAACATTCCCTCGAGTAAAACCCGGGCGGAGCCGGGTACACCCGCTAGTAGAATAATAAATACAAGAGAAGGGACCATCCTTAAACTGCCTAATGATCAGAATATAGACCAACTGATTGAAATTTTAAAGAAGCTTGACGAAATCAACCAAATCAGCAAAATATATAAGCCAAAACTAAGAGATCCTACAATTTTGGTTAAGTCGATTAACAAAATAACAGATCTAACAAATTTGGTAACGATAATCTGTGAGATGAACCCAGAACTTGCTGGGCTAAATAATGAGATCAAGGTCTTATTTCCTATTAAATCTGTAAAGGCTGAGCAAGATGTAGTTCTGAGGGTCTCCCCGGGGGCCTATGCTATTATTAAAAAACTTGGCAAAATATATACTGATATCCAACGGTGCGATATTAGGGATAAAGTGTTTGTTGATCAATGCCAAAACTGTTATTTATTTCACCCTGGACATCGGACCAGAAACTGCCCAAATATAAAGAAATGTGTAAAATGTGGAATGGAAGGACAGCATCACTGCTCCGAAAAAATAAGATGCAGCAATTTCTGCAAGCACACATATTTTAAAATAAAAACATAAAGCCTCCAGGGAAAAGTTTCTTTTAAAAATATTTTTTATTTAAAAAATCTCGAGCTTTCGGGCAAGTACGCCCTTCTACGGGAGAAAATGCTTCATATGATTAACACGCCAATGAAATATGATTTAAAATTAAATAAAGTCAATTTTCTGTTTACATTTGCTTTAAAAGCACGATCAACGCGGGCTTCTGTTGCGCGTGCTTCACTTGGAGGTTATGGGCTGGGCTCATTAAAGCAAATGTAAACAGAAAATTGACTTTATTTAATTTTAAATCATATTTCATTGGCGTGTTAATCATATGAAGCATTTTCTCCCGTAGAAGGGCGTACTTGCCCGAAAGCTCGAGATTTTTTAAATAAAAAATATTTTTAAAAGAAACTTTTCCCTGGAGGCTTTATGTTTTTATTTTAATTATAATTCAATGGATTATTTGATCGAATTGTGAACACATATTTTAAGAACGGAAATTTAGATCATAATCCAAATACTCAAGCGTGCCCGATCTACGAAAGAGAGATTAAAAACACGATGCAGGGTACCGACTACTCAACAATTCAAGAAGTGGAGAATAAGAATTAAAACACCATTTGAATGCATATGAATGGAAGAAACACAGCTACTGATAGAATTAAAATTATTCAACAAAATGCTAGGAAAAGCAATACCTGCATGAGTGAACTATGTTCATCCAAAAAATTCATAAACACAGACTTAATTCTGATTCAGGAGCCTTATAAAATAAAAGAAGATATAATTTTGCCAGGAAACAATATAATATATCATCAGGAGAACAGTCCAAATATAAATACAGCAATAATTGTTAGAAACAAGGCGTTACAAATTAAACTAATAAAATAATTCACTAACTCCTTCGCCACAACCATTTCTATACAAACAGAAAGTAAGAAAATTGCTATATCAAATATTTATATATACCCCAATTCTATGAGAAAGGAGCACGAAACATTCTTCAGATCACTAACTGAAACATTTATAAACACGCCCCTAATTATAAGTGGTGACTTTAACGCCAGATCGCCATTATGGTACGATTCCACAAAAAATTACAATGGGCATAGATTGATCCTCATCATTGACGAAACAAACTTAATCATACATAATAATAAATCCACTACATGTCGAAATGCTAGTGTGATTGATCTTACGCTGACTAACAAACAAGCAATAGCAGCTATCAGAGACTGGCACACAGAACAAATATCGCAGATCTCTGATCATGTAGCAATAATCTATGAAGTGCATACAACTGATAATTTCACCACAGCTACTGATTATTCCACATGGAAATTCAGTGAAGAAAAGGCGAACTGGTTAAATTTTGGCCAGAATTTCAATAAATTAGATCAAAATAATATTGAAAACTTTTTAGATACAGCAAATACAAGGAAAGACGTCGATAGCGCGGTAAAAGAACTTTCGAACACGCTCAATGAAGCAGCGTATAATACTCTTAAACTAAGAGAAAAAACAAACAAATAAAAAACAACATAAACAGATGGTGGAACGCGGACTTGACACGCCTTGAGAGCTATTGTAAATACCTCCGTAACTCCTATTATCGGGAAAAAAATCCCTCTATCCATATTCAACAACAGTATAAAAGTGCAAGAAACAAATACGTCAGGGAAATAAATAAGGCTAAAAGAATGTCTTGGAGGTTTTTCTTAGAGGACATTAAATCAAAAACCCATATGGAAATTTTACAGGGTATACAAAAATATTAAAAACGGTTCTAACCGAAAGGGAATTTTGGAAATCTTAGAAGTGAATAAAGATGAAGAACGATTCCAGAAGACAAGTAGAACTTCTGAACAACCTTTTCCCCGATGATAGAGATAATGAAGACACAACCTTCCACAAAAACATAAGGAACTATACTCTAGGATTTCATAATAAAAAAATAATAATAATAACGCCCAATGAAGTAAATGGAATAATTGATTAACTAAACTAAAGGAAAACGCCTGGAATTGATAATATTTCTAACAATATGATAAAACATACAACAACTAATAGTTCCAATACTGGTGAAACTTTTTCAAAAATGCTTAGATTTAAATTATTATCCGAATGAAGGGAAAAAATCTGAGATAATAATTATTCCCAAACCAGGTAAAACACACATGAAAATTTATAAAAGCTACAGACCCATTTGTCTCAACTCAAACATTTCCAAAATATTTGAAAAAATAAATAACAACAAACTAATAAAGTTTATGAAGATTCGAATCTGTGCTTAACAATCGTCAACATGGATTTAGAAGATCAAGATCTACTATCTCTGCATCAAATGAAATTGTCAAAATAGCTCTAGAACATAAAAACAAAGAATATACAGCTATAATCGCAGTTGACATAAGTTCGACAATGCATGGTGCTGAAAAGACTAGATAAGGACAACGTTCAACCTTCAATAATAAAACTACTAGAGTATTTTATTAATAATAGAAGAGTGAGATTTAGATACTCATCAAATGAAACCCATAAAAAATTAAGCAAGGGATGTCCACAGGGTGGGCCTATATCCCCTACAATATGGAATATTATTCTAAACGATTTATTGAATAACTATTCAGAATCAAACAGCGAAATCATTGCTTATGCGGATGATATAACTGTGATATGTTGGGTTAACAACTTGACAGAACTTCGGAATACAACAGGAAAGGTCATGGGGAGAATATTAAACTGGTGTGGGAACAATAAGTTAACCGTATCTGAACAGAAAACGAAAATCTTATACTTGTTTAATAGCAAAATAGCTGCAGAAATTCCGAACACTATCACTGCCAATCGGGTATAAAACAGAAGATTATGGGAATAACTTCTAAAAAATCATAGAAATAAAAACAAATTGGATTTTGTGCCCCATATTGATGAGATTATTACTAAGACAAATAGAGCTAGTGGATACCTAATTGGATTAACCGGGAAAGCATGGGAACTGGAGAGTAAAAGAAGAATATAATTCTATAAGACACTGTTTCGAAGTTCACTAACTTATGGTTCCACGATCTGGTACAACTTTATACCCAAAAACGTCAAAGATAAATTGAACTCTCTGCAGTACAAAATTTTGAAGCACAGTACACAGGTTTATAATTCAACATCTTCAAACTGTACTCATATTGTTGCTAGAACACCAAAGCTCACGGATTTTATTGAAACAAATATACTAAAAATAAATATTGGATACAAAAAAATCAGATCCAACTAAAAGAAAAATTATATCTAATTTTATAAACCAGAAATTTGAGGAATACTATGGAGGTGCCAATGATAATTTCAAGGGATTATTTGATACTTCAAGAATTCCTAACTATGTTAAACCCAACTTCTATAACGTTCAATTTTCTACTGGACAAGGTGACTTCAACACATATTTGTTTAGAATTGGCAAAATTGGTTCACCTGCATGCACCTGTGGAAACGAACAACAAACCCCTGAACACCTTCTGATAAACTGTACATTAACTTCTGATCTAAGGGAAGAAAACCAACTTTACCTGACTAATACTAAACAAGCTGCTTGCAATAAAGACCTATACATCAAGTTTAATAGATTCTGCAGGATGTATATTTTGAGGCGAAAGTGTTGACTGTACATATTTAAAGCTACTACTTATAATTACTATATGTAAAATTTGACATCGAACGTTTAATTTTAATGATTTCCAATGTTCAATTGTATTAATTGTATATAATTTAAAATATACACGCAATTATCTAAATTGTGGATATGGCGTGTCTCTCCCAACTGTTAAATTAATAAATAAGTTGCCCCAAAATTCCCTTCAGTGTTGCGTAGGCAGTTCCTTTCACTGTCGAAGGAATTACAGTCCCATCTATTGTGGTCACTTGTCAATGAACTTCTTCACTGAGGTCAGAAAAATATTTCTTATTTGGTGTCATATGGTGAGTTGCTCCAGAGTCTATTATCCAAGTGTCTTCTGGATTGGTGATGGATGTACCACATGTCACAGACATCCCTTTGGCCCTTGTCTTATATTGCCCCTTTGGCATCTCTCCTTTGGTGGTTTTCCATGGGATTCATGCTTGCGTGCTTTCAACCTGTAGCAGTCCTTGGCAAATGTCCAATTTTACCACATCCAAAACATCTTTTGTTCTTCTTCTAACTTTGAGTTCTATCCAATGTTCTTATTTTCTCTGAGACTTCTGCAGTTAAGGCACCCTTTTCCTATTTGGTGAAACATAGCGTCGCTCAGCTTCTGCTAAAAGTTTCCGTTTCACTGTAGCACAAGTGAATTCTTCCTCTGACAAATTACACAGAGTGGACACTACACTTTCCCAATCTTCTAGCATTCCACAAAGGATGATCATGGCTAAATCTCCATCTTCAATTTTGTCAACTGTACTTGTAAGTTCACTTAAAACAAAATTGATGTTTGCCAAATACGAGTCCATACTTGAATGCTGTGTATATTTCTGTGAGTAAAGTTTCCGACGTCGTTGCAAATTTATATATTTGCTATCCTTAGGTGCATACAGGTTTTCAAGTTCAGCCTAAACTTCTTTAGGGGAATTTTATATTCCCAACATGCTGTTGCTGTTCATCACCAATGCACAGGCAGATCTTTGCTATAGTGCTTTATTCTGCCTTGAATTGAATCTTGATAAAGTCGCATGATCTGCCTCTTCAGGCTTAGCCTCGCCAGGATCTACTGTTGACCATAGATCACAATCCATCAAAATTAATTTTATTTGGTATGACCATGTTTAATATATTAATTGTGGCTATTCAACTTATTGATATTGATAGATCTATCAGAAATATCCATCCTTTTTTATTTTAAGGTTAGCACAGAGGTAGTAGCGCTTCTTTCTTCTGCGTTGAAAACAAGGCTTAGTTAATAAAAAGTTTAATCACTCACTTGTTGGCATTCAGTCTCATAATCATATTTGTTAGCGCAATTATCAGAGAAACATTTATATGTAAACTTTAGCTTTATTAGGATATATAAAAAACATAGAAGATTAAATGGAAAAACCAAAAGCAAAGCTAGCGAGAACTTATTTACATAATGGTAAACAAAGCAGGAAGACAATCCCGTGATGCTCCCCGCGACGAGGGGTGGGGTGGGCAGACGTAGGTCACACGATCATCGGCCGGCCGCTGGCCATCAATTTTAAATAGTCAACACTGTCATATAATTTTGACATCCAAGTTTATAAAATATTAAATTCAAAAAAAAAATAATAATAACCTACTGACATAATAAATTTAAATATAGTAAAAACAATTAGAACGTATTTAAAAACAAATTGTATATAAGCGCCTTATAAATAAAGGTATAGAAATTGATGAAATACTTTCCATGTGTATTCTGCCGTGTTAATGATCAGAATATTGAAAAACTGCAGAAAATAAGAATTTAGGTTCATAGTCGCAGTGATAGCCATACAGTATCAAACGACTGGCCTCAGAGATGTTCTTCAAAATATTTCTTCACATGAAGCTCAAAAAAAAAAAAAGCTTAACTTTTGGATTCAGTTGCTGTTGCTATCAGATCGAAGAGATGCCTGTAAAATGAATTATACTAGAGGAAAGTCATTCTGAAATATTAAATTTTAGAATTGAAGAAAAGACAAATACTTCAAAATATGAGATATCACATCTCTAATGCTGCTTTTAAAAAAGGACTATACTTCATATTCAGTAGAACCCCCTTGTAAAGGATACCTAATTTCAAAGCCAGAGTGTCCTTTAGGTAGATGTGTCCTCTTACCGGAGAGTTTCAAAATAATAAAAATGATAATTTTGCAAATGAAAACTGTCTTTTGTAGAGAGGTGTCCTCTAGCGCGAGTGTCCTCTGATGGAGGTTCTACTGTACTTGTGTGTGTGTGTGTGCTATTGCAATAAATTACAATCAAAGATATTTATTTTATATTCAATCTTATTCTATTTCTATTAATAGGCATTATCATTTTTTGTAAATATTATATTTAAATATATATATTGTGTGCTAGTTCCTAATAAGACACCCGGAATTTACAATATATAAAAGTAATATTAATAAAGAATTAAATCGATTTTTAAAAATTAATGAATGCTTCAATATACTAGAATGATATTATAAAAAATAAGAGTGATATTGATTAAAGTTATTTTTGATAATTCTGGATTAAAAATATCATATAATTGAAAGGCGAAAATGAAAATAATATACAATGTTTCATGCAAATTAGAATATAATTGAAGTGTTTATTATAGTGATTAGATAAATGTTAGGTAGTGGAATTGTGACGCGAAAATAGGTATTTTTTGGGTCCACCGAGCCCGGCAACACTGTGTCAAGGAGATCACAACACTTACGAAGAGTGAAGATTGGAACCATGTCGCAGGGGAACACAATCCAGCAGATCTCCCATCCCGTGGTGAATCCCCATCGAAATTCACAAAATCTGGATGGTGGGAGGGACCAAAATGGCTCCAGGAAAAGAAAGAAGACTGGCCAGTATCAAAAGTACAGTATGATCTGGAAGCCATTGAAGAAGAGAGGAGGAAGACTGTGGTGACTGGTTTTGTAGCCAAAAAGCCCGAGGAGAATCCATGGTATCTGAATCTATACGAGGGAAAACGTGAAGTGACTCTACCACAAATACTGAGAATAATCGCGTGGATGCTACGTTTCAAGCCCTTTGAATACAAAGGAGATATCATCTCACAAGAGGAGCTAGACAGTGCTGAAAAGTCCCTAGTTAAGATAATACAGAGTGAATCGATCGGTGAGGAAGATCCCAAGATGAAGTAGCTACACGCGTTCCAAGATAAAGAAGGATTATGGAGAGTGAAAACGAGGATAGTGAATCGAAATGACTATGAACTGTTCCGATTGCCAATTTTGATCCCAACGAATCATCCGGTCACAGAGCTAATTGTGAAATCAGTCCACGAGAAAATGTACCACTGTGGAGCCCAGACGCTGCGATCAGTACTAAGAGAGAAGTTCTGGATTCCAAAAGCTCGACAACTAGTTCGTCATGTAATTCATAAATGTCCTCGCTGTCGACGATTTGAAACCAAGCGAGTCGACGTACCAGAAGCATCTTTGCCTCAACATCGCGTACGAGATGTTGTGGTTTTTGAGGTGACAGGAATTGACCTCGGAGGACCTTTATATCTGGAAGATGGACAGAAGGTTTGGTTCGTCATCTTCACCTGTGGCGTATACCGTGCGGTCCACCTCGAACTGGTGACTTCCTTATCGACGGAAGCATTGGTGGGAGCAGTAGAGAGGTTCGTAGCAAGACGAGGTTGCCCTGCAGTCATCTACTCAGATAATGGGACGAATCTAGTTGGACTCCGGAACGAACTTTATCGAGTTAATTTTGGAGTGAAATGGAAGCTCAATCCTCCGGCAGCGCCGTGGTGGGGAGGTTGGATCGAGAGAATTGTTGGACTCCCCAAAAAGCTGCTTCGAAGATTGCTGGGAAAACGTGTTGTCAACTACGAAGAAATGGTGACGATCCTCGGAAACTGTGAACGAGTTATCAACGCGCGACCACTCACCTACATTGCTGAGGACAATGATGACCTTGTGCCATTAACCACAGAGATGTTCCTTCGAGAACCAAGAGCTGAAGGAGAGATTGATCTAAATGAATTCAGGTGTAACTTTGGGAAGAGCTATGCGAAACGCAAACGACTCCTAAAGGAATTCCGTAAGAGGTTCAGAAGCGAGTACCTAGGATTGTTGGTACATCACGATAATCGCAAGAGACAACGACAGTTAAAAGTTGGAGATATCGTCCTTGTGGAGGTTGAAAACAGGAAGCAAATAAACTGGCCTATGGGAAAGATTACGAAGGTGTTTCCTGGAACTGACAATGTGCGAAGACTTGTGGAAGTTAAGACTAAGTCTGGATTCATGAAGCGTGCAGTACAACGATTGTTCTCACTTGAAGTACCATCTGAGGGCGTAGAGCAAGGCGACGGGGAGCTTAAGCCAGCGGAGGATGAGATCGTCATGGAGAAAACATCCGGTGTGGAGTCCGCGTCAGTGCAAGAGAAAACTACTCCAGTAAAAGTAGGGAAAGTTTACACGCGTTCTGGAAGAAAAGTGAAGTTGCCGATTAGGTTTAATTGAAGTTTGAGAGAAAATTTAATTAATATTGACCTTATAGCAAAGTTCAAAAGGTCAAGGTGGGAGAGTGTCGCGAAAATAGGTATTTTTTGGGTCCACCGAGCCCGGCAACACTGCACCCGCTGCGCGAGCGGAAAAGGATTAACCCTGAAGTTCCGGTAAACAAACTGTTCTCGCTGCTAACGTTTGGTTTTGACAGGCCCTGAAAAAGAACTATCTCTCATAAATTTTAATAATTGTTTTGAATAATATTTGTATTAATATTAATTTGTGTGATTTTAAATAAATATTTCTTTCAATAAGTATTAATTATTTATCACTGTTTTCTAATTTAGGCCTCGTCATCCACCGTTGTGACTCAACTTCTACTGATCCCTGCAACAAAGGTATTGATTTATCAATTTATAATTTTCAAGTCAGTTTCCAGTATTACTGTTGTTTTGTTTCCTACTTGGCAAATACGCAAGGAGGAAAAACAGAATAATTGTTTACAAAACAATTTGTTCTCGTTAGGCTTATTTGAATAGAATGTTTTATACTAGCTTAAAGAAACAAATGTACTTATCTTTGGTCAGGCAATTATCCCAAGCTTTACAAATGAATTTATTTTAACTCTCTTTACAACGAATATTTAAAGAATTTACAAAAGAATTAAAGCCGCAGCTTAAAAGGCATTGTTCTCTAGTGGCGAGCGTCCTTCGAATCTTCTAGAAGGTGGCGAGCTCCCCGTGGCAGTGCCGCCAGCTGGCCTCCCATTGGTCAGCGATGACGTAGCTCTAAGTACTTACACCGCTGCGCGCTGCCTTCTGCCACCTATGTTAGAATAAAACGAAACATACTTCCCTCCTGTGGACGTAGTCCACACACAAGGCAAAAGAAAAGGATCACATAGTGTAGAAAGCTTTTTTTTGAAGAAGAAGAAGAAGAAGAATTAGAATGGCAGAAGTGCAATCGTCGAGATGGGGCTTATTAGACGATGTTGTTTCTCTGTTTGAAGTTCCACAAATCGGACAATGCCATCCGCTCCAGGTGACACCTTGGTGATGCGGCCAAGGCTCCACTGCATTGAAGGCATAGGAATGTCTTTTACCAACACCAAATCTCCAACCTTCAGGTTGGAAGAGGGTTTTTTCCATTTGGACCGTTGTTGCAGATTGTTTAGATATTCCCTGGACCATCTTTGCCAGAAAACATCTCTGGCCTTTTGAATTAATTTCCATCTAGTTAAGTAGTTGTCATTAGGGTGATAACTGGGCTCTGGGAGTGCTGTTAATGGTCTTCCAATCAAAAAATGTCCTGGAGTGAGAGGGTTGAAATCATTTGGATCCGAACTCATCGGATACAACGGGCGAGAATTCAAGCACGCTTCAACTTGACTTGTCAGAGTATTGAGTTCTTCAAAATTTAAAACTGCAGATTTTAAACACCTTAGGAGATGATACTTCAATGATTTAATTCCTGCTTCCCAAATGCCGCCGAAGTTTGGAGCAGATTGAGGTATAAAATGCCAAGTGATGTGTTCATTAGCGACATAATTTTGAATTGAAGAATCCTTTACAAGTTGATGTATATTATTCAAAATATTCTTAGCTCCTTTAAAGTTAGTAGCGTTGTCGGTGTAAATATCAGAGGGTTTTCCTCGACGAGAGATGAATCTTCTAAAAGAAGCGAGGAAGGCAGGGGTTGACAGATCTGAAACTATCTCAAGGTGAATAGCCTTCGTTGAGAAACAAATGAATAATGCTATATATGATTTTAATGTTACTTTTGTTCTTATGACATTAGGTTTAGTTATAAATGGTCCTGCGAAGTCTATTCCTGTTTTGCTAAAAGGGCTTGAGGGTATGATTCTATGGATAGGCAGATCTCCCATGATTTGTTTTTACACTTAGCGTTTCGTCTAGAAACATGTCATGCAACGATTAATGAGCTTTTTTATTAGAATTCTACCGGATGGAATCCAGTACTTTTGTCGGATGGCACACAGAGTTAATTGGAGACCAGAATAAAGATGCTCTACGGGGGAATTGTTGAACAATCAATTCTGTAACGAAATGGTTGTTAGGAAGAATTATTGGATGCTTCTCATTGAATTGCAGGTTGGATTTGCGCAGTCGACCTCCTACACGTAGAATTCCTGATGAATCAATAAATGGGTTTAAGGATAAAAGTTTTGAGTTTGTTGCTAGTGCTTTGCTTTGATTACAACATTGAATTTCAGTTTTAAATTCTGAACTTTGAATGATTTGAATAAGAGTTCGAATTGAATTATCGAGCTCATTAGAGGACAATTCTTTGTGTTTTATTTTGTCGCTGCAGTGTTTAGCATTGTGGATAAATCTTAGGAGCCATGCCGTAACTCTGCTCAGCTTCCTGAATGTTGAGAATTTAAAAATAAAGTCTATAAAGGACAAGTAGTGAAATGAACAATCGGAACAGTCTTTCTTTTTTCATGACAAACTTCTTTTGGAAGTTCATATGTGATTGGTAGCTGATCTTGTAAACTTGAGTTTGATAGCCAATCAGGACCATTCCACCAAAGTGAATGGTTTACTAGCTCTGAAGAAGTTATACCTCTGGAGGCGCAATCTGCAGGATTATCCTTGGTAGACACATAGTACCGAGAAGATTGCAGAGTTAGTCGCTGAATTTCTGCAATCCGGTTACCAACAAAAGGTTTCCAATGTTTTGATTCAGATTTTATCCAACATAAAACAATCTGGGAATCTGTCCACAAAATTACTCGGTCAATCTGCAACAGCAACGAGCTGCAAATAGAATCATATAAATTTGAAAAGAGAAGAGCAGCACAAAGCTCCAGACGAGGTATTGACGTTGCCTTCAAGGGAGCGACTTTGGTCTTGGCAGCAATCAATGTGACTTGAACATGACCAGATTTAAAACGAGATTTCATATAAACAACTGATGAATATGCAGATTCGGAAGCATCACAAAATCCATGGAGTTCTAAAGAATGTATAAGTCCCTTGCAGGAAATATATCTAGGAATTTTAATATGATTTAGCATGGCCAAATCCATTTTCACTCTCCTCCAATGAGAACACAACGATTCAGACAAGGAATCATCCCAATCCAAATCCTGTTTCCACAAAGTTTGGAATAAAATCTTGAAGCTAATGATCACCGGTGATAACCATCCCAAAGGGTCATAAATTCGAGAAATGTCCGATAACAATTGTCTTCTAGAATATACGTCTTTTAGTGAATTGACTGTAATTGTGGAATTATCCGTGGATGGATTCCAATTTATCCCAAGAATCTTAACAGATGAATTATCTCCGATTTCATATGAATCATGTGCTTTCAGCGCTTCTGGTACCTCTGAAAGAACCTCAGGAACATTTGACATCTATTTTCTTATGCAAAAGCCACCAGATAAAAGGATTTTCCGGATATCATCAATGAGAACTTTTGCTTCTTCGATTGTTGTTGCGCCAGAAAGTAGGTCGTCTACATAAAAATCAGTTTTTAGGATTTTAGATGCCTTTGGGAACAGGAGTTCTTTGTCGGTGGCAAGTTGCATCAAGGTACGGATTGCAAGATATATTTTTTCATCGCAGTAAGGACAGTAGAAGTTCGTTTTATGTATAAAAGAAACATTCGCGCTTTTAAATCCTTTTATTTTATATGTATAGATGGCGCGTTATTGCTTCGTGTTAATTATTCTTTAACTTTATCTTCTTTTACTTTAACTTTACCTCTGCGCTACTATACCCTCTCCTCCTGTGACTATGCCCTATCCTCTCCTAATCTCCACACTCTCACTCTCCCCCCGATCTAATACTTCCTTTTCCGGAATTATGGAGACTTTTCCGGGCACAATGTAGCTGAAACGAAAAACGGGTTCCAGAGACGGGCAGGTGCGTCGGGGGATGGAGATTTGCCAAGGGGCAATGCTCAGGCTAAAGAAGTCAGGACTGTTACCTCCTGAAGCTGTTTTATAACTTGTTTGATTAAGATTTGTTTAAAATTTCTTGTTCAAAGAAGGTTTTAAATGATGGTTATGAGTAGTTGAATATACAGATATTTACAAGTATAATGATTGGCATGGAAGAAGGCATCTTTTTTTTAAATTATTATTATATATATATTTTTTTTCTTTTATTGTATGTATTGTTAAAGTTTTTTTTTTTTTTTAGAAAACTTTATGTGCCAGTAAAAGTATTTGTTTTGAATTATATTAGTTGGGAAAATTCCTCTTTTTATTCTCTCATGCTTGTCCATATTTTATTAAGGTAGAAAAGTGGGTGTTCTATATAGTAAAAATCTATGTATATGGTTGTTATATGGTTATACAAGGTAGATTAATAGGGAGGCATATTTACATTTGTATATACAAGATTATTGGTTTCTGTGTATGAGTGTGTATATATGGTTAATTGGTACATAGATAATTAATAGGTGGTGTTGAATATGTATGACTATGGGGAGGCGAACGTTGAAAGGTGTTTGGGGGGATTCTGTTAGAGGGTTAAAAGGTGATGGATGTTGTAGCTAGTGGGATTTCAAATGTAGGTATAGAATGGGAGTTATAAGGAGTGGTTTTATGGATTGGGCTCATATCTGACTAATCAGGTTCTGAGGTGCTTGCTTCGGAGTCAGTCTGGGGCGGTTTGTTTGAGGGTGAGAATCTTCCACAGCTGTGTGCGATGGTGAGCACTGACCTCCATATTTTCTTATTGGAAAACAGTATTTTGGTGGTGTTGGGAATGTACCCTATTTGTTTTATACAGTTTGAAAATAGTATGGATCTATGGTTATCTAATGGCGGACATTCTAGGAAAATGTGTTCTGTTGTCTCGGGTGGTCCGCCACAGTGTCTACATGAAGAACTGTCATGTTTAGATTTATTGTGTTTGTTAGCACCTATCCATGTGTGGCCTGTGATGAAACCTGTGGTGATGGCTGTGTCAGGTGTTATATGTTTGTGGGTGGTTTTGAGGGAAATGGGTGTCATGCCAAGGTTCCTGAGTATAGTGGGGTTGGATGTCGTGAATTAGTCTTCCCAGGCTTTCCATTGTTTGGATGAGAGGAAGTTTATTTTTGTTCTTTTTGAAGCCAGTTTGTATTTAGGGGTTGTGAGATTTGTAGCTGCTCCTATCTTTGCTAGAGCATCGGCTCGGCAGTTGCCCTCGATACCAGAATGGCCCCTTACCCAGTGAAGGCTTATTTTGCGTGTGGGAAGTAGGTTGTATAAAAGAATCTGACATTTGTGGACAATGGGATGGGAGCATCTGTGCCTTGAAAGGGTGCATAAGAGGGAGAGACAATCTGAAAAAATGCCTATTGATAAGTTGTGATCCAAGGTACGGATGTCTTTTAGTGCTGTAACTAAGGCGAAGCTTTCTGCCTGAAAGACTGTGCAGTGTTTGGATAAGGATAAGGAAGATTCTAGACAGAAGGTGGAGGGTAGGGATGAAGATCTAAATATTCCTGAACCAACCCCGGAAGAGGTTTTGGAGCCATCAGTGTAGTATGATATATCCGGGGTGGACTCCGGAATCGGGGAGTGAGAGAGGTCGAGGAGAAGGTGTGGTTGAGGGTAACTATAAGGAGGTGGGGGGTGTTCAGCCTTAAAGGGGAGGGAAAGGGAGGGTTTGAAGAGGGAACAAAGGAGTTTCAGCTTATGGTCAATAGGTAGGACTCGTAAGAGGGCAAAGGAGGTGAAGGTGGGCACTGTGCGAAATCCGTGTATTGCATTAATACAGAATTTGCGCTGAATGGAACGTAGACGGCTTTTGCCTGCAATGGTGTCCGCTGTTTTAGCCCAAATTGGTGCTGCGTAAGTGAGTGTTGGTTCAATAACGGAGTGGTAAAACAATTTTCTAGTCCTATAACCGAATCCATAATAGCTGTTTGCACAAGAGCGAAGTCGGGGGAAGAGATTGAGAATTTTGTCGCAAATTTTGTTGAGGTGAGGAGAGAAGGAGAAGCGAGAGTTAAAATTTACACCTAGGATGGTTATGTCTTCGACGCATGGAATAATAGAGTTCTGAATATGTATTGTAGGTTCGCTGCAGAAAATGGGGAGTATTGAAGATTTGTTAGGTGATAGAGTGAGCTTGTTGTCCAGGCACCATTCGATAATAAGGTTAATGGATATCTGTGCAATACCTTTTAAGTTATTTGGGTCTCCATGTATGACGAGTTGTAGATCATCATCAAAAGCTTGGGCATGCACACCGGGTGGGAATGGAAGTGATAGGATTGGGTCGAAGAAGATACACTGCGTGACATTGAAAATGGAACACCAAGAAATAGTGGCCAGAAAATTATGCAAATTTCAGGGTAGACGCGCCTAACCGAGTTATGCAAATGATGTAAAATGCGCAGCCCTCGTGCGCACATCGAGTAAGATATAAGGGAAGGAACTTGCAGAAAGGACAGTATTCGTGTCGTTATTTCTTCAAGGAAAATCATTGTAGAAATTTTGTTCTCGTGTCAAAAGACACGTGTAATAACAGAGAATGCCAGGTCATCGTAAACGGAGACAGTTCAAGCAGACAGACGCTTTTACGAGGGGCATGGTGATCGGACTGAAAAGGGCAGGTTGGTCCATACGTCAAATCGCAGCTGATACACACCTTGGTGCGTCCACGGTGCACCGACTGTGGAGAAGATGGTCGGAACAAGAAAATGTGGCAATTTATAGGAATGTCGGTGCAACCAGAGTGACGTCAGCACGTGTGGATTGGCGTATCCTTCGACAAGCAGTGGCGGCCCCACAAGCCACTTGTACCGCCATCCTGCAACATGTGCAAGACACCCTAGATCATTCCATCTCGACCAGAACCATTTCCCGTCGATTGGTTGCTAATGGCTTGCACTCATGCCGTCCGCTAAGAAGACTGCCATTGACCCCACCGAATAGGCGCCAACGTTTGGAATGGTGCCGGGCTAGATCGACGTGGATGACGGAATGGCACAGGGTCGTGTTCTCAGATGAGTCGCGTTTCTGCTTGTCCAGTGATAGTCGCCGTGTACGCGTGTGGCGTCGACGTGGAGAAAGGTCCAATCCGGCAGCAATTGTGGAACGCCCCACCGTGCGACAACGTGGAATCATGGTTTGGGGCGCAATCGCGTATGATTCCAGGTCACATTTACTTCGTATTCAGGGCACTATGACGGCCCAACGATACGTTGATGGTGTGCTGCGACCGGTGACACTCCCCTGCCTTCAGGGGGTACCCAATGCCCTTTATCAGCAAGATAACGCCCGACCGCACACTGCTCGCATTAGCCAACAAGCTCTGCAAGATGTACAGATGCTTCCCTGGCCACCGTACTCTCCTGATCTCTCACCAATCGAGCACGTCTGGGACATCTTCGGACGCCGTTTGCATGCCTTGCCACAGCCGCGTTCAGAAGACGAACTGTGGCAAATGGTTGAGAGGGAATGGAGAGCCATCCCTCAGGACGCCATCCGTACTCTACGAGTCTACCTATTTTCCAAGCAGTGGGGAAGTGTCCGAGGGTTAGGCAAGAATTGTATAGGAGCAAAAATAAGTCATGGAATGAAGAGATCATCCACTTGGCAAATTTGCCAGGGATATGGTCTGGGCCCGGTGCTTTCCTGGGTTTTAGGGAGGAGCATGCAATGCGTAATTCGACTGACGTAAAAGGTGGGTCAGGGTGAGATATAGGAAGATGACGGGGTGTTGAATAGTGGAAGTGTGCTGGTCTAGTATCTGGGGGTGGATTGGAGAAGAAGGTATTTAGTATGGAGTTGAGATATTTCGGGACTGAGTGGGAGAGGAGGTTCTTTTCAAATGAGGAGGAAGAGAGGGGGTTGGGGTTTTGGGAGCCTTTCTTAATGAATTTTTAGGCGTCCCCATGGGTCGTTTACGAAGGAGCCGCTGAACATTCTGAATTCCCTTCTTTTGGCTTTTTTGCATTCTCTGTAAAACCAAGCTCTCATAAGGAGGAAATATTTGTGGACCTGATATCTGTTGGGGGGGTTGAGGGATTTGTATAATCTACGATGTTTTTTTTTTCCCTTTTTAACTGCTGTAGAAATGGTGACCACCATGTAGCTGGGGCAGGGTGACTAGGTTTGTTGGGTATCTGAGTAGGATTATCTGTGCATGCGTCGGAGATGGAGATGTGTAATTTTTCTATTACCGTGTCTAGGTCAGAGGGTGAGGAGCTTGAGATGAGGTTTTTGTAAATGTTCCCTGAAGGGGAGAGGAGAGGGGAAAGACTTCTAAATAGAGAGCTTGAAATGTAAGAATTAAGATGGAAATTTGGTGGGGGGTGTAATGGAGAGTGTTTTGACAAGGTGGGGTGGGGTGCAAGGGGAGTTTGTAGCGAAAAAGAGATGGTGAAGTGGTCAGAGAAACAGTTATCCATTGCCTTCTAGTCGGAGATATTGGTGAGGAGATGAGAGGAGATGGAGGTAATGTCTATGGAGGAAGATTGTTTATCATTGGACCAGGTTATTCTGCATAATCAGATTTATTTATGGTTTTCAAATCTTGGGATTCTGTTTCTTTGTAATTATCCTTTATTTTAGATTCTGTATCTACAGTTGATCTTGCCTCCTCCAATTTCCTCGATGCCAGAACTTTGACAACTCTTTCCTCAGTATCATCAATGGATTCAGTTTCATCATCTTTAAAATTACAGTTCTTGAATATTTGACTTTATCATTTTCAGTTTTATGATCAGCTGTATCATTCGCTTCTTCTTTATCTTTAATAATATTTTCTTCTTTAGATAAAACTTCATCATTACCATTAGTTGAAAGAGCATCTTTTTTCCTGCTTACGCATTACGCTAATTTTATACTCTATGTTAAATCTTTCCTGTATGTGTATTTCACAATTTTCGAATTCTCTATCAATTTCTTCATCAGAAATATCTTCTTGAGATAGCAGAATTAATTGGTACTGATCATTCAAAGCTACAAGCTCATTATGCAAACATTCAAGCTGATCAAACTTTGCATAAACCTTAATTTTATCAATGCAAGTCTTTTTCAATTCTGTATATAAATCATTGACTTGTTCAGTAAAAGTAATTCTCACAGCTTTTCTTCCTTCGCTCACCTCCTCCATCTTACCACCAAGGCTATCACGTCCGGCTCACCAGAAATGTTGGGAATACAAAAAAAAATAAAAGAATTTAGAAAGTTAAATAATAGGCAAATGAATAATTTAAATAATCCTTTTTTCTAACTATTGCAATTACTGTAGCGATAGGCTGGTGTTATTCTGGAGGAAATGATCAGCTGGATTTGATGATTTCAAACATACGAGACTTTATTCTACAATGATAACATACAAAAAATGAACTAATTTCAATCTAAACAATCCCGATATATTAGGGTAAGCTTGCTTCAGCTTCTTTAACAGCCCTTTTCTCTACTTCAGCCTTTTAACTTTCTTTAATGGACTTTTTCTCCACTTCAGCTCTCTCACTTTCTTCAATGGACTTTATCTTCTTTACCTTTAATTCTTCTTTGACTTTATCTTCTTTTACTTTAACTTTATCTTCTTTACCTTTAACTCTTCTTTTACTTTAACTTTATTTCCTTTACCTTTATCTTCTTTTACTTCAACTTTATATTCTTACCTTTAACTCTTCTTTAACTTTATCTTCTTTACCTTTAATTATTATTTAACTTTATCTTCTTTTACTTTAACTTTACCTCTGCGCTACTATACCCTCCTGTGACTATGCCCTATCCTCTCCTAATCTCCACACTCTCACTCCTCCCCCCCCCCCGAACTAATACCTCCTTTTCCCTGCGACTTTTATAGTCGTATAAGGTCACGTGGACGGACTCTGTGGCGCACTCTGTGGCGCATCCCTTGGCGCGCGCCATCTAGAGCCGTCTTCCTGAATCATTTCCAACAGTCCTACTCTATGCAGATCCAATCTGGGCAAATGATCAAGCCTTAATCTTAGATAGAATCCAGGATACCTTTCTCAGACGTTTTCTGTGCCTTCCAAGCTATACGCCGGGCTATATTTTGAGGGCCGAAACAGGAAGAAACTCTCTTGATATCACAGTGAAAAAACTAACTTTAAAATTCTGGACTAGAATTCTGAAAATGGACGGCAGCCGGCTACCTTCAATTTGTTTGGCACATTTGTGGGACATTTCAATTTCTTCAAAACAGAATGTCGGACTGGTAAAAAGTATAACAGAGCTACTTAATAACACCGGCTTCTCATGGCTTGTTGGAAGTACAGACTTCAATATTCTACAAAGATACATCCCCCTAATTATTAGAACAGCAACCGATCAGTCCTTGCAGCTGGATTATGTAAGAATAAGAAAATCAGTACTCTACTCTCACTATAAATACTTTTATTCATCACCTACAATGGAATGCTATCTGAATGACAATATCCCCCTAACCTTAAAGAGAATCATTGCACACGTAAGAAGCCTTTTTGTAGTACGGAGAATTAATCATGTTTCACTATTGAAAACTAAGCCCATAAAATGCACCTTATGCAACGGTGAATTTAGTCTCGATTTTCCACACTACATGTTTTACTGTACGGCAATGGAAGAAGAAAGAGAAATTCTTCGTCAAGAGACCGGCTATAATAGCAATTCGCCTTATGTTTTAATGGCAAAAGTCGTAAAATCCAGACCCTTTGCATTCGCTTTTTATAAATACTGGAAATCAGCTCAATCAAAATTTTCAGCACAGATACCGGATCCAACTCGACAATTGGTCGAGGTCAATACCCAACATTTGTACAGGGTGATCCAAAAGTCCCGCACTATTTTAAAAATTAATAACTCCGCGAATATTTGCGCTAGAGCAATGCAGTAAACACCATTGTGTTCAGGATGTAATGGGATTTTTTTATGGAAAATAATTAAAAATTCGAAATTGATTTTAGTTACAATTTTATTCGCTAGATTGCGCTCTACCAGAATCAGAGATTAAGCGGCCAAATTGTTTGATAAATTGAAAAATATAAATGGTCGACACGTATTTTTCCTTTTTTAATACCAGGAAAGAACCCTAATAATATCAAATGATAAATTAATAAAACACCATTTCGCCAAAAGTAGAATAATTGGATGACAATTTTTAAATGCAATCCGAGATATGTTAAATAGGTAAATGCAAATTAAAACATGTAGCAAAAATATTTATATTTTAGATAGGGTTTTGTGAAATAGATTGAATGTTTGAAAAACACTGCTTATATCAATACACGATTTTTTGAAATGTTAATATAGTACGAAAAATTATGATGGCACTACTAATAGGATTTCTCACTATAAGAAATGTGTAGTTTCTTGACTGATTGGCGACACTTGACTATTTAACTGGATATTAGTCATGATCCAACAAATGAAATATATTTTAAAATAAAAATACAACCATTCGCAATGAGTTTCTTTTATCCAGATAAAAAACTCATTGCGAAAGGTTGTATTTTTATTTTAAATATGTAGCAAAATTTTTTCGTTTACTTCAAATGAAATATAGAGGGGAGTGACAAAATCTATTTGTCGTACTTTATTCCAAATATCCTATGGGCTTTTTAAATATTATCATTGCTTATTATAATGTACACAATTTTAAAAATGTGTCACCTCAAATAAAAATCATTTTTAGATCGACCTTTTGCGTTTAAAAACGTGGTAGTAAAATAATTTTGTATTATTTTTTTGCACAATATTTCTAAATCTAGGGGGTACAGAGAATATTCCTCATGCTATTTCTCCTAATGAGCGATAAACTGAACATAAGGGGTAAAATTGTGTGTACCAGTGTTATTCGAGAAGTTATAACACTTTGGTCTACACGACATAATATGTGAGCAAATCACAAACAAAAAATTACTTTTCAAAAAAAAAAAAATAGAGTCAAGATGTGAGGACAGCATTTATTATCCCCATAACCCAACATAGATTTGCAAAATATTTGTAGATAATATAATACATGGCAGCTTATATAACACATTAGGTAACTTGCCTTCTCTTTTGTATTAGGTCACAATCCTTGCTCAATATGGCGCCCTTCATTCTCAAACACCGCCTGCAGACGATAGATGACAGCATAAAATAACATATCTGTTGAAATTGATGAAACGTGCCATCTGATAGAAGCCTTCAACATGGCCAATGTGGAAGGCCAGCATCGATAAACACTCGATTAATGTACCCCCATAACCAAAAATCGCAAGGCGTCAAATCTGGTGATCTTAGAGGCCACTTGTATATAAAGTGGTGACTTATCACACGATTTTCACCGAACGTATCCCTCAGCAATTGTTTGGCACCTCGGGAGATATGAGGAGGTCCTCCATCTTGCATGAATGTTATTTCGCTTAGTGCATATCTGCCCTGCAATATGCAAAACCCTTTTCTCTCACAAAAGTTGAACTTAACGTTCCCCAGTTAAAAAACGGTTTTAAAAGTTATTCCATTGATATTTTCAAAGAAAAATGGCCCAATAATAAATGAAGAAGTGAACCCACACAAAACTGTAACTCTTGGCTGATGAAGTGGCATTTCTGTAAGAATCCTAGGGTTTTCTGTTTCCCAAATGCGGCTGTTTTGAATGTTAAATTCTCCGTTTAGAGAAAAGTGAGCATCATCTGTCCAAAGAACATTCGACAGCCAGTTTCCATCAATATCAATTTGCCGGAAAACCCATGCAGCGAATTCTTGACGCATCTCAAAATCGCCAACTTTCAGCTCGTGAAATCTTTGAATTTTGTATGGGTACACACAATAGAGACATTAAGTGAAGCGTCTTCGGATATCACAATCATACTCGGCGATTTTAGCGCCAAAAATTCAACTTGGGGATCACCTGTTCAGGATAACAAAGGCCAGCAGTTTGAGGGCATGCTAACCGACCTCGACCTTACACCGTTAAATAAGAGAGAGAACACCTATCTATCCAAGTCCACAGGCACAGAATCCGCAAAAGACATCACAGCGATGAATTATAACATCGCACCCACAGCACAATGGAAAATCCTGAGAGGTGCAATCAGTGACCACAGACCAATTTTAACAACCCTAAACTTCAAAATTGAGAATGTCCAACAGAATAAAATATCATGGAACTTTAGGAAAGCCGACTTGAAAAAATTTACAGAAAAGCTTGAAGAACTATGCAACGAATAATTGAATTACAGAACGCTTGACAAAAACTTGGAAAAATTCTCTTTAAACATATCCAAAGCTGCAAAAGAATCGATACCTAGAAGGAGACGTAAAGACCTGTGGATACCTTACTGGAAGGACCACAACATCGAGACAATGATTTCAGAGAGAGAGAGACAATATCAATGAACTTCTTAAAACAAATTAAACATAAGAAAACAGAAAGAATCTCATTGAAATTATTCACAAAATATAACAAGAAATTTGGATATGCAAACAAGAGAAATAGCAGAATTCTGCGAAAAAAATGGATCCAAGAAACGACAGCCAACACTGGAATATGATTAGAGTGTTAGAAAATAATTGAAACCAACACAAATCCTCCAATACTCTAACCGATACGAATAGAACAGCGAGAACGAACAAACAAATGACTGACATAATTGCTGAATATCTTTAAGCACTTCCAGACTCAACTACACGAATGAAGACAGGACTCTAAAAAATAATATAAATAAGTTAGTTAAACAAGCAAGAAACTACCATCAACAAGAAATTTTCCCGAGAGACTTCACACTGAATGAGCTAAACTCATCAATAGAAAAGTAAGATCCAAGAGGTCATCAGGAGATGATCTAATCTTTGGTCAAATGATTAAAATCTTTGGAGACAAAGCTAAAAATCAACTCCTACGAATACTAAACATATAGTGGCAAACTGGTAAACTACCAAAGAATTGGAAGATATCAATTATAGTGCCAATACTGAAACCAAACAAAGATGCCAAGGAATACAAGAACTATCAGCCAATTGCTCTCACCAGCATACTTTGTAAAATAACAGAACGAATTATCCACTCTAGGCTCATAGACTGGCTCACTAACAATAATAAAATAAACTTCTACCAAACTGCCTATAGATCCAGACACTGTAAAACTGATGTCTGTTCTACTTCTGCCAATCAATAATAGATTTTTTTCCAGGAAAAACCGCCAAAGAAGACAAGGGCCGTATTCCTGGATATGACCTCAGCTTTTGATCGAGTGTGGAGAGAGAAATTACTTGAAAGGCTACACAAAATCGGAGTAAGAGGAAAAACCTTAATCTGGATTTCAGACTTCTTAAGGGGAAGAAGAATAAAGGTTCGGGTCAATGGAGAATTTTCCAAAGATCGAAGAACATGGGCTGGTGTAACTCAGGGATCTGTGCTTAGTCCTCTACTCTATCTGCTATATATTAACGACATCCATCCTTACCTCACTGAAGACACAAAGGTTGCCTGTTATGCAGATGATATAGCCATATGGCACACAAGTAGCAGTATAGAAAAAAAAGAAAAAATACTGAACACATCAATGAGAGGACTGGAGAAGTGGGAAATGGAACTCCAAATGACCATAAACCCAATAAAACCAACCTATGCGTATTCTCCACTGACAGGGGAAAAAGGCATAAATATAACCCCGAAATAAGCATAAAACACTAAAAATTGATAAAATTAGAAATCCAAAATACCTAGGTGTGATACTGCAGTCCTGGATCTTTCCAGTTGGTCTCGAGGACCATGCCATCACCATCTCCTCAGCGGCGAAGTACGCGATCTACGTATTCATCGTAGATCGCAAAATGCGTGGTGTCGCTGGAGACCCACTGGCGAAGCTCCACCAAACTCTGCAGCGCTGGCAGAGGCGCCATATTCATTGTACATAGTGTATATAATGCATATTATATTTTTTAAAATAGTGCAGACTGTGCACTTTGCATGTATTGACAAGATGTCAATCAAATTATTTTAATTGTCATTGATGAGAAATTACGATTTTACAGAACACATAATTAGCACCTCAAATAGAGCTACCAGAAAACTAAACATTCTGAGATGACTATGTGGAACAAATTGGGGAGTAAAAACCCACAATTCTCAGAACAACATATATCACCTTAATAAGGCCGATAATGGAATAAGCAACACTCGTCTGGGCTCCCTCAAGCTCATCACTAAAAGGAAGACTAGACAGTGTTCAAGCAAAAGTGGCCAAAATAATCACTAGTGTTGTTTCATCCACCAACAATGAGAAATTTCAGAGAGACTATGGTCTATACCTACTCGCTCGAAAGCAGAAGACAAAATAAAAACAATAAAATTCACCAATAGCTTAAAAAGTAAAGAAACCTAGCACATATCCCATAAAACCTATTTAAAGTGGACAAAAAATAAAGACTCAAAAGATCTTCAACACTTCAGTGCGACAACAATATTAGAAAGGACATAAATATGAAATACAATGACTTTCAAATTCAAGAAGAACCAATATTTCCTACCCCAGTGCCATCAAATGTAATCATCAATCTTAACTTGAATGAACCCTGCGCAAAAAAAAAAAGAAAAAAAAAAGAGAACAAAAACATACTTAAAAAGAAAGGACTTGACACAATTGGTTTAAACGATCAGAGAAATTATTGGTTGTTGTTGTTTCTTATTCTCTTGTGTAAAGTTTACACGAATTCCATGAGTTCATGCTCCTCGAGCTGTTTTATGATAAGCAGCGGCCTCTCCCAAAGGTCCTGTTCAGTGCATCTAATGCAAGCCACAATGTCTTCTGGAGCTGCAGGTGCCAAGCTACATTTTGGGCAAGTGGGTTAGATTTTGTTGTAATTTTCTATTTTCAATAGCTTGAGATGGCCTATTCTAAATCTTGTAAGGGTCCACTCCACTGTACCAACTGTGCTGGACCCGGGGCCCTAGTTCTGAGCATGGGGAGTGAGTAGGACTATGTGCCTGGCATCTGCAGCCCTCGGCACCCGACTCGCGGGTAGTAGCGGTCTGTACCTGGCTGCCTGAAAGAAAGTGGTAGAGGCTAACTGATCACGACAGACCATTTTGGAACTCAGTGGAAGAGTTAGCGATGCTAATAGGGGTCTGTGACGGGAGTGACGTCCAGATTCAGATTACGCAAAGTAGGGAGGCTTGACGGCTATCTACATATGTTGATCAGCACCTTCCCGTGGTGCGTCCTGAGCACGTTTCTAACAAGAACGTGGTCAACGCTGACAGCTCGTCTGACAAGTCTGGAAAGACGGATATGCCCAGTTCAGACTTGTGTGACATGGTGGCGTTCTGGTGTCATTATAATATAGGTCACCCCTCCCTCCCAATAATGCCAATACAAAATATAAAGATTGACATTACCAATGAGGCTCAGGTAGCGCCTGAGAACGGGTGGGAGGCAGATCCCTCTTGCCTTGGAGTGAACAACCTAGTCAGAGCTGATGGGCCAGCTCGACATATTGGGTCTAGTAACTTCTCATGCCTTCCTCTTGAATAAACCCCTGAAGACAAGGATATGCCCGAGGACGCTCAAATTCCCTCGGGCTCCGGGCGTATGACCAATAATACCTCGTTGGATATTTCTAATAATTCCTCTGCCGCGCCCACTAATGGCCCAGAGAAGTCCCCTATGGAAGCAGGCACCCTCCGCACAGCGAAAGTCGACACGACTCGAAAGGATAGGCAGGGTGCTCACTTGAGTCCGCGAAAAACGACGCAGCCGCCTGAGGATTTAGCTCAGGTGCCTTCCGCACAGGTAGCTCTGGATACCCAGAGCGAGAGGATAGGAAGGATCGTTCATCCCCCCCTGATATCCGCCTCAACAGGATCATCAACATGAAGATCCCTGTGGATCCATACCTGTTGATTGACCCTTCGTCTGAGGCGAAAACTGGCTCAATAGTCGAGGATTCGGGGGCTGAGATGGATACCACCAAGGCAGGGTACCTCAAAACCCTGAATGAAATGAATGAGTTTCTAAATCAGGCATTGACACCCCAGAAGAAAGGTACGGAGTTTAAGGAGCTTGCCGAGGCGTTCCAGGATTCCCTGGACATCATACGTCTAGGGAGGAAGATTGGAAATGTTCACTCGAACATCTTCGAGCAATGCTTCGATAAGCTCCTCAAGAAACATAGGTCGGCTCTTGAAGAGCTCGAGCTCCTGCGGGTGGAGTAGCGGAATTTGGAGGAAAATATCCTCAGTCCGACTACCCTGCAGTATGGCATAGAGAAGGGAGTGGCAGCGGCTCTTTTAGAGTCGCTGAAACTAGCTTAGGTCGAGTATGTCCTCCCAATGACGCTTCCTCAGTCCTCCCTATACAAGAGACGCCTCGAAACGAGAAGTCGGAAGAGCCCGCAAGGTAAAGGGCCGGGAGTTACTGCCCTGAGGTAGAGGGAGACCCGGTCCAAATACCAACTAGAGACGAGAAAGCTGTTCCGCCATCTCCCCCAAAACAATATGTTCATACTAGAAACAGCGAGATGGCGAAAAAGAAGAGAAAGAAGAAGAAAAGGGTTAAGAAGCCTTCTGAAAAAGAGGAGGAGAGTAAGACTGAGGTGACAGCCGGATCAAAAGAGGACCCACCGAGAGCGACGCCTACAGAGGAGGTGAAAGAACCTCCTCCCCCGAAGAATATCAGGGCTAAAGAGGTTAAGGATCCCCCCAAGGCGGCCAAGACTACCAAGCCAGAACCCCCAAAGGTCATGGGTTCCCCTAGATGGAAGGAGGACCTTACCTAGGTAGTTAAGTGGAGTGAGTATGCGGGCTCCGGAGCTCCATTGGGTTGACACAGCCTCATCGGAGGTAATGAGTTCGCAGACAGGCTCGCTAAGGCAGGTTGCTTTAGAGGTAGATCAGTGAGGACCCCAGTAACCAAGAAAGAAGTGTATAGGAGGATCAGGGGGGCACGTCCAGGACATATGAAGAGTCCAGGAACAGTGTGAAGGGGAGAAAGGTATTCAATTGGTAACAACACCCAAGTACCTCTGTAATGCAAAGTCCCACAAACTCATTAGAGTAGTTCGGGACATGGGCCCTTTTCAGGAGTCTCCACAGATTTAAAATTAAGAGCAATCCTGATTGCGTCTGGGGAGAAAGAGATGTGGATGCACGCCACTATGTCTTGGATTGTCCAAGGGTAGTGGGTGTGCAGGAAGATAGAAGGAGGGCGAGGAGCACGATGCTGAGAAATCACAGCAAACTACTTGAGAAAGCCCACGACGTGGCAGCTGAGCTTTGCCTCAGCTGTGAGTGAACAGAGTCGACTGGTGGCCGCCTCCCCGCGGTCCCCGCTGTACACAGTAGATAGTTTCCTATTTTGCTGTGACTAAAGGCCACCGGTATAAAATACTTCCAGACACGTTGTCTGGGAGGTGGTTTGTCCAGGTACAATGTCCAAGAACTAGCTTGGATACCGTTACTTGACTTATGAGTTGAACAGGATAGAAGCGATGGGTAAGTCGGCTTGTAGACCGAAAGGTCTTGGTGGCCATCTGCTTCTAGAGTGTACCAACTGTGCTTAGGTGGGATCCTCCAGTTCTTGTTTATTTTTGTTTTGGCTACTGTTTCTATTTATTTAAAAGTAATTTTATTTTTCTCTAGCAAGGGTTCTTTTGTTCCTTTTTTCGCTAGCGCATCAGCAGCTTCATTGCCTTCAATGCTAACATGCAAGGGTATCCATTGAAGGTGAATTTTTGAGGTTTTTGAGAGTTTTTGTAGATAACCAATTATTTTCCTGCTTACTTTGTCTCTAAGTTCCCCTGTTTGACTCAAGTGTTGTATGGCACTTCTACTATCAGTAAGAATCCATATATAGTGATGTTTAATGTTTCTGGTGGATTTTAAGGCTTCATAGATGGCTATAAGTTCTGATCTGAAGACTGAGCAAAAATCGGGGTTTCTTCTGTTTATTTTCTCAATGCCATTTGTGGTTTTAATGAGAGAGCCACTGCCAGTGTGCCTCAACTCGGTCTGCTACCATCGGTATAGATAGTTATTGCATTTTTAGGAATTTTATTAATTATTTCTAATGATAATTGTTTTAAGTATTCTGAATTTTGGCATTGTTTGTTGGTGGGTTCATTTAAAGAGGCATTAAAAATAACATTTTGTAGTGGTTCGAATGGAGAAATATTTTCTGCTAAATATTTTTTTTCTACTTTATATTTTAAAAATCCATTTCTTTTGGCCAGGTGGAGAGGGCCTTCTTTTTTGAGTCTTATATTGGATTCCCAATTAAGTATGTAATTGGAAGTTCTGTGTTTGTTTCCATAACTCTTGATTTTGTTTATATATTTTGGCAGATTGTAGCTTTTTCCATCCTTTAAGGGCATAATGTCTGCCTCGTAAAGTACAATATCATTAGGGCAGGTATTTCGAAGACCTGTAATAATTCTAGCTGCACTTAGTTGTATCCTTTCCAGTGTTTTTAGATTTGTTTCAGATTCTGTACCAAAGAGTTGATATCCATATTCCAAGATAGGTCTCATTAGAGATGTGTAAGTTATTTTAGTGTTGTTGCATCAGCTCCCCACTCTCTTCCTGAAATATATTTCAAAATATTTAGTCGGTCTCTTCCTTTTCTAACAAATCCTTCAATATGTTTACTGGAGTTAATTTCTGGATCCAGGGTATAGCCGAGATATTTCGGATGTTTATTATATTGCAATTGTTGTTCTTTCAGAATAATTTTCGGTTTTATTTTGTATAGTTTCTTATCGGTAGTAAAAAGACAGGTTTCAGATTTTTGGGGGTTAAATTATAATTTATGTTTATTAGCAAATTTTTCTAAATGGAGAAGAGTCTTGTTCAAATCCCTTTCAGCTTTTTTCCAGTTAGTGTTGCTGCTCCATAGAATAATGTCATCAGCGAAAAGTCCAAAATTGGTTTTATGTGAATTTTTTTCTTCTATGGCTGCAATAAATAGGGTGAAGAGATTTGGGCTAAGGACTGATCCTTGTGGTAATCCTTGGTACAATTTGAAAGTTTTAGATAGAGTGCCATTATATTTGAACCTGATGTATATATTTTTAAAGAAATCATTTATCCAAGTGATAGCTTTTCTATCAATTTTGAAATGTTTGTATAATTTTGTGATTAACTGGTTTTTCCATACCTTATCAAAAGCTTGTGTAAGGTCTAAAAAAGTAGCTATGGTGTGGTAGTTGTTTTTCTGTTTTGTGCATCATTTACCTTTTGTGTGAAAAATAAGAGTTGGTCTATTGTCCCATGTCCTTTCCTAAATCCATATTGTTCTTCTGGTAAGAGATATTTTGTGTCGGGGTGGTAGGTGAGTCATCTGAGTATAATTTTTTCCATTAATTTGCAGCAAATACTTGTGAGGGAGATAGTTCGGTAGTTTTTTGGGTCATCAGCAGATTTTTCAAGTTTTTTAATAGGTATTATTGTTTCAGTTTTCCAGTCTTGAGGCAATTTTCCAGTTTTCCAGGAGTTATTGAAAATATCAAGAAGTCTTTCTTTGCCAATTTTGCCCAAGTTTGATATAATTTGGCCATGGATTCCATCTGACCCAGGAATCTTGTTTAGGTCAGTGTTTTCTAATGCATAAGCTAGCTCTTTCATATTGTTTTTTTTTCATAGAAAATATTATGAGTGCTGGTGACATTTTTACAGTCATGAATAATCTTTCGGGTTTTTTTTTCAACTTTCTTATCTTTTATTTCAAATTTGACTTTACTACTTATTTGATATGAATTACCTAAATGATTGGCAGCATTTTTGTCATTAGTTGCTGGGGTACCATCTGAATTCTTAATCATATTTGTGTTTTCAGTTTGTGACTGGGATCTATCAATTTGTTTTGCCAAATGCCAAAGTTTTGTATTTGGGTTTCTTGGGTTCAGGTTTTCACAAATTTGTTTCCATTTTTCCCCTTTCACATTTACGTATAATCTTTTTATTTTTGCATTCACAATGTTCAGTTCAGTTCTACAATGTGTTTGGTTTTGGGTGCACTCTTTTGTAGTTCATTTCTTTTAGTTATAAGTGTTTGAATATTTTTTGCCTGGTGTGTATAATTTGGAATCCATTTCTTAATATTACCTCTTGGTATTGAAACTTTAGCTGCTTTAATAATGGTGTTTTTGAAAGATATCTAATTAGCCTTTTTGAAGTTCCAGAATTTTTCTTAATTGAGCTGGTTTTGGTCTTGGTGCTAATTTCTATCAAAATAGGCAAATGATCACTTCCAATACTTTTCAATATTTGCCATTTGCATTTGTGGAAAATGTCAGGACTGGAGAAACTTATATCAAGGGCATGTGCAGTATTATAGCTGTAGGAATGATGGGTAGGATTCCCATCATTTAAGCACATGAAGGCATTGTCGTTATATATGTTTGATAGTATTGATGGCTTTGTTTTGATTGAGGTAGACTTTGATACCTTGGGCTTCGAGGTCTGATGTGTTTGGAATATTAATGTCTATGTCTTCATAGTGCAAATTCTTGATTAAAAATGCTTGGCCACCCCTTTTAACAGCATATGCAGATGGATCTTCAGACCTTACCCTGAGTAATGGAAGGGCCGGAATTAACATAATACTGCAAGATGGAACACACATCAAAATCAAAGAAGGAGCAGGACAGATTCCGTCAAACTTCACTTGTGAACTGATAGATATCTGGAAAACCCTTGATGTATGCCTTAACCAACCATCCATGCATCAAGCAGTAGGAATTTTAATATACAGCGACTCCATATCCGCTCTAGAAGCAATTCAGAAGGGCAATAGTAAAATCACACAGAAAATACACTCGTTACTTACCCAACTGGAACCATTGGAGAAGAACTGTATTCTACAATGGATTCCTGCGCATGTTGGGATCGGGGGAAAGGAAATGGCATTTGAATTGGCAAAGGAAGCCAGAAAGTTGAGTCAAAGGAAAGAACAAATGTCATTATTTGACGCTGATGCTTTGTAAAAATACAAGATATTTAAACAAAAAAATGAGAAAAGATCAAAATGCGAAATAAACTCTGAGAGAAAAATGACAAAAACTATAACAAGACTTAGAACAAAACACTATAAAGGAATGACAATACATCCAGATGGCACAAGAATCTATAGGACATGCAGCAACTGTCCTGGTGTGGAACTAACATCTACCCACATATTCTCATACCCAGCAATGGCCGCAGCCTTGCAGAAAATTGACATAGAACCAGAGCAGCAGCTTTACACACCCAAGATGTGGACATTGCTGCTGCTGTGATGTAGATGCATGCAGACATCTGAGGCTCTTTATTGGAAACGACAACAACAACAATGGCATTCCAGAGTAAAATAAATTATCAGAGATAGATACATATTTTTCAAATGAATTAAAATAAATATAATCGATACTGAGAGATAGTTGAATTAAAAAAAATAAAAGAAGAAATTTATTATCTTCGAAAACAAACCGTATCTAAAATATCATTTTTTTTTTGCTACGTGTTTTAATTTGCATTTACCTCTTTTACATATCTCTGATTGTATTTAAAAATCGTCAACCAATTCTTCTACTTTTGGCGAAATGGTGTTTTAGTAATTTGTTATTTGATATTATTAGAGTTCTTTACTGGTATTCAAAAAGGAAAAATACGTGTCGATCAGTTATATTTTTCAATTTATCAAACAATTTGGCCGCTGAATCTCCGATTCTGGTAGAGCGCCATCTGGCAAATAAAATTGTAACTAAAATCAATTTCGAATTTTTCATTATTATTCATAAAAAGCTCATTGCAACCTGAACACAATGGTGCTTACTGCATTGCTCTAGCGCAAATATTCGTGGAATTATCAATTTTTAAAATAGTGCGGAACTTTTAGATCACCCTGTATATAACTATGATGCTAATTTGTTATTTATTTATTTTGTCCTACCGGGAGAATTTTGTATGGCACGTGTGCCCAATAAAGGCTATTGTTGTTGTGTTGTGTTGTATAACTGCGATTTGTTAGGGAAACTACTTGACAGAACTTTGGAATACAACAGGAAAGGTCATGGGGAGAATATTAGACTGGTTTTGAACAATAAGTTGACCGTATCTGAAGAGAAAACGAAAATATTATTCTTGTTCAATAGCAAAATGGCTGCAAAAATTCCGAACACTATCACTGCCAATCAGTTGGAAAAAGTGGAGATTATGGGAATAACTTTTAAAAATCACTGAAAATAAAAATAAATTGGATTTTATGCCCCATATTGATGAGATTATTACTAAAACAGATAGAGCTAGTGGATATCTAATTGGATTAACGGAGAAAGCATGGGGACTGGACAGTAAAAGAAGAATAGTACTTTATAAGACACTGTTTCAAAGTTCACTAACTTATGGTTCCACGATCTGGTACAACTTTATAACCAAAAAAGTCAAAGATAAACTCTCTGCAGTATAGAATTTTGAAGCACAGTACACAGGTTTATAATTCAACATCGCCAAACTGTACTCATATTGTTGCTAGAACACCAAAGCTCACGGATTTTATCGAAATAATACACTTAAAATAAATATCGGATACAAAAAATCAGATCCAGCTAAAGGAAAAATTATATCTAATTTTATAAAATAGAAATTTGAGGAATACTATGGAAGTGCTAATGACAATTTCAAGGGATTCTTCGGGACTTCAAGAATTCCTATATTTCTTCAACCTAACTTCTATAACGATCAATTTTTTACTGGACATGGTAACTTCAACACATATTTGTTTAGAATTGGTAAAATTAGTTCACCTGCGTGCACTTGTGGAAATGTAGAACAAAATCCTGAACACCTTCTAATAAACTGTCCGTCAACTTCTGATCTAAGGGAAGAAAACCAACTTTACCTGACAAATACCAAACAAGCTATTTACAATAAAGACCAATACATCAAGTTTGATAGATTCTGCAGGCTGTACATTTTAAGGCGAAAGTATTGACTGTTGGCGAATAATTTACTTGGACTACACGTTGTTCCATCTGTTGTAAATGACAATTTTGTGTACACATTTCATGATTATACGGTGAACATATTTCAAGCTACTATTTCTAATTACTATATGCAAAATTTGACATCGAATGTGTAATTTGCATTCTTCCTAATGTTTAACTATGTTAATTTTACGATTATTTGATTTGTATATAATATTAGATTTACACGCAATTATCCTAATTGTGGATATGGTGTGTCTTTGCAACTGTTAAATAAAATAAATAATAAAATAAATTCTTAATGACTTAGAAATTTTATTTTATATATTTTTATAATAATTTTATTATTGACAATTTAACTATCGTTCTTAACCATCCTTCAGACTCTAAACCCACTTTTCACATATTCATTTTTGTGAATAATGTCACCTCTAAAATAAAACCTTCTATAACTCAGAATCCTAAAATGTATTTTAAAATGTATGCCAGCATGTATAGCCAACACTTAGAAATTTTCTCCATGTCCTCATCACAACTACATTCATAAATACCAACTCACGTCACCCAGTATAATGCTATTTCACCATTGTTTCTTCTATAAAACACTCCATTCCACAAACTAACTAATTATAACAACGCCACTTTTAAAAGGAAACACTATTGACTTTCAGACAAAACTTATAAATATCTCATCCTCACATTTTCTTCCATCTCCTTCACTTTTACCTACATCCATCACCAGAACAAACCCATACCCACTTCTCAATGGACCGCCATATACCTCCCAATTGAACGTTCCTACATCCAATATCAGATACTTTCAACGATTTTAACACCCAAATTGACCTGAATACTCCGTTAAAAACATAACTTTCTAGACAACACCCCTAACACAATTTTTTTTCAAATTCTTATTTCACAAAACTCATACTAAATAATCAATTTTCATTTTTAAAAATGTCTCCATCACACAATAAAGCCATGTCATGAAAATACATTGCCACACAAAGTGCCTACTTGGTCATCCCTGTCATTTGATACCAAGGAACCAACGACAAGCAAACAGAAACTATGCTAACCCGACAAAAATTCCCGCCATGAACGCGCCACATCACAAACATTCGCAAATTATCTCATTTTTTGTTCACACAACAATCACCTATGATATCAGCAAACTTGTTGTTCATGATGAAACAGGTTAGATAATCCCTAAAATAACTTTAGGTGACACCTTTTAAATTACAATTTTCTCGCACGTGTCACAGCGACTCAACAAAACTTTTTTTTTTTTCACTTTTAAAAGGCCAAAGAGAATCCTTCATTTTTCCTGTGACACAATTATATTTTCTCACCCCAAATCTATTCCCCTTATCTATTAGAGCATATCTAACTTTGTGAACAATATTTTACAAGACAAAACTAATGTCAAAATACATCGACTTACGAACACCGAGAAAACCACATTTCCCATGCCATTAACATATAGCACACCACAATTAACACATCACCATAGGTTATAATAACTACACTTATCTTCAAGTAACCATAGGCGGCCAAAATAATCAAATGCCAACATAATTCACATCAAAACTCATCAAACTTCCCATCCATTTCTACATTAAATTTTCGATATTTAATATTATAGACGCCCACTTATTCAAACGTTAACCAAAGGCATCCATTCACAAGTTTTCCTTGAGCCTTGATTTGAAGAGCATTCACGAAAACACTCTATCTTGAGGACTCTTTATCGTTGTGGGAGCCTCCCCGACTGTACATGCTCTTTGTTTATATTCCTCCATTATAATCCCCAATATAAGTGTTTTGCCAATGGCGGATGTTGTAAAATTGCTTTAAATCTAAAATATACCTTATATCCTTATCCAAAGACCAAGACTATAGAGAAGATGAAAATCCGGGAATGTGATATCATCTGATGGTTAAAAGAAGAACATACACGAGGTAAGGAATGCAATATAACAAGTTTTATTGAGAAGATATTGCAGAATGTTTCATCTTTCTTCAGCTGGAGCTGGCGTGGGTCCAACCACAGGAGGGAATTGAGCCGTGACTGGAACAACCGGGAAGCAGTTAGCTATCAACTAGAGCTTCTTTGAGAAGGTACAGAACAAAACTGCAGGTAGCTGGGGTTCCCTTTATAATGTTACATACTTCCTTACTGTTGAATTGTTAATTTTAAATATCTCAGAAACACTATAAAAAGACAGGTTACCCGTCAAAACACTGCACCATCTACTAACCGTCTCTGTAAACTAGTAGATTCGGGTTGGTGACCTTTCTTTTTATAGGTCATCTTGGTGAAATATCCATCTAGATTTTGGCCATAGAATTTGCCGAGCTACTTGGCCGACTTTTTGGACCAATTCTGAAGATTTCATTTAAACTTTGGTGGATCTCTAGAAAGCAAAGCCCGCCCTGGACTGACGTGGTCCATAACTCGAAATCGCAGTCTCCAGATGGGTGTTCTGAGTTTACCAAAGCTGGTGTTGTCAATGAGTCTCCTAGGTGATCAACAGAGAGTTTTGTTTCTTGTTTCACTGGATAATTTATTTTTATAGATCATCCTTCCAGCAAAAAATATTCATCAAACACCAAAAATTTGAATCTTCTCTATCTCTATAAAACACGAACGATGCATACAATATAACAAACGGTATAGATATTCTTTATATTTCGGCTATTTGGAAACAACCAGAGTTGCGAAAATACTTTAAGGTCTTCGTAGAATGGATTAATAAATTTGATTTAAAAAAAACATGTCTTCATAACGTCTAAAAAAATCATATTTTAACACAACTGCGCTTCGCCGATTGTAATTTTTCCACAATAAAAAAAGCCATAATAATAACTTATGAAAGAGTAAAGTTAAAAAATAAATAAAGTTAGGTTAGGTTAGGTACATTTCAAGAATGTGTCGATAAAGGTAGTCGAACCACTTCACCATTACAGAGAAAGATCGCTTTAATACAAAGATTTAAAAACAAAATAAGCATTTCCCGACAGCTCACATAAGCATTTTAGATGGCAGGGCGCCATTCTTTTAGAACAAAAATTGAAAAAACCTTGATTTAAATTGTTCTAAAGATATTTGGCCAAATTAATTTTTTAATTAATAAAGAAAGGTCAACCACGTACGCGTTTCGGGCTGCGAGGTCCTCGTCAGCGTGGTGCAGACTATCTCTAAGACCAAAATGTTGGTCCCAGAGGCCCTCTGAGAAATAAAAAAAATGGGTATTTAAGACCAAGTTTGCGTAAAAACGCTTTTCCTAACCGCTCACATGAGCATTTTATATGGCAGAGCTATTGCAACAAAATAAACTAAACGTTTATTTGGATTTCTTGATTTATCAGGAAGCCTCTGACCAACATTTTGGTCGTAGAGGTATCTGCACCACGCTGACGAGGGGCAACAACCCGAAACGCGTATGTGATTGGCTTTTCTTTATTTATCAAGAAATTTGGTTGGACAGATATTTTTGGAAAAATCTATATCAACGTTTACTTGATTTTTTAGTTCACTAAATGGCGCTCTGCAATCTGAAATGCTCCTGTGAGCGGTCTGGAAATGCTTAATTTGTTTTTAATATTAATTCCTGGTCATTTTAAAAATATTTTTCAAAAATATTTAAATATCAATATATATGATTCATGAATACTACCCTGAGATGATTTTTTTTCAAAGGCACACAAGTATAAAGGCAAAATTATAAATAACTTTATTCTAGGTATAATATATATATATATATATATATATTAAAATATAATAATATATTTTCCTTTCCTTTTTATATATCTATAAAAATGAAATCCAAAATCGATGTTTGTTATCGGATTGCGCAAAATCTACTGAATCAATCATTATGAAATTTCGCATGTAAGTAGCTGAAGATTTCGTTTAACATATAGGCTATTCAAAAAAACTAAAAGGGTTAATGTGCTTTTTTAAAAATGTAAAACCAAAAAGCGTCATTTCCAGCCTTTTACCGCTTGGCGCAGCACTAGTCGCGACGATAAATGAACTTGATTGATTAATAATTTTACACATGAATGTTTTTAAAAGGTAAGATTATCCAAACGCCGTGAAACTTTAGGAAGTAATATATTTACTATACTAATGGGAAGGTTTCTGGTTTGAATTTGATTTTAAATAAATATTCGTTGCAAATTTATTAACAAATTTTCTACTTTCACTCGCAAGCAGCGCCTCTCGCAGCTTCTGGTGAAATTACATTTATAAATTGTAAAAATGCTAAAATGGGTTCTAAGTATAATAAATTTAATAATTAATTCGAGGATTTAGTAATATATTATTCCAATGATAATGCATGGTGGCCAGCTATAATAAAAAGAATGGATTTAGACAACGTTCCCAGCTCTCTGAATCAAATCATCCGATCCTATTTGAATAATAAAAGGACAGTTTGTCTGTCATACGGTGGCAAAACGGTCTCCAAAAACCTTACTAAGGGATGTCCTCAGGGTAGTCCACTGTCACCGTTATTATGGAACATCTTGCTAAACGATATTTTAATGAATTTTAAATCTACAAACGCTCAAATTATTTGCTACGCGGACGACATCTCTATTGTATGTTGGCATTATAATTTAGAGGGTCTAAAAACTGAGTTAGTGAACACCCTAAACTATGTCACTCAATGGTGTCGCTCAAACAAGTTAAAAGTAAATCCAGAAAAAACAAACTTGATTCACTTTCACAATTTCCATAGGTTCCAGCTGGAATTTCAAAAAACCGTCATAAAGCCTTCAAATGAAATCAAAATTTTGGGAATGAAATTATCTAATCATAGGTTCAAAACAAAAATAAATTTCACCCCGCACATCAATGAGATTTTGCATAAGGCGCATCGCATGAAAAATCTGCTTTTTTCCCTCAGCGGCAAAATATGGGGTATAAACTCCAATAAAAGGTTAATTTTGTATAAGTCGCTAATTAGACCTATTCTAACATATGGAGCTGAAATTTGGTTTAACCAAATAAATAACCGCTGTAAACAGAAATTAAATTCGATGCAATACCAAATTGTTCTTTGGGCTACTAGATCTTTTAAAACATCTTCCTCAAATTGTGTCCAGTGTCTGGCAGAGATCCCATTCCTGACTGATTTTATCGAATCAAGATTGATTAAATATGAATTGGACCAACTAAGCGAGGAAGACCAACGAACGTTCAGTCCACATTCTCCTTCAATTATAAAAGGATTTTTGAGAACAAGAATGGAAGATATGTTTTCTAATACAAGTGATCACTTTCGTCTCTTTTTCCCTTTGGGCATTCCAAAATATTTCCGCCCTGACTTTTACAATGTGCAATTCGTAACTGGTCATGGAAATTTCGGAGATTTTCTTTTTCGAATAGGAGCTATAGACGATCCGGGATGTTTATGTGGAAAGAGAAAGCAGGAATCCAGTCATCTGCTTCTTGAGTGCCCAATCTTCCAGAACTACAGAAACCGGGAAAACATCGAATACAAGGATCTTTTTATGTTTGTAAATAGTAAGGACTCGTATTTTAAATTTAGAAAATTCTGTAAATATATCCATGATTTTCTCTCTTGGTTAAAAAAACCTTAATTATTACCTATTTGTATATTTTTGGTTTGTTTATTTTGTTGGTTGTGATGTAAATTCAAGAATGATTTTAATGTCCTCTTTCTTATCTTTTCAAATCTTGTAATTTTTTAATTTTTTATTTTATGTAATATAGTATCTGAATTTAGTGTTGTTATTGACGCAAGCATCCCTTGTGGGGATATCGCGTCTGATTTGATAAATAAATAAATAAAATAAATGACGTTGTAAACTTGGCATTTCACTATTAATATATATTCAATAAATGTTTTCAAAATATGTGTTTCAAAAATATATTTAAACGCATATAACAATATTTATATACATTTATAAATCTATATATAGGTGGATTGGATGTTTTTTAGAATCGTTTTAATAAATGTTCGTTAGGCAAACTTTTACTCGAGTCTCGGGAACATTCGCTAGTATATATATATATTTAAAAATTATTTTTTCACATATACTTACTAATATGAAAAAACAATAGAAAGAAATAAAAGATAAGTGGGTCAGGTGTTGATATTAAAAATAAAGAAGGCATCTCCTGACGACGAGCACATGTGCTTTTTAGATGGCAGTGCACCATCTAGTGGAGCAAAAATAAACTAAACGTTTATTTAGCTTGCTCCGCGATATTTGGCCAACCAAGATAAATCAAGAAAAGCCATCCACGAACGCGTTTCGCGCTGTTGGCGCTCGTCAGCGTGGAGTAGGCTGTAACCACTGCGACCAAATTGATTTTTGGTCCCAATAGCTTCTTGAGAAATTGGGATGTCTAAATATCACGGAGCAAGCTAAATAAACGTTTAGTTTATTTTTGCTCCACTAGATGGCGCTCTGCCATCTAAAAAGCACATGTGCTCTTGGTCAGGAGATGCCTTCTTAATTTTTTTATATCAACACCTGACCCACATATCTTTTATTTTTGATATTGTTTTTTCATGTGTTAAGCGTTTTTACGCAAATTTGGCCTTAAATACTCATTTCTTGATTTCTCAAGAAGCCATTGGGACCAAAAATCTTTTTGGTCGCAGTGGTTACAACCTACTACACGCTGACGTGCGCCAACAGCGTGAAACGCGTTCGTGGATGGCTTTTCTTGATTTATCAAGAAATTGGGTTGACCAAATATCACCGAGCAAGCTAAATAAACGTTTAGTTTATTTTTGCTCCACTAGATGGCGCTCTGCCATCTAAAATGCACATGTGCTCGTGGTCAGGAGATGCCTTCCTTATTTTAAATATATATTTATATATTTCGAAGTAATATTATCCTGTCTAATGAGTGTTTTGGTAGGCAGGTTAGGCAGTCTTGGGGCCACAGTGGTTTCAGGCATCAATGGGTAATACAAAAGGACGAGGCAGGTTGGATGTCACCTCATAGAGAGGCCAGCGCCGAAGACGCGGACAAGGTCCAGAAGGGTATCTCCTCTACATGAGAGGGGGAAATGAACTATTTGTTGTTTAACAAACGAGCGGAAGTCAAACTAACGACTTCTGGAATTGGATCCTCGTCCGGTCTTGGATGTGGAAGGCTCTAAATAAAACTTTGTTATCTTGTTTTGTATTACATGATTACCACAAGTTGGCGCATTTAATTGTATCTCCATTTTGTTGCTTTTACACTTTTATAATTGTTACGTAATAAAATATAGTGTATATTGACATATAAATGTATTACTACATATGTATCTATTATCTTCTTATATAGATAACAGGCTTACAGAGTTTCCAGTTGTAAAGTTTGAAGCTATCTCCTCCAAAGATACTCAACTATAAATAGCCATCTATATTCCAAATTTTATGTTATTTTCTGCTCCACATGATCGTTTTGTTTTTATTTTTAAAATATTAATAGATTTAATTATTTTTAATTTATTCGATTTTGCAAGCGTAGATTCTTTTTGCTTTCGAATGTTGCTTATCTTATCTTATTTTTTATTTATGATCATCGAATTGTTTGTTTTTAAAACACGTTCTTTTTCTATTATTTATTCAATAAAAATATATATAATTTTTTAAACGATTGGATACCATAACAACCACGTGGAGACAAGATGGTCCACACTCGCCTGCAGTCACGGGCCATGTCAGATGCGACCCATTCCCACCTTTGGAGCCCTCCACAAGTCCTGGGACCGTGGTTGAAGAGGTCTCCGCTCCTATTAATAGGACTGCCCAAGGTAAGATCCCCCAGGCCCCTACTCACCTTCCTTTCTGCCTCCATTCTGGATCCTCTGACTGCTGGGAAGAGATAGATTCCCTTTTCAACAAAAAATTTCACTAGGTAGCGGATATCGCTGCCTCTAACCTTCCTGCTACCACCCGCACTTGGGTTTTCAGACTCAGTAAAAGATGACGTAAGACGCATTTTCAACGCTTTACAAACTGAAGTGTTAAGATTTTTTTTTAAATATAAAAATAATTGAAAACGAGGTCACCCAACTTAAGAACAGGTTGGCCAAGCCTCCCTCTCCTCCTAACCCCGTTAGAATGATCCCCCAGCCAGCTACTTCCACCATCCAACTTAGGTCCAACCAATCCACAACTGTACACCCTAGAGTGCCAGCGCGTTCAACCTACGCCCAGACGCTAAAGAACAGTGTCAACCATGTTAAAATTGTCTCTGACAACTTATCTTTCGAACCATCAGAGCCAAAATTGCCAAGACTCCATAGTTGAAGAGTTGTGATGTGACCGCAGTAAAATGGGAAGGACAAAAAACTTGTCCTTCACCTCCCCAATTCTGCAGAATCAAAGCGGTTTGTGGACGGAATTGAGACCGCCAACATTGACGGTCTTAAAGTCCTACCAAATCCGACATTCAGGCCCAGGTTGGCCATTTTCGGCATCCCTGTCTAAAAATCTGAATCTGATATGGTGTCTCATCTGATGGAAAACCCTGTGATAGCCCCGCTGTTGATTAATAACAGCGGCGGGTTGAAGCTGGTTAAATTGACTAGGAAGGTTCGCCTTCCACCGCTATCATAGAGGTTACTAAGGGTATCAAGGAAGCTCTCCTTGCATGCGGTCGCGTCACTGTTGACTTCCTGTCCCTCAAGCTCGCCCGGGCGCCAATTGTGCTGGTGCACGTTTTACCATTGCCTGTGAAATTAAAAGCGTGCTTAAGTGTCACAGGTGCGGTGACAAGCACAATGCCAACTTCATTATGTGCAAGCACATGCGAGATTCCCAGGATCAGTTCAATAAGTTGATGGTCAAATGAATGTTTTCAAGTGCCTACCAATCAATATAAGACGCTCTCAGCGCCTTGTTTGTATTCAGTGTTGAATAATTGTCGTGAGGAGAACATAGATTTACTACTTTTACAAGAGCTCCAAGCCGCGCGCGGCAAAATCCCATCGCTGCCAATCCCATCAAACAAAGTTTGCTATGGCCCTATTACAAACTCTAGGTTAGGAGCCATAATAATTGTATTAAATCCTAGCCTTAAATTTGTCCATTTGTCTCATTTGTCCAGTGTTAATGTCGTGTTTGTCATGTGTGAATTAAGTGGTAAATGTATTCTTCTTTGTAATGTTTACCTTCCGCCATTATGTGACCCCTCCCCTCGTTTAAGATAAAATAATTTTAGCCTTAATTTTCGGAACTATGGAGTACTGAGTACCAGGAGTTGTCTGACCACAAACGCCTCGTTTTTAACCTAAATTTTGCTCCCTCTTCACAGGACCACACCAGATTTAAATTTTAAAAAATTAGCGATATATACTTCAGCTTTGGTCGCGCTGACTGGGATAGAGTTTTTGAACATTTCAGCCAAAAATATAAAATATTAATCTTTTTTTTAGAAAAAGTGCGTGACTCATCCTCCCTCGACGATGTAATTAATTTACTCGGCGAAGAGATTTTTCACACATGTCTAAACACCATTCCATCCCTTCACAGAAGTGATAAATACGTCATGTCCATCTCTTGGTGGAAATCTGATTTGAATCCGCTCAAAAGGGCCACTCAAAAGGCACAGCGGGTGTTTATAAAGGCACGCGGTGTCATTAAGGGTGTGCTGAAGGTCTTTTACAAGAGACTGAAGGCATGATATCGCCGTGCAAGGAGACTGGCTAAAAAGAAGCATGGAGGGCAGCCTGCTCGCGTTGCAAAATCAGCCCTTGGGGTGGAATCTACAGTTTTATCAAGGGAAATTTTAAGCGCAAACATCTCTCAGCTCTCCCAATTGGTAGCGGCTTCACTGAAGGTCCGCGGAACACATTAAATCACGTATTGGAATACTATTTCGGCCGCGTCCCGCCCGATACCATGTTAGAACATAAAGTTTTAACCCAAGAGTCATCACATGGTTATCTGATAACGACCCTTTGTTTACAGATAACGAGTTGTTGTTGACAGCGGATAAGGTGCACTTATCTTCTTCTCCTGGTAGTGATGGCATGCCACCTATTCTTATCGTAAAACTGGTCAAACATTTTCGGATGTTTTTTTTCTAAATATCTTCAACAAGTGTTTCACCACTGGCCACTTTCCATCTACATGGAAGATGGGGGACGTCGTTCTCGTTCCAAGCGAAGTGGGAAGAACTTCATACCGTCCAATCACGATGCTGCCTGGTTTGGGCAAGATCCTTGAGCGTCTAGTTCTTGCAAGGCTGTCGTGGATGGCCGATAGGATGTGTAAAGCGCCTCCAAACCAGTTCGGATTTAAACCTTGTAGATCTATTACAGCCGCACTATTAAATCTAAAATCTACTATAACCCAGACGATTAAAAATAGGAAATATTGTCTTCTTCTTTCTTTTGATGTTAAAGGCGCTTTTGACAACGTGCTCCATTCCAGTATCTTGAGAACGTTGCACAAAAGCGTTTGTCCCAGAAACATTTATCATCTGATAAACTCGTTTCTATGTAACCGTGTTGTGAGACTGTCTATGAATGGTTGTACTGTGTCCCGACGAGTTCCCAAAGGATGTCCCCAGGGGTTCAGTTCTCGGCCCTTTCCTTTGGAATATTGTCTTTGACGAACTCCTCACGCTGGATTACAGGAATAATGTTTTTCCGCAAGCCTACGCGGATGATCTGGTCGTTGTGGTCTCGGGTTGTCGACCTAGTCAACTTCCCGCGGCCCAACACACCATAGATATGATCTCTAGGTGGTGCAGTTTGCATAAACTGGAACTAAGCGCGGGGAAGTGCCAGGCTATGGTTCTCCTCGGACCACACGGGAGACTGCCTTAACCACGTCGGGTTCTGGTTATCCACGGACGGCCAATCCAATGGTGCGACTTAATTAAGGTGCTGGGAGTGAGATTTGATCAACGTCTTTCTTTCCACCAGCACGTAGTTGAAGTCTGCGCCAAGATCAGCGGCATGTTGCCGCGTTTGACCGCAGCTGCTAATCTCAACTTTGGTTTTGGTTACCGCGCCTTGAGAACTCTGTATCTGCAAGTGGTTGTTCCAGCCATTGCCTATGCCTCGGCGGTATGGTTTCCTAATCTTTCTCAACACTCCTTAAATGTTCTACTTAGTGCTCAAAGGCCTTTCCTATCAATCTGGAAAACTCGGCTAAAATGAGCTATACCTTAAAAAGTATAGATTGGGTGACGCTGAAATTCCACTCGAGCCTCCTCCCTTTCCACATCCTCTCCCTTACCCCCCCCCCCCCCTCCCCCTATTACTCCGCTCCCTGTAATATTCCTGCTCTTTTCTTCCACGTGTCATACTATACTGTGGTTCCAAAACCAGAGATGGAGTTGGCGCCGATGTGTACAGGTTCTCTTGTCTCGATTGTGCACCTGAAATACGTGAATCTCATGTCTTGTCTCCTCATTGTTCTGTCTTTCTGGCAGAAGCCCTTCAATTGGTTAAGGCACTTGAAAACGCAACGACCTCACCAAATCATCTAACCTTAGGATTCTTCCTGGACAACCTCTCAGTCGTGAAGTCAGTTCTGAACTCTAAGACTGGTAATTACCTTATCGACAGAGCTCTGATACTGATTTCGCGATTGAATTGCAATGGAAACAGATGCACCATACAATGGATCAAGGGCCACAGTGGGATCGTGGGCAATGACATTGCGGACACACTCGCAAAGCGGGGTGCTGAGTCTGCTGACCCAAGCTGTTTCAAACTCTCTCCTTTGTCGTTTGTAAAATCGGCAATTTACGGCCGGGCGCCTGAAGCATGGGAAAGCAGATTCCTCTCTCTAGCTCCTTCTATCCACTCCCGCTTTAGCCTTATTCCAATGAGTCCTTTAGACAAAAGGTATACATACATCGTCCCTAGCGAGCACATTGTGATTGGCCTGCTATCGGGACACACATGGACGGACAGTTTCGCCCACAAGAAAAAAACGCCAGTGACGATCCTTCCTGCCCTTACTGCGACCATGACAGGGAAGAAACTCTGTCACACATCGTGCTTGAGTGCAGCAGCCTTGATTCCCTTAGATTCCCCCTTCTTTCCACCTGTGCAGAAGAATTAGGGTACACTGCGCGGTCACTCAAAGACTTTATTTTCAACACGAGCACTTGGCGAACCTGCCTGGAGTTCCTAAAGGCCTCTGATGACTTAAGCCACGCGTCCGCACGGAGGATTCCGATCACCTGAGTGACTTGGACTCATCACCTCATGGTTAACACCATTCATTAGCGGCCGCTCGTAGACGCAACTCTGGCATGTGCCGTTGTTTAAGATCGGTTTCGTGACCTGCCCTGCGAATTTGATCGCCCCTGACGCTGTCTCTGTAACCCAAGGACAGAGGGAAAATGGTTTGGCGATTCGACGGCGCGGGTTGCTCGAGAAATCGACCTATGCAGCGACCCATTTGAACGCGCAATGCAATCTATGGTGTACTTTTCTAGTTGGTTGTCTTAGTACTGGTACCATCACTAGTAATCCTTGTGAAATATCTCAATTTTAAAAAATATATATATATTACGAATAGCCATTTTCTTCTCTAAAACTTTTTATATATTATTTTTACAAAAAGAAATTCTATCTTTTCCCATCAGTTGCTGAATCATTCCCGCTTTATCTAATATTCTTATTTGAACAACAGCTGTCTTTCTTTTATCTTCCCTGGCTTGGGGAATCTAACCATTTTGAACAACCTTGGTTGCGTGCAGCATCTTGGTACTTTGATATAGTGCATTGCGGCTTGTCTGCTTGCTACATTATTTTATGCTTAAAAATCATACACTTTAAGAATTGCGGTATGTCTGCTCTCCACAGTCACCCCTGGGCTCAACACTATTGAACCCATCTCTGCCTCCCCCTGATCTCCGCAGATCACCACCCTGCCCCCTGATCCTCCTCTACATCCCGGCTCTCCTAGCCTACCTGGCGATGATCCCCTGGCCACCCATCCCCAGGCCCCTCCAACTGTGCTTTATATATATTCCGCTTTATGCGTCCATCGAGGCTCAAAATTCATTCATTTTGGTTAGCAGCCCCGTAAATAAAGATATTTCCGTATTATTTGTTCTTCTTTGGCTCCTTCAGATAACAGCTATCCCTTCATTCTGAAGAGGCATCAGTTTCCACTAAGGTTGGGTTTTGCTATGACTATAAATAAAGGCTCAAGGCCAAACCTTTACTAGAGTGGGTATCTTGCTACAAGAGCCTGTGTTTACACATGGACAACTCTATTTGGCTTTTTATCAAGTGCGAATTGTGGATAGCATACATGTAAAGTTGAACCCAGATATATAAAAAACTAGATTTGCAATTATATTTTCTGAATTGTTATTTTCTTATTTACCAAACATGAGAATGTGGAGAAGCAAAATAACTACTTTTTTTTTCATTTTGAATATATTTATATAAATTTAACCAAAGCCTATAGTTTCTCACCTGAAAGGATTTTTTTTTTTGTATTATTTGCTTGTCAATAAACTATTTATTTTCAATTATTTCGATTTTGGTCTTCACTTCATTCACTTTTTTTTCCATTGCTCTATACATAAATTTTGTACATTTTCAGTTGCCACCATCGCCTCTGTAATAACTATTTAGCGGTAAAGTTGTATTTAAAGAACAATCAACTGTCTAAATTTGAATTTTGAAATGGCGAATTATCGGAAGAGTCGGATTATCGATAGTGTCGAATTACAGTTTGGTATATAATAGGCCGTAGGTCGGGACATCCAAACATGGTCGAAATATCATGTGTCGAATTAACGAGGTTATAATGCATATATAAACTATAAATGTAGTTTTTTCTATGATGTCCTTTAAATTAATTCTTTCCTTTTATATGTTGTCTTATCTTCAATATAGTTGTGTTGTTTGCAACTTTATTTTATGATTTGTTAAAATTTTTCTTCTATTTCATTTTAAATAATTTTTAGGCATAAGTACCAATGCATATATTTTCTCGCCTGAAAGGAATTTTTGTATTAACCTTTGTAATTAAGGGTTGTATTAGCTAATACTCTATTTATCGTGAAGATAGAGGCTGCCTGGCCGGCATTCATATTTCTTGAAAACAGATACTTCGGCCAGTATAAATCTTTTTATTACCTCGACGTTTCAACAAAAAGCTTTTGTCCTCGTCAGAAGCAAACAAAAATCAAAACATATAGCAAGGCGTTAAAAATTATTCTAAGGCTCTAAGGGCGTTCTCACACGATATTCGAAATTTTGTACAACATCCAAAGCACGAGTCAAAAATAAATATTTAACTCATAAAAGACCATGATCTTTGAAATAAAATTATGATATACATATATATATTAAGAAATTATAAACAAAAATAAATATAAAAAATAATAATAATAATAATATTTAAAAGATTTCACAATAGTATATATTAATCGATATCTATTATGTACAATTTATACTACCCTTTATAACTACTTATTTAAATTTAAAAACAAATTGTATTGTAGCGGAATATCTTCATATACATTTAAAGTTATTTTCTATGCCACATAAATCTGATTATATTAGATTAATTTCCAACATTGAGAATGGGATTAGGAATTTGAATGAAAATGATAAAATTAATATTAGAAACAAAATTTCCAATGTTATATCAAGGACAACAAAAAACCAAAATAAATTTGAGTTAGAGAAGACAAAACGCTCCGAATGGGAGGCTATAAAGAAATTAAAAAATGATGACAACATAGTCATAACTAGAGCTAATAAAGGAGGCAAGACAGTCGTGATGAAGAGAGAAGATTACAATGATAAGATAAAAAGCCTTCTCAATGATAATAATACATATGAAGAAATTCGCGAAGACCCTACTAAAAAGATAAAACTCAAAATATCAAAATTCATCAAAAACATGAAGTCTAAGGACATTGATAAAAGAAAAATGAAGCTAGAAGATATTGCCGCACCTTTCTTCAAAGGACTACCAAAGATCCATAAAGAAGGAGTTCCCCTACGGTCCATTGTGTCAGGATTCAAAGCCCCCACCAGACGTTTAGCGGACTGGCTTAAAAAACAGGTACCGAGTACAAGTAAAATTTCCGGGTTAGAGATTAGAAATAGGAAAGAGCTATTAGATATTGCTAAAAATTTGAAGTTAAATGACCATGATATAATGGTATCCTTTGATGTCAAATCACTTTTCACCAATATCAATAGAACCCTAGCTCTAAAGGAAATAAGGGAATATTTTGAGGTGAAGAGACAAGATTGCGAAAACAAGGGATTAGAAATCAACGAAATGATAGAAGGCTTTAGGTTATGTTTAGATAATATTTACTTCAGATATGGGGATAAATTTTACAGGCAAAAAGACGGCACTGCTATGGGTTGCCCTACAAGCATGATCATTGCTGACATCGTAATGGCATCAGTAGATTAAAAGGCAATCTTGATTGAGGGAATAAGAATCTGGGGCCGATATATAGATGATGTTTTTGCAGTGATCCGCAAAGAAAATCTTAATGAAATCATGGTCATGTTGAATAATTTAGAAAGAGGAATAGAATTCACGGTCGAAACAGAAAAAGAGGGATTTTTATCATTCTTAGATGTAGGACTAACTCGCAAAGAAGATGGTTCAATTTTAACCAGCGTTTTCAGAAAGCCAACAGACTGTGGTATACATCTAAATTTTAATTCCAATAATCCTATGGTACATAAAAGACAGGTGATAAAATCTCTTGTACAAAGAGCCAAACAAGTATGCACTGACCGAGATATTTATAAAAAAAGAGATAATGAAAATTAGAGCAGAACTAGAACAATCTGATTATCCAGTTGGTTTCACAAAAAAATGGATTAGAATATATGAAATAGATAGGCCAAATTCAAATAGGAATAAAGATGATTGCAATAATATAATTATTCCATATTATAGAGATATAGATAACGAAATATCTAGAATTTTGAGAAAATTCAAATATTATATTTGGTATAGTACGGGGACAAAAAGGGAATTTTTAACTAGAAATAGCATAATGAAGGATAACATAGGCACATCAAAACCAAGTAATGTACTTTATGGAATTAAATGCACACAATGTGACAAAATTTATGTAGGAGAAACAGGCCGTAATTTAGAGACTAGGATTAAAGAACACCAACAGGGTTTAATGGGGAGAAGGGCATTAAGCAAAATTGGGGAACATGCATTATATTCAGGACATAGGCCAGATTGGAATGATATTGAGATATTTCATAGGAATATAAAATTTAAAAAAGGAAGATTATTTTTAGAGGGGTGGGTATCACGGGAAATGGGGAAAAGAACTTTAAATGTATATGAAGATATTACGCTACAATACAATTTGTTTTTAAATTTAAATAAGTAGTTATAAAGGGTATAGTATAAATTGTACATAATAGATATCGATTAATATATACTATTGTGAAATCTTTTAAATGTTATTATTATTATTATTTTTTTAATATTTATTTTTTTTTATAATTTCTTAATATATATATGTATATCATAATTTTATTTCAAAGATCATGGTCTTTTATGAGTTATAAATATTTATTTTTGACTCGTGCTTTGGATGTTGTACAAAATTTCGAATATCGCGTGAGAACGCCCTTAGAGCCTTAGAATAATTTTTAACGCCTTGCTATATGTTTTGATTTTTGTTTGCTCCTGACGAGAACAAAAGTTTTTTTGTCGAAACGTCGAGGTAATAAAAAGATTTATACTGGCCGAAGTATTTTTTTTCAAGAAATAATACTCTATTTATTATCAATTATTTTGATTATCGGTATTCTCTTTATTTACATATTACCCCCACTGCTCTATACATTAATTTTCTACATTTTTTCACTGTGCTGTCTAATATGTTGTTAATAATAAGGTCTGTTATGGATTATTCCATTCTTATTTTGATATATAAATATTATATTTGAAATGATGCTTCTTTGAAATAAGAATTGCAATTTTTAAGCCACTATCTCTACTCTTAATGTCTCTGCGGGCCCTAGGGAAAACCCGGGGCATTGCCCGGGTAACTCGGCTAGTATATATATATAAAGGTTTTATAATTTATCCCGCTGGGTTTACCTAAGTCCCGACCCGGTACCAATCTCTTTCCATCCTAGTTGAACCATTATGGTTTTCATTAACACAAGACAAATAAATTTGACTCCATTTTACACTAAAAAAAATATTATTAAAAGTGTTATCAACACAAAAAAAAAATACTTCATAAAATTTAAATTTTCTTTATATTTAACTTTAAATGTTTGAAAAAAAGATAACATGGTTCTGTCTTTGCTCTTTTTCTTATCCTAATACCTTTAATACTTTCCTTTTTTTATATGTTCTGCATACATAACGCGTAACTGCCGAGGTTACAGCGTGAACTTGTTATAACCCTATGTTGTTACTTAAATTAAAAAACCTTTTTGATACCCTAAAATAATATTTTTATAATTTGTTTTAATTATCATTACTCATTCTCTAATAAAACTATCTTTCATATAGATTATATTTAATTCTACTATATATATATGATATCCTGAGGGTCTCTCTCTGTGGTGTGAGATCCTGTCGACTCTTGTAGAATCCTGTCGTTTTGGAATCCTGTCGACTTAAACTATGGTGTGTGACCCTGTCGACTTACGCTATACTCTGCTAACCGAGAGAAACAGTCAGGATGTGGAGAGTTTTCCAGTACCTCTCTGCACCTTGGAAGACCTTTAACAGTTCTCACAGAGTCCTCTTTCACAAATTAATACTTTCGGTTTATGTGCTTTGTTCGTGAAGTAATTTTGTCAGATTGTATCCAGTTTATTGCAGCCAGTGAAAATCACTTTTCAAGGTAATTGGGAAAGTTAATTTTTCACAAAGTTCTTCTAGTAATCCTTTAACCATAATACTTCTGAAATTCCTTCACATATTGAAATAAGTTCTGCTTCACATGTAGACAAGGCTAATAATATTAGCTTCTACTTCTCCAGTTTATTAAATTGTTGCCAAGTTTGACTATATAGCCTGAATAGGATTTTGCATCTCGAGTTATGCACCAGCTTGCATCAGTACTTATTGTGATATTGTTGTCTTTTGACTTATATGCCAACATTTTATTTCTTGTTCCCTTCAGATATCTATAGATCCTTTTAACTCCAGTTAAGTGTATTTATCTTTGTCTATTACTGTACTAAGATAAATTGCTGGCGTTGAAGGATATGTCCGGCGAGTACCCGTAGAAAGGTACATAAGTGATCCAATCATTTCCTTGTATACAGTTTTATCTAATGGCTCAGAGTCCAGTAGTTTCATCTAAATTTTGATTATGATCTCCAGATGTCTTCACACTGTTGCATTCTTCCAGTCCAAATCGGCGAGGAATTGTATCAATATAATGAGTCTGATATAGATAAAATCTATCTTCTGCCCTTTTTATTTGAATTCCAATAAATGGTTCACTATCTTTCTTTTCTGTTAGAGTAACATATTCTTCTATTTCTGGAATAGGTTGTCATTCATTTTCTTACTAGTTACAGCAATGATGAGATCATCTACATATAGACACAGTATTGCATACTCTTCTCCTCTCTGCAATTTATAGAGGCATGAATCACATTTGGTTCTAATCATTACCAACTGGTATAAAATTTCATTAATATTTTTGTTCGAACATTTTCCTGATTTTGGTAGACCATACAGGCTTTTTTCCAATTTAAATATTTTGCATTAAACCATCTGGTTGTCTCATGTTTACCGTCTCTTCTAACTCACCATAGAGATAAGCTGTCTTCACATCATAAGTCTTTATGATTAAATTCTGTTGTGTTGCAAGAGGTACTATTGTTCGCAAGCTTTCCTTTTTGAGTACAGGTGAAAAATATTCCTTATAATCCACACCATATCTTTGTTTGCATCCAACAGCAACCAGTCTGGCCTTTCTTTATATATATGCCGTCATTTGATGTTTTCTTTGTACTGTAGACCCATTTCTATTGATGACTTCCATACCCTTTTCCCTTGGTACTAGTGTCCATACTTTATGTTTCTCTATCTCACTGAGCTCTTCTTCCATAGGTTTGTGCCATTCATTACTTTCTCCACTATCCATTGCTTCTTTAAAGTTCTCCGGGATATAATGATCTATTTCCATAATTAAATTTTCCTCATTCCTATCCTTTATTATTTTTGAGCGTCGAACTCCTTCTTCAATAATTTCCTTTCTTGTTCTTCAAGTCTTGATTTGTGCCGTTCTTTTAAGATGCTCTTTGTTTCTCCTTCCTTTCTTCCTCCTTTTACGTATCTTTTCTCTTTCGATTCAGTTTGTGATGATTCAATTTTACAGTCACCACCTGGTTTTATTGAAGTATCCTCCTGAGACTTCATTTTACTCTCTGTGACAGGATTGTCTTCTTTCAAGATAATAAAGTCTTCAGCAACTATTTCTTCACAATTTCCTTTATAGGTCAAATTATCACAATTAGTATCTTACTGAATATCATTTTCATAATCAATTCCTCTCTTATCTTCACTAAATTTTACAGATCTGGCTTCGTGAATTCTCTTTGTCATTATATCATATACCTTAAAACCCCGCTAATACGAACCCTGGATATAGCGAACCTTCCCTTATAACGAACCTACAGTGATTCCCGATTCCATTCCATTGAAAATACCATCGTTATAATTAACGATGAAATAGAAAAAAATGCAAATGGCTTCCAAAATAAAGAAAACAAAGGCATTCAAAAAAATAAAAAAGATAATACAAAAAAAAGGCCATTTCAAAACTTTTTAAAGTGAAACACACAGGCAAAATTTCAGAACATGTTAAAATAAAAATATATAACTTTTATATTATAAGAGATAAAATAGAAGGCTATTAAAAATTGTTACAAAGAGGAATCAACCTCAACTTTTGCCGCGATCGCGATCGTACGTGTTAGGGCTTAATGTGGGCTCATGTGTGAGATGGAAGAAAAATACTAACTTTATTTGAAGTGTGCTTTGATACAACAAGGTATTAGAATCATTTTTCCAAGTAAACATTGTATTATATAAAGTGATAAAGATGCTTTTAATTCATCTTATATTTTTAAATATATATTTAATAAAACTTTGCCTAGGATTTGTCTTGTTTTATAAATTAGACAGAGGTACATGTAGGTTAATGATAAGAAGTACCTATCATCTAATGATTTATTTTATCATTCAGTATTAATGTAAGGAAATTGGTGAATTAAGGGAATTAAAACAAAGTGACCCCTATTAAGAGGCAGCCTCTTCCTGTGTGTATGGCTGTCCTTTAATTATACGGTCTAAACATTTTGAAAAGTAAAAAAAAAAAATAGCCAAACCGTGGCTATAGTGAACCGTGGCTATAGTGAACCAAAAGCTCTGTCCCATTGGGGTTCACTATAGAGGGGTTTTACTGTATTCTGTAGGCTTTTATTTTATTGGAATAATCAATAATTATTCTCTTTCTATCCTTTGGTGAAAACTTGTTTCTTATTGGTTTGCCCTCAAGCCAATGTGCCAAACATTCAAATATTCGAATGTGTTTGACTGATGGTTTCCTCCCATTCCATCTCTGCATAGGTGTATGGTGCTTGATAGACCTGTAGGGAGTACAAATCTTAATATATACAGCTGTAGCAATTGACTCTGCCCAAAATTTCAGGTGTAATTTTGAGTCAATTAGTAAGGTTCTCGCTGTTTCTATAAGAGTCCTATTCACTCTCTCTGCGACTCCATTACTTTGCGGTGAGTATGTGGTGGTAAGTTGGTGATGGATCCGACTTCTCTTGAAAGTCCTTAAAATCTAGAGTCACAAAATTCAGTTCCACACGCTTCCACTGCGCCGTTGAAAGAAATTAGAGGTTAAAGCTGAAGAAAGTAAATAAGAAAAAGCTGGAGTTAAAGCTAAGAAGGTAAAGAATAAAATTTTAAGTTGGGCTAAAGAGAAGAAAAGTTTGTTAAGCTAAAGAAGATAAAGCTGAAGAAAGTAAAGAAGAAAAATCTGAAGTTAAAGCTAAGAAGGCAAAGAAGAAAATTTGAAGATAGAGCTAAAGAAAAAAAAAAGTAAAGTCTAAAGAAGTGTAGCTGAGGCTAAAGTCTAAAGAAGTGTAGCTCAAGTGAAGTCTAAAGAAGTGTAGCTGAAGCTAAAGTCTGGATATGTCAAAAGGCTAAAGTTCAAGAAGCTGAAGGTTGAAAAAGAAGAAGTTGAAAGGATAAAGTTCAAGAAGTTGAAGTTTGAATAAGAAGAGGTAGAAAGTTTAAAGTTCAAGAAGTTGAAGTTTGAATAAGAAGAAGTAGAAAGTTTAAAGAAGAAGAAAAGATTTAAGTTATAATTTTATGTGATTTTTTTTGCCTAACTGGAAAAATCAATGGCTGAAGAATTGAGAATACCTAAACTAGACGGTAATAATTATTATTCGTGGGCCATAAGAACTAGATCAATTTTGATTCAGAAGGACATATGGGATGCATTGAGCCTGGCTTTCCTAGTGAAACTTGAGAAAAACAGAAGCGGAACAATTGGCATTATCTATCATATTATTAGCGGTTGAGGATTCATTCCTAGATGACATCGGTGATTGTAAACGAGCGATCGATGCATGGCAGATACTGGAGGACATCCACACAAAGTATGGCTTGTTGCATATATTACAGCTACCGAGAGAATTCTTCAACATTATAAAAGGAAATGACGAAGATATGAAAGAATATTTCGCGAGAATAATGGAATGCCATAGAAAATTAGCAAAATGTCACCATGGATTTGGGGATGGCGAATTGGCGTTATGTTATTGGGATTACCAAAAGGTTACGAGCCGCTAATTCTCAGTTTAGAACAGCAAGAAGAGAAGCTATCTACTAGTGTGGTTAAATCCAAATTACTTTTAGAAGAAAAACGACAGAAACAGCGTCAAATTCCTCAAGAAGATCCTAATAGCGCCTTTGCGGTAAGAAGAAAAGAGGATACATGCAAATCACCATGTCAAGAGCGAAATAAATTTGAATATGATCTACCAAGGAATTATCATAATACGTGGACGGAAGGGAAAAAAGAAAATTATAATTATTCCAGGCGGATAAGATGTTTCAATTGTGGCAAATTAGGACACATAGCTAGGAATTGCAGATTTGCCAACTCCTCAAGGAGAATTAGCGAAGGTATGCTGAAACAGAGTACGTTAGACCTTTCTCATAAAGTCCTATTTGCAAATAACTTGAAAAACAATAACTAGCAGAATATCTGGTTTCTGGACAGTGGAGATACTGAGCACATGACGTCGAACAGACTGAAAATGACGAATACAAAAAGTATTTCAACTTCAGTTGAAATGGCAAACAATGAGAAAATAAAGGTATCAGAGATGGGTGATGTAACCATCAAACTCGGTCACGAATATGGAGGTGAAACCTTGTTCTTGGAGAACGTATTATACGTTCCTGAATTAGACGGAAATATTTTGTCTGTTGGAAGGATTGAGGAAAGAGGAAACAAGGTTTTATTCCAGAATGGCAAGGCCTCTGTTTTTGGAAGTGATGGCGGGTTAATTTTGAAATCTAATAGAAGAGGAAGAATCTATACAGTGGAAGAACTGAAGATAACAAAAGTGAAGTCACCAAATTCAGATATCTGGCACAGAAGGCTAGGACACATTTACAAAAGGGATCTCCAAAATGTGAGTGACACAGCTGAGTGCGAGGTATGCCTTGAAGGTAAAATGAGAAGACTCCCATTTCCTTCCAAAACTGTCGAAAGTAAGAAGACTTCATCACCTTTGGATCTCATCCATTCGGATGTAGTAGGTCCCATTAGCCCAATGTCGAAGGGAGGGAACAATTATTTTGTAACGTTCATAGACGACTTCACTCATTACACTACAGTATATTTCATGAGGTCTAAATCGGAGGTACTTGACAAATTTAAGGAATATGAGAACAGTGTTGATAATTACCACAGAAGAAAAATCAAAGTACTAAGAAGTGATAATAGTGCGGAATATGTTAATGGCGAATTTAATAAATTTCTTAATGAAAATGGCATCAAACGACAACTTACAGTTCCAAGAACACCTCAGCAAAATGGAACTGCAGAAAGAATGAATCAGACATTGTTAAACTTAGCCAGATGCATTTTACTTGAATCAGGGATTCCCAAATCGTTCTGGGCAGATGCCGTAAATACAGCATGTTACTTGAGAAACAAATGTTCTAGCAAGGCAATAGGTAACAAAATACCAGAAGAAATGTGGACCGAACGGCCAGTGAAGATTGAGCATATCCGAGTTTTCGGCTGTCAGACCTGGGCATACAACGACCAGCGTCGATCCAAATTTGATTCAAGAAGCCGAGAATGTGTTTTAATTGGTTATCCGGAGGGAGTCAAGGGATACAAGGTTTGGGATATCAGAAACAATAAGGTCTTCATAACCAGAAACGTCAGATTTAGAGAAGACGTTTTCCCAACCAAGAAATTTGATAAACAAATTTCACATGAAACTGATTTTTTCCAGGTTTTACATAACAATTTTGAAGAGGACTATGAATCTGTAAATGAGGAAGAGACGAAATTTGTAAAAAGAAACCAGAAAGACGAAGAACTAAAGAAGGAAGATGAAGGGGAATACCAGAATGAAGCTGCAATCCCAAGAGGATATTCAGGGACTGATGGGGCAATATCGGTAGAGAAAAATCTGAATAACTTAGAACGAAAAGAAGATGAAGAGCAGGCCTGTGAAGACGAAGAACTGAGGAGAGAAGACGAAGAGGAAGGCCAGAATGAAACTATGATCCCAAGAAGATCTTCAAGAATTGCGGCTTGGCGAAGGGAGTATTGCAGATTTTCTAACTAAGGGAATTGGAGGAATTGAACTGACCAGGATCTTGACCACTCTAGGCCTCCGATGAGGGTATGAAAACAACTTTAAAATGGGGGGCATTGTTAGGATATTTATAAGTTGTTTTTTTCATAGATTAATTTATTTATATTTTGACCAGATGACCGGACGACTTTACATGTATATATTTGGTTTTTAATGATGTAAAATAGTTAGTTATGATAGGAAATTAAAAGTGTTGATTTTCTTAGAGGTGTGGTGTTTACTCTGCTCGATTGTAGACTAGGAAAGAATTGGTTCCTAACAAACAGTTTATCAGTTGTACAGTATCTGGATCTTTAGGCAGTTTGGTAGAGTTTATTTTCTTATTGTTAGTGAGCCAGACTATGAGCCTACAGTGGATAATTCATTCTGTTATTTTACAAAGTATGCTGGTAAGAGCAATTGGCCGATAGTTCTTGCATTCCTTGGCATCTTTGTTTGGTTTCTGTATTGGCGCTATAATTGATATCCTCCAATTCTTTGGTAGTTTACCAGTTTGCCATGAAATCTTCAGTATTCGTAGGAGCTGATTTTTAGCTTTGTCTCCAAAGTGTTTAATCATTTGACCAAATATTAGAGCATCTCCAGGTGACATATTGTATTTAATTTTCCTATTGATGCGTTTAGCTCATTCAGTGTCAAGTCTCTCGAGTATATATCTTTTTGATGGTAATTTCTTGCTTGTTTAACTAACCTGTTTACATTATTTTTTTGAGTCATGCCTTCATTCGTATAGCTGAGTCTGGAAATGCTTGAAAGATATTCAGCAATTATGTCAGCCATCTGTTTGTTCGTTCTCGCAATTCATATCGGTTAGAGTATTGGAGGATTAGTGTTGGTTTTGATTGTTTTATAACACTAATTATATTCCAGTGATGGCTTTCCTTTTTTGGATCCTTTTTTTTAGCAGAATTCTTACCATTTTTCTTGTTTGAATATCCATATTTCTTGTTCTATTTTGTGAGTAATTTCAATGAGTTACTTTAAGATTTCTTCTGTTTTATTTGTTTTAAGAAGTTCATTGATATTGTCTCTCTCTGCAATCATTGCCTCGATATTGTGGTCCTTCCAGTAAAGTATTCACAGGTCTTCACGTCTACCTCTAGATTACGATACTTTTGCAGCTTTGGATATGTTCGAAGAGAATTTTTCCAATTTTTTGTCAATCGTTCTGTGATTTAATTCTTCGTTGCACAGTTCTTCAAGCTTTTCTGTGAATTTTTTTTCCAGTGTTCTTTCATTCTGTTGGAAATTCTCAATTTTGAATTTTAGGGTTGTTAAAATTGGTCTGTGGTCACTGATTGCACTTTCAGAATTTTTCATTGTGTTGTGGGTGCGATGTTGTAATTTATCGCTGTGATGTCTATTGCGGATTCTGTGCCTGTGGACTTGGATAGATAGGTGTTCTTCTCTTTATTTAACGGTGTAAGGTCGAGGTCGGTTAGCATGTCCTCAACCTGCTGACCTTTGTTTTCCTGGACAGGTGATCCCCAAGTTGGTCTTTCGCGTTAAAATCACCAAGTATGATTGCGATATCCGAAGACGCTTCACTTAATGTCTCTATCAGGCCTGTATTGATGCTAGTATTATCGTGGTGATAAACATTTATGATTGGAATTGTTTTATCTGTAAGATAGATTTCTATTGCCTGGGCTTCGGTCGTGCTTTCTCTAGGCTTACTCTGATTATAGGCGATTTCCATAAATTTTATTTCTAGAGTTTTAATCAAAACGGCAAGTCCTCCTCCGAATTTTCCCGGTCTGTCCTTTCGTAGTGTTGTATGATCTTTGATATTGAATCTCAGATTCTGATTCAATTTTTTCCCCTGAGGACAAGTAATATGTACATTGTTGTCACAGAGAAGACAAGTCAGCTCTTTATTTTCCTCTGGGTACCATTTATATTGAGTTGTAGTATATTGAATTGTGTCCTCGTAGTAGATTTATCATTATGAGCTCGAGCTGCAGCTCCTGACGCGGCGGTTACCCCGGACGCGGTAGCATTACTGGAGATATCAGTTTTGCTCTTCATTTGAAAATGGGTGCCGTTGCAACGTTAGTCATCTTGGAAACGAACCAGAATTTGGTCAAATATTCCAAGGGTCCAGGGGGGACCGCAAGGAGGTGTGGTCAGACTTCTCACCTTCCCCCTGGAATGCTGTCACTACAGGATAAAGCACTCTTGGTGAATTTTTTAAAATTGTGATTCAGAATCTGCCACTGAAGCTTTACGAGCGTTTCGTTCCTTTAAAGATATTGGAAGCGGTAAAGGACCCATGAGTTGCTACTCTCTAAAGCGATTGATTAAAAGTTTTGAGGAAACTGGATCTCTGAAAGCAAAACCTCGGAGTGGAAGTCCATCGACATGCAAGTCAGTGGCTGTTACGGTTATGCAGAATGCTGAAGCTATTGAAACGTTATCCACGTATGGAGAAGTAAGTGCTATACAAGTTTTTCGACAAACGGGGATTTCGTATGGAAGAGTTTGGAGAGAACACACATTTAGAATTTTTCTATAAAAATACCCTAACAAAATTCAAAGTTTTCACGAGTTGAAAGTCAGCGATTTTGAGAAGCGTCAAGAATTCGCTGCATGGGTTTTCCGGCAAATTGATATTGATGAAAACTGGCTGTCAAATGTTCTAAGAACAGATGATGCTCACTTTTATCTAATGGGAGAATTTAACAATCACAAAACTGCCTCATTTTGGCAACAGAAAACCCTAGGATTTTTACAGAAATACCACTTCATCAGCCCAGAGTTACAGTTTTGTGTGGGTTCACTTCTTCTTTTATGATTGGGCCATTTTTCTTTGAAAAAATCAATGGAAGAACTTTTAAAACCGTTTTTGTAACTGGTGAACGTAATGTTCAACTCGTGAGAGAAAAGGTTATTCCCATATTGCAAGACAGACAAGTACTAAGCGGAATAACATTCATGCAAGATGGAGGACCTCTTCATATCTCCCGCGGTGCCAAACAATTGCTGAAGGATACGTTCGGTGAAATTCGTTGATAAGTCGCCACTTTATATACCAGTGGCCTCCAATATCACCAGACTTGACGCCTTAAAATTTCGGTTATGGGGGTGCATTAAGTCGCGTTTTTGTCGATGCCAGCTTACCACATTGGCCATGTTGAAGTCTTCCATCAGATGGCACGTTTTATAAATTTCAACTATTTAATTGTGACAATTCTGTCATCTATCGTCTGCAGGCGGTGTTTGAGAATGAAGGGCGTCACATTGAGCAAGGATTGTGACCTAATACAAGAGAGAAGGCAGTTACCTCATGTGTTATATTTTGCAGCTCTTTGTTTTGGGTTATGGGAATAATAAATGCTGTCCTCACATCTTGACTCTTTTTTTTTTTTCTGTGAACAGTAATTTTTTTGTTTGTCATTTGCCCACATCTTATATTATGTCGTGCAGGCCAAAGTGTTATAACTTCTCGAATAACACTGGTATACACAATTTTACCCCTTATGTTTAGTTTATCGCTTTTCGCTCATTATAAGAAATAGCAAAGGGATATTCTCTTAATCCCCCCCCCCACCAACTTTAGAAATTTTGCGCAAAAAATAATACAAAATGATTTTACTACCACGTTTTTCAACGCAAAAGGTCGATTTAAAAATGTTTTTTTTTTTGAGGGGATACATTTTCAAAATTATGTACAGTATAATAAACAAAGATAACATTTGACAAACCCATAGGATATTTGGAATAAAGTACGATAAATATATTTTGTCACTCCCCTCTATATTTCATTTTTGGATCATGACAAATATCCAGTTAAATAGTCAAGTGTCGCCAATTAGTCAAGAAACTACACATTCCTTATAGCACGAAATTCTATTAGTAGTGCCATCATAATTTTTAGTACTATATTAACATTTCAAAAAATCGTGTATTGATATCAGCAATGTTTTTCAAACATTCAATCTATTTCATAAAACCCCATCTAAAATATAGATATTTTTGCTACATGTTTTAATTTGCATTTACCTATTTTACATATCTCAGATTGTATTTAAAAATCGTTAACCATTTCTTTTAACTTTTGGCGAAATTGTGTTTTATTAATTTATCATTTGATATTATTAGGGTTCTTTGATGGTATTCAAAAAGGAAAAATACGTGTCGTTCATTTATATTTTTCAATTTATCAAACAATTTGGCCGCTGAATCGCTGATTCTGGTAGAGCGCCATCTAGCGAATAAAGTTGTAACTAAAATCAATTTCGAATTTTTCATTATTTGCCATAAAAAATCCCATTTCATCCTGAACCCAATGGTGTTTACCGCATTGCTCTAGCGCAAATATTCGCGGAGTTATTAATTTTTGAAGTTGTGCGGGACTTTTGGATCACCCTGTATATCTATATCTATTTATAAATGTCAATAAATATTTATATATTTAAATATTCAAATTTAAATATTTAAATATTTAAAAATTTATGAATATAAAATAATAAAAAAATCAGAAAATATCTATTGAATCCGTTTTCATAAATCCTCAGCTCTTAATCTATTACATAGTTTTATTTATTCATCCTCAGTTTGTACAAAGTACATTACATATGGTGATGCAATGACACATGTCAATAATGCGTATAATTATTTATACAACATGACAATCTTGTTATAAGTAGTATACAATATAGGGTTGTTGGTTTAAATTACCACATATATATATATATATCCTTTCCTTATATATTTATAAAAATGAAATCAAAAATCTATGTTTGTTATCGCGTTGCGTGAAACCTACAGAAGCAATCATTATGAAATTTCGCATGTATGTAGCTGAAGATTTCGTTTAACATATAGGCTATTCAAAAAATTAAAAAGGTTAATGTGCCTTTTTTAAAATGTAAAACCAAAATGCGTTAGTTCCAGCCTTTAACCGCTTGGCGCAAGGCTGGTTGCGAAGATAAATGAATTTGATTGGTTAATAATTTTACACGTAGTTTGTGTACACGATGAATGTTATTATTTTACACGATGAATGTTTTTAAAGGTAAGATTATCCAATCGCCCTTAAACTTTAGGAAGTTATATATATTTACTATACTACTTGGAAGGTTTCTGGTTTGAATTTGATTTGAAATAAATATTCATTGCAATTTTATTTGCGAATTTTCAACTTTCACTCACAAGCAGCGCCTCTCGCGGATTCTGGTGAAATTTCATTTATAAATTGTAAAAATTCTAAAATGTGTTCCAAGTATAATAAATTTAATATTTAATTTGAGGATTTAGTAATATAATATTCCAATGAGGTTGTAAAAAAACTTGGCATATCAATATTAATATATATTTAAAGAAAATATCTTATTTAAAATATAATAAATGTTTTCAAAAAAATTATGTGTTTCAAAAATAATTAATTTATATACGTTTATAAATCTATATATAGGTGGATTGGATGCTTTCTAGAATCGTTTTAACAAATGTTCGTTAGGAAAACTTTTACTCGGGCAAAAACCGGGCAAAGCCGGAAACAATTGCTAGTATAAATATATATGTCGCAATATCGTTGCGGAATTTTTTGTTGTTGGTTGAGAATGTTGTAGATTGTTGAAAGCGCAGTCGTTTGAGTGGAAAGTGAAGCATACAGGGGGAATAAGCCAGGACACGTGATGGGGTTCAAATAAAAGGCAATTAATCGGAGGAAAGAAAGGCTTTGAGAAGGCGGAGCGGTTTTGGTTATTGGCTATCTATTCATATTGCGGTAAGATTGACTTAGCTATGGGATGAGCGGAGAGGGATCTCTAGAGCAGGTGTTACCTTGGTGGGATCTAAGTGATGACTATTCGATGGTGTCCAGCCGATGACTATAGGTCCTAACTCGGTGGGATGCAAGTGAAGACTCTAGGTGCTATCTCGGTGGGATGGAAGTGAAGACTCTAAGTGCTATCTCGGTGGGATCGAAGTGAAGACTGACAATTCTTGGTTCTCGATTTAACACGAGAACCCTTCTTACTTCTCATTGGTTGAAAGGTGTGACGTGGAGGTTCCCTATTGGTTCTCCACTAATTGAGTTGCTCCCTGATTGGTCTATGTTACGTCTTTGTCTTTAGACATGTTCCAGCTTGACCAGGAAGTGATAGTTTGTTGAACTCGAACTTTTATGAGTTCCGCGATAATTAAACTGGTAATAACTTTACTAATGATTGTGCTAACTCTTAAGCCTTCTTCCTAGGCCTTTCTTCTAGGCCTTTCTGTCTCCAATGTTACCTTGTTCTTTATGAAGGGGTTTTAGTCTGAATAAGTTCTGTGAAGCAAAGAAAATAATTTTGTGCAAAAATTAATTGGTTATAGAGAGGTTATATACAACAAAATTTGTAAAGGTGAATCATAAGTTGAGTACTATGGTACATAGTGAAAAAGGAAAAATTGCCTAACTACATTTTTTGCTCGAGATTGGGAAGGAAATCGAGGAAATTTCATGAGGTAATTTTAGAAATCAAAAATAAAAATAAAAGAAAGGTTGAGTGAAATCAAAGTGAAGGCGTGGTTGAAAAAGAAAAATGCCTTGTTGCGTGGAAAAAATAAAAAATGCTTTGTTGCATTGGTGAAAAAGAGAAAATGCCTAATTACTTTTTTGCTCGAGTTTGGGAAGGAAATCGAGGAAATTTCATGAGGTATTTTGAAATCAAAAAATAAAATAAAAGAAATGTTGAGTGAAATCAAAGTTGAATGCTTGGTTGCGTAAAAAAAAAGATGAAAAAGGTTTTTCAAAAATAAAGGATGACTTAATGTCGAAGTTTAACCGAAAACCAATGAGTTTTCGTTGATAAATGGAACTACGATAAAAAACTAAGTGGTAAATAAAATGGTAAATAATTGCTAAAATAAGTGATAATAAATTGAATAAGTTGATAAATTGGTTAAATATTTTAATTTTAATTTTAGAAAATAGTGAAAATGGTTAATATATAAACAAAAAAATATATATAGTGGTTTGAACCCGTTTTGTATCTACATGCCATCATCTAGTTTTCGTAATTGATTAATTTTGCCCTATACATTTTTTGTCTCTTCTGTTGCGACACTTAGGTGGAAACGTGATCCTATCCTCAAGTGCGAATTTATGTTATGTATACAGGAGACATGGAAATCTAAATAACCTTTACGTGTACCTTTATGTCATTGTTTTTTTGAAATCTCAAAAGCCGAATGTCGTATGTTAATTTGTCTCGAGCCTTAATGCGTTCTAGGGGTTTTTATGCGATCCCCTAGGGCACTTAAGATGTGCTCGCCCAATATCCACTTTATATATTGGGTGTCGGTACCTAAATTAAAACCTTGAATACAGGATTCGAGGGGATCCTCGGTCCTTCTAAAAGGTCGTTTAATCCCTTTGGGAGAAAACGTAAGCTTGAATAGCTTAGTTATCTAAAATCCTAACCAATTTAAAGTGGTAATATGCGAGAACTTTGTTCGTAATTGACTTTGAGATCTATGTGTAGGTGGAATATGTAACGTTTTTTGGAAGTCTGTAAAAGGATTATAATAGAGGTGTGAATTCATTAAGATGTGTCGGTAACGTCTTGTGAGAGTGAAATTGAATTGTATTTGTAAACGTCGATATGTAGCTGGAATGGGGAATGAAAAGTGGGGTGATATGGAGAGAAGTCCTCAGCTTGACCTTAATTTAGACGAGGGGCCCACTGTAATTAGAGATCAGGAAGCGGGACGTGGGGGGAACTCCCTCTCTATTTGCTAATTGGGATTTTTATTGCCTCGCGGGGGATATCTGCCTCCTAATTGTTTTTGTTCAACTTGAATATTTTAATGGTTCTCTACTTATTTTACTGGAGTGGGATTTTTTCTTTCTTTCGGCACTGATTTGTTACTTTTCAGTTACTCCTATCTCCTCGGAATTTATTTAGATTTTCTGCAAAAATGTTTCCTAAAATTATAAGAAGTTTTACAAATGCTTGTCCTATATTAAAAACTGCCTCTTGCAGCTCGAAAACTCTATTAGAGGGCATGGCATAGATTAGCAGATAACTAAGGAATAAAACTGGGGTACATTTATAGGGTAGGACTAGCAAACAAAGAATAAAAATCAGATGAAAGATAGGGTATCGATACATGTTCTCCCATGGCGACTCTGAAATATCTGCTCGATCCTTATTCATTGTTGGCCGTTCAATTTCGTACTGCTTGTTATCGTTGGGGAGTGGCGTGTATCGTTTTTGGGACAGAATGGTAGGATTTAAATGATTGTCAGGTTCGCAGTTCTTAATATCGGGGAAGAATGGTGTAAATCGCCTTGTTGAAAAAATGGCAGGGTCTAAATGCCTGAAAGGCTCGCTGTTTGTGGGTTTGAGTCTTAATGGCTCTGCTGAAAATAATTCGGGTGTGAAATGCTTAAACGGGAACGTGTAATCGGGCTTGTGCTTTATATGACATATTCTAACGGCGGGCGGTGATATATAACGGACTGTTTCTGTATACAGCTTAAGCTTGTTGACGTGGATCGTATCAGTGTCTCTTTGAAGAGGTTGATTTGGTCGATCTATACGGACCACATTTGGTGAAATAATTTCTAATATTGTATGGGGTCCTGTGAAATATGGAGCGAGTTTCCCTGTATTGGGGTGGTGATATAATTTAACTAACACTAGATCACCTACTTCGAAATGTGGTTGTTTGTGTCGTTGATCATAAATATTTTTGTCTTGAAGATGCTTGTTTTGTGTTCGTGTGTGTGCAATCTTTCTAGCTCTGTCTATATCTGGGTAAGGTGTGCTGTGGTCAGAGAGTTCTGGAGGTAGGATGCCAAACATTAGGTAGATGGGTGGAAAACCTGTGGTAGAGTGTGGGGTTTTGTTATATATGACTGTAACTCTTTTGACCAACTTGGTCCATGCGATCTTAGGATTTTCTAAATGTAACAGCCTAAGTTTTCCCGTGAGGGTGGCGTTCAGGCGTTCACATAGACCGTTGGCTTGTGGATTGTTGCTGGTTGTAAGTAGTGGGTGGATGCTTCTATTAAGTAGGAAACTACTAAATTTTGGCGAAGTGAAGGCAGGGGCTCTATCCGTAAGGAGGCGTTTCGGAGAGCCATCCTGTAATACTCGCTTCAGTACCTGTTGGTAGGTGGTGATGCTGGTGGATTTAGATGGAAAAGTCCACGCGTAGCGTGAAAAATGGTCGACTACAACATGGAGGTATATTTTGGTGTTGCCATATTTGGCAAATCCTGCTATGGTGTCTAGGGATAATAGGTCGAAGGGTTCTTTGGCTTCCGGAGGGTGACTTAACTCCCCGTAAGTGGGTTCCAATGGACGTTTTGTTAACTGGCAGGTGGGGCAGGTCTTAACCTTTTGTTTAATATCTTTAGACATACCTTGCCAGTAATATTGCGTGGAGATGAGTCGTGGCATTTGTTAAATACCGGGGTGGTTATAGTGTGTGTACTGTTTGTAAGAGTTGTTGTATGAGTGGTTTTGGAATTATAATCTTGGTTACACCTTTTCGGGAAACTGTATGTAATCCATTACGATCAATGGTCAGGCTAGACTCTCTCGATGGAGGAGGTTGGTGTGTCTTGATAAGGGACGCGTCTAAGAATCCACAGAACGGGTTAGGGGACAAAAGATCCGCCTCATACTGTTGTTTTCCCTTTATGTAGCGGACTTCATACTCGTAACTCGACAGCCGTAAACTCCATCGAAACAATCTGCCGGACGGGTTTTTGATGGTCTTCAGCCACTGCAATGCGTGATGGTCAGAAAATATAGTAAACTTTCTGCCCATCAGATAGATGCGAAACTTCTCCACACTCTCAACGATTGCTAAGCACTCAAGTTCAGAGATGGAGTAGTTTTTCTCGTGTGGGCGCAATGTTCGGCTTAAAAACTGAACTGGATATACGTTCCCGTCAGGGTGAACCTGTTTGAGAATGCCTGCTATACCGAGGGTGGATGCATCGCAATACACTTGGCATGGCAGGCCTTCTTTGTAAAGGTGTAAGATGGGGTGTTGTGTGAGGTTCCCTTTCAGGTCAATGAACGCCTTTTGGCAAGCTTCATCCCAGATCCACACGACATCCTTTTTGAGGAGGTTATTGAGTGGTGCTCGCAAGCGAGCGTATTCCGGGATGAATTTGTTATAGACGTTCACAGCGCCTAAAACGGATTGTAGTGTTTTTCGGTTGTGTGGTTGTTTAATGGCGTGAATGATGTCTGTGTTGCGTGTGAGCGGTGTGGTTGTACCAGCTGTGATGGTGTAGCCTAGAAAATCTATGGACTGCTAAAAAAATTCGCATTTCGCGAAGTTAAGTTGTAACTCCTCTGCTTCGCAAAAGGCGAAAAATTGTCGCAGGTGGTTTTGATGTTCCTCCAATGTGTTGGAGTAAATGATGAAATCATCAAAGTAATGTGCCACACAGTCAAGTCCGTGTCTCTGTAGGACCTGACTCATGGCTCGTTCGTAGATCTGAGGGCTGGTTTTTAATCCGAAAGGTAATCGAGTGGGTTGGTATAACCCTTCGAGGGTGGCAAATGCTAACAGTGGTCGAGAATCGGGGTGTATTGGGACCTGCCAATACGCGGAGGATATGTCGGCCGTGGAGAAATACTTGGCCTGTGCGAGGCGGTCGAGGATATCCTCGATTCTCGGGAGGGGATGGACATCAGAGCTAATTAGCTCGTTCACCTTTCTATAATCGATACAAAACCGTTTGGTCTTGTCGCGCTTAGTGACGAGGGTGACAGGGCTCGAGAAAGGTGAAAAAGATTGCTCTATAATGCCATTCTCTAGCATTTGTTGGACCTGATTACGGATTTCTTGTTGGTCACATATCGGAACACGATATGGCTGTATGGCAATTATTTTGTCGGAATACGTGGGTATTTTTACTGGTGGAATCCTTAAGCATGGTACGTTGAATTTGTTCTGTGTGAATATGTGATTGTATCTTTGTAAAAGTGTTGTGAACTGGGGTGTATAGAGAGGATTGTGTGTCGTGTTGTAGCATGTATGTGGTAAAGGATTTTGTTGGGTCTTAGTGTGAGTGTCGAGTTCGTTGTGTGGGTTGGTCACGTGATAGTTGTGTGACGACGTGTGATCACCTATGTGCTTGGTATGCGAGTTGCCCCGCTGTAGGGGTATGTTTTGGGCATTATGGTTACCAGTTGAAGCCGTGGTGGCTTTGTTATTTGAGGGCATGTAAAAAAGGCAATTGGCCTTAGTAAAAAAGTTGCGTGGCGCTTGTTTAGATAGATTGTGGCATGTAGGTACTTGTGGTTCAATCAATGAATGCACGCAATGGTTGTCATAGGCGGAAAGTTTGGCTGTAGGGTAAGATCTTTGTGACATCGCCTGACATTGCCAGTAGGTGCATACATTTGGTACATGGTTAAAATGGTAGGATGGGGTAGACAATGGGGCGCTCAGCTGGAATATAGTGCATTTATTAAAATCTATTGCCAATTTGAATTTGTGGAGGCTATTAAGGCTAAGAATTCCAAATGGTAACGGTGCATTCACTACATGGAAATTCTCTCTTCGGGATATTTGTCCTATGGTTAGAGGGAGAGACAGTTTACCCATTGTTTTTGCAAAACCATCCAGGGTTTGGAGATCCAGTGAATGTCTCTTAAGGGTTAATTTAGGCAGGTGGGTTTTTAACATATTGTAGAGGTTGTATGGCACTATATTCAGGCTGGCGCCTGTGTCAATTAAAAAGGGGCATGGTATATTAGGGGCTAGGAAAAGGTTTACAGTCAGTTGGGTTAGGGAGCCTACCTCAGTCTCGAAAAGTCTGCTCTGCTGGGGTGTCTCTGGCTTGAGATGGTTGCTGGTGACTCGGGACTAGTTGTTTTGGGACTGATTGCACTGTCCTGGCACTTTGATATCGGTTTGGGACTGATTGCACTGTCTGTTCTTTTTCGTGGGTCGCCGGGACTGGCGATGCCGGCATTCGCTGTGCCAGTGCCTCGCGCCGCAGAACTTACAGTTGGACGGTGGAAGAGGTGCATTCCATGCACCTGGGCGTCGGGGTGTGTTGTGGTACGGACCCGTCATTGTGGGCGGTTGGTCCTCTCTGTGTCGCGTTGTCGGTACACTGGGCCCGTGGATCCGCTGTACCAGTCGGAACCACTCTCCTAGGTTCTCCGGGAGGCACTACGCGGACTAGGCGCTGGTCGGAGAATGGCAACCCTTCTGTCAGCGTCTCGAGGATCACCTCCTGCGGGAGTCCTAGTTGCAGCCCCATGGCGGTTTTCTCCCGGTAGTAGGTCTCTAGGTTGGTTTGTCCAGTAAGCTTCATGGCGAAATATTTCGCAAAGGACGCTTCGCTTGACTCAGGATAGAGATCTAAGAGGATTTGTCTCACCTGGAAATAGCTCCGGTCGGCCAGCCGAAGTTTCCTGAAAAACTCCAGGGGTTGTCGCACCAGGTAGTTTGGTAGACGGAGCAATTTTTCTTTTTCTTCCATGGAGGCGTCTTCCATTTTCCGGTCGAATGCTTGGAAAAACTGGGACGCATTGTACGTTCCATCGAAGACTGGTAGGACCGCGCCCGGGGTATCGGATCGGCCTTGGGCTAACGCCGTCGCAATTTGACTGATGGCAGCCGCTAGGGGGCTGGTTTCCTCCGCCTCGGTCATTTCCTGTCTCTCCGTCAATTGGTCGTCATCTTTGACGCCGATTGTATCTTGGCTACTCTCTATAGAATCCTGTCGGCTCAATCGTGTCGCAATATCGTTGCGGAATTTTTTGTTGTTGGTTGAGAATGGTGTAGATTGTTGAAAGCGCAGTCGTTTGAGTGGAAAGTGAAGCTCACAGGGGGAATAAGCCAGGACACGTGATGGGGTTGAAATAAAAGGTAATTAATCGGAGGAAAGAAAGGCTTTGAGAAGGCGGAGCGGTTTTGGTTATTGGCTATCTATTCACATTGCGGTAAGATTGACTTAGCTATGGGATGATCGGAGAGGGATCTCTAGAGCAGGTGTTACCTTGGTGGGATCTAAGTGATGACTATTCGATGGTGTCCAGCCGATGACTATAGGTCCTAACTCGGTGGGATGCAAGTGAAGACTCTAGGTGCTATCTCGGTGGGATCGAAGTGAAGACTCTAGGTGCTATCTCGGTGGGATCGAAGTGAAGACTGACAATTCTTGGTTCTCGATTTAACACGAGAACCCTTCTTACTTCTCATTGGTTGAAAGGTGTGACGTGGAGGTTCCCTATTGGTTCTCCACTAATTGAGTTGCTCCCTGATTGGTCTATGTTACGTCTTTGTCTTTAGACATGTTCCAGCTTGACCAGGAAGTGATAGTTTGTTGAACTCGAACTTTTATGAGTTCCGCGATAATTAAAATGGTAATAACTTTACTAATGATTGTGCTAACTCTTAAGCCTTCTTCCTAGGCCTTTCTTCTAGGCCTTTGTTTGTCTCCAATGTTACCTTGTTCTTTATTGAAATCACACATTTTCATACATATTGAATTGGGTTGGCATCTAATTGTACAAATTATGACATATATATGTCTTCATAAAAATCAAATCGAAAAAAAGAGAGAGGATGTTTGCTCGGAAAATATTTTTATCAAATAATCCTTAGGCTTTTACTCGAGTAAAATCTGGGCGAAGCTGGATACATTCGCTAGTTTTTATATCTACAGTCGAACCTCTTTAATTAAACACCCCAAGGGATCAGAGCTTTCGGTTGAATTAAAGGAAGTGTTGAATTAAAGTTATTCAGATGATTAGCTAATCATCTAACTCGCTTTATCATATTAATTAAAACCATTGTGTGTACTTTTTGTATTATTTTTATTTTCATGGTTAACTTTAATATCAGGAACAAAATGGCAGTAATACATATTTTTGAAACAAATAATTACAAATACTATTTTATTCTAATTGAAGAATATAGCAGTTGAAAGGAAATAAAAATGGAAAAATAAAAAGAAAATTTAAAAATAATATTTAAAAATAATTATGAATATATTTTTAAAAATAATGTTTGGTTAAAAAATGTATGTTTCATTCTTAATTGTCATTCATTGCTAATTATTGTAGAAAAAAATTGTTGGTAAATATAATTCATTGTTTCACCTAATTAATTCTTTATTGTTTTATTTTTAATCTGTATATATTTTCATTGATTTGGCAACACTGTGTTGTCTATATATTTTGTGTTTTGCTTAGTTTTATTATTTTATGCTCCAGGAATCCGGGTTACCTGAATAAATAATTAGTTTTATTAGTCAAAGCATGCTGTGATAAAATTTATCATTGTAAAAAGATGCAGCCTATTGTAATCAAATCAACGATCAGTCCAGCTGGCGAAAAGGTCAGTTTAATCGAAATCAACATACTTTTGAAAATTCTTGAAAGATGTGGCATCGAGTACAAAGTAGAATAAACTCTTTCAACAAAGAAACGAACTCGCGAATCCCCATCAGATTCAACACCACGTGGCCATAAGACACCGAGAATGGAAGTTGTCTCACAGCATAATGAAAACGATGTCTCCATGAACGAGGTAACTGAAGTCCCTCAAGAAACGTCCGCAGCTACCCCTCCTCAGGTTAACGAAGAAAACATTGATGAAGATGGTCCTTGGACAAAAGTCACACATGCAAAAAGCCAAGAATACCACCTGTAATAGCAGAAAATGTAACAGACTGGAAGTTGCTCTGCCAAGAGCTGAAAGACCTGTGCACAGATAAATTCCAATGCACGATCTCAGGAAATAAGCACATTTTCAAGGCCAAAAATATTTCTGACTTCAAAAAAAATCAGGGAATATGTTCAAAAAAAACAATGGCGGCTACTATTATAGACTCCAAGAAGAAAAACCGCTCAAAGTAGTATTAAAGGGCGTGACAACAGCCTACAAGACTGAAGATATAGCAATAGAACTCGCAACAATGGGCTTTACTGAGACCTCTGTGAAGAGACTTCATAGACAATCAACTAAAAGGCCAATGAATTTAGTACTGGTAGAATTACCGAAAAATTAACAAAACAAGAAAATTCACGGAATAACTGAACTTCTCTATCGGAAAATTGCAGTAGAATCTTTCAGAACAACAAACCGTGTGACTCAATGCTTCAACTGCCAGGGTTTCGGGCACGGTCAACTTAACTGCTTCCTGAAACCAAAATGCGTCAAGTGTGCCGAGGAGCACCATTCGAAGGACTGCCCAAGAAAGTCAAGACAACTTCCCCCAAAGTGTGCAAACTGCGAAGAAGCGCACACAGCCAATTACCGCGGATGCCCTAAGTTTCCAAGAGTACATCAGCAACAGCCAAGATACCCTGGTCAGTAAAAACCTAACAACCCACTTCCGATTTCAAAAAGATCTGAAACACTGCCGAAAATTGTAGAACAACAAAACCAAAGCAATGCTGAGGTTGTGACAAGAAAAACTTCTCGTTCTGAAACTAAGGACCTGTGTGAAAAATTGATGCAAGTAATCAAAACATACCTACAATGAATTGCAAATTACCTTTTGAAATTATTGCTTGGAATTGTAACGGATTCAGATCAAAGAAAGAAGAATTATTGCACTTTTTAGAAGATAACTCAATTGACATTGCTCTGCTCAGTGAAACCTACCTTAAACCCTCAATTGATCTAAAGTTGAGGAACTTTCAAACCATTAGAACTGATCGAATTACAGGAAAAGGTGGGGGAACAGCTATCATTATAAAATCCTTTTTTAAATATAAAAATATGCTGATTCATACTTTAAACTTGGAAAATACTTCAATTTTGATAAAACCAGACGGAAAAACCCTCTTGCAAATCACAGCAATTTATAGGAAGCCTGATGCACCATTATTGGAAGAAGATTTGAACCAACTGATAAAACACAACCACTCAATAATCGTTGCAGGAGACTGGAACTCCAAACACCCTCTTTGGGGATCAAGGACTTCAAATAGCAGTGGAATCGTGCTGCACAATTTCTCTGAAAGAGAAAGCCTCGACATTGTCGCACCTTCGTCACCCACGCATTACAGTCCACTCGGCAATCCCGATTTCCTAGACTTCGCTGTACTTAAAAACATTCCCTGGACCCCAAAGGCCAGAACCACCGACGATTTATCATATGACCATCTCCCTGTAATCTTTGAATTGAATTGCCCAAAGGATGAATTCACAACCCAGCTCAGCCGAGTAACTAATTGGGTTCATTTTCAACAAGATCTAATCTCCACCACGCCCCCAGACTCCCCTTGAAAACTGAAGTACACATTGATTCAGCAGTTGGAATTTTAAACAAGAAAATTAATAATAGCTACTCGAAAAACACCATAGTCTCGTCTTCCAAATTAATAAAGAACCCAAAACCAAAGCCTTAATAAAGGAGAAAAATAAAGCTAGGTAAAGATGGCAATCAACCTGGGATCCAGCTCATATATATATATATATATATATATATATATATATATATATATATATATATATAGAGAGAGAGAGAGAGAGAGAGAGAGAGCTACTTACCTCAATCTTCAAGGAAAGGTAAATCAAGCATTTGAAGCAGAGAAATCTGAAAATTGGAATAGTTTTTTAAGCAAACTTGAATCGAGCCCAACAGACTTCTGGAAAAAACAAAACCCATTAGGAAAAAAACTGACAAAATCACTAGTTTAAATGCAAATGTAAAAACCTTGCTGACCGACAAAGAAATTGGAAATGATCTTTCAGAGCATTTTTCCAAACACTTTTCCAAGGCGGAGGATGAGGTTCCGTCTTACCTAACAGATAACACTTGCCATCATCCCCAAGAGAATATACTATCAATGACAACGCCAAATGAAGTCAAGGAAGTGATTAAAAACCTAGGTAATCACAAAGCTCCAGGCCACGACAATATTACGCCGCAAATGACTAAAAACCTCCCTATCAAATGGATAGTTTTCCTCGCTGGGATCTTCAATGCTGCATTACACCTGTGCTACTCCCCGAAGACATGGAAACATGCCATTATCATAACCATTCCAAAAAAATCACCTGTCAAATCACCTGAAGATCTCAGACCAATCAGCCTTCTCTCTACCATCGGTAAGGTATACGAGAGAATCGTTCTTCGCAGATTGCAGTCCTACATGGATTCTATTAACTTTATCATTCCTCAACAATTTGGATTCAGAAAAGGACACTCCACCAGCTAATCACAGTAATAGACTACATTCAAATAAGAAAGTCCCACAAGGAGGCAGTAGGTGCTGTTTTTCTAGACTTTACCAAAGCCTTTGATAGAGTATGGCATGATGGCTTGATAGCAAAAATAACAAAAAATCAATTTCCAAGGGATTTTATCAAATTCTTGAAAAACTATCTCCAGGACAGAACCTTTTCAATTAAGCAAGGGGATTATATAACCACGGCAAAACCAACCCAGATTGGAGTCCCTCAAGGCTCTATCCTTGGACCCTACCTATTCAACATCTACATCAACGATTTCCCTCCACATCCAAAATGTCAAATAAAACTTTTCGCAGATGACGCAGCTATTTTATCAAACTCCAAATCAATAGGAATAATAACTACACAACTCCAAAATTACATAAACAGTATAACCAAATGGTGCAATGATTGGAAATTAGACATCAACCCAAAAAAGTCTCAGGCAATAATTTTTCCTCCACTAGACAATAAAAAATTCAAGCCACAATCCATCCTAAAGGTGAACCAGAGCCCTATTAATTGGACTGACAGCGTTAAATATCTTGGAGTTACCTTAGACTCCAAGTTGAAATTCAACATGCATGTCAAAAATGTCATAAAGTAGCAAAAATCGCAAAAATAACATTATCAAGCCTTTTAAAATACAATATAACGCGGCTGATGATTGTAAAACGAAAATTGAAATTATACCGCGAATGTTTCTTTTATAAAAATCGAAATATATATATATATTCGCCATTACTCTTCATGTTTCACCTTTCCATACCTCATCCTCAAAGTTAGAAATGTCGCTATTTCTCTTTGAAAATAAATTTCGATTTTTATAAAAAGAAACATTCGCGGTATAATTTCAATTTTCGTTTTATTATCAAGCCTGTTCAACTATAGAAGCAAATTGACTACAAAACAAAAGTTTACTCTATACAGAAGTTGTATCCTCCCGATAGTAACATACGCACTCCCAATTTGGTATAAATATATTACAACCACAAACAAAAACAGGATAAACGCATTTATGAGAATCTGCCTTCGGACAAGTATAGGAGCTTCATTCAACCTATCAAACAAGATACTGAAGGAGGACTTGAACCAACCCGATCTAGAAGATATGTACCAAACTTCCGTTTTAAGAAATTATACCTTCAAATGCAAAATTCAAATAATCCAACCATACAAGATATTCTACAAAATAAAGGAGATATCAATCCCGATTCCGACGACCCGGCCATGACACTTAGTCAAGAGCTCATCGCCCAACAGCTGCCCTCCTGCAAGGCCTAGGGGGACCACTTCTACTCCACCAACACGCCATGTGTAAATAGCCAGGACAAGGTGACTCGCGAGCTGTGCTCGAATGTAACACCTGTAAATTGAGACGAAATAAATAAAAAATAGTTTTATTAGTCTAGTTTAAATCAGCCATAAATTCATGTTAGGTTAATCAAATTCATGTAGCTTATATACAAGATTCATTAAATTCAGAGGTTCCTTGTTCAATTTGCGAAGAGTTCACTTACTCAAGTCTAGAGAACAAATTCAAGTTGATCATCGCTATACCGTAGCTCATAGAATTTGACCTCGGTAGTTAACGCGAACTACATTTTGGTGCCCCGTGTGAGGAACTCTACAACGCGAAAAGGAATTATTCAAGACAAGAAATCTACGACTGCAGAGAATCCACGCTCGACAGGGAGGCTACAACTCTGCGAGGAAGCTGCGATTAAAGAAGAAATCTATAAAGCTACATAAGAATCGAAAAGTGCATCTGAAGTAAGCCAGCGGCCATTTCGAATTTAATTCCAGATTATTCCTCTAAAGGCCAAGTCAGCTCATCCCTTCTGAATCAACCCAACCGCCATCTACATAGTTTCTTCACTTTGAAGGTCCTAAGGTAGGATCCGTACAGTTTCTGTCTGATTATTTTGTGATAGTATTATATTTTAATATGGAGGCAGGAATTGTTATTTTTGAACAGTATTTAGTTAAAATAGATTTGTTAAGGGAAGACGTAGAATCTCAATTGTTGACCGGTGATTTACATGTATTGAATCAGACAAAAGAAAATTTACATACTTTAAAGTTAAATCTCGATAGTCAGGTCTTAAAATTAGCAAATTATAAAAGCTTGGATATTGCGGATAAATTCAAAATAACTTATAATGCAGTAAAATAAATTGATGGTATGCTGGTCAGCATTAATAGATTAATAGATGGTATTAAACAGGATAAATCGACTTCTGAAGAATGTTCGATAAAACTCCCTAAATTTCAGCTGCCAATTTTTAGTGGTAATTTTTCGGAATGGTTAGGATTTAAAGAAATATTCATAAAAGTAATAGCCCAAATTAGAGCACTTGCAAATTCTCAGAAACTTCAATATCTTGTTTCTGCCCTTAGGGGAGACGCTGCGAGATTGTTTAGGGCATTCAGCATCTCAGATGCAAATTATTCCATAGCTTGGCAAACATTAATACATAGGTATGATAAGAAAAGGGAATTGGTTTTTAAGCAAATTCAGAAATTTTTTAATCTTAAATTCATTAAAGGTGACTCGGATAAGGCTCTTTATGAGTTTTTGGATATTTGCAATTAGGGTGTTCAAAATCGTAAAACATTGGGTTTGGAGAGAAACACTCTCGTGGATTTAATGCTGATATATATTATCCAGTCAAAACTTGATAATTCACTAAAAAAGGACTGGGAGTTGCACATTGATGGGCAGGGTTATCCCTCTTATGATGAGTTGATAGCATTCTTAGAGAAGTATGCACGGAGCCTTGCATATCTAAGATTAAGGGAAACTTCATAGATCTCACCCAAACCGAATAAGGTTTATTCTCATGCTACATATGTATCCCGTCCAAATTCAAATGCGGCTTGCACTCCTTGAATGTTATGCAAAAATTCACATTTGTTATCAAAATGTCATTTATTCCGGGATAAGTCACTGCAAGAGAGATGGAGGTTTGTAAGGGATAACGGGTTATGTTATAATTGTCTCAGATCAAACCACTTGGTATATGCGTGTAAGTTGACTGCAGTTTGCGGAGTATGTAAACTGAGGCATCATACCTTGCTTCACGCATTTGGTTTTGAATCACATGACTCTAATTCACTGCCTGGGGCCATACATGCAGTAGTCTAGTAATGCCAACAGAGTTGATTCATCACTGAGATCTAATGTAAATTCTTCGGCTCGTCTTAATTCGGTGATTCAGACACATTAAATTAATCATTCTAGTTCTTCTAGTCAGATCTTGCTATCAACAGCTTTAATAAGAGTGAATGATCTATACGGTAATTCTTGCATGGCCAGAGCTTTAGTCGATACTGGATCTCAAAGGACTTTGATACCTGATTTACTAAGAAAAACGTTTAATCTTCCTGTGAATTATTCGGATGCCTCTATGTATGGCATCGGAGATAACTGCTTGGAAAAGCCGTTAGGAGAGGTGGATATCACCTTCTCTCCTCACTATTCAAACATGTTATTCACCGCTAAGGCCTTAATCTTAAATAAAATCACATGTAATCTGCCAAACTTTGTAATGGAGAGGGGTCGGTGGCCTCACTTTGAAAAGCCCGCTCCCATTGATATAATCATTGGAGCTGATATTGCCCCAAGTTTGTATACAGGACAAGTTAGGTTTCAAAACGAGAGGGGTCCAACAGCATGTAATTCGAAGTTGGGTTGGCTTCTCTCGGGCAAAATCATGGCTCAACAATCGGAGGGTTCATTGCATCATAGTGTTCTGACATTCTGTGCTACCTCTATAGATAATCAACTCGGAAAGTTCTGGGAGTTGGACTCTATCCCGCCATGTACCCAACCTATCCTAACCAAAGAAGAAATAGATTGTGAACAACACTTTAAAACTAATGTTTGAAGGACTACAACTGGGAGGTATCAAGTAAGATTACCCTTTAGGGTTACTCCGAATTTCGGAAATTCGAAAAGAGTTGCTTTTAGATTTCTTTCTCTTGAAAATAAGTTATTAAAGAGTGACCAACTTTATAGTCGGTATAAACCTTTTATGAAGGAATATTCATCGCTAAATCATATGCAAATTATCTCAGCTGTAGATATTCCTAAATCCCCGTCCCAGGTCTATTATATGCCACATCATTGTGTGCTAAAAGAGGAGAGTACTACCACTAATCTCAGAGTAGTCTTTGATGCCTCAGTTTGCTCTGATAATAGTCCCTCTTTGAATAAAGCCTTACATATATAGGTCCTAAATTACAAACAGAAATCTTTGACCTTCTATTGAGGTTTCGGACCATTTTTGTTGCACGATCTGCAGATATTGAGAAGATGTACAGGCGAATATTGATTCATCCTGATGATAGTGACTATCAGAGAGTCTTGTGGTGTGATTCACGATCAGATGCTATTCAAGAATATAAGTTAACAACAATCACTTATGGAACAGCATGCGCTCCATATTTGGCCATTCGAACGTTGCATCAGTTGGCGGATGACGAAGCGATGAATTATCCTTTTGCTTCGGAAATTATGAAGAGAGAATCTTTTTTAAATAAAATAAAACGAGCACGAAGAGGAGTTTCTTATTTTAATATTTGCGAGCTTTCGGACCGTGACGTCCTTCTACTGGCTATAGAATGGAAGATATGACCGACTATGTATAGAGGTAAAAAATACAAATTTACATATTGAAAATTAATGGTATACATATAAATTAACATACAGCAGAGATTAACTAAGAATACATATTTACATCTGAATTAATATACAACGGCGTAAACTATTGTAATTGTGAGGGATAAGAAAGGAAGAATAAATAACTATGATTGTGATGTTTAAGGCCTGATGACGGGTGGATGTGGATAAAGTGCTATTTCAACAGAATATGGTATGAGTTATGTATATCAATGTGTATATTTATACTATTGCATTGTAATTATATCATGGCCTCCAGGATAAATCTTTGATATTTGTTATTGATGTTCTTATAATGGATGGTTGGATTGGATAAATCAAACGAGTGACCTGTATTTAAGATATGGGTATATATTTGGGATCTTATGTTCTTATTGGTTATGTTCCTGCTGTGTGTGTTCATTCATTCTGATGGCCGCAGATCTACCCGTTTCCCCCACGTAAATGGCGGAGCATTGACGACATGGGACGGCATAGACCGCGCCATCAGAATTACAATTGTTGGTGGGTTTGTTAGATCGGGTTATAGGGTTTCTGGTTATGGATGCGATGTTAGGGTTATTTTGGTAGAATGTTTTGATGCCGTATGGTTTCAGTAGTGAAGCTATAGCAACTGAAAGTGGACTGTAGGGGAGAGTGCAGTGACCTTTGTTTATTTGTGCTGGTTTTGTATAATTTGGGTTATAAAAGTGTCTGTTGATGAATGAAATAGGGTAATTGGCATTTTTCAAATGGGCTATCATCTTTGATTTCTCAATGTTTTGGAATATGTTAAGTGAACAATGTGTGAAGCCCCGCTTGGTAAGAGTCTTCACTAAGCTTATTTTATGGGTAATAGGGCAGTGGGAGCTATAATGTGTGTAGTGTGTAGGGCTTCCAATCCCGGTACATATTTTCAATCCCGGGATTCGGGATTGCTTCTTTCTCAATCCCGGGATATCCCGGGATTGAAAAACATTTTTGTCTTTCTACGCCAAGAGGTATATCGTTTCGTTCGTTATATTTTTATTTTTTTCTTTTATATAGTGCCAATGACGTGGCACTTACTTCGATGAAAACAACCTGAGGGCCATATATTTTACGCCTGCTTATGAGCTGAATCATTGCTTTTGGGTTACAGTTTGAAATTATCTGTCAATTACTGCACACACATCTGGAAAACATTACTGTTCTTGGGACTCTTAGACCACATCTCTAAATGCAGTGTTGGACAGTAATCCATTCAAAGTAATACATTACCTTGTAATTACGATTACTTTGAAATGCATTACTTTGCAAAAAAAAATAATTGCATTAGAATGTAAACATAATTACTCGTAATTCTATATATAATGATAGATATTGTGATTAAAATTACTTGTAATTATAATTATAGCAAATGTAATCATGATTATTTGCAATTGTGATTATAGAAAATGTAATCATTATTGCATTTTGCCCAACTATGTATTAATGTTTAGAAAGAAGACAGCACCGTTTTAAAAACCACGAATTACTTTATTTTAAGGATAAAAATTCAATTTCGAGAAAGATTTGAGCGTAGGAAAGATAATTCGTCAAGAGTGTCATCATGCAAATTAGAACGTATCTTATTGCATAGGTATCCAGAGGATGAGAAGACTCTTTCCGATTCCACAGACGTTGGAGAAATTGTCAGCAAGTATTGATACACACTCTCTAAATGGAGTCCTCTTTTGACTGACTGAGCAGCAATATTAAGTTCGTGGTTAATCATAGTTGAGTAGGATGCGGAGTCTGGTGTAGGTATTACAATTGGAGTTGAAGAGGCAGCCTCAATAGCTTCTTGCAATCGGCGCTCAATTGTAAGATGGTCATTCGATTGTGATGGCTCATGGGGTTCTTGTAAACTCCGAGGAAGTTGCGAATTATCAGCCTGAATTCTTTATTCGGCCATTTGTTCCTGTAACGGTTTAAAACGAAAGCAATTTCACGCTAAAGTCTTTGACCATCTTCTTTTTTTTCTAACTGTGCTTGCGGATTGTGCAGATATTGGAAGACTAAAGATGTTTTATTGCATCGCTCTTCTATAATTATATTTTGAAAAGATTTTTGCAGATCTTTGCTGAGAGATTGAGATTGTGCTTGACCCATGCATACAGAGTACAGGATGGAGAGTATAAACATAGATTTAAAACAAAAAATTATAAAACAATTTGGAGCCCAGATAAGAGGTTACTGGTGGGTCCATGTTACACGCAGGTCCGCCACAAAAATGAAAGGATGCCGCTACTATCTAAGAAGCCACTATTTGCATGTCAACAAAAACTGGGGCCCCCTCCATGTATACTGCTGCATATTTTCATTCTAGAGACTGCCATTTTGGAAATATCTTGAAGAATAACCCTTCGTTATTAGTGAATGAAAATAATTTCAAATCTCTCAGAAAAAAAAAAGACCCGAAATGCAGCTGTATAAACAAAACCTCAAAAGTGTGCTATCTCATCATCTGTTTGATTACCAAAATGCTAGATAAGAAAAATATATTTTTTGCGCTGGTTTTCTTGCACAAACCAGTAATCCCGGGATTTTTCGAACAGAATCCCGGGATTTCGGGATCATTATTTGGCTCCGGGATTGGAGGCCCTAGTAGTGTGGGGGTGAATTGTTCTTATAGTAAACGGTAGTGTGAAAGAAATTATTGGTACGGATTATTAAAATATCAAGGAAGGGAAGGACAAGAGAGGTTTCAGTTTCGTATGTGAAGGAGATATCGGGATGAAATGAATTTAGGTCATTAAGTATATGGCTAACAGAGTCTATTTTTGTGATGCAGAATATATCGTCAATGTAGCGTTTCCAGAATTATATGTTAGAGGATTGCTGTTGATTGATCCTTTCATCCAATGACACCATTGCAATTTCTGCAACGATGGATGATAGTGGGCTGCCCATAGGGTAGCCCCTAATTTGTTTGTAATATTGTTGATTAAAGGTAAAGATGTTCATATCCAAGCAGAGGGAGGTTAAATTAACAATGTAATCGTCTGTGTGGGTGTCAATTGGTGTGTTATATAAATGTTTTTTGAGCTCACTTATAATGAGTGGGTGAGGAAAGGATGAATAGAGGGATTTCACATCAAATGAAACCATAATGTGGTCTTTAGGTGCTTTTGATTTAGTAATTTCTTGTATAAAGCTTTGGATGTTAGTAATGGCATGTGTACCAGGTTTCGAATGGAGGATAGGAGATAGAAAGTTTGAGAGGAATTTAGAAACAGCATATGCGGGTGATTGGTGATAAGCAATCACGGGGCGTAGGGGAACTGAGAGCTTATGCGTTTTAGGTAGGCCATAGATGTAAGCGTTTACTGTTAAGGTTGGAAATGATGATAGAATATTGGTCTTGTGATATATGCTTAGATCTTTTCAAACGTAATAAAGAGGTTCTAAACTTTCTGATTGATGTGGTGTTGTCCTGAGGTGTTATTGGTAAAAAAAATGGATGCATCATTAAGGATATCATGCATCTTCGATGTATAAAATGTGGTGTTCAAGATTACTATGTCAGAACCTTTGTCAGATCTAGTAATAACTATGGAGGTATTTTGTTTAAGTTTCTTAATGTTTTGCTACAGACCTTTAGATTCCTTAGTATGGGGAACGGGTTTCTGTAGGATGGAAGTAACTGCTTGGCGGATCTTGAAAGTGTCTTGGTGGCTGAGAGACTTTATGGCTGGCTCCAGGCAGGAAATGATGCGGTGAATGTCTGGTGTCTTGGGCATTCGGAACTTCAATCCCAACGATAAGAGTCGGTTTTCTGATGGAGTCAATGTTTCTGAAGACAGATAAATGATACCTTTGATACCCTGATTGTCCACTGTGTTTCAAGATTCGGGAAAATTATATATTTTGACCAAATAATTTAATTTGGAACGGTGGCGCTTGGTTATGGTAATCATTTGGTTTTGCACAGCTCTTGTGATGGAGGTGATTAGATCAATCATTTCATGTTCGGGAAGAAGTTGCGCCAGGAGGTAAATTAGGCCTTTGATACACTTAGAGATGAATCGGATATTAGAGAAGCATCCCTTAGTTCTGGATTTGAGAAGTTGCATTTGAGCATGTCGGACTATCTGCGAGGAGAAAGGATTGCCAACAGGATCTTTGATTCTTAGAGAAGGGGGTATGAAATACGCTTGTTCACATATCAGGTTGAATTTTAAATGGCATCTCCACTTAGAAGCTTGTAGGGATTTCCTTTTTAGTTGCCGTATGTATAGAGGAAGGTCATCACTAGATGGATTCGTAATAAGAGTAAAGGTTGGAGGTAAATCGACAAAATCAACTCTTCAATATAATTACTTAAATAAAATAAAACGAGAACGAAGAGGAGTTTCTTATTTTAATATTTGCGAGCTTTCGGACCGTGACGTCCTTCTAGTGGCTATAGAATGGAAGATATGACCGACTATGTATAGAGGTAAAAAATACAAATTTACATATTGAAAATGAATGGTATACATCTAAATTAACATACAGCAGAGATTAACTAAGAATACATATTTACATCTGAATTAATATACAACGGCGTAAACTATTGTAATTGTGAGGGATAAGAAAGGAAGAATAAATAACTATGATTGTGATGTTTAAGGCATGATGACGGATGGATGTGGATAAAGTGCTATTTCATGTCGATGACCTTCTTACAGGAGCAGATACTGTGGAAGAGGCACAAGTTTTGATTCGACAGATCATTGCTTTGTTAGCTGAATGAAGTTTTCCCATTAGGAAATGGGTTTCTAACAGTCCAAAAATACTTGACTTTCTACCTAAAGATCAAAAGGGCATTAAATCAATCCTTTGATATCAAGGATCTCCCGTCAGTTAAATTATTGGGCATTTTGTGGGATCCTAGCTTAGACTCATTTACCATCAGAGTGAAGCCCCCTGATATTCATGTATATTCTAAGCGGTCGCTTCTATCATTGATTGCGAGAATCTACGATCCTTTGGGCTGGATGGCTCCTTTGGATATCATTTTTAAAATCATGCTGCAAAAACTCTGGGCCAAGGGATGCAACTGGGATGATAGATTGCCTGAGTGTATTCAATGGCAATGGACAGGCATTGAGAAATATATTAATCAATTGAACAAAATTTCAAACCCGAGGTACATTCCTTGCCGAAGTTCTATTCTCACTCTAGAATTACATGGATTTTGTGATTCTTCGGAAAAGGCCTATGCAGCAGTTATCTATGTAAAATCTTGTAAGCATGATGGATCAGTTAATATATCTTTAATTGCATCTAAAACAAAGGTTGCTCCAATCAAGGTCTTATCTTTGCCCCGCTTAGAACTGTGTTCAGCTTTGCTGTTAGCAAATTTATTTGTTGCGGTGAAAGAGTCTTTGAGTTTGCATTTTGATCAAATTTTATTGTGGAGCGACTCCACCATTGCTCTTAATTGGATAAAATCAGAATCTAAAAGATGAAAGACTTTTGTTACTAATAGGGTTTCAGCTATTCGGAGAAAGACGCCACCCCATTCATGGTTCCATGTACCAGGTTCGGAAAACCCTGCAGACTTGGCTACAAGAGGACTAGGGTTGATAACCAGTTGTGGTGGCAGGGACCACATTGGTTGCAGGACCCATCGGTTAATTCTTACATTGATTTGCCTCCCTCAGATGAACTCTCTCCGGAAACATTGATTGAGGAGAGGTCGACAATCTTGGTCTATCACTCTATAGTGGGACCTATGCCCGAATTACTTCTGAAATACTAATCTTGGATAAAAACAGTTGATATAATGGCATTTTGTTTGAGATTCATTTCAAATTGTAAATCAACTAATAAATCGTTAAATCGATTCCTATCAGCCTCAGAAATTCATAATGCAACGGTTAAAATCATCATATTAATTCAAAATCAATAATTTACTCAGGATATTGGGTGGCTTCGAAATGAGGGCTCTTGTGTCGGGGAAAAGCAATCTCAGCATAATCCTACCAAAAAGACATCATTGAACAGATTGGATTATCGAACATTATCATAAGCAATCTCTACATTCGGGTCTACAAACAACATTATCTATGGTTTCTCAAAAGTATTGGATTATTTCTTGTAAAGCTGCAGTAAAGAGAGTTCTGAATCAATGTATTACCTGTTTTAAGCATCGATCCAAGGTCGTGACTCAAATTATGGGTGAATTGCCACTTGAAAGGGTGGTGCCATTCCGGCCATTCCAACGAGTCGGAGTAGATTTGGCGGGCCCTATCATTACTAAGCCAATGTTAAAAAGATCAAAAATACTGTTTAAAACTTATATTGTTTTATTCATTTGTTTCACCACCAAGGAAATACATGTTGAGGTGGTTTCTGATCTCACTGCAGAAGCATTTATAGCTACTCTTAGGAGATTTACCTCGAGACGCGGCTTGCCTTCAGATATTTTCAGTGATAATGCTACAAATTTCAAATTGGCCAATAGAGTTTTGTTGGATTTTTACAGGGAGTTAAATATTCAAAATTTCTGTGCTCAAAGAGGGATTAGGTGGCATTTTATTCCTCCCTCCGCTCCCCATTTTGGTGGACTTTGGGAGGCAGGTATTAAATCTGTTAAAAGTATTTAATCAAAGTTACGAAGTCGCCCACTCTTAACTTTGAAGAATTTTACACATTGCTTACTCAGATAGAAGCAATTTTGAATTCGAGACCACTCCTCCCCCTTGATTCCAACTTTGATTCTTATGAAGCACTGACTCCTTCACATTTTTTGATTGGTTCCCCTCTTCTAGCAATTCCAGATGAAGTTGTGGATAATTTAAGTCACATTTCCCGTTGGAAATGCATTCAATCAATGAAGAATAGCTTTTGGAAAAAATGATCCCAAGATTATCTTAATCTGTTAAAAGCACGTCCAAGCTGGCATAACTCTTCAAGATCTACAATCTGGACAGCTTGTACTCATGAAACAATACTTCACACCTCCTCATCATTGGCCTCTGGCGCGAATCATCAAGACCTATAAAGGACCAGACGGACACGTGCGAGTCGTAGACCTTAAAACTCCAAAGAATGTACTCAAGCGTCCCATCACCAAGATAGCTCCTCTGCCATTCAAGGAATGAATTTTATTCTTGTTGGACTTGGCTGTCCAACGGGGGGGGGAGTATGTTTGGTTAAAAAATGTATGTTTCATTCTTAGTTGTCATTCATTGCTAATTATTGTAGAAATTGTTGGTAAATATAATTCATTGTTTCACATAATTAATTCTTTATTGTTTTATTTTTAATCTGAATATATTTTCATTGATTCGGCAACACTGTGTTGTCTATATATTTTGTGTTTTGCTTAGTTTTATTAGTTACTAAAGTTCAGGAACTATCAAACCATTAGAACTGATCGAATTACAGGAAAAGGTGGGGGAACAGCCATCATTATAAAATCCTTTTTTAAATATAAAAATAGGCTGATTCATACTTTAAACTTGGAAAATACATCAATTTTGATAAAACCAGATGGAAAAACCCTCTTGCAAACCACAGCAATTTATAGGAAGCCTGATGCACCATTATTGGAAGAAGATTTGAACCAACTGATAAAACACAACCACGCAATAATCGTTGCAGGAGACTGGAACTCCAAACACCATCTTTGGGGATCAAGGACTTCAAATAACAGTGGAATCGTGCTGCACAATTTCTCTGAAAGAGAAAGCCTCGACATTGTCGCACCTTCGTCACCCACGCATTACAGTCCACTCGGCAATCCCGATTTCCTAGACTTCGCTGTACTTAAAAACATTCCCTGGACCCCAAAGGCCAGAACCACCGACGATTTATCATCTGACCATCTCCCTGTAATCTTTGAATTGAATTGCCCAAAGGATGAATTCACAACCCAGCTCAGCCGAGTAACTAATTGGGTTCATTTTAAACAAGATCTAATCTCCACCACGCCCCCCAGACTCTCCTTGAAAACTGAAGCAGACATTGATTCAGCAGTTGGAATTTTAAACGAGAAAATTAATAATAGCTACTCGAAAAACACCATAGTCTCATCTTCCAAATTAATAAATAACCCAAAAACCAAAGCCTTAATAAGGGAGAAAAATAAAGCTAGGAAAATATGGCAATCAACCTGGTATCCAGCTCATAGAGCTACTTACCTCAAACTTCAAGGAAAGGTAAATCAAGCCCTTGAAGCAGAGAAATCTGAAAATTGGAATAGTTTTTTAAGCAAACTTGAATCGAGCCCAACAGACTTCTGGAAAAAAAAACAAAACCCATTAGGAAAAAAACTGACAAAATCACTAGTTTAAATACAAATGGAAAAACCTTGCTGACCGACAAAGAAATTGGAAATGATCTTTCAGAGCATTTTTCCAAACACTTTTCCAAGGCGGAGGATGAGGTTCCGTCTTACCTAACAGATAACACTTGCCATCATCCCCAAGAGAATATACTATCAATGACAACGCCAAATGAAGTCAAGGAAGTGATTAAAAACCTAGGTAATCACAAAGCTCCAGGCCACGACAATATTACGCCGCAAATGACTAAAAACCTCCCTATCAAATGGATAGTTTTCCTCGCTGGGATCTTCAATGCTGCATTACACCTGTGCTACTCCCCGAAGACATGGAAACATGCCATTATCATAACCATTCCAAAAAAATCACCTGTCAAATCACCTGAAGATCTCAGACCAATCAGCCTTCTCTCTACCATCGGTAAGGTATACGAGAGAATCGTTCTTCGCAGATTGCAGTCCTACATGGATTCTATTAACTTTATCATTCCTCAACAATTTGGATTCAGAAAAGGACACTCCACCAGCTAATCACAGTAATAGACTACATTCAAATAAGAAAGTCCCACAAGGAGGCAGTAGGTGCTGTTTTTCTAGACTTTACCAAAGCCTTTGATAGAGTATGGCATGATGGCTTGATAGCAAAAATATCAAAAAATCAATTTCCAAGGGATTTTATCAAATTCTTGAAAAACTATCTCCAGGACAGAACATTTTCAATTAAGCAAGGGTATTATATAACCACGGCAAAACCAACCCAGATTGGAGTCCCTCAAGGCTCTATCCTTGGACCCTACCTATTCAACATCTACATCAACGATTTCCCTCCACATCCAAAATGTCAAATAAAACCTTTCGCAGATAACGCAGCAATTTTATCAAACTCCAAATCAATAGGAATAATAACCACACAACTCCAAAATTACATAAACAGTATAACCAAATGGTGCAATGATTGGAAATTAGACATCAACCCAAAAAAGTATCAGGCAATAATTTTTCCTCCACTAGACAATAAAAAATTCTAGCCACAATCCATCCCGAAGGTAAACCAGAGCCCTATTAACTGGATTGACAACGTTAAATATCTTGGAGTTACCTTAGACTCCAAGTTGAAATTCAACATGCATGTCAAAAATGTCATAAAGAAAGCAAAAATCGCAAAAATAACATTATCAAGTCTGATCAACTATAGAAGCAAATTGATTACAAAACAAAAGTTTACTCTATACAGAAGTTGTATCCTCCCGATAGTAGCATACGCACTCCCAATTTGGTGTAAATATATATTACAACCACAAACAAAAACAGGATAAACGCATTTATGAGAATCTGCCTTCGGACAAGTATAGGAGCTCCATTCAACCTATCAAACAAGATACTGAAGGAGGACTTGAACCAACCCGATCTAGAAGATATGTACCAAACTTCCGTTAAGAAATTATACCTTCAAATGCAAAATTCAAATAATCCAACCATACAAGATATTCTACAAAATAAAGCAGATATCAATCCCCGATTCCGACGACCCGGCCCTGACACTTAGTCAAGAGCTCATCGCCCAACAGCTGCCCTCCTGCAAGGCCTAGGGGGACCACTTCTACTCCACCAACTCGCCATGTGTAAATAGCCAGGACAAAGGTGACTCGCGAGCTGTGCTCGAATGTAACACCTGTAAATTGAGACGAAATAAATAAAAAAAAAACACGCATTCACGTGCAGTCATTCTTTTTAAAATTTCACGAATGATAAAAAATCTCTCTATAATTTAAAATATTGAGCAATGGAACCTAGGAATTTGCGCTTATTTTGCTTCACGAATTTAAACTTGGACGTTCGGCCGCCCAGGCAACCAAAACATTATTGAGGCCAGAAGAGAAGCTTCTTATTCCGAAAGAACCACAAGAATATGGTTTCAGAAATTTAAAGTTGGCGATTTCGGACTTGAAGATCAAGATGGTCCTGGTCGTTGGTTAACCTTCAAAAATGAAGATATGATGTCTTATATTGAAGTCAATAATACCCAAACAGTGTGTGTGGTAAGTGCAGAGCTTAATACTTAAAAAACAACCATTACTAGACATTTTCATTAAATTGGCGAAACAAAAAAAAATACCACAATTGGTCCTGCACGATTTGAGTGATGTTCAACGTCAGCGACGTCTGGAAATTGCAGTTCTTTGTTGGCGCGCTACAAGTTGACTCCTTTTTTTAAAACAAATTGTTATGTGTGATGAAAGGTGGGTTCTTTTTGACAACAGGAAGAGATCAAGGAAGAGGTTAGACAAAGATGAGGGCCCAAAACCAAGCTTGCATCCAAAGCGGATAATGCTCATTGTTTGGTGGTCATATGCTGGATTATTACATTACAGATTTTTGAATAGTGACGAAACGATAAATTCAGTAGTATATTGTCAAGATATGCAAGCCATGCATCTGAAATTGTTAGAAAAAAATGCCCAGTTTGGTTTATAGGAAAGGCGTTATTCTGCTTCATGATAACGCATGGCCAAACTTTACATTTACGACCCAACAAAAAATTGCCCAATTAGGTTATGGAGTTCTAGCTCACCTTTCATAATCAACTGATCTGTCCCCTACCGATTACCATTTTTTTCAAGCATTTGGATAATTATTTTCATGGAAAACGGCTGATAAACTGGAGAGATGTGTAAAACGCCTTTTTGATTCTTTGGCCTCTAGACAACCAGACTTTTATTAAAATGGCATAAAAATGTTACCATTACGTTGGCATAAGTGCTGTGATTCTAATGGTGCCTATCTTGTTTGATTAGACTCATTTTACGCTTTTATATGATGTATTTTGTTGTGTATTTGCATACTTGGGATATATACTCGGGAGTGTCAACGAAGGAAGAAATTACCTCGACGTCCGGCTGGACAACTCGTATCCATACCGCCCGTAGAAAAGCCATTCTATAAAGTCGGGGTTGATCTCCTTGGAAGATTTCCAGTTTCTAAAGATGGAAACCGTTGGATCATTGTGTGCACCGATTATATGACAAGGTATGCCTGGTATTGAGCAACCCACACAGAGGCAACACAACAATTTGGCGACGAGGATCACTGGAGGAACTACGGGAGCGGCTACAGGACTCTACAGGATCGACTACGAGAATCGCTGAGGGAACTGGGGAAGCTCCGGCAAATTACGAAGTTGCTTAAAGTGCACAGCTGAAGAACCCTTATCTTGGGGTATTCAAATTTACCGCCTTAGTGGCTAGAGATAAATGGCGATTACTCAAACTGTGCCTTTCAGAGTCTACGATCCAAATGAAGACGATTTTGAAATCTTTATACAAAGATTCAATGCTGCGTGCACTGCAAATGAAACCAGTGAACACAAGAAAGTTGTGATTTTACTGCCTCTATTGGACTCTGGACTACTGAAACTGGGTAACGACCTATTCTTTCCAGAAAAAAATGGAAGCACAAACATTTGAGCTAATCGTGAAAAAAAATTAGGCAACATTTAGAGCCTAAGAAAAAGATAATACCTCAAAGGTGCTTGTTCTTGAAACGAACACAGAGGGAAAACGCTTCTGTTTCCGAATATCTGAGAGAATTGAAGCACCTAGCCTCTAATTGTGCTTTTGGGGAGATGCTAGAAATGATGCTACGGGATAGATTTTTAGCAGGCTTAACATCAGAATGATGAAGTGAAATTGGATAAGGTATTTGCCCTGGCAGTCTCATACGAGTTGGCAGAGAAAGATGCCAAAGAGCTGCATGAAAAAGAAGTAGCGAGAGTAACCTCACATATTGAGAGGAACAGAAAATCGAAGTACTCTCCTACGAAGGAAACTTCACGTCTGCGACCAAAGAAAGGACTTGCTACCGGTGCGGCATGAAAAATTCACACCTAGCGCCAGCATGTCCACAGAAGTTAAAAACTTGCTATAAATGCAAAAAAAAAGGTCATTTAAGTAAAGTATGCAAGGCCAGAGGAAATACACAGAAAAGTGGCGATGTGCAACAGCAGATTATCTTTCCCTTAAGGGTGGAACTGAAGTTAAAATTGCCCTTACAGTGGACGGCCAGATATTGAATGGCATTGTGGATACTGGAAGCCCTGTAATTTTGATGCCGAAGAGCATTTTTGAGAAGTTATGGAGGGCGAAACCATTGATTTCAACAGCAGATGAACAAATATACACCGCAACGATCTTTATGAATAAGTGTTTAAAATATAATAAAATAAATAAATTCGCAAACTCCTTTTGTACAACCACCTCTATAAATTCATAAAAATCAAATACTGTTATTGCAAACTTTTATATACATCCTCATAGATTTAATGACACTCATCGAATATTTATCAAGGAGCTTCTGGATACCTACAATCAACAACCTATTATACTATGTGGTGACTTCAATTCTAGACACCCAGTCTGGTTTGATCCGACGACAAACTCCAATGGTGTCAAATTCCACTCCATCATAGAGAGAGAGAGAGAGAGAGAAGACGAACACAGCCTATCTCTATCTCTATATATATATAAAATTCAATTTCTGTCTGTCTGTCTGTTTCGCGATAAACTCAAAAACTACTGAACCAATTGGTACCAAATTTTGCATGTCGCTTTTTATAAACCTGAGGAATATTTTCGGCTGCATTTTGATTAGTATTTTTGGCTATTTCTTTTTTTTCATTTGAAGAACTTTTTTTCACGCGGACTAATCCGGAATGGAATGAATACCTAAATATGGCCATTTTTTTAAAGCATCGGTGGTTCAGTGGTAGAATGCTCGCCTGCCACGCGGGCGGCCAAGGGTTCGATTCCCGGCCGATGCATTTTTTTTAACAATTTTTAAAACTCATTTATATTATATCTTCTATATATATATATAAATGAATGTTTGTATGTATGTTTGTTTGTTTGTTGGTTTGTATGTCCGGTATACAAATTCGCAGTAGTTCACTAATTCAAACCAAAATTTCCATACGTAGGTAAAAAAAATACGGGGAAGACGATAGGCTATTTTAAAAAATATATAAATCAATTATCAAAACTATATATTATTAGTCAGAAAATAATGATACGATATTGCTGTATCATGTAAGATTATCAGATACAAAATTATATCGGGAAAAATTCCAAAAAGCAGAGACCACGGGTGAAACCAGCTCATTATTTTGTACGCAGGAACAAAATTCTAACAGAAAAACATTCATTCGAGCAGAAAACAAAAGCCAGATCATCTTTCTATAAAAATATCGCTTCTCAGACACAAAGTTTGGAGCGGGACGTTTCACAAGAGTGACATCCACGCCGCCAATTTATAATTGTAACGAATAGTTTTTAAATAAAAACATTTAATCGGGTAAAACCCGGGCGTTGCCCGGGTCATTCGGCTAGTTTATTCATAATCTTAAGATACCCACCTGCCGAAATTCAAGCATTATAGATCTTACGATTTCAAACAAAAAATCAAAAGGTTTTGTACATAACTGGAAGACGACTATATTGACGCACATTTCAGATCACGTTGCAATAACCTTTGACATTTATCATAATTTTAAGAGGCAAAGGACAGTTCAAAACTCAACATGGAAATTTATAGAAAAAGATGCTGATTGGAAAACATTTACTGAAAAATTTTCAATACGAGATGTAGATAATATTATCACCAAGATAAACCACGCGTCAAACATCAAAGATATTGACAACATTGCAAAGACTCTCACACAAATAATTAAAGAGGCAGCTTATCTGTCACTAAATGTCAAGACAAGTAGCGGAAATCATAAAACAAATACATACTGGTGGGATGGGAAGCTGGAGAATATGAAAAACGATTTCCACTATATTAGAAATTTATATTATCGGCATGGAGTGGTCTATGAAAAGACCGATAAATCAATGAGAAATAAATATTTAAATAAAATTAAAAAGGCAAAAAGAGCGAGTTGGAGAAATTTTATAGAAGAAAGTCATTCAACTAACGCATTTGGTAATGCTTATAGGATTTACAAGTCATTGAGATCGAAAAATAGGAATCTAGGATTACCTCTAATAGATAATTTACCAGATCATTTGAAGACGACAAAATATAAAGTTTAATGAACGATCTATTTCAGGATGATATTGGAGGTTTAGATGAAGATGATCATATTTTGATTATAAATTATACGCCTAAATATAAAAATAAAAATAGTGTTTATATTGAATCCAAGGAAATAGAAGAACAATTTTAAAAACTAATATTAAAAAAGCACCAGGCCCTGATTACATTAGTAACAATATGATCAGACAAGCTAAAATAAAAATAATCTCAATTCTGCATCAATTATTCAATAAATGTATAGAAATGGGATACTATCCGGATGAATGGAAAAAATCATTCTTAAAAATAATTCCAAAACCAGGCAAAACGAATTATGAAGTAAATAAAATTTATAGACCTATATCATTGACATCTAATCTCTCTAAAACATTTGAGAATATAATAAAAAATAAATTAAGTAACTATTATTTAGAAAATAATCTAATGAGCTCAAGGCAGCACAGTTTTATGAAATTTAGATCAACTATTACAGGAATGGAAAAAATTATAGAAACTATATTGAAACATAAACAAAAAGAATTGACTTCCTTGATAGCTATAGATATAGCTGGTGCATTCGACAATGCATGGTGGCCTGCGATTATAAAACGAATGGATAATGATAATGTTCCCTCAGATTTAATACGGTTCATAAAATCTTATTTGAATAATGAAAGGGAGGTGGAATTTACATACGAATCAGAAACTTTTAATAAGAAACTAACTAAAGGATGTCCACAGGGGGGAACCTTTATCACCACTTCTATGGAATATTTTGCTAAATGATTTGTTGATAAATTTTGAATCAATGAATGCAGATATTATATGTTATGCAGACGACGTTACAATAATTTGCTGGAATAAGACTATCGAAGGACTAAAAACCGCAAGTAAATACATCTTAAATTATGTGATCCAATGGTGTAATAGAAATAAATTAACGATCAGTACAGAGAAAACTAATTTGCTATACCTGCATAACAGAGAAAAAATACCTATTAAGGTTATTAACAATATAATTAGGCCGGTCAAGCAAGTAAAAATTCTGGGAATGAAATTTTCAAATCACAAATGGAAAAATAAAGTTAACTTTACTCCGCATGTAAATGATATTCTGTGTAAGGCAGGGCGTATGAAAAATTTATTATGTTCACTAAGCGGCAATATGTGGGGTTTAGATACTCAAAAGAGGTTAACTTTATATAAAACAATAATAAGGCCTGTACTTACATACGGATCAGAAATTTGGTTTAAATATTTAAACAATCGTTCTAAACAAAAACTGAATTTCATGCAGTACCAGATCATTTTATGGGAAGTCAGAGCATATAAAACTACTTCATCAAACTATGTGCATAGTCTGGCAAAAATTCCACTCCTAACAGACTATATAGAATCTAGAATAATCAAATATGATCTAGCTCATCTGTCCACTGAAGATCTAATTGCTTACGAACCCCATGCTCCAAGTATAGTCAAATCATTCTTACACGCAAAAATGAAAGAAATTTTTGATAATACTAATGAAATTTTCAGAAGCTTTTTCGTGTCTGGAATCCCAAGATTTTTCCGTCCATCTATATATATAAAATTGAATGTCTGTGTGTGTGTCTGTGTGTGTGTCCTCTATGGATTCAAAAACCATACATCCAATCGCCGTGAAAATTTGGGATATTTTTAGGCATATCCCCGGAAAGGTTTACGAAAAATAATATCTTGAATATCTTTAATATCCTTAGAGTTATTTGCAGATATGTAACTTTAACTCGCAAGCAGCGCCGCCATTGAGACGGAGATAGGCTTAAATTTGCTACTCCTGATGACCTTGGGTCTGCCCCACCCCGTGAGAGAATGGATTCGCCCGGCCGACAGTCCAAGTACCCACCGACCAATCAGGGCAGAGTTGGTGACACAGCTATGCCAAGTAGACAAGAAAAAAAGCCTCGCGGGAGCTTGCGGGATCTTCCGTAAACGACCATGAATTTATTCAACCTTATCGAGTATCTTTCAAGGGACCGGGAAAAAATGTTCACTAGATAAAACGATGATTTTGTAATGTAGAAAATTAGGAAAGACAAAATTCAGAATGACACGGCACACAGGGACCGGGAAAAAAATTTCACTTTATCAGTTTCAAATTATCAAAATATATCTATTTCTTTTTATAAGTTTATAGAGAATTGTTTTAACAAATGTTCGTTAGACAGACCTTTACTCGGGTACCGATTAATATTGATATTATTCATCTTACCGAGTATTTTTCAAGGGACCGGGAAAAAATGTTCATTTATCGAGAGATTCGTTAGACAAACCTTTACTCGGGTAAAACACGGGCGAAGCCGGGTACGTCCGCTAGTATTTATATAATATCCAATTCATTACAGATCATGGTAATTTTTGTCAACTATCGGCGCGGTGTGAAGGAACCGGGATGCTTCTGCGGAGGTGAAATTCAGGACTCGAAACATTTACTAATGAATTGCCCAATTTTCCGGGTTTATAAGGAAAACAAGTTTGGTCGTATTGGACAGCTTGATGAATTTGTAGACGATAAAGAGAGGTTTTGAAAATAGAGCAATCCATACTTAATTCATTAGATAATAAATATTTTATTAAATCCAATATATGCCTTTTATTATCTAATAAAGAGAGGTGTAAAAGTTTTGATCAATTTTGCAAATTTATTTACAACTTTCTTTTGGAATGGAAAAGGGAGAAGGAAACTTAGAAGGAAAAGATTGCGATGCTTGCTTTGTTGTTTTGCTTTGTTGTTTGTTTTTCTCTTCGGACAATTTTCTTTGGTTAATTATGTAAAATAATGAATTGAACAGGATTGTATATAGCCGATTTGTTGTGATGTAGAGAGAGGTATCGACGCTAATGTCCCTGAGTTTGGGAAATCGCGTTCCATTATGTTAATAAATAAATAAATAAATAAATAAACAGCAATAAATCTGAAATCCTTTTGTAATAATCCTATAAAGGTTGTAGGAGAAAGAAAAGTTTTTGTTAAGGAAGAAAATATGTCACTTAGATTGATAGTGGTGGATGAAAGTATCCCATAAATGTTACTAGGAAGGGACTGGCTGAAATATTTGAATATAAATTACAGTAAATTATTAAATGTAAATAAAATTTCGGAATCTTGCATAGACTCATTAATTGAAAAATATGCAAATATGTTTAAGGATGAACTGGGCTGCTTAAAAGATGTCAAATTGGACATAAATATTAAAAAGGAGGAAGCGCCAGTGTTTTGCAAAGCTCGGAGTTTGCCCTATTCTTTGAAAAAGAAAGTGAAGGATGAACTGGAGTGTATGGTTGAAAGAGGAATTTTGGAACCTATTGTTCACGCTAGTTGGGCAGCGCCAATTGTGCCAGTTGTAAAAAAGGACGGCAGTATTAGAATTTGTGGAGATTTTAGGAGTACCGCAAACAAGGCAATAATATTAGATAAATATCCATTGCCTACTATAGATGAAATATTTTCAAGGTTATCTGGTAGCACGATTTTCTGAACTCTGGACCTCTCAATGGCTTATCTGCAAGTAGAACGGACAGATGAAGTAAAAAGAGTAGTAAATATAAATACTACCAAGGGGTTGTTTGCTTATCGGAGACTTCCTTATGGTGTGGCTGTGGCACCAAATAAATTCCAGAGATTGATGGACAATGTATTTGCCGATATACCGGGAGTAGCTTGTTATATAGATGATATTTTAGTATCTGGTAAAGATGCAAGGGACCACAAGTCCAAATTGGAGCTAGTATTCAAAAGATTGGAAGAGAAAGGCCTAAAATTATATAAGGCAAAATGCAAATTCGCTGTGGATTCAGTGGAATATTTAGGCTTTCGTATCGATAAGAACGGTTTGCATCCAATATTGAATAAAATACAAGCGGTGTCTAATGCTCCTGAGCCTAAGAACATTGGCCAGTTACGTTCTTTCATAGGCATGCTAATGTATTATGCCAGATTTATCAAGCATGCATCATCTATTTTATCCCCGTTTTACAGATTGCTGAAGAAAAATTGCCCTTGGAAATGAACGAATGAACATCGGGTTTTGTTTAATAAATGTAAGTCATTATTGACCGATGATTCAGTGTTGGCACATTACGACCCAGCTAAGGAACTTGTTTTGGCTTGCGATGCCTCGAGCTATGGACTTGGCGTGGTACTTAGTCACAGATACAAGAAGCAGGAAAGTCCAATAGCTTTTGCGTCACGAACTTTACCTGAGGCGGAGAAACAATATTCCCAGTTAGAGAAGGAGGCTTTGAACATTGTCTACGGATGTGAAAAGTTCAGGCAATACCTTTTGGGACGCTAATTTGTGTTGGTGACTGATAACAGACCACTCATGCACCTGTTTTCACCACACAAACCAATTCCGGTATGTGCAGCGTCTAGGATAAAGAGATGGTCATTAAAGCTGGGTGCTTTCAATTACTCGGTGGAGTTTAGAAAGACGGAGGACCACAGAAATGCCGATGCTTTATCACGTTTGCCGTTAAAAGCCAATGAGGGGGGATCTTATGATGATGATCAGATATTGCTCTTAAGAAAAATGAATGAGGTTCCCTTTTCATTCCAGGATGTGGCATTCGAGACTAAAAGAGACAATACTCTTGCAATTGTTCAGAGAAATGTCCGGGAGGACACTTGGCAATCACCAAAATTCTCTAAATAAATCCTTTGTCTCCTTATTACAAGGTTAGGAATGAATTAAGTGTGGACTTCGAATGCCTTCAGTGGAAAGAGCGGATAGTGATTCCTCCAAAATTAAGTTCTAAAATTATCATAGTTCTACATGAGATGCAATTTGGAATGGTGAAAATGAAGATAATAGCAAGGAGGTATCTTTGGTGGCCAGGAGTAGATAGGAGCATAGAAGATATGGCTTGGCAGTGCACCATCTGTCAAGAATCTGCAGACATGCCTCCTTCCACGATTACAGAATGGACTTGGCATCGCCTACATCTGGATTTGGCAGGCCCTTTTATGGGTAGAATGTTTAAGGTCATAGTGTATGCCTATACCAAATGGTTGGAAACATTCATCCTCAGGGATATAACCAGTAAAACCATTGTTGATTATCTAAGGCAAGTTTTTGCCAGATTTGGACTGCCGGAATTCTTAGTGACAGACAATGGAAGACAGTTTGTCTCGAGAGAAATGGAGGAATTCACCAGAATGAATGGAATTCGGCACACAAAAACCAGTCCATATAATTCAAGTACCAATGGGTTAGCTGAGCGGTATGTGCGCGAATTCAAAACATCGTTTAAAAAAACAACGAAAAGGATGACTTGGAAACGAACCTACAAAGATTTTTGTTTGCCCATAGAGCATTTCCACAGTCAGTCCTAAAGGAATCGCCAGCTGAATTATTGATGAAAAGACGTTTAAAGTCTAGATATTATAATTTAATGCCTAAAATGGACATGAAGGGAGAGGGGTTTTCTGATGCTCTGAGAAAACAGGAGCATTTTAAAATTGATTCCGTTATTTATTTCCGAAACTATGCAGCCGGACCAAAGTGGAAAATTGGAACCATCCTAAAACTCCTTAGTTGTCGCCATTACCTAATAGGGTATGAAGGCCAATCCTTAAAGAGGCACATCAATCAGCTGCGACCTGTCAAAGAAAATCCAGAGGCTTAGTGCTGCCGAGTACATCTAGACAAGGGCTGCGAAGAGAATCGCATTGCGAGAGAGAACTCTCTCACGGTGGCCTGGAGATCCCGAAAGAAGAGTTCACTACAAATGAATTGGAGCCGCAGTCAACCAGGCCAGGAGCCTATGGCTGCTGCTCCTAGAGAAAAAAATCCCAAGCCGGAGCCCCAGACCCCAGAGATCCAGGAGACCACCAGACCGTCTCAAATATTAATAGGAGGGGAGGGTGTTTTGTATTTGCATACTTGGGATATTTGCAGAAATGCAAATATCCTCTTTGCATACTCGATTCTGACTTAATGTATAAATAGAGCTACAAGTTGTTAGCAGTCAGTCAGTCAGTCCATATTGTAGAAGTTAGTGTTCTAATAAATTCTAAGAGAATGTAGTAGCCTGGTATTGAGCAACCCACACAGAGGCAACACAACATATTTAATTGGTCGCTTCCAAACGGTCATTATTTATGGGACAACCTGATAGATTATAAAGATACTTAATTGTTAAATTTGGAGATAACATAGTTATAATATATTTGTTCATTTTAAATGGAAACCATAATGGTTCAACCAAGGTGGAGAGAGATTGGAACCAGGCGGGGTCATGTCACCTGGCGACCCTTAGCTTTACAACCATACCAATCTCTCAGACCTTTATAGAGTTAAATGAAAAAAGAAAAAAATTGCTGAGAATTCGAGGGGGAAATTGAAAAATAAAGGAATTGAAGTTTTGTGTTTCAAATTGATTTATTTTATTTTTTAAACGTGTAACTAATGTGTAATATGTGTGTTGTATGTAATTGTGTTCGATATGAATTAATGTGATGTCTCAGTGATGTCTTGAAAATCTGATTATTTTACCTTTTTATTATTATAAAGATAAATTAATAAGAGGTTTCATTAGTAAGTTGTATGTTATTGCAAGACATATTTTACTTAATTTGTTTCAGACTAAAAAACTGTCATTTATACCTTTCAAACCTGTTTTTCAGTCAATAAACTTTTCTCAAGATCTTTGCAAAATCTTAAAACTGATTTTCAGGAAACAGTTTTGTTAGAGTACAATGGTTTTTTGCTCATGTTGGAACTTCTAGAAATGAATTGTCAGAATTACTGGCGAAATGAGGAGTTCTTGGCTCCGCTGAGGCTATAAAATTTTACCACCCAACTATATGAAAGAGATTTATTCTGTATCATTGAGACTCTATGTTACCAAGTAGGGAAATATATTGTTGCACATGACTGGTATAGAATTAAACCCCACCTCTATAATAGAATTATTAAATGAGATAATAAAGTAAATATTCAAACCCTATCTAGCCACCATAGACTCCGTACAACCTTCAGAATGGCTATTAATAGCCACTAAAATAGAAAAAAGTTTAGAACCCGGAATTCAAGGAAAATATCCTGTATGCCAAAGAGGACCTCTACAACTACATTTGAGGTCGAGACATATCTACCATCTACAACAACAGCTCAAGACACCACCATCCCTGTGCCGAATCTGCGAGCGTTTGGGACTACAGTCGCAGTGGTACTACCATACAGTGTGCCCATACCGCAGCCCCCCATCCCGGGTCATCCTCCATCCGCCGCTCAAGTTCATCCTCCAAGTTTTTATACACCACCACCACCAACTCGGCCACAGCAAGGACAACCATGCCATGCTTTAAAGAGCCCCAACCCACTCCAGGCTGCTACTCCAAGTGATGTTGGACCTTCAACTATTTGACAAGAGGTACAGATTTTCTATATATATATACCATGTTGGAACTTCTAGAAATGAATTGTCAGAATCACTGGCGAAATGAGGAGTTCTTGGCTCCCCTGAGGCTATAAAATTTTACCACCCAACTATATGAAAGAGATTTATTCTGTATTATTGAGACTCTATGTTACCAAGTAGGGAAATATATTGTTGCACATGACTGGTGTATAGAATTAAACCCCACCTCTATAATAGAATTATTAAATGAGATAATAAAGAAAAAATTCAAACCCTATATAGAAATTTAATAATTTCATCTTTCTCTATAAATGATGAATCATATATATATTATTTCCCTTTTGTATAGATAGTGCATCTACAATTTCAATATATATTACCTGAATCATTTGTAGACTATATTCCAAGCTATACAGAATTAACCATTAACGAATAAGATATTATTAGACAGGTAGAAGGTATATCTGAACCCATTAAAAAATTGAATATTTAATTTAATTGGGAAATATCACCCACTATAATGTTTTTTATGTTTGTAAAACACCAATTGAATACTGTATATTAGGTCTTCCTTGTTTAAAAGCATTGAAATTACAAATTGATTTTAATTCATCTATTATATATAAAGAAAATAAATTCTAACTATCATTTACATACACCAACCAACTTAATAAAACATAAATTTATGCACCCCTGATCCATATTACATTATAAATAGTTGTTTATTCAAAGTAAATCCATTGTCTAATTTTAAACAAATACCTCATTTTTCTAAAATAACCAAATTTGATGATCATTTTTCAAATGAATCAAATGACAAATTAGAGGTTCAATTCCAGCATAGTTTTGATAACTTATTAGAAATTGATGAAAAATATAGCACTGAACAGGAAAAAAATAGTTGCTAACATTTTAAATAAATATGAATATTTTTCAAAGCATAAATTTGATGTAGGTAATATCAATATAATTCCTTGTAGAATTAATTTAACTGATAATATAGACCAATTGCACACAAAAACTTTACAGAATTTTCTATTCTAATAATAATGAGATACAAAAACAAATAAGAGAGTTATGTAAAAACAATATCATTAGGCCTTCAAATAGTTCATTTACATCTCAGTGTCTTTTAGTTCATAAAACATCAGATATTCCCAACCACCCAACAAGATTTTGTATAGATTATAAAAAATTAAATAATATTACACAAGCAGAACATACACCAATTCCTTTAATTGAAGACTTAATTGATAGGTTAGAAAAATCTCAAATTTTTACATTAGATATTACTAATGCATAGTGGCATCTCTCAATATAAAACAGCATTTGTTACTTAAATAGAACAGACTTCCTTATGGACTAAAAAATGCTCCATCAATTTTTCAAAGAACTATAAGATCACTTTTTACTGAATACAATATTGAATATGCTTCAAACTATTTTGATGACATTATTATTCATAATATTCTTCAAGTATTTCAGAACATATTGAAGAACTTTAAAATATTTTAGGAATTTTTAAAAAGGAAAATATCAAATTGAAATTTGCTAAAGGCCAATTTTTGTGCACAAAAATAGAATTTTCAGGGTATCAAATACAGTCAGGAACTTACACACCTAATAATTCTAATTTAGAAGCCATTAAAAACTTACCTAGACCAAACAATTGTAAATCATTGCAAGCTTTTTTAGGATCCATCAATGTTTATATAAATTAATTTCAAATAATGCACAAATTAGAGATCCTTTGAATGTTCTTTTTCAAAAAATGAAAATTGGGAATGGACAGAAGAGCAGGAAAATGCTTTTCAAACACTTAAATCTGCTCTAATATCAAAACCAATTCTTTATATTTATGACTCTGACAAACCTTGTCATATTTCCACTGATGGTTCAACAATAGGTGTAGGAACAGTTTTAAAACAACCAGATAATAAAGGCTCTTTACATCCAGTAGCATTCTATTCTAGGAAATGGCACCCTTATGAGAAAGGTTATGCTGTTTCAGAGATTGAAACTTTAGCCATCATAGAAGCAATAAAAAGATTCCATCCATATATTCAAAATCAACATTTTTTTACATACAGATCATATGCCTTTAAAGTCGTTAAAATCACTTAAAAATCCAACAAATTATTAAAATGATCATTATTATCATCCCAATATGACTTTGAAATTTAATATATTAAAGGCACTCTAAATACTGAAGCAGACATGCTATCTAGAGCACACATTTCACAACATATCACATTAGAAGAAATAAAAGAACACCAAACATCACAGGATTTACCTCCCAAAAACTTCAAAATACAAATTGGTATTTATACTATTTTTAAAAAAGGACTTGTTAGATCCTATGTACCAATAACTCTGAGAGGAAAGCTAATTGAAAAAGTACATTTAAATCATGGACATATAGGAATTACACAAGTGACAAAAATTATTCTTCCAATTTTTATTGGCCAAACATGACCCATGATATAACTCAATATGTAAAACACTGTATTTTTCTTCTTTCTTATCTCCACTAAATCACACTAAGGTATCAAGCTTGTAAAGCTTGAGATTTTTGATGGTGTCTGCCGGGGAAGAGGAGAGCTCATCAATGGATGAGTCAATACAGTCAATAATATGTCTTGGGGTTGCAGGCTGAGAATTGCACTTAGTACATAGTGGGAAAATCCTGCAACCATTCTGTAAAGTCATTGTCCGTAGATGACCAGACTTAAGTCTGGGAATCAAAGACTGTTGTTCTCTTGGGAGGACAGAACCGGTGCTTGTCCCTCCTGCTCTGTACCAATCATGTGCAGCATCAGATTTCCATTCCTGCAGACATTGGGTTTTGATGGTACAGAGGAGGTCTCTTTCGTCTAGTTGGGTGGTAGATTCTCTTGCTTCAGGTAGGTCAAGAGCTCCAGCCTTTGTTAGAGAGTCTGTCAGCTCATTACCAGGAATCCCAACGTGAGCTGGAAGCCATTGCACTGTGACTGAGCTGTTGGCTGGGAGTCGGTTTACAGACTTAGCAATGCTCTTGAGGAGAGGTTCTTGACTGGAGAAGCAGCTTTGAAGGGTATAAATGGCTGTTTTTGAGTCGGAGTAGATTATTATTTTGCTTGGGGAGTTGATGTCTTTTAGAGCCGTATCTATAGCAGAGAGTTCTGATTTATAAACTGAAAGATGTCTAGGGTATAGAGAGAGAGATTTTTCCAGGATCTTATCTTTGTAGATAGAAATTCCACTGCCAGACAGTCCAGTTTCAAGTTGGCTACCGTCAGTGTAAATTGTGATGTCGAAGAGGGAGCTATTTTCCTCAATGATTTGGAGGCCAAGAGCTTTAAGTAATTCTGGCTGAGTTTCATGTTTGTGGGGATTGTCTGGTAGATGAGGGAAACAGATGAGTTTGTTGCGAGTTTTGTGTGGGGGATAGGTAGTTCTGTGTTTGGGATTAATTGGGATGTCTAAAAGATTAGAGTTGTGAGCCAGGTTGAGAGGAGTGGGGCGTTTTAATCTTTGGTTTGGGACCCAATTTCTAATAAATTTTCCTGTAAGCTGTTCTTTTGGAGAGTTAATCTTTTTTGTTATAAATTTTGAAAAGCAGATTTTTATCTTTAGGTGCAGGGGAAGAAGGTTGTATTCGAGTTCAGCAATGCGATTTGGGCAGGATCCTCGAGTCCGCTGATGATTTTAGCTGCCCTTGCTTGGATTCTGTCTATTTTGGATAGGTTAGTTTTACTTGCATTGATCCAGGCTGGTGTAGCATATTCCAAAATTGGTCTTACGAGTGCAAGGTACGTTTTGCGTAAGATATTGGCATTTACACCCCAGTTTAAGCCTGATTTTTTTTCAGGATTTTGAGCCTTTTTTTGGCTTTGCTTATCATGGTGTCAATATGTTTTTTAAAAGTGAGCGCAGGGTCGAGTGTGACACCAAGATATCTTGGGGAATCTGAATATTGGAGTTTTGAATTATTTGAGGAAATATTTGGGGTCCAGTGGCGAAGGTGGTTGTTGATAGTGAAGAGGCCGATTTCAGATTTGCTGATGTTAATGGATAATTTTAGTTTCTGAGTTACCTTTTGCAGATTTTTCATGGCTTTATTCAGAGACTGTTCTGCATCGGAGAGGTTGTTTTTGGAGACCCAGAGGATTAGGTCATCTGCGTAAAGGGCAATTTTAGCTGGTGGTTTGATAAAAGTGTGTACATCATTTAGGTAAATATTGAATAGAATAGGGCTTAGGATTGATTCTTGGGGTAGACCTTGGTAAATACGAGTGGATTTTGGTTTGATGTTGTTGAAGTTAACCTGTATGGTGCGTGTGGATAGATTCAACTCAGCATAATTCCCTCTATTCCAAGTTCGTCGAGTTTGAGAATTAGCTTTTCCTTTCAGACTCTGTCGAAGGCTTAGGAAAGGTCGATGAAGGCTGCTATAGTAGATTTTGTAGGTTTATGATGGAAGCTGTCCTGGATTTGTTGAACGAAGTAAAAGATTGAATCTTCTGTGCTTTGATATTTTTAAAAGTTCTTTGATGAGGGTCTAGTAGGTTGTAGAGGTTAAGATAAAAAGTTAACCTATTGAGAATCATGTGTTCCATGATTTTGCAGGGAATAGAGGTCAATGAGATAGGTCTGTAGTTGGTTGGGTGGTTCTCAAGCTTGCCTGGTTTGAGGATGGGGATAATTGTGCATGTTTCCACTCTTTAGGGAGGGTAGACGAGCTCCCACTGTGATTGAAAATGCTTAAGAGTTCTAGTTTGGCATGGGAACTGAGGTTTTTCAACATGAGTCCAGTGATGTTGTCTGGACCAGGAGCTTTTGTAGGGTCAAGATGATATAAAGCTTCGTCCAGTTCATGCTCTTGAATAGGTTTACTGAAAATGTTGTGGCTGGGTTTGGATTTTGCAAGGTTTCTGGTGAGCCTAGATTTTCTACCTATTATTTTATCCTGTAAATTAAAATTAAGTTTTGCGGTGGAGCAGTAATGGTGGGCAAAATGATTTGCTATGCTGTATTTGTCTGTGAGGGGATTTCCAGAATTATCTTTGAAGGTATCTGACCTGCTGTGAGATGGAATGTCCTGATTGAGGGCACATAGTTTCGTGTCGCTGGTTTTTGGGTCAATTGAAGAGCAGAGTTCAATCACTTATTCTGTTTGATTTGGTCGGCCTTAAGCTTAATTTTTGCAGCAAGGTGATTGTAATATCTGATGAGGAGAGTGTTGTTGTTCTCAATGAGGTATTGGTAAACTTGGTTCCTATCTTCTATTTCATCTTTCAAAAGATCTAGTACCTCTCTATATCCAGGAATTTTGAATTTTCTGTTTCCTCTGGGGATATTTTGTTTGACAGAAATTAGGACTGCAGATTTCCAGTTCTTCAACCTGTCTCCCAAACAATGTTTTAAATTAATTCCAGGAGGCTTTCTTATAGTTCGAGAAAAGTCTTTGTGAAGATTTTGGGAGGGAGGTGGAGGTGGAGATTTCTGTTAGCAGAGGAAGATGGTCGCTTACGATGCTTTTCAGGGTGCTGTTTTTTATTAACTGTTGCATAGATGTAGAGGTGATGGTGAGATCTAGTGTTTGCGGAGTTCCTTAGGAGTGAGAGATGTAGGTAGGACTATGGGACACAATTGTGAGGTTGTTGTCATCAATGAAGGTGCTGAGGATAGAGCCTCAGTGTTGTTGAGGGAACAGCCTCAAGATTGATGCTTGCTGTTGAAGTCTCCAAGGATGAGTATATTGGGGTCAAGTAGGTGTGCAACTAAGTCTAGTTCTGGGCCTGGTTTTTGGGGTGGGTGATAAGTATTCACAATTGTTAGGGGTCTCTGATTGGGTAGGTGTATTTTGAAGGCCTGTAGTTCAGTATGGGCTGTTGAAGGAGTGTCAATTTCTTCAAAGGAAAGGTCTTTGATGAGGGTCAGGAGCCCTCCTCTACCATCTGCTGAAGGCCTGTCTTTTCTCAGTATTTTGAAGCCCTTTACCTTAAAAATGTGGTTGGGCTTAAGATTGGTTTCTTGCAGACAAATGATATTAGCACTTTTGGAATCCGCCAATGATAATATCTCGTCCAGTTTAACCTTGCACTTAATAGTAGATATGCCATTGATGTGGCATTGAAGTACATTCAATTTCGCATTGAGAGACTGTAGGGAATTTTTCGAATGAAGCCCTCTGCTTAAACTCCAGACGCAGCCCTGAATATTCTGCGCGACGGCCGATGCAGCATAGTGGGGAGATTTGACAACTATCATGATTGAGTAAAGTAAAATGCGTCTACCTTTGTCATTAAGACTGGGAGCACTACTCAGTGTCAGGCCGACTTAGCTCCAAAATAAATGGCCGCCTCTGACATGAGGAACAGACGCCATGTGCAGCCGCTCCTAACATGGAGTACAAACGCTGCTCATCCTGTATCCCTGGATCAGGAGCCCTTACAGGGTACTATCAGCCGGGCCAGCTGTGCCCCGGTTTTTTAGCGAGCTTGTTACTGCTCCCCCTCTTCCTTTTTCAGTAAAACACTGTGAAATATGTCAATTAAATAAAAATAGAGAAAAAAGGACCATTTATGGACCCCTACAAGCAATGCCAATAGCCACTCACCCTGGTCAGATTATTTCTCTTGATACTTTAGGTGTTCTACACAACTATGGTTCAAATAAGAATTGCATTCACATGCTTATCGACCATCATACCAAGTATTTATGGACATTTGCTAGTGAAAATACAAATACTGACACTTATATTACATGCTTGAAGACCTTAATTCAAACCATCAAACCTGAATCTATTTTAACTGATAGGGCTTCTGCATTTACAAGTAATAGATTTAAACATTTCTTAGTTAATAATGGTGTTAAACACTTATTGACTAGCTTGCACCACCCTCAGGCAAATACAAAAGTAGAAAGGGTCAACTATACCATAGTTAATAGATTAAAATGCAAAATAAAATCAAAGACTAATATTTCATGGGTAAAACATCTTCCAGAAGTTAACAAAGAATACAACATCACCCCACATACAATTTCAGGTTTCCTTTTATTTGGCATAAAATCGGATATTAATGTATTGAATTCTACTGCATACCCTACAATAGATGTTGCTAGGAATCTTTCTATAGAAAGAACAAAAAAATCTCGCCAATACAGTAAAAATTTGCTACCCACTTAAATACAGCAGATATTCAAAAAATACATTTAGATTTAACTATATCAAAAATGGCTCAAATTTTACTACTAGATCTATCTATAACTAAAAGGTGTACATCAAATCTTGATATTGTCGCGGAGATAAATAAAGCAAGGGCAAATTTAGGAATAAATAATTTATTATAAGGGGTATTTATAGGGGGAGAGAGTTTTGTACAACTTACCCCAAGTTGAAGATTATCGTGAATGAACGGGGTTAGCCACCGTCCCGTTTTCCTTATTTACCGATCAGCTTCCCAGAAGCCCCCATACCTGTGGTCCCCCCCCCCGGGGTCCAGGGATAATTGACAGTTGTCTCATCTGGATGGAGCTATTTGACATTACTCCCTCTTTAGAAAAAACAGCGACCCGCTGATTAGCTTGTCTCAGCCCTTGTTCTTGAAGGAAATCTATCACGGCCTGTGTTCCCTAGCAGAATGGAATGTTGTTCTTCAGGGTCCAGGTAGGGCTTCATCCGAATGACATGAACAATATCCTTGGATTTCCGTGATCGGGGAGACGGGTCCACGGGCTCTACCTCATACGTAACTTCTGAAAGCTTCTTGGTCACCTTGTAGGGACCGAAGTATCTCTTCAGTAGCTTTTCTGAGAACCCTACTTTTCGGATGGGAGTAAAAACCCACACAGGATCATCCTTCTGGTAATAGACTGGAGTATGTTTCTGGTCGTAAAGTCTACGGTCTTTCGCCTGTGATTGTAGAAGGCGTGATCGGGAGAGTTGACGCGCTTCCTCAGCTCTGGTCACAAGTTCTCCAACGTAGTCGTCAGAGATCTCATCTGGTAGGTAGGGTAGTACGGTATCGATCTAGGTCTCAGCCTCGCGGGCGTGGACAAGAAAGAACGGAGTGTAGCCGGTCGCCTCCTGTTTAGCAGTGTTGTAAGCAAAAGTTAAGTAGGGTAAAACTTGGTCCCAGTCCTTCTGCTCCACGCCTGTGTACATGGACAACATGTCCTAGAGTTTTGTTGAACCTTTCAGTCAGGCCGTTGGTCTGGGGATGGTAGGCCGTTGTAAATCTGTGCACAATTCCGCACAGAGCATTGATCTCTTTTATTACTTGAGAAATGAAATTTCTTCCGCGATCTGTTATCATTTCTCTAGGAGCTCCATGCTTCAAGATAAGATCTTCAACCAGGAACTTAGCTGTTTCGATTGCTCCTCCGTCTGGGATCGCTTTCGTTATAGCATACCTTGTCATATAATCGGTGCACACAATGATCCAACGGTTTCCATCTTTAGAAACTGGAAATCTTCCAAGGAGATCGACCCCGACCTTATAGAATGGCTTTTCTACAGGTGGTATGGATACAAGTTGTCCAGCCGGACGTCGAGGTAATTTCTTCCTTCGTTGACACTCCCGACAATGGCTTACATATTGGCGAACAGTTCTATAAAGGCCAGGCCAATAGAATCGTTTCTTCACTTTGTCATACGTTCGGGCGAAACCCAAATGCCCAGCTGTAGGAGCGTCATGTAAATCTGCCAAAACTTCCGATCTTAAGTGTTTAGGAATCATCATAAGCCATGGTCTTCCAGTTGTTCTATAGTTTTTCTTGTATAAGATGCCGTCGAAAATGCTGAAATACTTTCTGGTGTAGCCTGAGTTTAAATTATCGATTAATTTAGCTAAACCCAGGTTTTTAGTCTGCTCTATATCGACGTTGGTTAGTGACATCACAGCACTTGGTTGATCGTTCTCAAGCGGGCTCCTTGACAGACAATCGGCATCCTTATGTTTGCGTCCGCTCTTGTAGATAACGGTCACGTCAAATTCTTGCAACTTCAGCGACCATCTTGCCAAACGGCCAGAAGGATCTTTCTGTCCTACCAACCAACATAGAGAATGATGGTCAGTGACAACCGTGAATGGTCGACCAAACAAATATGGACGGAATTTGCTAATAGACCAGACTACAGCAAGGCATTCTTTTTCTGTTGTAGAATAGTTATGTTCAGCCTTTGTCAGGCTTCTAGATGCATAAGCTATAGGCCGCTCCTTTCCACCTTTTATTTGTAGAAGAACAGCTCCAATACCATGTCCGCTTGCATCCGTGTGTAGATGGGTATCAGCGGATTCATCAAAGTGTCCCAAGACAGGCTCTGAAATTAGAGCTGTTTTAAGGACTTCAAACGCTTTCTCTTGAGCTGCATCCCAATAGAATTGTTTTTCAGTCTTCAGTAGGTCATGCAAAGATCTAGCTTTGTCAGCAAAGTTTTCAATAAATCTTCGGTAATAGGAACATAATCCAAGAAAGCTCCTCAGTTCAGAGATATTCTTTGGCCTCGGAAATTTAGAGACGGCTTCAACTTTATCTGGATCTAGATGAATTCCATTGGCGTCAACAAGGTGTCCTAAAATCTTTATCCTCCTTGATCCAAAAAGACACTTTTTGTGATTCAAGCTTAGTCCATCTTTCTGGATGCACCTCAATACAAGTTGTAGACGACGTAGATGTTCCTCAAAGGTAGGTGTGTAAACTACGATGTCGTCCAGGTAGCGAAGGCACATGTTCCATTCAAGACTGCCCAGAACACTATCTATCATCCTTTCAAACGTTGCTGGAGCGTTGCATAGACCGAAAGGCATTACTCGGAATTCATACAGCCCATCTGGAGTGATGAAGGCAGTTTTCTCCCTGTCTTTTTCGTCCACTTCAATCTGCCAATACCCGGACCGAAGATCCATCGTGGAGAAGTAACTAGAGCCAGCTAAACTGTCCAAGGCATCGTCAATGCGTGGCAGCGGGTAAACATCTTTTTTTGTTATCTTATTTAATCGACGATAATCTACGCAGAATCTCCAGGTCCCATCTTTCTTTCGAACTAGAATAACAGGAGATGACCAAGGACTTTCAGAGGGCTTCACGATGTGATTTTCAATCATCTTGTTCACTTCATCTTGAATTAGTCGTCGTTCACTTGGTGCTATTCTATAGGGCCGCTGTTTGATAGGAGAGTGGTCTCCTGTGTTTATCTTGTGCTTCACAGTACTGGTGGGCTTAATAGGAGTTCCTCCAAAGTCAAATATGTCAATAAACTCGTCCAGGCATGAAACAAGCTGTAACCTTTGAATTTCAGACAGCCCTGGATCTAGAGTAAGGTTTAGCTTCTGTGACCATTCACGTGACTTTAGCTGCGTTTCTTGTAACTTATCGCTGGATTCGATAAGACTGCAGATATTTCCATTCTCATAACTTTCCATGGTGCACATATTCATTCCTGATGGAATCAGTTGCGGCCAAGACGCTCCATTCGCAACCCAAATGCTACCTCGGCCGTGTCGAAATGTAACCAATGAGTTTGGTATAAGAACTTCTTTTCTTAGTAATAAGTCCTTAGAAGTTGAGACTAAAACATCTCTAACACCGCATACTTCTTCGTTTATCACACTGATCTTCTTTATTGATTTAGGCGGGATGATAAAGTCGTCGGAAGCAAACAATCTCTGATTTTCCTCCTCTCGAGATTCCAGGACGGAGGTTTCCCCGAGATGGAGTTCATTTCTGCCACAATCAATGACGGCTTCGATGGCCTTGAAGAAGTCCCATCCGAATATGATGTCATGGCTGCATTCCACTATAACAACGGATTCAGAGGATATCTTCAGACCATTAACTTCTATGTTCAGGACACATTTTCCTAGGGTCTCTTTTAAATTTTTATTTGCGGCTTTAAGAATGGGAACTGGTTCTTTGAAGAGAGGTGTCTTTAGTTCGCGTCGAAATTTGTCTGAAATAACAGAAAAGTCTGCTCCTGAATCCACCAATGCTTTAATTTTGCGTCCATTTATTTCGACCATAACAAAATTTTCTTTTAATTTAGCGGCGATATACCCTGGAGGATTTTCCTCAATGGCGACCTCACCCCCGTTAGAAGCCGCTCCACTTAGTTTTCCACATTCTGAGGCTTGGGAGAACGGCTGAAACGACGGGCTGGCGACTGGAATTGTCTTCGGGCTGGCGACCTTGCGCGGCTTGGATGTGGGGAAGAACTCCGGTAGAAGTACGTCGAGGTTTTGGGCGTTACATAGTCGTCGTCGGCGTCATATCTCGGGGGTCGACTCGAAAATCCAACATTTCTTCCTTCTCCGCCATTCCTTGTCCTGGCTTCAGCGAATACCTCCTGTCGTTCCCTACAATAACAAACGACATGTCCGGGTCGTCCGCAGTGGAAGCAGATAGGTTTGTCGTCGTAGGTTCTCCAATGTTCCGTCTTCCTGGGTTGGGTTGGTCGGTCGATATTATAATAGGGCGTTCGTGGTTGTTGTTGTACCACGTTGACTTGTGGTCTGGTAGGTTGTAGAGCACGGCTGACCTCTTCCCTCACAGTCTGTTCCAGGGCGTTCACCTCTCGGAGAGGATTGATCACTTCAGGTGCTGAGAAAACCTTTTGTATCTCTTCTCTAACGATGCGGCGAATTAAGCCGGCCAAGTCGTCTGAGTCGTCAACACACGAAATGGGCATTACATTTGACAACCTGGCGAATTTCGTACGGCCGATCCGGCGCTGCTTGATGGTTGTCAGATGACGGCAAAACTTCAGGATCTCATCTACTGTCTGTATGTCTTTCGCCACCAATACCTGGTATGTGTCCTCCGAAATTCCCTTTATAATGTGAGCAACTATCTCACCTTCTTCCATGCGAGGGTTCACCTGGTGGCAGAGACTAAGAATCTCCTGGATGTATGACTCGCTGGATTCCTCGGCCTTCTGTGCTCTTGACTTCAGAACTTCCTCGGCGCGTCGAGCAGAATCCTCCTGCAGTCCGAACACACCGCGGAATGCGTCTTCAAAGCTTCTCCACGAGTTGAGTGATTCTTCGTTATTATCAAACCACCTTCCACCAGTTCCGTTCAAGTAAAATACGACGTTGGCAAGCTTCATGGTCTCGTCCCATCTGTTGTACTTCGAAACTCTCTCGTACTCTTTCAACCACTGTCCAGGGTTTATATTTCCATCTACAGAAAAGGTAGAAGGATCTCGTTGGCGCTGACAAGGGAGGTAGGATCCGTTAACAGTAGGTCTGTGGTCGTCTTCCATTTCTATTCGTTGTGGCAAAGGTTGAAGAATTGGTTCACGTCCCTGTAGACGTCGACTTCTTCGAAGTTCTGTCACGCTACCCAGCGTCTCCACCAAAATATGTCGCGGAGATAAATAAAGCAAGGGCAAATTTGGGAATAAATAATTTATTATAAGGGGTATTTATAGGGGGAGAGAGTTTTGTACAACTTACCCCAAGTTGAAGATTATCCTGAATGAACGGGATTAGCCACCGTCCCGTTTTCCTTATTTACCGATCAGCTTCCCAGAAGCCCCCAAACCTGTGGTCCCCCCCCCCGGGGTCCAGGGATGATTGACAGTTGTCCCATCTGGATGGAGCTATTTGACAATATTAATGAACCACTTGATTTAGCATGTATATATATTTTTTATGTTTTATTATTTAATGTAGAGAACTAATTTACTTGTCTTTCAAGTTTTAGGCCTCGCAGATATTTACTGTATTTATATTTTAGGTGTATGGTACTTATTTTTCATTTTCAACACTTGGTTTACAAACTTTATAAAGCAAATGGCGCGTTGTTAAAATAATAATAAATAATCCTGTTACGTACCGCCTTCTACCCTCATAATAAGTAATTTTTTTTCAATCTCATTTTTCTAGTAACTTTGCGCGAGGTTCTTGAGATTCCGGGCAATTTGGCCTATCAAATAAGGTCTTCTAGCCCTACTATGGCTGCAGAACGCGAACTGGTGGCAAGGGATCCTAAGATCTGGCAGTGGAGGTGTCATCGCAGTGTTGGAGGAAGCTGGAGAGGCCAGGGAAACAGCGCCTTGATGCAGTGAGAAGCAGGGATGGAGTCCAGTTGAGGAGGCAGGAGGTCCTGGAAGCCTAGAACTTGAGGGCTCTAGACTTCAAGATGGGGCAGCTTGAGGCTCTCGCCTCGTGCTTGTCTGGGAGGCCCTTGGCACAGCAGTTGGCACACTTGGAAGTGCGCTGATCGGCAATGGAGGGGCAAGCGCGGCCTTCATGGCCGTCTTCACCGCAGTGGAAGCACTTAGGAGCTCTGGTGCATTGGGCAGAGTTGTGGCCGAAGCCACAACAGCGGAAGCAGACTCGGGCGCGGATGGACTCCTCGAAGTTGAGGATTACTCCATCCACCACGATCCTTCCGCGAATGCCCCGGGCTCTGAAGGTCTTGATGTCCACCTCGATGAAGGCGGTGCAGGTCCCGTTTCTGGGTGCAGAACGGTCCGCCACGCGAACCAGTTTGTCCCCGGGGTGTTTGCTAACAGCAGCGGTTACCAGGAAGGTCTCCTCGAGTGTAGAGTTGGATGTTTCCTCATCCACTTTGAAGAGGCAGATTCTTGGCAGGATCTCCTTCTGCTGGCGGACCTTCATTCCGTTTAACCTGCTGGCCTGAGAGGTTGTCACCTCAGGGATGGTGTCGGGATTGCTGGAGTGGAGGACCAGCTTCCCCTTGGTGCGCAGGGAGGTCCAAACGCCTTGGGGTAGAGTGTGGGCAGCGCGGACAGCTTTAAGCATCTCCCTTGGGTCAGCCTGTGGGTCATCAGAGATAACCACTGTGTGGGCCGCCGATTTTTCTCCATGGATGACCACTTGTGCGGTCGCAGGCTTGGAGACGCGGGATGGCGCAGGTTTTGCGGGACCTTTCAGGTTAGTCCTCTTTGCGGGCGTGTTGGGAGCCTCAGGCTGCTTCCTCTTGGTTGGAGCAGGAGCAGGCAAGGTGGATGCAGGCTTCTTGGCAGGGAGAGCAGCAGGGGCAAGAGTGGCGGGCCTGGTGGGGTCAGTCTGGGAGCTGGTTTCCTTGCAGGAAGGAACAGGGCTGGTTTGGGTGCTCTGGCAGGCAGTCTGGGGCTTGTTGGCCTCCATAACTTCGTTCATCTCCGCAAAGGACTCGAGGGTGCCAGAGAGGTTCTCTACTTCAGCAAGGAGGGCCTTGAACTGTTCAGACCGCAAGGCGATGAATTTGTTCAGGTCCTGATACAGGGTCAGCATGGTGGAAGGGCTGGCGGCACGCATGGTATCACAGTAACGTTGACTCACCTCCTCGTTCTCCTTTTCAGGTTGAGCGAGGGTCACGATGGGCTTCTGGGCATTCTTCTTCTTCTTCCTAGCAGGAGTCATGGCAAGAGCCCCAAAAAGCGATAGTTACTTTGCCATTTAAAAAAAATATATATAGTGATTTTCAGTGGGCGGAAATGTTATATTCAATTTAATTTTTTTTAAGGGGAAAAAAAATCATTTTTTTTCTAATTTGACCAAAAATAAAAAGCTTTTTAAATTAATGTTTTGTTCTGTTGTATATAGATTTGTTTTTTTTTATTTTGGGTTGGTTGAACGTGTTTTTTTATAATAAACTTATTTGCCAAAAATATAATATTATATAGTTGAATTTGTTTAAAAATAAAATAAGCATATTTGCTAACAAATTATTAATATTGTTTTTTTTTTGTAATTGAAATTTGCATTCGACAATCTAAACATTACTTAATAATTTATTACTTTTTTATTCTCTTCCCCCGAATATAAGATATATATATCCCAGTACAATTTCAAATTTGTACTATTTTTTCATATATATATACAAGGTGTGTTCAAAAAGTATCGCGGATTTTGAATTTTCGCGGGTTACGTATATTCGGATTTCGATCTTTTTGTGGCTTTATGTTAGTACTCATGTCTCTCACTTATGCCGACAAGCTCGGCCATTTTGAATGTTCACTTAATTGTTGACAGCTGCTTTGCTTGAAGGTGTTTTGGATCGTCTTCGATTTTTACCTATTTAAAAAAATGGATCAAAGAACCTGTATCAAATTTTGTGTGAAAAACGAAATTAAGTGCGCGGATGCATTCCGAATGTTGACTGTGGCATACGGAGAAGCTACCTTGGACCGAAGTAACGTTTATCGGTGGTACAAAATGTTCTCAGAAGGCCGAGAAGATGTGAACGACGAAGAGCGTGCCGGACGCCCGAGCACTTCAACAACAGACGAAAAAATTAATGAAGTGGTGAAAATGATATTGGCCAATCGTCGAATCACCGTTAGAGAAGTTGCTGAAGACCTAAACATATCGATTGGCTCGTGCCATTCGATTTTTATCAATGATTTAGGCATGAGACGGGTCGCCGCGAAATTCGTACCAAAATTGCTCAATTGCGACCAAAAACAGCATCGCATGAACATTGCTAATGAGATGTTGGACTCAGTCCGGGACGACCCAAATTTGCTCCAGAGGGTCATAACTGGTGACGAAGCGTGGGTTTATGGTTATGACGTGGAAACCAAAGCTCAATCATCTCAATGGAAGCTGCCGCACGAACCAAGACCGAAAAAAGCGCGCCAAGTTCGGTCGAATGTGAAAGTTTTGCTGACAGTTTTCTTCGATTGCAGGTGCGTGGTGCATCATGAGTTCTTGCCACAGGGTAGAACGGTCAATAAGGAATATTACCTGCAAGTTATGCGCAATTTGCGCGAAGCAATCCGCCAGAAACGCCCGGATTTGTGGAAGAACAAAAATTGGCTTTTGCACCACGATAACGCCCCTGCTCACACATTGTTGCTTGTGCGCGACCTTATGGCCAAAAACAACACACTAATGATGCCGCAGCCACCTTATTCCCCAGATCTGGCTCCTTGTGACTTTTTCTTGTTCCCTAAACTGAAGAGGCCCATGAAAGGACGACGTTACGCTACGCCTGACAAGATAAAGACGGCATCGAAGGAGGAGCTGAAAAATATTTTTAAAAATGATTTTGTGAAGTGCTTCGAAGATTGGAAAAACCGTTGGCACAAGTGTATAATATCTCATGGGGATTACTTTGAAGGGGACAAAATAGGTATTCGTGAATAAATAAATAATTTTTGAAAAACCACAAAAGTCGCGATACCTTTTGAACACACCTCGTATATATATATTACTAAATTCTGTAGAGATAATATTTGATGATATTTAAAAGAAGCGCATTGCCAGTAAATTTTTATATATATATATATATATATATATATATATATATATATATATATATATATATATATATATATATATATATATATATGAAAAAGCAATAGAAATTTTAATATACATATATGTCAAAATTATAAAAAAAAGATATTGTTGATATTGATGTATATATTAAAATAAATGAGGCATATCCTGATCACTAACATTAGCGTTTTTTTTTTAGATGCAGAGCGCCATCTAGTGGAACAGAAAACAACTAAACGTTGATTTACCCTGTTCCTTTATATTAGTGCAACCCATTGGATTGTTTTCTGTTCACCTAGATAGCGCTCTGCCATCTAAAAAAGGCTCATATTAGTGGTCTAGATATGCCTAATTTGTTTTTATATATGTTTATAATTTGAGTTATTTCAACCTTCTTTATAACTCAATTATAAATCCAACCTGAAAAATGTTTTTTTTTTTCCATAAGGAACCGCCAAATAAAAAAGATAATTCTTATAATCGAAACCTAAATGTTATACATAACTTCGTATTTCTCTCAATGCAACCACTATGATAAAATAAAACGTTACACGCTGAACGACTAATGGACTCAAAGTCGAATTTTTGATTAGATAGAAGGGAACCATCCAGCGGACGAATATGCTGGATTATGTAAACGATTATGGCTATGTTAATTATTAATGGGCCACTGCGGGCAAAAAAAAAAAAAAACAAGAAGATCAAGTGACAATAAATGCAGCTCTCACTCACCTTTGTCACCCTTTCCAAGCGGTTCGCACGTAGCAAAGAATTTGCCCTATAGAAATGGACAATAGACCACAATATACTTCAGAAGAGTGGCAGTTTTCTATTTCCACGGTTCTAATATTCAAACTTTGCAACACCACAATATTAACAGGATACATACCAGCGGACATTGCCGGACTATCCAACAACAACACCTGCCAACAAGAAAACTCTTGATAACCTCTTTTTCAGAGATGCCCACCTTTTCAGATATTTCTGAATGCAATTCTCTTCATCGGTAACTCAATGCAAAGATATCCATCAAAGGAATATTCCTAAAACAAATCGGTCTGGCGCTATCTGATTATATCCACTGCAACCGCATAAGTCTGGCAACAAACCCGGGTTACATGGCTCCAAGAGTCCTGGTTAAAGTGTAAGTCTAGACTCACCAATGTTGTTGGTAACATAGCTGGCGGTGAAACCACGTCCTCTATTGGTGGAGTCCGTTATCATTTTGAGAGTCACCAGAGAGCCCTGGGAGGTGTAGGGTGCTGGGGTGTCCTGGAATACACACCGTGATTATATTTTGGGTGCAGCTTCAGTGGGCTGTTTGTATAGTCCCGTCAGTCTTTGTTAATATGTTGTTCCCTCCCCTCCCTGGTTGTCCCATCCATCTTCTAGTCTTGACCGTTTCTTTGTCTTCTTTCATTTTGCCTTATCTACTCTGTGTCATAATTCATTTCTGTGTATTTGTTACACAGTGGTAGGTGTCCGTTTAATTCACACTCTGATTGGCTGTTCACTGTCACGTGACCTCTATCTCGTTGCTGAGTTCATTAGCTAATCCCTGAGGTTACCTCAATGAGGCAATATAATTTCTATTCTAATTTTTAAAATTTAATAATGAGTATTAAAAAACGAAAGAAAAAAATAAAAGATAAAAAGGTCAGGTGTTGAAATCAATATTAAAAATGGCATATCCTGACCAGGAGCACATGTGCTTTACAGAAGGCAGAGCGCCATCTGGTGGAACAGAAATCAACTAAACATTGATTTAGCCTGTTTCCTGATAAATCAAGAAATTGGGTTGGCCAAATATCACGGAACAGGCTAAATCAATGTTTAGTTGATTTCTGTTCCACCAGATGGCGCTCTGCCTTCTGTAAAGCACATGTGCTCCTGGTCAGGATATGCCATTTTTAAAAGCTTTTATTTAACTTGCCTATCTGTCTGTCTGTCGCCAAATCTTGTAATCAATTTTTAATATACTTATAGGGCACCTAGAAATATGAAATTTGGTACACATGTTCAAACCTGATGACAATACTAGCTGATCAATTTTAAGACTTCTGGGTTGTCAGGTTGGCCAAGAACGGACAAATTTCCAAATTTCCTTTCAAATTTTGTATATTTAATTTTAAGATTGGGATCAGACATGATAAGCCACGTTTGGAATATAAAAAGAGAGATTAAGAGGAACGTGGTAAGTTTATTTATTAAGCAGTATACGAGCTTTCGGACGTCAGCCGTCCTTCATCAGGTATTGACATGAATGAGAAGGAGATGCTATATTTATAAGCGACAGTTTAGCATAAAAAATATTAAACAAGAAATAAAAGATTAAAAAGATTTTAGATTTGCATGCCAGTAATAAAAATATTTAAAAGTGTACAATATATAGATTTAAGAAAATCTGCATACCTAGGATGAAGGGAAAAAGGCGGAAAACTAGAGGCGAACAGAAAGATTGACCTCCCGCCCCAATATTCTGCTTTTTATTCTATACCAACAGATACACCTCCTTCGTAACTTTTAACTTTATCTTTATTCCGCTGTTTTTTATATTCTCGTTTATATTCTTATTTTTATTTTTATTCTTGCTTTTGTCTTCGCCTCTAGTTTTCCGCCTTTTTCCCTTCATCCTAGGTATGCAGATTTTCTTAAATCTATATATTGTACACTTTTAAATATTTTTATTACTGGCATGCAAATCTCAAATCTTTTTAATCTTTTATTTCTTGTTTAATATTTTTTATGCTAAACTGTCGCTTATAAATATAGCATCTCCTTCTCATTCATGTCAATACCTGATGAAGGACGGCTGACGTCCGAAAGCTCGTATACTGCTTAATAAAGAAACTTACCACGTTCCTCTTAATCTCTCTTTTTATATTTAATTTTATTTATTTTGTTTTGTCAATATCTCGCGAACCGTTCGTTTTTAGCGATTTTCCTTCGATTTCTCCTTCTAGGTTAAACTTTCTTGGTATACTTTTTACGCTCTTTCTGATGGTACCATTTTCATTGAGATTGGTCAACTTCTTTATTTAAAAGCTTTTATTTAACTTGCCTCCATGTCTGTCTGGATGTCTGTCGCCAAATCTTGTAATCAATTTTTATTAATATACTTATAGGGCATCTAGAAATATGAAATTTGGTACACATGTTCAAACCTGATGACAATGCTAGCTGACCAATTTTCAGACTTCTGGGTTGTCAGGTTGGCCAAGAACGGACAAATTTCCAAATTTCCTTTCGAATTTTGTATATTTAATTTTAATATGCTTCCAGACCATATAGAATAATGAAACTCACAATACTCGCTCAGTCCAATTAATAGACAGATAGACAGACATTCATTCATTTTTATATATAGAGATTAGCAGTATATAACAGTAAGAAAATGTTGATTTTAATATATGTAAATAGAGTCTCTTAAGAAAGACCACCTGAAAACATGACTCCTCAACTCGTTTCTCCTGTAGGTGGTCTCTCATTGGAGATTCTAATTGATATTAAAGAATCTCTAATAGACCTTCAATAAGAGACTGCCTCTTGGAGAGACGGGTTAAGCTACGATTTTAGGCATCCTCTCAATGGAAGCTCTACTGTATCTACTTTTTCACACTGTTTGGCTTAATAAATGCCATTTTAACCATTTTGAATGTGTATCAATCCAGTCTATTTTTTGATATTTTATAGGCAAAATCACTTCATTTCAATTCATAAGGAATTTTCAACATTTTTTTCTGTCTTGATTCAGCTTACTTTCTATTATATTTTAAGCCATTGTTCCATTATACATATTTAATACCGTATACACTGTTTTACTTTCAAAAATGTCATTAATAATTTGAATACAGATACATTGAAAACCTTCTTAATATTGATGATAATTTTTAATAAAAATTTAATGAAATTTGGGAAATAAAACGAAACGAAAAAAGGAAATCTCACAAAAAAAATAGCTTTATAACTTTCCCCAAAGTTATAAATGGTCAAATATAGCAAGTGGCTATATAAATAAAGTTTTATACACAAAGATAAAATATAGATTTTAAAATATTTTTTTTTTATTTAATTTTAATGCATTGTAAATTCTTCATCTTCAGGGTCATTGGTAGTTATGTGGAAAATTTGGTGACATTTGGTTAAGTAGTTTCTGAGTTTATCGATAAACAGACAGACAAATTTTGATTTATATATATATAAAGATAATACAGAGATAATAAATCAGAGTGCTGAAAATATAATAGATTAATTAATATTTATCCTTGTTTTTTTCCAAAAAAAAAGGTTTTTCAAACTAATAATTAGATAGAAACCTTTCTGGTAGTATATTAAACAATTTCTCAAAGTTAAATTGCGATGAAATGAGTAGTTTGGGCCGTCATAAAGAAAAGGCATATAATCATTTTTTTCTATATGCATGATAATATTTAGAGCAGATTTTTGAATTATAACATATAAATTAGAATATTTATCTTGATTATTTTTAGGCGAAAAGTTATTTCAATTTTTTTTTTGCTAAAACCTTCCCAGTACTTTACTAAATAACTTCCCAAAGTTTCATGGCGTTCCAATGAGTGGTTTGGTCAGGCATAAAGGACAGAAACACCACACACACACATACATTCATTTTTATATATATAGATGATCTGGCTTTGTGTCTTCTACTCGAATGAATGTTTTATGTTAGAATTTATTTTCTGCATACTAAAAGTGAACTCGCTTCACCCGTGGTATCTGCTCTTTTGGAATTTTTTCCCTATATAATTATGTATCTGATTATCAAACATGACACAGCAATATTTTCATTATCATTTTCTGACTGAAAAACAACTATTTTTTCCCAGAACCTGTCAATTTCAATTTTTCTTGGCTAAAAATGCGACAATGCTGGAGGTTGCGAAAGGATTTTTTCAATAAATGTTCAAGACATGGAAGGAATTATAAATCCAAATATTCAGATTCCTATCTGAAACGTCCTTGGAATTACAAGCAAATAAATGAGAAAAGCCAACAAATATATTAATTTTATCTGTTATAATTTAGTCATCTTATTCCAATATCATCCCGCATATATTTATATTCATTATATATATATATATAGGTGTGTGTGTAACAATATACCACCATACATTTCACGACACCTTTCAAATAGTTCCCTTTTTCAATTAGTATGTTGTTACTTTTAACTATTTAATCAATTGTTTAATTATAATTCAAATTTTATATGTACCAATTATCCCCTAACAATAATCCACTGGGTGTCTCTAACTTTGTAATATAATTCAATAAATTTAGGGTTCCCAAAAGCAAAGAGACGCAGTTCTGTTAGTAACGGATTTTGCTTACGTCACTTCCGACCTCCCACGAGGAATTGACCAATCTGCTGCGAGCAGGCTTGCAGCTATTTATGGCCAACGTCGTCTCAGTGATAAGGCTTTTTTTTTTTGGACTGGCATATATACGACTAAAAATAGCGTGAATAATTAATTATAAAAATACTTTTTAAAAAAGCTTTTATTTAAAATGCACTAAAAATAACAAAATAAATATTTCTGAAGTATTGCTTTTTTTTCTGAAGGTACCATTTAACAAATAAAATAATAGATTAGAAATAAAAGCGGTGGGGTACAATAATAATAAATATGAGATCAATGTGATTTTATATGAAGCAAATTATTAACAAGAATATGCCTTTCATTAAATTTATACCTATTTGCTGCATAAATGATTATCATCCCCCACCGCTTTTATTTCTAAGTCTATTATTTTATTTGTTAAATGGTACCTTCAGAAAAAAAAAGCAATACTTCAGAAATATTTATTTTGTTATTTTTAGTGCATTTTAAATAAAAGCTTTTTTTTAAAGTGTTTTTTATAATTAACTAGCGAACCCGGCCACGCGTTGCTGTGGCTAAGTTGTAATATGTTAAATTAATATTATACTAAACTATTCAGTACAGTAAAGTTAATATTCACTTATAAAGATAAAAATGTTTTAGCCGATCTAAAGCCCTACGGGATTGAGAATGGAAGGTTACGTTAAAATTTGAAAGTGATTTTTATATACAGGGTGATCCAAAAGTCCCGCACAACTTTAAAAATTAATAACTCCGCGAATATTTGCGTTAGAACAATGCGGTAAACACCATTGTGTTCAGGATGCAATGGGATTTTTTATGGCAAATAATGAAAAATTCGAAATTGATTTTAGTTACAATTTTATTCACCAGATGGCGCTCTACCAGATTCAGATATTCAGCGGCCAAATTGTTTGATAAATTGAAAAATATAATTGAACGACACGTATTTTTCCTTTTTGAATACCAGGAAAGAACCCTAATAATATCAAATAACAAATTAATAAAACACCACTTCGCCAAAAGTATGAAGAATTGGTTAACAATTTTCAAATACAATCAGAGATATGTAAAATAGGCAAATGCAAATAAAACATGTAGCAAAAATATTTATATTTTATATGGGGTTTTGTGAAATAGATTGAATGTTTGAAAAATACTGGTGATATCAATACACGAATTTTTGATATGTTAATATAGTACCAAAATATATGATGGCACTACTAATAGGATTTCTTGCTATAAGAAATGTGTAGTTTCTTGACTAATTGGAGACCCTTGACTATTTAACTGGATATTTGTCATGATCCAACAAATGAAATATAGAGGGGAGTGACAAAATATATTTGTCGTACTTTATTCCAAATATCCTATGGGCTTGTCAAATGTTATCATTGTTTATTATACTGTACACAATTTTAAAAAATGTTTCCCCTCAAATAAAAATATTTTTTAAATCGACCTTTTGCGTTGAAAAACGTGGTAGTAAAATCATTTTGTATTATTTTTTTTCACAAAATTTCTAAAGTTATTGGTATACAGAAAATATTCCTTATGCTATTTCTTCTAATGAGCGAAAAGCGAAAACTAAACATAAGGGGAAAAATTGTGTGTACCAGTGTTATTCGAGAAGTTATAACACTCTGGTTTGCACGACATAATATGTGAGCAAATGACAAACAAAAAATTACTGTTCACAAATAAAAAATGATAGTCAAGATGTGAGGACAGCATTTATTATCCCCATATCCCAACCCAAAGAGCTGCAAAATATTGGTAGATAATATAATACATGGCGGCTTATATAACACATGAGGTAACTGCCTTCTCTCTTGTATTAGGTCACAATCCTTGCTCAATGTGGCACCCTTCATTCTCAATCACCGCCTGCAGACGATAAATGACAGAATGGACAGCATTAAATAACATATCTGTTGAAATTGATAAAAACGTGCCATCTGATAGAAGCCTTCAACATGGCCAATGTGGTAGGCCAGCATCGATAAACACACGATTTAATGTACCCCCATAAACAAAACTCGCAAGGCGTCAAGTGGCCCTGGTATAGAAAGTGGCGACTTATCACACGATTTTCACAGAACGTATCCTTCAGCAATTGTTTGGCACCTCGGGAGATATGAGGAGGTCCTCCATCTTTCATGAATGTTATTTCGCTTAGTGCTTTTGCCCTGCAATATGGGAATACCCTTTTCTCTCAAAAGTTGGACATAACGTTCATCAGTTACAAAAACGGTTTTAAAAGTTCTTCCATTGATTTTTCAAAGAAAAATGGCCCAATAATAAAAGAAGTGAACCCACACAAAACTGTAACTCTAGGCTGGTAAGGTGGCATTTCTGTAAAAATCCTAGGATTGTCTGTTGCCCAAATGCGGCTGTTTTGAATGTTAAATTCTCCGTTTAGAGAAAAGTGAGCATCATCTGTCCACAGAACATTCGACAGCCAGTTTTCATCAATATCAATTCGCCGGAAAACCCATGCAGCGAATTCTTGACGCATCTCAAAATCGCCAACTTTCAACTCGTGAAATCTTTGAATTTTGTATGGGTACACACAATAGAGACATTAAGTGAAGCGTCTTCGGATATCACAATCATACTCGGCGAATTTAACGCCAAAAGTTCAATTTGGGGATCACCTGTCCTGGATAACAAAAGTCAGCAGGTTGAGGACATGCTAACAGACCTCGACCTTACGCAGTTAAATAACGGAGAGAACACCTAAGTCCACAGGCACAGAATCCACAATAGACATCACAGCGATATATTACAACATCGCACCCACAACACAATGGAAAATCATGAGAGGTGCAATCAGTGACCACAGACCAATTTTAACAACCCTAAACTTCAAAATTGAGAACGTCCATTAGAATAAAAGAACATGGAACTTTAGGAAAGCCGACTTGAAAAAAATTCACAGAAAAGCTTGAAGAACTGTGCAACGAAAAATTGAATTACAGAACGCTTGACAAAAACTTGGAAAAATTCTCTTCGAACATTTCAAAATCTGCAAAAGCATCGATACCTAGAGGTAGACGTAAAGACCTGTGGATACCTTACTGGAAGGACCACAACATCGAGACAGTGATTTCAGAGAGAGAGACAATATCAATTAACTTCTTAAAAAAATAAAACAGAAGAAAACAGAAAGAACTCATTGAAATTAGTCACAAAATAGAACAAGAAATTTGGATATGCAAACAAGAAAAATGGCAGAATTCTGCGAAAAAATGGATCCAAGAAAGGACAGCTAACACTGAAATATGATTAGAGTGTTAGAAAACAATCAACACCAACACCAATCCACCAATACTCTAACCGATATGAATAGAACAGCGCGAACGAGAACAAACAGATGGCTGACATAATTGCTGAATATCTTTCAAGCACTTCCATACTCAACTATACGAATGAAGACAGGACTCTAAAAATAATATAAACCAGTTAGTTAAACAAGCAAGAAACTTCCATCAACAAGATATTTTCTCGAGAGACTTCACACTGAATGAGCTAAACTTATCAATAAAAAAATCCAAGAGGTCACCAAGAGATAATCTAATCTTTGGTTAAATGATCAAACACTTTGAAGACAAAGCTAATAATCAACTCCTACAAATACTGAACATTTCATGGCAAACTGGTAAACTACCAAAGAATTGGAAGATATCAATTATAGTGCCAATACTGAAGCCAAACAAAGATGCCAAGGAATACAATAACTATCGGCCCATTGCTCTCACCAGCAAACTTTGTAAAATACCAGAATGAATTATCCACTCTAGGCTCATAGTCTGGCTCACTAACAATAATAAAATAAACCTCTACCAAACTGCCTATAGATCCCAGCACTGTACGACTGATCAACTGTTTTACTTCTGTCAATCAATAATAGATTCTTTCCAGGAAAAACCGCCAAAGAAGACCACGGCTATATTCCTTGATATGACCTCAGCTTTTGATCGAGTGTGGAGGGAGAAATTACGTGAAAAGCTGCACAACATCGGAATAAGAGAAAAACCTTAATCTGGATTGCAGACTTCTTAAGGGGAAGAAGGTTAAAGGTTCGGGTCAATGGAGAATTTTCCAAGGAAGGAAGAACATGGGCTTGTGTAACTCAGGGATCTGTGCTCAGTCCTCTACTCTATCTGCTATATATTAACGACATCTATCCTTACCTCACTGAAGACACAAAGGTTGTCTGTTATGCAGATGATATAGCCATATGGCACACAAGTAGCAGCATAGAAAAATCGTAAAAAATACTGAACACATCAATGAGAGGACTGGAGAAGTGGGCAATGGAACTCCAAATGACCATAAACCCAATAAAACCAAACCTATGCGTCTTCTCCACTCACAGGGAAAAAGGCATAAATATAACAAAAAAATAAGCATAAACAAACAAATGATTGATAAAATTAGAAATCCATAATACCTAGGTGTGATACTGCAGTCCTGTATCTTTCAAGTTGGTCTCGAGGACCACGCCATCACCATCTCCTAAGCGGCAAAGTACGCGATCTACGTATTCATCGTAGATCGCAAAATGCGTGGTGTCGCTGGAGACCCACTGGCGATTCTCCACAAACTCTGCAGCGCTGGAAGAGGCGCCATATTCATTGTACATAGTGTATATATAATGCATATTATCTTTTTTTTTAATAGTGCAGACTGTGCATGTATTGACAAGATGTCAACAAAATTATTTTAATTATTATTGATGAGGAATTGGAATTTTCAGAACACATAATTAGCACCTCAAATAGAACTATCAGAAAACTAAACATTCTGGAAGGCTATGTGGAACAAATTGGGGAGCAAAACCCAGAATTCTCAGAACAACATATACCACCTTAATAAGGCCGATAATGGAATATGCAACACCGGTCTGGGCTCCCTCAAGCTCATCACTAAAAGTAGGACTAGACAGTGTTCAAGCAAAAGCGGCCAAAATAATCACTGGTGCTGTTTCATCCACCAACAATGAGAAAATTCAGAGAGAATGTGTTCTAGACCTACTCGCTCGAAAGCAGAAGACAAAATAAAAACAACTTGGATCGGCACTTCGGAAACGAGGAACCAGAGGACGAGATCTCTCTGAACACTTGTGGTTTGGTGGATCCGCCCTTTTCTGAGAATGAGGTGAAACTGACGGCTTTCAAGTTCGGGAAAAGGAAATCTCCTGGTCCCGAAGGGATCGATAATACGGTCGTGAAAGCCCTGGTAAGGATGCACCCATCGCTTCTTTTCAGGTTATTCAATAGGTGCCTGGACACTGGTACTTTTCCTGAGGCATGGAAGGTTGCCCGAGTAGTGCTTCTCGAAAAGTCTGGTAGAAAGGGTAATTCTCCTAATGATTATCGTATGCTTTCTTTACTAGCGTGTCTAGGTAAGGTCCTGGATAGCCTACTAGCTCAGCGACTGAAGCACTGGCTAGAAAGTAATGAGCTCCTTTCCTCTTTCCAACATGGTTTTAGGGAAGGGAAGTCCACAACCACAGCTCTGAACGAGGTGTTAGAGGGGGTTGAGATGGGCTTAAATAAGGGTGCTTGGGTTCTTTTCGTGGCCCTGGACATTGATGGCGCGTTCAACTCCATGAACTGGAACAAGCTGATGAGAAATTTGATGGACATGGGTTGTCCTGATAATTTGTGCAGCTTGGTTCGTGACTTCCTGAGGGATAGACGGATTAGCCTCAGTTTTGGTGGGCGGAAGTTGGAAAGATGTGCTAGGGGTTGCCCCCAGGGTTCTTGCTGCGGACCTATTCTGTGGAATATCCTGGTAAACACCGTTTTCCAGGAGGAGCTCCCTGAGGGAGCCAGGCTGGTTCTCTATGCTGACGACCAGTTCCTCATCATTGAGGCTGCTTCGAGAGCGAAGGCTGAGAAGTGTGTTGAAACTTCTCTCCAAATTCTCTCGAACTGGGCCCATGACTCTGGCCTTAAGTTCAATGTCTCCAAAACTAAAGCCCTCAGCTTTAAGCCTAGGGACATAAGAACTAAAAGGAAAGGGATCAAATGGGAACACAAGCCGGCTATCGGGATCGAAGGACGGAGGGTAGCGTTGGTCAATAGGATGACCATCCTGGGGGTGGTCATTGATGACAAGATGGGTTGGCAATACCAGGCGGAGGAGATGGTGGCGAGAGGCAGGGAGGCGTTGTGCAGGCCTGTCCTGGTTGGCTCTCAACAGGGGGGGGGGGGAGAAGGAGGGTACTATTTTTAGGAACCTCTGCCTCTCCTGTGTCGAACCAATCCTGCTATATGCTTCCAGGGCTTGGTGTCGCCGAAACAGGGATCAGAAGGTGGCAACAACTCTAGAGAGAGTGCAGAGGACAGCGGCACTCAGAATCACAGGGGGATATCGCACTACCAGCAGTGAGGTCTTTTTGGTCCTCGCTGGGCTTATTCCCCTGGGTTTGAAACTAGAGGAGGAGACCATCAGACAGAAGATCTGGGAGAACAGGGAAGATGCCCTGGGACTTGAAGCGGGTGCCCTGGAATGGAAGAGGGACCCAAGAAAGCCTTCGCAGTGGTTGCCAAAGTGAAATTGGAGTCCTGGAGAGCCGACAGGGAATGGCACGGAGGTTTTCACTGATGGGAATAAGTCTGGAACCAATAATGGAGCTGGGGTAGTGATTTTCACTAATGGAGAGTTGATCTTCCAAGAAAGCCTAACACTTAGAGTGGACGAATTGGTCTTTTCAGCCGAGCTGGTTGCGATCAGGGTAGCCCGCAGAGTGTGTGCCGAGAAGAACTTCAGCCCGGACCGCCTCTATTCAGATTGTAACTCGCGCATCAAATAATCCAGGAGCTGGAGATGATGACGCGGGCTCCGGAGCTCCCTTGGTTTAGGAGACACAGCCTCATCGAAGGTAATGAGTTCGCAGACAGGATCTCTAAGGCAGGATGCTTAAATGGTAGATCACTGAGGACCACAGTGACCAATAAAGAAGTTTATAGGAGGATCAGGGGGCACGTCCAGGACTTATGTTTGGACAGATGGAGGAACATTGTGAAGGGGAGAGAGTTATTCAATGGGGTAACAACACCCAAGTACATCTGTAAGGTAATGTCCCACAAACTCATTAGGGTAGTTCGGGACATGGGCTCTTCCCCAAGTCTCCACAGATTTGAAATTAAGAGCAATCCTGATTGCGTCTGTGGAGAAAGGGATGTGAATGCACGCCACTAAGTCTTGGATTGTCCAAGGGTAGTGGGTGTGCAGGAAGAGAGAAGGAGGGCGAGGGGCGCGATCGAGAGTGAGCTGCTGAGAAATCACAGCAAGCTTCTTGAGAAAGCCCACGACGTGGCAGCTGAGCTTTTCCTCAGCTGTGAGTGAACAGAGTCGACCGGGGTCTGCCTCCCCGCGGTCCCTGCTGGACACAGTAGATAGTTTCCTATTGTGCTGTGATTAAAGGCCACCGGTATAGAAATCCTTCCAGACACGTTGTCTGGGAGGTGGTGTTTCAAGGTACTATGTCCAATCACTAGCTTGGATACCGTTACTTGGCTTATGAGTTGAACAGAATAGCAGCGAAGGCATGCTTCGCATGCCGGCTTGTGGACCGAAAGGTCTGGGTGGCCATCTACTTCTAGGGTATACCAACTGTGCTTAGGTGGGATCCTCCAGTTCTTGTTTATTTTGGCTACTGTTTCTATTTCTTTAAAAGTAAGTTTATTTTTCTGTAGCAAGGGTTCTTTTGTGCCTTTTTTCGCTAGCGCATCAGCAGCTTCATTGCCTTCAATGCTAACATGTAAGAGTATCCATTGAAGGTGAATTTTTGAGGTATTGAGAGTTTCTGGAGATAACCAATTATGTTCCTGCTTAATTTGTCTCTAAGTTCCCCTGTGTGACTCAAGTGTTGTATGGCACTTCTACTATCAGTAAGAATCCATATATCGTGATGTTTAATGTTTCTGATGGATTTTAAGACTTCATAGATGGCTATAAGTTCTGATCTGAAGTCTGAGCAAAATTCTGGGTTTCTTCTGTTTATTTTCTCAATGCCATTTGTGGTTTTAATGAGAGAGCCACTGCCAGTGTGTCTCAACTCGTCTCTGCTACCATCGGTATAGATAGTTATTGCATTTTTAGGAATTTTATTAATTATTTCTAATGATAATTGTTTTAAGTATTCTGGATTTTGGTATTGTCTGTTGGTGGTTTCATTTAAAGTGGCATTAAAAATAACATTTTGTTAGTGGTTCGCATGGAGATTTTTTTTCAGCTAAATAATATTTTTCCACTTTATATTTTAAAAATCCATTTATTTTGGCCAGGTGGAGAGGGCCTTCTTTTTTGAGTCTTAGATTGGATTCCCAATTAAGTATGTAATCGAAAGTTCTGTGTTTGTTTTCATAACTCTTGATTTTGTTTATATATTTTGGCAGATTGTAGCTTATTCTATTCTTTAAGGGCATAATGTCTGCCTCGTAAAGTAAAATATCATTAGGGCAGGGTTTTCGAAGACCTGTAATAATTCTAGCTGCACTTAGTTGTATCCTTTCCAGTGATTTTAGATTTGTTTCCGATGCTGTACCATAGATTTGATATCCATATTCCAGGATAGGTCTCATTAGAGATGTGTAAGTTAATTTTATTGTTGTTGCTTCAGCTCCCCACTCTTCCTGAAATATATTTCAAGATTTTTAGACGGTCTCTTCCTTTTCTAACAACTCCTTCAATATGCTTAATGGAGTTGATTTCTGGATCCAGGGTGTAGCCGAGATATTTAGGATGTTTATTATATTGCAATTGTTGTCCTTTCAGAATAATATTTGGTCTTATTTTGTATAGTTTCTTATCGGTAGTAAAAAGACAAGTTTCAGATTTTTGGGGGTTAAATTCTAATTTATGTTTATTAGCAAATTTTTCTAGGTGGAGAAGAGTCTTGTTAAATCTCTTTCAGCTTTTTTCCAGTTAGTGCTGCTGCTCCATAGAATAATGTCATCAGCGAAAAGTCCAATATTGGATTTATGTGAAATTTATTTTTCTATGCCTGCAATAAATAGGGTGAAGAGAGTTGGGCTAAGGACTGATCCTTGTGGTAATTCTTGGTACAATTTGAAGGTTTTAGATAGAGTGCCATTATATTTGATCCTGATTTCTATATTTTTAAGAGAATCATTTATCCAAGTGATAGCTTTTCCATCAATTTTGAAATGTTTGTATAATTTTGTAATTAACTTGTTTTTCCATACCTTATCAAAAACTTGTGTAAGGTCTAAAAAGCAGCTATGGTGTGGTTAGTTGGTTTTTCGTTTTGTGCATCTTTTACCTTTTGTGTGAAAAATAAGAGTTGGTCTATTGTCCCATGTCCTTTCCTAAATCCATATTGTTCTTCTGGTAAGAGATTTCTTGTGTCGGGGTGGTAGGTGAGTCGTCTGAGTATAATTTTTTCCATTAATTTGCAGCAAATATTTGTTAGGGAGATAGGTCGGTAGTTTTTTGGGTCATCAGCAGATTTGTCAAGTTTTTTAATGGGAATTATTGTTGCATTTTTACAGTCTTGAGGCAATTTTCCAGTTTTCCAGGAGTTATTGAAAATATTAAGAAAGCTTTCTTTACCAATTTTGCCCAAGTTTGATATCATTCGGCCATGGATTCCATCTGGCCTAGGAGTCTTGTTTAGGTCAGTGTTTTCTAATGCATAAGCTAGCTCTTTCATATTGATTTTTTTCATGGAAAATATTATGAGTGCTGGTGACATTTTTTACAGTCATGAATAATCTTTCGGGCCTTTTTTCAACCTTGATTTTACTACTTATTTGATATGAATTACCTAAAAGATTGGCAGCAATTTTGTCATTAGTTGCTGGTGTACCATCTGTTTTCTTAATCATAGTTGTGTTTTCAGTTTGTGGCTGGACTCTGTCAATTTGTTTTGCCCAATTCCAAAGTTTTGTATTTGGGTTTCTTGGGTTCAGGTTTTCACAAGTTTGTTTCCATTTTTCCCTTTTCACATTTACGCATAATCTTTTTTTATTTTTGCAATCACAATGTTCAGTTCAGTTCTACAATATTTTTGGTTTTGGGTGCACTTTTTTTGTAGTTCATTTCTTTTAGTTATAAGTCTTTGAATATTTTTTGCCTGGTGTGTATAATTTGGAATCCATTTCTTAATATTACCTCTTGGTATTGAAACTTTGGCTGCTTTAATAATGGTGTTTTCGAAAGATATCATATTAGCATTTTTGAAGTTCCAGAATTTTTTTTTCTTAATTGAGCTAGTTTTGGTCTTGGTGCTAATTTCTATCAAATTAGGCAAATGATCACTTCCAAAACTTTTTAATATTTTCTATTTGCATTTGTGGAAAATGTCAGGATAGTAAAAACTTATATCAAGGGCTTGTGCAGTATTATAGCTTGTAGGAATGATGGGTAGGATTCCTATCATTTAAGCACATGAAGGCATTGTCGTCAAATATGTTTGATAGTATTTTGCCTCTTGGGTTTGGCGTAGAACATCCCCATAGTTGATGTTGGCATTAAGGTCACCTACAATAATAGTGTTGTCTGTAAGAAATTGAGCCATTGTTCCATCGTCAATAAATGTATTGTTTGGAGGGTGATACATATTGTATATGTGGATGGCTTTGTTTTGATTGAGGTAGACTTTGATACCTTGGGCTTCGAGGTCTAATGTGTTTGTAATATTAACGGCTATGTCCTCATAGTACAAATTCTTGATTAAAATTGCTAGGCCACGCCCTTCAACAGCATATACAGATGGATCTTCAGACCTTACCCTGAGTTATGGAGGGGCCGGAATTAACATAATACTGCAAGATGGAACAAACATCAAAATCAAAGAAGGAGCAGGACAGATTTCGTCAAACTTCACTTGTGAACTGACAGCTATCTGGAAAGCCCTTGATGTATGCCTTAACCAACCATCCCTGCATCAAGCAGAAGAAATTTTAATATACAGCGACTCCATATCCGCTCTAGAAGAAATTCAGAAGGGCAATACTAAAATCACACAGAAAATACACTCGTTACTTACCCAACTGGAACCATTGGAGAATAACTGCATTCTACAATGAATCCCTGCCCATGCTGGGATCAGGGGTAATGAAATGGCATTCGAATTGGCAAAGGAAGCCAGAAAGTTGAGCCAAAGGAAAGAACAAATGTCATTATTTGACGCTGATTCTTTGTCAAAATACAAGATAATATTAAACGAAAAAATAAGAAAAGATCAAGATGCGAAATAAACTGAGAGAAAAATGACAAAAACTATAACAAGACTTAGAACAAAACACTATAAAGAAATGACAATACATCCAGATGGCACAAGAACCTATAGGGCATGCAACAATTGTCCTGGTGTGGAACTTACACCTACCCACATATTCTTATAGCCAGCAATGGCCGCAGCCTTGCAAAAATTAGACATAGACCCTGAGCAGCAGCTTTACACACCTAAGATAGTGGACATTGCTGCTGCTGTGATGGAGATACATGGATACATCTGAGGCTCTTTATTGGACACGACAACAACAACGGCATTCCAGAGTAAAATAAATTATCAGAGATAGACACATATTTTTCAAATGAATTAAAATAAATATAATCGATACTGAGTGAGAGTTGAATTAAAAATATTAGAAATTTATTATCTTCGGAAACAAACCGTATCTAAAATATCAATTTTCTTTTTGCTACATGTTTTAATTTGCATTTACCTATTTTACATATCTCTGATTGTATTTGAAAATCGTTAACCAATTCTTCATACTTTTGGCGAAGTGGTGTTTTATTAATTTGTTATTTGACATTATTAGGGTTCTTTCCTGGTATTCAAAAAGGAAAAATACGTGTCGTTCAATTATATTTTTCAATTTATCAAACAATTTGGCCGCTGAATATCTGAATCTGGTAGAGCGCCATCTGGTGAATAAAATTGTAACTAAAATCAATTTCGAATTTTTCATTATTTGCCATAAAAAATCCCATTGCATCCTGAACACAATGGTGTTTACCGCATTGCTCTAGCGCAAATATTCACGGAGTTATTAATTTTTAAAATAGTGCGGGACTTTTGGATCACCCTGTATATAGATAATATAGCCCTTTATTGTAATTATTGATTATAATCACTGCATTAAGGGCAGACGTTGCCCTGCCTCTACGCACCTCTATATATATATAAATGGATGCCTGTATGTGTTTGTAATAAAGAATCTAGCATGTGCTGGGGAAAAATTAAAGATGAGTCATAAAGAATTGATGAAAAAATATATAGATTTTATTAATAGCAATATTTGAATGAATATCATATTGTATCATATGAAAACTAATCTATCGTAACGCGAGTGGATACACAATATTTTTGGTCCTCTCGTTTGGTGCGTAGATATATAGATATTTTGGCGTTCCAACTCGGGAGCAAGCGACGTAGAGTTGACCATGTGAAAAACATGGATTTCCTAAATGCAAACCGTCAACTCGCAGCGAATGTGAAGGGCAAATCAGTGGGGATCATTGGAATGCGCGGAATGAGCACATCCTCTCCTTTACATTTGCCACTGATTATCGTCGTTTCAATCACATTCGGCATCAACCTTTTTACGGAAAGTCTGGTTCCGTTGCACAACTTGGGTGTGTTGAGATTCCGAAGAAGCAATATTGGCGAGCCAACTTTCAACGACAATACATGCGGTGGCATTCCAGGAGGCTCCAATGAATTGAGAAATTCGACTGGATAATTGACAGCTTGGTCCTCTTCTGTGACTGTGTCAATAGATTTGTATTGCGTGACCGCTCCAGGAATTTTCAATTGAATCTTATGATTGATGCGATTGACGTCATCATTCTTCGGAGCTAAGATAGCTCGCTCGCAAAGCCAGTCGTGATTCTTGAAATTAGTGGCAATATCCGGGAAAACTACCTTTTAAAGATCTCCAATTGACGCCTGAAGTTGACAGAAGTTCGGTGGGAACGATATCTCGTGTGTTGCAGGATCAACCGGAATTTTGCCGTCGCCCATATTCAAAAGCTGCTTGGCAAATGTTTGTGCAGAAACATCTCCATGTAAATGCACACGCATATTGGTCGACAGTGTAATTTTCTTCACATGTCTCCAGAGAGCCGATTTCTTCAAGCATGCGTTCAGCTCATCTGCTGGTGTTGCTCTTGGAATGACAGGCGAAATTTGACGGAAATCACCAGCGAGCAGTATCAGAGCTCCACCCATTAGGCGTTGATTGCCTCGGAAATCGCGAAGAGTACGATCAAGTTCCTCAAGCGCTTTCTTGTGAGCCATCGTACATTCATCCCAAATGATGATTTGGCACGTTTTCAACACAGTGGCCATTCCTGATGTTTTTCCGATGTTGCAGAGAGGAACGTCGGCTATATTCAAATTCAATGGCAGCTTGAATGCCGAATGCGCCGTACGTCCTCCATCGAGCAGTGTTGCCGCAATTCCCGACGATGCCACAGCCAGAGCAATCTCATGTTTCATTCGAATTTCGGCGAGAATCAAATTGAGCAAAAATGTTCTCCCAGTTCCTCCTGGGGCATCAAGGAACAGAAGACCACCATTTCCGGTTCGCACATGCTCCGTGACTGTGTTGTACGCAAGGTTTTGTTCGTTTGTTAAGAGTATTTTCTGAGTCTCAACATAAACTTGCAGCGTATCAGCGTCGTATTGCATTTCTCGCAACATATCTCTGTCGACAGCATCATTTCTGCCACGCTCGGGTGAGATCAAGCCAAGCTGATTGAGGATTTTGTTGTTGATCGACAAACATATATCCTCAAGTGATATCAGCGCTTCATTGAAAATTTCATCCGAATTCTGCGCATTGGGGTTAGCACTACGTACACGGCGAAGTATGTCTTCGCTCATACTCTCTTTATGCTTCTCCCATAGGCCTTTTGGGTCTGAAGGCGAGCAGGTTGTCAAAATGATAGCAAACAGAGTTCGTATTTGCTTAGGATGACATGTTCCAGATGCTTCTGCCAGTGTGTTGTCCCAATGCTGATCATTTTCAAGCAGACCAAGCTTGAAGCATGCCTCTCTATATGTCTGACAGATTTGGCCGTTGACGGTTTTGATAGCTTCGAACGATTTCGGTCCTTTGACTACATGAAGCAGCATTCGAAAATAGTAGCATTCAGCATTGCTCTGATGGACAGTATACACTCGCCCCAATGCGCCAGTGGAAAACACCTGAACCATTGAAGAGTGCAGCATGCCTTGTTTTCTCCGTTGCCACTTCTTCGTTGACTGATTTCATGTGTAATACGTCGGAACCTCATGATACAGCAATGTTGCAGCGAATGTGTCACTGGCACACAATTGAAAAAATGCAGTCAACGTTGTATTGGGTGGATTTTCAGCTCGCTGGGCCGCGCTCTCTTCTGTGAAGTATACTCGTTGACCATTTTCCAAATGCACACTGAGATGGACGACAGCAGGAGAGCGTTCGTGGATGTCAAAGCCAAAGATTCGCCATACAGCTTTATTGCTGCTGATATAACGTCCCATTTGAAACTGGTCGATTTCATTGACGGGTGCATTTGGATTTTGAAGTCCAAAAACTGCCATATCACTGTTCTTATTCACGTATTTACAAATGTATTTGATCGATTTGACAGAATTGCAATACTCCACGTTGATATGCGCATCAAATGCTTTCGAGAGCAAAGGAGAGTAAGGCACAATCCACCGGTTATCAACCTCAAAATCAACGTGATTGAGTTTGATTGTTGCTGTGTGGCCACCATCCTCTGGTTTTCGTCGTCTGTACAGAGGATAACCGTCGCCACCAGTTTGTGTGTCATGCACCAGGTCTCTTGGATACTTTTTGGTGCATTTGCCGTCCTTTAAGCACGGTGAATGTGGGTTTTGCGCTCCACACGGTCCGTGAATCATATATTTCTTGATAATCTGGTACAATTCAGGATCTTCTTGTGGATCAGGCAGCTCAGCAGAAATGATATTATCGATTTGAGTTGGAAGAATTTTTTCCTCCAACCAAATCAAGATGTGAGCATGTGGAGTGCCTATTTTTTGCCATTCGATGGAATACATCCAGCAGCGTGTTGGACCGTATATATGGTTCTTAACGATGAGATCAATAAAACATTTCAATTTCTGTTTGAAAACTCTCGCTGTGAGGTCATGCCGATGAGATGACTGTTGGCCAGGCAGAAGTAGATTTTTGATTTCGGCCCATGCTGGATTGCAAGTGAATGTGAGGAAAAGATCTGGACGTCCATATGTGCGAACATAAGTCATAGCATCCTGAGCATATTCATGCATATGTCTCGGACTTCCAGCGTACGAAGCTGGAAGTATGACCATTTGCCCAATGTTCGCAGCAGCAACGGCTCCCTCATTCGCGATTGCATCTCGCAAATGAATGTATTGGTCAGCTCGAAGCTTTGACTGATTGAAGCGAATGTAGTTGAGACGTTCGCTTTCGACTTTGGCATACATGTCAACGATGAATTGTTGGAAAAGTTGACGACACTTCAGGATGTGGTTGGATTCTTGGGCTCGAATCATGATGCGATATGCATAGAAGTTCATACAGCTGACTTTTTTCATTGTCACGGCGCCTGAGATAGGATGAACTTGATACAGTTCGAGATGATATCCGTCTTCACCGCGCGGAAAAAGTATTGGATATTGAAGGGCGTCGTACGATCGGTGCGTTTCAGCAACACGTTGCTTGGTTCCATCTCGTCTGCAGATAACAATATCTCGTCGGGCGATCTCTGTACCGACAATCACAGCTGCTACTTCAGGAGTCATCGGAGCATTGAATCGTCGTTCATGCTCATTCGTCGGCGTCTTGTCTGCCCTGATGATGACTTTCATATCATCCGCTCGCACATTCTCTACTGCGGATTTGAAGTCTCGGACCAAACAGTTGTGCTCGTGGAATAGCGTTTGTAATTCAGCGATGATTGCCCGCCTTGTTGCTTCACTGAATGCGCATCGTCGATCAATCTCCTCCTCCACGTTGTCCATGAAATAAATCTGCAAAAACCTCGGATCTTCATTGGGTACTGGAAGAAGTGAACCAATCTGATGGTACACTTGCCCTTGCACTTTGAATGTGGGCTCGAAATTTCCAAAACGCTCAATATGCGTCGCTCCAAACGATGTCATTTGGAAGCATGAGTTGTACTTCCGAATATGCTGAAGGAAATGTTTCGACTCCCGAGTTGCTCCAGCTACGTATGTTAGAAGTGGCTGTGGCGGCTCAACCATCGGAGGCAAATTGACTTTCCCATTGGAGCAACACATCCCGGGCGTTTCCTTCTGAAACGTCAATGCATGACAGTGTAGACACAATTTATCCATTGGACCAATGACCAAATCTTGATGCATTTTGTAATCGTATTGTTTATCGTAGTTGAACGCAGCTTTTTTTAGAGCGATCCTCGTTCGTGATCGAGCCTGGCGTGAGCGTTGTGCCTCATGTCGTGCATCTCGCTCTTCGGGTGTTGCAGCAGCCCTTGAAGTAGACGCTCTGATTCGTTCGATTTCCCGTCGTGTGTCTCGCTGTTCGGGTGTTGCAGCAGCTCTTGAAGTAGACGCTCTGACTCGATCAATTTCCCGTCGTGTGTCTCGCTGTTCGGGTGTTGCAGCAGCTCTTAAAGTAGACGCTCTGACTCGATCAATTTCCCGTCGTGTGTCTCGCTCTTCGGGTGTTGCAGCAGCTCTACTGGCTGACACTTGCCGCGCATTTCTGGTTGATCTTCCAATGTTGTTCTTTTTTCGTGGCATTTCAAAAACGTCTTACAATTCAACGTTTGGTGACAAATGAGTCGTCCGAAGATAGAAGGCAATGACCTACAACGAAACAAAAATACATATTTTTACTATTCTATTCACATCTAGTGTAAGGGCGAGTAGATAAACAATATTTTCGGTTTGGTAATTTGGTATTTTAATGTAAAGAGGTCAAGAGGTGAACACAATTACAATGTAAATGATATTAAATTTCAAACGCACTCAGAAATTAGTAATCGATATTTGTTAATTTAATAATTCCGTAGGGAGAGAAACGCAAAAAAGCCGAAAATAACAGTTCAGAGTGATTCTTTGAAAGGCCAGTAAAGGTTTCAAATGTTTACTTTTATTCTTGGTAGCAGGTTAATCACATGTATGACAATTAGGACCTACTGAAACATAACACGGCAATTATCTTATCCTAATAATATTCTGTGCTAAATAATATAAAGTTGGACATATAATGTTAAAATTAAAAACAGCCCAAATTATGATAATCATCTTAAAAGTAATAAATATTGTGAAAAAATACGGATATATGTAGTGTTTTTTTTTTTTATATATTCTAATAGAACGTTCTCACAATTTTTGTTTCGGACCTAGGTTTGTTATAAATATTATTTAAAATTGTTTATGTTAATTTTTATTTTAAAAAGCCTACATTTTAAATATAATAATATTTATATAATCTAGCCCTTTATTGTAAATATTGATTATTGATTATAAACACTGCATTAATAAATGTCAGTGAACTTGTTTATATGTATTGTTTTTTGTTTTTGAGATATTCTAATAGAACGTTCTCACAATTTTTGTAAAATATTTATATATGCACAAACACAGAATTTAAAAATATGTCTTAATATTTGCTATAATTATTGTTATAAATATTATTTTAAAATAATTCGCCAGAAATCGTCCCGGTAGTATACTAAACAACTTCCCAAAGTTTCATGGCAAACATCTAAAATAAAATAATACTTTTAATACTTTGCTACAATATTAAAAAGAGGGGTGCTTAGGTGTTTAAAATGTAAAATGTGCTCTAAATAGTATTACATAGAGCCTTCATAACAAACTATATATAAAATAAACCAATTAAAATATAATAATGCTGTAAAAAAGACTTTGCTACAATAATATAAAAGAAATGAAAATAAAAAAAAGACACCCACGCTGAGCCTCGAACCTAGGTTTGTTATAAATATTATTTAAAAATTGTTTACGTTAATTTTTATTTTAAAAAGCCTACATCTATATATATATAAATGAATGTATGTGTGTCTGTTTGTTTGTTTGTTTGTTTGTCCTTTATGCCTGACCAAACCACTCATTGGATCGCCATGAAACTTTGGGAAGTTATTTAGTATAGTACTGGGAAGGTTTCTAGCAAATAAAATTTTTGAAATAACTTTTCGCCTAGAAATAATCAAGATAAATATTCTAATTGATCTGTTATAATTCAACAATCTGCTCTAAATATTATCATGATGATACGATGATTTTGTAATGTAGAAAATTAGGAAAGACAAAATTCAGGATGACACGGCAATTTATTTGAGACAAGAATAATGATACAATTCAAAGGCAAGATACTATTCCTTTAACTTCCAATTACCGAGGGAACCAATTAATATTGATTTTATTCAACTTATCGAGTATTTTTCAAAGGACCGGGAAAAAATGTTCACTTTATCGAGAGATTCGTTAAACAAACCTTTACTCGGGTAAAACCCGGGCGAAGCCGGGTACATCCATACAAGAATAATGATACAATTCCAAGGCAAGATACTATTCCTTTAACTTCCAATTACCGAGGGAACCAATTAATATTGATTTTATTCAACTTATCGAGTATTTTTCAAGGGACCGGGAAAAAAATGTTCACTTTATCGAGAGATTCGTTAGACAAACTTTTACTCGGGTAAAACCCGGGCGAAGCCGGGTACGTCCGCTAGTTTTAAATAAAATAATATTTTTAATAATTTGCTAAAATAATATAAAAGAAATGAAAAAAAAAACACCCACGCTGAGCCTCGAACCTAGGTTGTGGGGGTACGAAGCTGTGTACCTAACCTATAGGCTAAGCTTGACGTTACAAATACGCTCATGCGAGGCTATTTCAGGCCATACGCCTGCCGCGAGGGGGCGCTGATTGCGAGTAAATTTACGTTTTATTGTAAATAAAAATGCAACGAAAGGTTATTTCTAAAGAATAATTAGCCAGAAACCATCCCGGTAGTATACTAAACAACTTCCCAAAGTTTCATCACGATCGGTTGAGCGATGTAGACGATTATCAATTACGAACGGACCAACAAACATTCATTTTTATATATATAGATTATTAATATTAATAATAAGTATATGTTGTAAAAAATTAATATGTTAATATACACTAGATATTCATATGTACCATTATTATAAAGGTGTAACAGCCCCAAAATGTAGATAAAATTAACGCCCCAGCTTACTACCGCTGTACTACAAAATGTAATACAAAACAAAGCAATAAAGTATTTTGAGAGACCGCTGCACCCAAGACAAGACAATGTTCTGAGGCTAAACGCCAAGTTACCAAGCAAATCATGGGAGATCTGCCGATGCACCGAATTGTGAAATCAAATCCGTTCACTAAAACTGGAATCGACTTTGCAGGACCGTTTTTGATTAAACCAAACATCAAAAGATCCAAAGTAAAATTAAAATCATATGTTTCTTTATTTGTATGTTTCTGCACAAAAGCAGTTCATATAGAAATTGTATCAGACCTATCTTCAGCGGCTTTCCTCGCAGCACTCAAGCGGTTTATTTCTCGTCAAGGAAAACCTTCTGATATATTTAGTGATAACGGGACCAACTTTAGGGGAGCTAACAACATTCTCCGAAAGCAGTTTGGTATATTGAAAGCTTCAACAATTCAAAAATTCATATCTAATGAACGAATCAACTGGCATTTTATACCTCCTTCCGCCCCAAATTTCGGAGGTATCTGGGAGGCTGGAATAAAATCCTTCAAATTTCATTTTCTCAGATGCTTAAAGTCTCAGATACTCACATTTGAAGAGCTGAGTACTCTGACAACTCAAATAGAAGCTTGTTTAAATTCGCGACCTATTTGTCCTCTAAGTTCAGATTCAGACGATTTTAATCCTCTTACACCAGGACACTTCTTAATCGGGAGACCCTTAACTGCCCCTACAGAATCTAATGATGATGATGATGTTCCGATAAACTACCTCGATCGCTGGAGCCTAAATCAAAAAATTAAAAATGTATTTTGGAAACGTTGGAATTGAGAATACCTCAACAATTTGCAACAACGCCTAAAATGGCAAAAATCCTCACCCAACATTAAGGAAGGTGACCTCATCTTGCTCAAGGATACCATATCACCAGCAGCAATGTATTGGAGTCTTGGTCGCATCACCAAAGTTTTTCCGGGAGCGGACGGAAAGTTCGAGTCGTCGAGGTGAAGACCAAGCACCAAGAACGCCTTACTAGAACTGTCTCTAAAATAGTACCATTACCTTTTGCTGGGGACTAAGTTAGTCCACCGGGGTAGAGTATGTTAGGTTTTTATTATTATTATTTTTTTTTATTAATTAATTATAATTCATATTCATAGAATTTTGTTGTTACTTATCATCATTCTTTTTTTTTTTTTTTCTTCTTCTGTTTTCTTTTGTGTTATAAATACAACTAAATCGCAATAAATCGTTGTGTAATTCTCTTTTGTTGTCTGAAATAAATCAATTGAATCGAATTGAGTCAGCTCGTTCTTTCTAGAAGAAACTTCAAAGAAAACGTGCTAACACCAAGAATTAGTTGAAAGGTACAACCTCCAAAAAGCGAAACCTACCTTCACTCCCATGGAAAGCGGATACCCCGGTAAATCTGATGTAAAACTTCTACCAAATAATGTCCAATACCAACATCTGATAGGCTCACTATTGTACCTAAGCGTAGTATCCAGACCAGATATCGCAGCTCCAGTCTGCATATTCAGCAGCAGAAACCAGAACCCTAGAAATTGTGACTTGAATGCAGCCAAAAGAATCGTCAGATATCTAAAAACTACTAAAGAACTCGAGCTACGCATACCCAACTAAAAATCTCTCACACTGGAAGCATACAGTGATGCCACATGGGCAAGCTACAACACCGATTGAAAATCACTAAGCGGAAACTTGTTCCTACTAGGATCAACCCTCATCTCATGGATGACTGGGAAACAAGGTTGCGTATCTCTCTCCTTCACCGAAGCGGAACTAATCTCCGCAGCTGAAGTTTCACAAGAACTTTTGTGGCTTCTCGACTTGCTGAAGGATCGCGAACTGGAACAGAAAGCTCCAATCTACTTCCACCAAAACAATCAATCATGTCTCAAGATATGTTCATCCGAAAAATTGTCTTCCAGAACCAAGCACATCGAAACAAAGATCCATCACGTGAAAATGACCTACTGCCCGACAGGCGACATGAAGGCGGACATCCTGACCAAGTCGCTACCAAGGCCGACATTCGAGAAGTAATGTAACAACCTCGTGACGTCTCCACATTCATGCCTGGGATTGTTGGAAACTGAATGCTACGACTACAGCTAGCGCCATACTGGCCATATCATCACCACTATAGTTTGTTTATTTCTTCTCACCTATCTATATACTGTAAATGTGTTCGCATTTTTAACTTTATTTTCCTAAATGCATAATAAAGGTTATTATCTTATAATCATCAACGGACTCATGCCTTCATACAAGCTGTAAATACTTAAATCTTACAACAATTTCATTATTCTTGAATCGCCTGAGTGCTCCAATATTGTGTGATAGAGGATTTATAAATTTTGAAGTTTTTTATAGAATCTTGTTTTAGAATTGGCAGAGGATGTCTAAAATTATAACAAGGCATGAGAATAATTCTAACAAGTTATGTATAAAACAAAAAAGGGGGCCCTGGTTCACACTCTTTAATTAAACTTATTAGGTAATGCGAGCCAGCTTTTTAGCTCAAAAACTCGTTCGTTGTACATAACTTAATAAAAATAGATTGCTAAAATATTTTAGGACAATCTTCTTTATTAATATTGTTCCAGGTATAAAAACAGAATTATCCATTGCAATATCAAAGCGGTAGGGTTGATACAACTGGTGGAACCGCCTCTTGGGTTGACCATTGATGAGCCAGGCCCTTACTATAGTTTTCCATTATAGTAAGAAAAATCAACGGGCTTTTATTTTTAAAAGAAAATCATCGTGGTATATGGTTTAATTTCCTGTATTAAACTAGCATGCTCCCTTATGTTTGTCCCCGCTGATCAGTGTACTTACGTCCCCGCAGAATCTGGCAATCCGAACAGCGCCGTCGTACACCTCCAGGTAGTTGGTGTCGCAGCCCCGACGTGACGAGAGCATCACCGAGTCTAGGTGTAGAGTGAGGGTATGGGAAGGCCCCACAGAAATATTCCAGGTGCAGGCCTCGGTGCTGTTGTAAGGATGGGGGTAGTTGGGGCTGGAGAAAGCCCCCTCCACGCCGGTGAACTGGCCGCCACAGCCAGGCATGGCGCTGTAAGTGGAGGAGAAGGTTGTCAGGTAGCGGACTTGGTTGGTTTTGTACGTGACTCGGAGGAAGAGCACATTGCCCATGGTGAAGACCGGGTTGGGGAGTCCTGCCCCGCAGAACTGGCCCAGCAGTCGGCCCGAAGAGTTCCTTCCAGCGTATACCTGTGGCAGCCCCAGTCCTGTGACGGTCGATAAATTAGGAATAGAATGACGGAAAAGTCTTTAATTTCTCTCTCTTTGTACATCTTCACAAAGTTTATTTTTATTCATAACTTATTTATGTAGCAAAATTTATTTATTTATCCTAAAGAGGGCCTCTCGGGAGACCAGGAATGTGTATATTTAATGTATATACATTGGTCTACCATTGTATGCCACGGCCTTGATTGTCTGAATTATAATAGGAGGTGGGGTCTAGAGAAGGACAAGAGATTTTAAAAACTCTCGATAAATGATAATATATTTTAATTTCAAAGCTGTGGTTTATTAAATTCTTGCAATAAAAGGGTACGGACCCTGAAGCTTCCAGCGGAGTCACAGGAGATAGTTCCTCCTGGCTGGTAGGACGCCACGACATAGAAGTCCTTGAAGTAGAGGGACAACTTGGTGTTTGGGGAGGTCTGAATGACAGTGTCACAATGGGTCAGGCTGGCATCCACAGCGCTTCTGGGGTAGGTGGGGCTGGTGAGCATGCCGCTGTCTTGGGTGAGGTTGGTATTACAGCCTGCGTCACAACTCAGCCTGAGTCATAGGTAACATATGTATGTCTATTGATTATTCTGAGAATACTAATATAAAGCATTACTCTCTTTAGTTATAAATATGATATTACTAGCCGAATGACCCGGGCAACGCCCGGGTTTTACCCGATTAAATGCTTTTATTCATATACTATTCGTTACAATTATAAATTGGCGCCGTGGATGTCATTCTTGTGAAACGTCTCGCTCCAAACTTTGTGTCTGAGAAGCGATATTTTTATAAAGAGATGATCTGGCTTTGTGTCTTCTGCTCGAATGAATGTTTTTCAGTTAGAATGTTGTTCCTGCATACTAAAAATGAACTGGCTTCACCCGTGGTCTCTGCTTTTTGGAATTTTTCCGGATATAATTTTGTATCTGATAATCAAATATGATACTGCATTATTGTCATCATCATTTTCTGAATAAAAAACAACTATTTTTTCCCAGAACCTGTCAATTTATTTTTCTTGACTAAAAATCCTAAAAATATCTCTTCCAGATTTTTCTCTATGTCCTGTTAAAACACGTTTTACATGTCCATTAGGTCAGCTGATATTACCTCTCATCTTCACCGCTAGAGGCGCTGCTTGCGAGCGAAAGGGCAAATTTGCAACGCAATTTGCAAATAACTTGTATACATACTTGTATACTTGTGTACATAGACCATGAATCTGTACATAGACAGGAAAAGCACATATATTTTAATAATATAAATAACTTTTAAAAATTGTAAAAAAAAATGCATCGGCCGGGAATCGAACCCAGGGCGCCCGCGTGACAGGCGAGCATTCTACCACTGAACCACCGATTTCTATAAATAAATGGCCATATTTGGGTATTTATTCCATTCACAAAAGCAAACGGTGACAGAAGTGTTGATTAATTGTTGATTGATGACTCAGATACTTGTATATTTTAATAGCCTGTGTTAGACACATCTCTCTATAAATCTAGTGAACCTGAGTCAAATGTAAAGGTTCTGACTATATATACAGTATAACCCCTCTATAATGAACCCCAATGGGACAGAGCATTTGTTTCACTATATATACGGTTCACTATAGTCACAGTTTGGCTATTTCTTTCTTTTTTTTTTTTTACTTTTCAAAATTTTGATGGTATAATTAAAGGATAGCCATACACAGAGAAAAAAAGCTGCCATTAATAGTGGTCACTTTGTTTTAATTCCCTAAATTCACCTATTTCTTTACATTAATGCTGAGTACCAAAAGAAGTCATTTGTTAATAGATTGTTCTTATCATTAGCATGCATTTTTAAATATGGTGAGGTATCCAGTCGACTCAATCTATGGTGTGCGATTCTGTCGACTCTCGCTATACTGTGTTAACCGAGAGCAACAGTCAGGATGTGGAGAGTTTTCCAGTACCTCTCTGCACCTTGGAAGACCTTTAATAGTTCTCACAGGGTACAGGCAGTCGTGGTCGAGGCAGTGTGGAATACTTGGGAATGTCCATCACAAAAAAAAAAAAAAACGAAGAGACACAGTTGTACTAGGAAAGTTCCGTGAACAGATAAAAGTCGAGCTAGGAGCAAGATGGAGATTTAAGAGTTCTTACTATTCTACATGGTCGAGGAGGTGGACCATGGGCACATCTGACGAGGGCTCCCGCTGATGGTGAAGTGACTGTATATTTCCGCGAATTGACAGCTTTATATATCTTTGCCGAGAGAGGAAGTATTGGATTTCAGCGGATGCTATAAGGGCGTGGATAGGAAGAGATATTGTACACTCTGGCAATGCCCTGAGATCTTTCCATCTTTAGGACTCGTTGGACTTCTATCTCAATTTCTTGCTTTAGCTCAACACTTAATCCATTACAGAGTTTTATTTATTTATCCTCAGTTTGTACAAAGTACATTGCATATGATGATGTAATGACACATGTCAACCATGCGTATAATTATTTATAGATGTGTTTCTATTATACAGCATGAAAATCTTGTTATATTATACACAATATAAGGTTGTTGGTTCAAATTACCATAGATTGGCCCCGGGAGTGAAAGGGTTTATCCGGGTTTAAACGGGTAAAGCCTCTCTAGCACAGGTAAATAATTAAAATTTCTTTTAATTAATTTAAACTGTGGGATCAAAAGGGCTATAACGCGATTTTTTGTTTGGAAGTCTCTGAAAATAATAAAAATAAAACTTAAGTTTAATCAAAAAGTTATAATATTGATTATATAAAAGTGAAATTTAGATAAAACCTTTGTTTGATTAACAGAAAAAAAAAGATGATTGATATAAAACGATGATAAAATGAAAAAAATGTCATTCTAAGAGAAAATTGACGAGCGTTGGAAAGTGTTAGGGGTTAAAGAATATGCAACTGTAAATATTACACATGCAACCAAATAATCAGATGCAGGTGCAAAGCGAGGATATAGACTTGAGGGTCTTCCTAGGCAATGTTTCACTTTCGTTCCTATATAAGGGTTACAGAGCGTTGTCACAATTTGAGATTTATTGGGTTAAAAGTTTTTGAAAATAAAGTTGTTCATTAATATGATTAAAAGGAGTGGTAGAGCAATGCGATAGGTAGAATTGTTGTAGCGACAGTAGGTGATCTAACTTCACTTGATATCAAAGGTTTATTGTGGTCCGCTAGAGCTTAAATAAAAAGTTGAAAGTTGTGAACGCTTTGTGCATGCGTTGGTGATTGTGCTCTGCGTATGATTGAAATAAACTCTTGAAACGTGTTCAGGCCAGAACTTGGGATTTTTAAATCTGGGGAACTGTGTTTAAAGAGTTTGTTGAAATTACGAAATAAAAAAAATGGCCAAGCAGTGCTGTCGTTTTTCTACGATGAAGTGAAGCAGTGGCTGAAATAGATAGTGAAGTAGTGAAGTGGTTAGAGAATATGATTGTTGTAAGCGATTTCTGTATGCCCGATAGTTATTGATAAACATTAACATATTATAAAGGTATAGACACAAATATAAAATGAATGAAAATATAGTAATATGTTTGTGGGTGAATACATTTAAGTGGACAAAATCAAACATGTAATATATAGAAGTAATAATAATAATGAATTAAAATGATTTTTGAAAACATTTAAATATTTTGTAATACTAAAATAATATTATTAAAACAACCTAGCATTGATTAAAGTTTTTTTATTATTTCAGAATGATATTGGTTCAAAAATTGATTATATAATTGAAAGGTAAAAATAAATATAATATTAAAAGATTTATTTAAATAAAATTTAATTAAAGGTTTTGATGATTATATAAATGTTGGATAGTGGAATTGGACAAAAGGTATTTCTCTTGAAGATAATATATCTGTGGCGTGTAACTAAATCATATCCCTTTGGTAAACATCGGTGTTTTTTTGACACTCTGAAGATGGGAATATGTGAAATGATCTTTTCGTTTGTCCAAAATGATGATATGTAGAGAACGATTTCTCTTTTGCGTTTTAAAGTATAGAATGGTGATTGTTAATTAATATTTTCTTATAATTAGTGAGGTAACGTTGGTGATATACAACTGTTTGGCAGTTGTACATTTTTTTTCTAGTGGTTGAATAATAAAAATTGTTTAGACGCTTTGTTTTTATGAGCACAGTGAAATATAATTGTAAAATCAAATGTATTGTACCAATAATAAATTCTGATGCGCTGTGTAGATTGTATAAATCGAAATTTCAGAAGCGCAATTCATTGGCTGGGTTGGTTACTAAAATGATCTATTGTGTTATCAATTTAACATGTAAAATGTTTAATATGTGTTGTGTGATGTGTGGTTAAGGATCTTGTGAGATTTGTGGAGTAAATATAAATGGTTGGTGTGAAATACGTGTTAAAAATTTAAGATGGCGGTCATTAACATCTGCCTTGAGCGGGGAGAGAGGATATTGTCCAACATTGTCCAAAGATAGTAGCGACTTGAGGGAATGGCGTCATAAAGGGCGTTCACTTCCTGCCTTTCTCGGATATCGTCAGGGTTCTATTTCTGGGATGGCCACTTGTTCGGGGTGTTTGTTCGATTTGTCATCTACTTGAAACTGACTTTATCTCTCTTCTTTTGTTGAGATTGGAAATTTTCTATTATAATTGAAAGATATGGTTTTCTCAGTGTTCTTAATTGGTTGTGTTTCGAAGTTGGTGTAGACTTAGTAAAAATGTTCTTTACGGTGATTAGGTCAGATGTGTGAAAGGTGTGACTTTCGACGCGGACACGCTTTGGGGTGAGATGTGTCTCAGACATGAAGGCGTCTTTGGCCTGAAAAGTGAAATATTTTGCTCTGTTGCCTTGTGACACTTGGGAAGTGAATTGAATGGAAAGGTGCAACGTGATGTCATAGTTTTGGTACAGAATCTAACCTGATTCACCATGAATAACAAGTTTACTAGAGTCATGGGTGGTGGTTGTACGAACACGTATCGAGAATTTCAGACTGTAAGGGGATGTGGCACGATTAATGTGAAAAATTTAATTGCGCGTTTAGTGGACGATATGGAGCTTGTGTGGCTCGAAATTGGATTTGATTGTGAAGTCGCGCACTAATAATTGTTGCCAATTGGAGTAAGTGATGTGTGAAGGTATTGTAAAGTTTGTTAAAAGAGAAATGTATTTATGCATGTAAAATGAAGAGATGAGGGAGTGTAACTTTGTTCGAATTTAATAGTGGTTATAAGTGTTGCGGGCGATGACCTAATTTAGCTACTGGCGGGGAATTGTACGATATCTTTATTTTAAATTTGTTTTGGGGAAGGCGGTTGCTATGTTTTTGAGATCTTGCCTCTCAGGAGAGAAATCACAGGAGATTTCTGAAATTAAAAAATGTGTGTCACCTATGGTAATTTATATTTAAAATTTGATTTTTTATCGTTGATTATGGTAGCGCGAGAATTATCGTTATAAAAGGCAATGCCGTGATTGTGACAAATAATTTGAATTTGGGCGTTTACATAAAATGGTGAACATGACAATGATTTTTGCAAAAAATTTAGGTATTTGATTAAGAAAAGTGGTTTGGTATAAAGATAAAATATTTAAAAAAAAAACAATGGTGAGTCTAGAATTATTATATAATGAGGATTTAAAAAAATATATTAATGATGATTTTTTTTAAGTTGTAGATTTGGATAATGCCATTTTAAATAAAATTAAGAACAACATGTAAGATTAGTAAATTTGTAAAAATGTGTGATTAGCGAAATTTTTAAAAGTAAATTTGAAAGCAATGAATTAAAATTTATAATTTGATTAAAAATAAAGCAAAAATTGATAAATGAGAGTGGAAAATATTTAAAAATTTAATTAAAATGTTATTTAAAAAAAGGAGAAATTGAAATTAAAATGCTCAAAGTGAAAATAAACACAAAATTATGGGGAATCAAGTTGTGAGTTTGAGGATTAAGTTATGTAGGTTTTTGAAAACTTACAGTTTTGATGAAAGTTCAGTCAGGAGACTTGGTCTTGATTGTCGTCCTGCTGACTTGGAAGGCGCTCCTTGTAGGGCTTGTGGAAACTTGTAGCATCCGTAAAGTTGATTGCGGCTTGTCGCCTTGGGAATTGTCTAAATGTCAGGCCGAAGATGAAAACTTTTCACCGGGTTTGCGCCACTCCGATCCTCGTTTTCCATGTCTTGCGGGATTTTCGGCCTTTTAATTGGGGAATTGTCAGCATGCTCCAGACGTTGGCGATCCGTGTTAGTGTGTCTGCGGTGGTCCCTTTGAATGGCGTTTCCTCCTCAAATAACGTTTCTTGTATGGGGAGAGATTTATCGGTCGCATCGTTGGAATGGCGGCGGGCTTGTTCCTCCAAATTTGCTCTTTCTCGCTTCTATCTGGACAGGCTTCTTACCTTCTTCGATGTGTCATCCTTCGTTTTGGTCATCCGGTCTACTAAAATGGTGATGAGGTATACTGTCGACTTAATCTATGGTGTGCTATCCTGTTGAATCTCGCTATACTGTGTTAACCAGGAGGAACAGCAGGATGTGGAGAGTTTTCCACTACATCTCTGCGCTTTGGAAGACCTTTAACAGTTCTCACAGGGTACAGGCAGTCGTGGTCGAGGCAGAGTGGAAGACTTGAGAATGTCCATCACAAAAAAAAAAACGAAGAGACACCGTTGTACTAGGAAAGTTCCGTGAACAGATAAAAGTCAAGCTAGGAGCAAGATGGAGATTTGAGATTTCTTACTGTTTTACATGGTCGATGAGATGGACCTTGGGCACATCTGACGAGGACTCCCGCTGATGGTGAAGTGACTGTATATTTCCGCGATTTGATAACTTTATATATCTTTGTCGAGAGTGGAAGTATTGGATTTAAGCGGATGCTATAAAGGCGTGGATAGGAAGAGATATTGTACACTCTGGCAATGCCCTGAGATCTTTCCATCTTTAGGCCTCGTTGGACTTCTATCTCAATTTCTTGCTTTAGCTCAACACTTAATCCATTACAGAGTTTTATTTATTTATCCTCATTTTGTACAAAGTACATTGCATATTATGATGTAATGACACATGCCAATCATGCGTATATTTATTTATAGATGTGTTTCTATTATACAACATGAAAATCTTGTTATATTATACACAATATAAGGTTGTTGGTTTGAATAACCAAATATATTGTAACAAAGTATTTATTAAGTTTATTATTTTTCATTAACAGAGTGATCATTTTACATTAATATTTTGCTACTTTGTAAATTTCCCTCGTGGCTTATATTTTTTTCAATGAATGAAAGGAAGAAAAAATTGCAACGAGTTTCTTCATTCTAAATGTTGGCGAGCTTCCAGGCGTTAGCCTATCTTCGGCCGATTTCGCAAAAAAAAAATATATATATATATATACAAATAACACAAAATCTAAACTATATATAAGGTGTAGAACTAATCCTACCGGAAGTAAATTAAACAAATTGTAATAAAATATATTGTACACAACGATACATGCAAATATGCCGAAAACTTTAAATTAAAAATAAATTCTAAAAATTAAAAATAAATTCTAAAACTATAAAATTTGAGATACGCTAAAATTGCATAAAAAGGACTAAAATAAGTCTTGGCAATTACAATAAGGCAAAAATAAACAAACCGATTATGTATTTAAACAACTAACATAATTCTATTCCAACTCTCCGGGTGAGAAACCATGAATTTAGCTATGGGATATATGAAGGTACTGCTGCGGTATATCGATCCTTCTATTAATGCTCTTTTTATCGTTCGAAATCAAGGATTCAAGAATAAGTCTATTATATTTAGAGAATATATTCCGGAAGTAACACTTGACATCTTGTAAGTTAAAATGATGGCCAGTAGAATCCTCATGTTGATAAATAAGGGATCTGCTATCTTGGTTCCTTACGTTCCTGATATGTTCTTTAACTCTGGTGCCGACTGTTCGGCCGGTTTCCCCCACGTAAGAAGCGGTACATTGTTGGCAAGATAATGAATAAACTGCATTTTGTTGGTCACTCGGTTCTGTCTTAACCTGAGATTTCGTAATTGGATGTCTGACTATTTGGGCGATGGATCGAGAGCCTACAAAAATAGGCCTAATCTCAAATTTCTTCAATACCTCTGCTAGCCTTTGATTAGTAGGGGAATACTGCAAATAGCAATTAGATCGATATACCTGCCGGTTTTGGGGAGGGAACCCGTTATAAGTGTGTTTCATCACAAATGAGGCTGGGAATCCATATCTCTGGAGGTTTCGGATGATGTTGCTCATTTCAATCTTTTTGAAGCCTGGTAGGGAGCAATGCGTGATAATTCTTTCTGTCAATGTTTTAACTATGGAAATTTTGTGACTTATGGGGCCAAATGAGTTGAAATTGAGGTATGACGGCTCTATTCCTTTCTTATAATAAACGGTGGAATGGAATTTGTGTTCGGTTCTGAGGATGAGTATGTCCAAATAAGGTAAGGCAGCCTCAGTTTCTGTCTCCATAGTAAATTTTATTTGGGGTTGTAACTGTTCAGAGTGTTTAAAATCAGGTAACCCTTGTCTTCTTCAAACTCGCAAAAGATGTCGTCGTCAATATAGCGGTGCCATCTTTTTATGCCAAGGTGTTTGAAGGTAGTGATCCACTTGTTTATTTTGAGTTTGGGGAACAGGGAAAGTCATTTGGTACGATGTCTGGTGAATAGGGTGGTTGAGGTAGGATTTCTGTCCCGTTTTTCGCCAAAAAACTCGTCACCAAGTGCGCTGTGTGAGGGCGGGCATTGTCATGGTGTAGGATCCAGTCACCATTAGTCCATTTTTCTGGCCTTTTTTTTCGAATCGCTTCCCTTAGACGGCGAAGAATGCTCAAATACATATTCTTAATAACTGTTTGGCCTGCGGGAAGATACTCGTGATGAACAATGCCCTTGTTATCCAAAAAAGCGACCAGCAACACCTTATTTCTGGATTTCAATATCCTGGATTTTTTGGGTCTAGGCTCACCCTGACCTCTCCACTTGGCAGATTGACGCTTGGTTTCAGGGTCATAGCCATAGACCCATGTCTCATCGCCTGTGATTATCTTGTCTTTCCATTCCGGATCCGTTCTTGTCAATTTAAACATGTCTTAACAGGTTGCAAGCCGACACAGATTTTGCTCATTAGTGAGGAATCTTGGGATGCATTTTGCAGGAGTCTTTTTGAGCTTCAAATCTTCGGTTACGATCTTTCCAATCGTTGTTTTAGAGATGCCTGTGTCTTGCTCTAGCTCCAGCAAAGTGGTTCGAGGATTTTCTTTTATCAAATCGGTGATTTTTTGCACATTTTATCAGTACTTTGAAATTTTTGGGCGCCCTTGACGAGGAGCATCTTCAATGGAAATTCGGCCAGCTTTAAATCTAGAATGCCATTCAAAAACAGTGGTTTTCTTTGGGGCGTCATTGGGGAATGCTTTATTAAGCATTTCAAAAGTTTCGGTTGCTAATATTTGAAGTTTCACACAAAATTCTATGCAAATCCTCTGCTTTAATTTTTTTCCATCGTAAAATCGCCGCAGCGCTAAGTGTGACCTTTAAATAAATTAGAATTACCTTGGCGCGCGCGCACCTACCGACTCGATATTGTTACCACCGTGTTGCCAGATATCTTTTTCTAAAATAAACAGTCAAATTTATTTACATTTTCCATTTATTTATTTTTTATGGACCCAGTCCGGGAACTTATGGGACATACCTTGTATAACAAGATTTTCATGTTTTTTTAATAGAGACACATCTATAAATAAGTATACGCATGATTGACATGTGTCATTACATCACTATATGTAATAATGTACTTTGTACAACTGAGGATAATTAAATAAAACTCTGTAATATATTGGGAGCTTAGCTAAAATAAAGAGATTGAGATATAAGTCCAACAACGAGGCATAACTGTCAGGTCGTTGTAATCAGGTCATTGACAGAGTGTAAAATATCGCTTCCGCACCACGCTCTTGTTAGACCCGCTGAAAATCAATACTTCCTCTCTCGGCAAAGATATAAAAGACCTCAGTCCTAGCCGAAAATATAGTCACTTCACCATCAGCGGGCGCCCTTGTCGTTTGTCACCAAGGTCCATTTCATCGATCATGTAGACCAGTAAGAACTCTTCTATCTCCATCTTTCGCTCCTAGCTCGACTTTTATCTGTTCACGGAACGTTCCTAATACAACTGTGTCTCTTCGTTTTTGTGTGAACATTCCCAAACTTTCCACTCTGCCTCGACCACGACTGACTGTACTCTGTGAGAACTGCTAAAGGTCTTCCAAGGTGCAGAGAGGTATTGGAAAACTCTCCACGCCCTGACTATCGCTCTCGGGTACTACAGGTACGCCCCTCTCGGTTACCACACCACAGCGAGAGACCCTCGGTTATCACATATATACATATGGTAATTTAAACCAACAACCCCATATTGTATATAACTTATTACAAGATTTTCATGTTGTATAATAGAAACACATCTGTAAATGATTATACGCATGATAAACATGTGTCATTACATCATCATATGTAATGTACTTTGTACAAACTGAGGATGAATAAATAAAACTCTGTAATAGATTAAGAGTTGAGCTGAAGCAAGAGATAGAAGTCAGAAACGTCTAAAATCGAGATAGATGGAAGTCACAAAACAACATCTAAAGATAGAATGGAAACTGTCAGGATGGCGCCAGTTTAGAATTTCACCAGACGATCCACGCCCCTCTCACATCTGGTGAAATACAATACCCCATTTCTCAGAAAAGGTATATAAAGCCTCCGTCATAGCCAAAAATACGGTCTCTTCACCATCTACGTGAGCCCTCGTCGGTTGTACCCCAGGTCCACCTCATCCACCATGTAGACCAGTAAGAACTCTTCTATATCCATCTTTCGCTCCTAGCTCAACTTTTATCTGATCAAGGAACTTTCTTAGTGCAACTGTGTCTTCGTTTTTTGTGTGGACATTCCCAAGCTTTCCACTCTGCCTCGACCACGACTGCCTGTACTTTGTGAGAACTGTTAAAGGTCTTACAAGGTGCAGAGAGGTACTGGAAAACTCCCCATCCTGACTGTTCCTCCCGGTCAACACAGTATAGCGAGAGTTGACAGGGATTCACACCATAGTTTAAGTCGACTGGATACCTCACCACATTTTTAGTCGACAGGATTCTACAAGGGCCGCTAACAACAGAACCACATCACAAACATATATATAGGTGAAAGTAAAGTTTAAAAAATTAAACAAAAGAGAATTAGGTGAGGCCGTGATATGAGAAAATAGGTAAATCCTGACCGCAAAAATGATGAATTTTACATGGCAGAGGGCGATCTAGCGGAATAAATAACAACTAAACGTTGATTTCTGCTTGTTCCATGATATTTGGCTGACACATTCTCTTAATAAATCAAGGAAATCCAACCACAAATGCGTTTTGGGCTGTTTGCCTACATTAGCATGATGTAGGTTATACATCAACAACCAAAATTTGGTCCAAGAGGTTTCATGAGAAATCGAGAAATATGGTTATAGGTGGTTGAGTTAATAGAAGGGCAAAAATAGTACCTGGGAAGCGGAAAGTAAAGGAAAATCCACGAGGACGAGGGACTCCTTCTGGAAGATTCCCAGGTAGGAGTGTGAACTGGGCCCCAGAATGGAGGATGAGGGGGTGTGAGGGGGCGGTGTCACAGAGGTGAAGGGATGAGGCGCTCTGGAGGTTGTTGTTGTACTGCACACCACACCCTCCTTTATATTCATATAAATACAACTAGATTAATGTTTCTTTTTTTCAATAAAAAAAAATTTCTAATTCCCTTACTGCAATGATACATCTCGGAAAATCCTAAACAGTACGTTATTTTTTAGACAAAGGAAACTTGAAACGCACTATACAGAATCTCCGATCGGTTCCTTGTGTAAATAACTATTAAGAGGATCGGGGAGCAGGCGGAATTTCTAAAAGAAGAAAGGTTCAGGGATTTCAAGAACAGAGAGGAAATTTCAATCTGATTTTGTACGCTAGTTGGACATAAACACAACGTAATAAGACCAAATCTAGATAAATAAATAGTGTTTGACGTTTCGGTAAAAGCGTTATTACCATCTTCAGACGAAAGTACTGAATGAGAAAATACATCACAGCATGTTTAAATAGTTACTGTTATCAGATGTGTAAAATAGTTACTGTTATCAGATGTATTGTCTTCTCTTAAATCTGGAAAAAAATAAAGACAATGCAAAGTCCTGATAGCTTGACCTGAACTAAAAGTTCCTAGCTTTACAGTAATGCTGGATACTGACCCGAAAATTATAAAAGGATAAATCAGTATCTTTGCCGCAGAGATCGTTAGAAGTTGAGTCACAACGGTGGATGACGAGGCCTAAGTAGAAAAAAATAGTCCACCTAACGTCCTTTCACCTATTCTGAACTATATTTTATTAAAAACACGGTAAATTTATACATTTAAGAAAATTTATACAATAACAATATTTACATAACAATTTGTATACCAAAAAGATTTGCACACTTTTTATCCCAGTTCAAAAACACATTTGCACAAAACAAAGTTGACCACTTGCGCAGTCGCAACACACTCCCACCTTGACCTTTTGAACTTTTCTAAAAGGTCAATATTAATTAAAAAACAAACTACAATTAAACCTAATCGGTAACTTGACTCTTCTTCCAGAACGCGTGTAAACTTTCCCTACTTTTACTGGAGTAGTTTTCTCTTGCACTGACACGGACTCCACACCGGGTGTTTTCTCCCTGACGATCTCATCCTCCGCTGGCTTAAGCTCCCGGTCGTCTTGCTCTACGTCCTCAGATGGTACTTCCAGTGGGAACAATCGTTGAACTGCACGCTTCATGACTCCAGACTTAGTCTTAACTTCCACAAGTCTTCGCACATTGTCAGTTCCAGGAAACACCCTCGTAATCTTTTCCATAGGCCAGTTTATTTGTTTCCTGTTTTCAACCTCCACAAGGACGATATCTCCAACTTTTAACTATCGTTGTTTTCTGCGATTGTCGTGATGCACCAACAATCCTAGGTACTCGCTTCTGAACCTCTTACGGAATTCCTTCAGGAGTCGTTTGCGTTTCTCATAGCTCTTCCCAAAGTTGCACCTGAATTCATTTAGATCAATCTCTCCTTCAGTTCTTGGTTCTCGAAGGAACATCTCTGGGGTTAATGGCACAAGGTCATCATTGTCCTCAGCAATGTAGGTGAGTGGTCGCGCGTTGATAACTCGTTTACAGTTTCCGAGGATCGTCACCATTTCTTCGTAGTTGACAACACGTTTTCCCAGCAATCCTCGAAGCAGCTTTTTGGTGAGTCCAACAATTCTCTCGATCCAACCTCCCCACCATGGTGCTGCCGGAGGATTGAGCTTCCATTTCACTCCAAAATTAACTCGATAAAGTTCGTTCCGGAGTCCAACTAGATTCGTCCCATTATCTGAGTAGATGACTGCAGGGCAACCTCGTCTTGCTACGAACCTCTCTACTGCTCCCACCAAAGCTTCCGTCGATAAGGAAGTCACCAGTTCGAGGTGGACCGCACGGTATACGCCACAGGTGAAGATGATGAACCAAACCTTCTGTCCATCTTCCAGATATAAAGGTCCTCCGAGGTCAATTCCTGTCACCTCAAAGACCACAACATCTCGTACACGATGTTGAGGCAACGATGCTTCTGGTACGTCGACTCGCTTGGTTTCAAATCGTCGACAGCGAGGACATTTATGAATTACCTGACGAATTAGTTGGCGAGCTTTTGGAATCCAGAACTTCTCTCTAAGTACTGATCGCAGCGTCTGGGCTCCACAGTGGTACATTTTCTCGTGGACTGATTTCACTATTAGCTCTGTGACCGGATGATTCGTTGGGATCAAAATTGGCAATCGGAGCAGTTCATCGTCATTTCGATTCACTATCCTCGTTTTCACTCTCCATAATCCTTCTTCATCTTGGAACGCGTGTAGCTGCTTCATCTTGGGATCTTCCTCACCGATCGATTCATTCTGTATTATCTTAACTAGGGACTTTTCAGCACTGTCTAGCTCCTCTTGTGAGATGATATCTCCTTTGTAATCAGAGGGCTTGAAACGTAGCATCCACGCGATTACTCTCAGTATTTGTGGTAGAGTCACTTCACGTTTTCCCTCGTATAGATTCAGATACCATGGATTCTCCTCGGGCTTTTTGGCTACAAATCCAGTCACCACAGTCTTCCTCCTCTCTTCTTCAATGGCTTCCAGATCATACTGTACTTTTGATACTGGCCAGTCTCCTTTCTTTTCCTGAAGCCATTTTGGTCCCCCCCACCATCCGGATTTTGTGAATTTCGATGGGGATTCACCACGGGATGGGAGATCCGCTGGATTGTGTTCTCTGCGACATGGTTCCAATCTTCACTCTTCGTAAGTGTTGTGATCTCCTTGACACGGTTGGAAACGAAACTGTTAACGTGAAGTGAAGTCACGATCAGGCATGAATCTTTCATGTCTTTCCCTATTGCTGGTCCCATTACTGTCCACCCCAACTTGGTTTCTGTTGCCACAACTCCACTTTGCAATATCTGCATTCTGCCTGTCAGAATGCCGCTAAGCAAGTCTGAACCAATCAACATGTGGATTGATATCTCTTCACCTTGGCATATGTCAGTCAAGTTGATCCCTCGAGCTTTTAACTCATTGAGTATAGTATCATCCTGTACTTGACTGATGTGTCCGCAAATTACTTCCTGATCCAAGAATTTGAGATCATCCATGTATTCGCTGTTGAGGCTGGAAACATTTACTTTGTACACATTGTGCTTCTTTTGACGAATTTCTCCGCCTCCAAACAGATTGTGGGTAAGTGTAACTTGCTGCACTCTCTTTAGGCCCAGTGCGTCCACCATTCTCTTTGAAATATAGGACCGCTGGGATCCACAGTCAAGCAACACTCGAACATTATGCCTCCCCTTTGGTCCGCTTATCTTGACTATCAGAGTTTGTAGATAGACTCCTCCCACGGTAGCGTTGTTTACAGCAGTTGACGTGAGTTGATTGGCGGTCTCTTGCTCTGTTGCAGGACTTTCCCTTGAAACCTTTAGTTCCGCTTTTTGGAGATGAGAAGTCTTCTGGGCTTCCAAAGTAGGACACATAATGGGGTAATGCTTTCCTCCGCAGACAGGGCAACGTGGCTTAATCCGGCATTTCTTGAATCCGTGGCCAGGAAGCAGGCACCAAAAACAAACATTCTTCCCTTTAGCCCTATCTTTCTTCTCTGGTAGATACATCCGCTGTCCACTGTAGCATTCTTGACTCGGGTGACCCTTCCCACAAAAGATGCAGTTGTTTCGCATCTGAGTGGTGTTGGCGAGGTCAGTAGCCGTCGGCATTTTACTTCCAGTATTCTTCTTAGAAAGAGATTTCCTGTTTGATCGATCATCCTTCGCATCTTGATTGTTGTCGATCTTGAACGCTGCTTTGGCCATATTCACTCGACTCTCGCCCTTCACCTCTGTCTTCAAAAACGTCATGAGTTGTGTCAACTTATCCTGTACTCCTCTTCCGCTCACCGTATGTTGACTTCGCTCCCATACTCTCAGGGTGTCCTCTGGTAGCGCCGATTCGACGAGTGGGTACAGCATAGCCGCAAACTTGTCACGAGCGACGCCCAATGTTTCTAATGCTCGCAGTTGTGTCTCCAGTCTATCGTAAAGCTTCACTACAGACATCTTACATTCGGCTCTCACATTCTGAAGCACATTCTGAAGCAGGTCACGTACATAATTCTCAACAAGGATTTCATCCTCTCCAAAACGTGATTTGATATACTCGATGACTTTAGGGTAGTTGTCGGCACTCGGTGGAAAACTTTCGACTGCTTCTCTTGCCTCGGAGTTCTCGGCGGTGGCTTGAAAGAGATACTGAAACTTAGTTTCTGGAGGCATCTGTGGATCCCGGTCAATCGTGCTGAACTGACTCCAGAATGTAATCCATTCCCTTGGTTCTCCCCCAAACTTCTTGAACTCCAGCTTCGGTAGTCGATAGTTCATTGCTGCTGTGCCGCTGATTGTACTATCGTCATCCTTTTTCGCAAGAGCCTCGTAATCAGTCATAATGTTACTGAAATTATCTTCGTACTCACAAACGGATTCGTACTCAGCAGTGAAAATGTCTTCAGACGCTGATTCTCGTAGCAGAGCTTCTTCCATCCTCATGTTCAATATTAAAAGCTTTTCATGGTGGGTCTGGAGTCGGCGGAGGATTTTCTCTACATCTGCTTTCTTGACTTCCTTCTTCTTGATCTCTGTTTCGAGCTCATTGAACGCCTTGGTGAACATTGCACGCACTGGCGTCCTAAGCTTTTTCAGTTCAGCACTACTAACTGGTTGGTCAGCCATCCTGAGAAGTAATCACTGGTTCACAGTTGCACCTTTGCGTAATCAGTAATTCTTCAATCTTTATCCTGTCGACTGCGCCAAAAAATGTTGTCTTCTCTTAAATCTGGAAAAAAATAAAGACAATGCAAAGTCCTGATAGCTTGACCTGAACTAAAAGTTCCTAGCTTTACAGTAATGCTGGATACTGACCCGAAAATTATAAAAGGATAAATTAGTATCTTTGCCGCAGAGATCGTTAGAAGTTGAGTCACAACGGTGGATGACGAGGCCTAAGTAGAAAAAATAGTCCACCACACGTCCTTTCACCTATTCTGAACTATATTTTATTAAAAACATGGAAAATTTATACATTTAAGAAAATTTATACAATAACAATATTTACATAAAAATTTGTATACCAAAAAGATTTGCATAATTTTTATCCCAGTTCAAAAACACATTTGCACAAAACAAAGTTGACCACTTGCGCAGTCGCAACAAGATGTTTGATATTTATTATGTATTTTTTCATTCAGTACTTTTGTTTAAAGATGGTAACGACGCTGTTACCAAAAGTCACACACTATTTATTTATTTGGATTTAGTCTTATTACCTTGTGTTTATAATCAATAATAAAATCTAAATTCAAATGTGCCTTATCGATTGTTGGACATGTTCATTAGATATGGTGAAAGGCGTTATTATTAAGATATAAGAGGGAACATGTGATTCCAGCATGAAACTAAAGCAAGATCTCTTTGGCAAAAACGAATTGGGCCATTTCATGCACAATTTTTCAGATCCTAATTTCATATTGGGACTATAAGTTATATTCCATTCTTTTCGACTCTTGGATTAATGGAACTAGTGGCTACCACACCCCCCTTTACTCTTGTTCCTAACCTCACAATAATCTAGAGGAAAATTCGCAATGGATTTTCTTGTGTGTACATTTCTCTTCAAGTTGGATTACGTCATCAATGCTGAATGACATCGGGACCAATATCGTAAGGCTGACTTCGTGCACCAATTAGAATAGGAGTGGTGATTACATATGTTGGTCAGTCCAAGCCATCGTCCAATAGGCCAAAATATTCACTCAACACCTTGAGGCTGAACCTTTGTAGCAAAGTTCAGCATTCCAACTACAGCATTTCTATACGGATACACTGTTCTGTTGAATCAATCAAAATATAGCATTTTAAGATTGAATTCGATACTTTTTAAAATGAGTTCGTCGCCTTTAAAAATAAGATTGTTATGTATAAAAATCAAAATACAATATCAAAAATATTAATTAACTACATTTGACATTAAGTCCAAAACACTAATATAGGAGCATATAACCACGAAATAAATTAGAAACAGATGTTATTGGATAACCTGGTGCTTTTGTGTGGCCAGGGAGAAATTTTTGCAAATGCGAACAAACCATCCTCCACATCCACAGTCTTCTGAATCAATTCTACTGATTGGAACAATGATAACTTCGCCTAACGTGATGTCACGTCGAGGAAACAGCGACCTTGCTAATGTTTTAATTTTTATAAATGAAAATTCGGTTGGATTTAGCATATATGAATATGGTGACAAAAACTTCACGCTGCTTCTTATCAGACTAACAGATGCCCGTGTTTCTGCGGATGTGTGCGCTCTTGCATTATCCATATTGTCGCGAGGAAAAATAATTAACCAGGCCTTCGAATTACTTTAAATATTTATTTAATGAGTTATATGAGAGAGACTTTAAATATAAAATAAGAGTTACTATTTACATGAGCTAAATCGACCCATCAGTTAGAGCAAGAGGGGAGAACTGAGATCTTTCCTCCTTTTCCGTGACGCCACTGTTTACCCCAACCGGTCGGTCCAGTCCAGATAAGAGGAAATACCAGGAAACTCTGTCCTCCTGACATCACTCCCTTCACAAGAGAAACAGCGTCCCGCTGTTTACTAGTCGGTCACATGACCCTGGGCAATCTGTTTTTGGACTTCGGGGTCGTGATAGGGCTTCATTATCACTACATGGACAATATCTTGGGTTTTTCGTCTTCTCCTAGTGTTCGTTACGCCTTCTACTTGATAACTTACAATCGATATTTTTCTGATCACTCGATAGGGTCCGAAATATATCTTGAAAAACTTCTCCGACAAGTCAACGGTACGGACAGGGGTGAACACCCCCACCAAATCACCTTCCTTGTACGTCACCTCCTGATGCTTCTTGTCGTAGCGTTCTTTGTCTTTGCTCTGAGCCTGCAGGATGTTAAGACGGGCTAACATCCGTGCGTCCTCAGCGTTGGTCACCAAATGGCCCACATAATCTTCTTCAGTTCCTGCCGGCTGGTACTACAGTATAGAACCCAGCGGTGTTTCAACTTCTCGGCCGTGGACGAGGAAGAACGGGCTGTATCCTGTTGTCTCTTGTCGAGCGGTATTGTAGGCGAAGGTCACATATGACAGGATGCTGTCCTAATTTTTCTGATCAACGTCAACATACATCGATATCATGTCAGTTAGGGTCTGGTTGAGTCTTTCTGTCAAACCATTCGTTTGAGGGTGGTATGCCGTGGTGAATCTGTGGATTGTTCCGTTTATAATATTCATTTCTCGTATGGTCTGAGACATGAAATTTCTTCCTCTGTCCGTGATGATTTCCCGAGGAGTGCCGTGCTTGAGTATGACGTCTTCAATAAGGTTGCTAACTAAGTAGCTTCCGCTGTTGTCGCGGCCTTTGTTATCGCAAATCTGGTGAGATAATCAGTCGCGACTATTATCCATCTATTTCCCATGTGAGATATGGGTAATCTTCCCAGATAATCAATTCCTATTTTTTGAAAAGGCGAGGTATAGTTGGCGGTATTGGGAATAGTAGTCCAGGGGATTTATGAGGCACGCCCTTCGCTGGCATTCTTCACAATGAGCAATGTATTGGAAAACTGTCCTATAAAGTCCAGGCCAATATAATCTCTTTCTAACGCGGTCATAGGTCTTGGCAAACCCCAAATGACTGGCCATTTGAGTGTCGTGGACATCTTTAAGAATTTCGTGTCTCATCTGTTTTGGGACTACTAGCAGCCATGGTTTGCCCTCAGGGTCGTAATATTTATTATAGAGAACGCCACCAATCATCTGATACCCTTTCAAATTTTCATTGGCAAGTTTTTCATTGATCCCAACCAAATGAGGGTATTTACTTTGTTCTTCTGCAACGTCTTGAATATAAATAATGTGCCCTTCTATCTCCGCGGTGTCAGCCAAGGGGCTTCTTGACAAACAGTCAGCGTCTTTATGCTTGCGTCCGCTCTTGTAAAAGATGTCTATGTCGTATTCTTTTAGTTCGAGGGCCCAACGGGCTAAGCGGCCGAATGGATCTTTAAAGCCTACCAGCCAGCATAGCGAGTGATGGTCGGTAACCACAGTAAAGGGTCTGCCATATAGGTACGGGCGATATTTATCAAGGGCTCAAACAATTGAGAAGCATTCCTTTTCTGTAGTGGAATAATTCTTTTCCGCTTTGATTAGTGATGGCGAGGCATAGGCTATAGGTCTCTCCGCGACATTCTGGATTTGAACAAGAACTGCCCCTAAACCATAACCGCTTGCATCAGTATGGACATGAGTTTCCGCACCTTCTACGATATGTTATAACACAGGCGAAGATCCCAATTCCTGTTTGAGAACCCGGAAAGATTCATCTTGTTCTTCGCCCCAAATAAATTTTTCGTCTTTCTTTAAAAGGCTATTCAAGGGTCGAGACTTGTTAGCATACCAATGTCTGCTGGACTTCACTACGGATGACATTCCGTAGGTCGGGGGATGGAGTGTTGATGTCCTGGGCGGCAAATGTAGGAGGAGGAGCCATAAACTTCTGAACCTCCTCTCTCACTATTCTTCTGATCAGAGCTTCCAGGTTCTCAGGTTCAGCGGTCGAGTGGTGGTCACATTGGGCAGTCGATTGAACCTGGGCGGTGCAACACGCATCCTCTTGAATGCCTCGAATCGGCGGCAGAACGCAACAAATTGGTCCACCGTGCTGATGTCCTTCCCAACAAGTGCCTGATACACTTCTTCTGCTACGCCTTTAATCAGGTGGCTCACCTTTTCTCCTTCCGACATTCTGGGGTTGCTCTGTTCACAAAAAAGGAGGACTTCTTGTATATAGCTCTCGACGTTTTACCCACTCGTCTGCGCTCTAGTTCGAATAATGTTCTCGGCTTTTCCAGCCGTGTCTTCCTTGTTCCCAAATATTTCACAAAATTGTATCTTAAATTCCTCCCACGAATTTAAGATTTCCTCGAAGTTTTCGAACCAGCATTTCGCTGTGCCAGTGAGGTAGAAGATGATGTTGGCCAGACACATGGAGTCATCCCACTTGTTCTCTCGCGCCACACGCTGGAAGTCGCTCAGCCAACGCTGCGAATCTTCCCCACGTTCTCCCGAGAAGACAGCCGGATCTCTCCACCGATGGCAGAATGGTCAGTTTTCTTCTCTCTCCATTTTCTTCCGACCAGGAAAAGCAAGCACTGTAGATTGCTCTGGTTGCAATCCTTGAAGGAGACGACTTCGTCTGGTGACTGTCTCGTTACCCTGCGTCTCCACCACAATTGACGCAAAAAAAAAGATAATTAACTAGACCTTCGAATTACTTTAAATATTTATTTAATGAGTTATGTGAGAGACTTTAAATATAAAATAAGAAGTACTACTTACATGAGCTAAATCGACCCATCAGTTAGAGCAAAAGGGGAGAACTGAGATATTTCCTCCTTTTCCGTGACGCCACTGTTCACCCCGACCGGTCGGTCCAGTCCAGATAAGAGGGAATACCAGGAAACTCTGTCCTCTTGACAATATAAAAACAGGCACCATTAAATCCATATTGCGTGGCTACAATTTCATCAAGCTCACGTAAAATTCCAACGAAAATTGTGCTATTACAACCGCCAAAACGTGTTTGACGACGAACGAAATGCTTTATAAACTGGCCTGGAAGGCCAGCAAGACAGACCCTAAACCACAGGAGTGTATTTGAAGATCTATGGTATGCACCAAGGACATTGGGTTACCATAATTTCACTACAAGTTATGAAGGCAGTAAACCACTCTATGGAGTCAGTTAGTCTCACGTAATAGTTGTTGTTCTGGGCTGCAGGGGTGGAGAGCTGCAGGAAGTCCATGGAGCCACATGAAATGTTGAAAGCGGTGAAAACCACCTCGATGGTGTCGAATGCCGGCTTAAGGTCGGGCAGCTGCAGCACCCACGCGCAGTGCCAGTCTCGGGGGTATGAGGCGGGCCACTGGGGGGAGGTGAGAGTCTGGAGGCTGGTGGAAGCGTTCAGGGTCCCTCCACAGGGGGCTGCACAACCATCCTTAGCTACAAATACAATTCAAAAGAAATGTATTTTTAATGAAATATAACAAATTCTACTGCCGCTCTTACTGCGATGCTTAAAATAGGAGAGAGCCTAGCACATAATTCAAAAAGAAACTTCCGCGCTGAGAATAATATAAATGTATAATGGCAGATGGCACGCTAATGCATCATCTTTCATTTAGGTCTGATAGCAAAATGCTCGAAGCCTGTATCTTTACAATCCTCAGAAAAAGCTCACTTATGTTATATTTTGCTTTGAATACCTTCACTAAAAAATTCCTCTTCAGTGTAGAACATAAAAGCAAAATCAGCCAGATACAAACTAAGAGCTATATTATAACTTGAATAATAACCTGGAGTTTCATAAAAAAAGGAACAAAATCATGAGTTGAAGAACCTCTTGTAGGATATTGTATTTATATGAGATTTTAGGAATTTTTGGTCTTCAAAAGGAATAAAATAAGAATATATAAGTAAATCATTTAATTCGCGTACATGTAAATAAGTTAATATAATGAAGAAGTCCTCTTTATTTCGCCACCTAAACTTAAGCCCATAGATAGAGTTGGGAGAATAGCTCCTTTCAAACATCTAAATCCTGACCTATTTATTACAAATGAAAAATATATAACTCCCCGAAACTTGTCCCCCGATTTATTCTTATAAAGAGCTAATTAACAAAACTTCCAAGAAGTGGAAAATCCCCAATGACCCATCCAGCTGTAGTTAGCGCGGCTAAGAATAGCCGTCCCTCCTCCAGAGGTTGACACGCCATATTCTAGTCACATGCCATAGCACAGTGGTCAACCTAACTATTCAATAATTTATTTTCTTTCCTTTTTATAAAAATTCTAGTGGGACATTGTAAATATGTTTGCTCTTTTTGTGGGATGAATATTTCTAAAACATTTTGAAACATTTTCTCTCATATATTATTTTTTTAAATCAATCTTTTAGATTATATATTTTTTCTATTGCGTTTTTCAAATTTTATCATTGACGTATCCTAACCTACCCTGCCCATACATTATCATTCATTGCTCCAAGGCCTTCCTATTCTCCAAACAATTTTTAATTATTTTTCATTGATTAATCCAACTGAGAAATCCTTCCTCGTTATATCATTCCCAATAGTGAGTTCAGGATACCCAGCTAGATTATTTTTATTATCAGCCGGCTCATCATTACCACTCATTATTTTTTTCTTATTTTTTTAAAAATTATTATTATTCAAGTCGGGTGAAATCATCATTGGCAACAGAACAACCCTTGCTGCTACCTTCCCTTTCTTCATTCCCCAATTTCATTCCCCTCAAGAGATTCTTGCTCGCCAGAATTTTTTTTTATTTGATTAATCCAACTGGAAACATCCTTCCTCGCTATATCGTTCCCAATAGTGAGCTCGGGATACCCAGCTAGATTCTTTTTTTTTTCTTTTTATTACCCGGCTCATTTTTATCATAACCAATCATATTTTTTCTTTCTTTTTTTTTTCATCATACATCATTGGCAGCAGTACATCTCTTGCGTTCACCTCTCTCTTTCCACATTTCTCGACCTACTTATATATTAGGGAGCTACTATAGTCTGAACTAATAATGCAGACGGAACATCTTGAACGTTCTGTTAATGAAAACAGTACCTCACTCACACAAGTTCGTACTGCATTGCAGAACTTATTAAGCTATTTCTTTGCAAGAATATACTCAGACATCCCATACACCCTCATCAACCCTCTGCGTCAACTTATAATCTTAGTTCAACTTAAAAGCTTTATGCTTTTCTTTTAGTTATTTTTCATTCAAGAGGTTCTCTTTTTTTTTCTATATAAGTACAGGGTGATCCAAAAGTCCCGCACTATTTTAAAAATTAATAACTCCGCGAATATTTGCGCTAGAGCAATGCGGTAAACACCATTGTGTTCAGGATGCAATGGGATTTTTATGGCAAATAATGAAAAATTCGAAATTGATTTTAGTTACAATTTTATTCGCCAGATGGCGCACTACCAAAATCAGAGATTCAGCGGCCAAATTGTTTGATAAATTGAAAAATATAACTGATCGACACGTATTTTTCCTTTTTGAATACCAGGAAAGAACCCTAATAACATCAAATAACAAATTAATAAAACACCACTTCGCCAAAAGTATGAAGAATTGGTTAACAATTTTTAAATACAATCAGAGATATGTAAAATAGGTAAATGCAAATTAAAACATGTAGCAAAAAAAAAATTGATATTTTATATACGGTTTGTGTTTCCGAAGATAATAAATTTATAATATTTTAAATTCAACTCTCTCTCATACTGTACCCAATTTTAAAAAATGTATCCCCTCAAATAAAAATATTTTCCAAATCGACCTTTTGCGTTGAAAAACGTGGTAGTAAAATAATTTTGTATTATTTTTTTGCACAAAATTTCTAAAGTTATTGGTGTACAGAAAATATTCCTTATGCTATTTCTTCTAATGAGCGAAAAGCGAAAAACTAAACATAAGGGGAAAAATTGTGTGCACCAGTGTTATTTGAGAAGTTATAACACTCTGGTTTGCACGAAATAATATGTGAGCAAATGAGAAACGAAATATTACTGTTCACAAAAAAAAAAGAGTCAAGATGTGAGGACAGCATTTATTTTCCCATATCCCAACACAAAGAGCTGCAAAATATTGGTAGATAATATAATACATGGCAGCTTATATAACACATGAGGTAACTGCCTTCTTTCTTGTATTAGGTCACAATCCTTGCTCAATGTGGCACCCTTCATTCTCAATCACCGCCTGCAGACAATAAATGACAGAATGGACAGCATTAAATAACATATCTGTTGAAATTGATAAAACGTGCCATCTGATAGAAGCCTTTAACATGGCCAATGTGGTAGGCCAGGATCGATAAACACACGATTTAATGTACCCCAATAAACAAAAATCGCAAGGCGTCAAGTCTGGTGATCTTGGAGGCCACTGGTATATAAAGTGGCGACTTATCACATGATTTTCAACGAACGTATTCTTCAGCAATTGTTTGGCACCTCGGGAGATATGAGGAAGTCCTCCAACTTTCATGAATGTTATTTCGCTTAGTGCTTTTTCCCTGCAATATGGGAATACCCCATATTAACATAACGTTCACCAGTTACAAAAACGGTTTTAAAAGTTCTTCCATTGATTTTTCCCAAAAAAATGGCCCAATAATAAAAGAAGAAGTGAACCCACACAAAACTGTAACTCTAGGCTGATAAAGTGGCATTTCTGTAAAAATCATAGGGGTTTCTGTTGCCCAAAAGCGGCTGTTTTGAATGTTAGATTCTCCGTTTAGAGAAAAGTGAGCATCATCTGTCCACAGAACATTCGACAGCCAGTTTTCATCAATATCAATTTTCCGGAAAACCCATGCAGCGAATTCTTGACGCATCTCAAAATCGCCAACTTTCAGCTCGTGAAATCTTTGAATTTTGTATGGGTACACACAATAGAGACATTAAGTGAAGCCTCTTCGGATATCACAATCATACTCGGCGATTTTAACGCCAAAAGTTCAACTTGGGGATCATCTGTCCAGGATAACAAAGGTCACCGACCTCGACCTTGCACCATTAAATATGGGGGAGAACACCTATCTATCCAAGTCGACAGGCACAGAATCCGCAATAGACATCACAGCGATAAATTTCAACATCGCACCCACAACACAATGGAAAATCCTGAGAGGTGCAATCAGTGACCACAGACAAATTTTAACAACCCTAAACTTCAAAATTGAGAATGTCCAACAGAATAAAAGAACATGGAACTTTAGGAAAGCCGACTTGAAAAAAATTCACAGAAAAGCTTGAAGAACTGTGCAACGAAAAATTGAATTACAGAACGCTTGACAAAAACTTGGAAAACTTCTCTTCGAATATATCAAAAGCTGCAAAAGCATCGATACCTAGAAGGACACGTTAGACCTGTGGATACCTTACTGGAAGGACCACAACATCGAGGCAATGATTGCAGAGAGAGACAATATCAATGAACTTCTTTAAAAAAATAAAACAGAAGAGAAAGTAACACATTGAAATTAGTCACAAAATAGAACAAGAAATTTGGAGATTCAAACAAGAGAAAAAGGGCAGAGTTCTGCTAAAAAATGGATCCAAGAAAGGACAGCCAACACTGGAATATGATTAGAGTGTTAGAAAAGAATCAAAACCAACACCAATCCTCCAATACTCTAACCGATATGAATAGAACAGCGAGAACGTGAACAAACAGATGGCTAACATTGCTGAATATCTTTCAAGACAGGACTCTAAAAATAATATAAACCAGTTAGTTAAACAAGCAAGAAACTTCCATCAACAAGATATTTTCTCGAGAGACTTCACACTGAATGAGCTAAACTCATCAATAAAAAAATCTAAGAGGTCACCAAGAGATAATCTAATCTTTGGTCAAATGATTAAACACTTTGAAGACAAAGCTAATAAACAACTCCTACGAATACTGAACATTTCATGGTAAACTGGTGAACTACCAAAGAATTGAAAGATATCAATTACTGTACCAATACTGAAACCAAACAAAGATGCCAAGGAATCCAAGAACTATCGGCCAATTGCTCTCACCAGCATACTTTGTGAAATAACAGAACGAATTATCCACTCTAGGCTCATAGTCTGGCTCACTAACAATAATAAAATAAACTTCTACCAAACTGCATATAGATCCCAGCACTGTACGACTGATCAACTGTTCTACTTCTGTCAATCAATAATAGATTCTTTCCAGGAAAAACCGCCAAAGAAGACCACGGCTATATTCCTTGATATGACCGCAGCTTTTGATAGAGTGTGGAGGGAGAAATTACGTGAAAAGCTGCACAACATCGGAGTAAGAGGAGAAACCTTAACCTGGATGGCAGACTTCTTAAGGGGAAGAAGGTTAAAGGTTTGGGTCAATGGAGAATTTTCCAAGGAAGGAAGAACGTGTGATACTGCAGTCCTGGATCTTTCCAGTTGGTCTCGAGGACCGCGCCATCACCATCTCCTAAGCGGCGAAGTACGCGATCTAGGTATTCATCGTAGATCGCAAAATGCGTGGTGTCGCTGGAGACCCACTGGCGATTCTCCACCAAACTCTGCAGCGCTGGCAGAGGCGCCATATTCATTATACATAGCGTATGTGATGATTTAAGACCATGGAATTGTTGTAAATAGTCCAGATATCTACTACCACATGTTCCACCACGTAATTGTATATGACTTCTTATTTACTGCAAATAGAAAGCCTCAACTAACATCAATCTGTACCGCGTAAGAATCTAATAAAGTATAGCAACTGTACAGATAGAAGGAATGGAGACTAACAGGAGAAAATTAAGGTTAAAACTAATCAGGCTTAGGTGAAAATAGGAGAGAAGGCCTAGCAAACCCAGTCCAACTTTTACGAGGTCGTGGCCCTCCTGGATAATAAAACTTCCCCCCTGTTTACGTCAGAAAAGAGCAGTGACCTGTTCGGACCCAGCTCAGCTATAAAAGGAGGCCCCGATCCTCAGTTAGTCAGTCCTTAGTTAGTCTTCGTTCCAGTCCCTGTCCACCGGACGCTCCGATAAAAGGTAAATCCTTTCCTGCCAAAAATCTCCTCGTCCCATTCCTTCTTGAGGTTCAGACGCTTCTAAGTGGAATCTCTATTTGCTTATTTCACCTTTGGCCCAGCTGTGTCGCCTTCCACCACGACTGCACGGTAGAGTTGACATTGAGGTTCGTCTAGCATCAGGTAACACTGGTCCCAGAGGTCCCAAGATATCACATGTATATAATGCATATTATATTTTTTTAAATAGTGCAGACTGTGCACTTTGTATGTATTGACAAGATGTCAATAAAATTATTTTAACTGTCATTGATGAGGACTTGGAATTTTCAAAACACATAATTAGCACCTCAAATAGAGCTACCAGAAAACTAAACATTCTGAGATGGCTATGTGGAACAAATTGGGGAGAAAACCCAGAATTGTCAGAACAACATATATCACCTTAATAAGGCCGATAATGGAATATGCAACACCGGTCTGGGCTCCCTCAAGCTCATCACTAAAAGTAAGACTAGACAGTGTTCAAGCAAAAGCGGCCAAAATAATCACCGGTGCTGTTTCATCCACCAACAATGAGAAAATTCAGAGAGAATGTGTTCTAGACCTACTCGCTCGAAAGCAGAAGATAAAATAAAAACAACTTGGATCGGCACTTCGGAAACGAGGAACCAGAGGAAGAGATCTCTCTGACCACTTGTGGTTTGGTGGATCCGCCCTTTTCTGAGAATAAGGTGAAACTGACGGCTTTCAAGTTCGGGAAAGGAAATCTCCTGGTCCCGAAGGGATCGATAACACGGTCGTGAAAGCCCTGTTAAGAATGCACCCATCACTTCTTGCCAGGTTTTTCAATAGGTGCCTGGACACTGGTACTTTTCCTGAGGCATGGAAGGTTGCCCGAGTAGTGCTTCTCGAAAAGTCTGGTAAAAAGGGTAATTCTCCTAATGATTATCGTCCGCTTTCTTTACTAGTGTGTCTAGGTATGGTCCTGGATAGCCAACTAGCTCAGCGACTGAAGCACTGGCTAGAGAGTAATGAGCTCCTTTCTTCCTTCCAACATGGTTTTAGGGAAGGTAACTCCACAACCACGGCTCTGAAAGAGGTGTTAGAGGGGGTTGAGATGGGCTTAAATATGGGTGCTTGGGTTCTTCTCGTGGCCCTGGACATTGATGGCGCGTTCAACTCCATGAGCTGGAACAAAGTGATGAAATTTGATGGACATGGGTTGTCCTGATAATTTGTGCAGCTTGGTTCGTGACTTCCTGAGGGATAGACGGATTAGCTTCAGTTTTGGTGGGCGGAAGTTGGAAATAAATTGTGCTAGGGGTTGCCCCCAGGGCTCTTGCTGCGTACCTATTATGTGGAATATCCTGGTAAACACCGTTTTCCAGGAGGAGTTACCTGAGGGAGCCTGGCTGGTTCTCTATGCTGACGACCAGTTCCTCATCATTGAGGCTGCTTCGAGAGCAAGGGCTGAGAAGTGTGTTGAAGCTTCTCTCCAAATCCTCTCGAACTGGGCCCATGACTCTGGCCTTAAGTTCAATGTATCCAAAACTAAAGCCCTCAGCTTTAAGCCTAGGGACATAAGAACTAAAAGGAAAGGGATCAAATGGGAGCACAAGCCGGCTTTCCGGATGAAAGGACGGAGGGTAGCGTTGGTCAATAGGATGACCATCCTGGGGGTGGTCATTGATGACAAGATGAGTTGGCAATACCAGGTGGAGGAGATGGTGACGAGAGGCAGGGAGGCTTTGTGCAGGCCTGTCCTGGTTGGCTCTCAATAGGGGGGGGGGAGAAGGAGGGTACTATTTTTAGGAACCAATTGTCGAGCCAATCCTGCTATAACAGGGATCAGAAGGTGGCAAAAACTCTAGAGAGCGTGCAGAGGACAGCGGCACTCAGAATCACAGGGGGATATCGCACTACCAGCAGTGAGGCCTTTTTGGTCTTCGCTGGGCTTATTCCCCTGGGATTGAAACTAGAGGAGGAGACCATCAGACAGAAGATCTGGGAGAACAGGGAAGATGCCCTAGGACTTGAAGCGGGTGCCCTGGAATGGAAGAGGGACCCAAGGAAGCCTCCGCAGTGGTTGCCAAAGTGGAATTGGAGTCCTGGAGGGCCGACAGGGATTGACACGGAGATTTTCACTGATGGTAGTAAGTCTGTAACCAATACTGGAGCTGGAGTAGTGATTTTCACTAATGGAGAGCTGATCTTCCAAGAAAGCCTAACACTCAGAGTGGACGAATTGGTCTTTTCAGCCGAGCTGGTTGCGATCAGGGTAGCCCTCAGAGTGTGTGCCGAGAAGAACTTCAGCCCGGACCGCCTTTATTCAGATTGTATGTCGGCCCTCGTCGCCATCAATCTGGTGAAAGGGCAACTCGCGCATCAAATAATCCAGGAGCTGGAGATGATAACGCGGGCTCCGGAGGGTTAGGGGACACAGCCTCATCGAAGGTAATGATTTCGCAGACAGGCTCGCTAAGGCAGGATGCTTTAGAGGTAGATTACTGAGGACCCCAGTGACCAGGAAAGAAGTTTATAGGAGGATCAGGGGGCACGTCCAGGACTTATGGTTGGACAGATGGAGGAAAAGTGTGAAGGAAGAGAGGTATTCAATTGGGTAACAACACCCAAGTACCTCTGTAAGGTAATGTCCCACAAATTCATTAGGGTAGTTCGGGACATGGGCTCTTCCCCAAGTCTCCACAGATTTAAAATTAAGAGAAACCCTGATTGCGTCTATGAAGAAAGGGATGTGGATGCACGCCACTACGTCTTGGATTGTCCAAGGGTAGTGGATGTGCAGGAAGAGAGAAGGAGGGCGAGGGGCGCGATCGAGAGTAAGCTGCTGAGAAATCACAGCAAGCTTCTTGAGAAAGTCCACGACGTGGCAGCTGAGCTTTTCCTCAGCTGTGAGTTAACAGAGTCGACCGGGGGCTGCCTCCCCGCGGTCCCTGCTCTGGACACAGTAGATAGTTTCCTATTTTGCTGTGATTAAAGGCCACCGGAATAGAAATCCTTCCAGACACGTTGTCTGGGAGGTGGTGTTTCCAGGTACAATGTCCAAGCACTATCTTGGATACCGTTACTTGGCTTATGAGTTGAACTGAATAGCAGCGAAGGGCATGTTTCGCATGCCGGCTTGTGGACCGAAAGGTCTGGGTGGCCATCTGCTTCTAGGGTGAACCAACTGTGCTTAGGTGGGTACCTCCAGTTCTTGTTTATTTTGGCTACTGTTTCTATTTCTTTAAAAGTAAGTTTATTTTTCTGTAGCAAGGGTTCTTTTGTGCCTTTTTTCGCTAGCGCATCAGCAGCTTCATTGCCTTCAATGCTAACATGTAAGGGTATCCATTGAAGGTTAATTTTTGAGGTATTGAGAGTTTTTGGAGATAACCAATTATGTTCCTGCTTACTTTGTCTCTAAGTTCCCTTGTATGACTCAAGTGTTGTATGGCACTTATACTATCAGTAAGAATCCATATATCGTGATGTTTAGTGTTTCTGATGGATTTTAAGGCTTCATAGATGGCTATAAGTTCGGATCTGAAGACTGAGCAAAAATCTGGGTTTCTTCTGTTTATTTTCTCATTGCCATTTGTGGTTTTAATGAGAGAGTCACTGTCAGTGTGTCCCAACTCGTCCCTGCTACCATCGGTATAGATAGGTATTACATTTTTAGGAACTTTATTAATTATTTCTAATGATAATTGTTTTAAATATTCTGGATTTTGGTATTGTTTGTTGGTGGGTTCATTTAAAGTGGCATTAAAAATAACATTTTGTTAGTGATTCGCATGGAGATATTTTTTCTGCTAAATAATATTTTTCCACTTTATATTTTAAAAATCCATTTCTTTTGGCCAGGTGGAGAGGGCCTTCTTTTTTGAGTCTTATATTGGATTCCTAATTAATTATGTAATTGAAAGTTCTGTGTTTGTTTTCATAACTCTTGATTTTGTTTATATATTTTGACAGATTGTAGCTTCTTCTATCCTTTAAGGGCATAATGACTGCCTCGTAAAGTACAATATTATTAGGGAAGGTATTTCGAAGACCTGTAATAATTCTAGCTGCATTTAGTTGTATCCTTTCCAGTGTTTTTAGATTTGTTTCAGATGCTGTACCATAGATTTGATATCCATATTCCAAGATAGGTCTCATTAGAGATGTGTAAGTTAATTTTAGTGTTGTTGCTTCAGCTCCCCACTCTTCCTGAAATACATTTCAAGATTTTAAGTCGGTCTCTTTCTTTTCTAACAACTCCTTCAATATGTTTACTGGAGTTAAATGTCTGGATCCAGGGTGTAGCCGAGACATTTAGGATGTTTATATATTGCAATTGTTGTTCTTTCAGAATAATATTTGGTCTCATTTTGTATAGTTTCTTATCGGTAGTAAAAAGACAGGTTTCAGATTTTTGGGGGTTAAATTCTAATTTATGTTTATTAGCAAATTTTTCTAGGTGGAGAAGAGTCTTGTTCAAATCTCTTTCAGCTTTTTTCCAGTTAGTGTTGCTGCTCCATAGAATAATGTCATCAGCGAAAAGTCCAATATTGGTTTTATATGAAAATTTTTCTTCTATATGCCTGCAATAAATAGGGTGAAGAGATTTGGGCTAAGGACTGATCCTTGTGGTAATCCTTGATACAATTTGAAGGTTTTAGATAGAGTGCCATCATATTTGACCCTGATGTATCTATTTTTAAAGGAATTATTTATCCAAGTGATAGCTTTTCCATCAATTTTGAAATGTTTGTATAATTTTGTAATTAACTTGTTTTTCCATACCTTATCAAAAGCTTGTGTAAGGTCTAAAAAAGCAGCTATTGTGTGGTTAGTTGGTTTTCTGTTTTGTGCATCTTTTACCTTTTGTGTGAAAAATAAGAGTTGGTCTATTGTCCCATGTCCTTTCCTAAATCCATATTGTTCTTCTGGTAAGAGATTTCTTGTGTCGGGGTGGTAGGTGAGTCGTCTGAGTATAATTTTTTCCATTAATTTTCAGCAAATACTTGTGAGGGAGATAGGTCGGTAGTTTTTTGGGTCATCAGCAGATTTGTCAAGTTTTCAAATGGGAATTATTGTTGCATTTTACAGTCTTGAGGCAATTTTCCAGTTTTCCAGGAGTTATTGAAAATATTAAGAAGTCTTTCTTTGCCAATTTTGCCCAAGTTTGATATCATTCGGCCATGGATTCCATCTGGCCCAGGAGTCTTGTTTAGGTGAGTGTTTTCTAATGCATAAGCTAGCTCTTTCATATTGATTTTTTTCATGGAAAATATTATTAGTGCTGGTGACATTTTTGCAGTCATGAATAATCCTTCGGGCCTTTGTTTCAACCTTGATTTTACTACTTATTTGAAATGAATTACCTAAAAGATTGGCAGCAATTTTGTCATTAGTTGCTGGTGTACCATCTGTATTCTTGATCATATTAGTTTTTTCGGTTTGTGACTGGGATCTGTCAATTTGTTTTGCCAAATTCCAAAGTTTTGTATTTGGGTTTCTTGGGTTCAGGTTTTCACAAGTTTGTTTCCATTTTTCCCTTTTCACATTTACGTATAATCTTTTTTATTTTTGCATTCACAATGTTCAGTTCAGTTCTACAATTTGTTTGGTTTTGGGTGCTCTTTTTTGTAGTTCATTTCCTTTAGTTATAAGTGTTTGAATATTTTTTGCCTGGTGTGTATAATTTGGAATCCATTTCTTAATATTACCTCTTGGTATTGAAACTGTGGCTGCTTTAATAATGGTGTTTTCGAAAGATATCCAATTAGCCTTTTTGAAGTTCCAGAATTTTTCTTAATTGAGCTGGTTTTGGTCTTGCTGCTAATTTCTATCAAATTAGGCAAATTATCAATTACAATACTTTTTAATATTTGCTATTTGCATTTGTGGAAAATGTCAGGATAGTAAAAACTTATATCAAGGGCTTGTGCAGTATTATAGCTGTATGAATGATGGGTAGGATTCCCATCATTTAAGCACATGATGGCATTGTCGTCAAATATGTTTGAAAGTATTTTGCCTCTTGGGTTTGGCGTGGAACATCCCCATATTTGATGTTTGGCATTAAGGTCACCTACAATAAGAGTTGTCTGTAAGAAATTGAGCCATTGTTCCATCGTCAATAAGTGTATTGTTTGGAGGGTGATACATATTGTATATGTTGATGGCTTTGTTTTGATTGAGGTAGACTTTGATATCTTGGGCTTCGAGGTCTAATGTGTTTGAAATATTAACGGCTATGTCCTCATAGTAAAAATTCTTGATTAAAAATGCTAGGCCACCCCCTTTAACAGCATATACAGATGGATCTTCAGACCTTACCCTGAGTTATGGAGGGGTCGGAATTAACATAATACTGCAAGATGGAACGCACATCAAAATCAAAGAAGGAGCAGGACAGATTTCGTCAAACTTCACTTGTGAACTGACGGCTATCTGGAAAGCCCTTGATGTATGCCTTAACCAACCATCCCAGCATCAAGCAGAAGAAAATTTTTATATACAGCGACTCCATATCCGCTCTAGAAGCAATTCAGAAGGGCAATACTAAAACCACACGGAAAATACACTCGTTACTTACCCAACTGGAACCATTGGAGAATAACTGCATTCTACAATGGATCCCTGCCCATGGTGGGATCGGGGGTAATGAAATGGCATCTGAATTGGCAAAGGAAGCCAGAAAGTTGAGCCAAAGGAAAGAACAAATGTCATTATTTGACGCTGATTCTTTGTTAAAATACAAGATAATTAAACAATAAATAAGAAACGATCAAAATTCGAAATAAACTCTGAGAGAAAAATGTCAAAAACTATAACAAGACTTAGAACAAAACACTATAAAGGAATGACAATACATCCAGATGGCACAAGAATCTATAGGACATGCAGCAACTGTCCTGGTGTGGAACTAACATCTACCCACATATTCTCATAGCCAGCAATGGCCGCAGCCTTGCAGGAATTTGACATAGACCCAGAGCAGCAGCTTTACACACGCAAGATAGTGGACATTGCTGCTGCTGTGATGGAGATGCATGGATACATCTGAGGCTCTTTATTGGACACGACAACAACAACGGCATTCCAGAGTAAAATGAATTATCAGAAATAGATACATATTTTTCAAATGAATTAAAATAAATATAATCGATACTGAGAGAGAGTTGAATTAAAAAATATTAGAAATTTATTATCTTCGGAAACACAAACCGTATCTAAAATTTGCATTTACCTATTTTACATATTTCTGATTGTATTTAAAAATTGTTAACCAATTCTTCATACTTTTGGCGAAGTGGTGTTTTATTAATTTGTTATTTGATGTTATTAGGGTTCTTTCCTGGTATTCAAAAAGGAAAAATACGTGTCGATCAGTTATATTTTTCAATTTATCAAACAATTTGGCCGCTGAATCTCTGATTCTGGTAGTGCGCCATCTGGCGAATAAAATTGTAACTAAAATCAATTTCGAATTTTTCATTATTTGCCATAAAAAATCCCATTGCATCCTGAACACAATGGTGTTTACCGCATTGCTCTAGCGCAAATATTCGCGGAGTTATTAATTTTTAAAATAGTGCGGGACTTTTGGATCACCCTGTAAATTATTTTTAAGGCATTTCTAATTTTATCTTGCATATTTTCTCAATTTTATCATTTATTCTTATGTATTTTTCTTTTATCATATTCTTTATCTTATTGAGACGTCATCATTAATTTATTGTCCTATTTTATTCTCTTATATTAATAATATTTTACGTCTCTTGACCTCACGGACAATTGACCGATATGTCCTCACTTCTTTTTTTCTAGATTTATTTCATTTTGTCTCCTCTCTAATTGTAAATATGCTGCTGTATCACCTCATAAGCATAAATATATAAATAATATTTTAAACTAATTTATGACCAAATTATTACTTTTGATTTTATAATAGTTTTTCTAGGTCATCATTCATGTTATTTCATTTCCCCCAAACAAACCTTCATCACCGGGGGCACATTCTATCGTATATTTTAAACTGTATAATAATGACACTTTTAGTATATGTCACATATCTTCCAATTAGTTAGAGCCGATACCTTATAAGATCCTACCCTTCTATTGATACGTACACTTTCTATTTACTACTACCCCATGACTGAAACATGTGACTCTTTGGCATTTTTGGACATACGCATAACATAAACATGCAATAGATATAATACTGAAGTCTATTATAAACCCACCTTTTCACCCAATGTATATAAACTTCTCATCTTTCTGCCCATTAAGCCATAAAATCAATACGGTAAGAACCTTGTCCAAGAGAATATATACCCACTGTAACACTGAGGAGTCAAAGCAAAAGGAAACAAATAACATAATTTCAAATTTAATGTCCTCTGGTTATCCTAAAAACTTTATTTTAAGGCATTTCCATAACCCATCCCGCACCAAAATATATGACAACTATAAATCCATCTGCACAATACCATATTCCTTGCAAAGCATAAAAATAGCTAGAGAACTAAAGAACTTCGGCATCCGCACTTACTTTTTCAACACCCCTAATATAGGCACTATCTTAAGGAACCCTATTACTAAAGACAACACACCTCGGAACACTCTTCAAAGAAACAATGCTGTTTATTCCATAAAATGCAACGATTGCGACAGTGTTTATGTAGGTGAAACTGGCCGTTACATTAAAGACAGAATACAGAAACACGACAGAAACATCAGACATAACGATCCGAAATCACTTATTGTCCAGCACATATCACAGACAGGACATAGTTTCAACACAACTGATCCAAGATCACATTATTCTAACATACCACATAAACACAAAAGATTGGTTGTCGAGGCCTTTCTATCTCTGAGATATAATAGTATAAACAGACATATTGATGTACCTGAGCCGTATATAAGCTTATTACATAAATAGTCATCGATGTACCCCATGAATTCCCTGTTTTGTCCATTTATTTTAATATCCTTTTAAACTGTTTTACCTTATAAATACTCATAATTTTATCACAGTTTCCGTCGAACCGTGGGAACGTCCTTTTGGTCGTATTACGCTTTTATCTTAATACCTTGTAATATTCGTATATTATTCTTCTTAACAAATTTTATTAATTTGCTTATGTCTCGATATTCTTTTTAAACAAAAATCCTAAGTATTACCGATTATTTTAAAAATTTTACAACTAATTCTAATAATACATATGCAGATTTATTCTTCGTGTATATAGTGTATCATTTTTCTTATACATTTGATCCTGTAGAAGGGCCACGCTGTGCCCGAAAGCTTGATGTCCTAATAAAGTGTTGAAAAAAACTCATCTCTCGAATATTTTGTCCTTACCACGCATGTAATTGGGAAGATTTTACCGTTTTAGAAATCTTAAATACTGTTTTTATTTTGCTTGTCGCACTATGGATCCGGATACACGTTTCTACATGAAGAACCTCCTCAAAAAATCACTTGCGTTGGCAAAATGGAAGAAGCATCTTGCCTTTAACAAAATATGCGAAAACCAAGGATTCATTCCTCCATCTTTGCGTATGAAAGATCCGATCGGCAATCACTACTCCGCCAAAATCATCACAGAAACTCATTTTAAGCTACTACGAGCCCGCACTAAAGGTTGCTATTCACACATCCGTATCCTCACAAAATCAGTTAAAGGCCTCCTATTTCACCTGTCCATGCGTTTAACAGTTCAAGACATGGCTGATTTTCTTAGAAGAACCACAGAAAACATCAAAAAGCAAGATATTACCATTACAGCTAGACATAATAAGAAACTAACACATTGGTCCAAAAATTATAACTTCAAACTCGCGCCGAACAATGCCCTACAAACAATAGTGAATCTCTCTAGTTTCCAACCTACTACAGAGCATATAAACATATTATCTAAAGGACTTAAATATAGACCTCAAGCTAAAGCTGATGCCATAACAATCATAGCAGGGGTAGAATCTTCCATTTTCCGCTTAAACCATCAAGAGAAGTTTAGAATTAGACAGCACACCGCAGCAGTTCTTAGCGACCACAACCAAACCCAACATACCTACCAAATCAACAAAAATGTATTGCGCTCACTAACAACGAACAAAGATATAACCATCACTAGATCTGATAAAGGTTCGCTTACAGTCATCATGAACACATCCGAATACATTTCCAAGATGGACACAATCCTTGTTGACCCGCTCACGTTTACCCCCATATCCATAGATGATCAGAATACCGCAACCTCTTCTTTTAAAAAAGAAATCAACAATCTGCTGAGGAAGAAAATCATTAGTTCGGAAGAATGCAAAATTTTTTTGTCCAATATAATGTCAAAAGCTTATATTTACGGCCTACCTAAATTACACAAAGAAGGTATCCCACTAAGACCCATCATCGCGTACCACCTCTCCCCTGCAGCTCCGTTAGCAACTTATCTAGCCAAAATACTGGCCCCGATGTTTAGAGATAGTGACTCCCCGATAACCATTCCCTCCATTCCTGTCTTCATAGGTAAGTTACAACAAACAACAGTTACACCTGGCACCATCATGGTCTCATTCGATGTTGTTAATTTATATCCCAGTCTCCCCCACCAGCTTATTTTAGATTGCACCACAGAATTTCTAATTGAACAAGGTTGCCCCACAGACACCATTTCCAAACTCATTGCACTTCTCAAAATCAGTCTTTGCCATAGTATTTTCAAATTCAACCAAGCTTATTTCAAACAGACCAAAGGCACCCCTATGGGTAGCCCATTATCCTCTCCCCTTTCAGAAATAGTGATGCGCAAGATAGATAAACGTATAGTTAATATCTTCCCAGACGACATTTTAATCTGGTCTAGATACATAGATTACGTCTTTGCTATAATCAAAATTAACGCCTTTAATGATATACTCAACACATTGAATAATTTCTATCAAGACATAGACTTTACTTCCGAGACTGAAACATGTGACTCTTTGGCATTTTTGGACATACGCATAACAAAAACATGCAATAGATATAATACTGAAGTCTATTATAAACCCACCTTTCACCCAATGTATATAAACTTCTCATCTTTCTGCCCATTAAGCCATAAAATCAATACGGTAAGAACCTTGTCCAAGAGAATATATACCCACTGTAACACTGAGGAGTCAAAGCAAAAGGAAACAAATAACATAATTTCAAATTTAATGTCCTCTGGTTATCCTAAAAACTTTATTTTAAGGCATTTCCATAACCCATCCCGCACCAAGATATATGACAACTATAAATCCATCTGCACAATACCATATTCCTTGCAAAGCATAAAAATAGCTAGAGAACTAAAGAACTTCGGCATCCGCACTTACTTTTCCAACACCCCTAATATAGGCACTATCTTAAGGAACCCTATTACTAAAGACAACACACCTCGGAACACTCTTCAAAGAAACAATGCTGTTTATTCCATGAAATGCAACGATTGCGACAGTGTTTATGTAGGTGAAACTGGCCGTTACATTAAAGACAGAATACAGGAACACGACAGAAACATCAGACATAACGATCCGAAATCACTTATTGTCCAGCACATATCACAGACAGGACATAGTTTCAACACAACTGATCCAAGATCACATTATTCTAACATACCACATAAACACAAAAGATTGGTTGTCGAGGCCTTGCTATCTCTGAGATATAATAGTATAAACAGACATATTGATGTACCTGAGCCGTATATAAGCTTATTACATAAATAGCCATCGATGTACCCCATGATTTCCCTGTTTTGTCCATTTATTTTAATATCCTTTTAAACTGTTTTACCTTATAAATACTCATAATTTTATCACAGTTTCCGTCGAACCGTGGGAACGTCCTTTTGGTCTTATTACGCTTTTATCTTAATACCTTGTAATATTCGTATATTATTCTTCTTAACAAATTTTATTAATTTGCTTATGTCTCGATATTCCTTTTAAACAAAAATCCTAAGTATTACCGATTATTTTAAAAATTTCACAACTAATTCTAATAATACATATGCAGATTTATTCTTCGTGTATATAGTGTATCATTTTTCTTATACATTTGATCCTGTAGAAGGCCCACGCTGTGCCCGAAAGCTTGATGTCCTAATAAAGTGTTGAAAGAAACTCATCTCTCGAATATTTTGTCCTTACCACGCATGTAATTGGGAAGATTTTACCGTTTTAGAAACCATATTTTGTATATAAACTATTTGTATTTAAACTAAAAATGGTGACGTCAAAATAAAGATCCAAAGCGGTCAGCTGGGGACAGTTGCGGGCCAGAGGGGAGGGAAAAAGGCAACGCCCAGCCCTTGTAGGGATCTCAGGGACATTTTATGTGGGGACCGTTCTCGATCTCTCTCTCCATGTCTCGGTGATAGACATCCAAGTTTGTGTCATGGCCTCTACCTATATCCCGTGGGATGTCTCCGATCACTCTCGGTGTTAACATCTAGCCCTGCCTCTGTTTCTTGTTGTCCGCGTGTGGGAAGAACATCAACACTTGCCTCACGTACACAACTGCCAGTTTATCCATACGTCGAAATTTGAAAAAATATTACATGTATATATATGTATATATGGTAATTTAAACCAAAAACCCCATATTGTATAATACTTATAACAAGATTTTCATGTTGTATAATGAACACTTCTGTAAATATTATACACATGATTGACGTGTATCAATAAATCACAATATGTAATGTACTTTGTACAAACTGAGGATAAATAAATAAAACTATGTAATAGATTAAGAGTTGATCAAAAGCAGAGATCGAGATGTAAAAGTCCCACAACGAGGCATAGAAGATAGGCCTTCCGATCCACGCCCTTGTTGTTCGCTGAATTTTTTTTTTCATTACGTAGCCATATTCATGTAAAATGCAACAGTACATGTGTGCGCAGTGTAGTGATGAAGAGTAACCGAGAATTTGAAAATCGAGCTGCCATCATCGTTGCTCTGCGCGCCGGATGGAGCCCCAAAGAGATAGTGGATTTTCTTAAGTTGCCCAAAACTACTATTTATCGTGTCAAGAAGCAGTTTGATGAGGCCGACAGTAACAAAGAGGGGATAGCTACAAGGAAAAAGCACTCGCGTCGATCGGACAGGGTAAGAGGCGAAGAATTTGTCAAAAATGTCAAGGAGAAGATTGATGGAAACCCTGGGAAGAGCATGAGGGCCATAGCCAAGGAAATGGACGTTGGCTCTATGACATTTGTCAGAACTATCCATGAGGACCTTGGTCTCAAGTCTTATGCCCTTCGGAAAGGTCAGTTGCTGACTGAGAATATGAAGAATAACAGAAAAGGAAAGGCTGCTGCCCTCCTCAACAACCTGAAACACGACTCTTTTGGCATGCTAAGGTTCTTCTCTGACGAAAAGAACTTTGACGTGGACCAAAAGGTAAATCCCAGGAATGATCGCTGGATCTGTAAAGACCCCTCAGAGATACCTGTCGTGATGCACACGAAATTTCCTGCCTCCGTAATGGTCCTTGGCGTTATCAGCAGTGAAGGTGATGTCATGCCTCCCCATTTCTTTGAGAAGGGCCTTAGGATGAACGCTGACACCTACATCAATGTTCTGGAGACCGTTGTGAAGCCTTGGATGGACATGGTGGCCGCAGGAAGGAAGGATGTCTTCCAACAGGACTCAGCTCCAGCCCATATGGCAAAAAAGACACAATCGTGGCTGACACTTAACGTCCCTAGTCACTGGGGTCCTGATATTTGGCCCCCTAATTCTCCAGATTGCAATCCCCTCGACTACTATGTATGGGGCGTTTTTGAGAGAGATGTCAACAAAGCTCCTCATACCACCATCCAGTCTGTCAAGAAAGCAGTTCACACGGTGATGACCCAAATGGAGAAGGTCATCGTCGCCAAGGCCTGTGCTTCATTCCGCACTCGCCTCGAGACTGTTGTAGCTAATAATGGAAACTACATTGAATAAATAAAAACTATATCTTTTTATCTACTACTGTGTCAAATTTCATTCGGATATTTTAATTTTTACTTGCAAAAAATTTCAGTTAAAATACCATTGTTTAAATTCCCAATTTACCTGGTACACCCTGTATATACAGCATGATCCAAAAGTCTTGCACAATTTTAAAAAATTAATAACTCCGTGAATTTTTGCGCTAGAGCAATGTGGTAAACACTATTGTGTTCAGCATGCAATGGTAATTTTTATGACAAATAATGAAATTTTAGAAATTGATTTTACTTAAAATTTTATTTGCTAGATGGCGCTCTACCAAATCAGAGATTCAGCGGCTAAATTGTTCGATAAATTGAAAAAGATAACTAATCGACACGTATATTTCCTTTTTGAATATCAGAAAAGAACCCTAATAATATCAAATGATAAATTAATAATACACCATTTCGCCAAAAGTAGAAAATTTGGTTGACCCTATTTTAAATACTTCTGAGATAATAAACGGACGAGTGGGTAACACCCTCGATTCCCGACAGTCATGAACAGGATTGAATCCCGTGTTAAAATTTTGTTTAATATGTGAATAAACTTCACATATTATTCACTGTTTTAAATATCATGAATTATATTGCTCTAGTTGAGCGGTACCTATTAATGTGATTTTGAACCGAATCTGAGATAAAATATAAAAAGTCGGTGGACGAGTGGGTAACACCCTCGATTCCCGACAGTCATGAACCGGGATTGAATCCCGCGTTGAAATTTTGTTTATATGTGAACTTCACATATTATTCACTGTTTGAATTTTCATAAACTAGGTTTCTCTTGTTGAGCGGTATCTAATAAAGTGATTTTGAACCGGCGGAATCTGATATAAACATATAAAAGTCGGTGGACGAGTGGGTAACACCCTCGATTCCCGACAGTCATGAACCGGGAAATCAATCCGGCGTTGACCTTTTGTTTATTATGTGAATAACTCACATATTATTCATTGTTTCAATTATCATAAACTAAGTTGGTCTTGTTGAGCGGTACCTAATAAAGTGATTTTGGAACCGGAAATCTGAGATATGTAAAATAGGTATATGCAAATAAAAATGTAGCAGAAAATATTTATATTTTAGATTGAGTTTTGTGAAATAGATTGAATAACAATTCAAAAAATATATTTTTTAAATGTAAATATAGTACCAAATATTATGATATCACTACTAATAGGATTTCTTGCTATAAGGAATGTGTAGTTCCTTGACTAATTGGCGACATTAGACTATTTAACTGGATATTTGTCATGATCCAACAAATGAAATATAGAGGGGAGTGGCAAAATATATTTGTCGTACTTTATTCAAAATATCCTATGGGCTTGTGTCAAATGTTATCATTGCTCATTATACTGTACACAATTTTAAAAATGTGTCCCCCCAAATAAAAATAATTTTTAGATAGACCTTTTGCGTTGAATAACGTGGTAGTAGAATAGTTTGTTTTTTTTTTTGCGCAAAATTTCGAAAGTTGGGGGTGTACAGAGAATATTTCTTATGCTATTTCTTCTAATGAGCGAAAAACGATAAACTAAACATAAGCTGTAAAATTGTGTACCAGTGTTATTCGAGAAGTTATAACACTTTGGTCTGCACATAATATAGGATGTGAACAAATGACAAAAAAAAAGAGTCAAGATGTGAGGACAGCATTTATTATCCCCATAACCCAACACAAAGAGCTTCAAAATATTGGTAGATAATATTGTAACAAAGTATTTATTAATTTTATTATTTTTATTGACAGAGTGGTCATTTTTACTTTATATTTTGCTACTCTATAAATTTCCCTCGTGGCTTATCTTTTGTTTACCATTCATAGTTTGTTCTTGCCTTAAATAAATTGTTGTCTCATCCTGAATTTGGTCTTCCCTAATTTTCCACGTGGCATTTTGGTGGAGATGCTGGGTAAGTTAGGGAAGACAAACTGAAGATTGCCGAGAAGACCTTGAGGCCATGGGTGCTGTGATCTACATTTTCGGAGACCGGCATCGATAAACACGCGACTTAATGTACCCTCATAACCAAAATCGCAAGGCGTCAAGTCTGGTGACCTTGGAGGCCTCTGATGTATAAAGTGGCGACTTATCACACGATCTTCACCGAACGTATCCTTCAGCAATTGTTTGGCACCGTTGGAGATATGAAGAGGTCCTCCATCTTACATGAATGTTATTTCGCTTAGTGCTTGTCTGTCCTGCAATATGGGAATAACATTTTCTCTCGTAAATTGAACATAACGTTCCCCAGTCACAGAAACTGTTTCAAAAGTTCTTCCATTGATTTTTTAAAAGAAAAATGGCCCAATAATAAAATATGTGAACCCTAACAAAACTTTGGGCTGATAAAGTGGTATTTCTGTAAACTTCCTAGGGTTTTCTGTTGCCCAAATGCGGCTGTTTTGATTGTTAACTTCTCCGTTTAGAGAAAAGTGAACATCTGTCCACAGAACATTAGACAGCCAGTTTTCATCAATATCAATTTGCCGGAAACCCCACGCAGCGAATTCTTGACGCTTCTCAAAATCACCGATTTCCAGTTCGTAAAATCTTTGATTTTTGTATGGGTATTCTTAATCTGTGTGCTCTCCTAACTGTTCCATACGAAATCCCAGTTTGTCGAGCACTTCTTCATACGTGGATATCGTTTCAATAGCTTCAACATTCTGAGAAACCGCAATAGCCACTGACTTGCATGTCGATTGTCTTCCATTTCGAGGTTTTGCTTCCAGGGAGATCCAGTCTTCTTAATATTCTTAATCATTTGCCTTAGAGAATATCAACTCATGGGTGCTTTACCGCTTCGAACACCTTTAAAGGCACGAAACGTTCGTAAAGCTTCAATGGCAGATTCTGAATTGCAATTAAAAATAAATCACCAAGAGTGATTCATCCTGTAGTGACGGCAGAATAAAATAAATTTTATGAGATAGATAAATATTTTCAAATGAATTAAAATAAATATAATTGATACTGAGAGAGGAAGAGTTGAATTTAAAAAAATAGAAATTTATTGTAGCATCACGCTAGGAAACAAATTAAAAAAAAAATCTCATTTATTGCACGACTCTCTTGGCCAAAAAAACCTTCCTTTTATATATTCTCTACCATATTTACATAATCTCTCAAAATTTGTGCAAATATGCGCCATTTAAACAAATATGTGACATTTATTATCTTCGAAATTCTAATAGCTGAGAGGATTCCAACAAACCGCATCTAAAATATCATTTTTTTGCTACATTTAATTTGAATATACCTATTTTACATATCTAAGATTGTATTTAAAAATCGTCAACCAATTATTCTACTTTTGGCAGAATGGTGTTTTATTAATTTATCATTTGATATTGTAATGTTCCTTCGATTAAATTAATAGATATGCTTTATTAAATTAATAAACTATTTTTATTATATATCTTTTTAATGTCAAACGTACACTTTTTAATAGATTCATAACAAAAACAATAATTACAGTGCTGCCAAATTCAAACAATCAAAAATAAATTAATTAAACAGAGTATATTATAATATTATTACAAGGTATATTACAACTCCCCCGACTTCAATCGACTTCATCCCTCCTGGGATGTCGATGCAGATAAGGTTGGATATTGGAGATGTGAGCCGTTCTTCGAGTTTTATCATCAGACTCATATTCAACATATTTGGGGTGGCCATCCATTTTGGTTACCCTTGTCACTCGATGCGGACCAGATAGCTTCCATTCCTTTCCAACCTTCTGATGTCTTACCAAAATATAATCGTCGATATTCATCTCTGGTGGCAGGGCTTTCTTACGACTGTTAAAATAAAACTTTGTTCTTTGTCGATAGAGATTTTGCTCAATTTGACTTTTTTCTGTTTCATAAAGGGGACAGTGAAGATTAAATTCTTTATCGGCAGGTAAAACAGGGGAAGTTTTTGTAAGTTTGAATAAAGAGGAGCAACCCAGGTAGGAGTTGTAGGATCTATTATGGTAGCGTACTGCCGCTTCTAAGGCATTTTTCCATCCACCCTTGAAGTGAGGATAGCACGAGAGAAAGGTCTTTATATCTCGTATAGCTCGTTCCGCTAAACCATTTCCTGCAGGGTGATAAAGAGAAGTAGTTATTAATCGGATGTCTTTGGAGGTTGCCCACCTAGGGAATTCTCCATACACAAATGATTTCCCTTGATCGGAGACTATAGTTCTCACTGATTTCAGATCCTCATGTTCGTTAAAATATTTTATTAAAGCACGGCCATGTTGTTTCATTGCCTTTGCTTGAACCACCCTATTAGCCTCGTCAATAATTAGTAAAAATGTTGAATTCTTATCCTTGATGTTAGAAGGAGCCTCGGCGAAATCTACATGTACAGTATGGAAAGGTACCCTTGATTGATGGGCAAACTCATCTTTGAAGGACGGCTCTTATACTTGAACTTGACCCTTTAACAGATAGGACAAGAATATACATATTTCCTTATGTCATTCTTCATACCAGGCCAAACAAAGCGTTGCTTCATTTTATAATATGTCCTCCAAAACACCGAATGTCCTCCTGATAAGCGATCATCATGGTACATAGATAAAATTGAAGTTCGATATTCGTGAGGGACAAAATATTTCCCGTGATCTTCTAATTTTAAAGGAATACTCTGATGTTTAACAAACAGTACGGTTTGATCGCTGGAATTAGGTGTTTCTACAGCCAATCTAGACAGCGCGTCTGCATCGCTGAGCTCCCTGCCAGAACGGTGGTTCACTCTCATTTCGAATGAGCTCAGAAACAGCTGCCACCTCGCAAGTCGATCCCGGAGATGGCCACAGGAGAGTAGCCGTGTCAATGCGCGATGATCCTTGTGGACAACAAAAGACTTGCCTTCCAAATACCACCTGAAGTGTTTGACAGCCTTCAACACAGCAAGGCATTCTTTTTCGGTGATGGAATAATTTTGTTCATCCTTGGAAAATGTATATGAATAATAACTAATCACCCTGAGTTGAAGTGATTTCCTTTTATTTACGTCTCTCTGGTATAGAATAGCCCCTGTTCCATAATATGAAGCATCTGTTGACATTTCATAAGGCAATGACTCATTCGGGATTGCCAGTATTGGTTTTGACGTGATGATATCAATAAGTTTTAAATAGGCCTCTTCACATTTATCAGACCACATAAAACTAGAATCTTTTTTCTTCAGGTTGTCCAACGGTCGAACTATCGTGGCATAGTTTGGTATATAGGCCCTAAAATGGCCTGTAAATCCAGTAAAACATTGTAGTGACTTAAGATTATATGGGCGTTTCATGAGTTTAGCTTTATCGATTACTTCCTCCTTCATTTGCTCCAAGTTACCGTTGATAATTCTACCTAAAATTCCACCTCAGATACACAAATTTGGCACTTGCCCAAGTTCACTGTCATATTATATTGATTCAGTCTATTGAGAACTTTGTAGGTGAGGGAAGCACATTCTTCAAGGGTTGGGCCCCCCCACAAATGTCGTCAATGTAAACAACCACTCTGAGTTCCAATAAATCAGCCAACATCTCGCTCATAACCCTTTGAAATCAAGGAGGTGAATTTTCCACCCGAACGGTAGTCTCTTAAACTCATAAAGTCCATCAGGTATTACAAAAGCAGAAAACTTTCTCGTGGCTTTTGTTAGACCGACTTGCCAAAACCCATCCTTCAAATCAATTTTCGTAAAATATCGACAACCCCCAAATTTATTAATGATTGAGTCGATTCTAGGAAAAGGAAAAGGGTCCAAAAGGGTCTCTTTATTCAACTGTCGATAGTCGATACAGAGTCGGTAGGACGAGTCCGTGTTAGGAAATAGAATACAAGGTGATGCGTACTCAGAAGTAGAAGGAGTAATAATATCCCCATCTAGCATCTCCTTAATTTTTCCAGCAGTCCATGCTCTCTTGTGATCTGACATAGGGTAAGGTTTACACGCCACGATGTTATTATTGGGCTTCAATAGAAAGTCGATCTCGTGCAATGGTAATTCCTTTTTGGAGACATTTCAAAGCTTGGGGAATATAGTGATCAGGTCATCACTGGTAAAAATAACTTCTTTTGACCGCAAAGACAAGCACTTAATCTCATCAGTCCCAAAGTTCCATTGAATTCGGAGATCCCTCATGGTGGGCTTTCCTATTAACAGTTCGAATGGCATCTCTCTCAATATTGTCGCCGTCATCATTCTCTGTTGATCGTCAACCTGAAGTTCCACCTCAATATTCTCAGTAGCTCGGACATGACTTTCGTCAATCGTTGTTATTGTGGTCTCTGATGGATAACTTTTCCATTTATATTTGGTCAAAAGGTCTCTTCTCATAAGTTGATAGAAGAACCTAGATCCAAGAAAGCAACAAGTTTTACACTATTTATAATAACGGGCAACATAGAATCGGGACTTTTGCAAGACAAAAATAGGATCGATTTTGTCATCGGGATCGAACAACCCTCTAAATTTAGTTTTTTTGAAGAGAAGGCACAGAATTATTTTGATTGTTCATTGTCTAAGATGCCTCCTCAATTTGATCAAGTTTGGCAAAATAGGCTGGCTTCTTGACCACTGTGTTGCCAGTTGTCTAGTAGGGCTTGGGTTCAAAAGGTTTTTTCTCCAAACTGGGACGGATATTTTTCAGCAGCTGAAGAAGAGTCTCTTTGTTTTCGATTTTCACAGTGGACAACTGATTCTGCATATCTGGGGGTAGCCCGTGAATCACTCCAATTATCAATAGCTTTTCACTTAACCCGGGCATCCCTAATCGCATTTCCCTTTGTTTTTGGTGGAAGTTCTCGATCAGAGAGCCGCCTCGATATCTCCACTTGAACGCCCTATCATATTTGTCTATGGGGTTATCCCCAAATGAGGATACAAAATCTTCTTTCCATGTTTCCCAGCTAAAGTTGTATTCATCAGCAAGTCTGCAATCGAACCACAATTGTGCAGTTCCCCCTAGGTAGTTTCTCATACCATATATTTTGGATTGATCTTTTACCCAACCATTATTTGCACAGACATTTTATATAGGGTTATCCGAGTGGCTGGATCTAGTTATTACCGGAGAAATCAGGTGCTTTCATTTCGACATGTCTTGGTGCATATTCATGCTGGTTTAAACTTAAATTTTGAACTAAAGAATTAACTAGTTTTTGTTGTTCTGCTACAGTAGTTATCAATTTGCTAAAAGTGTCTTCTGTTAATAGAGATTTTACATCTAATTCCTCCTCATCCATTATGCAAATTTGTAAATCTTCGAATGATCGATCTTTGTATATTTCAATTATTTTTGATGGAACTTTAACAAATCTATTAGAATCCCCCCCCCCCCTTTTCTAAATAGTAAGAAGTTAGATTCTTTCCACATTTAAACACGAGCTCGTGATAAATGGGCAATTTAAATTCTTCAGGGATAGATAGGACATTAGCATCAGGGTTAAAGCTATAGCCAATTACCTTTTTATTCTTAAAATGCAGGATGATCAATCCTGTCGGCTGCACCATTTTTGTGATGTTCCTCTCCGATTAAATAAATGAATATGCTTTATTAAATTAATAAACAAATTTTAATTATATATCTTTCTAATGTCAAACATACACTTTTTAATAGATTCATAACAACAACAACAATAATTACAGTGCTGCCAAATCCAAACAATCAAAAATAAATTAATTAAACAGAGTATATTATGATATTATTATGAGGTATATTACAGATATTATTAAGGTTCTTTCCTGGTATTCAAAAAGGAAAAATACGTGTCGATCAGTAATATTTTTTCAATTTATCAAACAATTTGGCCGCTGAATCTCTGATTCTGGTAGTGCGCCATCTAGCGAATAAAATTGTAACTAAAATCAATTTTAAATTTTTATTTATTATTATATACAGTTATCAGCGCCATAATCAATTCTTTCTTAATCAATTCTGTCACCGTTTGCTTTTGTGAATGCAATAAATACCCAAATATGGCCATTTCTTATAACCATCGGTGGTTCAGTGGTAGAATGCTCGCCTTCCACGCGCGCGGCCCGGGTTCGATTCCCGGCCGATGCATTTTTTTTTACAATTTTAAAAACTTATTTATATTATTAAAATATATGTGTTTCTCCTGTCTATGTACAGATTTATGGTCTATGTACACAACTATACAAGTATGTATTCAAGTTATTTGCAAATTGCGTGGCAAATTTGCCCTTTCGCTCGCAAGCAGCGCCTCTACCGGTGAAGATGGGAGGTAATATCAGCTGACCTGATAGACATGTAAAACGTGTTTTAACAGGACAAAGAGAAAAATCTGGAAAATATATTTTTCGGATTTTTAGTCAAGAAAAATAAATTGACAGGTTCTGGGAAAAAAGTAGTTGTTTTTTATTCAGAAAATGATGATGACAATATTGCTGTATCATATTTGATTATCTGATACAAAATTATATCCGGAAAAATTTCAAAAAGCAGAGACCACGGGTGAAGCCAGTTCATTTTTAGTATGCAGGAACAAAATTAAAACAGAAAAACATTCATTCGAGCAGAAGACACAAAGCCAGATCATCTCTTTATAAAAATATCGCTTCTCAGACACAAATTTGGAGCAGGACGTTTCACAAGAATGACATCCACGGCGCCAATTTATAATTGTAACGAATAGTATTTGAATAAAAGCATTTAATCGGGTAAAACTCGGGCATTTCCCGGGTCATTCGGCTTAATCAATTCTGTCACCGTTTGCTTTTGTGAATGGAATAAATACCCAAATAAGGCCATTTCTCATAACCATCGGTGGTTCAGTGGTAGAATGCTCGCCTGCCACGCGGGCGGCCCGGGTTCGATTCCCGGCCGATGCATTTTTTTTTTTTACAATTTTTAAAACTCATTTATATATTATACAAGAATGACATCCACGGCGCCAATTTATAATTGTAACGAATAGTACTTGAATAAAAGCATTTAATCGGGTAAAACCCGGGCGTTGCCCGGGCCATTCGGCTAGTTAATATATACAGTTATCAGCGTCATATTCAAGCAAAAATTCTTAATCAATTCTGTCACCGTTTGCTTTTGAGAATACAATAAATACCAAAATATGGCCATTTCTCATAACCATCGGTGGTTCAGTGGTAGAATGCTCGACTGCCACGCGGGCGGCCCGGGTTCGATTCCCGCCCGATGCATTTTTTAAAAATAATTTTTAAAACTCATTTATTTATTATACAAGAATGACATCCACGGCGCCAATTTATAATTGTAACGAATAGTATTTGAATAAAAGCATTTAATCGGATAAACCCCGGGCGTTGCCCTGGTCATTCGGCTAGTCTACCATAAAAAAAGATCCCATTGCATCCTGAACACAATGGTGTTTACCGCTTCGCTCTAGCGCAAATATTCGCGGAGTTATTAATCTTTAAAGTTGTGCAAGACTTTTGGATCAACCTATATATTGATATATATATTTCTTGAATATTGAGTAATCTATATGAAATTATTAATTAAAAGGCATATTTTGGATCTAAAATAAAATGAACATTTTATTTAATATACAACAAACAACAACAAAACAGCTTTATTAGGGCATCTTGCCCTGTACGGATTCTCCGTGGAGTTACAGACAATATTAACCATAAGAGAACAGGTGAAAATATAGTATTTACAGTCAAGGTATGTCAAACAGGGTGACTTTTTATTGTGCCCCTGTTCTTCTCTCTTCCATGAGTGCAATTTTATTCCCAACCGCTTTTTGAAAGTTGAACAGTTCAATTGCCCAACTTTTCTTATCTGAAACAGTTTTTATTAGCTTTATTGAGTTCAAATGCGGTCTAGGAAGACTTTTCAGGATCTTTTTTCTCTCTCCTTCCAGATCCCCGCATTCGGCAATAAAATGGTATATTTCATCAGTTATCTGACTTCCACATAACCCACAGTACAAATCTTCTTTCTTAATTGCGTAAATATGATTTTCTTTGATCATTGTTGACATTAATCTGATCTGTGCAATAAAGCTCACTAAAGCTGAAGACAGATAGCATGAAAAGTAATTTTCTGGAATAAATGAATCATAAAGTAACCTATAGTTTGAGTATGTTTTCGTAAGAGATAATTTTGCCAGATCTTGCTGCAATAGCTGTTCAATTTTTATTTTTAGTATATTCGGAAGTTCGATCTGTATGTCATCATAATTTAACCTATAGTTTAGCCATGTGAGTCCACAATGATTGATGATATCCATAATATTCTTACAGAATCCTATAGGTTTTTTTGTCATTAAGGAAATTTCCTTCAATCTATTCCAGCATAGCTTAGGTAGTCTATTGTCTTCCATTTTTTGTAATCTAATGAAATATTTCAAAATTAATTTGATCGTTGTAAAAGTCAAAGATATTCTGCCTGTTTCCAGCCTTACAATGTACCCTGGTATATATCTTGGTAGATTCAGAAAATTTTTGATAAACGTATTCTGTAATTGGTCTATAATATCCGTATTGTCCCAAGCCCACACAGGGGCCGCATAGAGCAGTATTGATTTAATAACTGAGTCAAATAGATTCAGAGCAACTTTTAATGAGTTAATTTTTTCTTTTTTTATCAGTCTAATAGTTGCATTTATTGCCGTATTTGCTTTAGCTTTATAAAAGAGGGCTACCTTTTTACTATTAATAGTGGAAGTGAATGGATATCCCAGATATGTAATATTGGACGCAACAGTCAGTGGGGTGTCACCCCAGTACCAGTATTCGTGTCTTGCCGGTCTTCCTCCATTTCTGAATACTATTATTTTGGATTTATTTTCATTTAAAACTAATTTGTTCTTATCCAGGTAAGACTTTAGTAAATTGATTTTAATTTGAAGATTAATTTTCGATTCTCCAATTATGGCTATGTCATCCGCATACATAAGTAGGTGTAAAACGCCAAAATCAGGGAGATGAAATCCTGTAAGTGCTGAGTTATTATAAAGTTCTATTAGGTCGGCCATATATAGTATAAATAAAAGTGGGGAAAGTGATTCTCCCTGCAACACTCCAGAATTAATTTTCACATTATTTGAATATTGTCCTTTCCATCGGATAGTGATCTTAGCTTCTTGGTAAAAGTTTTTTATCAGCATTACAAATTTATTGCTAATGCCCATTTTATGCAATTTTTGCCAAAGTAAATCATGTGGGACTGTGTCGAAAGCTTTAGTCAAATCGACGAAGAAGACATATAGCTTGCCTCGTTTTCTTCTCAGAGATAATTGGATGAGTGAATTCAGTAGTATTATGTGGTCAGTGCATGATCGGTTCTTACGGAAACCTGCTTGGTTTTCTAAAATAATCATTCTTTTTTCTATCCAGTTGTTTAATCTGTTTCTTAGTATTGTAGTAAATAATTTAGATATATTACTGCAGAGGGCAATCCCTCTGTAATTTGTTGGGTTATTCTTATCACCGCTTTTATATATAGGGTGTACTATTGAGTTCGTCCAGAGTTGCGGGTATTTTTCTGTGGACATTATTTTGTTGAATAGGTTTTTCAATTTATTTAAAGTCGGTATTGGTAAATTCTTTAGCAACTCATTTGGTATACCATCGAGTCCCACTGCTTTGCCGTTCGCTAGTTTTTTTACTACATCATGGATCTCTTCAAGGGTTATTTCCGCGTCTAAATCTGGATCTTTCCAACCGATCATCTGGTTTACCGTAAAAGTAGCTTCTTTATTTTCTTTGTTCAGTAAATTTTTATAAAATAAAAACCATTCTTTTATATCAATCTCACCTTGTATTATTGGTTTTTTTCTGAAGGATGCAATGGCATTCCAGAAGGATTTGGGATCTTTGGCGTTCTTTATCCTTTCATTCTTGTCCTTATTGAATTCATCTCTTTTTCTTTGCAGGAGCTTAAAATATTCCCTCCTAGCCTCAATATATTTTTGGCGGTCGTGTATGTTATTTGAGTTCCTACATCTTTGTAAACTTACTTTGGTCGTTTTTTTCATAATATAGCAATCTTTGTCATACCAAGGTTTTGAAAGTTGGTGTCGTCGTTTAGCAAATTTAATTATATTTGCCGATTCCATTGCCGTGTAGATCTGTTTAGTAAAATTTGCTGTTTCTGTGTTAATATCGGTTTCATTTCCAACTTCAATATCACTTAAATTATGTTTTAGCATCTCCACATTTTCTTTCGTCCAAATGAATTTTCGTGTTAGTATTTCATTTTTGTACGAGGATTTAATAGCTTCATACCCAGTATTAATTTGTAAAACAATTGGTAGGTGGTCTGAATATGAAAGTTCTTCGATCCACATATCCGATATGATCTGTGTTAAACCGTGTGTGTACATGAAATAATCCAAAACCGATGAACCTCTTTCTGAAATAAAAGTGAATGAGCCGTGCGTGTCACCCTTAGTTCTTCCATTAGCTATTGTTATAGAATTTGAATCAGTGAAGGAAATTAGTTTTTCAGATAGTTTCGAAGATATTAGGTCTTTAGATTTCCTATATTTGTTGAGGGGTGAATTTAGTTTCAGTGGGTTATGGAAGCCTCCAGCATTGCCTATTCTAATATTGATGTCACCAGCTATTAGTACTTCGTTACCTTCACTCATGTGATAATCAATATGCCTAAGTAAATTTGTTAAATTTTGCTCTTGTAATGCATTAGGAGGTAAATAAGCAAACAGCAAACATATACTCTCGGTGGTTTTGTCTAGAAATTTGTGTGTCAAGACAGATATCCAGTAAGGGTTTGTTTCGATTTTTCTAACCGTATGTTGGAAGTTTTTTTTTATTCCAATCAGAATTCCCCCCGAGCCCCTTCCCTTTAGTTCTGTCTTCATTGCTGGGCTTTGAATTATGTAATATTCATCAGTTAACAATTCAATAACACCAGTGATCCATGTTTCATTTAGTGCAAAAAGTTCGTATTTTTTTAGGTATTCAACGAGTGGAAATATTGATGTTATTCTATTGAATCCATTTATATTCCATTGTAATATTTTAATTTTAGTATCTATATGTTTGGCCTGAGTTACTTGTTTGTCTTTTATTGCCGATTCACAGTTTTTCGTATGTGTATACCTAATTTTAGTTGTATTTCTATCTGGTATATTATCCATAGCCTTTGAGTTTTTAATTTTAGAAGTTTTAGCCGTGAGTGTTTTATCATAAAGTGGCTGTATGGACATTGTATTAGAGATCAGTTTATCAATGGGTTGACTATTTACAAGTGATTGTTTCCTATCTGCCTGCTACAATGAATGTCCATTGGCATCTACAATTTGTCCATCACAGACCTTATATACTATGCCATTAATTATTAACTTATTGTCCCTTAGCTTAGCTAGAGTACCTTTTTCGACGAGTTCTCTTCTTTTGACATTCAGAACGCGTCGTTGTTCTCTCATCTTCATACTATAGTCCTTCGATAGTGAAATCTTAGTTCCTCTTAGATTGAAAGCAGCTTTGAATAGAGTTGTTCTATCGTTTTGTTCTGGGACTTCAACCAGGATCGGTGCACCAGGTTTTCTGGATACTCGGTGGCATCGCGTGATGTTTATCTTCTCCGTTGTCCGCATATTTTCTTCGATAACCCTCCGTATCCGTTCTCGGCAGTCCTCGTTAATGTCTTGTTCTATTCCGTAAAAAATAAGGTTCCTTTCTCTGCTCTTTGCATCCAAGTATTCAAGCTGGTCTTCTAAGTCTTTTATTTTTTTGGAGTTTTGAGAGAGTGCTGCCTTTGTAACGGCAGAAGATTCCTCTAATTGTTGCAGTCTTTGATTTATATTTTCTACTCTATCGTCAATTGCCGAAAGACGGGATTCCAGCCTCTCACCCCAGTTATCCAGCCTTTTGGTGAGTGCATTTATCAGATCTTTGATCTCTTTATCCCTATCTAAGCTTGTTTCCAACGTCGTTTGTTTGGACATCCTAGGGCCTGGATTTTGTTCAATACCAGCTAATACCAAGAGCATTAAAACTACACATATAAGGAGAAAGTTTCGGAAATATTTTGAAAGTGAAATATTGACGCGTGATAAGCAAATCTTTTTGCCGCCGTATGTATCCGGCTTGAAAGTATGTAAATTTAACTCAGAATTCTTGTCTAATAGACATAAAATTATGATGGTAAGATATATTGGATATGAAGGTTTCATTTCAGATATATTGAGTTTGAACTTTAGCAAAAATAGAGGAAATATTTTAGTAAGACAGTTCACTTACCGAGAGCGACGTTGCTTGCAGCCTATTCGTGCCGCCTCCTAGCGGAGAATCATTTTATTTAATATAAAATGCCATTATATCAATAGGCTATACGCCTAACTTCATCAGGGCGTTTCTTTTTTTTTGAACTGCTTTGGATGATCATGCGATCGCCGCGTGAAGGCATCGCGTGATCATCCAAAGCAGTTTAAAAACAAGAAACGCCCTGATGAAGTTAGGCATATAGCCTATTGAAATATTGGCATTTTATATTAAATAAAATGTTTGTTTTATTTTTAGATCCAAAATATGCCTTTTATAAATAATATATATATATATACAGTGTACTCCGCTTATAACGAAGTCGCATTATCCATGACAATCACTTTGTTATATCCGAAGTTTGTTATATCCGCAGTTGGAAAAAAAAAAAGTTTTGTACCAATAATTTTATTTACTATTCAACTCAAAAGAGCAACACAAAGATCAATAACAACCTCATCAGGTGTTTTTGGAGAAGTAGTTTGTGATTTTCTTTTGACATTTAGAAGTCAGTAACAAGTGCTGAACACTCTTTTCGATGTTGTCCAAGTCTGACAGATGCCTATGAAGAGACTTGGACTCATCCTGACATTGAAGAAACAATCGCAGAGTTTGAATGCTCTCCAAGACCTCTTTTGGATGCGGAATGTGGACAATTGGGTCTACTTCTTCATCAACTTGGTCCGTTTCTTCTTCTTCTTTTGCTTGAAGAATGCTCTCGACAATTTCTACATCGGATAACATGGCATTTGTAACGACGTCATTGTCAGCGTCAGTATAAGAATCGAAATCCATCTCTAACGGTATTTTTAAAACTTCTTTCATGCGATCGAAGAGGCTTTGCCACTCCCAGTAAAATCCTTTAATCCAAATTCAATAGCCAGGGTCTTCGCCTTTTCGGAAAGCAATGGACCATTAACTGGAAGCGCTGCACTTCTTGCCTGCTTGAACCACTGCAGCAGAGCCTCATCAACATCAGCATATGTAGATCCACGTGCTCGTTTCCGACTACTTTCTCCCGCATGCAGAGCTTGTTGGTGGATCTTCTCAGAGTTCTTTATTATGGTGCTGAGCGACGACTGTGGGATATTATGTTTCTGGGCAACATCTGTCTTTTTCTTCTTCTCCACTTCAATCTCTCTTAGGATTTGCAGCTTGACTGACAGAGATAGTGAGTTTCTTGTTTGTTTTCGTTATCCTGCCATGGTAAACGTTAATAAAATATAAGCGTTTATTAAACAATTTAATTTTGTTTAAATAATGTAAAAAAAATACTTATAATATGTTTGCATATTTTGAAATTGTATATTATTAACTTATTTGTTGTGTATCATTAAATTTGTGTCATTCACACGTTGTAATTTGATATATATTATGCATAATATATTAGTCAATTATAATGGTAAATGAAAAAACTTCGTTATAAACGGATAAAATACAAATTTATACATGCAAATCACTTCGTTATAAGCGAAAATTCTTTATATCCGACTTCGCAATATCCAGAGTTCTTTTAATGGTTTAAGCCCTTCTTTTCTTTCGTGCAGACAATTTCATTCGCTATATGCGGAATTTCGCTATAACCGACTTTGTTATAAGCGGAGTACACTGTATATGGTAATTTAAACTAACAACCCCATATTGTATAATACTTATAACAAGATTTTCATGTTGTATAATAGAAACACATCTGTAAATGATTTTACACATGATTGACATGTGTCATTAAATCACCATATGTAATGAACTTTGTACAAACTGAGGATAAATAAATGAAACTCTCTAATAGATTAAGAGTTGAGCTAAAGCATAGATCGAGATATAGCAGTCCCACAACAAGGTCTAAAGATAGGAAACTGCCAGGGCGTTGTCAGAGTATAAAATATCGCTTCCGATCCACGCTCTTGTTGCACATCCGCTGAAATTCAATACTTCCTCTCTCGGCAAAGATATATAAGACCTCCGCCCTAGCCGAAAAAATAGTCACTTGATAGTCACTTCACCATCAGCGGGCGCCCTCGTCGGTTGTCACCAAGGTCCTCCTCATCCACCATGTAGACCAGTAAGAACACTTCTATCTTAATCTTTCGCTGCTTAGCTCGACTTCTATCTGTTCACGGAACTTTCCTAATACAACTGTGTCTCTTCGTTTTTTGTGTGGACATTCTCAAGCTTTTCACTCTGCCTCGACCACGACTGCCTGTACTCTGTGAGAACTGTTAAAGGTCTTCCAAGGTGCAGAGAGGTACTAGAAAACTCTCCACGCCCTGACTCTCCCTCTCGGTTACTACAGGATTGCCACTCTCGATTACCACACCACAGCGAGAGACCCTTGGTTACCACATATATATACAGTTGACTCTCGGCGCAATAATTTGAAACTCGTTAATTTGAATCTCTCAATTATTTGACATTTCCCCCCGGTCCCTTGATAAATACTCTATATGTTGAATAAATTCAATATTAATTGGTCCTTTCGGTAATTTGAAGTTGAAGGAATGGTATCTTGCGACAAAAATGATTCAATCCCAGAGGCTTCTTAAGAAACCAAGAAATGGGTATTCAAGGCCAAACTTACGTAAATACTCTGAACATGTGAAATAAATAATTTTAAAAATTATAAAAATGGTCAGAGTTGGTAGTAAAATCAAAAAAGGTATATCCCGACCACGACAGCATGAGCTTTTAGATGGCAGAACGCCATCTAGTGGAAAATAATTCGACTAAACGTTGATTTAGCCTGTTTCCTGAGATATTTGACTAACCCAATTTCTTTATAAATCAAAATATAAACCCATTCTTTATAAAAAAAAAAAAGCTCATGTGCTCGTAGTGAGAATATGCCATTTTGATTTTAATACCAATATCGGACCTTTTATTGTTATTATTATTTATATGTATTTTTTCACATGTCAGCGTATTTACGCAAGTTCGACATTAAATATCCATTTATTGGTTTCTTAAGAAGTCTCTGGGGATAAAACATTTTTGTTCGCAGTGGTACAGCTGCGCCACGCTGACGAGGGTCAACAACCCGAAACGCGTTCGTGGTTGGCTTTTCTTGATTAATAAAAAAATGGATAGCCAGATATCAAGGAACAGGCTAAATCAACGTTTAGTTGATTACTGTTCCAATAGATGAGGCTCTGCTATCTAAAACAATCATGTGCTCTTGGGTCAGCATATGCCTTTTTTGATTTCAATATAAATATTATATATGTACATGTCCATTTACATATATATGTTGTGTTGTAAAAGGATCCTGTCGATTTACTGTGGTGATACAAAGTCCTCCTGTCGACTGTCTGTCGTGATGTAGTGTAGGGTGGCATGTTGGCTAGTTGCAGTCGTGGTGGCCACAATACTCAGAGCCGTTTCCGGCGTGAGTGGGATTAAACAAAAGGACCAGGCATGTTGGATGCCACCAAAGATGGAGTGCCCAGAGGCCAGCGCCATCGAGGGGGTTCTGATCTATTCTAGGGCCAGAGAGAAACTGGTGGTAATCCGACTATGTTTTTCGGACCAACGGTGTAATCGGAGACCTTTCTCCCGTCTGGCGCCGGCTGTCACTCAATATAATTTTATTATTTCTTTTTGTAATACATGATGGCCATATTGGTGAGTTTAATTGTGGCTACATTTTTGGTTGTTACACTATGACTTATATTACATATGGAGATATTAAGTATATATTGTAATATATTACAACATACATTGCACTAGAGCAATGCGGTAAACACCATTGTGTTCTGGATGCAATGGAAATTTTCAAGGCAGAAATTTAAAAATTCTAACTTTATTTCAGTTAAAAATTAATTTTCTAGATGGCGCTCTACCAGAATCAGAGATTCAGCGGCCAAATTGATTGCTAAATTTAAAAATATAACTCTTATCGACAGGTATTTTTCCTTTCTGAATACCTGGAAAGAACCCTAATAATATCAAGTGATATATTAATAAAACACAATTTCGCCAAAATAAGAAGAATTGGATGACGATTTTTAAATGCAATCCGAGATATGTAAATTAGGTGAATTCAAATTAAAACATGTTGAAAAAAATTTATATTTTAGATGCGGTTTGCTGGAATTCTCTCGGGGCTTTAAATTCCGAATATAATAAATTTCTAATTTTTATTTCAACTCTCTCTCGGTATCGTTTAAATTTATTTTGGTTTATTCGAAAAATATTTATCCATCTCTAATATTTTTACTCTGGAATGCCGTCACTACAGGATAAAACACTCTTGGTGAAATATTTTTATTGTCATTTTGAGTCTGCCCTTGAAGCTTTACGAGCCTTTTGTACCTTTAAAGGTATTCGAAACGGTAAAGGACCCAGGAATTTCTACCAGGAGTTATTAATTTTTAAAGTTGTGCAAAACCTTTGGATTATCCTGTATATATATGAACATGTACAGAGCTAATAGCAAAAGCTTTGCATCTAAAGAAATATAAGCGTCAAAAATATATATTTGAATATATATATATGTGGTAACCGAGCGTCTCTCGCTGTGGTGTGGTAATCGAGAGGGGCAATCCTGTAGTAACCGAGAGGGAGAGTCAGGGCGTGGAGAGTTTTCCAGTACCTCTCTGCCCCTTGGAAGACCTTTAACAGTTCTCACGTCGAGGCAGAGTGGAAAGCTTGGGAATGTCCACACAAAAACTAAGAGACACAGTTGTATTAGGAAAGTTCCGTGAACAGAGAGCAGTCGAGTTAAGCAGCGAAAGATCGAGAGATACAAAGTTTTCTTACAGATCTACGGCATGGTCGAGCATCAGAAGATGAAGTGACGAGGGCTCCCGTTGATGGTGAAGTGACTATATTTTCGGCTAGGGCGGAGGTCTTATATATATCCTTGCCGAGAGAGGAAGTGTTGAATTTCAGCAGATGCAACAAGAGCGTGGATCTGAAGCGAAATTGTACACTCTGGCATCGCCCTGTGATCTTGCTATCTTAAGGCCTCGTTGGATTTATATATCTCGATTTTAGACGGCGAGGCACTCGAGTTCTGAAATGGGGGAGGTTCCCTCATGTGCTCTAAAGGCGCGGCTGAAATATTGTACAGGATGTATTTGTCCGTCTGGATGTACCTGTTTGAGTATGCCTGCGATCCCTTGGGTGGATGCGTCGCAATAAAGGCGGCATGGCAAGCCGACTTGATACACGTTTAGTAATGATTTACTGGTTAAAAAGCTTTCTTTGAGAGTGATGAAAGCTTGTTGACAGTCTAGGTCCCTATTCCATTTCACATCTCTTTTAAGTAGTTTATTTAAACGTGCTCATAAGCGGGCATAATCTGGTATAAACTTATTATAAACCTTCACTGCTCCTAAATATGATTGTAGTGTCTTTTAATTGATAGGTGGTTTGATGGCATTTATGTTATCAAGGTTGCGCGTCTGTGGTGTATAAGTCCCTGCGGTAATAGTGTATACTAAGAAATCTATGTATGTTTAAAAAAAACGAACATTAATTATAATTGAGTTTGATGTTTTTGTGTTGACACACAGTAGAAATTGTTGTAGGTGTTGTAGATGATCCTCTAAGGTGTCAGAAAAAATAAGGAAATGGTCGAAGTAATGGGTAACAAAATTTACTTTATATTTTTAAATGACCTGCCTTATGGCACGATCTGTGCTAATTTTTAAATCCGTACGGAAGTCTACAAAATTCGTACTGACTATCTAAAGTCACGAAAGCTAATTACGTGAGTTAGGTTCTATTTCCACTTGCCAATATGCGGGTGCTATATCTACAGAAGATTAGTATTTGGCTTTCGACAATTTGTCAAGAATGGTTTTTATTAAAGGTAAATGATGTACGTCTGGAGCGATGATTCCATTGAGTTTTCTGTAATCAACACAGAAACGTTTCGTTTTGCCACGTTTCGTAATAAGAGTTATTGGACTAGCGTAAGGTGAGACTGACGGGGCAATGATACCATGTTAGAGCATTTGCTCTATTTGGGTTCGTATTTCTTGTTAGTCATGTAGTGGCACTCTATATGGGCGTAATGCCCAAATTATCTTATCTGTGGTGGTATTGAATTTTATCGGTGGTATGTTCGATTTGGGAACATTGTATTTATTAGTAGATAATGGATGCGAGAATTCACATAGAAATCGGTGGAGTTCGTGTGGACAATTTTCTAACTGAGGTGCCGCATTAGAAGGTATAGATACCTCAATATCATGGGCAGGAGATGTAGGGGGTGATACAATAGTGGGTGGATATATAATTGGGGCAGGGTCCGCCACGTGCAAACAGGACTAGTTCGAAAGAAGCGTGGTAAAAATAGCTGTTTCCCTCGGTTGAGTGGGACATAAATCCTGTTTGCACTTGGTGAACTTATAGACATTTGTTGGGAGAGCATCATTCTTTGCATAATTTGGAGATTATTAACATCAATTAATTATTTTATATATTTTATGGGTATCTACTTATATAATTGCCTTATTCTGTCTGTGTGAAGTTCACTGTGTGAAGTTCACGGATAGATTTTGGTCAGAATGGATAAAATAAAAAAGTGTCAAGGGATGGGAATCGAACCCACGACCTTCCGCTTACCGAGCAGATGCCATGACCACTAGGCTACCCTGGACATATTTTTCCGTTCATAAAGTTAATTTATATAATAACTGCTCTAATTTGAAATATTCGGTAGGTTTTATTTATTTATATATTTTCATTTTAGCTATAACTGATCTAATTCGCAGTAAAATAACTAATAATAGTTCGCTTAAAAACACATATAATATAAATATTTATATAATAACTGCTCTAATTTGAAATATTTGGTAGGTTTTATTTATTTATATATTTTAATTTTTAGATATAACTGATCTAATTCACCGTTTAAAATAACTGCTCTAATTCGAAATATTTGGTATATTTTATTTGTGTTCACTCTATTTCTATTTATTTGAAGTATTATAATTTCCATGTTTCAAAAACCTATTTCAAAAAGGTCGTTAGAAATATATAAGGCCTGAAATAGCTTTACATGCGAGTATTTATGATGCCAAGCGTAGCTTAATGGTTAAGTGTGCGGCTTCGTAGTTCCACAACCTTGGTTCGAAACTTAGCCTGGGTGTTTTTTTTTTATATTATTGAAGCAAAGTTTTTTTTTACAGTACCAAAATTTCCATACATAGGTAAAAAAATACGAGGAAAACGATAGGCTATTTTAAAATATATATAAATCAAATATTAAAACTATATTTCCAAATTATTCTACTTAGATCACGAACAGCGCCCTCTATCAAGGTTATAAATACGTTTAAAATCGAAATTTTCTCAAATTTTATCAATAATAGTTCGCTTAATAATTAGAATACTTGATCTATATCGAAATATTTATAGACGCTCGCTCGATTTGAAGATTTATATCGTAACTAATCTGACTGTAAAGTTTGGAGCGGGACGTTTCACAAGAGTGACATCCACGGCGCCAATTTAGAATTGTAACGGATAGTGTTTGAATAAAACATTTAATCGGGTAAACGCGGGCGTTGCCCGGGTCATTCGTCTAGTTAATAGATAAAATACCAAAAGTTAGCGAAGCTTCTATCATTAAAAACCTTAGTTTTTGGGTGCGGTTACCTATTTTATGTTTAAAAAAAATATAACCTAGGGTATTTACATTATGGGCATTTATAGTTGAACTGTACTGATGGATAATAATTTTATATTGTATTCTATTTTATATGGTTCCTAAAATATCTAAATATGTTAATAGATTCTCCCGTGTCTATTGAAAAGGGCAAAATTACATTTGGTGACAGTTCAGTCCATATTACGAGCTGTTCAACGAAAATAGGTTGTAGGTTGTCCTACCGTTGAGTTGCTCGCGGGGCTTGTAGAGTCGTCTTGACTTGCAGCTTGGACTTGGGGAACAGGGCTCAGGGATTGTACCTTGGGTCGGTTCTGGGTGTGGGTACCACGTTTTGGTACAGTGGTTTTGCGTGGTCTGGCGCTGTAGACTTGGCGTGTTCGGCTCTGTGGGAACCGTTGTTCACACTGGGAGTGCCAGTGCATAGCATTGTATTACTTGCAAGGCGAGGGTGGGGGGTACAACTTGGTATGTTTACACGTGATGAGCGATGGTTGTTGTACCATGGTGGGGGGTTGTTGTCGGTTGGATGTGGGACCTTGTCTACTTGGCGCTGGTACGCTACACTGGTGACACACTGAGTTCCTCTTATTCTTGACACTAGTCCAAACAATTCTTTAATGGTGTTTGGCTGCACAGTTGCGATTAACCGCTGGTCTGCGACGGGCCGTCGGTCAGAGACTATTAATATGTCGGCGGGTAGGTTCAGTGTCATGCCCATCACCGTTTTGTTCCGGTAGTATTCTTCTAGGGGCATTTGGGGTGTCAATTTGATGGCTAGGAATCGTGCGAACGACACCTCTGTCGTTGCTGGGAATGAATCTATACAGGTCTGGCGGGCTTCATTATAAAATAACCTATCTAACCGTTAGTTTAGGAAATATTGGAGGGGCTTGCCTCGCAGGTAGCAGGGTAACTTGCGTAGACGGTCCGTGTAGGTCAGCTCAGCTCGGACTGCTTGGGCATCGAAGTTGTCGAAAAAGCTCTGGGGTTTAAATGTACCATCATATGGATTCGCGTCTATCTCCCTCGGAGGTCGGGCGACCAGCAGCTTACTCAGGGCATCGGCGATATTTGTCAGCGGGTCTGCGCAGGTCCCTTGGGGCGGCGTCGTTTCCTCCTCCTCAAAGGTCGTCTCTTGTTTGGTGACAGATGGCTCAATCGTATCGTTGGACTGGTCGGTTTTTTCTTCCATCTTTGCTCTTTTTCGCTTCTATCTGGACAGTCTTCGTACCTTCTTCGCTTGGTATTCTGTCGACTCTCGCTATACTGTGGTAACCGAGGGTCTCTCGCTGTGGTGTGGTAACTGACAGGGGCAAACCTGTAGTGACCGAAAGGGACAGTCAGGGCGTGGAGAGTTTTCCGGTACCTCTCTGCACATTGGAATACCTTGAACAGTTCTCACAGAGTACAGGCAGTCGTGGTCGAGGCAGAGTGGAAAGCTTGGGAATGTCCACACAAAAACGAAGAGACACAGTTGTATTAGTAAAGTTCTGTGAACAGATAGGAGTCGAGCTAAGCAGCGAAAGATGGAGAGATAAGAAGTTTTCTTACAGATCTACCGCATGGTCGAGCATCAGAAGATGAAGTGACGAGGGCTCCCGTTGATGGTGAAGTGACTATATTTTCGGCTAGGGCGGAGGTCTTATATATCCTTGCCGAGAAAGGAAGTATTGAATTTCAGCGGATGCAACAAGAGCGTGGATCGGAAGCGAAATTGTGCACTCTGGCAACGCCCTTAGATCTTGCTATCTTTAGGCCTCGTTGGACTTCTACATCTCGATTTTAGACGTTTTTGGACTTCTATATCAATTTCTCGCTCCAGCTCAATTCTTAATCTATTGCAGAGCTTTATTTATTTATCATCAGTTTGTACAAAGTACAATACATGTGATGATGTAATGACACATGTCAATCATGCGTATGATCTTTTACAGATGTACTTCTATTATACAACATGAAAATTTCGTTATAAGTATTATACAATATGAGGTTGTTTTTTTTTTAAATTAGCATAAATATATATCTTCTTATATAAAAAAGTCAATGTCTGTTTCGCGATAAACTCAAAAATTACTGAACCAATTGGTTCCGAATTTTACATGTCACTTTTTATAAACCTGAGGAAAATGTTCGGCTATATTTTGATTAGTATTATTGGTTATTTGATTTTTTCATTCGAAAAACCTTTTTTACGTGGAGTAAATACAAGGCGAAGTAACAACACCAGGCCAATTAAGCGACCAATGACTGTTCAGCTTTTTTTTTCAAGTTGCTTGCGTACTTTTTTTGGAATATCTTTTTATACGAGTGTTACTTTTTTGAGTATTGAGAGACAAATTTATATTACTAAGTTACGGTAAGTGAACATGCTGAACTGCGTGCTACTTCAAATCCAGCGCACCTACGTCACGGGACGACGTGGCATTCAGGGAGCTTCCAACCACTGCCACTGGAGGCGCTGTACATTCCCCTTTCATTTCCTGTTATGTCTTTCCTTGTACTGGTTGCTTGTATAACCTCGTGAGATATATTAAAACCTATATATATTTCAATCTATTCTCAATTTGATTGAACCACCGATCCAACAAGTGGTAGCAGAGCGTGGTTCCCTAGCTCTGTGGTTCAAGTTCAGCGTATCCTCGTGAGTATAATTCCTTCAGCGAAGCTACCTCCGTTTGCCCTCGTCGAGAAGTTGCTGCGTCACCATGGCGGCCGTTAGTGCAATAACGGCGGTGTTTGAAAAATTGAACGGCCAAAATTACCGCTCATGGAAGTACAACATCAAGATGCTACTAATTGAGAAGGGCTTGTGGGATGTGATTTTTAAAGATGAAGATACCCAAGATGCTCAACTAAAAGCTCAAAAGGATAGAGCCTTGGCTGTTATCGCGTTGTCGATAAATACAGAACACCAAATCCACATCATCGACTGTCCATCGCCACAGGATGCGTGGAAAAATCTGGAACAGGTTTTTGAGCCAAAATCTCGTTCGAGGATACTACAGTTAAAGAAGCATTTTGTGAACATCAAGCTTCAAACTGGTGAGTGAATGTTAGACTATTTTAATAGATTGAAAATTTGTACGGACCATTTAAAAGAAGCAGGTGTGGAAGTCGACGATCAAGATATAGCATACAGCATGCTATCAGGGTTACCTGACAGCTTCGATACCCTGGTGATGTCGTTCGGAAATGTCGAGGACTCTGACTTCACATCGAACAAGGTTTGAAATACTCTACTTACAGAGTATGAAAGAAGATCTGCCCGAGAAGGAGCAAGTTCAGGTCTCGGCGAAGCACTCAATTTTTCAAAGGACGACACTAGGATGACTTCCAGAAAACAAGAAGTCAAGTGCTACCGATGTTCGAAAATCGGCCATATCGCCAAGGATTGCAGGTCGTCCATCAACCGAGACTACAAGTCGGATAAAAGCTACAGCAGGAAGAAAGACTCTTTTAAATCTCCGTCGGAGAATATGCTCATGGCCTTCAATGCAGTCTCTTCGGAAGATGAATTCATCTTGGACAGCGGCGTAACACATCACGTCTGTAAGAACCGACAATGGTTTACAAGTTTCCAGCCTACTACGTGTGAGCCCATCCAGACTGCGAGCGGAGTTGGAAATAGCCACATGAAGATGTACCTAGTTACTGGAACGCAAGATGTCACCTTGAACGACGTGCTTTTTGTGCCCCAAGCAAGAATAAATTTGCTTTCTGTGTCGCAAACAGAGGATAAAGGCAAGCACATCAAGATTTGTAACCACAAGGCAAGAGTGTTCAACGACAACAGAATGATATGTGTGGCAAGGAACCTAAACGGATTGTACATCGTTAGAGGTAAGCCTATCTTACAAAATGCGCACTTAGCTAGTTCAAGTCCGCCTACACTAGAACTTTGACATAAACGCTTTATGCATATCAATGCAGACACTTTAAACAAGTTAGCTAAAAATTGAGTTGTTAATGGTCTTGAAATTTCCAAAGGAAAAATGTCAATATGCGATGATTGCTGTATGACAAAGTCAACAATGTCGTCACATAAAAGCTCTCCATATAAAATAAAAACTAAAATTTTGTTAGAGTTAGTACATAGCGATCTTTGTGGACCATTTCCAGTTGATTCTTTTGCTGGGTCACGCTATTTTCTAACATTTACAGACGATTTCTCCCGCAGAGTTACTGTTTATTTCTTAAAGCATAAAGATCAAGTTATTGAATACTTTGACATCTTTAGGGCTAGAGCCGAAAGAGAAACAGGTCATAAGATTAAACGCTTGCGGACAGATAACGGGTTAGAATATTGTAATAAAAACTTTAAACAAAAACTTGAGAGCCTTGGAATAAAACACGAATTAACGAATTCTTACAGCACTCAGCAAAATGGCGTCTCGGAGCGTTTAAATCTTTCGTTACTTGACATGGCTAGAGCTTCAATGCACAACGCTGATTTGCCACAAAAATTCTGGGCTGAAAGCGTTAATTGTGCCGCATACATTGAAAATAGAAGCCTTTGTAGCGCTTTTGATAACAAAGTTCCAGAGGAAATTTGGCTTTCAAAAAAAGTGAGCGTACGTCATTTTAAAATATTTGGAGCTCTAGCTTATGCTCATATTCCAAAGCAAAAGCGAAAGAAATTCGACCGTCGAGCTAAAATATGTATCTTAGTCGGATATTCAACACAATCCAAAGGTTATAGACTCTGGGATAATGATTCTAAACAAGTGTTCATAACTAAACATGCTAGATTCGACGAAAATAAAGTAGGTTTAAACCAGCTTAAGGATGACGTAACGGAAGGTAGCGAGGCTAAAAACAGTTTCGTTTGGTTGCCGGAACAGGGCAAAGTTCTCCCGCCACGTGATCCTGACCTTCAACTAGGTTACGACAGTCAACTAGAAGTTCCGTCGACTTCAGAAGTTAGAGTTATAGTGGGGGGAAGTTCTGACAATACTTTGAGCCTCCGTAGTCGAGAAATTGAAAGAAAAACACTGAATCTTGCAAATGTTGAACTAAATTTATGCGAGGTGTCTGAACCTCAAACTTTTGAAGAAGCTGTTTGCTCACCCGAATCAGATCTTTGGAAAAATGCGATGCAAGAAGAGTTAAATTGTTTAGAAGAAAGACAAACATGGGTTATCACTAATTTACCTAAAAATAAGAAAGTAATCGATAATCGTTCCAAGCACATCTCAGTTCAGTTCCACTACACAAGAGATAAGATAAACTCTGGTGATATCGTTGTCCAGTTTGACAACATCAAGTATAACATGGCCGATATCCAAACCAAGACTTTAAAGAAGTTGATGCACAGAGATGCATGTGTCCAGATGAATTTGAAGTCGCAAAGGGGGAATGCTGAACTTCGTGCTACTTCAAATCCAGCGCACCTACGTCACGGGACGACGTGGCATTCAGGGAGCTTCCAACCACTGCCACTTGGAGGCGCTGTACATTCCTCTTTCACTTCCTGATATGTCTTCCCTTGTACTGGTTGCTTGTATAACCTCGTGATATATTAAAACCTATATATATTTCAATCTATTCTCAATTTGATTGAACCACCGATCCAACAGAACACAATGCAATTAAAATAAATTACAAAATTAGCGTTACTTTATGTAAATAATGGTGTTAGAAATATATAATTTATAATTGTATATTTTATAGATTTTCCCCTATTATTATTATTATTATATATATTTTTTAATTTTATTTTTGTTACCTCTTTCTCTTAATGGGTGGAAAGGAATAAAGAATCGAAGGAGCAAAATTTGTAAACAAACAAGACATCGCCCCCCCCCCCCCATCCCATGCGCGAGCACCTATGCGCGGTGACGAAGAGGAAAAAGAAAAAGGAACAACCGGCAGCACTGGTGTATAGGCTCGTGGAAATACGAGCTCCCTGCGTCAGAAGGAATGAGTAGCCACGTGATCAAGAAACAAAGAAGATAAAGAGAAGAGAGGCATTATAGATTTGCGCACCAATTAAGTGGGTAGCGATATTTTTTCCTGTTGTGGAACTGAAGATATAATTAAAGATATATTAAGATATAATTTCAAGTGAAGAATTCATAATCTGATTGATCGAAAGAATTGAAAGTATATTATTGAAAGATAGTATTTGTGAACTTTGAAAAGAGAGAAGTTTGCCTTTCCAACCCTAATTACTTTGCTCTCTATATTATTTGTTTATCTGTATATATGTTTTGAACTATTTGTTTTTTTTTTATTTTAAATATATCTAATTTTTTGGCCAATTTGATTATCACCCTTTTTATCCAATTTTTTTATTTTGATGACCAGTCATTTTTGATTGGCAAAATAAAAGACATATTTATGACATTTTTGTTAATTTGCATTTCCACAACTTGTGCAAACACAACTGATGAATCTCTATTTTTCAATCTGGGTAAGATTGACCTTCCCCCATTTTTTTTTACAAATTCAACATTTTTGGTGAGCTGGACGTGATCTCACCTTGTGGTGTTTGTGCAATTTGTGGAGATGGAAAATCTTAAAAGAGAAAGAACTCCCTTACTATCACCCGTACCACAAATGAAATAAAATCAGGTCTAAGTCTAGAGGGAGTGGATATAATTTTAATAAGGGTCAAATTTGAAAGGTTAACCATTCTTAATGATAGACTGATGTTGATTGATGATAGAATAAAATATATCTTATTGGATGATCCGAGGTCCACAGAAGCTCAAATCAATGATGAGATGGAACAATGTGAGAATTATAGCCTACAAGTAGAAAGAGGAATTGTCGAACAGAAGGTGAAATAATATGAGTCTAAATTGGCAACACCCTGTGATGATAAAATGTCACAATCTAGCACTTCAGATGTTAAAAGACAAATTAAACTTCAAAAATTTGAACTAAAAAGTATACAGGAGAGCTAGAGGAATGGCTATCATGGTGTCGTCATTTTGAAAAAAAAAAAAACATTCAGATGAGTCACTGTCTGTTGTTGATAAATTTGAATACTTAATACAATCCATGGTTGTTGGGTCAAAGGATCACAGACTTGTGACTAGCTTCCTTCTTACAGAAAAAAAAATACAACAAAGTCATTGGAGATTTAAAATATAGGTTAAAATATGCTGACTGAATTGTATGTGCGCAAACTTTTAAAGTTAGTCATTGCCAATATCAGGTCTGAAAAAATAAATTTAGCTCAACTTTATGATAATTCGGTTGCGCATCTCCATTCTTTGGGATCTCTGGGAGTTGATACTAAGTCTGGGGGTGGTGCGTTTTTGTACCCGTTAGTAGAGTCAAGTTTGCCACTTGGACTTATCAAAATATGGCAACGTTCCTGTACACCTTTCAAAGAAAGAGAAGATTACTCTAAGATTGAAGCGGAAATTAAACATAGTGGGGCTAAAACTTTTGATAAATTAGAGGGTCTGGTAAAATTTTTAAAGCAGGAAGTTAAAAATGCAGAACGCATTTCCTTTGTTACTGAAGGATTTGAATCTTCCCTTCCTCTAAAGCAGCGAAAGAGAGAAAATAATCCTCCTAAGATCCACACAGCGTCTGCATTATTTTTTGGAAAGAGCAACTTACCGTGTTTATTTTGTGACAAAGATAACCATCTTAGCCAAAACTGTTTTAAGGCAGCCAAGATGTTGGAATCAGACAGATTAAAGAGGGTACGGAATGCGAAAGTTTGCTTTAAATGCTTGAGAGAGAATCATTTGAAGAAGGATTGTCGATCTTTTGTAAGAGGCAAGCGTTGCGAAGGACCTTATTTTGAGATAAAGTGCAGAGGAACCTCACATAGTCAGAAAAAAATAAATTGGAGGTCAGATAACAGATCTCACAATAGTTTAGCAGAGCAGAATGAGGGGAAGAATGTGCCTGTAACAGCAATGGCAAATCAAGTATGCGCAAATAATGTCTCGTTAATGACTCTAATTGTGAAAATTAAAGGACCGAAACATTCCAAAATGGTAAGAATGCTTTTAGACTCTGGTAGCCAAAAGTCTTACATCAGAAGGTCTCTAGCTAAGGAGTTAGACTTACCCAAGGTGGGAGAAGTCAAATTGAATAAATTTTCGTTTGGAGGGCAAACCACCGGAGAAAAGGCTCATTCAATATTTTATTTCCAGTTGGACAATGTTAATGAGGGAAAGATTTTCAAGATGGAAGCGTTAGAGGAAACAATAATTTGTGGCGATATTTCACCCGTTGAAACAGGACCCAGGCAATGGGAATTGGATAAGAAAAGAATCACTTTGACCAAGGTAGACAATAATAAAACCGAAATAGACATCCTAATCGGTGGAGACTATTATGGGCAGCTTCTCACAGGAAAAATTGAACAGCTGGCAGGAGGATTGACCGCAATTCAAACAGTTCTTGGTTGGACTTTAATAGGTAATACCTCATCAGAGAGACCAGAGACAAGTGCTCAAATGGTTATCCCCTTACTTACAACCCAACAGAGAGTAACATCTAAAATACACTATAACGCGGCTGATGATTGTAAAACGAAAATTGCAATTATACCGCGAATGTTTCTTTTAAACAAAAATCGAATTTATTTTAAAGATAAATAGCGATTATTTCTAACTTTAATTCGATTTTTGTTTAAAAGAAACATTCGCGGTATAATTGCAATTTTCGATTTACAGAGAGTAACATCCTTATGGGAATTAGAAACAATAGGGATACGAGATCCTACAGAGGTCATCTCTGAGAAAGAGAAAAAATTTCTTATGCAAGAAAAGGTTCGTGAGAAAATCTGTCGAGGCCATGATGGACGTTATCTTGTATCTCTTCCATGGAAGAAAGGAATTGGGACGATACCTAATAACTTGGAAATAGCCAAAAGGCGCTTGGAGGCTATGACTCAAAAGTTGACGCAAAAGGGTCAGTTTGATCCTTATGATGAAGTATTCCGATCCTGGTTCAGGGAAAACTTTATAGAAGAAGTTGACGGGGAAGACATCAAACCTATTGGACATTATCTACCACATCGCCCGATATATAAGGTTCAGAGTGAGACTACTCCTATTAGACCCGTTTACGATACATCATGTAAAGCAAGTAAGAGAAGTTTGTCTCTAAATGAATGTTTAGAGACTGGACTTAATCTGATTGAACTTTTACCTCAAATCATGAAAGGATTTATGGAAAAGAAAATAGGAGCCATCGCTGACATCCACAAAGCTTTTCAGACCATAGGTATAGATGAAAAGGAAAGAGATTATTTGCGTTTTTATGGTGGTATGAACACGATTCTTCCAAGATACGGACATTGAGACACACCCGAGTGGTCTTCGGTTCAACCTGCAGTCCTTTCATCTTGGCCGCAGTGTTGAAATATCATTTGGAGTCCATTGTGGATTATCGCAAACCTGTTGCAGATGTTCTGAAACGTTCATTCTATATATTTAACTTGGTGTTCTCAGTCGATGAACCTGATGAATTGGAACGTATCAGAGAGGTCGCTAACGATATAATGGATGAGGCCAAAATGACCTTAAGAGAATGGGAATATGGAGGTAGTAAAATATTAGAAAATAAAGAGGATTCCAGGGTATTAGGACTATATTGGAACAAAGAAAGAGAGACGTTGAGGATCCACATCCCACAAGACACCACTAAATACGGTGAAGTAACCAAAATAACATTATTGTCCAATCTTCAAAAGTTTTTTGAACCTTTAGGATTTTACGCACCAATTTTTCTGATTCCCGAACTCTTGATGCAAAGAGCTTGGCTATTGAAACTGGGATGGGATCAACCCCTTCCTATGGATATATAACAGGAATTCAAAAAATGGAATGAGGAACTAGACCATGTAAAAAAACTTGAATTTCCTAGATATGCGAAGGTGACCCGTTCTGAAAATCTAGAACTCCATGTCTTTGAAGATCCGAGCAAAAGGGCTTATGCAACAGTTGCCTTTTTGAGAAGTGTACAGGATGGAGTCGTTCACGTCTCCTAGTTGGCCGCTAAAACTAGAGTTGCACCTTTAAAGTCTATTACCATACCTAGACTAGAGTTGCTGGCCTGTCTCCTAAGCTCTAGACTAACAACTTCCATTGTCAGAGCTCTAGCCAGACCAATCAAGACTATCTTTTGGAGTGACTCCTCAACAGCCTTGAGCTGGATCAGTACAAAGCATGAATGGAGCATTTTTGTTTCCAATCGAGTTAATGAGATTAGAAGCAGTACCAATATAGATGATTGGAGGTTTGTACCAGGTACACTCAACCCTGCTGACCTACCCTCGAGAGGTTGCTACGCACCACAATTCATTTTGTCTAAATGGTGGGAGGGACCCCAGTGGTTGAGAGAATCAGAAGACAAATGGCCAAAACAAAAGCCAATTGCAAATAAAGAACAAGTTTTAAAAGAGAAAAAAGGAACGGTAGTACAAAACACTATTGTACAAAATAGGAAATTTTGGTATTTAAGTAAAATTACTTCGTATAAGGCGAATCTGAGAGTGCTAGCTTGGGTACTTCGATTCATCAAAATACTTAAAAGAGAAGAGATAAAAGGTAAAACTTTATCTACGCACGAAGTAGTCTAAGCCGAAAAGATGCTTATCTTATTAATTCAAAGAGACAGTCTAGGGAAGGGACAGATTAGCCACCTAAAAACCAAGGTACAATAAGATGGGCTTATGTATATAGAGACCAAACCTTTGTACGATCAGAGTCCTGAAGAATTCAGGAAACCAGAGCTCTTACCTTGTGATCATCCAATAACAGAACAACTGATTAGAGAAACGCATTCAAATAATTGCCATGCTGGCGTTCATTTTTCTACTTTGCAAATTGAGAGAAAAATTTTGGATTATAAAAGCGAGAAAGACTATTAATATAGTTGTGAGAGGATGCATCATTTGTAAAAGACATGCAGACAAGGCCAATACTATACCTTGTGCCCCTCTAACCAAGGACAGGCTATTCATGGGTAGACCCTTTGAGGTAACAGGTGTTGATCTTATGGGTCCTCTCCACCTTAAAAATTGCCAGAAAATTTGGATAACCTTATTCACCTGCGCTGTCTGCAGAGCAGTTCATTTGGAGCTGGTGGAAGGTTTGGATGCGACAAACTTTATTATGGCATTGGAACGGTTTATACACAGGAGAGGGAGACCAGTTAAGATTTACAATGGAACCAATTTAAAAAGGACCAATAGACTCTTTACCAATTTGAACTTGGACAAAATAGCGAAGAATTCGTGTGACAAACAAATTCGATGGGTATTTATTCCTCCTTCTGCACCATGGTGGGGAGGATGATGGGAACGGTTGGTACGACTGGTGAAATATCTTTTGAGAAGAACGTTAGGCACTAACAGAGTGAATTATGTCCAGTTAGAAACTTCAATTTGTCACGTGGAGGCGATTATAAATACAAGACCTCTCACCTACTAACCTACAGATGATTTGATCCCCATCACTCCAAAAATGTTCATCCAAAATAATTTTGGCTCATTTGATAAAAGTCATGAACTAAGTCCTGATAATAACAGACAACACAACACTTTCGAAAGTTACAGCAGATTAAGGAAAAACTGAAGGAAAGATTCCACAAGTAATACCTCGCCATGCTCGTTCAAAAGGGGAATGAAACGGAGGTTAGAAGGTTTCTTCCAGGCGAAGATGTGCTGATTGGTAGAGATGATCAAAAAATAATATTCTGACCACTGTACCACGGAAAGGATGGCAGAGAACGTGTAGCTAGAGTTAGGACTGCTACGTGTGAATTTGTAAGACCGTTAAAGAGACTTTTCTCTTCGGAACTTGGTTCTGATATTTCCAGGGAGGTGAGATTACCTAAGACAGATTGGATCAAAACCCAGGAGATTCCAACAGGTGGAGAACAGTCAATTTTACTAGGTCTGGAAGAGAGGTGAAAAACCCTACGAGATTAGGGGATCACCAATGATCTTTCCTGATTAAGATTTATTAATATAACTAGCTGTAAAGATTATAAAGTTTGGCTTTCTTCCCTTAACTATTTTTTATTTCTTCTTTGGTTGTCTTGTTGTTCTAAAATTTCAGAATAAGCGGGCTAATTTTGAAGGAACGACACACGTCCCCCCCCTCAACATGTGTCATCCAGAAATAGCTATTCACAGAGGAGGGCGTCGCGGACGAGGTAGGTTTACAGTTGGAATTTGTTAACACTTGTATTTGTTATATATGTTCATATAAATGTTTCACTGAAGTAACTTAATATTAACACATAAAATCCGGTTGAAAGAGGTCTATGACATAATAGAGAAGGGGTGAAATGTCAGCTGGTCTTCTATTTGAGAATCCCCGGTCCAGCAGATCTCTTTTTCCAATAATTATTTCAATTTAAATGTTTTTGTATATGTCTGGTCTACCATTAGGGTTTCAAAACATAATAACCAAACTTATAACAAAAGTTAATTCATATTATAGATATATTACTAAATACAACTATTTATATTCATATTTTAAAATAAAAAAAAATTAAAAAATCATTAAAAAAAAAGGATAAAATATAAAATTACAAAAATATATATATATTTACTAACAATCTTATCTACCTTCTTTACAAAACTTTTTTTTTCTTATTATTAGTTTGATTAAAAGTGCATGGTTCTGTCTTTCTCTCTTTTCTCTAACTACTAAAATTTATAATATTAAATATATTCTCACTTCTATTATTCTATATATAAATTAGAGTAGGTCTAAATGACGCGTAAAAGCCGATGCAAAAGACGTTACGTTGTTAAATTTTATTGTTATTAATTATAAATATATAATTAACTGAATGATGTATTAGAAGTAAAGGATTTTTTTTCTCTCTCTCTCTACTAAATAATAACAATTTAAAAATTTTATAATTTGAATTTAAATAATCAAAATAATGAAGATAATCTTAATACAAAACTAAACCATAAAACTAAACAACTATTTATTGTTATAATTAATTTAGATTTAGCTTGCTAATCTAATCAAATCTTCTTGATATGAGTTATCATTCTTATCAGTTTGCTCTTTGAGTTTTAAATGTGGAATCACTGTTATATTTTTGTTATATAGTTTTTACACTATATTAATTCATATGAGCTTGCTCTATGATATATTTTTTATATATAATATAATATACAAATTAAATTATATTAGATATTCTAATATACATAAAACTCCATACAGATTTTAATTATCTTTTATTGTTTGATTATGAAAAAGTAAATTATAAAAGTAATTTTAGAAAAAATAACTTCAGAACTTTTGTTTTTTTTCAGTGTTTAGTTAGTTTAAAGATGTTTTTTATTAGTTATTCTTAAAAATATAACAGATAACAAACAGTAATATCTATATTTTTATAGATTAATTATTCATTTTATTACAAATTTAATCACCACAAAAACAATTAAAAAATATATTTATATAAAAAAAAAATTTCATAAGAATAACAAACTAAAAAACTAAAAAAAACTACAAACATATTAGGGTTAGCACCTATTTTATGTTAATTTAAACTCGCTAAGAATTGTCAAACTTGTCCCTCTCTTAAGAACCATGACACATTTCAAACGACTAGTTGTAAATTAGTAAATACTATTTATAAATTAACATTCAAAATTTGTCAACTATCATATATAGGACAAACGTGTAATCCATTAAATATACGAATAAACCTACATAGAAACCACGCTAAAAAATCAATTGGTAATATATATATGAAAGAACACAATCAATTACATACTTTTAACAACTTTAAGATAGAAATACTAGACATATGTCAAAACAAAAAACGACGACTATTATTAGAAAACAACTACATTTATAAACACAACACATTATTCCCTTATGGACTTAATGACGAATTAAACTACACATACAAACCACAAACAGAAGAAATTTCAACTTATGAAATCAGCTGCAAATACAAAAAAAAATGAATTTAAAACTAAACCTAATAAAACTAGAGGTAAAACTACCAATAAATAAGGTTACATTGAATTTGAAGAATTACTGGATCCAAAACAAATGTATACTAACAACTTCGTCGATAAATTTATTAAAACATTATTTAAACTAAATAATAATAAATTTATCAAACTTATGGAATATGTTAAAATTCATAATCTTACTAACAGATTAATAGATATCACACACGACATCTTTAAATACAGAAAAATTGACCAATCTACTAATAACATTAATATTATCATTAAATTTAATAACAATTTATTTAATCATATTAAATTTAATGATATTTTTAATAACCAAAACATCAATAATATTTTCCCTATAAAAAATTTAAATTTCAAAACAATCTGGAGATACAACAAAAATATAGGTAGTTTAGTTTGCAATTATAACCAATTTATTAATAATTTGGCAAATTTTAAAAAAATTAAATGTAATTGCAACAACTATATTGATAGATATAAGTTCTCAGGTCATATATTATCTAGCAATTTTTCGTTTTTAAATCCAGAATATCAGGATATTTTAAATGAAGGGTATAAATATATACCTCAAATTAAACACAATTATAATAATACAATTAAATCTATATTAAAAGATATAGATATTTTCATAAATAAAACTAGTATAAAATACAGTATTCCAGAATTTACTTTTCTGGAATGGAAACATAATATTAAAAAGGAAATTATAAATTATTATAATAATACACTTAAATACACAAAACCTAATTCAGATATTCCTTCTTTTAAAGAAAATATAATTGATTTACAGAAGGACTTTATTATCACTCCTATAGATAAATGTTCCAATAACTTATCTATAATTTGTAAAAATCTATACCACGATATACTAAAAAAGGAAATTGATAATAATCATAAATACACTTTTGCTAGAACTACAGCCACAAAAATCAAAAAAGACATCAAAAACGTTGAAAATTCACTAAAAATTTATAATTACTACAAAAATCCAAACATACCAAAGTTCTATACTACACAAAAAACCTATTTCTTTCAGAACAATCAAATCTGGTATGAATTCAGTTATAAAAACATTGATATACAATTAGCTTCAACACTACAATTTATTATAAATAAATTAACTAATAAATATAATTATAAATTTATCGACTCAAATAAAAAAATCATTAACTATTTAATGAACAATTGGACAAACATTGAAACAGTACACACATTTGACTTTGAGGACCTATATTCTAAAATAAATTTAAGAGATCTAAATAATAAAATAACCAAATTATTTAACAAATTCATTAATGACAAAACCTTCTACATTAAAATTATTCATACCAGATATAAAACAATTAAATTAGATCTTAAAACAGCAAAAACTCTACTGGAAACATTTTTAAATTTTAACTATATAGAGTTTAAAAATAAAATATATATTCAATCAGAAGGCGTTCCCATGGGAACTTCTTCAAGTCCTTTATTAGCCAACCTGATATTATTCTGGTACGAAAGAGAATACTTTCTACAAAATAATGTTAATTGGCAAATGTTCCGTTATGTAGATGACATCATAATATTTAATAATCCACAGTTTAAAAACTTAATACCTGAAATATATCCTAAATACTTGAAACTTAAGAACAATGAAAAAATTTATAGAAACAAAAAAGTTAACTTTTTAGACCTAAATATAGACCTTACAAATAATGCTATTAAAATTTATAATAAAAAAGTAATTATAATTTCAATATTATAAAATACTGTAATATAAATTCTAATATATCATTAAATTGCTGTAAATGTATATATTTTGGTCAGCTTCTAAGATTTTATAGAATAAATAATATATTAGAAAATTTCATAGTAGATGTTAAAAATTTAAACATGGAATTTATTAAAAACAAATTTAGTAAAATATTTCAACAGTATATCAATTATAAAATACTTTTAAAAAAAATAAATGGAAGTATCCATTTATTAAATCAACTTTCTATAATTTCTCTCAATAATAATTAATACAAATTTATAATATTTAACAGTTAATTAAACTCAAATTTATTAGCTGATTTGAAGATTTTTTCAAAAGATTTTTAAAGTAATATTGTATAGAGTTCATTTTGTTTAATCTCCAATTTCTGGGGAGGAAAATGGAAATTAAATAAAAGTGAATTTTCACAATTAATAGCTTTATTAAACTCTAATAATTTGCCTTTTTAAAGGAATATTGAAAGATGAATAAGTGTTCAATCAGTTATATTAATATAACTAGCTGTAAAGATTATAAAGTTTGGCTTTCTTCCCTTAACTATTTTTTCTTTCTTCTTTGGTTGTCTTGTTGTTATAAAATTTCAGAATAAGCGGGCTAATTTTGAAGGAACGACACACGTCCCCCCCCTCAACATGTGTCATCCAGAAATAGCTATTCACAGAGGAGGGCGTCGCGGACGAGGTAGGTTTACAGTTGGAATTTGTTAACACTTGTATTTGTTATATATGTTCATATAAATGTTTCACTGAAGTAACTTAATATTAACACATAAAATCCTGTTGAAAAGAGGTCTATGACATAATAGAGAAGGGGTGAAATGTCAGCTGGTCTTCTATTTGAGAATCCCCGGTCCAGCAGATCTCTTTTTCCAATAATTATTTCAATTTAAATGTTTTTGTATATGTCTGGTCTACCATTAGGGTTTCAAAACATAATAACCAAACTTATAACAAAAGTTAATTCATATTATAGATATATTACTAAATACAACTATTTATATTCATATTTTAAAATAAAAAAAATTAAAAAATCATTAAAAAAAAAAGGATAAAATATAAAATTACAAAAATATATATATATATACTAGCAATCTTATCTACCTTCCTTACAAAACTTTTTATCTTCTTATTATTAGTTTGATCAAAAGTACATGGTTCTGTCTTTCTCTCTTTTTTCTAACTATTATATATATTCTCTCTTCGATTATTCTATATATAGGATTAGAGTATGTCTAAATGACGTGTAAAAGCCGATACAAAAGACGTTACTTTGTTAAATTTTTATTGTTATTAATTATAAATATATAATTAACTGAATGATGTATTAGAAGTAAAGGATTTTTTTTCTCTCTCTCTCTACTAAATAATAACAATTTTAAAATTTTATAATTTGAATTTAAATAATCAAAATAATGAATATAATTTTAATACAAAACTAAACCATAAAACTAAACAACTATTTATTGTTATAAATATATATATATATATTTAAAAATGCCTATTTTGGATCATAAAGTTTTTATTTCCGATATTTCGTGAGGCAACTCGCCAAACTTCCTTTGGGAACAAAATGGCTTTAGAGAAGCTCGCGTATCATTTCGCGAATATATACAACCGCTATAAAATTTAAATATCTAGAATCTACAATATGCATGCCTCTATGAATATAATAATTAATAATAATATAATATGTAAAACATTAATATATAGAGAATTAAGTAAATATATACATTTAAAATAAACGAATTGAAAATCAGCAATTTGCCATATATATACATATATACGTGTATAGTAGTGGGCTATGTGGTTTTAAATTGTAAGTATAGTTGCCTCACGAAATATCGGAAATAAAAACTTTATGATCCAAAATAGGCATTTTTAAATATTGTAATATATGGATTGCTCTATTTTCAAGCATATATATATATATATATATGGTAATTCAAACCAACAACCCTATATTGTATATTACTTATAACTAGATTGTCAAGTTGTATATAGAAACACATATATAAATAATTATACGCATGATTGACATGTGTCATTGCATCACCATATGTAATGTACTTTGTACAACCTGAGGATGAATAAATAAAACTATGCAATAGATTAAGAGCTAAGCTAAGAAAGAGATCGAGATAGAAATCCAACAACCCTAAAGAGGAATTTGGCAAGTCGTTGCCATCAAGGTCAAAGGGTGCAGAATAGCGCAGACGCCCCACGCCCTTTGGACCCGTTCAAATTCCAAATTCTCGCATGTCTCCCCCCTCGGCAAAGATATATAAAACCTCTGTTTTAGCCAAAAATACACTATCTTCTCCATCGGCGTGCGCCCTTGTCGGTTGTACCCAGGTCCACCTCATCGACCATGTAAAACAGTAAGAACTCTTCTATCTCCATCTTGCTCTTAGCTCGCTTTTATCTGTTCACCGAACTTTCCTACTACAACTGTGACTCTACGATTTTTTGTTTGTGGACATTCTCAAGCTTTCCACTCTGCATCGACCACGACTGCCTGTACTCTGTGAGAACTGTTAAAGGTCCTCCAAGGTGCAGAGAGGTACTGGAAAACTCTCCACGCCCTGACTGTCCCTCTCGGTTACTACAGGTTTGACCCTCGGTTACCACATATATTTTTTTTTTATTTTTGTTACCTCTTTCTCTTAATGGTTGGAAAGGAATAAAGATTTGAAGGAGCAAAATTTGTAAACAAACAAGACATCGCCCCCCCATCCCATGCGCGAGCACCTATGCGCGGTGACGAAGAGGAAAAAGAAAAAGGAACAGCTGGCAGCACTGGTGTATAGGCTCGTGGAAATACGAGCTCCCTGCGTCAGAAGGAATGAGTAGTCACGTGATCAAGAAACAAAGAAGATAAAGAGAAGAGAGGCATTTTATATTTGCGCACCAATTAAGTGGGTAGCGATATTGTTTTCCTGTTGTTGAATTGAAGATATAATTAAAGATATATTAAGATATAATTTCAAGTGAAGAAATCATAATCTGATTGATCGAAAGAATTGAATGTGTGTGGGCATTTCTTGAGGCTCAATTATTACAACTTTGAATAATTAAACAATTTATTTTTCTTCACACATATTAATTTAATATCTTATATCTAAAATGTCTTTATATACAAAGTTTGTTTACAATTCGAAGGCAACCATATAATTGATGATGATAACAAATATTTTTTACAAAAAGATTATAATTTCTAAACTATCAATTATAACCAAAAATAAAATATACAATTTGAATTTACATTTTCTAGAATAATTATTGAGAATGAGTGGTGTCCCTACATCACTCCCTCCCAAGTAACTAAGTTACGAGATGAGGACCAATGTAGGACAACAACTCCTAACCTGGGTAACATTCCACCTTATCTCTGAAACGTACAGGGGTTCTTATTGTCCTTCCAGATCTTGACATCTTGGGGGCAGCACTGGCGGAAGGTTCTTTATCCTCTCCAGGTGGGGCGAGTCTTGGGTCCCCAGCTACTCCAGGTGTGGTGGCTATGTCCTCTTCCTCTTTTAGTATGTAGGCTGGTTTGAGTCTATCGATGGAAACATTTATTTCCTTTCCTTTAATTTCGATTGAAAAGTATTTGTCGGTCCTAGAAGTAACTTTGAATGGGCCCTCATAGGCAGGCTCCAATGATTTTCTCACTCTGCATGTCTTCAAGAAGACATGAGAACACGTCTCTAAGTCCTTGAAAATAAATATTTTGGGGGACGTATTGTGTCGTGTTAACTTGGGCTTGAGTGATTCCATCTGCTTTTGCAGTTTGTGGAGAAATGTCTCCGGGGTGGTTGAAATTCTAGGGGCGTCGAAAAAATCTCCTGGAAGTTTAATTGTTTTTCCATAGACCATTTGTGTCAATGAGTAGTCCGAGTCTTTTCTCAAGGCTGCTCTTAGTCCTAGCAGTACCGTGGGAATTGACTCTGTCCATTTATTTGAGTTGTGCGCCCTTATTGCTGCTTTTAGTGTTCTATGGAATCTTTCAATTTTTCCGTTACTTTGTGGGTGATATGAGGTGGTGTGCTTAAGTTTCACTCCACATAAAGTCGCCAAGGTTTTAAACAATTCCGAAGTGAACTGCCTTCCTTGGTCGGTGATCACTTCATATGGGACTCCAAATCTGGTGATCCATCCTTCGTAAAATGCTCTTGCTACTGTTTCGGCAGTTTCATTTCGTATGGGTATTGCTTCAATCCAACCAGTGAAACGGTCTATGCACGTGAGGCAATAAACATACTCGTTGGAGGGTGGAAATGGGCCGATTAAGTCTATGTGAACCGTGCTGAAACGATCATCAGGTTCTTTAAATTGCTTAATTTCTGATTTTGTATGGCGAGAAGTTTTATTTCTTTGGCATTGAATACAAGTTTGCGCCCATTCTTTTATATTTCTTTTTATGTCTGGCCATATAAATCTTGATGTCATGTCTTTCACAGATGTTTTAATTCCAGTGTGTGATAATCCATGTATTTGTTGGAAAATTTTCATTCTGAATTGTTTGGGAACGAATGGTCTAATATTTTCAGTAGATGTGTCGCACCACAAACTTTTACCAGATGGTAATGGATAGCGTTTGAATTTTAGAGATTTATTCGAATTGATAAGTTCTATAAGTTCCTTATCTTTATCTTGTTCTTTTGCTATCTCATCATAATCGATTATCTTGGTGATGTCTTCTATTCTCGATAAGTTATCAGCAACTATGTTTTGTTCTCCTTTGATGTAGATGATATCTGTAGAGAATTGTGAAATGTATTGCAGTTGTCTAACTTGCCTCGGAGATGCCTTATCATTTCTTTGCTTGAAGGCAAAGACTAGGGGCTTATGATCAGTAAATATTTTAAATGTTCTTCCTTCCAGCATATATTTGAAATGTTTGATTGACATGTATATGCTTAGTAATTCTCGATCATAAGTACTATAATTTTTTTGACTTTCATTTAGCTTCTTCGAGAAGAATGCAATTGGTTTCCATGCTTCGTTCTCGTATTGTTGCAAAACTGCGCCTATCGCCCAATTTGAAGCATCTGTGCAAAGCGACAGAGGTAGTTCTGAATTGGGATAGCTTAACAGTGTTGCTTTTGCTAGGTCATTCTTGCATTTATTGAATATTTCTTTTGCTTCTTCGGTCCAATTAATTAATCTTTTATATTTCTTTTTTGAACCTTTGAGGTAATCGTGCAAAATGGATTGTGTTTCCGCAGCATCTTTCAAAAATGGACGGTAGAAATTTAACATGCCTAAAAAGGCTCGTAATTCCTGAATCGTAGTAGGCAATTTATATTCTTGGATAACTTCTACGCGTTCTGGAAGTGGGCTAAATCCTTCAGGCGTAATTAAATAACCCAAGAATTCTATTTCTTTAACTCCAAAGACAGATTTTTCCATATTTATTCTCAATCCGTATTTGCTAAATCTTTCAAATACTATCTTCAGATGGTTTTGGTGTTCCTCTTCTGACTCGGAAGCTATTAGGATATCATCTAGATATGGGAATGTAAAATCAAGGTTTTGGAGAGTTTGGTGGATGCATCTCTGGAATGTTGATGGTGCATTCCTTAGTCCAAAGCTCATAACATTAAATTCAAACAATCCAAAAGGTGTGGTAATAGCAGTTTTTGGCTTATCTTCTTCGGCTATTGGAATTTGAAAATATGCCTTAAAAAGATCGACCTTTGAAAATATTTTATTTTTGTTCAGTATGTGACTAAAATCGTTTAATCTCGGAATTGGGTATCTATCTGGAACTGTACAGTCATTTAGCCTTCTGTAATCACCACAAGGTCTAAACGTCCCATTTTTCTTCAAGACCATGTGCAGTGGACTTGACCATTGTGAACTTGATCGGCGGATTATATCATTATCAAGCATGAACTGGAATTCCTCTTTTGCTAATTTCAGTTTCATTGGGTCCAATGGTCTTGGTTTCGAGAAAACTGGTTGTCCCTTTGTAATAATGTGATGTTCGACGTCATGTTTGACTTTATTTATTAAAAAAATGGGCTTAGTTATTTCGGGGAACTGTGCCAATAGATTGTAATATTTTTCGTTCTTGTTTATGGTGCTGGTGATACTTGTGCTGTCGATGGACATGACATCACCTCGAATTGAGAGGTTAGTTATGCCATCAATTAGCCTTTTATTGCTAATGTCAAGTATCAACTTGAAATTATTTAAAAAATCAGCTCCAATAATTCCTTTGTTCACTTTGGCGATGATGAAACACCACTGAAAGGATCGCCTTAGGCCCAAATCTATTTTGATCACCTTAGTGCCAAATGTTACTATTTTGGAACCATTTGCAGCATATAGCAAGAGTTCGTTGCTTGGCACATCTTTATCAGTTGGCGGAATTACGCTGACGTCAGCACCGCTGTCTATCAGGAACTGCAGACCCGTTTCTTTGTCCTTAACAAATAGACGATGTTTGCGACTATCCTGTATTTGGTCAGCAACAAAACTAGTCGCTAGTTTTGCTGCTGGTTCCCGTTTCCCGACTCCTTCCAGCTACATGGAGGCTTGCACTTGTTTGGTAAACATTTGGCGCCAAAACGGAAGTGGTAAAAGCAATATTTACCATCAGGGTTGAAGCGTTTCCGAGAATTGCTTCGTGGTCTTGAATAGGTCCTATTTTCAGATCGAGATCTCGACCTCTCCAGTCGCAATTCAGACACCTGTTTTTCGAGGTCTTCCATTTTAGCGAGCAACTGTTCCATTGGGGATGAGGCTTCCTTTACCTGGTATAGTTCCTTTGAGGGATTTATTTCATTTATTTTATCAGCCATTATGGCCAACTTGCTTATATCCTCGTCGCTTACTATTAAGATGTTTTTGATTGAGACTGGCAATTTGTCCAGCCATAAGGTTTTAATCAAATTTTCAGGAACATCTGGGGTAGCGAGGGATCTTAATTTTTGTAGTAATTGGCTTGGCTTCATGTCTCCTAGGTCAATACCGGAAATAAGTTGTTTTATTCTCTGACCTTCACTTTGTCTAAACGATTCTAGCAGCCGCAACTTAGAGTCAGAGTATTTGGTGTCGCTTCTGCTATTTATTATATCCCAAATACTTTCCATGTATTTCGGTTCTAGCTGGGAGATCAAATAATTGAACTTCGTTTCTTCCTGAACAAGGCCATTTATTTTAAACTGAGCTTCAACCTGATGAAACCATAATTCGGGCTTTTCAACCCAGAAAGGTGGGATCTTAATGCTGACTTTGCATAATTCTGTAGCAATTTCGCTAGGCTTATTTTCCGATTCCATTTTTTTGTTAAAATAATATTTTGATAAAGAAAATCTAATTAAAGTAATAGGCAAAAATTTAAAAATATTAGACGAAATTATCTAGAGGTAATATTAAAAGAAAAATTAGCAATAATATAAATGGGTAATATTTAAATAAAATCTGGATCTTGAACAGGAATCGCTAATTCAAAGTTGTTCTTTTTTTAGGCTTGGCTTACCTTCGTATTTTGGCTTTATTTGGATCACGTCCGGCTCACCAATATATGTGTGGGCATTTCTTGAGGCTCAATTATTACAACTTTGAATAATTAAACAATTTATTTTTCTTCACACATATTAATTTAATATCTTATATCTAAAATGTCTTTATATACAAAGTTTGTTTACAATTCGAAGGCAACCATATAATTGATGATGATAACAAATATTTTTTACAAAAAGATTATAATTTCTAAACTATCAATTATAACCAAAAATAAAATATACAATTTGAATTTACATTTTCTAGAATAATTATTGAGAATGAGTGGTGTCCCTACAAATGTATAGTATTGAAAGATAAGTATTTGTGAACTTTGAAAAGATTTGATTTCCAACCCTAATTACTTTTGCTCTCTATATTATTTTTTTATCTGTATATTTGTTTTGTACTACTTGTTTTTTCTGATTTTAAATATATCTAATTTTTTGGCCAATTTGATTATCACCCTTTTTATCTAATTTGTTTATTTTGATGACCAGTCATTTTTGATAGGCAAAATAAAATATATATTTATGCCATTTTTTAAATTTGCATTTCCATAACTTGTGCAAACACTACTGGTGAATCTCTATTTTTTCAATCTGGGTAAGATTGACCTTCCCCCATTTTCTTTTCAAATTCAACAAATGGCTTTCATATTTTTTATTAATTTTTATTCGAGCCTTTTTTGTATCTCTTTAAAAATCGTTTAAAATGCAGCCTCAGTCATTAGCAACCAAATATGTTTTCCTAATTTACAAGTGCTCTTTTATTTTTTACAGAAAAAAAAATACATGCCAGTATTTAGGATTTTATTTTCTAAACCTATTTTTCTTATTCTTACTGAGAATATGGGCATCACATTCACGATCCATCGCAGTCACTCACTCAACTCAGGCAATTTTAAGGGTTAATACGCTGGGGCGGGTACCTCGGGGGTTGGGTGGAAAAGCTGCCATCTATTTAAACTATATTGATTTTGAAACAACTAAATGAATTGCAAAAAATAATTAAATCAGATACCTAAACACTAATATAATACAATTTTTGCCATCACGCACACTTTTTGCCTATGGTTTATTTCTTACTTCTGTGTTGTTATGGAACTTCTATTAATTATTATTGATGTACTTTCAGTATAAAGGAAATTGCACTCGGGGGAATTCTTGGGTGAAGCCGGCTCATTAGTATATTATATAATCTAATAACTCAAATATTTCTATATTTTAAAAATATATATTTTATTTTTATTCATTGATATTTCTACTTTTTGTTATCATCGTTTTTAGAATACCTCAGTTTTGTTGTAAATATGCGTAGTTAATATATATATCTTTTTGAATCACTAATATATAGGATTAACTTTATAAATTCTATATATTGTGAAAATAACTAATGTGTAATATTTCCTCAGTAATTGAAAATAAAAGCTGCTTGATGGTAAATAATTATTTTTTAAATCACAACTGCACCTTCAACCCTTTATCTTATCGATCCTTTGTCTTATCAACCCTTTATCAACAACAAACAAATTATTCAAAACAATAAGTCCGCAGGATTACCTGAATTTCAACTGATTTACTGTATGAATTATTATTCAAATTTTATAAACCCAATATTCTACAAAATGTCGCGTAAACAAAGAAAGGTAGAACAGAATATGTTGCCTAATTCAAGTACTTTAGAAACACCAAAATTTAATGGACCAAATTTAGATATAAAATCTTGGCTCAAATATTTTAACAAAAATGTCAACAGAAGCTTCTTGATGAATAATTTAAGTTAATAAATATAGCAAATTATCTTGAGGGAGAAGCATTTAGTTTTTTTATTGAAGAATTGCAAGATATTGATAATTGGGGGGAAATAGAACAGAAACTAACATCACATTTTACAATTAAATTCTCAAATTCATTTAGCAAGTTTCTAAATTTAAAATATAATGAAAAATATGATATTGATCAATATTTTAAAGAAAAATCTCCATTGGCCAAAAAATTTAATCTTGATACATCCCTTTTATTAGAAGCTCTCAGAGATGGGATGCCGAACCACCTCAAAAAATACTTAATTGCCGCAAGGATCCGAAAACCCTCAGATTGTATTAAAATTCAATTCAATTAAAATACTCCAACAAATAAAGAAGAACCCCAACAATTTAAAAATATTTCAGACACTCAGGAGCCCTCTACAAGTACAAGCAATAGACCATAGAATATTTAACCCCAACTACTCCCAAGGTAATAAATTCCAGCATTTTCCAAGGTCAGCAGCAGCATCTCACCAGTTACCCAACTAGATACATTTCCATAGAGAATCTTCTACGTCGATCTGCCAGTACCCTGATTGGAGGTCCATGGAAGAATAAAATTTAGCTTCCCGTAAGCAGTCTAACGTGTCGTCGATCCTTGGGAGAGGGTAGACATCATTTTTTGTTATTTTGTTCAGGCGGCGGTAGTCGACGCAGAATCTCCAACTCCTATTATTTTTTTCTTATCAATACTACAGGTGAGGCCTACGGACTTTCAGAGGGCTGAATGATGTCAAGTTTTTCCATCTTGTTTACCTCATCCTGAATAATTTGGCGTTCTCTTGGTGCAACTCGGTAAGGTCTTTGTTTGGTCGGTAGGTGGTCTACAGTGTTAATTCGGTGTTTAACATTGACGTCCTTGAATTGTTCTCTTTTACTAAATTGGAAAATATCCGTATAGTTTTTAACAAATTTCTTAATTTTTCTTTTTGAGATTCATCAAGTGAATCATCTATAAAAAAATCTGATATTTTTGGGTCTTCAGAATGTTTCACCTCTTTTTCAACTTGGTTACAATCAGCTAGAATACAGAATTGACTATCTTCGATGACAACACTATCGGCTACATGCATATCCTGTGGGATTAGTTTCGGATATGGATTCCAATTAACCACCCAAAGTTTACCTCGTTTACTGGTAAGTGAAATGACAGAAGAGAGAGCCGTTAGTTATCTTTCCAGCAATAGTTCTTTTCGACACTCTGCCACCATAATTGCGTCATTAGGAAAGTCACGACTTGATACTTCTATTAGCTAAATAGAGGCGGGCTTCTCGATTCTATATTCCAATCCCGAGTAGAGAGGTGAGCTGTTCTTAGGTGTATCCTCTAAAATACATTTTTCTAAGAAGAGTGTATCGTCAGCTGAATCAATTATCGCTCTAGATAACTTCAAAAGGTCAACCAAGAATAACTTCTTGACTACAGCCTTCCATGACGACAAATTCAAAGCGCTTTCCTGTAGTCCATTCAATTCCAGTTTCAGTGTGCAGCGTCCTTTTTGGTCTTACAATTTTATCGTTGGCTACTCGTAATGTGAGGTCAGTTTCGGCAAACCTTATTTTTATTGGTTTGAGTATGAACCTCTCAGAAATGACAAAATATGACGAGGGCACGCGTCAATTTCCCTTCTATTTTAATGTCTATGTAATTTTCTTTTATTTATAATGTAGTCGGTAAGGGAGGATTTATAAATTTTGCGGCCTTACCTCCAAAATAAGACACATCTTCTAGTTTTCCTGACGGGAACGGCGAGGCGACTGGCTGGGTCTTCTATCAGGAGACGAATGTTGTCCTTTTTGGCCAGTGTAAGGAGAGGGGCTTCGGTAGCGGCGTATATTTTCTCTTAGCAGGTCGTCGTTGGGCTCTTAGCTGCTCCGAGAATTATAGAATGTTCTAGGCTCTTGCTTATCTCTCTGTTTGTAATTTCTAGTTTGTATTTCTTCATATTCTCTCCTCCTGTCACGGCAGTAGCGCACGACGTGGCCAGGGCGTCCGCAGTGGAAACAGATTGGCTTACCTTCAGTGGTTCGCCATTCGTTGGTATCACGTCTTCCGTTTACTTGTTACTAGGTTGGAAATTTATGGGTTGGAACTCGTACCTAGAGCTTGGTAATGGCCTTGGCGCTCTATTTTGAGGGGGACTTTTAGAAATTGGCGCAATGGTTTCTTCAATTTCTTGCTGCACCATATGTTCAATTGCAGCAATTTCTGGTTCTTCTCGAGGAGAGGCTAATGCTCGCTGTACCTCCTCGCGAACAATTTGTCTAATCATAGATGAAAGATCTGCCATGTCATCATGATCACTGAGAGACGCCACATTTGGTAGTCGCTCGTACCTGGTTGGGGTCACTCGCTTACAATGTAGCGCTTCAATGCGGCGACACTCGGTGACGAATTGTTCAATGGTATGTGCATCTCTTGGGAGAAGTGCCTGGTAGAGCTCCTCGGCTATCCCTTTCATAAAATGGGATATTTTATCTTCCTCATTCATATGAGGATCTACCTCTTTGCAGAGGCGTAGGACGTATTGAATGAAAAATTCTGTGCTTTCACCTTTTAATTGTGCGCGAGTTTTTAGGGTTTTCTCTGCTCGTAGCCTCAAGTTTTCGTTTTTTCCGAAAACTGATTCTAACTGGGACATGAACTCCTTTCATCTCAGAATGCTCTCCTCATTGTTCTCAAACCATTTGAGAGCAGTGCCGGTCAAATAAAAGTAAACGTTGGCGAGACAAAGGGTTTCATTCCATTGGTTGTACTTCGCCACACGTTCGTAATTTTTCAATCAGTTTTGGGGATCTTCAACACCCTCCACCAGAGAACATTGAGGGGATTCTAGGTAGATGTTGTATAAAAAATGAACCTACCTGAGTTGTTGCTTCTTTCTTGATGTTCATGGTTGTTTCTTATTGCTCAACCGAATCAATTTTACGTTTTTTTTTCTTAATGGGTATCGATCCAGCTTCTTCGCCAATTGTAACGTAGAAATCAAGTCTTGAAATATGTAAAGGTATTTATTGATGACGGTCACGGCGACTAGTCGACAATTATTAACAAATCAACAAAACTATCTACAGCTAGGGAATCTTAAGCAAGCAAGCAAAGAAATATTTTAAGGATGATTTTACAAATACAGAGTAATATTTATTTTTATAATCTGTTGAATATTTTAATTGAATACTATTATATTATATAATAAAATATTTCTTCTCCACCATATTGTGAAAATAACTAATTTGTAATATTTCCTCTCTATCTCTCTCTCTCTCGAGACCATCACGCTTGTTCGGCGGTACATATACTAAAATTGAAACGATACAGAGAAGATTAGCATGGCCCCTGCGCAAGGATGACACGCAAAATCGTGAAGCGTTCTCTCTCTCTCTCTCTCTCTCTCTTGTGCCTCTTGTAGAATCCTGTCGACTAAATATGTGATGAGGTATCCAGTCGACTTAAACTATGGTGTGAGTCCCTGTCAACTCTCGCTATACTTTGTTGACCGAGAGGAAGAGTCGGGATGGGAGTTTTCCAGTACCTCTCTGCACCTTGTAAGACCTTTAAAAGTTCTCACAGAGTACAGGTAGTCGTGGTCGAGGCAGAGTGGAAAGCTTGGGAACGTCCACACAAAAAAAACGAAGACACAGTTGCACTAAGAAAGTTCCGTGAACAGATAAAAGTTGAGCTAGGAGCGAAATGTGGAGAGAAGAGTTCTTACTGACTACATGGTGGATGAGGAAGACCTGGGGTACAACCGACAAGGGCCACACAGATGGCGAAGTGACTATATTTATAGGTTAAGACGGGGGCCTTATGCGACAGGGGCGTGGATCGTCAGGTGAGATTCTACTGGGGCCGTCCTGACAGCTTCCCTTTTTAGACCTTGTTGTGGGAATTTTAAATCTATCTCGATTTTAGACGTTATGAATTCTATCTCTTACTTCAGCTCAACTCTTAATCTATTACAGAGTTTCATTTATTTGTCCTCAGTTTGTACAAAGTACATTATGTATGATGATGTAATGACACATGTCAATAAAGTATATACAATATGGGGTTGTTGGCTTAAATTACCATAGATGGGCCCCGGGAGTGAAAGGGCTTATCCGGGTTTAAGCGGGTAAAGCCTCTCTAACACAGGTAAGTAATTAAAATTTATTTTAATTAATTTAAACTGTGAGGGTTAAAAAGGGCTATAACAAGATGATTAGTTTGGAAATATAAAAGTGAAATAAAAATGACATTTTTTTATTAAAAAAACAAAGATGATTAAAATAAAATTATGACATAAAAATTCACATTCTAAGAGAATATTGGCGGGCGTTGGAAAGGGTTAGTAGTTGAAGAATATGCAATTGTAAGCATTACACATGCAACCAAATAATCAGATCCAGGTGCAAAGCGAGGATATAGATATAATAATCGGGACTTTTGGGTAATGGTTTGATTTGGTTGGTTGTTTGGTTGTCGTAAGTAGTAGTACGACCTTGTTGACTTACTTGGTGGTTGATGTGAGCGAAGTCGTTTTGGCTGAAATGGTAAATTTTTCTCACAGGGGATAATAACGAGACAGGACACAGGATTGGATTGAGAAATAGGTCAGCGATCAAGGGAGAGAGGGTTTTAGACTAATGGCTAGATTATTCACATTTTGAAGATTGGACTTATCTGGGTGCTGAGAAGGTGGTGGAGAGTTCCAACTGTTCCTTGGCAGGTCCAGCTCCTAATTGTGATGAGAAGGGGTTAAGCGTACTGCTTGCTGTGGTGTCCAGCTCCCAACTTGTTCCTTGTCAGATCCAGCTCCTACTGACTATCTTGACTCCGAGATTTAACTTGTTAACTCTCCAATGCTCTCATTGGATGACTCTCGTCTCGTGGCGGTCTCTGATTGGATCTTAGCTAGTCCTTTGTCTTTGTCTTGTTTTAACATGCTCCCGGAAGAAGAAGGTTTTTGAACTCAGTTTTATTAGTTCCTGGGTAATAACTTTTGCTTCCTGGATAATAAAAACCTGTTAATGATTGTTTCTTCTCTGATGGCTTTTCTCCCAGATTCGCTAGGCCTAACCTTTATTAAAATCTTCAGATCATACATTGCATATATATATTGTGGTGGGGTTACATCTAGTTATATACAAATTATGACAGATGCGCCCCCTACATGTGAAGAATTCAAGAAGGGGTAGCCTGAAGTGAATTCTGTAAGGGAAAAATAATTTTGTGGGAAAATTAATTATGGTTACTGAGAGGCTATATACAAGCATTGGTGTTGACATAAGAGATAAAAGAGAATGGTGTTGGTGAGATATTGGTTGAGTATAAGTAAGATAAATCAAAATATTTAATTATAAGAAATCAAAATGAATGCTAGGGTACATTGTTGAGAAAGAAAAAAAAAAGAAAAAGGTGCCTAAATAATATTTTACTCGAGATGGGAAAAATAAAATCGAGGGAATTTTTCTATCAGGGCTTTTGAGAAATCAAAAATAAAATAAGTTGTGAGAAATCAAAGTGAATGCGCTTTGTAGCATTGTTGAGTGAAAAAAAAAGAAAAAGGTGTCTAAATAATATTCTACTCGAGATAGGGAAAACAAAATCGAGGGAATTTTTCTATTAGGGCTTTTGAGAAATCAAAGTGAATGCGCTTTGTAGCATTGTTGAGTGAAAAAAAAAAGAAAAAGGTGCTTAAATAATATTGTCGCGTGTTTACCCTCTGGTTCTTTGCGACAACGCGCTTCTTCCCTTCGTGGTTCACCTACTCGGGCTCCGGTTGCTCTTCCTTGCGGCTTTTTCCCCGCAGGCCACCCAAAGACCCCCTGAGTTCCACCTCTCCTGTGGAAACTTCCTTCTTCTGGCAGTATCTCTCGGCCTTACCACTGGTGGGGGGACACGAGAGACTTACCAGAAGAGTAGTAGCAGCAGCAGTAGCCTGGTGACGATGGCAGTGGCAGAGTAACGACAGGAGGCAGCACGCAGACTTGAAGCACTTCTTTTATTGTCATCTATTACTAACATTAAATCTAAATAAAACAACAGACAATGGGTATTTACATGACCCTACATCCTGGGGCCAACACAAAAGCGTATTTACATCCAACCTCCCCAGGAAACGGGACCACAGCAGTCGGCGACTCCCTCATCAGCCAGCAAGGGAATCCGGCGAAAGCGCCATCTATTGGCGGAGGTTTTAACCGTTTAGAGGCCTTACACGTAACACTGCCTCCCCCTCAAGGCGGATCGTCCCGATCCGGCCTCATCGTTTCCGTCGCCCCGATGTCACGCCTCTCGCTGGTGCCGCTTCTCTTGCTGGAACTGCCCATCTCGCTGGAATCGCCTTTCCCGCAGGAGCCAATCTTTCTCGCTGGAGCCGCCCCTCTCGCCGGAGTCGCCCCCTCGCCGGAGCCGTCCTTCTCGCCGGAGCCGCCCCTTTCGCTGGTACCGCTTTTCACGCCGGAACCGCTTCTCACGCCGGAGGCACCTCTCATGCTGACTCAGCCTCTTATGCCGACTCCGCTTCTTATAGCGGTACCGTCTTTCGTGCCGGAGGCGCCTCTCATGCCGGCACCGCCTCTTATGCTGGTACCACCTTTCTCGCCGAGACCACCTCTCTCGCCAGGACCATTCATCCCGCCGGGTCTTCTCTCACCAGTACCGCTTTTCTCGCTGGCACCGTTTCTTTTGCCGGGACCACTCCTTTCGCCGGGACCATTCATCTCGCCGGGACCATTCCTCTCGCCGGGACCATTCCTCTCGCGGGGGCATCGCTTCTCTCGCCGTAGCCGCTTTTCTCGCTGGCACCGCTTCTCCCGAGGGCACTGCTTCCCTCGCCGGTACCGCTTTTCTCGCTGGGGCCACTTCATTCGCGAGTCCGCGTGACGCAGATTCAAGGTCTGTCCAGGAGGCTCCTCAATCAGGCCCTCCACTCCACGCAATTCCCCCCTGTGACCCGGCTCGACTTCCAGTCCTCGGGACTCTGCCCGGCCCTCGCTGTCATCATCCAAAGCTGTCTCGGCCGTACCTGTCCCATTCTGCCAGTGGGCCTTCATTTGAGACAGCAGCCTCTCCATCTCTAAGTTTCTGAGAAGCCTTTTCTCTTCGCTTTCCTTTTCTAATAGAAGCCATTCCTCTTTTCTTTGACGCATTCTTTCCTCACTTTCCCTTTCCAACAGAAGAAATTTCTCTTCGCTTTCCTTTTCTAACCGAAGCCATTTCTCTTCGCTTTCCTTTTCTAACAGAAGCAATTTCTCTTCCGTTCGGCGCTTTATTCCGTCCCACTTCTCCCGGTGTTCCTACAGCCTCCGATCGATTTCGGCCAGCGAATCCTGCTCAGAGGCCATCCCTTGGCCTCTCACGTCAATGGGTCTTTGTCAGCAACCCCAAAAAAAACTTTTCAATAAAAAGCCCCCTGGTGACCTCCAAGAGGAAGAATCCCACTTCTGACACCAGTGTCGCGTGTTTACCCTCTGGTTCTTTGCTTCAACGCGCTTCTTCCCTTCGTGGTTCACCTACTCGGGCTCCAGTTGCTCTTCCTTGCGGCTTTTCCCCGCAGGCCACCCAAAGACTTCCTGAGTTCCACCTCTCCTGTGGAAACTCCCTTCTTCTGGCAGTATCTCTCGGTCTTACCACTGGTGGGGGGACACGAGAGACTTACCAGAAGAGTAGTAGCAGCAGCAGTAGCCTGGTGACGATGGCAGTGGCAGAGTAACGACAGGAGGCAGCACGCAGACTTGAAGCACTTCTTTTATTGTCATCTATTACTAACATTAAATCTAAATAAAACAACAGACAATGGGTATTTACATGACCCTACATCCTGGGGCCAACACAAATGCGTATTTACATCCAACCTCCCCAGGAAACGGGACCACAGCAGTCGGCGACTCCCTCATCAGGCAGCAAGGGAATCCGGCGAAAGCGCCATCTATTGGCGGAGGTTTTAACCGTTTAGAGGCCTTTTTTTTACACGTAACAATATTCTACTCGAGATGGGGAAAACAAAATCGAGGGAATTTTTCTATTAGGGCTTTTGAGAAATCAAAAATAAAAATAAAATAAAAATATAGTAAATTAAAATAGAACCAATGAGTTTTCATTGAGAAAAATTTGTTTAGTGGTTGAGAAAGTAATTGGTTTATGAACAAAATTAAAAAAAAAAGTTATATAAATGGTAAATATTTGATTAAGATAAATAGTAAGTATTTGATTAGGATAAATGGTAAACATTTGAATAAGATAAATGGTAAATTTGATTAAGAATTTTGATTTTAAAAATAAGAAAAAATGTAAATGAATGGGATAAGGAAAATTTAGAGAGAGCGATTCGCAAACTCTCTTTGTGATGAAAGTTACATGCCAAAATCTATGTCACGCGGCGCAATCAGCTCTTTTTATTTGCCTCGAACATTTTTTGTCTTCCCTGTGCGACTCATGGGTAGAAACATGATCTTTCCCAAAAGTACGTTTATATTCTGTATACAGGAGACATGGGAATCTAATTAACCTTAAGTGTGTATGGTGTGTCTCTGTGGTTATTGTCTTCCAAATCTCAAGGCCGAATGTATTAGGTTAATATGTCCCGAGCCTTAATGCGTTCTAGGGATTTTTATGCAGTTCCCTAGGGCACTTAAGATATGCTCGCCCGATATCCACTTTTTTTATCGGGAGGTCGTAACCGGAATCGGATCTTTGAATACAGGGTTCGAGGAAAGTGCTCGTCCCTTCTAAAGTGGTTGTTTATGTTATGTTGTTCGTTTACACAATTATATTCTTTATACTCTATGTAAATTTAATAAGACGCAGTAAACAAAACTTATTGTTTATTTCTAAAGTTACATGCAAATTCTGCTTGCTATTAAGTGATGATGATAAATAGTTGGCGTTGCCAAACTAAAGATTAATATATATTAATGTCCCTTCTTTAACCATCAAAGGTTCAATCTGCGTGGGGGTCGAACCACCCTACCAGATCTAGTGGTGATCAGGTTCTTTGGGGAACCATAGGTCCAGTTCTCTGGGGGTCCTGTGGTGGTCACGTTCTTTGGGGATCCAGGAGAAGAGAGTTGTCCAGAAGATGTAGGCTGTGTAGAATGCTGTGATGTGGATTCTTCCAGGTCTTGCAAATTAGCTTGTTCCTGGCTCAGTTCTAGTGGTTTCTCCCAATCTGTGTGGGTTGTTTCATTCCGTTTATCCTCGCGGATGTGAATACTATTTCTTCTATATTCATTGCCATCTTGATCTTTCACGTAGAAGGCTCGGGGTTCATGGGCTTGGTTTGTTATCTGGCCTGGGATCCATTTTTTATCTTTTTGAAACCAAACTCTATCCTTGATAGATAATGAGTCTGTCGGTCTAGTGTGTCTATCGTAGAAGTTTTTAATTTTAACTTGATTATCTAATAGCTGCTTCTGGATCGCCTCATTTTTAATCATAGAGGGCACGAACTGGGATGTCTTCGAAGGTATTATAGACCTTAAATTCCTTGACATCAGAATTTGTGCAGGTGATGGCAAATTATTGTGTGGTGTGTTTCGTAAGTTGAGAAGAGCTAAGTAGGGGTCTGTACTTTCTTCCCCACATCTCTTTATCAATTTCTTTAAAGTTTGAACTGTTCGTTTTACCATCCCGTTACTCTGTGCATGGTAAGGACTAGATGTTACATGGACTATATTCCAAGTTCTAGTAAAGTTCTGGAACTCCTTTGAAAAGAATGGAGGCCCATTATCACTCACCAAAGTTTCAGGAATTCCAAAGTTCGAGAAAGTTCTCTTTAATCTCCTTATTATGGTGTCTGTTGTCATATCTTGGAGTAGATATATTTCTGGGTATTTGCTGAAGTAGTCCACTATTAGGAGATATTTTAAGCTTTCTATTTGAAAAATGTCGATCCCTACCTTTTGCCATGGATAATCAGGTGCCTGGTGTGGAAGCATAGGTTCTTTAAGATTTGCTCTTGATGTTTGTTGACAATTTGAACAGTTATTGATTAATTCTTCAATTTCTTTATTCATTCCAGGCCAGTAAATGGATCTTTTGGCTAATGCAATTGTATTGTTTATACCTTGATGTGAAGCATGGAGTATATTTAAAATATCGCTTATTTGGGTTTTTGGTATTAGAAGTTTATTACCTCTGCAAATCAAGTTTTGCCATTCATGAAGTTCTTCTTTGAATTCCCAATAAGGTTTGAGGTTGGAAGGCAAGTTCTTTTTGTGTAAGGGCCAACCTGTTAAAATATATTGCTTCAGCAAACAGCATTCTTTATCATTTAAAGTATCCTCCTGTAGTCTTGTTAATCTCTGGTCTTTGATCTCAACATTTAAAACAAACGTTTGAGTACATAAGTCTAATTATTTATCTTCCATTTGTTCCTGGGGCAAGAAATGTATGGAAAGGGTATCAGCAGGTATCATACTCTTTCCTGGGATGAACTTCAATTCAAATTGTAAATTTAATAAATTCAATGACAACCTTTGGAGTCTAGGTGACATTTGATCAAAGTTTTTCTTCAATAAAGAAACCAAGGGTTTATGATCTGTATATGCAGTAAATTTTCTACCATAAAGGAAATAATGGAAATTTTTACATCCAAAATATAGAGCCAATAATTCTTTTTCAATTTGGGAGTAATGTTTTTGCGGAGAAGTGAGAGATGCAGATGCATAAGATAAAGGTTTTTCTTTTTGCATTAGTATAGAACCCAACCCATCTTTGCTTGCATCAGCAAAAAGTTCTAGTGGTTCATTAGGATCAAAGTGTCTCAATACTGGTGGACTAGTTAGGAGAGTTTTGATAAAATTCAGCTCTTAATCTGCTGCAATATTCCAATTCCAGATTATATCCTTTTCAAGCAGGTTTATCATATTAGAAGTATTTGATGATAAGTCCGGTATTAATTTGGCTAGATAAGTTACGGTCCCAAGTCTCCTTTGCAATTCTTGCTTATTTTTAGGTATTTGCATATTTTGAATGGCTCTAACTTTATCTTGATCAGGTAAAATTCCTTCCTGTGAGATGGTATGACCTAAAAATTTAACTACCCCTGGGCAATTTGAAGTTTATTTAATGTAAGCTTCAGTCTACTTTCTCTGGCTAAATCCAAAACCTTTTTTAGAGTAGAGTTATGATCTTCAATTGAATTACCCCATATTAGAAGATCATCTATATAGCAGACCACATTAGGGATATCACAAAAAATCTTGTGCATAATTTTTTGAAAAATTTCAGGTGCACTGGAAATTCCAAATGGTAGCCTCAAGAATCAATAACGCCCAAATGGTGTACTCATCACTAAATATTTAGATGTATTTTCACTTAGCGGCACTTGCCAAAATGCAGATTTCGCATCTAATACAGAATAAAATTTAGCCTTAGGTATTTCTACCAAAATGTTTTCAGGTGCAGGTAAGGTGTAATGCTCCCTCAAGACCCATTTATTCAGTTCCCTTGGGTCAATGCATATCCGATATTTGCCCGATGGTTTCTTTACCACTACCATTGGGTGCGCCCATACCGTCGGTTCTTCTATTTTTACGATAATCCCGTCTTCTTCCATTTTAAACAGTTCTTCCTTTACTGGTTGAAGCAATGCTCTGGGTAGTCTTCTGGCTGGACTTATTTTAGGCTCTGCCTTGTCCGATATTTTAATGTCATACATATAACTCAAATGGCCATTTCCTTTGAAAACATCTTTATATTCATCCAAGAGTCCTGTAAGAGTAATGCTGATTTCACTTATTGTTTCCACTCTTTTTACTAAGTTTAAATTCACACACTCATCCAGACCTAGTATAGGAACTGCTGAGTTGTTAACAATTAAAAATGTAACTTTTCTGCAAGCGTATTTCGTCTTACAATCTAGCTGGCATTTTCCTACTACTGGGATTTGTTGCCCTGTATAAGTATATATTTTGCAATCTGCTGTGTCCAGCAATGGCATATTAAACCATTCTTTTATTAGCCTTTCCGGCAGAATATTTACATCCGCTCCAGTGTCAAGTTTAACATCAACAGGATGTAAAAAGAGTTAAAATCCTCTGAAGAGTATAAGTATAAGAATTTAAGACATGCGAGGATGTGTTTCTTAAAGTTTCTTAAAGCGAGGAGGTCCTTGTATGTAAATTAGTTCCTTCCACGGTTTCCTTAACACTTGGCCGACCATGATTGAGTCTATAATCAGTAGGTTATCCTTTTCTTCCTCAATTTCTTGTATACACCTAACTGCTCTATTTTTGCAGCAATTTGAAAAGTGGTTTGGCTGTCTGCACTTGTAACATTCTTTTCCATATGCAGGGCACTTTCCAAAGTCATGAGCCATGTTACATTTTGAGCACCTGATTAATTTATTAAAATTGCCTCTAACTGGGTTACTTGTGTAGCTATTCTTCAAAGAGGTGGTAGGTTTATATTTTTCATTAAAGTTTTTCCTTATAGCATCAATTGAATCTTTTTCAATGTTTCTTAATTGTTTTTGCGATGCCTCAGCCGCCTGACCTTGAATAATAGCCAATGACAGTGTCAAATCGGGGTTCTGTAAATATTTTTCTCTAAGTGTTGTGTCCCTACAACCCAGAACAATTCTGTCTCTAATAAGAGAATCTTTAATATTTTCGAATTCACAGTCTTCAGCCTTACTTTTAATTTCTGTGACAAAGTCGTCAAAAGTTTGATTTAGCTTTTGTTCACAAGTAAAGAAAATATATCTTCTATATATGGTGTTTTTAAATGGTCTAAAATATTGATCATATTTATCTAGAATATCTATGATAGTAGGGCTTTGAGCATTTTCTTCAAAACCAAATGTATTATATATTTCAAGCGCTGAATCGCCAATAATGTGTAATAGAATAGCCCTTTGTTGTGGTATAGTTTTTGAATCAAGATCACTTGCTATGATATAGTTTTCGAATTTTTTACGCCATTTTGGCCATTTATTAGGATCATTTTGATCTATTGTAAACGCACAGAAGGCGGTGGTAAATTATTCATAATTATTTTTTATAATTTATGAGAAAGCAAAATATAAAAAAGTTAAAATATTTATTATACATATATTTTTATATTTTAAAACGATAGACTTACCGCTGCCACCATGTTATGTTGTTCGTTTACACAATTATATTCTTTATACTCTATGTAAATTTAATAAGACGCAGTAAACAAAACTTATTGTTTATTTCTCAAGTTACATGCAAATTCTGCTTGCTATTAAGTGATGATGATAAATAGTTGGCGTTGCCAAACTAAAGATTAATATATATTACAGTGTATTCCTTTTTCGGAAGAAACGTAAGCTCGAAAGCTTTGCTACCTAATTTTTCCTATCCTTTAAGTGGTAATGTTCGTGCTTTTGTTCGTATTTAACCTTGAGATCTGCATGTTGTGTATTGGTCGTGAGTGTTGTGTACTTTTTTTTATGTGTTGCTATGTGTAATTGTTTAAAAATGTTAGTAAAATAATCGAATTTGGTCGGCAATTCATGGGGATGGTTGTGTGGACATGTTATAAGTTTTTGTGAGAAATGTAAAAATGAATTTTATGTGTTGTCAAAATCCTAAAGTCTGTTGTGTCTGTGGTCGTAGATACGTACTTAGGGTGGGTGAATGTAAAAGTTTTTTGGAAGTTTTTGGAAGAAGAAGAAGAATAGAGATGGTGAAATTCATTGGGATGGTTGTTTGGACATGTTATATTAATATAATGATATTAATATAATTAAATTGTGTATTTGTAAGAGTCGATATGTAAGGTCGTTGTGAATGTGGATCCAATTTGGTGACCGATAAAAATGGCGGACGTGGAGGGGGGAACGCGATGACCTAGCTTTTATTATCGGACGTGCGGGGCCTTCTCGGGGGTTCTAAATCTGTCTTCCTCCCCTTTTGTAATTGAAACTTCCTGCCTTCTAATTGATTTAGATGGTGTCACGCCCGCTGGGCCCTTTTAATTAGTTTGGTCGAGGCCCCTTGATTTGTTCTAAGTTTTCTTCCATTATCTCCCATATGAGGGTTAGAAATTCGAAAATTGCATTGCCTATATGGAAGATTATTTCCTGTAATTGGTACAGTTTGTTGGTCTGAAGGGTATATAGTCCAATGTAAGCTATGATAGTAAATGGAGCGAGTTTATAAGGCATAATTAGAAGACAGATAAAACATATTAAGTGAAATATGGGATATTGGCACATTTTCTCCCATGTCTTCTCCACGAGTTGGTTTTTTTGGTTATCGTGTTGTACTTCTATTGATTGTGGCGGACTTGGAATTGGATGTATTTGTGGATGGGCGATGTCGCGTTCTTTGTTACTATGGGTGAGTTGTGTAAATCGGTTTTTTGGAAAAAATGGTAGGATCTAAATGATTGTCAGGTTCGCTGTTCACCAGTTTGGTTGTCAATGGTTCTGTTGAAGAAATGTTGATGGAAGGGGTTTTAGGTGGAAACGTGTAATCGTTCCTCTGTCATAGGGGGTGTATTTTTGTTATTATTGGTATTGTGTGTGTGGTATTTTTTGTGTACGGGTTTAGTTTGTTTATGTGGACTGTATCAGTGTCTCTTTGGAGAGGTTGGTTGGATTCATTGGTACGTTTTGTTAATTGGCAGGTTGGACAGGTTTTTACCTGTTGTGCAATGTCTTGTGTCATGTTCTGCCAATAATATTGAGCAGAGATGAGTCTCGTCATCTTTTAGATGTTTGGATGGTTGTATTGTGTGCGTACTGATTGAATTAGTTTGTTGGTGAGTGTTTTTAGAATTATGATTTTAGTTACACCTTTTCGGGAAACGGTATGCAGTCCATTGTGATCAATGGTCAAGCTAGAATTTCCCGATGGGGAAGGCTGATGGTTCTTAATAAGGGAGGCGTCTAAGAAACCACAGAACGGGTTACGAGTTATGATGCCCGTTTCATATTGTTGTACTCCGTTTATGTAACGGACCTCATACTCGTATCTCGATAGCCTTAATCTCCATCGAAATAATCTGCCTGACGGGTTTTTGATCTTTTTCAGCCACTGCAATGCGTGATGGTCAGAAAATATGGTAAATTTTCTGTCCATCAAACAGACGCGGAACTTATCCATACTCTCAACGATTGCTAAGCACTCTAGTTCAGATATGGAATAGTTCCGTTCGTGTGAACGCAGGGAGTTACTGAAATTTTGGACTGTATTGGTCTTCCCATCAGGGTGGACCTGTTTGAGGACGCCTGCGATGCCGAGTGTTGAGGCGTTACAGTACACCTGGCATGGCAGACCTTCTTTGTAAAAGTGTAAAATGGGATGTGTTGTAAGGCTTTCTTTCAGGCTAGTGAACGCCTTCTGGCATTCGTCATACCAGACCCACATGACATCCCCTTTTAGAAGGTTGACAAGTGGCGTCCGCAAGCGGGCGTAGTCCGGAATGAACTTTTTTATAAGCGTTCACAGCGCTTAAGAAAGATCGCAATGTTTTGCGATTGTGTGGTTGTTGGGTGACGTGAATTGTTTCTATGTTTCGTGTAGATGGTGTGGTTGTATTGGCAGTGGTTGTGCATGTGTCTGCGTGGTGTTGTTGTCGCCTTTTGGTGCGAGTGTCGCGCTTGTTGCGATGTTTGTGCGTGTGACTATTGTGTGACGACGTGTGGTCACGTGTGTGCTTTGTGTGTGAGTTGTCCTGTTGGATGGACACTGTCTGGGTATTGTTGTTGTGAGTGTCGCGCCTGTTGCGATGTACACGTGCGTAACGGTTGTGTGGTGACGTGTGGTCACGCGTGTGCTTAGTGTGAGAGTTGTCCTGATGGACGAACACATTTTGTGCATTGTTGTTGTGAGTTGGGGCCGTTGTGGCCTTGTGCATTGAGGGCATATAATAAAAGCAATTGGCCTTAGTGCAAAAATGGTGTTGTGCGTGCGCGTGACTAGATTGGCATGTTGGTGATTGGGTTTTGACCAATGGATGCGCGCATTGGGTGCCATGTGCGGAAGGTTTGTGTGCATGGTGAGTCCATTGTGACACCGCTTGGCATTCCCAATACGTGCATTCATTGGGTACATGGTTGAAGTGGTTGGTAGGGGTAGACAATGGAGCTTCAAGTTGGAATATAGTGCCTTGGTTAAAGTCTATTGTTATTTTAAAATTTCGGAGGGTATTTATACTGAGAATTCCAAATGGCAGAGGTGCTTCCACCACATGAAAATTCAATTTTTTAGTTAGTTCACCTATTGTCAGGGGGAGGACTATTTTACCTATTGTTCATACAAGACCGTTTATGGCCTGTAGGTCTATAGACTTTTTTAAATTTTAATTTAGGGAGGTTAGTTTTTAAAATTGTATAGAGATTATGGGGCACTATGTTCAAACTTGCGCCTGTATCAATTAGAAAAGGGGGGTGACAGTTCAGGGTTTAGGGACAGTTTCATTGTCGATAGGCTAACGAAAAGGGTTTGGTGCCTTCCTACCTGATTGGCGAAAGGGTGGAGCGTCGTGGGCGTCTCGGGCGTCTTGGGCGTGCTGTGGAGTTGGGGCTGTTTGCATTGCCCGCGCGCTGGCGTGTTGAGTTGGGGCTGTTTTCACTGCCCGCGCGCTGGCGTGTTGAGTTGGGGCTGTTTTCACTGCCCGTGCGCTCGCGTGTAGAGTTTGTTTGGATGGTGCAGTCCACATACTTGATTTTTCTTGATCGTTGGCGTATGGGTCCGGCTTGGTGGGTGATGGTTCCTCGGGGTGGCGCTTCAGGTAGCCCGGCAACATGGCGGCGGTGGTTCCGTCCATCTCCCGGTCGGTGGCTCGGAGGAGTCGGTGGGCGGCGTATGTCACGTCGGCGGGGGCCCTGTACGTCTCCGCGCGTCGGGTCAGATTAGAAAATTCGGCTCACATAGCCAGGGACGATATGTGAGCCGAATTTTCTAATCTGACCCGACGCGCGGAGACGTACAGGGCGCGTCGGGTCAACTTTACTTCCGTGAGGGCAGCCGTCAACTGGAGCAAAATCTCCGCTAGGGTGCGTTGTGCTATCTCCTTTCTCTCCCTTATCCCGCTGCCGCTCTGTTTCGTTTCTTGGTCTCGTTCGTTTTCCATTATATCCTGTCGACTCACTATAATAATCGGGACTTTTGGGTGATGGTTTGATTTGGTTGGTTGTTTGGTTGTCGTAAGTAGTAGTAAGACCTTGTTGACTTACTTGGTGGTTGATGTGGGCGCAGTCGTTTTGGCTGAAATGGTAAAGTTTTCTCACAGGGGAAAATAACGAGACAGGACACAGGATTGGATTGAGAAATAGGCCAGCGATCAAGGGAGAGAGGGTTTCAGACTATTGGCGTATTTAACTAATAGCTAGATTATTCACATTTTGAAGATTGGACTTATCTGGGTGCTGAGAAGGTTGTGGCGAGCTCCAACTGTTCCTTGGCAGGTCCAGATCCTAACTATGATGAGAAGGGGTTAAGCGTACTGCTTGCTGTGGTGTCCAGCTCCCAACTTGTTCCTTGGCAGGTCCAGCTCCTACTGACTATCTTGAGTCCGAGATTTAACTCGTTAACTCTCCAATGCTCTCATTGGATGACTCTCGCCTCGTGGCGGTCTCTGATTGGATCTTAGCTAGTCCTTTGTCTTTGTCTTGTTTTAACATGCTCCCAGAAGAAGAAGGTTTTTGAACTCAGTTTTATTAGTTTCTGGGTTTTGCTTCCTGGATAATGAAAACCTGTTAATGATTGTTTCTTCTCTGATGGCTTTTCTCCCAGATTTGCTAGGCCTAACCTTTATTAAAATCTTTAGATCATACATTGCATATATATGGTGGTGGGGTTACATCTAGTTATATACAAATTATGATATAGACTTGAGCGTCTTCCTAGGCAATGTTTCACTTGCGATCCTATATAAGGGTTACAGTGTTTTGTCACAAATTTAGGGTTATTGGGTTAAAAAGTTGAAGAAATAGTTGTTCATTAATACGATTGGGAAAGGAGTGAAATATAGCCATGCGATAAGTAGAATTGTAGAGACAGTAGGTGGTCTGACTTGACATGAAATCAAAGGTTGATTGTGATCCGCTAGAGCTGAAAAAAAAAGTTGAAAGTTGAAAAAATTGAACGCTTTGTGAATGCGTTGGTGATGTGCTCTGTGGATGATTGAAATAACTCTTGAAGCGTGTTCAGGCCAGAAGTTGGGATTTTTAAATCTGGGGAACTGTGTTCAAAGAGTTTGCTAAAATTACGAAATAAAAAAAATTGCCAAGCAGTGCTGTCGTTTTTCTACAATGAAGTGAAGCAATGGCTGAAAAAGATAGTTCTAATAAAGTATAGGTAATTGGATGAAGAATTGGATTGTTGAAAACGATTGTTGTAGCCGCCCGATAGTTGATGATATACATTGTCCTATTTTAAAGGTATTTAAAAAAATTCAAAATGAATAAAATATAGTAATATGATTGTGGGTAAAAAATGTGTAAGTGGACAAAATCAAACATGTAATATAAAAAAAGGTATAATAGTTAAGAATTAAAAATGATTTTTGAAACAATTAAATGTTTTGCAATACTAAAATAATTTCATGAAAATAAAAGTAAATTTGATTAAAGTTTTTTTTTTTAATAATGTTGGATTAAAAATTTGATTATATAATTGAAAGGTAAAAAATAAATAATTAAAATTTAAAGATTTTATAAAAAAATTCGAATGTAATTAAAGGGTATTAATGATTAAATAAATGTGTGTTAAGTAGTGTAAAATTTAACAAAATTGTCTCTTTTGAAGAAAGGTTACAACTGTGGTGTGTAACTAGATCATATCCCATTGGTAAAATCGGTGTTTTTATGACTCTCTGAAACTGGGAATACATGAAATGACATTTTCATTTGTCCGAAATGGTGATATGTAGAGAATGATTTCTCTTTTGCGTCATAAAGTCTTAATAAGAATTAACCAAATTGTTTTAATTGGTGATATCAATTAACATGTAAAATTTTTAATGTATGTTGTGTTGTGATTAAGGCGTTGGTGAGATGTGTAAGAAAACCTAAATGGTTAGTGTGAAACATGTGTTTAAAAAAAATGGCGATCATGAAGATAGCGGTCATTAACATCTGCCTTGAGCGGGGAGGGAGGACGGTGGACAGGGCGTTGTAACTGAAATAGATTCGGGGATCCTATTACTGGCGGTGACTCTTGAGGGGTGTTTGATATTTTTGTCGTTTACTTGAAACTGACTTTCTCTCTTCTTTTGTTGAGTTTGGCATATTACTGCTATAATTGAAATATATGATTTTCTCGGTGTTCGTAGTTGTTGTGTTTCGACGTTGTTGCGGATTTACTAAAAATGTTATTCGGTGATGTCAGGTTTAGATGTGTGGTGAAAGTTCGACTTGCAACGTGGACACGCTTTGGGGTGAGATGTGTCACAGGCATGAAGGCGTCTTTGACCTGAAAAGTGAAAAGGTTTTGTGGTGTTGCGCTGTGACACGAAGTGAGAAGTGATTTGGAAAGGTGTCACGTGAAGTCGTTGTTTTGGCACAAAATCTAACAGTTTCACCATAAATAACAAATTTAATAAAGTCATGGGTGGTGGTTGTATGAAACACATGGTGTTGGCACGTTTAATGTGAAATTTCTTTAGTGTTTAGTGGGGCGACGTAATGGAACTTGTGTGGCTCGAAATTGGATTTGTGTGTTAAGTCGCGCGCAAAAAAATGTTACCAATTGGAGATAGTGGATAACGTTTGTTGAGAGAGATTTGTTGATGATTAAATATGCATGTAAAAGGAAATGACGAGGGAGTGTATCTATGTTAGAATAAGACGTTGTTTTGGGGAAGGAAAGTTATTTTTCTAGTTGTGATTTCGAAGAGATTGTATCTTTCGATTTTTGCAATTAAAAAAAATCGTTTCACCTATGTTAATTTATATTTAAAATTTGAATATATATTTTTTAAATCGTTGATTATGGCAGCGTGAAAATGATCCTTGTAAAAGGGCAATGTCGTGATAGTGGCTAGAATATTCTGAATTGGGACATTTAATTGAAATGGTGAATATGACAATGATTTTTTTAAAATGTTAAGTTTTTGATTATGAAATTGGTATATTTGGATATGAAAATGATATTAAGAAAAACAAAATTAAGTTTAGAATTATTATATGAAAGATTTAAAAAAATATATATATTGATTTTTTTTAAGTTTTGTAGATTTGGATAATGCCATTTTAGGTGAATTTAAGAAAGGCAGGTAAGATTAGTAAATTGGTAAAAATGCGTGATGGGCGATTTTTTTAAAAGTAAAATTGAGAGTAATAATTTGAAATTTATAAGCTGATTAAAAATTAAAGTAAATTTGATAAATGAGAGTGTGAAAGTTTTAAAAATTGAATAAAAAATGGTATAAAAAAAGGTAAAAATTGGATTTAAAATTATTAAGGTGAAAATAAACAAATTCATGGGGAATCAAGTTGTGAACTTGTGGATAAAGTTGAGGTAGGTTTTTTAAAAAACTTACAATTGTGTGATGATTTTTCAGTCAGGAAACTTGGTCTTTGGTGGTCGTCCTGCTGTCTTGGAAGTCGCTCCATGTAGAGCTTGTCGCTTTGATCATTGTCTCGACGATGTCAGGTCGAAGGTGGAGAACTTCTCACCGGGTTTACGTCATTCTGCTCTTCAGTTTCTATGACTTGCGGAATTTTCGGCTGTGTCGTTGAAGATGTCAGACAGCTTGCTCCCGACTTTGGCGATCTGTGCTAGCGGATCTGCGGAGGTCCCTTGGGACGGCGGGTCTTCCGTAAATATATCTTTTTGGGGAAGAGATTGCTTGGTCGTTTCGTTGGAATGGAGTGTTTGTTTTTCCAATGTCGTTTCTTGTTTGGGGTAGATTGCTCAGTCGTATCGTTTAAATGGTCGATTTGCTCCTCCATCTTCGATCTTTCTCGCTTCTATCTGAACAGTCTTCTTACGTTCTTTGTTGTGTCATCCTTCGTTTTGTTCATCCTGTCGACTTTCAATGTGGTGAGGTCTGGTGCCTCTTGTAGAATCCTGTCGACTAAATATGTGATGAGGTATCCAGTCGACTTAACTATGGTGTGAGTCCCTGTTAACTCTCGCTATACTTTGTTGACCGAGAGGAACAATCAGGATGGGGAGTTTTCCAGTACCTCTCTGCACCTTGTAAGACCTTTAAAAGTTCTCACAGAGTACAGGCAGTCGTGGTCGAGGCAGAGTGGAAAGCTTGGGAACGTCCACACAAAAAACGAAGACACAGTTGCACTAAGAAAGTTCCGTGAACAGATAAAAGTTTAGCTAGGAGCGAAATATGGAGATAAAAGAGTTCTTACTGACTACATGGTGGATGAGGAGGACCTGGGGTACAACCGACGAGGGCTCACACAGATGGCGTAGTGACTATATTTATAGGTTAAGACGGGGGCCTTATGTGACAGGGGCGTGGATCGTCTGGTGAGATTCTACTGGCGCCGTCCTGACAGTTTCCCTTTTTAGACCTTGTTGTGGGAATTCTAAATCTATCTCGATTTTAGACGTTATAACTTCTATCTCTTGCTTCAGCTCAACTCTTAATCTATTACAGAGTTTTATTTATTTGTCCTCAGTTTGTACAAAGTACATTACATATGATAGAAAGCGACTTAGAAAGATTCATAAATATTATTTACATATAGAGATATTCTTTGAATTTTATTTAGTTACATCATTAAATTTAAAAATATATACATATATACACACATATACACGCATACACCTATATATTGTTTACAACGACAAGATATGTCCAATATTTCCTTGAGATCGTTACATCAAAGACAATTTTTCTTAATGAAATCCAAATTAAATTTACAAAGGAAATTAAATTTTATATATGTGTCCTTACTTGAAATTAAATCACTAAGGCCTAAAGCTATTAAACCGTTGTTGACTCTGTAGTCTTAAGAGACAGGGCACTCTAGCAAGAGATGTATTGAAGTTTGTTTCCTCAATCCACAGAAACATGTCGAATCTTGCACAGCCTGAATTTTATTTAGAAAAAACCTGAAATTTCCATTATCTGTGATAAATTGTGAATTATAATAGTTTGGTCGATAATATTTCGGAATATCATAAGGAAAGAAATATTTATGAATCTTTCTAAGTCGCTTTCAGTGTATCTTTCCATGTTGAATATTTTCTTTGTTATATTTGTATGTACATTTAGCGCAAGTATCCCTAGGGAGACATAGCGTTTTGAATTGAAATAAATAAATAAATAAATTACATATGATGATGTGATGACAGATGTCAATCATGCGTATAATCATTTAAAGATGTGTTTCTATTATACAACATGAAAATCTTGTTATAAGTTATATACAATGTGGGTTGTTAGCTTAAATTACCACATATATTTATGCACAACTGTAATTAAAAAAGCTCATTTATGGAGAAAATTAGTATAAGAGAAAAAATATATATATAAAAGAAAGTCGTGTTAATTATTACACTATAACTCAAGAACGGCTGAACCGATTTGGGTGTAAATTGGTGGGGAGGTAGCATAGAATCAGCGGACGGACATAGCATACTTTTTATCCAGTTCGACCGCGTCAAGAACGGCTGAACTGTCAAATACATTCATTTATACAGGTGTATCAGAGGCGCATGCGCGCCCTCTACGAGGCTTACCCACGAGCTTACGGGTTGCATGCTAAAAATAAAGTTTAATTTATGTTTTGAAATATTTTTCCTTTTTGTAAATGAATACATCTGTTTATTATTGTTTAAAATATCAGCTTTAAATCTACATATATAAAATTGAATGTCTGTCTGTACTCGATAGATTCAAAAACCATACATCCAATCGCCGTGTAACTTTGGGAAGTTGTTTATAATACTACCGGGAAGGTTTTTGGTTTGAATTTGATTTTAAATAAATATTCGTTGCAATTTTATTTGCAAATTTTAAATTAGACACTATTTTACTTTAGACATATCTCATTTAAATTTAGACACATTTTCTATATATTTTTTTCTATATATTGTTACATCATGATTAATGGCGTATTTATTATATTATTTTTAATATATTTGAAATTTAAATTATATATTTATTTATTTTTATATTCTATGATATTTATTTAAAACACAGATTATTTTTAGATTATCATCATTTGTATTTAGGTACACTGTGACTTCACTGCTCTCTTTGATGTGAGAAAATAAATAAATTATTCTGGTGGCTACATAAAGTAGACTTATCTCATTATTCCCTTTTATAAATTTGTAGGATGGTTGAAACACGCTCTGGTAAGATGCAAGACCCAGCACAGGAGAGAATCAAGGCTGAAGAGTCTGCCAAGCCGCAACCTGGTGCAACAATTGGTAGAGATGCTAGTTCCGACCCAGTTGTCCTGAATCCCAACATCGACATCCCCAAGTATGATGGAACAGAAGACCCTCGCCCATGGATTGAATCTCTTGAAGAAATTGGCTTCCTGTACCATTGGGCAGACTACATTATCTCCCGTTATGCTGCCATGAATATGATTGGTAGCGCCAAAACCTGGCTGAACCTACACAAAGTAAGTTTCACCAGCTGGGAAAATTTCAAGAGCCGCCTAATTGAGGATTTTGCCTCAGACGCCAACAAAGAAGAAATGAGGATGAGATTAAACAGGATACAACAGTGGAATGAACCTGCAATCAGGTTCGCAGAGGATATCCTTGTACTGTGCAACAAGGTCGACCCCCAAATGGAAGAAGAGACTAAAATAAACTGGGTTATTGGAGGGTTAAAGAAAGAATACTCTTTTGCCCTTCACCTAAACCCTCCTAAAAATACCAATGAACTTCTAGAAATTTGTAAAAAGCTGGATTTGTTCGAAAAGAATTACCAAGAACGTGCAGAAAAATCAAAAGCTCTTTATAATGGACCACGCTCTCCTCGTCCCCATCATCAAGAGCAATGGAAGAATGCTACGTCGTTCAGAAGACCATATCAGAACACCTCCAAGCCCCAGGCCCCCGCTCCGAGGTACTACCAGAACACCTCCAAGCCCCAGGCCCCCACTCCGAGGTATTACCAGAACAAGCCTCTGCCCCAGGTATCTGCCCCTAGACGATCTTACACTCCCAATCCTGAGCCAAAACCGGTCTACCCAAGTAAAACATACAATAAGAATCCAAATTCAAATAGGAATAGGACAGAAGACGGGAGACCAATATGTTTCAAGTGTAACAAGCCAGGACACGTAGCGCGGTATTGCAGAGTCAGGTTTGTAAGAATTGTGGAAGAGGACCCCATAGTTACACAAGACAAGGTCGAAGAAGAAATCCGAATGGATAATGGAACTCAGAAGTCGAGACCTCTGCTCTACTCTGACGTAAGTAATAGCCCGTACTCGAGTATCCCTACAAGGAATAGATATGCTGCATTAGAAGATTTAAACTAAACATCGCGCCTGAGTCCGTCAATCAAAGCAAGTCGACCATAAATGGAATTAAAAAGTTAGACCCCAAATATAAAATGAACATTAACGTGGATAGAATCGGTATCTGCGAAGCTTTGATTGATACAGGCGCCGATCTTTCAGTGGTCGACCTTAGTACAGCTCTTAACACAGGTCTTGAAATAATAAATCCTGATAAAATGTGCTCCGGACCCGATGGCAAAGAATTAGATATCGTAGGAAATATTATTTTAAATATAAAATTTGATGACAAAACAATTACATATCAATTTGTGATAATGAGAACACATTTGCGAATATTTATACTTGGACGTGATTTTCTTAAGAAAATGAACGCAAAAATTGATTGTCAGCGTGAAATAATCAAATATGACTTGACAGAAAATCGTGACGTAATCAAATATCAACAGAAGAAAATAAAAAGTGCAAAGGATGCCATTATACCAGAACTTTCTATTAAATTGATTAATGCATTTATGGAAGCAGAGGATGGCGAATACATCATCGAGGAGAACCATAAAATGTTTCAAACAAATGGACTTCGACTAGCGAGAAGCTTAATAAATGTTGTGAATAAGGAAACATATATCTGGATAACAAACCCTTACCCTCGACCATTAAAAATATTAAAAAACCAAACATTGTGCTTTGGAAGCCAGCCAGCCGAAGTGAATCTTATGGAAGAAAGTGAACAAAAAGAGCATGAAGAACCCCAATTTCAGATAAACGAAAATTTAGCATATACGGAAAAGGAGCAATTGAAACAAGTTTTGGAAAGGTACGAGGATTTGTTTTCGTCGGGATTAGGAAGATCCAACTTAGCGAAACATCGGATCGATACAGAAGGCGCGAAACCGATCAAACACAAGCCGTATAGGGTGAGCGCGAAAGAGCGAGAAATCATAAAAGAACAAATTGATGAAATGCTCAGAGACGGCATAATTAGACCATCCTCGAGTCCATGGTCCTTCCCTGTAATCTTGGTCAAGAAGCGAGATGGTAAGTACAGATTTTGCGTTGACTACAGAAAATTGAATGATGTAACAGTGAAGGATGTTTACCCAATTCCCAGAATTGATGAAGTATTGGATACACTTCAAGGATCCAAATACTTTTCAGCAATTGACCTTAAATCAGGATATTGGCAAGTAGAGGTTGAGGAGAAAGATAAAGAAAAGACAGCCTTCACTACAGCACATGGCCTATATGAGTTCAACGTAATGCCCTTTGGTCTATGCAATGCCCCTGCTACATTTGAGAGAAACATGGAAAATATGCTTGGTAATCTTAGATGGCAAATTTGCTTATGTTATCTAGATGACGTAATCATTTATAGCTCGGATTTTTCAACACATCTCAAAAGAATAGAAGCTGTTTTAAAATGTTTTCGCGAGGCTAATTTAAAATTGAACAACAAAAAATGCCAATTTGCTTTCGAAGAACTGGAGATTCTTGGCCATATAACTAATCAACATGGTATAAAACCAGCGGAGCATAATATCAAGGCTATTAGAGATTTTCCTCGGCCCAAAAAGATAAAAGAAGTTCAATCATTTTTAGGAATGTGCTCATATTATAGAAAATTTATCAAAGGTTTTTCAAAAATTGCCGATCCATTAACCAGTCTTATAAAAAAGAATGTACCTTTTACCTGGACAGAAAATCAAGAAAAAGCATTTCAAACCCTTAAAGTAGCATTGATAAATCCTCCAATCTTAGGGCACTTTGACCCGAATGCAATTACTTACATTCATACTGACGCATCTAACATCGGCCTGGGTGCAACATTAGTCCAAAAGTTCGGCGATAAAGAAAAAGTTATCTCATATTTAAGTCGAACACTGAGCAAACCTGAGCAAAATTATTCGACTACCGAAAAAGAATGTCTAGCTGTTGTGTGGTCAATGTCCAAGTTACGACCCTACCTATATGGAAGGCACTTCAAAATCGTAACTGATCATCACGCACTATGCTGGCTTAAGAATCTGAAAGATCCGACCGGCCGATTAGCACGATGGGCACTGAAGATTCAGGAATATAATTTCGAAATCATACATAAATCGGGTAAAAAACATCTGGACGCTGATGGTCTATCTAGAGGACCCTTACCTGAAAACGAATGGGACGAAGATTATGAAAGACTATTTCTGAATCAAATAATAGACGAAAAGGATGATTTTATTGAGAATATTAAGGAGAACCTTAGTGGAAACAAGCGTTCAATTACACAGAACTTCAAAGAAGAAAATGGGTGTCTCTACAAGAAAAATCCAAATCCTGAAGGTAGGGCATGGTTGCTGGTAGTGCCAAAGAAGAGAAGGAAGGAAGTCATGAGTGAATACCACAACCATATGCTGAATGGCCATCTGGGCGTCGCCAGAACCACTTACCGATTGAAGAATAAATACTATTGGCCTTCCATGTTGAAAGATGTTTCAGAATTTGTAAAGACGTGCCATCTTTGCCAAAGTCGGAAAGGTTCAAATCACTTGCCTTCTGGACTTCTACAACCTATTCCCCCAGCTAACTACCCTTTTGAAAGAATCGGAATTGACTTTGTTGGCCCCTTGCCATCAACGAAAAGAAGAAGGAAGTGGATAATTGTGTTGACTGATTATTATACCAAGTATGCTGAAACAAAGGCAGTATCAGAAGCAACCGTGAAAGAAGTCTCTACATTTTTAATCGAACATATTATTTTACGTCACGGGGCCCCAAGATTTCTTATTAGCGATAGAGGTTCACAATTCACTAGCAATTTGATGAAGGAGGTAATGAAAATGTGCAAAGTGAAACACTGCTTCACAACGAGCTACCACCCCCAGACTAACGGACTAACGGAACGGCTAAATAGAACTTTAATCAATATGATCAGCATGTATGTGAACACAGACCAAAAGAACTGGGATGAAATCCTCCCTTTTATCACCCACGCGTATAATACCACGATTCAAGAAACCACAGGCTACTCCCCATTTTTCCTGTTGTTTGGAAGGGAACCCATGTCCCTCTTAGACGACGAGAATATCCCAACGGACAGTAACATGGACGATTACGACGAATATATAGAAAACTACTTAGATAAAATAGCAAGGACGAGACAGGTAGTCATTAACAACACAGAGAAGACTCTGGAAAGAATGAAAAGAAACTATGACAAAAAACACAATGAGAAAATCTATGAACCAGGACATTTAGTGGCAGTTTGGACACCAGTCAGGAAAATCGGAAAATGCGAAAAACTATTGAGAAAATATTTTGGCCCATATCGAATATTAAAGAAGCTGTCTAACGTAAATTACTTAATTGAGCCGAAAGATAATCCTGGCCAAGACCCATTGATTGTCCATGTCTCAAGACTCAAACCCTATTTTGAGAGAATTGATGAGGTAACTCACGAGGACGTGACGACCTCTGGAGAGGGGGAAGTGTTACATCATGATTAATGGCGTATTTATTATATTATTTTTAATATATTTGAAATTTAAATTATATATTTATTTATTTTTATATTCTATGATATTTATTTAAAACACAGATTATTTTTAGATTATCATCATTTGTATTTAGGTACACTGTGACTTCACTGCTCTCTTTGATGTGAGAAAATAAATAAATTATTCTGGTGGCTACATAAAGTAGACTTATCTCATTATTCCCTTTTATAAATTTGTAGGATGGTTGAAACACGCTCTGGTAAGATGCAAGACCCAGCACAGGAGAGAATCAAGGCTGAAGAGTCTGCCAAGCCGCAACCTGGTGCAACAATATTCTTTATTTGCCTGATTTCGCAAAAGAAAACATCTTATAGTTCATTTGAAATTTAATAATTTGTTTTCAAAAATTATTTAAACGTATATAACATTATTTGTATATGTTTATGAATCTATATATAGGTTCTAACTTTTATTTATACATTTTTAATTTATATTTAGACATTTCAATTTTAATTTTGACATATTTTCTATATATTCTTTATTTGCCTAAATTCGCAAAAGAATATATCATATAATTCATTTAAAATTTAATAAATGTGTTGTGTTTTAACTTTAAAAGCACACAAAAAAAATAATAAACTTGAATTTGTTTATTCAAGTCTCAAAAAACAAAGCTTTGCATATAGAACAAATAATAATGAAGAAGAAGGAAAATAACATTTTAGGAAAAGCAAAAACAAAACAAAAGTACTGGTCAAAAAGAAACATTTAAAATCGCAGATTAATATCGTCAACAAAATGTTTTCAAAAAATTAAATGTTTTCCAAAAATATATTTAAACGTATATAACAATATTTCCATACGTTTATAAATCTCTATATATAAATATATACTAGACGAATGGCCCGGGCAACGCCCGGGTTTTACCCGAGTGCGTATATATTTTAAAAATGTTTTAATTAAAATACTATTCGTTACAATTATAAATTGGCGCCGTGGATGTCTCTCTTGTGAAACGTCCCGCCCCAAACTGTGTGTGTCTTGAAAATATAAAAATAAAAATGTGAACGGAAAAATATGTCCAGGGTAGCCTAGTGGTCATGGCATCTGCCCGGTAAGCGGAAGGTCGTGGGTTCGATTCCCATCCCTTGACACTTTTTTTATTTTATCCATTCTGACCAAAATCTATCCGTGAAATTCACACAGTGAACTTCACACAGAGAGAATAAGGCAATTATATAAGTAGATAATCCAAATTGTGCCTTATCACACACTATTTTTTATTTGGACTTATTACCTTGTGTTTATAATCTATGATGTAATGCCGGCGGCGCGCGCCCGTTGGCTGCCGGCGAGCACGTGACCTCCCTGTGCGCGCATCCGTGACAGAACAGGCCGGCCCATGACGGTCGTGACTATATATATAATGGATGGATAATAATAATAATATAATAATAATAATAATTATTATTATTATTATTATCATTAGATAATGATAATGATCATAATGATGATGCGCGCGCATCCGTGACAGAACCGGCCGGCCGGCCCATGACAGTCGTGACTATATATGTTGATAATAATAATAATAATATAATAATAATAATAATAATTATTATTATTATTATTATTATGATTATTAGATAATGATAATGATCAAAATGATGATGCGCGCGCACCCGTGACAGAACCGGCCGGCCGGCCCATGACGGTCGTGACTATATATGTTGATGGATGGCTAATAATAATATAATAATAATAATTATTATTATTATTATTATTATTATCATTAGATAATGATAATGATCATAATGATGATGCGCGCGCATCCGTGACAGAACCGGCCGGCCCATGACGGTCGTGACTATATATAGGGATATTTCAAACTTTTAATTAGACATTTTAAATTTATATTTAGACATTTTAATTTTGATTTAGAAAATTTTCATTTTAATTTAAACATATGAACTTTTCTATTTCTTCTCTCTTCTAATAAATAAAAGTCAATGTCTGTTGTTCTCTTTCGCGATAAACTCAAAAGTTACTTAACCAATTGGTAGCAAATTTTGCATGTGGCTTTTTATAAACCTGAGGAAAATTTTCGGCTACATTTTGATTAGTATTTTTGGCTATTTATTTTTTTTCATTTGAAGAACTTTTTTTATGCGGAGTAAATACGAGACGAGGTAACAACACCAGGCCAATTAAGAGACCAATGAGCGTTCTGCTTTTTTTTTTTCAAGTTGCTTGCGTACTTTTTTTGAAATATCTTTTCATACGAGTGTTACTCTTTTATACAAAAGTATTGAGTATTGAGAGAGAAATTTATATTATTAAGTTACGGTAAGTGCACACAATGCAATTTAAAAAAAAAACTTTATAAAATTAGCTTTACTTTATACAAATAATGGCTTTCGGATTTTTTATTTATCATTGTTCTAGCTTTTTGTTTTTTATATATATATCTTTAAAAAAATCATTTAAAATGTAGTCGCAGTCATTAGCAAACACATATGTTTGCCTAATTTCCACGTGCTCGTTTATTTTTTACAGAAAAATATTTACATGCCAGTAATTTGGATTAATTTTTTTCATAAACCTATTTTTTTTAAATTCTTACTGAGAAGATGGGCATCGCAGTCAAGATCGATCACAGTCACTCACTCAACTCAGGCAATTTCAAGGGTTAATAATGCGCTGGGGCGTGTACCTCGGGGGTTGGGTGTAAAAGCTGCCATCTATTTAAACTGTATTGATTTTGAGACAACTAAATGGATTGCAAAAAATAATTAAATCAAATACCTAAACACTAATATAATACAATTTTTGCTATCACACACACTTTTTGCCTGTGGTTTATGTGTTACTTCTGTATTGCTATTCTATGGCACTTCTACTATTTATTATTGATGTACCTTCAATATGAAAGAAATTGCACTCGGGGGAATTCTCGGGCGAAGCCGGGTCTTTCGTCTAGTATGTTTATATATTTAAAAAAAAAAAAAATTGATGAAAAAGGACTGATCGAAAATGAGGGGGCTATGTATTAAACTATGAAAGGAAAATATTTTCATGACAGAGTTCAATATATTTTCTAATGCTATTAAGTTTTTTTTTTAATAATATACCGCTTAAAAATTAAGCATTAGTTTTTTTCGTAAAGATAGAAGCTACCTGGCCGGCATTCATATTTCTTGAAAATAAAAATACTTCGGTCAGTAAATCTTTTTTTTTACCTCGACGTTTCGACAAAAAGCTTTTGTCCTCGTCAGGAGCAAACAAAAATTAAAACATTTGGCAAGGCGTTAAAAATCATTCTAAGGATCCCCCTTTTTTTAAAGGGAGCCTTAGAATGATTTTTAACGCTTCGCCAAATGTTTTAATTTTTGTTTGCTCCTGACGAGGACAAAAACTTTTTTGTCGAAACGTCGAAGTAATAAAAAGATTTACTGGCCGAAGTATCTTTATTTTCAAGAAATTAGTTTTTATTTTATTTTATAAGTACTTGTATTACTTAATGTGTAATAATTAATGTAATATTTACATTATTATATAGTGAGAGGTAGTTTGAAAAAAGTTTAATGAGTGTCCAGTAGAATTTATATGTTGGAAGATTTGAGATCTATTGTCCAGGTTTCTGACACAGCTTTGATGTTCAGTTAAACGAATACCTATTGTGTGACTGGTCTCACCTACGTAAACATCATTGCATTGTAAGCACTTTAACTGAGTGAACTGCGTTGGTTTTGGATAAGATATCGGAAGTGATGGGGGCTTTTGCTATAGTATTCCTGAGTTTTTTGCCTAGGATGAGAGAATTGGAGATTTTTTAAAAATAAAATTGGAGACATGAGAGAATATAGAAGAATATAATTGAGTTTTAGGCAGTGGGGTTGCGGGAGAGACAAGGATTAAAACGATATCGGTGAACAATTGATATCGGATATCTGGCTGACCTGTGGTGATGAAAGATGTTTGGCCATTCTAATTCTTTGAAACTTGATAAAGAGCAATGTGTCTGAAGACGCTTGGTAAGAGTGTAGACAACGTTAATCTTGTGGATAATGGGGCAAAAGGAAGGGTAATGGGTATATGAAGGTATGGAGTTATTTTATAGAAGAAGGCTGGGTGGTATCGGAAAGTGGTTTTACAAATAATATATCTAGAAACGTAATGATGTCATTATGATCATTTTCTAATGTGAAATATATTACAGGGTGAAAGCTATTAATGCTATTTAAAATAACATATTCATGGTGGCAGATGCATAAAACGCCATCTATGTAGCTCCGCCAAATAAAAATGTCCAATTGGTGCTGAAGAGCTGCCCATAGGAAACCTTCGGACCAGTTGTAAATGGTGATTATTAAATGAAAATATGTTAATGGGTAAGCATATTCTAACAAGTTGTACTATCGTGTCAACAGTGTTGGGGTGTATGTTCCTATCTGTTAAGAATTCTGTGACCTATCTATAATGAGACAGTAACCAAAACAAAAATGATTAAGAACTAGAGTATCCCACCTAAGCACAGTTGGTACAGTGGAGTGGACCCAGGAGGAGCTCTAAACTTCAGAAGTAGACAGCATCAAACAACACTCTCAATATTTAGATAGGCCATCTCAAGTCATTGAAGATAGAAAATAATAAAAAAAACTACCCTACATGCCCAAAATGTAGCTTGGCACCCGCAGCTCCAGAGCACTTTTTGGCTTATATTAGATGTACTATACAGGACCTTTGGGAGAGGCCGCTGCTTATCATAAAACAGCTCAAGGAGCATGAACTCATTTAATTCGTGTAATCTTTACACAAGGGGAAAAGAAACAACATAATGATAGAACAGGAATAGCGAGACAACATCAAACAAGCACATAATATGGTTGTGGACAGGAGGGGGGGACTGGCTTTTTAATCTGTTATGTGTTTGTTTGACGTCGTCTCGTTATACCTGTGCCTACTCCATTTTACCTCACCCCAACACTGTTGACACGATAGTACAACTTACTAGAATATGCTTAACTATGAATATGGTCCGCTATAAATTGAATATTGTAGAAATTTGGGTAGAAAAATCACAAAGAAAAGGACTTTGGAAAGTTTGATTATTATTAGAGAATATGATAACTAATTTAGTAATTTAAAATTATTCAATTTTACATATATGGTAGGTATGTGGTTTATAAATATTTTTTTTTATTGTCAAAAGTTGAGCCAAATCATAGTTCTGGACTCTATAAAGAGGCTGTGAAAAGAGGATATTGTGAAAAAAGGATGAAATAGTATTGTATGCACAGATTAACCCTAAGATCACTTTATATTGCATATAATTTAATTTTTGTGTTCACATCGATTATTTATGAATTTAAACCAAACTTTGAACATTTAAGTGAGTACAAGTTTTATAGAGTTATTCCTTGTGCATATTTTAAAGCCATATTTAATTTATTTTATTGAAATAGGAGCATTAATATTATTTTATAACCGTTCAGTTATGTTGGTCTTAAATGTGATAGATTCCCATTTAGCCTCACAATTAGAATTGTATTTATAAATTCGGGATAGAAAAATTATCTTAAATGCGCCATTTGGTATAAAAAAAACTATAATTTTTCAAATAGAGAATCGGCTGTATATTGATAAGGCGTTAATTATAAAGATGGTCATTTCAATTGTAATAATGCATTCCCCCAAAGAACACCCCCTCTCTGTGGCAGGTGCAGTAAGGGATAGAAGGTGAAATAGAGAGCCCCAGGTCACTAAGGTAAACCTGAAACCTGGATGCCTAACTGTGTACAGGCAGCAACTGTGTGTCAGATGGATGATCAAGTGAATGACAACAACTGAATAGCCATCAGACGTTCCCAGCACCCCCATAGTGATGAATACCACCCTACCGTGAAGTTTGTAAATTTCAGAATTAATCAATTCAGGTGGATGGGTCAACTTACGGGAGGTGGAGTTGAAGTAGAGGCTGAATCCTCGGAAGTTCTCGATGGCATTGGTGTGTAAAAGGATCAGGATCCTGTTCCCGCTGGACTTTACAGGCGGTGGCAGGGAGGTGCCACAGTGGCGGTTGACGGCAGTGTTGTGGGGGTCCCAGTTGTACCGGATCTAGCATACATCCCATGTATAGGACGGATTTAATTGGATCTAGCATACACCCCATGTATAGGACGGACTTAATTGGACCTAGCAAAAACCCCGTGTGTTACGACTACTAGAGTAGTCAATTTTATTTTTTTATGTGAATATTTTTTAAATTTAAAAACGAAGAGAAAGAAAGTATGTAAATTTCTTTTAAATAATAAATTGACCGTGCTGTTCAATAAAAAAATAAGAGATTTGGAAAATTGATAGTCGTCCTTAGAGCCTCTTACTTGGAGTTGCCGAGCTGGTAAAGTAGTTGGACTAAACACTTGGTAAAGCTCGTCTCTCAAGGTAAAGAGAGAAATATTGAGAAGAAAGAGCAACCCCGTTCAATATTTGTGGCGAGCCTGAAAGAATGGAAACTTCAAAAGTAACTGTAAATTTGAAGATTTTAAAGAGATCTAGAACTCCACGTAGAATTCTTTTCACCAAGGAAGTAAATGAAACTTTGGAAGAGTTTAAACCAGTCTTCCCTGATCAATTCCTCTTGATTGGAGAAAGAAATTGTATCGTCCAGTATTACCAGCAGTTAAAAGAATATGATGAAAAAATAGAAATTGAAATGGTCAATGCAGAGGACTATGACGAGCAAGCGGCTATAAAAGAGCTGGATTCCACCGCAATATATCCAAAAATGTATGGGGACATACAAATAAGGATCAGTAAGATCTTAGAAGTCTGAGGAAAAAAACAAGGCGATATCAGAAGCCGGAAGTGAAAGCTCAAGAAGAACAAAGCTAAAACTGCCAAAGATGGAATTACCATTTTTGATGGTGGTTTGGAGAACTGGATTCCATGTTGGTTCAGGTTCAAAAAGATTCATGATGATAAATATTTGAATGACGATGAGAAAAAAAATCATCTTGTCCAGGCCATGATCCCAGGGTCAAGGGCACATCGATTTCCTCATACCGAGGAAAATAATTAGAATTCCACAAGAGCTCTTAAGAGTAGGTTTGGAGACAAAAGTTTATTAGTTGGATTATATTCAAGAAAATTATTGAATTTAGTTGTGCTCAATGCATGGAAACAAAACACAATTCCGGATCGTCTTTACGACGAAATTTCAGCCTACCTGTAATCCTTGGAGTCATTGAATATTCCTTCGGAATACTTGGAAATGTTTTTTTTCCCGCTAGTTGAGTCATGTCTGCCCACAGAAATACTGCAAGTATGGCAAAGAACACCCGAGGCCGGTTATGGCCAGGATGACAACCAATAGGAAGAACAAAGAAGGGGAGACCGGCTGAGGGCCTTGATGAGTTTTTTACGGGCCGAAGTAAGGCTCAACAAAGATTCAATCTTTCAAAGATTGGAGTGGGTGAAAATAACTCCAAGTCCAATTTCCCTTCAAAACGATTACATATTAATAGGAACAACGAACCAACAGCGGCACAGTTATTTGTTTCGAAAAATTAAAAGGATAATCATTCAAGAGGATCATTTATGAGAACGAATTATGACAGAAAGAGCAAGTGAATCTTCTGTGATAAAATGGGCTATGTAAATTGGGAGTGTTTTAAAATTAGAAGAATGACTCGGGACGAACAACTGAAGAAAATGTCTGACGCAGGAGTCTGCTTCAAATGTTCAAAAATAAATCATCAAAGAAGACACTGTAGGACGGAAATCATTTCCCACAATTGTGGAGGACCTCTCTACTTGATTTTCTGTCTAGGAAACAACTCAAGAAGGGACTCTATCTCAGAAGAAGGAGGAAGTGGTAAAGAGGGAAAAAACAATTATTCAGTACAAAACCAAAGGTCCACCGTTCTGTTCACGCAGTCCTGTTCATCCGAAATACTTTTACTGACAGTGAGAGAAAAAATCTGCAGCTCTGAGACATCAAAAATTATAAATTGTTTGTTGGATTCAGGGAGTCAATATTCGTTTATTAAATAATCCTAAGCAGAAGAATTGAGATTAGAGAAATTAGGAGAACAGAAATGAACGAAAGGCCTTTTTGGAGGTCGACGAATAAGAGAGGAAACGCACAACTTTATTCCTTTTCTATCACGAATATTTTGAAGGAAAAAGCCGTACAGCGCAAAGCGAAAGGTCAACGGATGATCTGTAAAAGAGTTCCTACCTATTTTTACAGCAGGAACTTGAGTTCAGGATCTCGACAACAAAGGTGTCACCATTATTAGAGGGTAAAATGTTGAGACATCAGAAATCAACCTTCTGTTGGGCACTAACAATTTAAAACAAGATCTGGACTGATCAGGTAGTTTATTTAGAGGATAGATTAACGGAGATCAATACGAAGATTGGTTGGTCAATTTTCGGGGAGATTTCTTTGAAGGAGGGTTTGGCTTCGGAGTTTATATTTCCTGTTTTCTTGACCATGAGTCATAATATAAAGGATCTTTGGGACTTAGAAATGTTGGGTGTACGAGACCCTGTAGAAAATATTTCACAGAGGGAAAAGGACAGAGGTATAAAAACGAATTTTTTTGAAAACATTATAAAACGAGATGATGGGCATTATTCCGTCTCTCTCCCCTGGAATGAAGGCTGTGATGGTATTCCTTCTAACTTAAATGTTACAAAGAATCTATTGAAAAAATGTGTTAATAAATTAACAACACAAAGAAGGTTAGAAGATTATTCTCAAATATTTACGGAATGGGAACAAGAGAATATAATTGAAAGAATCCATGGTGATAACAAAGCAGTAGGCCATTATTTGCCCCCACAGACCAGTGTTTAAAGAAACCAATAAAACTACGGCTATTATACCAGCATATTATGCGTCATGTCGCACTGTCAAGGGCATGTCATTGAACGATTGTTTGGAAACGAGACCAAACTTACTGGAACATATTCCAAATATTCTGATCAGATTTTGCAAGGAAAAAATTGGAATTTCAACGGATATCTGTAAAGCTTTCCAGATGATCGAAGTGAATCCCGAAGACAGAAAATACACTGGTGTCCAAAAAATAAGAAACTTTTGTTTTTTAATGATATGTTTTAAAATATACAACGCTAAAAGCTAAAAAGTAATTTACTTAGGTATTTTAAGTCGTAGAATTTATTTATCGCAACCATTCGATTCGGTTAAATTGAAAATATGCAAATTTTTGCTTGTCTTTATAAGTGTGCTATTTGGCGTGTCGTTTACCCCATCTAAGAATTGTCCAATTATAATTTTATTTAATCCTTAGTTGATTATGAGTTTAAGAAAAATTTTAGCAGATGATTCAAAATGGAGAGCTGTTGGAAGAATGGAGGCAGGGCAATCACAAGTTGAAGTAGCAAAATGGCTAAATGTGAATAAATCTGTGGTCAGCAAAATATGGAAACAGTTCATTGAGACAGGAACCATAAAAAGAAAAGAAGGTTCTGGTATAAAAAGAAAAACAGCTACCTCTGAAGACCATTATCTGGTCGTAACTGCCAAGCGCCATAGGGAGATGACAGCTATTCAACTCTCTAATGAACTCTCAAGTGCTACTGGAACGAGAAATTCAAGACAAACTGTTTACCGAAGGCTTCACGAAGGTGCTCTTCATGCAAGACGACCAATGGTCTGTATCCCTTTAACCTCTGCTCACAGGAGAGCCCGCTTGAATTGGTGCTTGGAACATCACGCCTGGACTCATGATCAGTGGGCCAATGTTCTCTTCAGTGACGAGTCAAGATTTAGTTTAAACACAGATTATCGACGAGTTTTCATCTGGAGGGAGCCTGAAACCCGCTATCATCCCAGTAACATCAGGGAAATAGACAGTTTTTAAGGGGGCAGTCTCTTAGTCTGGGCTGGCATCAGTATCTAGCAGTCGCACACCCCTCCACATTTTTTCTGGGGGCACTTTAACTGCCCAACGGTACAGGGACGAGATCCTTGAGCCCTATCTAAGACCTTATAGAGAACAAATTGGTCACAATTTAATTTTAATGGACGATAATGCTCGTCCGCATAGGGCTAGGCTAGTCAATGAATATCTCCAGAATGAGAATATTCGAAGGATGGATTGGCCAGTCAGATCTCCGGACCTGAATCCAATAGAGCATGTGTGGGATGCTCTAGGGAGGCGTATTGGAGCTCGTCACCCCTCTCCCAGAACCCTCGTTGAGCTAAGAATTGCTCTATTGGAGGAGTGGGGTTTACTACCCCTGGACCTCCTCCAAAGCCTGGTAAACAGTATGAGGGCTCGCTGTGAGACCATGATAGCTGTTAGAGGTGATCATACTCCTTATTGATATCTTATTTCTTTAAGATCTGGAACCTTAGCTTTGGGTATGTTGGTAATAATTTGCATATTTCATAATTTCAAATATTTTTTTTTATTATTTTCATATAGCTAGCCAAATTCTGCATAGCTTAAACTATTTGTATACTAAATTTTATATTTGTTAATATATTAGCTTTTGAGAAATTTCAATATTGGTTAAGTTTCTTATTTTTTGGACACCAGTGTATTTGAAATTTATTTAGAGGAATATTGGCGGCAGTGTTTTGACATTCCAACATACACATGTACTTTCGTAGTTTTTGGCTTGACCAGTAGCCCTTTTATATTAGGAGCGGTCATCGAACATAATATTAAATCAATTATCGATAAAAAGTTTATGTAGCTCAACGTTTATTGAGAATCTTTTACGTTGACAACTGCCTCACATCGTTGATTAAGAATCTGACGTTGTTCATTTTAAGGAAAAGGCGTCTGAAATAATGAATCGAGCTGGAATGGAACTTCGTTAGTAGGAAACAACAGAGACGTCCAATCTTCGGGATGGAAATGACACGAAGATTTTGGGACTCTTGTGGAATCGGGAAACTGACACTTTGAATTGCGTGATAAACATTGAAATTTCACCTTCAGCGATAACATGGAGAGTTATTTTATCTTTGGTGCAAAATTTATTTGATCCCCTTGGGTTTTAATCACCAGTGATGATAACGCCTAAAACTTTGCTACAGAAAACATGGAATAGCGCAGGTGGATGGGATGATCCCCAGGGAAAGGATATAACTCAAGAGTCTAAAGATTGATATGAGCAGATAAATCATTTAAAGGAAACAAAGATCCCTCTATATATTTATGTGGGTTGAGAAAAATAATTACATTAATGATTCTGTTCATGTACCCCGTACCACAAAAATCTGGAGGAAAATTTATCCAACCCTGAAGATTTTAACAAGATTTTTTTTCTAGCTCTTTTCTTCTTTTGGACTCCTGTTCAAAAGCGGTGGTAGTGATGTTGTGACTACTAGAGTAGTCAACTTTATCTATGTAAATATTTTTGTAATTTAAAAACGAAGAAAAAAAGTATGTAAATTTCTTTTAATATATATATTTACCGTGCTGTTCAATAAAAAAGAGTTTTGGATAGTTGATAGTCGTCCTTAGAGCCTCTTCCTTGGAGTTGCCGAGCTGGTAAAGCAGCTGGACTAAACACTAGGTAAAGCTCGTCTCTCAAGGTGAAAAGAGACAGCATCAATTTTGAGAATGAATAATAACCCCCCTCAATACCGTTTATAAGACGAACTTAATTGGATCTAGCATACACCCCATGTATAGGACAGACTTTATTGGTGTTTTATTTAGCACACACAACAAACAGGACTGATAGTCCTCAGTCCAAGACGAATGAAGTAAACCATGTCAAATTAAGAATAACCTTCAAACCGGAGATGGCGCCATGTGATGTAAGCTAAAAGGAGAAAAGAGCTCACCTCCAGGAAGTCGTAAGCACAGTCAGGCAGAGGTTGCGGGGTAGTCTGGATGTCCATCATGGTGAAGTGAAGTTCCAGCACCTTGTTGGGATCTGGGACTCCTATGAACCAGAGACAGTCTAGCTGGGGCTCATATTTGCCATCGTGGTCCACATCTGGACTTTGGATCGTGCCAGTGTTGGCCATGATGTGGCCACCGCAGCCTACACCCTCGCCTGCAACAATCCACACCACCCTAGTGCTTCTCAGTTCCTCGACAGGTCCTCGTAGTATCAACAATCATTTATTGAGCTCGAAGATGAAGGGAGTTATTGGAAATAGTACCTAGGAAAAGAAGAAATGCTGACTAGAGCTAACAACCTGTATGTAATTAGCTTTTCTTGATTTCATGGAGGTTTTGAGGAAATATTTATATTTGGAAATATAAAATAAAAATGTGCTATTTGCATTGTATACTTCATACAATGTAATAAGGCACATTTTGGATTATAGATTATAAGACCAAATCCAAATAAATAAATAATCTGTGACGTTTCTATAACAGTGTTGTTACCATCTTCAGACAAAAGTACGGAATTTGAAAAAAAAGAGAAAATGTGGTTTTACGGGTTACTAGCCAGAGTTTATAATTGAATGAGTAAAAATATCCCAGCATGTTTCAAAAAGTTAATGTTAGCAGGTGTGTAAAAACAAGTTAGATAAAAAGAAGATAGTTTTTTTTAAGAAACCTAAAATATTATGCTTATAATTAGGAGTATAAAAGCCAACTTTTTATATTTTATTAAAAGCATATCTGTAAATATTGATATTTCTTCTTTCTTCCATTCTGTTAATTGTAGCACATTTCTTTTGAATGAAAAAGGCGTCTTTAAATTGATTCTTAAATCAATTTTTCTCATAATCTAGTATTTTTGTTTCTTTTAAACTGAAATTATTATGCCCTTATTTTTCTATGTTCTACAAGTGTAGAATTCTTAATTTTATTCCATTTTAGAGCATTGTCATGGTTTTTCATTCTTTCTTTTAAAGTTCTGGATGTTTGTCCTATATAACATTGGTCACATTTTTCACATTTCACTTCATAAATTAAATCTGCTCCTTTTGCTAAATGGGTGTTTTTATGGTTGTTGATATTTTATTAAGGCCAGAATTGCGTGAGAACGCAAAACAATGTTTAAAAATAATACAAATGTGATATTATACTCTTGGATAAGGTGCATAAATTAAGTAAAGAAAAAAGTCATCTCCTAATCGTGCAAATATTCTCACGAAATTCTGGCTTTAACTACCCGTTTAATGATTTTTCAGTATGCCTGAATGACCTTTATTTTTGTTCGTTGAGGTACAGCTTGCACCACGCTGACGAGGGTCAACACCCCGAAACGCGTACGTGGTTAGCTTTTCTTGATTAACCAAGAATAAGTATATGGCCAATTCTGGAATAATAAAAATTAACGAATAGTTGATATTTATTCCGGTTCAGTTTCACGATAAGGAGATGCTTTTCCTTCTCTTTATTTAAAACATGTTGTAATATATTTTTTTATTCAGTACTTTTGTCTGAAGATGGTAACAACGCTGTCACCGAAACGTCACATACTATTTATCACATACTATTTACAAAGGAAAATAATCCAAATAAAACCTAATCAAGTTAAACCTTGTTAATCCACGTTGGCAATCCTCAGCCTGTAGCAGGCCATTAACTTGGCCCCAGATCAATGACCAAACTTTTTAAGGTGGTTTAACTCTCTTTAATCACTAGAGTTTAATGAGTGCTATATATAGATGCTGCTCGAATTGAAGGGAAAGAGATTTTGTAAAGAAACCCAGTAGAGAGAAATACACCCTATGGAAAAATCGTAAGGGTCCTCAAATGACATGAGTGTATTGATCCCGCTTCGAAGACAACTAAGGACAAAACTACGCCATCCCATCATCAAATCTCTAATATTCCTGGAAACAGAAACCAATCTAATTTATAAAAATTCGATGCAGTTTCTGTCCATCCACATAAATAGTTATAAGAGGGAAGTTATTTTATGAACGAGTGAAGAAGCACAAATCCGGAATACAAAACAATAAACCCTATTAGTTGAGATGGATATCATAAATGGTCATATCCCTGACATACACACTGAAGCAACATAGAAATAATATAACATCTCCGCCACACTAGAAGATTTATTTCTTGAAAGTTAGTCTTCTCTCAATAATATTAATAAAATAGTAATAATAGAAAAGGTTTAGGAATATACCTTGGTATTGGTCATATTTCAACCTATGGATTGCGCTATATTCCTCATATACATGTTTCAATAAATTTGATATTCTCATATATAATATAGCTATAGTGTTACAACAAAAATTGTAGATAAATCCAACTCGCCAGTTTGGTCATCTTGTAACACAAAATGAAGTAATAGAATTAGATCGAGAGACAGCCAGCGTCAGACAGGAGAAAGGTCTCCGATCACACCGTAAGTCCGAAAAACCTAGTAGGATTACCACCAGTTCCCCTCTGGCTCTAGAATAAATCGCACCCTCCTCGACGGGCACCCGGCCGCCCTCTCTGAGGTGACATCCAACATGCCTCATCCTTTTGTGCTATCCTATTCACGCCTGACACCACTCTGACCACTGTGCCCCCAAGACTGCATCTAACCAACCTGCCTACCACGAAAATCAGGTGACAACCAATCATACCACACTACAGTCAATCCGACTGGATAAACTCATCACCACAATCAGTTGACAGGATCATTTACAATACAAGAGTAAGCCAACAGGTTAAAACCGAGCACAGCGCAAATTGGATGGAACTTAAAGAACAGAGCAACGACGAAGATCTCGCCCATACCAACCACAGTCACGTACATCGCGGAATACATCCAATACATCAACGTTTTCAGCCTCAGGTAGATAGCCTACCTTCAATTGACACCAAACTTGCATCCCTCACGCCATTACAAGTGTAACGAGCACGCCGCAAACATCCACACTTCACCTAACGACGAGAAATTCTAACCCTCACCACTGTGCCTTCTCCAAACATCACCAAGACGTGACCATGGCTACATCAACCAACGATATCTTTTCCACGACACTTCAACGAACACATTTGTCCTGTGAGTAAAACTCAATTTAAACCTAAATTTACAATTGTTTGTAAAGTAGTTTTTTTTACTCTTATCCCCTGCAATTAGATAGCCATTTCAGAATTAAATTATAACAATTTGTTTTTATTTCTCGGTTTATATTTTTAATCAAATTTCCTCCTGATAAACAAACGATAATAAATAACGACAACATTGTAATTTGCATTTTCATTATTATAAAACAACATTAAATTAAATTAGCAATGTAAAAATTGATTTTAACATTACAACATTTTAATATTTAACACAAAAACGTTATCAAATTATAAAACTATTTTAGAGGCGTGATATTCTTTTTAAAATAAAACAATTTCTACTGTCCTTACTGCGATGGAAAAATTTTTCCATCGCAGTAAGGACAGTAGAAATTGTTTTATTTTAAAAAGAATATCACGCCTCTAAAATAGTTTTATAATTTGATAACAGATGGCGCTCTAGTACATCGTAACAAAAACGTTATATTAAATTTTGGCGCATATACGAAAGGATATCATACAAAAGGCTACGACGCAAGAAAGGTAAAATGGCGGCAGGCGTAAACAAACTAGAAAAAATTAGCGGTGAGAAAGGTTCAATTCGTCCTGAATCTTGGCTTAAACTATATGAATTAGAAACTATCAAGCTAGATGAAAGTGAAATAATCAATAGTTTAATTTACTATTTATCAAAAGATGCTTTGGAATGGTTCGCTGATGATATGTTAGGCAATTCATCTATTAAAAAATGGGATACTGTAAAGTCTAAATTAATCCAGCGTTTCGGTTACAAAGTTGAAAACCCTATAGTAGCAGCATCTAAAAGAAGACTTAGAAAAGAAGAAACGGTCGGAGATTATTATAGATAGAAAATTGGACTATTGAATCAAAAAAGCCTCAATAATATAGAAAAATTACAAATGCTTACAGATGGATTACCATTAGAATGGAAGAATCATTTTGTGGCAGTCCAGCCTAAAGATCCATCACATTGGATGCAAATGACCATGGAGGTTAAAAAAAAACAATCAAATAAAGCAACAGAGAAACAAAAACAAAGTTTTTAATATGACTACATCTACAACCTAAAGAAATTGCACATATTGGTGCCCAATTTGTAAAAAAAAAAGGTTTGACACTCAAACATTGAATAAATGACTGTAAGTATTTTGATCCGATTTATAAAGTTAACCAGCAGAGACATCAACCATCTACCACAGATACTGAACAACCAACTGCTGTTTTATTTTGTATATCAAATATCACTAATCCATATAAATTTGTTAATGTTGAGGTTTCATTAATGATATGCTCATTTCATCTTTTATTGATACTGGCTCTACTATTTCTTTAATCAGTTGGTCACTTTCAAAACAACTTAATTTAAAATTGAATAAAAATGATAAAATTAAACAGGTGAACAGTTATACTTATACCTTAGGTTCAGTGGAAGTAACTTTGAAAATCCATTCTAAAAAATTCAAGTGTAAACTTCAGGTAGTGGAAAACTTTAGTTATCCATTGCTTATTGATCTTGACATAGCAGGAAAAATTGGATTGATAATTGACACAAAAGACAGAGTTGTGTATCTTAAAGGAAATGAATGTTTTTCCATATCTGCTGAAACACATCTCCCATCTGAACAACAAAAAGAACTCAACCAATTACTGGAATAAAACCAAACATTGTTCAGCCAGCATGAAACTGACATAGGAAGGATTGTTGTTCAACATAAAATCCATACAGTTGAACATCCACCCATCAGTTGTAGACAATATAGAAGACCACTTGCTGAATACAATGAGACAAGTTGAAGAATCATGTCAAAAGGGATTAATAAGAGAATCTGAGTCACTTTGGGCCTTCCCTGTAGTGTTGGTTTCAAAAAAGGATGGTTCGCAGAGGATGTGCATCGACTACCGGAAACTAAATGCAATCACAGTTGATGACAAGCAGCCTCTTCCTTACATTCAAGACATGTTTTATCGCCTACATAATGCTGTATATTTCACAAAACTGGATATAGCATGGGGCTAATGGCATGTCAAACTGCATCCAGACTCTGTTAAGAAAACTGCATTCATCAGAAATGATGGGCATTGTGAATTTTTAGTTATGCCATTTGGTTTGAAAAATTCTCCAAGTACTTTTCAATGGATTATTCAACATATTATTGGAAATCTTCTTTGGAATGGTGTTTGTAATTATCGAGATAATATAATGATTTACAGCAGTACTTTTAAAGATCATATTGAACTTCTAAGAAAAATATTCGACAAGCTTGAGGAAAACAATATCAAACTCAAGTTGAAGAAATGTTCTTTGGAAAACAAGAAATAAGATATTTAAGACATAACATAGGACACAACAAGATTAAACCTGACCCTGAAAAAACAAAGGCAATAAATGAGTTTCCTCAGACTAATACAGGGAAACAAGTAAGGCTTATTTTGGGTTTAGCAAGTTACTACAGGAAATGTATTCCTAAGTTTAGTGAAATTTCAGATCCTTTAGCGAGCCTGACAAGAAAAAAATAAGTCATTCAAATGGTAAAAAGTGTTCACAAATCATTTCAGAAACTAAAGTTCCATTTATCTACAAACCCAGTCCTTACTACATATGATCCTTCATTGCCATGTAAGCTTTACACGGATGCATCTAAACTATGAATTGGTTCTATTTAACTCAAATTGGAAGTGATAAACAAGAACTTGTAATTTCCTATTATTCAAGAAAACTTATATCGCATTACAGAACTATTCTGCATTTGAGTTGGAATATTTTTCTGTAGTTCAATCAGTCGAATACTTTGAGGTTTATCTTGAGAACAACACATTTGAAGTTATTACAGATCATTCAGCTCTAGAATGGCTCTTCAACATAAAGAAACCAAATGTGAAATTTCTAAGATGGATTGTTGAATTGTCGACTAAGTCAATGAAAATAGTTCACAGATCAGGATCAAAACAAACGCATGCCGATGCATTGTCAAGATCACCAGTCTCATTTCACATATCAATCCCCAATCTTAGATTACACCAACAAAATGCGGATCTCAGCTTTGTAAAGAATTCTCATATTGATCAAGATCTTATTATGGTGAAACATAATGGAGTTCTAAAAGCAATTGTTCCGGAATCATATCAAGAAGAAATTATCAAGGAATGTCATGATAATCATTCCCATCCCTCAATTAACAAGACAGTAAGATTGATAACATCATTTTATTGGTGGCCGAATTCTATCAAATGCATCAAAGAGTATGTTCGTTCATATAAAACATGTCAAATAACTAAATGCAGTCATAAAGCATTCATTGGAGAATATTTTGCACCAAACTCTGATCTGAAAACACTAGAATTGATATTAATGGACACTATTGTGCTAGGTTCAGCTGCAAATGAAACAAAGCACAAATATATTCAAGTAGTAGTTGATCACCTCACAAGATTTGTTTGGGCTTTCCCTACAGTTACAAATACTTCTCAAGCAGTAATTGAATGTTTAGACAAAATCATAAAAACTGTGCCACAAATCAAATGTATTTCAACTGACAATGGTATAATTTTACATCAAAATAATTTAACAAGTTTTTGAATGAGCATCAGGTTCAACACACCTATTCGACACCATATCATTCATAAAGTAATGGATTATGTGAAAAATAAATGACACTATTCTCACAAAATGAGAACAAACCTTCAAGAGAATCCAAGACTAAAATGGTCTTCATCACTTGGAACAATTGTAAAAGACTACAATAACACACCCCATGATGCCACTGGATTTTCACCAAACTTTCTAGTTTTTGGTGACTTTTCAATCCCAGAATCTTCTGATTTACCACATTGCACAGTAGAAGAAGCAAGAAAGAAGGCAATTGAAAATATCAGAAAGCATAGGGCAAAGTGGAAAGCACGTCATTAGGCAAGACATCCATCATCATCATTCAAAGTTTGGTCCTTCGTAAAATTGCTTTTAATGAACCAAGCGAGGTCCAAACATCACCAAAGTATGAGGGTCCATTTCAAATATCAAGAATGATATCAAATGTTACATGCGAATTGTCAAGGGAAGATTCCTCCTTTGTTAAAGTTCATGTTTCACAACTGAAGCCATTTATTTTACGAAAATAAATCCTTCAAGCCAAGGGATAGTGTCACGTTTGTAAATTTTATAATTAATTATTTCTTTTTTTTCAATGAATTTTGTATATTAATTTAAAATGTCATTTTTTGTTATCATCATCACATACAATGTACTTTTTGATAAACAAACGATAATAAATAACGACAACAATGAAATTTGCATTTTCATTATTATAAAACAACATCAAATTAAATTAGCAATGTATAAATAGATTTTACCATTACAACATTTTAACATTTAACACAAAAACGTTACAATATACCCATCTCACTAGATCCTAATTTTCTCAATCACTTATATTGCATCATTTTATGGAATTTAGCCTACAATATTAAACCCATATTAATTCATTTAAAGTCATGTCTTCATATTACAAAATTATAAATTTATTATTGATGACTGTGAAACTTCACTTTTATAACAATGTTATGCTTAGCAATTTAAATATTGTTCTAAATCAACCATCAGACTTTAAACCCCTTTTACATATACATTTTGAATGATGTCATCTTAAAAAAAAAACTTCTATAATCCAAAATGTTCATTTAAAGAAAGATATCAAGTTTTTGGTATTTAGAAAGGTACGCCTGCCAGCCACTAAAATTATTCTCTATTGTCACCTGTTGTGTTTCAACTTTAAAAGCACACAAAAATATAATAAACTTGAATTGTTTATTCAAGACTCAAAAAACAAAGCTTTGCATATACGAGGTGTGTTTAAAAGGTATCGCGAATTTTGAATTTTCGCGGGTTAGGTATATTCGAATTTCGATCTCTTTGTGGCTTTATGTTGGTACTCATGTCTCTCACTTATGCCGACAAGCTCGGCCATTTTGAATGTTCACTTGATTGCTGACAGCTGCTTTGCTTGCAGGTGTTTTGGATCGTCTTCGATTTTTACCTATTAAAAATAGGATCAGAGAACCTGTATCAAATTTTGTGTGAAAAACGAAATTAAGTGCGCGGATGAATTCCGAATGTTGACTGTGGCATACGGAGAAGCTACCTTGGACCGAAGCAACGTTTATCGATGGTACAAAATGTTCTCAGAAGGCCGAGAAGATGTGAACGACGAAGAGCGTGCTGGACGCCCGAGCACTTCAACAACAGACGAAAAAATTAATAAAGTGGAGAAAATGATATTGGCCAATCGTCGAATCACCGTTAGAGAAGTTGCTGAGGACCTAAACACATCGATTGGCTCGTGCCATTATATTTTCATCAATGATTTGGGCATGAGACGGGTCGCCGCGAAATTCGTACCAAAATTTGAGCAATTGCGACCAAAAACAGCATCGCATGAACATTGCTAATGAGATGTTGGACTCTGTCCGCGACGACCCAAATTTGTTCCAGAGGGTCATAACTGGTGACGAAGCGTGGGTTTATGGTTATGACGTGGAAACCAAAGCTCAATCATCTCAATGGAAGCTGCCGCACGAACCAAGACCGAAAAAAGCGCGCCAAGTTCGGTCGAATGTGAAGGTTTTGCTGACAGTTTTCTTCGATTGCAGGGGCGTGGTGCATCATGAGTTCTTGCCACAAGATAGAACGGTCAATAAGGAATATTACCTGCAAGTTATGCGCAATTTGCGCGAAGCAATCCGCCAGAAACGCCCGGATTTGTGGAAGAACAAAAATTGGCTTTTGCACCACGATAACGCCCCTGCTCACACAGTGCCCCTGTGACTTTTTCTTGTTCCCTAAACTGAAGAGACCCATGAAAGGACGACTTTACGCTACGCTTGACGAGATAAAGACGGCATCGAAGGAGGAGCTGAAAAAAGATGTTTGAAACTGATTTTTTGAAGTGCTTCGAAGATTGGGTAAACCGTTGGCACAAGTGTAAAATATCTCATAGGGATTACTTTGAAGGGGACAAAATAGGTATTCATGAATAAATAAATAATTTTTGAAAAAACACAAAAGTCGCCATATTTAAAATCGCAGATTAATATCTTCATCAGATTTAAAATATCCCTCATACCCAGTAGATATCTCAGCATTTGGAAACGCGGCTTAGGAAGCCCTTTGGTCATAATGTCAGAAACTTGATCTTTTCCAGAAATATGCTCTACATTGAAAATACGTTCTTGATACCTTTCTATCACAAAATAGTGTCTTATTTCTATATGTTTGGTTCTCTTATGAAATTCAGGATTTTTGATCAATTTAATTGTACTTGCATTATCAACTTTTATAATTAGTTGTTCTTTTAGTGGATAAATTTCACTTAAAAGTTTATTTAACCAAATGACTTCCTTTACTGTATTGCTTGCTGCCACGAGTTCGGCCTCAGTTGTTGACAAATATACTGATTTTTGTTTTTGGCTAAGCCAAGAAATAGCACCACCAGCCAGTTTACACACAACTCCACTGGTAGATCTTCTAGTTTCTGGGTCTCCAGAAAAATCTGCATCACTGAAAGATTCCGAAACTCCTACTTTATGACCCTTTTGGTACATAATTCCATATTCAGTTGTTCCTACTAGATATTTGAAGATTCGTTCAACTGCTTCCCAGTCATATTTTGTTGGTGCTGCAAGTTTTTGAGAAACTTTATTCAGTGCAAAAGTAATATCGGGTCTTGTTAAGCAGCTCAGATGCATCAGACTACCAATAGCTTCACGAAAAGGAACATTTTCTAGAATCTCTACCTTCCCAGGAACAGTAAAATTATCAGTTGGTGTTCCCACTTTATTCGCTTGAGACATATTGAAATTCTCAAGAATTCTTTTTATATATGCCTTTTGATTTATAAAGATTGACCCATCTGGTTGCCGCTCTATCTCAATACCCAAAAAGTAATTTAATGGTTCACTTGTGATCTTAAATGAAAACATTAGTTCATCAAGAAATTCTTTGATTTCCTGTTCATTTGTACCAGCAATGATCCCGTCATCAACCAATATGGCAATAATGAGTAGTTGATCATTTGTTTTTCTGAAGAATAAACAGGGGTCAGCTGTACTTTCCTTTAGACATCTTTCTTTCATGAAGTTGATTATTTTCTGACTAGACGAAGGGCCCGGGCAACGCCCGGGTTTTACCCGAGTGCGAATATATTTTAAAAACGTTTTAATCTTCATCTAGATCTTCATCTTGTCTACACCTTGTATACATCTTGCTTCCTAGGGTTGCCTAGAGCGGCCGCTATAGACAGGGTGGTCTGTATGGACAGGTGGATGTATCACACAGCTGATAACAGGGTTACCTAGAGTGGCCGCTATAGACAGGGTGGACTGTATAGACAGGTGTATGTATCACACTGCTGATAACAGGGTTGCCTAAAGTGACCGCTTTAGACAGGGTGGTCTGTATAGACAGGTGGATGTATCACACAGCTGATAACAGGGTTGTCTAGAGTGGCCGCTATAGACAGGTGTATGTTTCACACAGCTGATAACAGGGTTATCTAGAATGGCCGCTATATACAGGGTGGTCTGTATAGACAGGTGGATGTATCACACAGCTGATAACAGGGTTGTCTAGTGTGGTCGCTATATACAGGGTGGTCTGTATAGACAGGTGGATGTATCACACAGCTGATAACAGGGTTGTCTAGAGTGGTCGCTATTGACAGGGTGGTCTGTATAGACAGGTGTATGTATCACACAGCTGAAAACAGGGTTATCTAGAATGGCCGCTATATACAGGGTGGTCTGTATAGACAGGTGGATGTATCACACAGCTGATAACAGGGTTGTCTAGTGTGGCCGCTATATACAGGGTGGTCTGTATAGACAGGTGGATGTATCACACAGCTGATAACAGGGTTGTCTAGAGTGGTCGCTATTGACAGGGTGGTCTGTATAGACAGGTGTATGTATCACACAGCTGATAACAGGGTTGTCTAGAGTGGCCGCTATAGACAGGGTGGTCTGTATAGACAGGTGTATGTATCACACTGCTGATAACAGGGTTGCCTAAAGTGACCGCTATAGACAGGGTGGCCTCTATAGACAGGTGTATGTATCACACAGCTGATAACAGGGTTGTCTAGAGGGGGGCAGGGAGGACACGTGTTCGCCGGCAGCCAATGGGGGCGCATTCTATCCGTGAGCTTCAGACAGAATAAGGCAAATATATAAGTAGATTCCAGCATCTTGTTGACTGTTTAAGTCCATAGAGACTTTTCTTCAATTTCCATACAAGATCTGTTCCATTGTTGAATCCTTCAGGTTGTTTGATATAAATTTGATATTGTAAGTCTCCATATAGAAAGGCTGTCTTTATGTCAAACTGCACCAATTTTAAGTCTTCATTAGCAGCAATTGCTAAAAGAGTTCTTATGGTGTCATGTCTTGCCACAGGAATAAATGTTTCTTCATAATCTATACACTTCTTTTGTGCAAACCCTTTTGCCACCAGTCTTGCCTTATATCTTGTAATCTCTCCTTTAGAATTCAATTTGGTCTTTAATACCCATTTATAATCAATTGGCCTTTGGCCAGGTGGTAATGTTGTGCATTCGAATACATCATTTTCCGTTAAAGAATTCATTTTTTCATTCATTGCTTCTTTCCAAAACTGTGCATTTGGAGAATCCATTACTTCTTTGTATGTCTTGGGTTCAAGACCTTCTGCAATATTTATTTCAGCATCAATATACCTTTGAGGTTTTGATATATTTGACCGATCTCTTAGATTGTATACGTCTGATGTTTGAACATTGCTTTCAATTTTCTCAATATCTTGAGTATCATTTTGCTCATCAATCTGAGAAATTGAAAGTTCCTTATTTCTCTTTTCAATATCAAGCCTAAATGTTGGTATTGTTTCCTTGAATATTACATCCCTACTTGTGACAATTTTGTTTGAGTTTGGCATCCAGATTCGATACCCCTCCTTATTACTGCAATAACCAACTAAAATACCTTTTTCGCTTTTGGCATCTAACTTTCTTCTCTTTTCATCTGGCACATGAACAAAACATTCAGTTCCGAATATTCGAAGATGATCAACTGCTGTTTTTTTTTATCAAACCATAGTTCATAAGGTGTCTTCCCCTCAATTTGTGTTGGTCCTGTTCTATTCAAAACATATGTAGCAGTGTTAACTGCCTCTGCCCAATGCTTTAGGCTCATATTTTTGCCATATATCATTGAACGAGCTGCTTCTATTAAAGTCTTGTTTTCTCTTTCCGCTGATTCATTCTGTTGTGGCGTATATGGAATTGTGATCCTATGATTAATACCATACTTGTTTGTAATTTTTGAGGTTTCTTCATTTACAAACTCCTTTCCTCCATCTGTGAGAATTTCTTTCACTATATGTCCAGTAGTCTTTGTTTCCAAGAGAAATTGTTCTAGCTTTTCAATGACTTGTGACTTTTCTTTTAGGAAATACATTGATCGGTTATTTTAAATTCATCTTTAAAACACACAAAGTATCTCATCCCTCCTTTGAAACCTCCTGCATAGGGCCACATATATCTACATGAATTAAGTTTCCAGGTTGGGTAGAAGCATATTGTTCTGTTGATCCAAAACTCAGTCTATGTTGTTTGCCATAAATGCATTGCTCGCAAGGTTCATTGTCCATGACTGCATCTATTCCTTGTGCTTTAAGCCATTTTTGAACATGTCTTTTATTTCGATATCCAAATTTTTCATGCCATAGTTGTAGCATATGGATATTTTGGGTTTTGGCTAAATAGACTTCTGCAGCATTTTCAGGTTTGATGCTTGTTATTAACATGCCACACCAGCCTCCTGGTAGTCTTTTTCCTTCTACAATAACTCATCCAGTTGTTGTCTTAAAAGTTTACAACTTTTTTTATCTATTTTCATTTCAAACTCTTTATCCAATGTGGACTGTAATGACATCACATTACGATGGAAATTGGGAACATACCATACATCAGTTAGGTAGTGAGTTTGCCATTTACCTTTTGCACAAATTTCAATTGTTATAGTTCCACTTCCATGAGCTATAAATTTTTCATTACTTCCAACTTTAACAGTCTGTTGGGTAGGAAAATCCTTATAAGAAGTATAAAAACTTGCATTTCTTGTAATGTGGTTAGTAGCTCCTGAGTCACCAATCCAAATGTCTTCATCTTGTTCATTGAATCTTTCACTGATTAAACTTTCACTTAATTTTGAATTATATATATATATATATATATATATAAGTTTTAATTTAGTTTCATCCCCCCCCCCTTTTCTCTATCCTTTAGTTTCTTCTGTTTTGCATACCTACAATCTTTGGCCAAGTGTCCTTTTCTATGACAAAAGTAACATTCTCTTGTTTCTCTTGTTTTCTGAATTTTTCATTACTTTTGATAACTTTTCCTCTCATATTCTGCTTATTTTCATATGCATTTGCCATTTGTGCTGTCGAACTTGATGCGCTGCATTCATCTCGCTGTTGAATTCTTATTTCGAGTAACCGAAGACTTTGTGAGAGATTGTCTACAGAACGTTCTTCTTTAGACACTGATTCCCAAACACTTTTAAAATCAAAATATTCATCAGGCAAGGTGTTTATGATTCTGCACATCAGCATGGATTCAGGCAATTTCATATTTTCTTGTTTAGTAAGTTCATTTTGCATATCATTCCATGAATTTTCTATTTTTGAAATGTTCTTTGAAATATATCATCTGTAAGATCCTTCTTAAAATTAAAGAATTGATTATAGAGCATGTCTAATCTTTGACCAGAGCTTTGCTCAAAACACTTAACAATTTGTCCCACATATTTTTAGCCCTTGAGCAGGGACTGATTAGTTGACTTACATCAGGCATCACACTTGTTGTAAATAACAATTGGGATATTGCATCTTCACTTTCAATTTTACATATGCCTCTTTTTCTTCATATTTTTCTTGTTTTATTGGCTTTCTATATGTTCCATCAACAACGCCTATTACTTTGTTTATTGTTAAAAGCAATTTTATATTTTTCTTATATTCTGGCCAGTTTATTAATCCTTCCAATTTGGGAATATTCATACCCATTTTAATATTATCCATCCCAGTCATTACTAATATAAATTTTAACGTGATGAACAAAATATAATTCTTTTTAGGCTTACCGTTTCTTCGTTTTTGTTATATTGCGCAGTGAATGCGTGGTTGGGTCCATAACCTGTTGTGTTTTAACTTTAAAAGCACACAAAAAATATAATAAACTTGAATTTGTTTATTCAAGTCTCAAAAAACAAAGCTTTGCATATAGAACAAATAATAATGAAGAAGATGAAAAAAAAACATTTTTGGAAAAGCAAAAACAAAACAAAAGTACTAGTCAAAAAGAAATATTTAAAATTGCAAATTAATATCTTCAACATCACCACACAGCCAACACTTAGAATTTTCACTGTGTCCTCATTCCAACAACAATTAAATAAATATCAATTCACCCCACCCAGTGTAATGCTATTTTCACCATTGTTTCTTCTATAAAAACATTCCATTTCACAAAACAGCTAATTATAACAGCACTACTTTAAAAAAAAATAAACACATGACTTTCAAACACAACTTATAAATATCTCACCCTCACATCATCCTCCATCCCTTCACCACTACCTACATTCATCACCAGAACTAGACTATACCTAGCTCCATAGAACCGCCATATTTCTCCCAATTGAACGTTCCTACATTTAACTCCAGATACCTTCAACGATTTCAATACCCAAAATATCCTGAATTCTTCGTTAAAAACATAACTTTTTAAACAACACACCTAATACAATATTTTTATTTTTTTTCACATCAAAACTCGTACTAAATAATCCATGTACATAAAAAATGTCTCCATCACACAATCAAGCCATGTCATGAAAACGCATTTCCACACCCATTGCCTAATTGGTCATCCCTGTCATTTTATACCCAGGAACCAACGACAAGCAAACAAACACTATGCCAACCCGACAAAAATTCTCTCCACTAAACGCGCCGCATCACAAATATATCGTCCTTTGTTCGTACAACCAGCGCCTATGACTTCGATAAATTTGTTGTTCGTGATGAAAAATGGCCATATTTAGCCCCGAAACAAAAACTTCACGTTACACTTTTCCATTTACAATTTTCTTGAACATGTCAAAGCGACTCAACAATTATTTATTTCACTTTTAAGAGGTCAAATTTCATTTTTCCTTCATTTTTCCTGAAACACATCACTCATTTCTCACTCGATCATCTTACAACCTCAAATAGCGACTGGAAATGTTTCCAACACATTTACAAAATCTATTCTTCACAAACACAAAATACCTAAATAAGGCTCTTGATTTATGGCAAAGCAAATTCCACCTCTTCCAAAAATCAAACATCTGCCCCTCCCTTCCGCAGGACGCTGTCTTAAAACTGGAAATCTTCCCCCTCGGACAACTCTCCCGTTTCCTGTTTGGACACAGCATATCTTATTTCACCTCTCTTCCCCAGTAAGTATCTGAAAACGGCCAAAATCATTTGATCTTCTCACAAACTGCCCAGATACTGTCTCCAATACATATGCATTATACGTAATTCTCTCTATATATTATCAAACATTTACATCATTAGCAAATTATTCATGAACCTTAAAAATATTAGAATCTGAACAAGTACCACACACCCTCATAACCACAAACTTACATCACCACATACATCACCCCTACAATGGCACACTCATCTTTTCCACTGTCTATAGCTGCTACACTGTCTATCATTTATCACATTTATTTTATTTTTGGCCAATCACCACACGGGCATATTCACCTTCACCTGGCCCATCATTACAATGGCAGTTACATGCCTCACAACGACGAGCAAAAACCGAGGCTATAGTATTACTTTTCAACTTACCACTTGTCTTGACGCAAGCATCCCTTGTAGGGATATCGCGTCTGATTTGATAAATAAATAAATAAATTACCACAGCACTATTATATAAGAACACACACATGAAAAACGTCAAAAATGACACCTTTACATCAATGTCAATCAATGGATACTTAAATATCGTCTTGGCTTGAACATCAACTATTTTATTCTTATACCTTTTTTTTTTACTTTTATATATTTTATATTGTTTATATTTTGAATATGTTAATATTGTAAAGTAATTAATTAGGCAAATAAAACTCTTATCGATAAGATAAAATATTTTATTTATGAGTCTAAAGATCAAAATCTGAAAAACGATAATCACATTAATTTACAAATGCAAAGAAGGATTCTAAATGTTTCCGAATCATCATCAAAGACAAAAGATTTAAAAATATTAAACATATTAAAAATGAAAATTTTTATATTTTTTAGTGTCATTTTACATATACTACATATCGTTTTAATGTTATGCATATTTATTAATCACTTATTTAAAATAAGTTTAAGTTTTTTTTTATTTATACATTTGAACTTTTTTTGTTTTATTTTTATATAGATAATCATGCAAATCACGTTAATTTTACTTTTCGCGCCATCTTGATAATCATTTTCATTTATCTATACAAAATTGCATTATTAAATAATATTCAACTTAACATTTATTTCAATAATTGTTAAATTTAATTTTAAGATTTTTAATTTTAGTTTTAGAGAATGCATTGACACCCCAACCCTCCAGTTGAGTCAAAGAGAAAAAAAAGGCAGGTGAAACTATATAAAGGTGAGTATACCATAGGTGGCGTGGTAGGCAGCCTGGAAGGTGCCAGCATGGGCATTGCGGCTGAACCGGACCGTCATGGCAGGGCCGGAGCTCTTAAGGATCAGCCGGCCTGCCCCGGAGCCGCAGACCGAGGCGAGTAGCGGGTAGCTGGTGTTGAAGCCGTCGTAGACTTGGATGCCACCCAGGGAACAGGGGATAGGCTCGATCTCATTGATTCTGCCACACAACTCTTTTAAATTATGGTATCTCCCAGGTATATATATAATAAAAATAAAAAAGGCATCTCCTGACCACGAGCACATGGGCTTTTTAGATGGCAGAGCGACATCTAGTGGAGCAAAAATAAACTAAACGTTTATTTAGCTTGCTCCGTGATATTTGGCCAACCCAATTTCTTGATAAATCAAGAAAAGCCATCCACGAACGCGTTTCGCTCTGTTGGCGCTCGTCGCAGTGGTTACAGCCTACTCCACGCTGACGAGCGCCAACAGCGCGAAATGCGTTCGTGGATGGCTTTTCTTGATTTATCAAGAAATTGGGTTGGCCAAATATCACGGAGCAAGCTAAATAAACGCTTAGTTTATTTTTGCTCCACTAGATGGCGCTCTGCCATCTAAATTACACATGTGCTCGTGGTCAGGAGATGCCTTTTTTATTTCTAATATCAACACCTGACCCACTTATCTTTTATTTTTTTCTATTGTTGTTTCATATATATTTATAAGGAATGTTAATCACGGTAATTTGTAACAGTTTAAACCTGAAGAAACTTATTAAAAAATGAAACTAGAACAAAAAAAGAGAGAGATACAATTATCTAACAAGAAGGGGGTTGGTGCTAATTATTGTGAATCTTTTCAACAAATCATAACCAAGAAAATACGGTTACAAAAAATTCTGCTTCTGAGTTTTTCAAAACAACGAGTGATTGTCGAATAGAACTTAGAAATCTTCAACCAAAATTCTCTTTGACAATTTTTAGCTCTCTTCCATGGATGCCAAAATAACCTGCTTGTCAAAATTTGATGGTCTACATTTTCCTTCCTCATCTGCGAGTGTTGTATACCCGATTTCAATTTAGTTTTTGTTGTAGTGCAGATAATATTTACCTATTTAAGTTTTATATAAGAACAAGAAGACTTCTATTTTTTTGTATATTTCACAAAAATATTAATTTATTGAATTTATAGAAAAATAAAAGTAAAGAAAGATATCCCTATAAATTTGAGCCTCATAATGTCTATATTCTTGATTACATTCAACTGACATATATATATAGTATATTTTAAACTGTATAATAATGACACTTTCTATTTACTACCACCCCATGTTTTGTATATATGCTATATCTTTATTAATAATACCCGTAAACCCCTATTTGTATGTAACACTAAAAAGGTTGACGTCAAAATAAAAATCCAAAGAGCGGTCAGCAGGGAACGAATGGGGAGAAAGAAGGAAAATGCCAACGCCCATGTGGGGCCGGCCCCCAGCGACTCTTTATAGACGACCCCTGAAAAGAGGACAGATTTTTGGCAGGGGGTCAGCGGCAAATGGTTCTAGGGTGTGGCCATCGACATACGGCTTCTGTCTCACACAGTCTCTCTTTCCATGTCTCGGTGATAAGCATCCAAGTTTGTGTAATGGCCTCTACCTCTTTCCCGTGGGTTGTCCCCGATCCCTCTATGTACTAACATCTAGCCCTGCCTGTGCTTCTTGTTGTCCGCGTGTGGGAAGATCATCAACACTTGCCTCACGTACACGACTGCTAGCTTATACATTCGTCGGCATTTGCAACAATATTACATAATATATGGTAATTTAAACCAACAACCCTATATTATATAATACTAATAACAATATTGTGATGTTTTGTATATAAAAACACATCTTAAAATAATTATACGCATGATTGACATGTGTCATTGCATCACCATATGTAATGTACTTTGTACAAACTGAGGATTAATAAATAAAACTATGTAATAGATTGAGAGCTGAGCTAAGAAAGAGATCGAGATAGAAATCCAACAACCCTAAAGATGAATTTGGCAAGTCGTTGCCATCAAGGTCAAAGGGTGCAGAATAGCGCAGACGCCCCACGCACTTTGGACCCGTTCAAAGTCCAAATTCTCGCATGTCTCCCCCTCGGCAAAGGTATATAAAACCTCGGTTTTAGCCGAAATTACAGTCACTTCACCATCGGCGTGAGCCCTTGTCGGTTCTACCCAGGTCCACCTCATCGACCATGTAAAACAGTAAGAACTATTCTATCTCCTTCTTGCTCTTAGCTCGACTTTTATCTGTTCACGGAACTTTCCTACTACAACTGTGTCTCTTCGTTTTTTGTGTGTGGACATTCCCAAGCTTTCCGCTCTGCCTCGACCACGACTGCCTGTACTCTGTGAGAACTGTTAAAGGTCCTCCAAGGTGCAGAGAGGTACTGGAAAACTCTCCACGCCCTGTCTGTCCCTCTCGGTTACTACTGGCTTGATCCTCGGTTACCACAGCTATAGCGAGAGTCGACAGGATACCTCATCACAGATATATATACACTGGTGTCCAAAAAATAAGAAACTTTTGTTTTTTAATGATATGTTTTAAAATATACAGCGCTAAAAGCTAAAAAGTAATTTAATTAGGTATTTTAAGTCGTAGAATTTATTTATCGCAACCATTCGATTCGGTAAAATTGAAAATATACAAATTTTTGCTTGTCTTTATAAGTGTGCTATTTGGCGTGTCGTTTACCCCATCTAAGAATTGTCCAATTATAATTTTATTTAATCCTTAGTTAATTATGAGTTTACGAAAAAATTTAGCAGATGATTTAAAATGGAAAGCTGTTGGAAGAATGGAGGCAGGGCAATCACAAGTTGAAGTAGCAAAATGGCTAAATGTGAATAAATCTGTGGTCAGCAAAATATGGAAACAGTTCATTGAGACAGGAACCATTAAAAGAAAAGAAGGTTCTGGTATAAAAAGAAAAACAGCTACCTCTGAAGACTGTTATCTGGTCGTAACTGCCAAGCGCCATAGGGAGATGACAGCTATTCAACTCTCTAATGAACTCTCAAGTGCTACTGGAACGAGAATTACAAGACAAACTGTTTACCGAAGGCTTCACGAAGGTGCTCTTTATGCAAGACGACCAATGGTCTGTATCCCTTTAACCTCTGCTCAAAGGAGAGCCCGCTTGAATTGGTGCTTGGAACATCACGCCTGGACTCATGATCAGTGGGCCAATGTTCTCTTCAGTGACGAGTCAAGATTTAGTTTAAACACAGATTCTCGACGAGTTTTCATCTGGAGGGAGCCTTGAACCCGCTATCATCCCAGTAACATCAGGGAAATAGACAGTTTTAGAGGGGGCAGTCTCTTAGTCTGGGCTGGCATCAGTTCTAGCAGACGCACACCCCTCCACATTTTTTCTGGGGGAACTTTAACTGCCCAAAGGTACAGGAACGAGATCCTTGAGCTTTATCTAAGACCTTATAGAGATAAAATTGGTCACAATTTAATTTTTATGGACGATAATGCTCGTCCGCATAGGGCTAGGCTAGTCAATGAATATCTCCAGAGTGAGAATATTCGAAGGATGGATTGGCCAGCCAGATCTCCGGACCTGAATCCAATAGAGCATGTGTGGGATGCTCTAGGGAGGCGTATTGGAGCTCGTCACCCCTCTCCCAGAACCCTCGTTGAGCTAAGAACTGCTCTATTGGAGGAGTGGGGTTTACTACCCCTGGACCTCCTCCAAAGCCTGGTAAACAGTATGAGGGCTCGCTGTGAGACCTTGATAGCTGTTAGAGGTGATCATACTCCCTATTGATATCTTATTTCTTTAAGATCTGGAACCTTAGCTTTGGGTATGTTGGTAATAATTTGCATATTCCATAATTTCAAATATGTTTTTTTTATTTTCATATAGCTAGTCAAATTCTCCATAGTTTAAACTATTTGTATACTAAATTTTATATTTGTTAATAAATTAGCTTTTGAGAAATTTCAATATTGGTTAAGTTTCTTATTTTTTGGACACCAGTGTATATTATACACACTAACATATTTCAAAGTATGCAAAACTTTTTCTACTAAAAAAAAAAGAAATGTATATTATTCTTTACAACAATTAAATTTACAAATATTCAATTCACAACAAACAAATTGACCTTAAATAATATACATTTTTTCCTTTATATCAATAAACAAGATGACAACATACAACATGTTTTGCCAATTGGTTAGCCAAAAGGTTGGCTGATATCGCGACTTCTATTTTCTTTGTTGTAGAACATAATATGCAGATTATGGATATGATTTTTGGACGCATTTTCATTATCTTAATTAGGGAGTCAGTGGAAGGGTGGTCTAACCCATTGGGTTTCGACCCTTACGACTCGGGATCGAATCCCGCATTGGGCACATTTTTCTAATAATAGTAGGTTCCCGATTCTTGCCAAAGTCCAACCGCACCAGCGAGAAAAGTAACCAAATGGGTTTCCGGCACATGTACCTGACAACCAGTTCAACTTTGCACTTACAAATGTGCCGGAGCCCCATTTTGTTACTTGCACTCGCTGGTGGGGTTGGACCTTTGCTAGAATTGGGGGCCTACTATTATGTATTTATGTAGACATGTGGTGAACTTACAGTAATAACAGTCGCCAACTACCCACCATGATTATTGTGGCCTGTACCACGTGTACTAGGGATAAAAAAAAGGTTCCTTTTCATTATCTGAAATTAGAGGATCATTTTCATTTTATAAAAATTAAACAGAATACCAATTTTGAAAGGAAAAAATTCGCAATAATTATATGCAACAATCTAATAGATGATCATCATATTTTGATTTTTTTCAGAAATAAAGTTTAAAATCAACACTTTTTACTCTATTATTTTTTACATTTATATATTTTTTTTTACTTGAGAAAAAATAAAAACACAGGAGATATATTATGAGTATAAATAAGTTAGTGCATCTTTTCGAAAATTGAAGATTTATTGTGAAAATATGTTTAGACATTCAATGTTCAAAGTACTGTCCATCGCTAGCCACTACCTTTTCCCATCTGTCTGGAAAATGAGGGATCCCATTGTGGAAAAAGGTCGGATTTTTAGCCGCTATCCATTCATCGAGAAATCCATTTTTTGACTTCTATGTATTTGGAGAAGTGCTGGTCAGTCAGGCCATGTTGCATTGATCAGAAAAGATAGCAATAGGAATGGGCAGGACTTCCCCATTTGAGCATTTCAAAGTATGTTTAAGTGGGCGCTGCAGCATGTAGCTGAGCATTATCATGTCGCAAATAACTTTGCGTGTCAATTGGCGCATTGCAGCCGTTTTTCTCGCAATGCCCGGCTCAAACACATCAATTGTCTTCGGTAAACCTCTCCTGTGATTTTTGTTCGGTTGTAGCAGCTCATAATATACCACTCTTAGCTGGTCCTAACAAATACACAGCATCTTCTCGCCATGAATATTCGGCTTGGTCGTCGATGATGAGGCACGGCCAGTGTATCCATACGTTGTCTGATGTTTTGATTTATCATAACGGACCTACTTTTCATCACCAGTTACAATTTGATGCAAAAACCCCTTTCTTTTTTGACATCGGAGCTGTTGTTCACACGTGGAAAAATGGCGCTCGATGTCTCTTGACTTCAGTTCATATGACACCAAATTCCTACCTTTGGGATCAATTCCATTTCTTCTAAGCTATTAAAAATGACTGGCTGAGTGATACCAAGTGTTTTTGCGAGTCCTTTTCACATTTGTGTTGGATCTTCATTGAGCCTTGCCTCTGATTCTTAATCCTCAAACTTTGGTGGCGCTCCGGGTCTTTCTTCGTCTTCCAAATCAAAATTGCCACTTTCAAACTGTAAAAATCACTTCTGACACATCCATTCAGCTAAAGCATGGTTACCATAAACTAAAATACGATGACTCTCCGCAGGTATTTTTTCATATTGAAGTAATGAAGTCAAACTACCTGCAAAAATATTATTTGATACAAAAGTTGATATTTCGGGAGTAAACAGAAACTAGGTTAGAAAGAAGGAATCATATATCGCCGCAACTCTTTTTATTATTATAGCGGTTAAGGAAGCTTTCGGGCAAGCCCTTCTTCAGCTAATTATATTGTACAAACAAAGAGAGATTATATATCGTTTTTAATATAAATCAAAATAAACGAAAATAAATTTACCACGTCCCTATCGCCCTCGTTTCAATAGCACCGCGTGGCCACGTTATGTCTGATCCTAACTTCAAATGTAATATGGTACAAAAATATCTTAAAAGAAAGTTACGTAATTGAATAAATATAAAGAATCAACTATAAACAGTTCAAAGGATTTAGTGGAGATTTTTAGGATAGAAGGGGAACGTACTGTGATGGCAACTGTATACTTTTGTTTAATGGTTTAGGGTGCTTCATGGTTTCTATTGCTTCAAGAATGAGTCTTTGGGTTTTAGTTTTGGCATTTGTATGGAGGATTCTGGTATTATTGAAGTCTGGAGTGTGTCCGGTTTCTCTGACGTGGTCAACAATTAAGGAGTTTGGGTTTAGTTTAGAGATGTTTCTTTGGTGTTCTTTGATTCTGATTAAAGATCTCTTGATGTCTCACCGATGTAGACACTATTGCAGTTGAGGCAGGGAATTTGGTAAACTAAATCTTTTTTCTGTTTCTGGTCGGTGCTTTTGGTGGTTGGGTTTCTTAGAATCGAGCCCATGGAAGGTGAACCTCTGAAGATGGTTTTTATGCCAAAACTTTTGAGTTTGCGGGCTATTGTAATTGTAGATTCTGTATATGGTAAGTAACAGGTGGAGATGTACTGATTGGAGTTATTTCTGGGAGTCCCTGGTTTATATCTATTTCTTTTAATGAAAGGAAGCGGGTATCCAGATTTAAGAAGCTGGTTTTCGATAGATTTAAGTTCCTTATTGTATTCTATTTTTGAAGAACAGTGGGTGAAAGCTCTTTTCGTCAAGGTACGTACAACTGTTATTTTGTGGGAGATGGGAGAATTGGAGGCAAAGTGTAGGTACTGCGTTGGGAAGGTAGGTTTTCTATAAACTTTTGTTGTAAAACCGGTTCTATTTCTGGTAAATAAAATGTCAAGGAATGGCAGGCTTCCGTTATTTTCTTTTTCTATTGTAAATTGAATAGATGAGTTGAAGCTATTGAGGGTTTCTAGGATGTGATTTTCACTGTTTTCTGTGATTATGCAAAAAATATCATCGACGTATCTTGACCAGATTAATATTTCGTTGGGGTTTATTTCAGTGATCCACGAGTCAATGGTGGAGAGAACTATTTCGGCTAGAATTGTAGACAGTGGGCTTCCCATCGGGGTGCCTTTTATTTGGTTGTAGTATTCTTCTGTAAATTTAACTGTTGTGCTCTTTAAACAGATTTCGGTGAGTTTCAGGATTGCAAGGTGGTCCGGGTATGCTTCTTTATGTTTGATTAGGATGGTTTGTAGGGAGTCCATTATTAAGTCGTGGGGGAGGCTTGTATATAGGTCTTTGACATCATATGAAACGATTCGGTGATTGGTTTTCAATTTGAAATTCTTCATTTTTTGTAGAATTTCTTCAGGATTTTTAACAATGAGAGGTAGATTTTTGGTTATTTCAGAAAGTCTATTGGCTAGATGTTTGGAGAGAGAATATGCTGGTGATTGGTTATAGGCGACTATTGGTCTGAGGGGGGTGTTTTTCTTATGGATTTTAGGAAGGCCGTAAATATATGGGTGGGTTCCAGAATTTTCAGGATTTTCCAGAATTTGTTTCTTCAAGGACTGATCGATAATTTGGTTTTTAAGGAGCTGAAACTCACCGAAATCTGTTTAAAGAGCACAACAGTTAAATTTACAGAAGAATACTACAACCAAATAAAAGGCACCCCGATGGGAAGCCCACTGTCTAAAATTCTAGCCGAAATAGTTCTCTCCACCATTGACTCGTGGATCACTGAAATAAAACCCAACGAAATATTAATCTGGTCAAGATACGTCGATGATATTTTTTGCATAATCACAGAAAACAGTGAAAATCACATCCTAGAAACCCTCAATAGCTTCAACTCATCTATTCAATTTACAATAGAAAAAGAAAATAACGGAAGCCTGCCATTCCTTGACATTTTATTTACCAGAAATAGAACCGGTTTTACAACAAAAGTTTATAGAAAACCTACCTCCCCAACGCAGTACCTACACTTTGCCTCCAATTCTCCCATCTCCCACAAAATAACAGTTGTACGTACCTTGACGAAAAGAGCTTTCACCCACTGTTCTTCAAAAATAGAATACAATAAGGAACTTAAATCTATCGAAAACCAGCTTCTTAAATCTGGATACCCGCTTCCTTTCATTAAAAGAAATAGATATAAACCAGGGACTCCCAGAAATAACTCCAATCAGTACATCTCCACCTGTTACTTACCATATACAGAATCTACAATTACAATAGCCCGCAAACTCAAAAGTTTTGGCATAAAAACCATCTTCAGAGGTTCACCTTCCATGGGCTCGATTCTAAGAAACCCAATCACCAAAAGCACCGACCAGAAACAGAAAAAAGATTTAGTTTACCAAATTCCCTGCCTCAACTGCAATAGTGTCTACATCGGTGAGACATCAAGAGATCTTTCAATCAGAATCAAAGAACACCAAAGAAACATCTCTAAACTAAACCCAAACTCCTTAATTGTTGACCACGTCAGAGAAACCGGACACACTCCAGACTTCAATAATACCAGAATCCTCCATACAAATGCCAAAACTAAAACCCAAAGACTCATTCTTGAAGCAATAGAAACCATGAAGCACCCTAAACCATTAAACAAAAGTATACAGTTGCCATCACAGTACGTTCCCCTTCTATCCTAAAAATCTCCACTAAATCCTTTGAACTGTTTATAGTTGATTCTTTATATTTATTCAATTACGTAACTTTCTTTTAAGATATTTTTGTACCATATTACATTTGAAGTTAGGATCAGACATAACGTGGCCACGCGGTGCTATTGAAACGAGGGCGATAGGGACGTGGTAAATTTATTTTCGTTTATTTTGATTTATATTAAAAACGATATATAATCTCTCTTTGTTTGTACAATATAATTAGCTGAAGAAGGGCTTGCCCGAAAGCTTCCTTAACCGCTATAATAATAAAAAGAGTTGCGGCGATATATGATTCCTTCTTTCTAATTTGTCGAAATCCGCAAACCGTTTACCAAGAAACTAGGTTGTTTACACTTCAGAAAAATGACAGTTACTGAAAAAGGCAGTCTAATGATGACGCTTCCAAATAATTGTGTTGCCAGATGAAACAGTGAAATAATAAACTAGTAGCATCATCTTTATCAAAACCGCATAAACTTATTTATACTCCCAATTTATATTTTAATAAAAGGTCACACGTTTCTTGAAACCAAGATAATTTTGAAAGCTGGTAATTATTTAGGACAATATAGAATAACAAGAAAGTATAGCTTTGAGGAACAATATTATGGCGTAGACCAATATGGTAGAGTACTTGATTTTTTTTTAGAAGTGGCACTAATATGTGTGGGCGTTGAGAAGGTGTGCTTGCAAATAAGTGTACAGTGAAGTTATGAGGTTACATTTGAGCTTACACTCAGCCACTACATTATGAGGTTACACTCAGCCACCTAATTCAATGACAATACTGAGAGATTGGTGAAATTATTTGCCGTCATTAAAAATAAGCACTAACAACCAACAGATATACATGATCTTTCATGGGAGATTTTACTGTAAGTCTGAATCCATGTTAGGGTCGGCAGCAAAATGGCTGTTCTCCATGTTAGGAGCTATCTCATGTGAAGCTAATTGCCACAGTATATGCTTCAGATATCTATTCAATAGCAGACGTACCGATCATGAGGAAAAGACCCATTGCCTTCATGGAGTTTTTAGGTTTGTTTGTTGTTAGTGCCTATGTACAAATCTTCCCCAATTTGATGATTTAATGACCATCCCTTGCAGCTCATCTAGTGATCTTCCATTAGCTTTTTTTACCCTTTGCAGGTATTCCTCTCTTCCCTTAATTTTTTTCAACATCAACTTCTTTTCGAATTCATTTGGTCTCATCATATGTATAAAAATAAAAATACAACCTTTCGCATTGAGTTTCTTTTATTATGATATGCGCGAGCTTTCGGGCTGGAGCCGCCCTTCTACAGGCAAAAATGAACCATTTGATCCTCGAGAGACAGTTATATACATTTAATTTGTTACAAATTTTACATAAATTATCAGAAATAAAAGTATTAAATCTACATAAATTATTACTATTTTACTATGTTTAAAAATTGGAAATAAATTAACCTTAAATTTCAATATTTTAATAAAGTTAAGTTTTAGACTATGGATTGGATAAGCGAGAAATCTGATTTTTGTGGTATGGAATATGACAAAATTGTTCTGGGATATCTATTCTAGGATTAATGCTATTGTGTTGTTTGGAAATCGGCGATTCAAGGACTAATCTTTCAGATTTGGTGGTTATGTTACTGTAGTGGCAAATTGGACTGTCTAAATTAAATTTGTGGCCGGTATTCATGGTATGTTGAAAAATGAGGGATCTTGGATCTTTGGTCTTCATATTGTAAGTATGCTCCTTCAATCTTGTCTTCATTTTTCAGCTTGTATCTCCTACGTATATAGATGGAGAATCAATGCATGGCACGGAATATATGGCATTTTTCTTCTGAAGGGGGTTCTGGTCTGTGGTCATATGTCCAAAGTTTTGATGGTACGGAGGAGGTCTCTTTAGTCTGGTTAGGCGATAGATTCTCTGGCTTTAGGTAGGGACATATTATTGACTGTATTGACTCATCCATTGATGAGCTCTACTTATTTCAGCAGACACCCTAATATGATTGAGTGGAGGTAAGAAAGAAGAAGAATATATGTCCAAAGTAGGTCAATTTTTATATACAAATTTGAGGGATTTACCAGGATTAATTTCATTTAAGATTGAAATATTCGTTTTTCTATCAGTCCATGGCACTTCAAGCAGCTTTCTTCAGTTCATATTTGAAAATTTTTGAGGGACACTGGAATAAAATCACCTTTGTAAATAAAATGTCCAAAAAAATGTGATAAAGAGTCCTCTTAATTGGCTCTTAATCTTTTTATTTTTCAATATATTACGATTATAGATGTTAGGACACCTCGTGACCATAGTATGCCAAAATCACCCAGAACTTACCTAACCTAACCATGTCCCACCTTTGTCCATCTAAGCTGTAAACCTCAGTAATTTTGAGGTGTAGAGATGGAGCCTGAGGCTACCTTCGGCCTTGACAACAAAAAGCCAGAGTCCAAGATAGACTCAGACACCCCTTCCTGTGGTCAAGCCACCTGACCTGTGGTGGATGATCTTGCCCTACCAAGCTGGTCTGAGATGGACTCAGACACCCCTTCCTGGTGGTCGAGCCACATGTCCCATTGTGGCTGACTTGAACCCAAGCCAGAGTCCAAGATGGACTCAGACGCCCCTTCCCTGTAGTCAAGCCACTGACCTATGGTGCTTGGCTTGACTCCACCAGTACCAAGCCAGACTCCAGCATACATATGGGCAGGCCACAAGCCCATGGTGGGTGTTGAAGTCACCATCTTCAGGCAGAACACCAGCTCCACCACGAGCCCTGAATCTTTCCCAAGCTGACCACAAGATTCCAGATCCTACAATATTAATTATATATTTTTATTCAATATTTTCTTATCTTTATTTTTTGTGAATTTCATTTTAATAAATTCTACATTTAATTTATTTTTATTTTTTTAGATACTTTTTACTTTTTTTCACAGAAAGAAGGGTTATGATAGCCTTGGGGGAGGGTGAGTCCAGCAACACTGGGGCAAGAAAGCGGGATATTTACAAACAGTTAAAGGTTTTTTTCCCTGAGAAGCTGAGGACTGGGAGTTGCTGAAAGCTCAGGCTGCGGCCGCCCTTTTTCGAATCCTGGACTTGGGTGGCTGTTTCCAGAGGTAGGTGGGGAGATATGGGATTTTGGCATAATAGGCCTTTTGTATAAAGTTTATATTTATATATACTTTTAAACTCCTCCCTTTTAATATTATATATATAGTTTTTTAATCCTTTTTTAAATCAAATATACGCATAATATTATTCAAGTATATATATATATATTTTTTCTTTTTATCTATTCTATGATGTACATTGAAAGATTATTTTTTTTGGTCTGAAATAAAATATGTTCGGAAAATGTTTGGAAAATTCTGAGGATTTGATTTTAAACCTTGTGTATCTCATGAAATTAAAGCGTGCTCTGGACTGACAAGGGCCATTAGCTCAAAACAATGGTCTCCAGGTTAGTGTTCTGAATTTTCAAAATTTGTGTTATGGCTTTGTCACTAACCCAAATATGGTCGAGAGATTGTGCCTAGTATTTTGCGTCATTTTAACAGGAAAAGTTGTCTTTCTTTTGATAGATCAATTTCCTCCCGAAAAAATTCACATTGATCTTCCGTTTGGTAGTTGTAGAAATTTGTTTAAAAAAAAATAGAACACTTTAATTTTAGCACTGATAATGAACATCATTTTTCACAGATAGATAACCAAGCCAATGATAATAATAAAAAATGAAGTGGCCTCATGTATGTGGCTGCATGTATATATTGTGGTACCAGGCTGAGAGATGCCAAGAATGGTGACAAATGATGCAAGTCCCCAATGACCAAACATGCCCATACAAACTGACTGGAATGTGAAATTATTAAAGAATATATTTTAGTCATTGCTCCTTACATGAATAAGAGAGGGTCATTGATGTAATATAATTTACTGTTTGCCACACCACGATAAGGAACATGTGTGGAGAAATGTGTGGTACCTGAAAGAGATGACCTTGTTGTCTGGAGCTTGGATCAGCCAGGTGCAGGTCACGTGGTTGGTGGAGTCCAAGGATGGGGACTGCAGGCGTCCCCCCTCCTCAGCTCGCAGGTTCCCGCCACAGTCTGCCATCAATCCATCAGGACAATACTAGACTGTTTCAAAACTCAGGTTTTTAACATTGTTAAAATTATTTAATTTCACTTGTAATTATGATGAAATCCATTTTGATGCATATATTTTTATACACACCAGGCAAAAGAGATTGATATCCTTATAACTGAAAGAAATGAACTACAAAAAAGTGCACCCAAAAACAAACAAATTGTAGAACTGAACTGAACATTGTGAATGCAAAAATAGAAAGATTATACGTGAATATGAAAAGAGAAAAATGGAAACAAACTTGTGAAAACCTGAACCCAAGAAACCCAAATACAAAACTTTGGCATTTAGCAAACAAATTGACAGAGACCAGCCACAAACTGAAAAAAACAAATGTGATTAAGAATACAGATGGTACCCCAGCAACTAATGACGAAAATGCTGCTAAAATTTCAAGCTATTAATATCAAATAAGTAGTAATATCAAATTTTAAATAAAGGTAAGAAAATTAAAAAAAAGTTCCAAATTATTTTTCATGACCTTAAAAATGTAACCAACACTCGTAATATTTTCCATGAAATGATCAATATGAAAGAGCTAAGATTATACAGGGTGTACCGGGTAAATTGGGACTAACTTTGACAGTCCATAAAACAAAAACTACTTGAGATTAAAAACTTGTTTTTTTTTTTCATTACGTAGCCATATTCATGTAAAATGCAACAGTACATGTGTGCACAGTGTAGTGATGAAGAGTAACCGAGAATTTGAAAATCGAGCTGCCATCATCGTTGCTCTGCGCGCCGGAAGGAGCCCCAAAGAGATAGTGAATTTTCTTAAGTTGCCCAAAACCACTATTTATCGTGTCAAGAAGCAGTTTGATGAGGCCGACAGTAACAAAGAGGGGATAGCTACAAGGAAAAAGCACTCGCGTCGATCGGACAGGGTAAGAGGCGAAGAATTTGTCAAAAATGTCAAGGAGAAGATTGATGGAAACCCTGGGAAGAGCATGAGGGCCATAGCCAAGGAAATGGACGTTGGCTCTATGACAATTGTCAGAACTATCCATGAGGACCTTGGTCTCAAGTCTTATGCCCTTCGGAAAGGTCAGTTGCTGACTGAGAATATGAAGAATAACAGAAAAGGAAAGGCTGCTGCCCTCCTCAACAACCTGAAACACGACTCTTTTGGCATGCTAAGGTTCTTCTCTGACGAAAAGAACTTTGACGTGGACCAAAAGGTAAATCCCAGGAATGATCGCTGGATCTGTAAAGACCCCTCAGAGATACCTGTCGTGATGCACACGAAATTTCCTGCCTCCGTAATGGTCCTTGGCGTTATCAGCAGTGAAGGTGATGTCATGCCTCCCCATTTCTTTGAGAAGGGCCTTAGGATGAACGCTGACACCTACATCAATGTTCTGGAGACCGTTGTGAAGCCTTGGATGGACATGGTGGCCGCAGGAAGGAAGTATGTCTTCCAACAGGACTCAGCTCCAGCCCATAAGGCAAAAAAGACACAATCGTGGCTGACACTTAACCTCCCTAGTCACTGGGGTCCTGATATTTGGCCCCCTAATTCTCCAGATTGCAATCCCCTCGACTACTATGTATGGGGCGTTGTTGAGAGAGATGTCAACAAAGCTCCTCATACCACCATCCAGTCTGTCAAGAAAGCAGTTCACACGGTGATGAACCAAATGGACAAGGTCATCGTCGCCAAGGCCTGTTCTTCATTCCGCACTCGCCTCGAGACTGTTGTAGCTAATAATGGAAACTACATTGAATAAATAAAAACTATATCCTTTTATATACTACTGTGTCAAATTTCATTCGGATATTTTAATTTTTACTTGCAAAAAATTTCATTTAAAATACCATTGTTAAAATTCCCAATTTACCTGGTACACCCTGTACATTAGAAAACACTGACCTAATCAAGACTCATGGGCCAGATGGAATCCATGGCCAAATGATATCAAACTTGGGCAAAATGGCAAAGAAAGACTTCTTGATATTTTCAATGATTCCTGGAAAACTGGAAAATTGTCTCAAAAATGAAAACCTGCAACGATAATTCTTATTAAAAAACTTGACAAATCTGCTGATGACCCAAAAACTACCGGCACAAGTATTTGCTGCAAATTAATGGAAATAATTATACTCAGACCTACCACGTCTGAACAAGAAATATCTCACCAAAAGAACCCCCCCGCCGAGTAAATGTGATCGCCCGGCTGCCGGCCGGTTGGACAGTCCAAGTTCCCACCGACCACCGATCAAGAGGTCCTGGCGCGCGGGGGCAGAGTGACCTCGCGGGTGACCTCCGGGAACTACGTCCATCTCCCAATTGTAATTAACATTTAATCGTGTAAACCCGGGCGTTGCCCGAGTCATGCAGGAACAAAATTCTAACAGAAAAACATTCATTCGAGCAGAAAACATGTAACGAATAGTATTTGAATAGGGTACATTTAATAGGGTAAACCCCGGGCGTTTTCCGGGTCATTCGGCTATAAAAGTAACGAATAGTATTTGAATAGGGAACATTTAATAGGGTAAAACCCGGGCGTTGCCCGGGTCATTCGGCTATAAAAAATATCGCTTCTCAGACACAAAGTTTGGAGCGGGACGTTTCACAAGAGTGACATACACGGCGCCAATTTATAATTGTAACGAATAGTATTTGAATAGAAACATTTAATCGGGTAAAACCCGGGCGTTGCCCGGGTCATTCGGCTAGTTTTATATATAGAGATAACATGGCTTCGTGTGTCGTCTGCTCGAGTTAATGTTTCGCTGGTAGATTTTGTTCATGCCTACTAAAAATTAATTAATACAAAGCAATAACGCGCCATCTATACATATAAAATAAAAGGATTTAAAAGCGCGAATGTTTCTTTTATACATAAAAACGAACTTCTACTGTCCTTACTGCGATGAAAAAATATATTGGGAGGGCTTGGCTCATCAGTGGTGAACCCTCCCAGCGGTTTCGCCAATTTAATCCACCAGACCGCTTCTCAGAGCTCTAATATTGTATTGGATCATTCTGCTTTTATATGCTACACTGAAGGATAGAATCTTAGAAATGGTTTTCAAGTAAACTATGGACATAAGCTTATAGGACAGTAGAATTATATTCAAATATTTGCTTCGGGCAATGCTCTTCAGCAAACTATAAAGACAAGGTCATTGGGAATAAATTAACACAAAGCAATAACGCGCCATCTATACATATAAAATAAAAGGATTTAAAAGCGCGAATGTTTCTTTTATACATAAAACGAACTTCTACGCTGGGAGGGTTCACCACTGATGAGCCAAGCACTCCCAATATATTTTTCATCGCAGTAAGGAAAGTAGAAGTTCGTTTTTATGTATAAAAGAAACATTCGCGCTTTTAAATCCTTTTATTTTATAACTAAAAATTAATATCTGGCTTCGCCCGTGGTCTGCTTTACTGAATATTCCCCTAAATAATGTTGTTTATGTCAATCAAGCATGATACAGCAATATTGTCATAATCATCTGACTAAAAAATAATAGTTGCTCAGTACTTGGTTAATTATAATTTTTCATGGTTAAAAGTGCGACAAAAAACTCTTTCAGATTTAACTCTCTGTCCTCTTCAGAATTCAGTGAGATTAGTTGAATATATTGAGGGCTTGCATTGCCGACAAACACATATATATGTGTTCCTGGCTTCGCCCGGTTTTTACCCTAGTAAAAGTTCGCCTAACGAACATTTATTAAAACGATTCTAGAAAACATCCAATCCACCTATATATAGATTTATAAACATATAAAATATTGTTATATGCGTTTAAATATATTTTTGAAACACATAATTTTTTGAAAACATTTATTGATTTTAAATAAGATATATTTTTTTCTAATATATATTAATATTGTGACGAAGAAATATTTTATTATTTAATTTTTAATATTATTCAATGAATATATTCAACAGATTATAAAATATATATTACTCTATATTTGTGAAATCATCTTTAAAATTTTTATTTGCTTGCTTGCTTAAGATTCCCTAGCTGGAGATAGTTTTTGGCTGAGTTGTTAATAATTGTCGACTTGTCGCTGTGACGTCATCAATAAATACTTTTACATCTTAGGATATTTCAAGGCTTGATTTCCACGCTACAACTGGTGGAGAGACTGGACCGATACCCATTAAGAAATAAAAGAAAAATTGGTTCTGTTGAACCAGAAGAAACTTCTATGAATGTAAAGAAGGAAGGTACTCAGGTAAGCAACTACGTTGTTCAACAACTGCCAAGGAACCCTTCCATTTTCTCCGGGGAGAATGGTGAAGATCTCCAAAAATCGTTAAAAGGGTATGCACGTGTGGCAAGGTACAACCATTGGGACGAAACCCTTTGTCTTACTAAAGTTTATTTTTATCTGTCTGGAACTGCTCTCAAATGGTTTGAGAACAACGAAGAAAGCATACAGACTTGGAAGGAATTCACATCTCAATTAGAGAATGTGTTCGGAAAAAAAGAAAATTCAAAATTGCAAGCGGAGAAGAAACTTAACACGGGCACAATTAAAAGGTGAAAGTACCGAATGTTACATCCAGGATGTCCTGTGCTTGTGCAAAGAGGTTGATCCTCAAATGAGCGAGGAAGATAAAATCTCCCACCTCATGAAGGGGATAGCTGAGGAGCTTTATAAAGCACTCCTACCGAGGGATGTACAGAGCACCGAGCAATTCATTACAGAATGTCGCCGTGTCGAAGCGCTCCGTTGTAGGCGAGTTATCCCAAACAGGTACGAGCGCCTACCAAATGTAGCCTCTCTCTGTAACCAGGATGACGGAGAAGATGCTTCTGGTCAGGATATGCCATTTTTTATATAGAGAGATGACCTCGCTTCGTGTGTCTTCTGCTCGAGTGAATGTTTCGGTGGTAGATTTTGTTCCTGCCTACTAAAAATGAACATCTAGCTTCGCCCGTGGTCTGCTTTAGTGAATATTCCCCTAAAAAAATTGTTTATGTTAATCAAGCATGATACACCAATATTGTCATAATCATTTCTGACTAAAAAATAATTGTTGCTCAGTACTTGGTTAATTATAATTTTTCTTGGGTAAAGTGCGACAAAAAAAAAACTCTTCCAGATTTAACTCTCTGTCCTGTTCAAATTTCAGCGAGATTAGTTACATATTGAGGGCGTGCATAACCGACATACATATATATACAGGGTCCATTATGAAATTAATGAGCATAATGTTATTGTGACGCGATGATAGATGGCAGCACGGTAAAACCGTGGGAAATGTGGTGGAGAGATATGCCCTTTCAATTCATCCGATCGTCAGTTTAGTTCGAGCAGTGTGAGGGGAGATACATGCCTCCGCTTGAAGTGTGTTTTCAACCTTTGTAACATAGCGCGATGGAGCGTTCGCTTGAACAACGATACGCCATAAGGTTTTGCGTGAGGCTTGGAAAAATGCTACCGAAACATTCCAGATGCTGCAAAAAGCCTTCAAGGACGATTGCATTTCAAGATCACAGTCTGGGAAGTGGCACAAGGCGTTCAAGGAGGGCCGGGAGGAGGTCGCCGACGAACCCCGTTAAGGACGCCCAACAACGGCCAGAACTGACGAGAACGTGGATCGTGTGCTCGAAGTTTTGCGTACCGACCGTCGATTAAGCATACAGCAAATTGCTGACACATTACACATGTACACATTTGTGGTACATGGGATAGTGACCGAGGATCTGCAAATGCGTAAGGTCTGTGCGAAGCTTGTGCCGAAAGTGTTGACGCAAGACCAGAAAGAACTTAGAGTTTTGCGCTGTCAAGAATTGTTGTAATTGATTCAAAATGAACCGGACTTTCTGAACTCTGTAGTAACCGGAGACGAATCCTGGCTGTTTGAATACGACCCAGAGTCGAAAAGGCAGAGCTGTGCATGGCACACAAAATCATCCCCACGCCCCAAGAAAGCGCGAATGATCAATTAGCGCATCAAAACGATGATCATTGTCTTCTTTGACATCCGAGGAATAGTCCATTGTGAGTTTGTACCGCAGGGACAAACTGTAAACTCAGCCTTTTACCTGGAGGTGCCCAGGAGATTGAAACGCCGGATCGCACGCGTGAGGAGTGACATTAAAGACACGGTCAAGTTCCACCATGACAATGCCACCAGCCACACAGCCTTCATCATTAACAACTTCCTGACCCGGAGCAACACCCCGGTGATCCCTCACCCCCCTTACAGTCCCGACTTAGCTCCATGTGACTTATTTTTGTTTCCGCGACTCGAGAGAAAGATGAAAAGAAAACATTGGGAAACCGTGGAAAACATCCAACACCATGTTACAACGGTCCTGAGAAGCATTCCTGTCGAGGAGTTTCTGGGTGCCTTTCAGGCGTGGCAAACGCGTCTCCGCAAGTGTATTAATGCAGGAGGAATGTATTTTGAAGAATATTGAACATTTGCACATATTACGATCAATAAATGTATTTTGCCAGTAAATGCTCAATTATTTCATAATGGATCCTGTATATATTAAAAATGGCATATCCTGACCAGGAGCACCAAAATATTTTTTGGTCCCAATGGCTTCCCGAAAAAACAAGAAATGGGTATTTAAGGCCAAAATTGCGTAAATACGCTTAGCACATTAAAAAACGAAAAAAAATTAAAAGATAAAAGATCAGGTGTTGAAATCAATATTAAAAATGGCATATCCTGACCAGGAGCACATGTGCTTTACAGAAGGCAGAGCGCCATATAAATATATGTATATATATATGTTACCGGCTTCGCCCGATTTTTACCCAGTAAAATTTGCCTAAAAAACATTTGTTAGAACGATTCTAGCAAACATTCAATCCCTACTTGCCTATACTCTCGATAATTTGGATATTTTCCCGGTCCCTTGAAAAATACTCGATAAGTTGAAAAAAATCAGTATTAATTGGTCCATTCAGTAATTTGAAGTTGAAGGAATAGTATCATGCCACAAAGGAAGATTTGTAAATAACTGTATTTAGCGAATGTACCAGGCTTCGTCCAGTAAAAATTTGCCTAACGAACATTTGTTAAAACGATTCTAGAAAACATCCAATTAACCTATATATTGATTTATAAACGTAAATAAAAATATTGTTATATGCGTTTAAATATATTTTTGAAGCACAAAATATTTTGAAAACCTTTATTATATTTAAAATAAGATATTTTCACTTTTGTGAATTTGATAAATAATTATTTCTTTTTTTCTCAATGAATTATATATATTAATTTAAAAATTCATTTTGTTTTCATCATCACATACATTGTAATTTTTTTATATAAACAAACGATAATAAACAACAACAACAATGTAATTTTCATCTTCATTATTATAAAAAAAACAATTTAAATTAACAATTTAAAAATATATTTTAACACTACATTTTAACATTTAACAAAAAACGTTACAATATTTTTAAAATATATATATATTAATATTAAAATGCCAAGTTTTTTTTACGTCATTGGAATATTATATTACTAAATTCTCAAAATAAATTTATTATACTTGGAACACATTTTAGCATTTTTACAATTAATAAATGTAATTTCACCAGATGCCGCGAGAGGCGCTGCTTGCGAGTGAAAGTATAAAATTTGCAAATAAAATTGCAAATAATATTTATTTCAAATCAAATTAATATCAGAAACCTTCCCAATAGTATAGTAAATAACTTCCTAAAGTTTCACGGCGATTGGATAATCTTACCTTTTAAAAACTTTCATCGTGTAAACAAACTAACATTCATCGTGTATACAAACCGCGTGTAAATTATTAACCAATCAAATTCATTTATCGTCGCGAACAGTGCTGCGCCCAAACGGTAAAAGGCTGGAACTAACGCTTTTTGGTTTTATATCTTTTTTAAAAAAGCACATTAACCTTTTTAGTTTTTTGAATATTCTATATGTTAAACGAAATCTTCAGCTACCTACATGCAAAATTTCATAATTATTTATTCTTTGAAATTTGCGCAACGCGATAACAAACATCGATTTTGGATTTCATTTTTATAAATATATAAGGAAAGGATATATATATATATATATATATATATATATATATGTGGTAATTTAAACCAACAACCCTATATTGTATACTACTTATAACAAGATTGTCATGTTGTATAAATAATTATACGCATTATTGACATGTGTCATTGCATCACCATATGTAATGTACTTTGTACAAACTGAGGATGAATAAATAAAACTATGTAATAGATTAAGAGCTGAGCTAAGAAAGAGATCGAGATAGAAATCCAACAACCCTAAAGAGGAATTTGGCCAGTCGTTGCCATCAAGGTCAAAGGGTGCAGAATAGCGCAGACGCCCCACGCCCTTTGGACCCGTTCAAAGTCCAAATTCTCTCATGTCTCCCCCCTCGGCAAAGCCTCATCGACCATGTAAAACAGTAAGAACTCTTCTATCTCCATTTTGCTCTTAGCTCGACTCCTATCTGTTCACGGAACTTTCATACTACAACTGTGTCTCTTCGTTTTTTGTGTGTGGACATTCCCAAGCTTTCCACTCTGCCTCGACCACGACTGCCTGTACTCTGTGAAAACTGTTAAAGGTCTTCCCAAGTGCAGAGAGGTACTGGAAAACTCTCCACGCCCTGACTGTCCCTCTCGGTTACTTCAGGTTTGACCTTCGGTTACCATATATATATAGCCGTGAATAGAATAGCCATATGATATTAACAAGGAGAAAGAGAGAAAAAAGGACTGTATACAAAAGAAATAAGTGATTGGCAATATGTACAATCAGCATAAAATAAATTATCAGTTTCTTGAAATATATTTGTTGCTATATAGTTTAAAATATATCTAAAAAAAGGTTTTGAATTTAAAGTACACATTTATTTGCTGGAAATTAAAATACTTGGATCTGTTTTATTAAATTATTGTCGATTCTATAGTCTTGAAAACAGGACAATCCAGTGAAAGATGTATTGAGATTTGTTCCTCATTTCGCAAAAACAACTAGTCTTCCACTGCTTTAATTCTTTAAAAAGGTTTCTGAATTTTTTTTCCATGATTAGAAATTGATTGAGAATTATGAATGTTTGACCGGAAATATTCTGGAATGTTGTTAGGGAAGATGCTTTGAAAAGTTTAATTTGTGTTGTCCTTTAAAGTAGCCATTTTAATTTCAATTAAATCCATTATTATGCTTGGGACATCTAAATTCTTTTTTTTTTATTATTCTATAGGTAATCATATTTCATATCTTTGGATTCTATGGAATTGTTATGCAAAGGAATCTCGGCTATGCTATGTATACAATTAGAATATGTCGTTTTATATGATTGCGTTGACCATAATAGCATTTGGTATTGAAATGAATTTAATGTATCTATATTTTTATTTATTACGAATTTACACTATATCTCCGTTCCATAAGAAAGCATTGGCCTAAATATTGTTTTATATAATGTAAGTCTCTTTTGGGTAGTCAGACCCCAAGCTTTTCCGCAAATTGACAGTAGCAGATTTTTTTTTATCTTTTTGCTTTATTTAGTACTAGCGGATGTACCCGGCTTCGCCCGGGTTTTATCCGAGTAAAGGTTTGTCTAACGAACATTTGTTGAAACAATTCTCCATTAACTTATAAAAAAATAGATATATTTTGATAATTTGAAACTCGTAAATTTGAATCTCTCGATAAAGTGAGCATTTTTTTCCCGGTCCCTTGAAAAATACTCGATAAGTTGAATAAAATCAATATTAATTGGTTCCCTCGGTAATTGGAAGTTAAAGGAATAGTATCTTGCCTTGGAATTGTATCATTATTCTTGTCTCAAAAAAATTGCCGTGTCATCCTGAATTTTGTCTTTCCTAATTTTCTACATTACAAAATCATCATTTTATCTTTTCTCCCAATATTTATGTTGTAGATAAATGATAAAAATAACTTTGACTTGTGCGCAATTAATAGGTAGAAAATCTTACTTTTGATAAATAATCTTTAAGATAATCAACTTATAAAACTATTTTAGAGGCGTAATATTCTTTTTTAAAATAAAACAATTTCTACTGTCCTTACTGCGATGGAAAAATTAAAGGGAGGGCCTTTTTCCATCGCAGTAAGGACAGTAGAAATTGTTTTATTTTAAAAAAGAATATAACGCCTCTAAAATAGTTTTATAATTTGATAACAGATGGCGCTCTAGTACATCGTAACATAATCAACTTAGTGATAATAAAACTTATAGATAAAAAACTTTTTATCATCGTCGCAATGGGGGCGCTGTTTGCGAGTTAAATCTACAAATCTGCAAATAACTCTAAGGATATTCAAGAAATTATTTTTCAAAATCCTTTCCAGGGATATACCTAATAATATCCCAAAATTTCACGGCGATTGGATGTATGGTTTTTGAATCTATAGAGTACAAACATACAGAGAGACAGACAGACATTAGATAATATCTATATGAGGATTGAAATTAAGTTTTTTTCTTTCTAAAATGATTTACAAAAGTGACTCCTAATATTTTAATTTCTTTTACTGGTATAATTATTTTGTTTTTAAAATTTATTGCTGACATGCCTTAATTGTGGAAATGCAGTGTAAGAAAGCCTAGGCAAATTTTGCAAGGTTAAAAGAAAGAAGACTTTATGCAAACTAGGCTTTAGGAGAATATCTATGCAAATCAACTTCCACAGATTAAAATTAGGTACAGCGCGTTTCCTATAAAAACTAGGATAACATCAAGTGCCGGTGGAGTCCCCAAGAAGACGAGGCTTTGTGCGCTTCGAGTGAGCAGCTGGGATTGTCGCTGTCCTTGTTTTAGTTCCTTTTAACTTTAACTGTTTTAATTGTTAACTTTCCTTCTTTGAAATAAATAGTTTTACGAAGTTTATCTCCGATTTTCCAGCAAAGTAGTTGGAGAGAATCAACTTGGACAGAACACTTGAATTGTTATCAGAAGGTGGCGGACCTTCCTAGTATTCTCGTTCCGCTACCTAACATTTTTTGGTGAGCCTGGACGTATTCTGCTCAAGTGGATTATTGTTTATCGGAGATATTTTGGAAGTGAAGTTTAAAGTGAAGCTAAAGTTTGAAGTGAAGTAAAGTCTAAAGAAGTGAAGTCTAAAGAAGTGTAGCTGAGGCTAAAGTTAAAAGTGAAGTAAAGTTAAAGTCAAAAGGCTAAAGTTCAAGAAGTTGAAGTTTGAATAGGAAGAAGTTGAAAGGATACAATGGCTCTAAGTCTGTGTGTCAAGAAACGAGCCCCCGTGAGAAGTCAAGTTACAAAAATTTACAAGGAAATTATTTCTAATTTGGAAAGTGAATCCAAGGATTATTTCAAGGCAACAGTTGGAGTGAGAAGAATTCAGGATGTACAGAAAGTACTGCTGTCGTCTGATAAAGAGATAATAGACATTTTGGCAGAAGATGATGAAGCGGATCTAGAAAGGGAAATGGATGATTGTGCACATTATCAAAAAAATCATAATTGAAGCCATTGTCGCTTATGAAGATGCTCAAAAACAAGTTGCAAAAGAAGTTGTAGTTCAAGATTCTTTTCTGGATACTACAGAGAAAATAAGGCTTCCCACCATTGAATTACCGAAGTTTAGTGGTAATTTGATAGATTGGTTAACTTTTTGGGCTCAATTTGAGAAATTTCATCTTGATATCGGAGTAAAGGATAGCGACAAGTTCTATTATTTGCTTCAAAGTCTGAGTGTAGACACTGAGGCCTATAAAATCGTATCTATTTATCCGCTTACTGAGGAAAATTATTCTAAGGCGATTGATGCTTTAAGAAGACGTTATGCTAATCCTGATTGGTTGTTACAAGTATATGTGAGAGAACTGCTCAAGTTGGTCATCGATAGTGCTAGCGGAAAGAAAAAAATTATCTTTTCATGAACTATATTATAAAATTCAATCTCATCTTGGTTCTTTAAAAAGTTTGAATTTGGAAAGTGCAAGCCCGGACACATGGCTGTATCCCTTAGTGGAATCGTGTCTATCTGACGAACTATTGCTAGGGTGGCAGAGAAGATCTCAGTTCATCAAGCTTGATGTTGAACATCAGACGAGACTGGATCAACTGATGGACTTTTTGGAAAGGGAGATTTTGATTCAATAAGAATATCCAGTTAGCTAAAGGCGGTTTCCAAAGTGCTGAAACTTCCGACCAAGAGAGAAGGAAAGGATTTTATAAGAAGAAAAATGATTTTCCAACGGTGACCGGATTACAACAAACAGAATTAGGCGGATGTATATTTTGTGAGAAAAAGCATGCGAGTCAAAATTGTTTTGACGCTAAAAAGATGTCTTTAGAAGAAAAAGAAAGGTCATCCGTGAAAAGAAGGTTTGCTTCAAATGCTTAAAGGGACGCCATCTTGCTAGATATTGCAGAACAAGGGTTAGATGCTACAACTGTAGCTCGTCTCATTTTTTAATTACGTGCACTCGAGGAGATAGAAATAATAAAGAGGCTGCTCAATTGGGAATTGAACCAGAATTGACTAATCAAAATTCAGAAAGGGTTAAACAACGGGTTTCACATCGCGAAAATTTTGAATCTTTTGATGCTACGGTGAAACCAAACGAAGATCTGAAAAAGCATAATGATTGTTCCAACCATTGTTTGTCAGCGGAATGTTGCTCTTCAGACATTGATGTTGAATGTTATTGCACCAAAGGGGAGGAAATTAGTGCGCGCATTTTTTGATTCGGGTTCTCAGCATACATATATTTTGAAGACAACAGCGGAAGAATTAGGACTGAAACCTGTGACGAAAGAGATTGTTCATCATGATTTATTTGGCGGAATTCAAACAACGGCTGTTACGCATAATTTATATGATGTTCAGTAAAAGGCAGACGATGAAAATTTTGTTTGCAAAGTCACTGTTCGTGATCAGTCAAAGATCTGTCAAACCCTTCCAAGAATTCCCAAAACAAGTTTAATTTCTAAAGAGTTGGAACAAAGAAAAATTAAAGTTACAGATCTTGGAAATGACAATCCACCTATAGAGCTCCTCATCGGTGCAGATATTTATGGAAAATTGATGACTGGAAAAACGCTGCAACTGGATTGTGGTTTAACAGCTATGCTTACCCATTTTGGTTGGACGTTATTAGGCAGCTTGAAGGAATGGTCTGATGAAGAAAATTCTATGCTAGTTATCCATGAATACTATGTTTGGAGATTCAAGACAGGATTTTTCCATCTCGCAACTGTGGGATTTGGATACTATTGGAGTGAGAGATCCGGTAGAAGTGAAATCTTCAGTAGAACAAGAAACTGCTTTTAAAAATGAATTTATGAAGAACATCTCCAGAAACAAAGATGGACGATACCTGGTTCCATTGCCTTGGATCGAGGGTCATCCTCCACTGCCTACAAACGAAATTGCTGCGCATAAAAGATTAGTCAGTACCACCAGGAAGCTTAAAACTAGCAGTAAATACGACGAATATGATTAACTTTTCAAGGAATGGGAAAGGGAAGGCTTGATTGAAAATGTAAACAATGCTAAGCCTACTGAAATTGTTCATTATCTTCCACATCGACCTGTTTACAAAGAGAGTGCTTCTACGCCAGTTCGCCCAGTGTTTGATGCGTCGTGCAAAATTGATAAACATTCTTCACTCAACGATTGCTTATGGACTGGAAGCAACTGTGTTAAAAAAAATTATGGAACTTTTGATACGCTTTCGAGAAAAAAGTATTGGTTTTACGGCTGATATTAGAAGAGCATTTCAGACTGTTGAGGTTCGAGAAGAAGATAGAGATGCAATGCGATTCCTGTGGTGGCAGAATCAATACGAAAATCAAGTACAAGTATATCGTCATACAAGAGTTATGTTTTGGCGCTACATGCAGTCCATTTATTTTGGGAACTGTACTAGAATATCATCTGACTCATATGAACATAGAAGATTCGAAGATCGCTGAAAAATTGTTAAACTCTTTTTACATATATAACAGCGTTGGATCCGAGGATAGTTTGGAATCATATTCAGCTTTTAAAGAAAAATCGATCCAATTATTAAGGGATGCTAAGATGGATTTGAGAATGTGGCAATCAAATGCGGAAGAATTTCAACACGATACGGAAGCCATTACCATGATTCTAGGAGTTAGATGGGATGGAAGAAGAGATTTGTTGTTTATTGATACAAGCAAAATTGATTTGCCGTCGGAAGTAACTAAACGGACAATTTTGTCTACGGTACATTTGGATTTGGTGAATTCACTTAGCACCAAAGCTTTTATTCAATCATTGGAACGTTTCATTAGAATATATGGACGTCCAACAATGATTTTTAGTGATAATGGAAGAAATTTTGTTGGAACTGATAACTTTTTTCAACAGATTGATTGGAAGAAGCTTCAAGAGAGCGACTGCGTTAGACCTATACAATGGAGATTTAATCCTCCTTTTGCGGCTTAGTGGGGAGGTTGGTGGGAGCGTTTAATTCGCTCTATGAAGAATATGTTGAAAAGAACTTTAGGAAAGGCTACTCTCAGAAAGGAGCAACTAGTAAAGATGCTTGAGGAAGTTCAATCTATTATGAATGGAAGACCTCTTACGTATGTCTCGGAAGAAATGGAGGACCCTCAACCTTTGACACCTGCTATGTTTTTACGTCACAAGGGCAATATCAAATTCCCGGAAGGAGATTTAACTGAAAAAGACCGACTACAGTTTAGTTATGCCTGGAGAAAAAGCTTAGAATGAGAACTGAAAAATCGCTTTCGATCCGAATATTTGTCTCATCTGATAAATAAGAACAAAAGGAAGAATAGTCACAACTTACGAATTGGAGAAATGTTGTCATTGGGTCAGATTTGCGAAAACGAACTGAATGGCCATTGGGAAGAATTATAGAACTGTATCCAGGAAAGGATGGCATTGTTCGAGTTGCCAAATTAAAGACAGGAGGCGGGATTGTAATAAGACCTGTACAACGTCTTTGCCCAATGGAGTTGGATTTTTCGGAAGAATTTTCGAATCGATTTCAAGATAGTGTTGGATGCTAATTTGGGAAATTTATTTGTCAATAATTTTGTGGGGAGTATGTAAGAAAGCCTAGGCAAATTTTGCAAGATTAAAAGAAAGAAGACTTTATGCAAACTAGGCTTTAGGAGAAGATTTATGCAAATCAACTTCCACAGATTAAAATTAGGTACAGCGCGTTTCCTATAAATACTAGGATAACATCAAGTGCCGGTGGAGTCCCCAAGAAGACGAGGCTTTGTGCACTTCGAGTGAGCAGCTGGGATTGTCGCTGTCCTTGTTTTATTTCCTTTTAACTTTAACTGTTTTAATTGTTAACTTTCCTTCTTTGAAATAAATAGTTTTACGAAGTTTATCTCCGATTTTCCAGCAAAGTAGTTGGAGAGAATCAACTTGGACAGAACACTTGAATTGTTATATAAAAGTGGCGGACCTTTTTAGTATTCTCGTTCCGCTACCTAACATGCAGAATGTTAATTTTCCCAAGACTGATTTTCAGTATATTTAGATTACACCATTGATCGATTTCTTCCAAGATTAATTTTATCAAATTTTTAAGAGTATCCTTGTCTTTATTCCAAACTATTATTGTCACATCATCAGCATAACACAGTATTTCCGAATCGGGTATCTGCATTTTGTTCAATAAATCATTTAGTATTATCAACCATAGCAATGGAGAAAGTGGTTCACCCTGTGAACAATATATTTTGATATTGTTTTATTAACTTTCTTATCACCATAAGTAAAAATAGGTTTTCTATTATTCAAGAAAGATTGGAATATTATAATCAAATAAGCGGGTATATTATCTTGATCTATTTTTTAAAAAAGAGCTGGCCACCATGCATTGTCAAATGCATCCTCTATATCAAATGCAATCAGCGAAACTAAATAGTTCTGTCTATGTTCTAATATAACCTCTGTTATATTTTCAAACATGTTATCGTTGATTTCATTTTTATAAACCATGCTGTTTATTGTTTAAATGATTATTTTCTTGATAAAATTCATAAATATCATATTTTAGTATTTTTTCGATAATCTTGAAGAGATTTGATATTAGAGATATAGGTCGGTGGCTTTTAGCAATTTATAAATTCGTTTTGTTAGGTTTAGGAATTATTTTAAGAGCTGCTCTTTTACATTCATCAGGATAATATTGTCGCGGATATCAGCCTGAAAAACACCTACAACTCCCTCCAAAATATGGAGCTTCAGCCTATTTTTAGTCTGGGACTAGTGTGGGAATCGCCGACTGCTGTGGTCCTGTGTCTTGGGGCAAATGATTGCAAATATCCATTTATATTGGCTCTGGAATGTAAATAACTGTAAATGATCGTTTAATAATATTTGTTTTCTTATGCAATATGTATTAAAGATGACAATAAAGAGAGGTGTGTTAGCATACTTGTTGTTGGTTGCTGTTGTGACTCACTCTCTCCAACATCACAGCTTCTGCTCTTGTGATAAGTCTCTCGTGTCCCCCCACCAGTGGTAAGGTTGAGAGATACTGCCAGAGGAAAGGAGATCCACGTGAGTAGTAGTTCTCGGAAGGTCTTTGGACTGGCTGCATGGTAGAGCTGCATAGGGAAAGCAACGGAACCCAGGGTAAATGATCCACGACGGAGGATGCGGGGTCATCGCGAAAAACCACAGAGAGGAAAAGCACGACACTGGTGTCAGAAGTGGGATTTTTCTTCATGGAGATCACCAGGAAGCTCTTTGAAATTTCCGGTTGCTGACGAAAGCTCATTGATATAAGAGGCCGAAAGATGGCCTCAGAGAAGAGCTCGCTGGCCGAGATCGTCCAGATGATACAGGGATATCAGGAGAAGAAGGACGAAGAAGGATTTTTCAGAGAAGAAAAGAGAGAGAAAGAAAGGCTTCTTAGGGAGAAAATAAGAGAGAAAGAATGGTTTCTTATAGAAAAATAAAGAGAGAAAAGAAGGCGTCTTAGAGAAAAGGAGATGCAGCAGATACTGTCTAAAATGGAGGTTAATTTACAGAGGGAGATAAGTTCGGCCCAGGCAACCTTGGGAGAGATGTTAGCGAGGGCCGGGCAGAATCCCACAGGCTGGAGGTCGAGCCGGCTAACATGGGGGATCTCGGAGGTGCGGTGATCTCGCTAACAAACCGCGGAATACCCCTGCCAGCCTTCGACGGAAGAACATACCTCGAGAAGTCTAAAAGTCAGTTAAAAGCAGTTTCTCCCAACAATGATGCCAAGAGAGCAGAAGGTCTGATTATGGCACATCGAGGACCGACCCTGAATCTGCTTCAGGCAGAACCGCAAAAAAAGCGGTTCAGGCGAATGAAGCGGTCCCAGCGATAGAAGCGGTGCCGGCAACAGGAGCGTTCCCAGCGAGAGAAGCAGCTTTGGCGCGAAAAGCGGTACCAGTGGTTCGCGTCGTCGCGAAGAACCTGAGGGGACACGTGCGACAAAATCCTTTTTGAATAATTTTGTTAAATAATTCATTTATCAATGATACAATTTTGAAGGAAGCATATTTGATCATATTATTGATTATGCTAACTATTCCAGAAGCCTTTTTAACATCGATATTGGAGATTAATTATTTATTTCTTCTACTTTGATATGTACTCTGCTTTTATTATTCATTTTTGGTTTGTATCTTCTTGTTAATTGTTGACTGAAGTCGTCAAAATTTTGATTGTCGTCTGGAATTAACATGTTCATTAATCCGATATTTTGTCCTTTTAAATTTTCTGGTGATTTATCAATAATGGGTATTCCCTTTTTTATGTTCTCAAATTACTAAAAATCTTAAATGCGTTTCCAAATTAATTATTAGTAAAGGTTTCTTCTATAAAGAATTTCCAATTGATTCTTTTAGCTTTTTTCTTGCATTATTGTAGTTATTCCTAACTAATATATATTGTTTATTATGATAATATAAATTTCTTAAATAGTGGAAATACGTTTTCATTTTTTCAAGTTAAGTATTCCGCCAGTTAATTTTAGAGAACTCTCTAAGATTTGTGGGCTTAACTTCAAAAGATTGGTAGGCGGTTTTTATTATTAGTGTCGAGCTTTAAAACAAGATTCGAATCACTGGACGGCGTAACCAGCATAGAACAAAGTAAAACTATGGCAACTCAATGATTGTTGGGAAGAAAGAAAAATTTTGTAATTAATACAAAATATTATAGACAAAGAGATATTCAAAAGAGAAAGATAGAGTTTTTAAAGTCCCAAGACGCGAGCACGCTACGACGACAACAACTTGAGAACAAAGCGAGGGGCGCGAGGGGGGCCGGAAGTTGCGTCATGGGTGTTACATCACCACCGCATGGGTGGTGGCTGGCTCGCGCCGCGTGGGGGAAGGGGGGCGTCCTCTTCCACAGCTTTCTTACATTTTGAAAGCCCCGTCTCAATATCTCCAAATAAAATGTAAATATCAAAACACACACAAAACAAGGCAGTGGATCAACTCCAAACTGCAACCAATAATTATGGAGTAATTATTATTCAGGATTCACTATGATCAATATCTGTTTGGTGGCTTAACGATTCTTCCTGATCTTGTGATAATAGGTGAATCTTGCTCTTTCCCTCGAATGCTCCGTTGCGATACATTCGTTGTGTCAAAATTTATATTCTTCTCTTTCTCTAGATCACGTTCTTTTCCGAAATCTTCTTTAGGATGGTTTTCGCTGGATTAAAGAAAGAACAATCGTTGAACCGGTCTCAAAATTTTCACGTTTAATTTTCATCATAGCATCTCTAACGATGCTATCTTTTCCAGGGTAGGTATTCTCAATAACTCCGATTGGCCATTCTGTTCGCTTTTTTGTTATCAACCTCCATGAGTACAACATCACCTTCTCTAATTGACTTTGTCTTGTTTCTAGCATTTTGTCAGAGAAACCCTAAGTAGTCATTTCTAATTTTTTGTCGAATTGTCTCGCGTAACTTTTGTACATGTCCATGACTTTCTTTGAGGAACTTAGAGTCTACAATCTCCATTCAGGTACAAATAAGCATGATATGTTGACACACATAAATTTGACGGGTGTTATAGGTACCAAGCCAGATTAGATTGTTCGCTGATCGCGGCCAAATGTGTCGAATTCATTGCCGACTCCACTTCACATATCACAGTCTGTAGTTCTTCATATGAGACATTTTGTCTCCCAATACTTTTCAGATCAGTTGTTTCATGAGACCCACAAGGCGTTCCCACCTTCCTCCCCGAAATGCTGCTGTTAGGGGGTTGAAATTCCACTTAATATGTTGTACGGTGGCATAACGTAGGATATCATTCCAATTAACTTTCTTAAATAAGTTATCGCATTCGACAAAATTGAGGCCGTTGTCAGAGTACACAATGCTCGGTCTACCACGGCTTTCGATAAATCTTCAAAAAGTGTCAAGAAATCCCTCAGAAGACACTGTTTTCGTGAGCTCCAAATGTACAGCTCGGTACACAGCACAGGTGTACAAAACTACCCATATTTTCTTTCCACCGGTCTCGGTCAAAGGTCGTGCTAGATTAACACTGATTACTCCAAATTCTGATGTTGAATTAATCCTGGTTGCCGGAATCGGAATGCTCACAGTCTGGACTCTCTAGGAATTATAATGACAACACGTAGCACATACAGAGATGATACTTCTTATGGTTCTCTTGCCTTTTAGAATCCAAAAACGGCGTCTAACTAGTTGTTGAGTTGTTTGAATCCCAGCATGGGACATCACCTCGTGCTCTTTTCGAATCACAAGTTTGACTACTTGGTTTTCAGCCTGGAAAACTATTGGGAATCTTGTATCATAGTCGTCTTCTCCAAATTACAGTTGACTCTTGATTTGCTATAGTCCATATTCATCTGTAAAAGTGTTGCGCTTGTTCATTCGCTTGTCACCTCTACCAAAACTTATTAGTTGGATATGCCGTAATACTACCTCTTCGACTTCTTCAAATTCTTCTACAGAGATTTCTTTTCACATCTTATAATGTTGCCGGGATCGCGATTAATCTGAGATGGTCTTCCTTTTAAAACCCAGTAAATAAGCAACAATCAATATTATACGATGATAATCTCTGTACCTCTCAAGTTGGTCCATGAAATTATCTTTCGTAATGATGACAGCGATGTTTACTGTATTATTCAATTTCTTATTGATTTCTACTTCATCAAAAATCGGATCAAATTGATTCCAGGTTGCTTCTTTGCCCCAGAGAAAAGAGGGTCCTTCCCACCATTTATGCTCTATCAATTTCTTCACACTGCTCCCACGTGATGAAAGGTCAGCTAGATTGTTTACCCCTTACACATGATGCCAATTTTCTTTATTCGAAATAAGACAGATTTCGTTGACTCTGTTTCACACAAATGTTGCACACAGTTTCTTATTTTGAATCCAATGAAGTGCAGTTGAGGAGTCCGTCCAAAACCAAATATTTGGCTCTGGTATTGCAATTGATTCCGATATAATCTTCATGACTTGCTTAGTCAATCTGAATCCGATGAGGCATGACATTAATTCTAAGATCAGAATAGTAAGTTTCCTTTTGGGAGCTACTCTTGTATTTGATGCGACGAGTGATACATTTACTTATTTATTTTTTACCATTCTTAAGTAAATGCAGGTTGCGTAGGCATCCTGACTAGCATCACAAAACGCATGCAGTGATGACTGTCCACAAACTTCTTCGCAATGTCCTCGGGGACTGGCTAATCCCATTTCAACTCAGATTCCAACATTATTGTAGGATGATCATCGGCACTATGGTGAATGGAGAAAACAATCCGAGAGGGTCAAACACCGCATGGGCCTCTGATAACATAATCCTCTTGGTCAATTTATGAATCTTATTTTCTATTTCGCATCATTATCTCGATCCAATGACTTGTATGTTGGAGTTATCATTAGCTTATCCGAAATTGTCAAAGTGTCGTCAGCTGTGTCTCATTTCATACCCAGTATGAAAATATTCTCACCGTTAACTATGCCAGGGCCTCCCATCTGCCACTCTCTTAGATTGAATCCTGCTGGGCTGAGTAGGTCAATAGAATGCTGTTGAAATACTTGCGCCTCTTCTAGCGAAGTAACATTTTTGACGCAGTTGTCCATGTATATACATTTCAACAAGGGGATTACTTCTCTTTCATTTTCATATTGCTCTAAATGTAACTTCAATGTAGCAGCTAGGAGGAAAGGACTCGATGCAATTCCGAACACTCTTTTCAGTTGATAAATCCAAAGATTCTCTTGCTTGCTGTCCTCCCACCATAGAAATCTCAAAAATTGTCTGTCTTCTTTTGCCATTCATATTTAAAGGAAGGTCTTTTCTATGTCTGCTACTAGGGCGATTTTATTGAGTAGAAATCTTAGCATGATATCTGGAATGAACTCCAATAAGTTGAGTCCCTTCGCCAAACAATCATTCAGAGACCATCCACCCTTTGTCTTACAGGAAGCATCAAAAACCGGTCGTACTGGTGTAGTGCTGCTACCAGATTTCACTACTGCTTGGTGTGGTAGAAAGTATTCTAATTCATCATCTTGACCTGACTGATTTCTTTCGATTATCCCATTCTTCAAATATATTGTTGTAATGGTGATGAAAGGCTCTTTTCTTTAGATCCTTTGTCATCTTCCGGAGTCTTTTCTCTGCATGGCTTTTATTTTCTTTCAGCTTCTGGGCTGGTTCTATCCATGGAAGGTGCAGCTCGTATCTACTAGATACCAATCGTATCGTTTCAGTCCGAAACTTATCCATAACAGTCTGATCTGTCTCTTTCTTTGTTCTTCTCCCATGATAGGAACACCCAAATCATTTACAATGTGTTCCAAAATGTATGATTGGGATAATCCAGTATCAATTACTGCCCGTACCACTTTGCTACCCTTAGGAACCCAAACTTTCACTAATAATGTCTCAAGGTATGCTTTAGAGCTTTACGCAGTTGGCCATCTCATTCACCGTAGTCACATCACTCGAACCCGGAGTTAGCATTGAATTTTGTGGTTGTTGAATCAAGATTCATTTTAGATTCAAGTTTATCTGCGCCTCTACACATGATGGCATGATGCCATCCCTCTTGCAGAAATCACAGCACACTTTGCTTTTGCATTGCCTGCTTCTGTGGCCTGGAAGCCGACATCTATTGTAGCTCTTGATTTTCTCATTTTTCTGGTCTATGCCCATTTTCATTCCTTTTCGACAGTCTTGACTTGGCAGAAAATTCATTAAAATTTTTCACGCAGTGTTGGTGAGATGTAGGAATGCATGAATCCAGAGGTTGTCGAAATTTCACGTCTTGCATTAAAACTTCTTTTCTTGGTCTCTATTCTCCTTGGTGTAGTCTGAGCTATGGAATCTGAATGTTTATTGTCGGCCATTTGTTTATCTATTGTCTGATTGACCTCACGATGTATAAATTTCATCAAGCTTTCTAGGTCTTCAGATTCGCTGCTGCGCTGCCATGAGATGAGGACATCCTCCGGTAGACATGATTCAACAACCATATACAATATATCAGCACACTTGTCACAAGATCTTTAAAGTTGATCTTTTTCTCTTATGCACTTTGTATAGCCAACTACAATAGATCTCGAACGTAGACTTTGATCAACATGTTATCTCACCCAAATCTTTTTTCAAGATCTTTGATAACCGAAGCATAATTCTTTCCGAGACAGGATAACTTAATACTAGTTAATGAGCTTCGGAAATTTCTAACATGCAGTCTAAAAGGTATTGGAACTTATCTGAATCTGTGAGATCATCATCATTGTAGATGTTTTCAAACCTTGACCATAGTAATCCATTCCCGTACATCACCTCCAAACTCTGGGAGTTTTCTCTTGGAAAGCAGAACTCTTCTCCGGCTTGTACTGTTGCTCGTATCCGAAGATGTTTCATCTGGCAGGTGCAACATACCTTTCTTCGGGTTCATTACTTTCTCTATCTCTTCTTCCATCCTCTTGATAAGCCTGTCATACTTCTGAAGTTCATTATATTCTTTGTCCTGATCTGCGTGAGAAATTTTTTCATGCAACATTGCCTCGGTTATTTTCTCATCCCATTCATGAAAATTTCGACATAAATCTTCAAGCTGTAGTGCTGAGACCCTCAAGTCTGTCTTGTCCAGTTCTTCTACAGGCTTCTTCAGGGCTGTTTCAACACTTTTGATGAACTTTGTGATTTGGCCGCGAACAGGTCTTCTTCCTTTCTTGAGGCGATTAATTTTGAATTAGAAAATATGCTGTTGCACCGTCCTGTCGCGGACGCCATAAAATGTCGAGCTTTAAAACAAGATTCGAATCACTGGACGGCGTAACCAGCATAGAACAATGTAAAACTATGGCAACTCAATGATTGTTGGAAAGAAAGAAAATTTATTGTAATTAATACAAAAAATATATAGACCAAGAATTATTCAAAAGAAAGAGATAGAGTTTTTAAAGTCTCAACACGCGAGCACGTGACGACGACAACAACTTGAGAACAAAGCAAGGCGCGCGAGGGGGGCCGGAAGTTGCGTCATGGGCGTGACATCACCGCCGCATGGGTGGTGGCTGGCTCGCGCCGCGTCGAGGGAGGGAGGCGTCTTCTTACATTTTGAAGGCCCTATCTCAATATCTCCAGATGATATGTAAATATCAAAACACACAGAAAAAAAGGCGGTGGATCTGCAACAATAGATTCATGATTCCAATAATCACTTGAATAATATGTTTCATTTTCTGCTTTAGCTATTGAATTTTCCAATCAATGTATTTCTAATATTGATATGTTATCAGCATATATCGACCAGTTTGCATTTTCCCCCTTGAATTCTCATTTATATTTTTGTTTATTGATCGAATAATTGTTTTTTATATCTTATTTCAAATACTATTGCAGCATGATCAAACGTTTTAGATATTTCGGCAGTGTGCCAATTCATTATTGAACTCAAAGAATGTTTATCAGAAATTGTGAGATCTATATAATAGTATCGTGACAAGTGTTGATATTTAGGATATGAATGTATAGGTTAGCTTCTTCAATAATTAGTTGTAGTCCATATCCGTTGGAATTAGTTACCTCTTTCAACCAAACTGGATGATGATAATTGAAATCGCTGTAAAGGATTAGAGGCTGGTCTTCGTAAGTTTCGAGAAAATCTATATATATAAAATTGAATGTCTGTGTGTGTGTGTGTGTGTCCTCTATGGATTCAAAAACCATACTTCCAATCGCCGTGAAATTTTGGGATATTATTAGGTGTATCCCCGGAAAGGTTTACGAAAAACAATTTCTTGAATATCTTAAATATCCTTAGAGTTATTTGCAGATTTGTAGCTTTAACTCGCAAGCAGCGCCACCTTGCGACGGAGATAGGCTTAGGTCTCTGGTTTTGTTACCAAAAGAAATACACTGCGTGACATAGAAAATGGAACACCAAGAAATAGTGGCCAGAAAGTGATGAAACTCGGCAGACAGAGAGAGACAGGGACGAACAATAAGTGATCTTTATTTCAAAATGATAGTCATAATACAGAGCGAGAACGGCGTCGGCTTAGTAGCAAGTAGGACCACCGCGGACGGCGATGCACGCAGCAACACGTCTAGGTAGAGAGTCAATCAGAGTACGGATGGCGTCCTGAGGGATGGCCCTCCATTCCCTCTCAACCATTTGCCACAGTTCGTCTTCTGAACCCGGCTGTGGCAAGCGGTGGAAACGGCGTCCAATGATGTATCAGACGTGCTCGATTGGTGAGAGATCAGGAGAGTACGGTGGCCAGGGAAGCATCTGTACATCTTGCAGAGCTTGTTGGCTAATGCGAGCAGTGTGCGGTCGAGCGTTATCCTGCTGATAAAGGGCATTGGGTACCCCCTGAAGGTAGGGGAGTGTCACCGGTCGCAGCACATCATCAACGTATCGTTGGGCCGTCATAGTGCCCTGAATACGAAGTAAAGGTGACCTGTAATCATACGCGATTGCGCCCCAAACCATGATTCCACGTTGTCGCACGGTGGGGCGTTCCACAATTGCTGCCGGATTGGACCCTTCTCCACGTCGACGCCACACGCGTACACGGCGACTATCAGTGGACAAGCAGAAACGCGACTCATCTGAGAACACGACCCTGTGCCATTCCGTCATCCACGTCGATCTAGCCCGGCACCATTCCAAATGTTGGCGCCTATTCGGTGGGGTCAATGGCAGTTTTATTAGCGGACGGCATGAGTGCAAGCCATTAGCAACCAATCGACGGGAAATGGTTCTGGTCGAGATGGAATGATCTAGGGTGTCTTGCACATGTTGCAAGATGGCGGTACAAGTGGCTTGTGGGGCCGCCACTGCTTGTCGAAGGATACGCCGATCCACACGTGCTGACGTCACTCTGGTTGCACCGGCATTCCTATAAATTGCCACATTTCCTTGTTCCAACCATCTTCTCCACAGTCGGTGCACCGTGGACGCACCAAGGTGTGTATCAGCTGCGATTTGACGTATGGACCAACCTGCCCTTTTCAGTCCGATCACCATGCCCCTCGTAAAAGCGTCTGTCTGCTTGAACTGCCTTCGTTTACGATGACCTGGCATTCTCTGTTATTACACGTGTCTTTTGACACAAGAACAAAATTTCTACAATGATTTTCCTTGAAGAAATAACGACACGAATACTGTCCTTTCTGCAAGTTCCTTCCCTTATATCTTACTCCATGTGCGCACGAGAGCTGCGCATTTTACATCATTTGCATAACTCGGTTAGGCGCGTCTAGCCTGAAATTTGCGTAATTTTCTGGCCACTATTTCTTGGTGTTCCATTCTCAATGTTACGCAGTGTATTTACAACAATAATTGGCGATGAAAAAGCTATTATAATGAACTAGACGAATGGCCCGGGCAACGCCCGGGTTTTACACGAGTGCGAATATATTTTAAAAACGTTTTAATTCAAATACTATTCGTTACAATTATAAATTGGCGCCAAGGATGTCACTCTTGTGAAACGTCTCGTTCCAAACTGTGTGTTTTTAAAAGTGGTCGCTATAGACAGGGTGGTCTGTATAGACAGGTGGATGTATCACACAGCTGATAACAGGGTTGCCTAGAGTGGCCGCTATAGACAGGGTGGTCTGTATAGACAGGTGGATGTATCACACAGCTGATAACAGGGTTGTCTAGAGTGGTCGCTATAGACAGGGTGGTCTGTATAGACAGGTGTATGTATCACACTGCTGATAACAGGGTTGCCTAAAGTGACCGCTATAGACAGGGTGGTCTGTATAGACAAGTGAATGTAACACACTGATGATAACAGGGTTGCCTGAAGTGACCGCTATAGACAGGGTGGTCTGTATAGACAGGTGGATGTATCACACAGCTGATAACAGGGTTGTCTAGAGTGGCCGCTATAGACAGGTGTATGTGTCACACAGCTGATAACAGGGTTATCTAGAATGGCCGCTATAGACAGGGTGGTCTGTATAGACAGGTGTATGTATCACACTGCAGATAACAGGGTTGTCTAGAGTGGTCGCTATAGACAGGGTGGTCTGTATAGACAGGTGTATGTATCACACTGCTGATAACAGGGTTGCCTAAAGTGACCGCTATAGACAGGGTGGTCTGTATAGACAGGTGAATGTAACACACTGATGATAACAGGGTTGCCGAAAGTGACCGCTATAGACAGGGTGGTCTGTATAGACAGGTGGATGTATCACACAGCTGATAACAGGGTTGTCTAGAGTGGCCGCTATAGACAGGTGTATGTATCACACAGCTGATAACAGGGTTATCTAGAATGGCCGCTATATACAGGGTGGTCTGTATAGACAGGTGGATGTATCACACAGCTGATAACAGGGTTTTCTGGAGTGGTCGCTATAGACAGGGTGGTCTGTATAGACAGGTGTATGTATCACACAGCTGATAACAGGGTTATCTAGAGTGGCCGCTATAGACAGAGTGGTCTGTATAGACAGGTGGATGTAACACACTGCTGATTACAGGGTTGCCTAAAGTGACCGCTATAGACAGGGTGGTCTGTATAGACAGGTGGATGCATCACACAGCTGATAACAGGGTTGTCTAGAATGGCCGCTATAGACAGGTGTATGTATCACACAGCTGATAACAGGGTTGTCTAGAGGGGGGCAGGGAGATCACGTGTTCGCCGGCAGCCAATGGGCGCGCATTCTATCCGTGAGCTTCAGACAGACAAAATAAGGCAATTATATATAGAGATTATTTATATCACAATCCATTCATAATGAAAATTATACAATTTACACTTGGAGAGGTTAGATTGACCAAATCTAGCTAGGCTCGCCTGGCGGCGCCACCGCCGGTGAGAAGTGGTGCGGCTCCGTAGTTGGTGACGAAGAATCAGAGGGGGTGCGCATGCGCGGCGGAAAAAAGAAGCAGAAAGAATTTTTACAAAGAAAGGAAGCGACGCCATTTAAACGCGCGTCGAACTTTTTCATATTTAATCCTTATGTTTTAATTAAAGTACCTAAATTTAATCCAATGTCAATCTTAAATTATCTAAGTTAAGTACACTATTTTAAACATATATTTAAGAAAGGTTTTCTACCAGAAGGTTTATAAATAGTGTTTTTATTTATAGATAAGTTTTATTACATCAAAGTTTTTTATCTAAAAGTTTGAATACCAACAAGTTTTATAATCTATAAGTTTGATTACCTACAAGTTTTTTATCTATAAGTTTTATTATCACTAAGTTTATTATCTTAAAGATTATTTATCAAAAGTAATATTTTCTACCTATTACTTAAGCACAAGTCAAAGTTATTTTCATCAATTATCTACAACAACATAATTTTTGGTCCCTCGAGCCGGATAATTATTGACGACCTATTGGATTAAAGAAATTTAAAAAAGATGCCTAAACAAACAAGTAAAGTTACATCTGAAAAATTATATTTCGAAATATCGAAGCTTGATGACCTAAAGATCGATTTAGAAAATGTAGAAACTCAAAGTAAAGGTTATTTAAAGGTACAACTGGATAATATAAACAAAATTAAAGAAAATTTTGAAAATTATATGATTGAATTATTTGATTCTGATGAACATGAATCACTTATGCCTATTTATAAAGAGACTAATAAGGATATAACTGAAATACAATCTACTTTGATAGATTATTTATAATTAAAAGAAAATATAAATACTAAGATAGAAGAAACTAAAATTATTCTCCCTAAATTTTCTCTACCCTCTTTTAAAGGTGATCTTGATCAATGGTTGGGTTTTAAGACCATATTTGAAGATACCATTATAAACAATTTATCATTAAATAATATTCAAAAGTTTAAATATCTACAAAGTTCTCTTTCTAGAGTTGCAGCTAGCATAATTAAGGGTTTTTCCTTAACACCTGACACTTTTGATAAAGCTTGGCTTGCTCTCAATAAAAGATATCACTGTACAAGAGACCTAGCCTATTAATACTGTAACAATATACTGAATATCAAGTATATAAAAGTAACCAACTAAAGGAATATTATTGAACTAATTGATACAGTTAAGTTGAACTTAAGAGAAATTTAGAATTGTCAGGAATTAATGAAGAACAATTAGGAAACATGCTTCTCACTACTTTTATTTTAAAGAAAATTGATAGCAACATGAACAAGAACTTTGAACTTTCATTAAAGGAAAATACATTTCCTACTCTTCAAGACTTATTAACATTTTTAGAAAAGCATAGAAAGGGATTGGGTCACATTAATGGAAAAATATATCAAAAAGAAGATAATGTTAGGAAGACCTTTAAAACTTATCAAGTAAATACTAACATAGTCAAATGCACATATTGTAATTCATCTCATAAGTTAGGTACCTGCCAAGAATTTGCTAAGTTATCTTTAGATGATAGGATCAAATTTGTAAGAAGCAAAAACCTTTGTATAAACTGCTTAGGTGTAAATTATTATGCCAATCATTGTAAAATAACTGCCACTTGTAGAGTCTGCAACAAAAAACATCATACTTCTATTCATCATTATAATTATCAAAGACGGTAAGGTCCTATTTCAACTACCGAACACCAAGTTAATACAAGTGAAGAACAAAACCAGCATCAGACAGTAAACCACACAGTTTTATCTAACAATACTTCAATCTTAGAAACAAATATTTTTCTCTCTACAGCCTTAATAAAAGTTTTTAACTCAAATAATGATGAGCTAATGTGCCGAGCCCTGATTGATTCGGGTGCTCAAAAATCATTAATAACTAAGACACTTGCAGACCAATTAAATATAGCTCAAGAACATACAAAAGTAAAAATATCAGAATTTAATTCAACCATACAATCACAAGTTGATAAGATAATAAAGATAAAACTTTCTTCCATTTATGATAATTTCAAGTTTGAAACTAAAGCTCAAATTGTTAAAGACGTATCGAACAAAATATATAATTTTTATACGCATAACACAGTTTGGCCTCATTTAAATAATTTGAAACTTGCTGATCCTGAATTATATATTCCTAGACCTATAGATATTGTTACGACTCTTCTCAGCCGTCGATGTTTGCGTGCAAGGTTTCTGAGAAGACAAAGTGGGTTCGTTTTGGATACAGCGTAGTACTATAGATTTATTATCACAGCTTAAAAAGGGTAGATAAGTAACTATACAGTAGAAGATTGACTTGCCTTCAATGCCGCCCCAGGTAGGTTTATCCTCGTCCTCCACCACTTGTTAATCCACACAGTCAAGCACTACAACCGTAAACATAGGAATAAAATTTTAATCTGTTCTTTTCTCGCGCGCGCGTGCTCGCGCGGGCGTGCCCCGCCTCCCTTGGCTTTCCCACTTCTTCTCTTCTACTTTTCTGCATCGCTTCACTGCCCCCTTCTCAATCCTTTTCGTCCCGAAAAGGCTGATTTCACCAGAGGCGCTGATCGGCGGCCCTTTGATCTCCCTGACGTCTCTGGCCACATGAGGGTCGTCAGCCTTCCGGAAGCGTAGCGGCAGGATTAGCGCCAGCCCTTGTTTGCAGAACCACATCCTAACTCGGATTTTCTTCCCACGACAGGGCGATAGATCGTGGGTCTCAAAAGTGGATGCGCTTTCTTGATCCACGCTGACCATATCGTGGCCTTCCAGCATGTATTCGTCCTTGTTAGACTTCCAGAGGTGTTCGAGAAAGTTCCTTTCCTCTGTCGCTTTCGCATTTCTTTGCAACTGGAGATCCATTCCTCTACAAACTCTAGACCTGGACAACTCGATGCTGTCCCCGCCCTGGAGCATGGAATCCTCGAAATCTCTGAAGGTGTCAGACCGCACAGCAGTTTCAATTTCGGCACAACTTGCCCCAAGCGATGGTGGCCGAGTCTGCACCCCGTCGAGCGAAGCAACGAAGGTGACGGGCACACACTCGTAGCACATCTTTTCAGCTTGTATTGCAGACGACGGCGCTGACACATTGCGCGCGACTTCCGCGTCACAGACATTGTCGTCGGACTTCCACAGAGCGTCCAATGCTCTATCCCGTTCAGTCGGGTCGCCGGCTCCAACTTCGGGGTGCTTCGACCATCTAGTCTTGTCGCACTTCCACGGAGCGCCCAGCTCCGTCCCGTCCAGTTGGATCGCCGCTGTAGTCCCTGACAACCTGTCACCGTCGCAGAAGTCAGCCACGCCGTCACACTGCAGCCCGCCAAGATCGCCGTTCTTCTCATGGAGCACCTCAGAAAGAATCCCAGGGGTTGAATTTCCACACTGTATATCACCTGGAGGGCACTCTCCCTCCGTCCGCCTGATTTGGTTCGAATCACTCGTGCCACAGCCGTTGTCTGAGGCGATCAGCTCGCCCTCCTCCGCTACACAACCAGTCTGAATAATTTCCTGCTGTCGACACTCTTCGGACTTCTGGATCACGGGAGAATCTTCTAGCGTAGATTCTGACAGTTCACTTACGACGTCTCCCGACGTGATGGTCCCTGTTGTGATGGTCTTGCCGGGATCTTCATCACCTGGACTCGTCTTTTGTCCCCTCAGACGTTGAATACGTGGGCTATTGGTCGCTGTGATTGCCTTTGAAAAGCCATCAGGATTTTCTGGCGATAGTACATTGAGCCCAACCTCGCAAGACATGGGTGTGGCAGAACGTTTGACATTCCGAATATGCTCGAGTCGGCTCAATCGAGAATCCCAGTTTTCTCCGAGCCCATCTAATTTCTGGCTTATCTGACGGAGCAATTTTGTGAATTTTTCGATTTCGGGGTCGGTTAGTTTTTCCATTTTTCTTTTTGAATTAGCACAAAATAAAATCTTCAATTAAAATTAACTAAGCTTTATCCCACTTCTGACACCAGTTGTTACGAACGCTTCTCAGCCGTCGATGTTTGCGTGCAAGGTTTCTGAGAAGACAAAGTGGGTTCGTTTTGGATACAGCGTAGTACTATAGATTTATTATCACAGCTTAAAAAGGGTAGATAAGTAACTATACAGTAGAAGATTGACTTGCCTTCAATGCCGCCCCAGGTAGGTTTCTCCTCGTCCTCCACCACTTGTTAATCCACACAGTCAAGCACTACAACCGTAAACATAGGAATAAAATTCTAATCTGTTCTTTTCTCGCGCGCGCGTGCCCCGCCTCCCTTGGCTTTCCCACTTCTTCTCTTCTACTTTTCTGCATCGCTTCAATATAATTATAGGAGCTGATTTATATTTAGATCTTATTGAACCAGGTTTGATTAAGGGTCCAAGAGATGCACCCTCAGCTATGAATTCAAAGTTAGGTTGGATCATTTCAGGTAGATAAAATATGCCCAATAACACTACTAGCACATCCATTCAACAAATACATGTTAATCATTCTTCAGCTGAACTAGATGCTATTGTTAAAAGATTTTGGGATGCGGAAAGCATTCCTACGCACAAGGAGGAGTTGAACACGGAAGAATTAGAATGTGAGAATATATTTAGAAATACAACATTCAGAGATAAAAAAGGCAGATATGTAGTACAATTGCCCTCAAGGCTTAACCATAATAAAATGAATTATCGATTAGGAGATTCAAAATTTCAAGCCTTAAGAAAATTGCTTTCTTTGGAAAGATGCTTCCATCAAAACCCTGTTTATGTTGATGCAGGAATATCTAAAGCTTGGCCATATGGAAGTTATCAATTAAATTGAACCAGAGCAACCATCTCATCAAGTATATTATATGCCGTATCATGCAGTATTAAGATATCAAAGTACAACAACAAAACTCAGGGTGGTATTCGATGCATCGGCAAAGACTAGCACTGGGTTATCATTAAATGACTTACTTTATTGTGGTCCAAAACTACAAGAAGATATATTTACCATATTGATAAAGTTCAGAACCTATTCAATAGCACTTACTGCTGACATAGAAAAAATGTATCGGCAAATATGGTTAAACCCAGCTGATTGTTGTTTTCAAAGAATTTTATGGCGAGCATGTCCTAGCGAACCAATCAACGAATACCAATTAGTAACAGTGACTTACGGCACAACCAGTGCACCATACCTAGCTATAAAGACCTTGAAAACATTGGCTCATGATGAACAAGAACAATTTCCTCAAGCAACTAAAGCGCTTCATCTTAAATTAGTGTCAGATCTTTCAACTGGCTCATTTATCGAAGCACTAGACGAATGGCCCGAGCAACGCCCGGGTTTTACCCGAGTGCGAATATATTTTAAAAACGTTGTCTTGGGTGGTCGCTATAGACAGGGTGGTCTGTATAGACAGGTGTATGTATCACACAGCTGATAACAGGGTTGTCTAGAGTGGCCTCTATAGACAGGGTGGTCTGTATAGACAGGTGTATGTATCACACTGCTGATAACAGGGTTGCCTAAAGTGACCGCTATAGACAGGGTGGTCTGTATAGACAGGTGAATGTAACACACTGATGATAACAGGGTTGCCTAAAGTGACCGCTATAGACAGGGTGGTCTGTCTAGACAGGTGGATGTATCACACAGCTGATAACAGGGTTGTCTAGAGTGGTCGCTATAGACAGGGTGGTCTGTATAGACAGGTGAATGTAACACACTGATAATAACAGGGTTGTCTAAAGTGACCGCTATAGACAGGGTGGTCTGTATAGACAGGTGGATGTATCACACAGCTGATAACAGGGTTGTCTAGAGTGGCCGCTATAGACAGGTGTATGTATCACACAGCTGATAACAGGGTTATCTAGAATGGCCGCTATATACAGGGTGGTCTGTATAGACAGGTGGATGTATCACACAGCTGATAACAGGGTTGTCTAGAGTGGTCGCTATAGACAGGGTGGTCTGAATAGACAGTTGGATGTATCACACAGCTGATAACAGGGTTGTCTAGAGTGGTCGCTATAGACAGGGTGGTCTGTATAGACAGGTGGATGTATCACACAGCTGATAACAGGGTTGTCTAGAGTGGTCGCTATAGACAGGGTGGTCTGTATAGACAGGTGTATGTATCACACAGCTGATAACAGGGTTGTCTAGAGTGGCCGCTATAGACAGAGTGGTCTGTATAGACAGGCGGATGTAACACACTGCTGATAACAGGGTTGCCTAAAGTGACCGCTATAGACAGGGTGGTCTGTATAGACAGGTGGATGTAACACACTGCTGATAACAGGGTTGTCTAGAATGGCCGCTATAGACAGGTGTATGTATCACACAGCTGATAACAGGGTTGTCTAGAGGGGGGCAGGGAGATCACGTGTTCGCCGGCAGCCAATGGGCGCGCATTCTATCCGTGAGCTTCAGACAGACAAAATAAGGCAATTATATATATAAAGAAGATTTTCATCAAGACGAGGTACTCCCTCAGATATATATTCTGACAATGGAACCAATTTTAAAGGAGCAGCCAAATTTCTCAATGAACAATATTGTAACATAGTATTTATTAATTTTATTTATGTAACATAGTATTTCTTAATTTTATTATTTTTTATTTAACAGAGTGATCATTTTTATGTTTTATATCTTGCGACTCTGTAAATTTCCCTCGTGGCTTATATTTTGTTTACCTTGGATAGTTTGTCCTTCCCTGAAATAAATTTTGTTTCCTCCTGAAGTTTTTGTCTTCCCTAATTTTCCACGTGGCATTTTGGTGGAGATGCCGGGTAAGTTAGGGAAGACAAACTGAAGATCGCCGAGAAGACCTTGAAGCCATGGGTGCTGTGATCTACATTTTCGGAGACTGACATCAGGATTCCACCGCCGTGCTAAAGGCAAGACTTCCCTCGAAGATGACGATGTCCCTATAGACGATACGACGACAAAGCCGCTCTTCACGCCGCAAGAAAATGGACGCAAAGGTACTAAGGACAAAGTTCCAAGACTTCGATGGAATTCTTGGCAGAAGCACGTCAAATCCACGTCAGTATCTACAATAATTGCTAGCTGTGGGTCACAGCTCCCATAGGGAAGAAGCTATGTAACATTGTATTTATTAATTTTATTATTTTTTATTTAACAGAGTGGTCATTTTTATGTTTTATATCTTGCGACTCTGTAAATTTCCCTCGTGGCTTATCTTTTGTTTACCCTGGATAGTTTGTCCTTCCCTGAAATAAATTTTGTTTCCTCCTGAAGTTTTTGTCTTCCCTAATTTTTCACGTGGCAATATGCATTGCTTCATGCTTCTGAAATACAAGATCACATAACATATTCAGAGATTAATTGGCATTTTATGCCTCTCCATGCACCCCATTTTGGAGGAATCTGGGAATCAAACATAAAATCTTTAAAAATGATACTCAAGAATGTTATTGGACCATCATTGTTAACCTTTGAAGAACTCACAACTTTTCTCGCCCAGATTGAAGCAACACTAAATCAAAGACCATTAACCCCCTTAAGTGAAGATCATACTGATCTTGAAGCTCTAACTCCAGCACATTTCCTTTCAGGCCCAAGCACATCTAACTTACCAGAAACAGACAACCAGCAAGCAAATTTAAGTATTAACCTATCATCAAGATGGAAACATATCCAAGAATTTTAAAAAATATTTATTTTGCGTTGGAAAAAAGAATATGTCATAAATCTCCAGAAAAGAGGAAAGTGGAAATCAGCCAAACCAAATGTAAAAATTGGAGATTTAGTCTTGATCATGGAACAAAGCATCAGTTCTCCTTCATGTATACTTGGTAGAGTATCAAAAACCTTCCACGGTCCAGATATGCTGGTCAGAACTGTAGAGTTGCGTACAGAGTGATTTGACCCTAACCACAGGCCCGGCCGGGAGTATGGAGAGGTTAGATTGACCAAATCTAGCTAAGCTCGCCTGGCGGCGCCACCGCTGGTGAGAAGTGGTGCGCCTTCGTAGTTGGTGACGAAGAATCAGAGGGGGTGCGCATGCGCGGCGGAAAAAAGAAGCAGAAAGAACTTTTACCAAGAAGGGAAGCGACGCGCGTCAAATATTTTCATATTTAATCCTTATGTTTTAATTAAAGTACCTAAATTTAATCCAATGTCAATCTTAAATTATCCAAGTTAAGTACACCATTTTAAACATATATTTAAGCAAGTTTCTACCAAAAGGTTTATAAATAGTGTTTTCATTTACAGCTAAGTTTTATTACATCTAAGTTTTTATCTAAAAAGGTTTGAATACCAACAAGTTTTATAATCTATAAGTTTAATTACCAACAAGTTTTATAATCTATAAGTTTAATTACCAACAAGTTTTTTATCTATAAGTATTATTATCACTAAGTTTATTATCTTAAAGATTATTTATCAAAAGTAATATTTTCTACCTATTACTTAAGCACAAGTCAAAGTTATTTTTATCATTTATCCACAACAACACTATTTTTCCGGGAGGGTCGATGGAAAGAGGGTCTAAACCGTTGGTTTTCGACCGCTACGACCCGGGTTCGATTCCCGCATTGGACACTTTTTTCTGTTTAAAAAAATGCTCCAATGGCCCCCGATAAGTCGAACTTCTTTTCACACGTGTAAACATGTGGTGCACTTACAGTTAAAGCAGTTGCCTTCATCTACCCACCATAATTATCATGGCCTGTAACACGTGTATTGAGGATAAGCAAAAAAAAACAACTATTTTTTCAAACGGACTTCCTACACAGTTCCATCCAAATTTTATAGTCACTCAATTTGTCACGTTACACAGAAAATTCCAGGAAAACTTACATGAAAGAGGTTTGTTGGGCTATAAGTTGAAGCTGGACTAGATGATATAATAATGGAAGGAAGTAGTCAATTATCCCACTACATCTGCCGATTGAAATGGATAGATTAGAAGCACGCGGAGGCGACGCGAACAACAGGCAAGTGTTAAGCTCCTTTATTTAGACTAATGAGGGAGAGAGGATGGACTACCTGCTGGGCAGCTCGGTGATTGGCTGGCCGGAACGTAGTGGTGACGTAGGTCCTCCCCGGCGGAAGTAGACATATTCAACATGTCTTCATTCCCCCACTTTGGATATGCCTTGTAGTATGCCAGTATCCAGATAATTCATAGCTGCACAAGTATTCTGATGTGCAGTCTTTTTGAGGCCCTTGGTGAAGATGTCGGCCAGGTTGTCGTTGGTAGAGATGTAATTCACATGGATGTCTCCGCTGTTGACCTTTTCTCTTATATAATGATACCGTATGTCAATGTGCTTCGACCTATTGTTTTCTATGTTGTTTTCAGAAAACTCGATGGTAGCATTATCACTATTATCACAGAATATTGTTATTAGGCGCTTGCCAAGTGGTAGGTCATACAACGTCCACGTGTTTCTATCCTCAATACTTCTCAATTCATCCTTCATGGCCCTTCTCCAGTACGGTGCCTCTTTGCTGTTTATGGCTTGTTCGAAAGTTGTGGGTTCGATGATATCTAGGAAATGCAATTCTACCTTTGGCTTTCCAGCACGTTTATAAGGGTTTCGTACAATTCTTTTAGGCCTAGTTTGAACAATGTCGTCGTTGTTTACCCCCACTAAATCCTGATCACTCGTATCATCATTACGTTCTCTTTTCGCTTCAGGTTTTAGATCTATATCTCCTTCAAGCTGGTTATCGGGTTCTATCCAAATATGGTTGTATCTTTCAGGTTCATCCTCAACCTTAGTCCACTTCAGTCCTATCTTGGATTCGTCAAATTTGACATGCTTCGTCTGGATTACGTGTTGAGTTTCCGGACACCAAAGACGATAGCCTTTAGTCTGGGAAGAATAACCAACAAGAATGCACCTATTTGCTCGATTGTCCAGTTTCTTTCGCCTTTCTGTGGGGATATGGCTATATGCTAAGCACCCGAAAGCGTTTAAGTGGCGAACACTCGGTTTTCTTGATGACCAAAGTTCATCGGGTACTTTATCTCCTAGGGCGCTATTGTAGCACTTGTATCTTATATAGGCTGCAGTGTTTACTGCCTCTGCCCAGAATCTCTGAGGGAGATCGGCGCTGTGTAAACAAGATCGGGTTATGTCCAACAACACTCGATTAACCCTTTCTGCAACGCCGTTCATAGGTGGGGAGTATGTGTTCGTTAGCTCGTATTTGATGCCAAGTTGCTCTAGCCTAGTTTTAAATTCATGGTTGCAATATTCGAGTCCATTGTCGGATCTTAGCACCTTTAGCTTATGTCCGGTTTCTCTCTTAGCCCTAGCGAGATACGAGTCGAAGTGTTTCAGCACTTCGTTTTTATGTTTAAGGCAAAACAGGGTTATCTTTCTAGAATAATCATCAATGGATGTTAGAAAATATGCGCCTTCTCCAATAGATCTAACAGGCATTGGACCACAAATATCAGTGTGAACTAATTCTAATGGCCTTTTAAATCTTATATTCTTAATGGGTTTGTGTGGCTATTTCGTGGACTTTGCTACACAACAATCATCACACAGACTTCGATCCATGGAAGAGATCTCTAGCCTCTTAACTAATTCCCCCTTTACCATTCTCTCAATTGCGTCATTGTTTACATGACAGAATCTCTGATGCCATAGTTCTAATGTTTGTTTTTGTGAACTCTTTTGACTGTTAAACAATTCATCGTTTGGTAAAATGACTCTACCATTCATGACATACAATCCATTTTCATTACGTGCTATTGCAACAATTCGGTTCTCCGAATCGAAAACTTGCGCTCTTCTTTTCGCAAAATTAACTATCTTGCCCTTATTTTCCATGCTCGAGACTGACAACTTCAGTCTCCCCAAATAGTTCGTCATCGTCTCTTGTTCTTCGAATCTTATGGAGATGAACTGCTTCTTCAGTTGGAGGATTCTTGACCTTGACTGGGTTCGTATACTTGTTCCAAGGTACCCCATGCTTCTCGTGCAGTGGTACAGTCCATTATATGAATCTGTTGGCTCGGTGAGATCGTCAGTGCTATCTTAGCCAACGCCTTTTCTTGCTTCATGTTGAAGATTGTTCTTGAGGCTTCTTCATCGGGTGCTGGCTCCGTAACATACTTCCAGAGTTCTCTTTCGATTAGTATCATCTTCGTATTATACTTCCAGCTTCTGTAGTTCGAATCATTGAGTTTCTCGAGGGGCGTGTTGATCAGCGTCGAAGTCATCTTGCACGTGGTGTCTCGAATTAACCACGCTCTGCTACCAGATGTTGGGCTATAAGTTGAAGCTGGACTAGATGATATAATAATGGAAGCGAGTAGTCAATTATCCCACTACATCTGCCGATAGAAATGGATAGATTGGGAGCACGCAGAGGCGATGCGAACAACAGGCAAATGTTAAGCTCCTTTATTTAGACTAATGAGGGAGGGAGGATGGACTACCTGCTGGGACGCTCGGTGATTGGCTGGCCGGAACGTAGTGGCAACGAAGGTCCTCCCCGGCGGAAGTAGACATATTCAACATGTCTTCAAGGTTCATCAGAAACACCAAATTGTACCTGGGGAGAAACTGAACAAACTGCTCTTCATCTTATCCACGACTGTCCGAACTTTGCAGAAGTGAAATCGTTTGTTCCCTGTCCCAAATCATTTGATTCTCTTACATCTGCCACTTTGTCTATATAAATTTTATGAACTCTGTTGAATAATATATGTATATCTGTGAATTTTTAATTCTAAGTTTTAATTTGTTTGTTGCCTTGTTTGTTTCCTCTGTAATAGGCACAAATATTTCAATATCGCGCCTGGTTGATTAATAAAATGAAAAAAAAAATCTAAATCTGAAACAAATCTAAAATTACTGAAAAGGATACAAATAATCACAGCTATAATTATTACAGATCTTTGACATACCTGTCCTAATGATATTGTACTTTACGAGGAAGACATTATGCCCTTAAAAGATAGAAGCTACAATCTGTCAAAATATATAAACAAGATCAAGAGTTATGGAAACAAGCACAGAATTTCCAATTACATACTTAATTGCGAATCCAATATAAGACTCAAAAATTAAGGCCTCCTCGACTTGGCCGAAAGAAATGGATTTTTAAAAAATAAATTAGAAAAAAATTCTCCATGCGAACCACTACAAAATGTTATCTTTAATGCCACTTAAAATGAATCCACCAACAAACAATACCAAAATTCAGAATACATAAAACTATTATCATTAGAAAAATTAATAACATTTCTGAAAAAATGCAATAACTTTCTACACCGATGGTAGCAAAGACAAGTTGGGACACACTTGCAGTGGCTGTCTCATTAAAAACATAAATGGCATTGAGAAAACAAGCAGAAGAAACCCAGTTTTTTTTCTGTCTTTAGATCAGAACTTATAGCCATCTATGAAGCTTTAATATCCATCAGAAATACTAATTTTCAAGATACAGTAAAACCCCGCTAATATGAACCCCGGATATGACGAACCTTCCTTTATAACGAACCTAAGGCGATTCCCAATTCCATTCCATTGAAAATACCATTTTTATACCGAACTTTGTGATTTTTTAAATAATGAACTACGCCTATAGCAAACCTATTTTAGGTCCCAAAATAATAAAATCTATTTAAAATACTAGGTTTATAACGAATTTAAAATTGAAAAAATAGTACAAATGTGATATTGTACTGGGATAAGGTGCATACATTTTCGGGCTGTTGACCCTCATCAGCGTGGTGCAAGGTTTTCAGGATGCCTGAATGACCTTTTTTTTTTTTTGGTCGTTGAGGTACAGCTTGCACCACGCTGATGAGGGCCAACAGCCCGAAACGCGTCCGTGGTTAGCTTTTCTTGATTAATCAAGAATGGGTATTTAGCCAATTCTGGAATAATTAAAAATCAACGAGAATAGTTGATATTTATTCCGATAGATGGCGCAAACCATCAGCATCTTTCAGTTGCACGATAAGGAGATGCCTTTTTCTGAATTTAAAATTGTCATTAAAAAAAAATTATAAGAACAAAATTTTGAGCATGTTTCAGCTCGCGGATCGCGATTTCAAAACAATAAATTTAGCAGCATTGTTTGTTTTCATATACATTCTATTTTTTCTGTATGTTGTATAAAAGTTTACCTTTTATAGGTACTTTTTATTAAATAGAATATATTTGCAACCATCAAATTTTAAATATAAAAAAACGCAAATAGCTTCCCAAAATAAAGAAAACAAAGGCATTCTACAAACAAAAACGTTATTACTTTAAAAAAGGTCATTTTTAAAACTTTCAAAGTGAAACAACACAAGCAAAAATCCAGAACATATTGAAATAAGAAAATATAACTTTTCTATTATAATTCTATTGCTACAAAGAGGAATAAATCTCGACTTTTGCCATAATTTACGTGTTAGAGCTAAAAAAATGTCCAAATAAACGGGCTCGTGATGCAAGAATTTTTTTTTTTTTTGCCATGAAATTTGGTGATTTCAAAGCCAGCAATGGTTTGCATGACAGGTTCAAAACAAAATCTAGAAGAATATGTGGAATTGGAAGTGAATACTATTAACTTCATTTGAGAGAAGCAATGCTTGAAGGGTGCTTTCAAGCAACATGATATTAGAGACATTTTTAAAGTAAACTTTGTATTATATGATAAAGATGTTTCAAAATAAATTTAGATATTTTAGAATTTTTACGTAATCGCCTAGAATTTGTCTTGAATTTTGAATTAGGCACAGGTACAAGTATGCTAATGATAAGAAGAACCTATCATCAAATAATTTATTTTATTGCTCAGTATTAATGTAAGGAAATTGACCAATAAAGGGAATTAAAACAAACTGACCATTATTAAGAGGCAGTCTTTTCCTATGTGTATGGCTGTCCTTTAATTATACTGTCTAATTTTTTTTTTTAAATAAAAAAAATAGTCAAGCCGTGTGTGAGACTATAGTGAACCAAAAGCTCTGTCCAATTGGAGTTCACTATAGAGGGGTTTTACTGTTCTTTTATTTCAATTGAAATTGCTCGATTTTAGACATTTTATTTTTTATCCGTTTTAATAAAGCAATAGAAATAGCACATTTGCATTTGCTTCCGCATAAAGTTATAATCGTTTAATATGGAATTATTTTTTTATATTCCCACTACACAATGCTTACCAGATAAATAATTAGGCCTTTCCATAACTGGTTTTTAAAAATAGGATTTATTTATTATTTATATGTTGAAAGTAAATAAAGTAACATTTCCTTCGAATGCTTCGAATATTCATTAGGAATAGGAACTAATATTAGCATTCAAAACTAATTTTATTTTTCAAATTATTTATTTATCAAAAGGCGCCATATTAAAGAATTTGTGTCATTACATAGGAAACAAATAAACCAAAAAATAGATTTATACTTAAAATTATACATTCGCAAATTTGCATGTATAAGGCAACAGAGTTCATAAAATGCATATGAACAAAGTGTGTGATATAAGAGAGAAAAATAATTTATATCTGGGAACAAACAATGTCTCACATCTGCAAAGTTGGGATCTCATAGATAAGGTGAAGAGCTATTTGTTAAGTTTCTCTGCAGGAGAAATTTGGTGTTTACCTGTGTGATAGACCTTTTTATGTAATTAGTGCTGGAATTTTCCATGTGATGTGACAAATTGAGTGACAATAAATTTGGCTGGAACTGTGTAGGAATGCCGTTTGGAATAAAAGTCATAATTATATAGTTAGCATTATAAATGGATTGATACAAATGGTTAATAATAATAGCTTTTATTCGCCGACAATTATTGTAAATATTTTTCTTGGAAGTTACATTTTTAAAAGCTTTTAATTAACTTGCCCCCATGTTAGTTTGTCTGTCCACAAATCTTGTATTCGATTTTTAGCATACTTGAGAACACGTAGAATTCTAAGTTTGTGTTCCCTTATTAGAACCTAATAACAATTCAAGTTGACAAATTTTCAGATATCGCGGTTGTAGGAATGGCTAGAAATGGACAAATTTTTCAAATTGCCTTTCAAAATTTTAAATTTAATTTTAATATGCTTCCAAATCACACAGAAGTATTAAACACTCATTCCAATGAACAATGCAATTGTACAAATTTTCAGACCTCTGAGTGGTCGAAGTGTGGCCAGGTATGAACAAATTTATATATTTCTTTTCAGGTCTTATGTTACATCTTTTACAAGGAATTGACTATTCCGCCGCGAGCAGGCTTCCGTCTATTTAAGTTCTAATCCCCAGTGAAATTTTGATTCTAAGTTTTGTAAATTCATGAATATAAAAACTAACAAAACAATTAATGAATTAAAAGATATTTTTAAAAATATTTTATTTAAATGCACTAAAAAGAAAAAATAAAATATTTTATTTTCTGTCATTGAGCAATTAGATGTATCTAAGTGAAAATAAAAGTGACGGGGTTCCATCATCTTTAGAGATTAGGTAAAATATAGCAAACACATAAAAATCGCTAATCAGATGCTACATATTAAATCCCAATAAATTCGAAATTCATGATAATCGAGTTTTTCTTTTTAGTGCATTTAAAAAAAATTAAAATGTATTTTTATTTATTAATTATTTTAAATATTTCTATTTGAAATTGTCTTTTATGAAAAATATAGGTGAAAGGAGGTGTGAACATTCATATGATATGGTTCAATATCCATGTACCACTAAGATTTACAGTCTAACCTTTTTAATTCGACATCCCAAGGGATCTGAATTTTCAGTTGAAGTTGATTTAATGTAGGTCTTTTGTATGAATGCATGCACATGTAGTAGGTATAGGTTATCTAATTGATCTAAGGAAATGGTCAAGAAGATTCTCTCAGCCTCAATTTAGATTGGTATAGCGCTAAAAAGGAATCTGTTATGTTTAGCTGACTCTGGAGGTGCTGTGCACCAGAGAGTGGTTACCAACCTTCGATGTTATAGGAAAACTTGAAACCAGTCTGTTCAGTGCTGTAATCCGACTTAAAGATTAGCAAAAAGAAGCTCTGGCTGACAAGGGGTGAGGTTGGCCCCTCGTCACCGCAGTAGGATCCCAGGAGTGGGGCAGACGTGCTATTTCCAGCGTAGATCATAAGTTTGTCATATAGACAGGTGGAATGTCCTGGACACACGTAACCAATGGGGAACCAAGAAAATTGGAGCTCCAAGACAAAAATGGAGAGTAATATCACCATAAAAACAACAAAGATCTAAAATAATACTTAGAAACCTTTAAATTTTTGTCTATTTAGCTCTCAGAAATCTCATTTCAGAAAAAAAAATAAACCAGAATTGGATTATTTGTGGGGAGGTAGGTAAAATTAACTTTATGATGAAATGTAAGTAAAAGTGCAAAGTCGGAATGATGACGCACAAATTAGAAGTCAATGGCAAAACATAAATTAAAAATAATATTTTAAAGTTGTTTTTGAGAAGTTAATTTCTTTGAACACAATTCAAGTTTAAAAAGTGGTTGCTTTATAGAATCAGGAGGGGCCGCATTTGAGAGGACGTTTTTAAAGAAAACCAGTTATGTTTTTTTATTATTTTTTAAAATGTTACTTTATAAAGGAAGTTGCCTTTAGGAGGGGTCACATTCAGTAGGTTTGACTGTGATTCTAAAAAGTATTCACACAACACAGGTTACATATTTTCTTTCAATAAAGATCGTACATAGCTGAAAACCGAGTTCAGCAACATCGAAGGCATAAGGGTTTTCAAAGTCGATATGCAATCTGTCTAATTATTTTTAGAACTGGTTAGGTTACCAGTAAGTAACCAGTTAGGAACTGGTTAGCAGAACTAAATAAAAATGTTTGAATATTTTAATCGCTGGTTTCGAATGTTATTCGTCTTTATAGCAGTGATTACCTTATTATAATGACATCAACATTTTGCTCTACCCACAGTTAAAACAATCGAGACATAAGAACCCTGTTGCTGTTAGAACGTGGTGAATTAAAAGATGTCATCAAGACACAGTTGTTACTCACCTTCAACCCTGAAGGCCTCCTTCCATAGTTTGATGTAGTGTCCGGGCTGTCCTTGTATGAGGTACTGGCAGTGAATGTTGCTGGGGTAGTTTTCAGGATATCCTGGCGTGGTTATCACGCCGGTAGTGTCAGTAAACACCGCGTTACAACCTGACGTCACGCACATACTTACATTAAGTAGGGTAAGAATTCTACAAATATTAGGTCAGTGCATTATTATTACTACACCTTTTTCCACAAAATTTTCTTCTTTAAAATTGAAATTTTTGAAAAAATTAATATGATACTCTCATTTCATATATTGAAAATGCGTATCCAAAAATCATAATCGCCATAAACACAAGGCGCGATGAAAGAACCGGGATGCTTCTGCAGAGGAGAATTTCAAGACTCGAAACATATACTTCTGGAATGCCCAATTTTTCGGGATAATAGGAAAATAAAATTTGGAGGCATCGGACAGTTACATTAATTCGTTGATGAGAAAAGAACATATAAAAATTTTAATCAATTTTGTAGATATACAAGGTAGGATAAAAAAATTCCCGAAATTTTTTTAAAATTAATTATTTATTCATAGTATAGTAATTTAAACATATATTTTTTTCAAAATAGAAGCCTTGGTTATGTACACATTTTTCCTAGAGTGAAAAAAGCTGTTGAAATGCTAGATCAAAGTCAATTTTTCTAAGCTTGTTTAGCTTCACCGTCGCATTTTCAATTACTTCTGATGACGATGAAAAGCGCCTCCCTTTTAACGTCATTTTAAGTTTTGTAAAGAAAAATAAATCACATGGGCCGATATCAGGAGAGTAAGGAGGATGCGGCAAGACAGATACAGAGTGTTTGGCTGAATACTCTTGAACAATAATGCTTCTATGAGCAGGGGCATTATCACGTTGCAATTTTCACTGTTTTCATTTAAACAGTTGGTTTCTTTTTCTTCTTATCGCATCACGAAGGCGCACAAGTATTTCTTTGTATGCCTGTTTATCAATAGTAAGCCTTATTTAATAAATTCATAATAGACAAGTCCTTGATATTCTAAAAGCACTACAAGCATTACTTTTCCTTTGGACTTGTCAAGACGAACTTTCTTCTTCCTAGGAGAACTTTGTGTGTGCCATTCGAGTGAATAGTTTTTTGGTTTGTGGATAAAAAAGAAAGCACCATGTTTAATCACCAGTTATTATTGTTTTCAAAAAATCAGAATCATTATTTGCAGTTTCAATTAAATCTTTTAAAATTGATAATCTGGTTTCTCTTTGTTGATCTGTTAAATTTTGTGGGACAAAATAACCACAAAGTTTTTTCATGTTTAAATGTTCACCAATAATTTTTGGCAACTACCATACGAAATTCCAAGTATCTCTGATATATTATCAATAGCAATCTTTCTATCAGCAACAATTAAATCACGTACCTGTCCAATATTGCGATTCGATGTTGACGTCAATGACCGACCTGACCTTGAATCATCTGCGATTCTCTTACGGCCATCTTTAAAACATTTATACCAGAAATAAACTTGCGTTCGTGACAACATTTCGTCTTCAAAAGCTTCATTCATTAATGCTAATGTCTCTGTGAAAGACATTTTTAATTTTACACAAAATTTTATATTTGCCCTTTGCTCAAATGATGATATTGCAGAAACATTTTGTTAATCTTAAAAAGTTATAAACCTTTATTCAAAATTAATTCAATAAATTATAAAATAAAGATTGAAATTTAAAGTGAATAACATATTAATTGATAAATAGTAAACAAAACGAGATGTTTTGAAATTACAAAGAGAGTATAGTTCTTTGTTCAAAAAGCGCTCATCAATTGCATCGCAGCATATATAACAACAAAATATTTTATTGAATGATTTCAAATTTATTATTTTTTTAAACATGAAGCATTATTTTTTATTTTGTAATGGTCGCTCATGACAGACGAAGAAGTGATTTTTAGCAGGCGCTGGTTGTTCACAGAGATGATCGCTCATGGGAGATTCGCCATAGTAGTAAAACAGGGGAAATTCGTTCGCCCCTTACAATGTGGTCTCTCATTAGAGATGGTCGCTCATGAGAGACTATACTGTGTTACAAATTTGTCGTATGCAAAGATATAATAAAAGTATAATGTGTAAAAATGCATATAAAACATACGACAAAAATAAAATGTAAATATGAACGAACAATTCTCCTAAATTAATTGTTTTGAAGAGTGGAATTTTGTTATTTTGAAATTTGTTAATTACAATTTAAAGGTTGTTATAAGCTTAGTATTTTAAATATATATATTTTTTTATTTTGGGGCTTAACATTAGATTCGTTAAAAGAGAAGGTTCGTTATATCGCGGGCTTGTATTAACAAGGTTTTACTGTATCTACTTTTATATAATTATTTTAATCCAGAGAATGTAAACTTTCAATTCAACCCACCAATAATTTTTGGCAACTACCATACGAAATTCCAAGTATCTCTGATATGTTATCAATAGCAATCTTTCTATCAGCAACAATTAAATCACGTACCTGTCCAATATTGCGATTCGATGTTGACGTCAATGACCGACCTGACCTTGAATCATCTGCGATTCTCTTACGGCCATCTTTAAAACATTTATACCAGAAATAAAGATACATGATATTACTGGGAGGTGGATAATAGAGGTAAAAGAAAGGGCTAAGAAAGAATGAAGTTCTTGAATAAATTATAAGAGCTTAAAATGTGTCATCAAAATACTACTAACCCTAGAAAGGGAGGACAGGAATATTTGTCTATGGGTTGAGAGAGAAGAAATAGTAATAGGAAAGGAAAGAATTTAAACACAAATGTCACTTTTACACAAAAAAAAAATGCTACTATCCTTAATGCAATAAAAAATATATTGGGATGGCTTGGTTCAACAGTGGTGAACTCTCCCAGTGATTTCGCCAATTTAATCAATCAGACCACTTCTTAGAACTCTAATACTGTATTTTATGTTTCTGATTATATATGCTACACTGAAGGTTGGAATCTTAGAAATGGTATTCAAGCTACCTATGGACATAAGCTTCTATAGTACAGTAGAATTGCATATAAATACAGTATTTGGGCTTTATGTGAAGTAGTCCAGTAGATTAAATTGGTAAAACAGCTGGAAGGTTTGCAAAACCGCTGATGAGACAAGCATCCTTATATTTTTCATAACAGTAAGGAGAGTAGAAGTTTGTTTTATGTGTAAAAGAAACATTCGTGCTTCAATGCTTTCCTTATGAACTTACCCTGCTCATAGTCGATTCGGAATCCATCTCCTCGATTCTGACCATCAGAATGGAAGGTGATACGGATCCTGTTGGATTGGCTGTTGAAGGAGGGAGGCACTGTAGTGCCGCACACCTGGCCTAGCTGATGCCAGTCATTGTTGATGTAGTCCTCGATCTGGGAAGTCAGTCATAACCTTTAGGTAATTACAGCCTTGATCTTTCCTGAAAATTATTTAGTAAAAAAAACTATACATAGGCTTGCTTAGGATCTGCCCAAGTGAATATTTGTTTAACATATGTTTTTTAACAAAGTTTTCATAATTAAGGTAGAACACTTCTTATATTGGTGGATTTCCATTGATATATTGCTATCAAGCATTTTTGCCTAGGTGGCCCCAGGCCAAATAAATCCCTGGCTGTTACCATAGGCCGGGGTCGACAATATGACATGACGAGAGCTATTAGCCAGAAACCATAGTCTCTAAGTGGATGCTTCTCAGTTTGCCAAAGCTGGTAGTAGCCAGACATGACACGCTGCTGACTGTCATCTCTCTGGACCTGAAGTCGGCATTCGAAACCCTTAGCAGAAGTTACCTGTTCGCCCGGTTGGAGAAACTGAGCCTACCATCTACCTTTCTCGGGTGGATTGCTGTCCTCTATGGAGAAGCAGACGCCTCCATCCGTGTCGGAGAGGTCTACACCAGGGCCTTCTCGCTTCTCATTGAGGTGAGACAGGGCTCAGCCCCGCCTTCTTCAGCATTGAAGTTGGGCCTCTGCAACGCCGTCTCGAAAGGATCTTGGGCCGCGGGAGCGTGGTCGCCTATGCAGATGACATCTTACTTTTCATCAGGGATGACGCTCATTTTGAGTCCTTGGCCCTGATCTTTGAAGAGTTCCGCATGGCCTCCAGGGTGGCTGTCAACTTTGGAAAGAACTACAGTCTCTGGTGCGGAAGCACTGGACGGATTCTCCTCTGAGTATCTCCTGGACGTCCGAGTTGCTTACCGCCCTGGGCTGCGGCATCACCCCCAGGAATACCGTCGCCTCCCAGGATTCCCACCTGATGGGGCTGCTAGAGCGAGTCATCACGAGGTGGTCACCCATCACCCGCGGCCTGTCTCTGGTGGGTCATGCCCGCGTGGCCAACAGCCTGGTCAACAGTTTCCATCCTTCACCACCTCCACGGCTACATTCTGCCTGAAACCACCATCGGTCGGCTCGAGGCAAGGCTGGCGCGCTTTGTGTGAGGTACGAGTTGAGTCTTGCGGCTCCCCAGGGAGATCCTAGCCCACACAGTGTTCGAGGGCGGTGTCGGCCTGTGTGGCATCGTGAGCCAGCTTCGGTTCGCCTTCTTGAAGAGGGGGCCAGGCCTCATTTCGCACCGCCGCCAACAGCTACTCTTGACTGGTCCGAGCCGGGTGTGACTGCCACAGCCAGCTCCTGAAGTCTGAGGACCCCCACCGTGGATGTGCCCCGCTCCATCCCCTGGGCCGACCTGCATCGCAACTGCTTCTCGGGGTATGACACAGATGTTGCTCTACAACTAGCCCTTCATGCCATACCACATACTGAACACCCTGCCTTGAGGTGTGCCACCTGTGCCGCCTGTGTCCAGCGATTGGTCGCTAACACATATTGGAGTTCCTGAGCTGTGCGACCCCTGCTCCAGGAGGTGTTCGCCTCCTGCGAAGTGTTCCTGGATCTTCGGTGTCTGCCTCCATCTCGAGGCAAAAAATGATCAGTGTGGTGAAGGTTACCATCTAAAAGTACCATCTTGGTCTTGAGTTGGGTAATGCCAGTAATCGCATAGAACTGCCCACTCTGTGGGAAAGAACTCTCGCAGTCCACCGGTCGCGGAGTCTTTCTCGCGGTGGGTGCCACCAATAAGACCTTGTATATATTATATATGAAAAAACAATAGAACACTAGATGGCGCTCATCCATCTAAAACCGAGAGGGCTCAATCCTGTCGACTCTCGCTCACTCCTGTGGTAACCGAGAGGGACAGTCAGGGTGTGGAGAGTTTTCCAATTACTCTCTGCACCTTGGAGGACCTTTTACAGCTCTCACAGAGTACAGGAAGTCAAGGTCGAGGCAGAATGGAAGACTTAGGAATGCCCACACACAAAACCGAAGGGACCCAGTGGTACTGGAAAATTTCCGTGAACAGAAAGAGTTGAGCTAGGAGCAAGAGATGGGGAGGGTTAAGAAGATAGAGATTTCTTACTGTTCTATGGTGGCATGATCAATGGGGTGGACCAGAGACCATTTCCGGCTTAACAGGGGTTTTTATAGAGGGGAGATGCAGAAGTACTGGGCATTTGTCTGATGCAATATTTGGTTGAATCATGTAAGAGAGGTCATTGTACTCTCTTAACCACTTTCTGAAACTTCCTACATCTTTAAGTCACGTTGTTGAACGTTGTTGGACTTCTATATCGCACTCTCTGCTATTTAGCCCAACTCTTATTCTATTAAAAAGGTTTATTTTATTATATTCAGTTTGTATAGAGTACATTGCATATTGTGATGCAATGGCTCATGTCAATCATGTCTATAATTATTTACAGAGGGGTTTCTATTATACAACATGTTTTACATCATACAATCTTGTTATATTCAACAATATGCGGTTGTTGGTTTGAATTATCATATACAGTAAAACCCCGCTAATATGAACCCGCGATATAGCGAACCTTCCCTTATAACGAATCTAAGGCGATTCCCAATTCCATTCCATTGAAAACACTATCGTTATAACAAACTTTGCGATTTAAAAAAGCAAAATACCCCTATAACGAATCTATTTTAAGTCCCAAAATAATAAAATATATTTTAAATATCATGCTTATAACAAACTTGAAATTGTGGTTTAAAAAATTTAAAACAACAAATTTTTGAGCATGTTTCAGCTCACGGATCGCGATTTCAAAACAAAAAATAGCGGCATTGTTTGTTTTCATTTCCATTCTATTTTTGCTGTATGTTGTATAAATCTTTACACATTATACTATTTTTTAATAGAATATCTTGGCATCCGACAATTTTTAAATAGAAAAATACAAATGGCTTCCAAAATAAAGAAAAAGAAACAAATAATGGCTTTCTAAAAATCAAAAGATATTACCAAGAAAACATCATTATTAGAACTTTTCAAAGTAAAACAACACATGAAAATTTTCACAACATGTTAAAATAAAAAATGCAACTTTTACATTATATAGAAGTCTATTATAAATTGTTTCAAAGTGGAATCAACCCCAACTTTTAGCCGTACATGTTAGCTTCCCTTTTAGAAGCGTTCTAAATCTAGTTTAGCCTAGGCAAAAAAAAAAATAATTTCGAATAAATTTAAAGCCAGAAATGGTTTAAATAACAGGCTAAAAACAGAATTTAATCCATAGTTCAGAAGAATATGTGAAAACTGGAAATGGAAGAAAAAAACAGTACCCTGTGTCTCACGGGCTACAAACAAACAGACTTATAAATTCTCAAAACTACCACTACAGTTCTATTTTTAGAACAGAAGCCGTGTTAGGTATATGACAAATCAGTGTTTGCGAATTTTTCCCCTGGCCAGACGATTCACTACTGATTTTGTGTTTGCAAATTCACGTTTTTTAAGGTGATTTTACTGATAGCTCTATCGTATTAACATGTTTTGTGTCCAATTTTTCGGAATCGGATAATTTTAATTCATTTTCAATTGATTCAGAATAAACGGAGCTTTATCCCTTTGATGGAAAAAACGATATTTTAAGACAATTCTGATTTTCAAATATCAATTTTCACTTTCGAACAAGGTATTTGAGACATTTTTTCAAATAAATATAGTATTATATTATTTGATAATGATGTTTTAAAATACTTTTTTACCTTTTAAATATATAATTAATAAAGCTTTTCTTTGGGTATTTGTGTAAATTTTTAAATTATACATAGAGGTATATATTTATAAACATGTATGCTAATGATAAAAATAAGTTATTATCAAATGACTAATTTTGATATCCAGCATTAAGTCGCTGCTTCTTCCTGTGTGTATGGCTATTTTTTAATAATAAGGTCAAAATATTTGAAAAGTGAAAAAAAATGGCCAAACCGTGGCTATAGTGAACCAAAAGCTCTGTCCTGTTGGGGTTCACTATAGAGGGGTTTTACTGTATATTTATCAATTTTATATTTTAAATTCGTTCATCTATTTATTCTTATTTAATCTAATTTATTCCTATTGTTGCGTTGTTGGTTAACAAAGAATAACTTCCGTGGGTACGAAGGATCTTTAGAGAAGAGCGCAAGAATAAAACAACGATAAAGAACACAGCAGTTAGAAACTCACCAACTGCAGCACGGTGAGGGAAAGCAGGGGCAGAACAGGAGACAGATGTTCGTAGAATCTTAGAGAATCTTCCAGGAAGTACACCGGCGTCGGCGGTAAGCAGCAGTCAGACCTCTTGAGACAGCAGCTTGCTTGGAGTACACCACGTAGCTTCGTTCTTCGACTTCCCTTGCATGAGTTCCTCATCCCTATATATACCGGAGTAGATCTTTCCAGAACAGTCATGGTTGGTTAGCCAATCACAAAGCCGCCAGGCTTGATCATTGCGCAATCGCTACTGATTGGCCAATCCGTTGTTCTCCGATTTTTCTACATTTTTCTAGAACGTTCTGAAACATTCTCTTCTGGAATGCGCAATTTTTCTTTTTACGTAACACTGCCCCCCTCTTACTTATTTCTTAGGTCGCTTTTTGGAAAGGGCTCCGCAACATCAATTGCAATCCGTTCAAATGGGGCCCCTACATTGTAGATCTTCAACTTTCCTTTGGATCTTGTTGTCGGTCCCTTTCTCGCTGAACATTGCGCACAGTTTCTGCACCATTTTTCGACATCAGCTCGACTTTCTGGCCAAAAAATCTTTCTCTAGCTCTGGCCAATGTTTTTCTGATACCGAAGTGACCTCCCTATGCATCTCCTGGAGAGCCAAAGGTACATGAGATCTGGGTAACACCAACTTCCAGGATTCGTGCTTTCCATCCTCGCTCTCCCATTTCCTGTATAAGACACCATCTCGCAGGGTCAAAGAATTCCAGAGGGACCAGAGACTTTTGGTTTTAGGACTGTACGGGGCCACATCTTCCCAGGATGGTCTTTCATCTGATTCCTTCCAATTTATCATTGGAAAGAGATCTCGGTCTTCACGTTGATATTTTCTTAAAGCTTGTCCAGTCCAATGTTGCTCTTCTACTTTATCGCTTTCTTGCACTGTAACTTGCCTTACGCCATATTTGTCTTCAGCACGAGCACAATGTCCACATTGAAAAACACATGGCCTTCTTGAAAGCGCATCAGCATTATGGTGGCGTTTTCCAGAACGATGTTGAATTTTAACTTGGTATTCCTGAAGTCTTTGAATCCATCTGGCTAGCCGTCCTTCTGGGTTCTTGAAATTTAAAAGACATTGCAAGGAAGCGTGATCACTCCTGAAAATAAATTCCTGTCCATATAGGTAGTGATGGAAATGTTCAATAGACTTGACGATAGCCAACAACTCTTTTCTAGTAACACAGTAGTTTCGTTCGGGCTTGGATAGGGTCTTGCTAAAATAAGCAATTACTCTTTCGGAGCCTTCCTGCACTTGTGAGAGGACGCCACCAATTCCTGTATTACTTGCGTCTGTGTCCAGGATTAAAGAGTCTTCAGGTCTAGGGTAGGCCAGAATAGGAGCAGCCACCAGCATCTCTTTCAGTTTTTCCATCGCTCGCTGACAATCGGGAGTCCAAACAAACGGCCTTCCACTTTCAGTCAAACGATGTAGAGGTCTTGCAATATTGGAGAACCCTGGGATGAACCTTCGGTAGTAAGTGCATAATCCCAGAAAGCTCCTCAGTTGTGTCAAATCTTTAGGAGTAGGTCACATCCTTACAGTTTCTGTCTTTTCTGGATAAGTTTGAACACCTTCGGCAGAAATTGTATGCCCCAGGTAGGCTACTTCCTTTTTAAAGAGTTTGCACTTCTTTGGACTCAATTTTAAATTGGCAGCTTCTAAACGTTTAAACACCTTCTCAATGTTCGAGAGATGCTCTTCAAAGTTCTTTCCAAGTGCAATGATCATGAGAGAGTTAACCACAGGCGTTGCTGCAGCTGAAAGACAAATAAGTTTGATTTAGACTCTACTTTTCAAAGGTGCCTGGACCTTGCTTATATGGAAACATATCAAATAACAAATAAGACACGGCTTGCACGAATGGGTTGGTTAGCAGAAGGAACTTATAAACGACGGGCACGTGTGAGAGAATTATCGCGCGTGGGTCAGAAGCTCTCTGAAAGAACCATCCAAAAATATAACCAATTAGAAAGATCAAGGAGTTTGGGCAAAATGAGCAAAGTATAAAAATCTGGTAAAATGGAAAAGTTCTTAAAATAAGGTGATTGGTAAAATATAAAAAAAAAAATTAAATATAAAAAATTTGACAAACCGTCGTATATACAAAGTTATAAAGAAAGAAAGCATAAATGAGATACCTATTGATAACAATATAAGTTGGATATATTCAAATAAGCAAACCCAATTGTATGGGGTAGGTATATTTTACAAGAAAATGTAAAAGAATATGACATTTCAAATTATAAAAATTGGATAAAAGGAAAATAAATGGATAAGAACTTGTAGGCTCAGATATTATATAGAATACCATTTAAAAGACATTTTTTTGGCGATTACATAAGTAGCTGTAAAATAACTTACAGTACAAGTATCTGTGTGCCATGAAGTAGTCAGTCAGGCTCCATCGATGTTGATTCAGGGGGTCGCCACTTTATCGGCAAACGAGGCTTGTAGAAATCATGTCGTCCTAAAACAATGGATGTGGACTGGCAGAGGTGTAGGTACTGTTACTTGTGGCTGTGGTAGTGGTACGTTTCACTTTAGTGACAGTATTGCTGCTTCTGGAAGATTTAAGTGTCCGTTTTGTCTCTTACTTCGATTAATACAAAACCTTTTCAAAGGCTGTTCTTGAGCAATCTCAGCTTCCGCAGGTACTGACTAATTTGACTGCACACCGAGTTTCCAGTAGTTACAGCAGTCTTCTGCACATCCAAAGGACCTAAATATATAAGCCTGCGCATGGAACGTGGTCTGTTGTTTGTGGAAGGGACAGCGGTATGTAAATCTAAAGGAATTGAGTCTAAAGCAATATTCACATCTCCTTCCGGGATATTTTTGCTTTCTGCTGACGATGGACTCGAAGGATCTTTTTGGGATATCTTTGTCAGGTGTGCTACTTTTCTCATGAGTCTGACCTTTGATTGTTTCTCTCTCTTCTGGTCAACCTTGTGTCAGATGTGAGCAGGAAATTCTGTGAACTTGCTGTTGTCTGCGAGGGAGTCATCTGTCAGGTCTAGTGGAGTCAGGTCTTGACGCTCGAACGATGGCGGAGGTGGACTGTTAGCGGTGCAGATACTGTGGACTTGTAATGTCGGATTAGGCAAGTGCGCGGGAGAATGTAAAGGCTGAGACCTCCTAGGATGGCAAGCGGTTTGTCTATAACGAGTGTTTCGTTCCGATCTTTTCACCGCGGGTATACGCTGGCACTGGCAGTTCCAATTTCGTCCACCACAAAACCTACAGAGTGAAGAAGGTAGAACAGCGGCTTGTCGCGAGGTCTGCTGTGAAGCGCGCTGGGGAAAGGCTGGGCGTTGTGGGCGAAGAGAGGCTGCTGAGTGCAAGGAAGGGTAGTGACGTGTGCTGGCTGCATTGTTTTCAGGCCACCTAATTTTGCGGACCATTTCCAGCCATTCTGGAGCGTTCATGGGTCTGAATACCTTCATCAAGTTGCGTTCTTGCCGCGGTAGATCGTCAGTGAGAGCATCTATGACGGTGGAAGTGGGAAGACCTAGCTCGGCTCCCAGCGCTATCTTCTTCCTGTAGTAGTATTCTAGTTACTGGTTGGCAGCACAGCTCAGCAGAAAAAAATCCTTATAAGAGGTATGGCTTCTTTGGGGGTAAAGGTCCGAAAGGCTTTTTTTCACACGGAGATAATCTTGTGACCTCAGTCGTAGGTCACGGAAAAGACGCAAAGGTTCTCCTCGCAAATTATTGGCGATCAGTTGGACTTTGTTGGTATTTGTGAGGGATATGAACTGAAGACTATTCTCCAGTTCGTCAAAAACCTTTTCAGCAGCGTACGTACCGTCAAATTCTGGGATTCGAGGAGTAACAGCCTGTCGCTGTTCTAGGCGTTGTAGAGCGTCGGCCAGCTTATTCAGGGCTGCACTGAGAAGTGACGATTCACCAAAGTTGGGCATTTCCGGATGATTTAGCTGGAGAAGATTCCTTGGCAGACGTGGCTTCAGAGATCCATTAAATGTTCACGACAGATCTTTATCATGTCGATTTTCTGTGGTAATAAGAGGTGGTGAAAATAAATAAGGACATCAGAAGTTGAAAGAGGGACCCAGGCAACCAGAGAGAGAGAGAGAGACGGGACTGGCACAGCCGGGCGGCCGTTCGTGTCGCACTCAATCCCCAACTGTCTAAATAGTCCCGAGGTGTTAACTAACGGGCCCCAGTGGTCGCCCCTTGGAATGTCGCTGGTGTCTCAAGTGACCGGACTTTATCCGCCCGTCTGGGTTGTCTGAAGGTTGGCTTTATTTGTTGAATACAATGTACATATAAACGGGGAAATTTTTATACTACATATATATGTTGAAGAATATAGCGCTTCTACTTGGATCTAATATAAAAATCTTTAAAGTAACGAGTGAAGCAACACAAATCAGCCTTACAGAAGAATAGAAGTCTCGAAAAGCATTTAATAAAAGATACTCATCATTGGACGTTTCCCTTATTATCTAAAAGAAGTCTATAGAGTTGTTTATGGAATAACCATATTTATGACTGAAATAATGGCACAATGAGATATCCACCCTAACATCCCCTTTAACCAACAAAAGAACAGTTTAAAAATAACTGCAGACAATTTAGACCCACCAACATAAGTTTTACCTAGGTCAGGCTCTATACTCCCTTATGTAGCTCACTTAAGTTTTTGAGGTCATTGATGTCCCTCTCCTTTTAATCTTCTTATAAATCCATTTAAAGGCAGATATAAATCACCCCAAAGAGCATGTCCCTTTAGAAAAAAGAAATGATTTAAAGTAGGCAGAGTAAGTACCTACCTTAACATAATCTTTCTGGCAATTTTCGGACATCTCGATATCGAAGCGGCCCCGGAAGCTGAGATGGACAGAGACGCTCGGCTGCAAGACAACCTCCCAGACACATTCTGTATTCAGCGGGTAGGGAGATGGGTAATTGGTGGAAGAGATGGTTCCCCTTGTTCGATGATATATTCCTCCGCATCCTGAACAAAGAGGGACACACTTAAACAAAAAATTAACAATAAGGACTCAAAATATCTTAAATATAAGCACACCCATCAGTTTAATCTGGAGCAGGTGTAATGTCGCTCCAAGAACATAGCAAACTAAAGGTTGGTTTGTAAACCCTTTGTTGAGTGGCAAACAGCAGAATTGCAGGTCCAAAATGTGAGCATAAGAATGCTGGTATATACATGGTGTATATTTCAGCAACAAATATAATTACTTGTCTATTGACGGGAGTAAGAAAAAAATGATTATTTAATTTACCTGATGACAGTGCCAGCTATTTAAGATAAGCAGTGATATTTTTATAATTCAATCCGAAATAAATATTTCTAACTTTTGATTTACCAACCTTTTGTGTTGATGATCTTAATCACCAGCTCCCATTTCAACATATCATCACTGAACCATCCATTTAATGTTGAAGATCTTAATTACCAATTCCATTATCAGGTATCATCATCACTGAACCAACCATTTAATATTGTAGATCTTTAATCACAAGCCTCCAATGTCACATATCATCATCACTTAACCAACCATTTAATGTTGAAGAATTTAATTAATTGTTTCCATTGTCATATATAATCATCGCTGAACCATCCATTTATAATGTTGAAGATCTTAATCAACAGCCTCTCCAAGGTCACATATCATATCACCAGCTTCCATTGTCACATATCATTATCTTTGAACCAACCATTTAACTTCACATAAGCTTTACATGTATTTGTGGTTTCACAAATGGCATAATTTGGATTATAGATTTCAGATAGTCAAGGTAGCAAGACCAAATCAAATATCAGGGTGTCTAACAAGAATTTTCGATTCAGTACTTTTTTCGGATAAAACTGCTGTTCCCAAAACATCACATACAAAATATTGGATTTGGTCTTGTTACCTTTTGCTGTAGTTTCTAATTCACTATTTTTGCCTCTGCGAGATGGTGGCAGTTGAGAAGAGTATGAAGAAACCGTAAGTTGTATTAAGAATACGTCATTCCGTTATCCGTTATACTATGGGCATAAAAAGATTATCTTGCAAGTTTTCCTTTGGACATTAACTCTGGAGAAGAAAAATATACTTAAAGAGATCGGTCAAAATTAACTTAAATTGGCCATACAAGACCAAATGTGGCATCATAAGGTGATAACAGGGGCCGAGAAATGGGTCCATGGCTACGATATTAAAAACAAAACCTAAATCAAGTCAAGGGTTGGCAAATCAAAAACAGAGACCCAAAAAAAGCCACCTGAAAAGTCAAAATTGAAGGTTCTGCTCGTCATTATCTTTGACAGCAAACAACTTATAATCATGAATTGATACCAACTAGGATGACAATTAACCAAGAATCTTATCTTGTTATTTTGAAAAAGTTACTGGAGGCTATGCGAAAGAATTGCCGAAAAAAGTGACAAAATTCATTTGGCACTCACTTATTTGACAAAAAAATAATACCCCTGTGCTTCCACACCATCTATTTTCTCCTGATTTAGCACTGAATGACTATTTTCCTTTATTTATAATCAAAGATGGCACTAAAAGGTCAACGTTTTGATATGATACAAGTCATTGAAGAGAAGTCATTGAACGTTTTGCGTAGCACATACACAAAGATGAGTTTTCCAAATGTTTTCAAATTTGTATTACAAAATGCCAAAGGGGCATTATATGCAAGGTTGGGGGGGGGGGGATGAGAGGGTCCTATTTTTAAAACTATTAAAGCATTTTTTTGTATCTTTTATAAATAAAGTTATAGCCCCAGTGCATAATTTTTTATCATACCTTGATTTATTATACAGTAAAACCCCTATTTAGTAAACCCCAATGGGATAGAGCTTTTGGCTCGCTATAGGCACGGTTTGGCTATTTTTTTACTTTTCAAAAAGTTTAGGCCGTATAATTGAAGGTTATCCATACACACAGGAGAAGGCTGCCTTTTAATAGTTGTCACTTTCTTTTAATTCCCTTAATTGAAGAATTTCCTTACACTGATACTGAATAATAAAATAAATTAATTTATTATAAATTATTCTTATCATTAGCATACATGTACCTCTATGTCTAATTAAAAATTATATATCCAAATACAAAATAATCTTAAAACATCTTTATCATATTATATAATACAATGTTTACTTGAAAAAATAGGTCTAACACCTTGTTGCATCAAACCACTCTTCAAGCATTGCACCTTTAAAATAAAGTGTTTTTCTTCCATTTCATGATTCTGCATAGTATCCTAAAGTCTAGATTTTTCTTTGTTTTGAACCTGTAATGCAAACCATTACTGGCTTTGAAATCACCATAGTTCATGGCATTAAAAATAATTTTTGTAGCATCACAGGCCAGTTTATTTGGACGTTTTTTAGCCCTAACACGTACGATCGCGGGAAAAGGTTTGGTTTGGTTCACTAGGCTATAATAAACATTAGTTTGGCTCTTTTTTTCACCTTTCAAAACTTTATATTGTATTGTCACGTTTGTGAATTTTATAAATAATTCTTTTTTTTTTCAATGAATTTTGTATATTAATTTAAAATGTCATTTTTCTGTTATCATCATCACATGCAATGTAATTTTTGATAAAAAAAACAATTATAAATAACAACAACAATGTGATTTGCATAACCATTATTATAAAACAACAAAAAATTAAATCAACAATGAAAAAATATATTTTAACATTACAACATTTTAACATTTAACACAAAAACGTTACATTAATTTTTGGCGCAGCTACGAAAGGATACCATACAAAAGGCTACGACGCAAGAAAGGTAAAATGGCGGCAGGCGTAAACAAATTAGAAAAATTTAGCTGTGAGAAAGTGTCAATTCGTCCTGAATCCTGACTCAAACTATATGAATTTGAAACTATCAAGCTAGATGAAAGTAAAAGAAACAATAGTTTAATTTACTATTTATCAAAAGATGCTTTGGAATGGTTCGCTGATGAGATATTAGGCAATTCATCTATTTAAAAATGGGATACTGTAAAGTCTAAATTAATCCAGCGTTTCGGTTACAAAGTTGAAAACCCTATAGTAGCAGCATCTATAAGAAGACTTAGAAAAGAAGAAACAGTCGAAGATTATTATAGAGAGAAAATTAGACTATTGAATCAAACACGCCTCTTTAATTTAGAAAAATTACAAATGCTGACAGATGGATTACCATTAGAATGGAAGAATCATTTTGTTACAGCCCAGCCTAAAGATCCATCACATTGGATGCAAATAGCCATGGAAATTAAAAAAAAAAAATAGTCAAATAAGACATAAGAGAAATAAAAACATAGTTTTTAATATCACTACATCTACAACCTAAAAAATTGCCCATATTGATCCCAATTTGTAAAAAAAAATTGCAACTCAAACATTGGATAAATGACTGCAAGTATTTTGATTCAAATTATAAAATTAACCAGCAGAGACACCAAACAACTACCACAGATACTGAACAACCAGCTGCTGATTTATTTTGCATATCAAATATCACCAATCCATATAAATTTGTTAATGTTGAAGTTTCACTTAATGATATGCTCATTTCATCTTTATTGATACTGGCTCCACGATTTCATTAATCAGTTGATCACTTTCAAAACAACTTAATTTAAAATTGAATAAAAATGATATAATTAAAATTAAACAGGTGAACAGTTATACTTATACCTTAGGTTCAGTGGAAGTAACTTTGAAAATCCATTCTAAAAAATTCAAGTGTAAACTTCAGGTAGTGGAAAACTTTAGTTATCCATTGCTTATTGATCTTGACATAGCAGGAAAAATTGAATTGATAATTGACACAAAAGACAGAGTTGTGTATCTTAAAGGAAATGAATGTTTTTCCATATCTGCTGAAACACATCTCCCATCTGAACAACAAAAAGAACTCAACCAATTACTGTAATAAAACCAAGCATTGTTCAGCCAGCATGAAACTGGCATAGGAAGGATTGCTGTTCAACATAAAATCCATACAGTTGAACATCCACCCATCAGTTTTAGACCATATAGAAGACCACTTGCTGAATAGAATGAAATAAAAAGACAAGTTGAAGAATTGTGTCAAAGGGGACTAATAAGAGAATCTCAGTCACCTTGGGCCTTCCCCGTAGTGTTGGTCTCAAAAAAAGATAGTTCGCAGAGGATGTGCATCGACTACCGGAAACTAAATGCAATCACAGTTCATGACAAGCAGCCTCTTCCTCACATCCAAGACATGTTTGATCGCCTACATAATGCTAAATATTTTACAACAATGGTTATAGAATCGGGCTATTGGCATGTCGAACTACATCAAGTCTCTGTTGAGAAAACTGCATTCATTACAAATGATGGGCATTATTTATTTTCCGTTATGCCATTTGGTTTGAAAAATTCTCCAAGTACTTTTCAACGGAATATTCAACATATTATTGGAAATCTTCTTTGGAACGGTGTTTGCTATTATCAAGATGATATTCTGATTTACAGCAATACTTTTAAAGATCATATTGAACTTCTGAGAAAAATATTCGACAAGCTTAAGGAAAACAATATCAAACTCAAGTTGAAGAAATGTTCTTTGGAAAACAAGAAATAAGATATTTTGGACATAACATAGGACACAACGAGATTAAACCTGACTCTGAAAAAACAAAGGCAATAAATGAATTCCCTCAGCCTAATACAGTTAAATAAGTAAGGCAATATATATATATATTTTTTTTTTGGGGGGGGTTTGGCGAATTATCACAGGAAATCTATTCCTAAGTTTAGTAAAATTGCAGATCCTTTAACAAGTCTGACAAGAAAAAAGAAGTTATTCAAATAAACAGTGAAGTTGACAGATCATTTCAGAAACTAAAGTTCCATTTATCTACAAACCCAGTTCTTCCTACATATTATCCTTCATTGCCATGTAAGCTTTACACGGATGCATCTAAACTATGAATTGGTTCTATTTTAGCTCAAATTGGAAGTGATAATCAAGAACATGTAATTTCCTTTTATTCAAGCACACTTATACCGCACCAACAGAACTATTCTGCATTTGAGTTGGAATGCTTTGCTGTAGTTCAATCAGTCGAATACTTTTAGGTTTACCTTGAGAACAACACATTCAAATATTTGCATCAAGCAATGCTCTTCCGCAAATTGTTGCGGATTATTGTTTGCGGAAGAGCATTGCTTGATGCAAACATTTGAATTTAATTCTACTGTCCTATAAGCTTATGTCCATAGTTTTCTTGAAAACCATTTCTGAGATTCCATCCTTCAGTGCTGCATATATAAGTAGAACCGTACAGTATTAGAGCTCTGAGAAGCGGTCTGGTGGATTAAATTGGCGAAACCGCTGGGAGGGTTCACCACTGATAAGCCAAGCCCTCCCTATATATTTTTTCATCGCAGTAAGAGCAGTAGAAGTTTGTATTATGTATAAAAAAAAACAATCGTGCTTTTAAATCCTTTCATTTTAAATGAACTGTATGTTGAACACAGAAAGTGCCAATACCATGCTCGACAAACTGTATATTTGCTTGGAATCCCTGTGCTCCTCCTTGAGAGTCCGAGTGGAAGAAGATGGAGAGGTAGTTGATGCTCGACAGGATATCCTCAGGTTTCTGGCTCCCACAGAAACGGCCAACCAACGGAGCACCCCAACCAATCCCATTCCGGACCACGACATAATCTTTCTGGCAGTCCGCTTCCATCTGGAAGGATTGGAAGGAAAGCTGCACAAATACAGTAGTGGCAGCAGGTTATGTTCTTCAAAATAAACCAAGAAGCTGTTCTCACATGCAAATTTCATGGTGGAAGTGGAAAACACCCTCACATCTTATGACAGAGCAATGACTTAACTAACCTCCCCCAAAACCCAAGGCCACCTCTAAGAGAGCAGAAATGTTTTAGGATACCTCTCACAACAGGTGTAACTATGCACATGCACATCAGCTATATTTTTTACTAATTTACTTATTATAAATACATGTGATACAGGCCATGATAATCATGGTGAATAATTAGCAACCGCTTTTCATTCAACATAACATTTAACATTTAACACTAGGAAAGTAACAAAGAACCCTGTTTAATTACTTGAACTCATTGCTGGATATAGACTTGCGTGAGAGTCAGGGAAAAAAGAGTAAAACTTATTTTTCTCAGAAAAAGTGACCAATGTGGGATTCAATCTCATGTCCCTCGTGGCAGTTGGAAATATCCGACCATCATGCCACCAAATTATAGAGTGGATGTTTATATCTGAAAAGGATTTGTTGAAAAGGATTGTTGCCTTAATTGCTGTCAGCAGCTACAGAAAACATGCTTACCTTAATTTGGGATGAATACTCAGTCTTAATGATCCAGACACAGTCCATGTTGGTGGGATAAGTGGCCCCTTGCTTAGGACTCTCTATGGGAAATTCATCCAGTACCATTCCACCGCAGGCTGTCAACGCAGACACAAGTGACTCAACAGAAACACAAGATAATACAACACAGACTGATATCAGGAGCACAGGTTAATATAACACAGACAGATATATACAAGGCATGATCATAAAATTCGGGGAATTGGGCCACAAAATATTTATTAGATCAATATATACAGAACATGGTTAATATTCCTCAAAATACTGTCCGAGGGAATCTATACAGCGTTTCATTCTTTTTTCCCAGTTCCGGAAGCACCCAGAAAATTCATCAGTAGTAATGCCCCTCAAAACGCTCGGCGATTTTCCTTTATGGCATTAACGGCATCAAATCTATGTCCTTTTAGAACTGACTTCATTCTAGAAAAGAGAAAGAAGTCATTTGGTGTTAAATCAGGCTAGTACGGGGGATGAGGCATTGTCAACGTGATATTTTTAGTCAAAAAAGCATTCACGGAAAGATTATGTGTGCTGGGGCGTTATTATGATGAAGCATTTTTTGGAACAAATTTCGAAAACTTTCTTTCAAGACCAAGATCCTCGGTCAATATTTTTTGACACGTTCCATATGAAACCCCTGTTTCTTCTACTAGTTCTCTGAGTTCTCTGTCTTAGTGTTTTCCTTATTAAAGCACCAATATTTGGGTCAGTTCTTCATGATTTTCCAAAGGAGGTCTTCCCTGGCGTGTGTCATCTTGGGTTGACTCTCTACCAGATTTGAAACGGGCAAACCACTTAAACGTTTCTGATTGTGATCACAAGATTGCGAATTTCGACAAATTACAAAAAGGGCATAAAGCGGCGCAACTCTTTTTATTTGCTTGGTTAAAGAAGCTTTCAGGCAATCCCTTCTTCAGATCCATTTTTTTTTACTTATCCTTTTAGTCTAAATTAGACAAGATCTTGGAGGTCGTGCTCGTAAAGAAGCTCAAGAACTCTTCTTGGTTCACTGTACAGGGATCTTTTGTCCTTTCCAATGCAATTTAGTAAATGTTGGGGAGTGGCCTCTTCGGTTTTGCACCTAGTGCACATGGGGAAGCTTTTGGCTCCCTATTTATAGACTAGAGGGCGCAGGTGACCAGATTTCCATCTGGCCAACTGTGTCGATTCCCTTCTGTTTAGTTGGAGGGTCTGTTTTTTGGGGTTTTCTGCCTGGTACCAAGAATGATGGAAACTATCTCTATGGTTCCTTATTAGTTGTAGTTTCAGTTTATTGGTATGGTCCCTTGCTGAAAGATAGGTCTCGGAGTTCACCGCATCAGGATGTCCAGCTGCTCCTTCCTTAGCCAATCTGTCGGCCTCCTCATTTCCAGGGACTCCCACATGTGATGGAATCCATTGTAGACTTATTTTGATATTTTTATTCAGTTTGTTGATTTCTGCAGCAATGTTTTTGAGGAGTCTGTCTTGTGAATAGTAGCAGTTTTTAATAGCAAAGATGGCAGCTTTTGAATCTGTATAAATTATTATGTTTTTAGTCTCGTTTTTCTCTACAAGTTTTAGAGCTTGTAGTATGGCTGTTAGTTCGGATCTGAAAACTGACAAGTTCTTTGGGTTTTTGATTCTTCTTTTTATTTCCATACTATTTTTAAGGATGAGAACTCCACTGCCAGAGGAGCCATTCTCCACCAATGAGCCATCGGTGTATATTTGTATGATCTCTTTGTCTGCTTTTTCAATCCTCTCCATAGCGAGGCTCCTGAGTAGTCCAGGGTGGTCGGCCCTTTTGGAGCATTCTTGCTCTAGATCCAGGTTGTAGAAGATTTCTGGTCTTTCTTTATATAGTGCATATTGGTTCTGGGCATTTCTATTTCTCGTGCTGTTTGGTAGTAGTTCCCGGTAGGCTAGGTGCATTGGGCTAAGTCTTTTGAGTCTGGTTTTTGGTTTCCATTTTTGTATAAATTCTCCGGTTCTGTGTGATTTTGGTGCATTTACTCTCTTGTATATATAATCGGCTAAGCCGATTTTTCTCCGGTGTGCAAGAGGCAACAAGTTGGCCTCAATCTCTGCAATTTTGGTTGGACAGGTGTTTCTGAGTCCACATATGATTCTTGCAGCACTGCTCTGTAATTGATCGATTTTATTCAGGTTGGTCTTGCTCGCCGTCTGCCACACTGGTTGGGCATATTCTAAGATTGGTCTGATAAGGGCCAGATATGTTTGGCGCAGAGTATCCCTATCTGCGCCCCATTCATATCCAGATATTCTTTTCAGAATGTTAAGTCTCCTTTTTGCTCTTAACACTGTCTGGTTGATATGAGGTCCATAGGTCAGTGAGGGGTCTAAAGTGACTCCTAGGTATTTGGGTGTCCGAGAAAATTTTATTTGATTGTTGTCATATTTTATATTTGGGGTCCATTTTTTAAGGTGGTTGTTTATTGTAAATACTCCTACTTCGGATTTATTAGGGTTTATAATTAATTTCATTTTTTCCGCAAAGTGTTGGAGTTCTTTCAGCGCCTTGTTTACATTTTTGTTTGCTTCCTTGAGATCTCTCTTTGAGGACCAGATGATTATGTCGTCGGCATAGAGAGCAAAGTCGCAGTATTTTGTGATTCTAGAGTCCATGTCATTCAGATAGATTGAGAATAGTAGGGGGCTTAGTATGGATCCCTGAGGGAGTCCCTGGAAGAGCCTGCCAGTTTTTGATAGTTGTTCTTTGAAGTTAACCTGGAAGGTCCTTCCGGTCAGAAAGGATCCAATCCAACCCATCATCTTCCCCCTTATACCTAGTTTGTCCAGCTTCTTAATTAACCTTTCTTTCCACACTCTATCAAAAGCCTGGCTTAAGTCTATAAAAGCGGCTATGGTAGACTTGGTTGGTTTACTTTGGAAGTTGTCTTGAATTTTCTGTGTGAAGTAGAAAATCTGGTCTACTGTGTTATGATATTTTTTGAAAGCTGCCTGCTGTTTCGTAAGTAACTTGAACAGATCCCTAAATAGTTTTAATTAGTTGAAAAGGGCATGCCCGAAAGCTTCTTTAACCGAGCAAATAAAAAAGAGTTAAATAGTCTTGTGTCTTGTTTGTAAAACTGTTGCAATTAAATCTAAGATGAACTTTAAAAATGATTGAGAGCAATATTAAGGTAAAAAGGTCTGTGGCTCCCATCCTTCTTTGATATTTTCAATGAAAATTCGATCTCAGTGGCTTTCTCTGGAACATAAATGGCGGCATATTTAATGGTGGAGAGAACTATGTGCAGATGGTAGTTCAAATATTAGACAAGGGAGAGATAGGTTCTAGGAAAGGCATTAAATAGATTTGAAAGCTAGGCAGACTTTCAATGAATGAGACTCAATGCCAAAAAGTCAAAAATCATGGCTTTCAATAGCAGGGAACTCAATGAATGCATGAATGCAGACGATAGATGACAGATTGGACAGAATTAAATAACATATCTGTTGAAATTGATTAAACGTACCGTCTGATAGAAGCCTTCAACATGGCCAATGTGGTAGGCCTGCATCGATAAACACGCGACTTAATGTACCCCCATAGCCAAAAATCGCAAGGTGTCAGGTCTGGTGATCTCGGAGGCCACTGGTGTATAAAGTGGCGACTTATCACACGATCTTCACCGAACGTATTCTTCAGCAAATGTTTAGCACCACGGGAGATATGAAGAGGTCCTCCATCTTGCATGAATGTTATTTCGCTTAGTGCTTGTCTGTCCTGCAATGTGGTAATAGCCTTTTCTCTCAAAAGTTGAACATAATGTTAACTAGTTACAGAAACGGTTTTAAAAGTTATTCTATTGATTTCTTCAAATAAAAATTGCCCAATAATAAAAGAAGAAGCGAACCCACACCAAACTGTAACTCTAACTGAAATAGCATTTCTGTAAATATCCTAGGGTTTTCTGTTGTCCAAATGCGGCTGTTTCGAGTTTAGGCCGTTTAGAGAAAAGTGAGCTTCATCTGTCCACAGAACATTCGACAGCCAGTTTTCATCAATATCAATTTGTCGGAAAACCCCATGCAGCGAATTATTGACGCTTCTCAAAATCGCCGACTTTAGCTCATGAAATCTTTTAATTTTGTACGGGTATTTTTTAAGAAAAATTCTTAGTGCTCTCCAAACTGTTCCATACGAAATCCCCGTTTGTGGAGAAACTTGTCGAGCACTTACTTCTCCATACGTGGTTAACGTTTCAATAGCCTCAAATTTCTGCGAAACCGTAACAGCCACTGACTTGCATGTCGATGGTCTTCTCAAAATTTTGTATCATTCGCCTTAGAATACCTTTAAAGGTACGAAACGCTCGTAAGGCTTCAGTGGCAGATTCTGAATTGCAATAAAAGAATTTCACCAAGAGTGTTCTATCCTGTAGTGACGGCTTTCCAGAGTAAAAAAATATTATCAGAGGTTGATAAATATTTTTCAAAGAAATTAAAATAAATATAATAGATGCTGAGAGAGAGTTGAATTAGAAAAATTAAAATTCATTATCTCAAAATTTAAATCGCTGAGAGGATTCCAGCAAACCGCATCTAAAATATATATTAATATATTTTTGGCGCATGTTTTAATTTGCATTTACCTATTTTACATATCTCGGATTACATTTAACAATCGTCATCCAATTCTTCTACTTTTAGCGAAATGGTGTTTTATTAATTTATCATTTGATATTATTAGGGTTCTTTCCTGGCATTCAAAAAGGAAAAATACGTATCGATTAGTTATATATTTCAATTTATCAAACAATTTGGCCGCTGAATCTCTGATTCTGGTAGAGCGCCATCTATCGAATAAAATTAAAATTGCAACTAAAATTAATTTCGAAATTTTCATCATTTGCCCTAAACTATCCCATTGCATCCTGAACACATTGGTGTTTACCGAATTGCTCTAGCGCATATATTCGCGAAGTTATTAATTTTTAAATTTGTGCAAGACTTTTGAATCGCCCTGTATGTTGTTATATAATTTAAAATATATCTACAAAAGTATTGATTTTAATATACATTTCTTCACTGTAAATAAAAATATTTGGATCTGTTACTATTGAATTATTGTCGATTCTATAGTCTTGAAAAACAAGACAATCTAATAAAAGATGTATTGAGGTTTGTTCCTGTTGACCTTGCTTAGAAGTTTTAATGAAACTGATTCAAAGAAATATCAATTAGACATTATATTTATTGATTTACAAAAGAGAGAACAAAATATAAAAGGGAAACTAATATTAAACAAAGGAACATTTTCTTTCGGTTAGCGCCTATTTACCTGTGAGCGCACACACAATCTGTGGTAACAATTGAATAATATATATACAACACACGCTCCCCTGTGTGTAAGCCCTAATCATCAAGTCCAAGGCTATCTGCACATTTCCATAGTTTGTCTTTAGGGAGACTCTTCGTTAGTATATCCGCCTCCATGTCTTCACTTTTAGTGAAGTCCAGTTTGATTCCATTTTGTATTTCCTCTTTCACAAAATGATACTTTCTGTTTATGAGCTGTGTTCCTGAAGTAATTTTGTCAGATTGTATCCAGTTTATTGCAACCTGGCTGTCACTTTTCAAGGTAATTGGGAGAGTTACATTTTCACAAAGTTCTTCTAGTAATCCTCTTAACCATAATACTTCTGAAAAATGCCTTGACATATTGAAATAAGTTCTGCTTCACATGTTGACAAGGCTACTAAATTTTGCTTCTACTTCTCAAGATTATTAAAATGTTGCCAAGTTTGACTGTATAGCCTGAATAGGATTTTGCGTCTCGGGTTGTGCACCAGCTCGCATCAGTACTTATTGTGATATTGTTTTCTTTTGACTTATACGCCTATGGTAATTTAAACCAACAATCCCATATTGTATATAACTTATAACAATATTTTCATGTTGTATAATTGAAACACATCTATAAATAATTATACGCATGATTGACACGTGTCATTGCATCAACATATGTAATGTACTTTGTACAAACTGAGGATGAATAAATAAAACTATTAGATAATAAAAGGCATATATTGGATTAATAAAATATTTATTTTGCCAATATTTCGGCTGGCTGAACGCCAACCTTTATCGAGGCATTACATTTTTGTATACACAAACTCAGCGCCGCATAGTGTTATAATATCACAGTTGAAATCAATTAAAATACAGAGTAGGTGGGAGAAATTTGTGCATGAAAATATTATTATAAAAAATGCAATCAAAGATGTAAAAAATCTTAAAATATTAAAGGAAAAAATGAGTTCTATCTTATATTAAAAAGGTTTTTGTAATAAGTACATAAAAATAATTCATTAATAACTCATTAAAAGATTTATTTTCATTATTAATAATTTATTTTATGTACTTATTACAAAAATGTTTTTAATATAAGATAGAACTCATTTTTTTCCTTTATTATTTTAAGATTTTTTACATCTTTGATTGCATTTTTTTATAAAATTTTTTCATGCACAAATTTCTCCCACCTACTCTGTATTTTAATTGATTCCAACTGTGATATTATAACACTATGCGGCGCTGAGTTTGTGTATACAAAATTGTAATGCCTCGATAAAGGTTGGCGTTCAGCCAGCCGAAATATTGGCAAAATAAATATTTTATTAAATCCAATATATGCCTTTTATTATCTAATGAATTAAGTATGGATTGCTCTATTTTCAAAACAAAAATAAAACTATGTAATAGATTAAGAGCTGAGCTAAGCAAGTGATCGAGATAGAAATCCAACAACCCTAAAAAGGAATTTGGCAGGTCGTTCCATTAAGGTCATTGGGTGTAGAATATCGCAGACGCCCCACGCCCTTTGCAACCGGCTCAAAGTCCATTCTCCCGCATACCTCCCCCCTCGGCAAAGATATATAAGACCTCTTCCCTAGCCAAAAATAGTCACTTCACCATCAGCGTGAGCCCTCGTCGGTTGTATCCAGGTCCACCTCATCGACCATGTAGAATAGTAAGAACTCTTCTATCTCCATCTTTCTCTTAGAGCTCGACTTCTATCTGTTCACAGAACTTTCCTACTACTACTGTGCTTCCTTTTTTTGTGTGTGGACATTCCCAAACTTTCCACTCTGCCTCGACCACTCTGTGAGAACTGTTAAAGGTCCTCCAAGGTGCAGAGAGGTACTGGAAAACTCTCCACGCCCTGACTGTCCCTCTCGGTTACTACAGGTTTGACCCTCGGTTATCACAGATATAGCGAGAGTCGACAAAATACCTCATCTCAGATAAGTCGACAGGATACCTCATCACATTTTTCTTGTTCCCTTCTCTCTTATCTTCACTAAATTTTACTGATCTGACTTCATGGATTCTCTTTGCCATTATATCATATATTCTGTAGGCGTTTATTTTAATGGAATAACCAATAAATATTCCCTTTCTACCCTTTGGTGAAAACTTGTTTCTTTTTGGTTTGCTCTCAAGCCAATGTATCAAACATCCAAATATTCTAATGTGTTTGACAAATGTATTCCTCCCATTCCATCTCTGCATAGGTGTATGGTGCTTGATAGACCTGTGGGGGGTACAATTCTTAATATATACAGATGTAGCAATTGACTCTGCCCAAACTCCATGGGTAATTTTGAGTCAATCAGTAAGGTTCTTGCTGTATCTATAAGAGTCCTATTCACTCTCTCTTCGACTCCATTACTTTGTGGTGAGTATGTTGTGGTAAGTCGGTGATGGATCCCATTTCTCTTGAAATGACCTTCAAATCTAGAGTTACAAAATTCAGTTCCATTGTCGGCTCTTACATCTTTCATTCTAAGACTTAATTCGTTTTCGGCTTTTGATTCAAATTCTTCAAATCTTTCAAAGGTCTCATCTTTTGATCTCCTTGTTTCTGTTTATCTCGAAACCAGTAATCATTAGCTACATGTCCCTTTTTATTACAAATAAAACATATTTTTGGCTGAGATTGTTTAACTTTTCTATCTTTAATTCTGTATGCTTGTTCATGCCCATTCTCAACCAATTGATTTAATCTCATATTTCTTCTTGACTCTTCTTCTCTTAGAGTTTGTTGAATCTCTTTAATTGTTGCCTATCTCTCAACATTCTATCTTCAATATATGCCTCATCAACTAAATCATTCATTTCATTATAATTATTTTTCCACCCCTATTGAAAATAACTGAATTTCCTTTGTTGACTAATCCGTATACTGACAAGAAATTATTCCTTAAATTTGTTACATGTAAGATATCTTTGATGCAAATATTTTCTTGGCCTTCACTTGTGCATGTAGTAAGTCTCATAAGGCGATATGAGCCTGTGGCTGTGGTTGTAGTTTTGCCCTTCTCAGCTAGGTTGATTTGACTTTTGAACTCTGTCACATTTTCCATCAAAGTTAGGTTTGGGGTTAAATGTGCGGTGCATCCTGGATCTATACACCATATTTCCCTATCATTTCTCCCATCTGGTGAATCTTTAAATTCTTTTACATATGTTTCAAATGCTTGCTCATTAATTCCACTTTTCATAGTATCCACTAGGTTATTTGAATGTTCCCTAATGTATTTGTGATTTCTATAATCAGGAGTCCATTTCTTTTGATATCCTTGTTTCTGTTTATCTCGAAACCAGTAACCATTAACTACATGTCCCTTTTTATTACAAACAAAACATCTTTTTGGCTGAAATTGTTTACCTTTTCTATCTTTAATTCTGTATGCTTGCTCATGCCCATTCTCAACCGATTGATTTAATCTCATATTTCTTCTTGACTCGTCTTCTCTTAGAATTTGTTGAATCTCTTCAAGTGTTGCCTCTCTCTTAGATCGTAAGACAATAGCAATATTTTCATACCTTGGATGTATGCCTCTGACAATATGAAATGAAAATTCTCTTGGGGGAAATTGATGCCCTAATGATGGACTTCTAGCAGCAATATTTTTTGCCCTCGTTATATATTCATCTACAGTTTCATTTCACAGGTCTACAAAAAAAAACTTTTTTTTTTGCCGGAGAAAACCTGATGTTTATTCTAATGTAACTTTTCATGCTGAATTCAAAAATGAAATCAAGGTTTTCCATCACCCATAGTTCTTGCAGGATAACCATTTTTCTATAAATTGGTATATACAGTAAAAATGCAGAAAATTTTATGTAAGCATTTTTAAGTAAACATCATTACATTAGCTAGCGCTTTACTTTTGACAAGAAGAGTTGATATGTGAAGCCAAAAGCTTTATTTTATTTGTTAATAATTGAATTTCTCTCTTGAAGAATCATAAATATTAATTTAAATAACAATTTATTTCATTTTTAATTAAATTTGTTTATTTTATAATGCAATCTGTTTTGCTTCCAACTCAAAAATAGCGACAAGCTCTGGAATGCCATTTGCTGAATAACAGTTATAATATATATATTTAAATTGAACCTAACGATTTGTTTAATACATTTGCATCAGAAGTAACAGGTAAATTTGAAGTGATCAGTTCATTCTTCTCTATCGATTTGCTTTTATAAATCGTGTGCACTAGACTGTGTCAATATGCCGAGGCGTTGCATTAATATTACTGATATTTTCTGTTACATTTGTGGGGAATTAACTTTCAAAGTTCAAAGGTGAAACTTTACACCGATCATCAAAAAGTGCTATCAACTTTATTTTGGCTGTAAAGTCGGTGACCAAGATAAGACTTGGGCACCTCAACATTGTTGTGAAATTTGTGCTCGACGTCTTACAGGGTGGATTAAAGGTGAACGTCATATGCCTTTTGCGGTTCCAATGATATGGAGGGAATCTAAAGACCATTCTTCAGACTGTTATTTTTGTTTGACAAAGACTACACGTATTACATCCAAATCAAGACATACAGTTGAATATCCAGATTTGCCTTCTGCTATGAGACCGGTTCCTCATAGTGATATTTTACCTGTGCCACACCTCCTGAAAATGTAATATTTAGTGACGATGATTCAGATAGACGAGAGAAACAGACGAATGAAACAAATTTTGAAGCAGGTGCTTCATCTGAACCTTATTTGTTAACCCAAGGAGATTTGAACGACCTCCAGAGTGAACTTTTAGGCTCTAGGTTAAAAGGCTAGAATCTACTGCATAAAGGCACAAAAGTATGCTTTTTTTGCAAGCTTCAAGACGAATTTCAAGACTTATTTTCAAAAGAGAATGATTTAGTATATTGCAATGATATTGGTAGTCTAATGGAAGCGCTTGGTCATGACCATGATACAAAAGAGTGGCGTTTATTCGTTGATTCTTCAAAAATTAGTTTGAAAGCTGTTCTCCTTAACAACGGAAATAAGTTCCCATCAGAGCCAATAGCACATGCATCCATCATGAAAGTGACTTACGAAAACATGAAACTGCTTTTGAAAAAGATTGAATATGAAAGATACGGTTGGAAAACATGCAGCGATTTAAAAGTCATTGCTCTCTTGCGTGGATTACAGCTTGGATATACAAAATTTTGTTGTTTTCTGTGTTGATGGGATAGCAGAGATAAGGAAAGGCATTACATAAAAAAAAAGCTGGCCAAACCGTGAAATATTTACTCCAGGACATAAAAATATCGCAAATCCTCCCCTGATCGATTCAGAAAATATTTACTTACCACCATTACATATTAAATTGGGATTAATGAAGAGCTTTGTCAAGGAAATGTCAGTGGATTTGCCTACCTAAAATAAAAATGTTCTAGCATAAGTGATGCGAAATCCAATTGCTGAGACTGTTTCTTAGAATTGAGGTAAATGATTTGGACATATTGCTGCATAGTGCAATTCCTCTGTAGTTAGATGGGTTATTTCTGTCCCCGTTTTTGAAAATAGGATGTATAATTGAATTCGTCCAAATCTCTGGATATTTCTCTGTCATCATTATTGGTATTGGTAATTTCTTTAAAGGTTCATTGGGAATATTATCCAGTCCTGCTGCTTTTCCATCTGCTATAAACTTTTAATTTCGCCTTTAATCTCATCAAGCGTTATTTCTTTATCTAATTCTATATCTTCCCACCTGATCATCAGGTTTGCTGATGATATACAGTAAAACCCTTCTATAGTGAACCTCAATGACACAGAGCTTTTGGTTCACTATAGCCACACATGGTATGGCATTTTTTATTTTTCAAATATTTTAGATCCTATAATTGAAGGACAGCCATACAGACAAGAAAAGGCTGCCCCTTAATAGTGGTCACTGTATTTTAATTCCCTCAATTGACCAAATTCCTTACATTAATACTGAATAATAAAATAAATCATTAGATGATAGGTTCTTCTTATCATTAACATACATGTACCTCTATGTCTAATTTAAAATTCAAGACAAATCCTAGGCAAAGTTTTATTAAATATATATTCAAAGATATAAAATGATTTTAAAACATCATTATCACATTATATAATACAATGTTTACCTCGAAAAATGGCCCTTATACTTGTTGCTTTAAAGCACTCTTCAAGCATTGTGCCTTTCAAATAAAGTAAGTGTTTTTCTTCCATTTCATGTTTTCACAGATAATTCTTAGTCTAGATTTCGTTTTTTTTTAACCTGTCATGAAAAACATTGCTGGCTTTAAGATTACCATAGTTCATGGCATAAAAATTATTTTTGTTTCATCACGGGCCCGTTTATTTGGACTTTTTTTTAGCCCTAACACGTACGATTGCGGCAAAAGTTGAGGTTATTTCCTCTTTGTAACAATTTTTAATAGCCTTCTATTTAATCTCTTATAACAGAAAAGTTATATTTTCTTATTTTGACATGTTATAATTTTTTGTCTATGTTGCTCACTTTGAAAAGTTTTGAAATGGCCTTTTTTACCTTTAGTAATAACGTTTTTGTTTTTAGAATGCCTTTATTTTCTTTATTTTGGAAGCCATTTGCATTTTTATGATTCAAATAAAAGGATTTAAAGATATTCTATTCAATAAAAAGTATAACGTGTAAAATTTTTACAACATACAGCGCCTAATTATAATGTAAATCAAATCAACGCCGCTAAATTTAGTCTTGAAATCCCGATCTGTGAGCTGAAACATGCTCAAAATTTTGTTCTTTAAATATTTTTTTAATTACTATTTTAAATTCGTTAAAAACATAGTAATTTAAATATATTTTATTATTTTGGGACCTAAAATAGATTTGCTATAGGCGTAGTTCATTATTTTAAAAATCACAAAGTTCGTTATAACGATGGTATTTTCAATGGAATGGAATTGGGAATCTTAGGTTCGTTATAAAGGAAGGTTCGCTATATTCAGGGTTCGTATTTGCGGGGTTTTACTGTATATTTATTAACAGAGATTAATAGAATATATATATATTTAGTTCCAAACATCTCCTTATTTTTTGAAACAAAAATATAGTGTATATGAGAAAATAGTTATATAACTAATGTGTGTATAAAAGAGATATAAGAGAATAAATAATGACAAGTTTCCAGAACATAGTCGCTGTATCTTGATGGTGTTCGGATTGGTCGACCAGATCTTGTCCTCCGTGTGTCTGAGTCGGTGGAACGGGGTGTTTCCATTGAAGTGAAGGGTTCACAGGTCGGATCTACTTTATTTTTATTTGGTTCAAAATCTTCATCATGTGGGTTTTGGTCGTTGCACTCTTCATTATGGTTTAAGCCTGATGGTAAAGTTATAATATTTCTTCTATTTCTTCTGTATTCATGACCTTCAACTTCAACTATATACGATCGAGGATCTTGGGCAGATATGCATTTACCCATTGTCTACTTATCCTTTTCTTTTAATTTGACACTTATACTTTGTCCTGGGTTAAATTTAGTTAAGTCCCTTGCCTGTTTATCATATAAATATTTCATTTCTGTTTTTCTTTTTCTATTTTTTTTATAAACATTAAGTTGAACTTCTGGTTTTAACAGGTTTTTATTGATAGGAATCAGGGTTTGTTTTCTGGAAATAAGAGCTTGGTTTGGAGTGAATCCAAGATCTTTTAATCGGGTGTTCCGCCTACCTAGAATGGCAAGCCACAAATCCTCTGTATTCAGCATGTTTAGCTTTTTTAACAAACATATTTGCAGATTTGACTGCTGACTCCGCTTTGCCATTGGATTGGCTATGATACAGTGAGATGATAATTTGTACTACTTTCCATGTTTTTAGAAATATATTGAAATTCACGGCTAATGAATTGCGGCTTGTTATCTGTTATTAGTGTTTCAGGTATTCCATGTCGGCTGATATTCTTTTACAGCATTCGATTATGGATTCTGAAGTAGTATGTTCTAGTACATATAGTTCCCAAAAGCTGGAATAATAATATACAGTGATAAGATATTGAGTCGTCTCTACTGAAAAAATATTAATTCCTATTTTATTCCATGGTAAAATGGGAGTTTCATGGCACATAAGGATTTCTTTTGATTGGTTTGGTTGATATGCTAGACAGGCCTCGCACTTCACAAAAGTTTTTTTTATAGATTGATTCATTACGGGGCAAAAAATTGCTTGTCGAGCTTTGGCCAGCGATGCTGCTACACCATGATGACTGGCGTGAACTCGGTTGAGTAGCTCTGATCGTAATGTTTTCGGTATTATTACTTTTAGTCCTTTGTAAATTATAATATATTTTTCAGTCAGTTCATCTCTAAATTTCCAATATTCCATGGCCTCCCTTGGAATATTATATTTGTTTAGAGGCCACTCTTTTCTGATTTTGTTGACAAACACTTGCAATTCACTGTGCAATAAATTGATAAAGAGGGAGCAATCTCTCGAAATATTTTAAGAAGTTTGGCTAAGTTTGGTTTTTACAATTCTGTTGTCTTATTTGTTCTGCCGTTGCTGTCGAGATATTAATAAAATTCAATAATTTTTATATAATTCAATTTATTGATAAATGCTTTTGTCATCATTAAGATTTACTTCAAAATTAAGCTCATTTCTATCACATGTCTTCATAATATATTTCATTGACAGACAATCTGATATATACATTTGCTTTCCAGGTTTATTCTTGACCTCTAAATTATATTGCTGCAATCTTAGAAGCATTCTTCTTAATCTTTTTAGAACTTGGCGAATATACATTTTAAATATATTCTCAAGAGGTTTATGATCTGTCTCTATATGAACCTTGGTACCTCCAGCAATGTATTGATAGAAATGTTTGCAGGCAAATATTATTGATAGACACTCTTTTTCAATTTGAGCGTATCGATTTTCAGTGTTTGTTAATGCTTTCGATGCATGTGCAAGAGGTTGTTCTTCTTGTAAGAGAACTGCTCCTAGACCTTTGTGACTGGCATCACTTTGTATTGTCACACGTAGACTTGGATCGATATATTTTAGCAGGGGAGCTTGAGTAGCCAGTTCCTTTGATGTGAAAGTTATTTGTAAATAATAGTTTTACATTATTTTTTTATGAAAAACTAACTTATGTATATATCACTATTTTTGTTTGACATAGTTAAGATCTTTTTCTTTTTTTTTTTTTTTTTGCGCGCTGGCACTCACTTCCGTGCTGCGCGGTTAGAGTTGTAACAGCAAATAAACTGGCTTAAATTCTCTGGAAACTCCTGCTCATTATCTTCGTTACAATATAAATGCCTGTTCTTGAGGCTCACTCCAACTCCATGACATGACTTTTGAGTTAAAACTCGCAGTGGTTGTACAACCTCAGAAAGTCTGGGTAGAAATTTCGTTAGGTAATTGATGAAACCTAGATATTGTTGTATTTCTTTTACATTTTGGGGTCTGGACATAACTTTTATCGCCTCCACTTTTCCAGGATCAGGTCTAAGACCCTCATCAGACAAAATGTGTCCCATGTACTTGACATGATTTGAAAACAATCAATTTTTGTCTTTATTAAATTTTAAATTTCTCTTTCGTGCTCGCATTAATAAATGCTGTAATTTGATGTTATGACCTCTGATAGCGTCTTCAGTGGTGTTCCCCTTACCAAAATTCTAAATGTCATCAGCTTTTACTTCTACCCCTTCAAGGCCTTCAATCACTTTATGCAGACATCTCTGAAATTCTTCTGAGGCAGATTAAATTCCAAATGGCATTCGAAGCCATTCATACCTGCCAAACGGCGTCCAAAATGTAGTCAACTCACTAATTTGACTATCAAGTTTTACTTGCCAAAAACGATCTTTAGCATCAATGACAATGAATATCTTAGCAATATTTAGGCTTGGCAGTATTTCGTTTATGGTCCGAATTTTATAATGAGGTATTTTAATCATTTTGTTTAGGTCTCTTGTCTCGAGAGGCGCTGCTTGTGAGTGAAAGTTGAAAATTTGCAAATAAAATTGCAAAGAATATTTATTTCAAATCAAATTCAAACCAGAAACCTTCCCAGTATTATAGTAAATAACTTCCTAAAGTTTCACGGTGATTGGATAATCTTTCCTTTTAAAAACATTTATCGTGTTAACAAACTATCATTCATCGTGTAAACAAACTACGTGTAAATTTATTAACCAATCAAATTCATTTATCGTCACGACCAGTGCTGCGCCAAGCGGTAAAAAGCTGGAACTAACGCTTTTCGGTTTTAGATTTAGAAAAAAATCACATCAACCTTTTTAGTTTTTTGAATAGCCTATATGTTAAACGAAATCTTCAGCTACCAACATGCGAAATTTCATAATGATTGATTCTGTAGATTTTGCGCAACGCGATAACAAACATCGATTTTGGATTTCATTTTTATAGATATAAAAGGAAAAGGATATTGCAAATTGTGCCTTATCATGTATTTGGCTTTATTACCTTGTGTTTGATATCCAAATTGTGCCTTATCATGGATTTGGTGTTAATAACTTTTGTTTATAATCCCACACACAATTGTGCCTTATCATGGATTTGATCTTATTACCTTGTGTTTATAATCTATAATCCAAATTGTGCCGTATCATGGATTTGGTCTTATTACCTTGTGTTTATAATCTATAATCCAAATTGTTGTGTATCATGGATTTGGTCTTATTACCTTGTGTTTATAATCTATAATCCAAATTGTGTCTTATCATATATTTGGTCTTATTACAATGTGTTTATTATATATAATACAAATTGTGCCTTATCATGGATTTGGCCTTATTACCTTGTGTTTATAATCTATAATCCAAATTGTGCCCTATCATGGATTTGGTCTTATTACCTTGTGTTTATGATCAATAATCCAAATTGTGTCTTATCATGGATTTGGTCTTATTATAATGTGTTTGTCTATATATATATAAAAGTCAATGTCTCTCTGTCTGTTTCGCGATAAACTCAAAAACTACTGAACCAATTGGTACCAAATTTTGCATGTCGCTTTTTGTAAACCTGAGGAAAAATTTGGGCTACATTTTGATTAGTATTTTTGGCTATTTCTTTTTTTCATTTGAAGAACTTTTTTTACGCGAGTAATCCGGAATGGAATAAATACCCAAATATGGCCATTTTTATAAGCATCGGTGGTTCAGTGGTAGAATGCTCGCCTGCCACGCAGGCGGCCCGGGTTCGATTTCCCGGCCGAGGCATTTCTTTTTTTACAATTTTTAAAAATCATCCTTTCCTTCCTTCCTTATATTTATTTATTTATTTATTTATTTTTATATATATATTATATCTATAAAAATGAAATGGGAAATCGATGTTTGTTATCGCTTCACGCAAAATCTACTGACTCAATCATTATGGAATTTCGCATGTAGGTAGCTGAAGATTTCGTTTAACATATAGGCTATTCAAAAAACTAAAAAAGTTAATGAGCTTTTTTTTTAAAATAAAACACCAAAAAGCGTTAGCTCCAGTCTTTTGCCGCTTGGGCGCAGCACTGGTCGCGACGATAAATGAATTTGATTGGTTAATAATTAACACGTGGTTTGTTTACACGATGAATGTTAGTATGTTCACACGATGAATGTTTTTAAAAGGTAAGATTATCCAATCGCCGTGATACTTTAGAAAGTTATTTACTATACTACTGGGAAGATTTCTGGTTTGTTTTTGATTTGAAATAAATATTCTTTGCAATTTTATTTGCAAATTTTCTACTTTCACTCGCAAGCAGCGCCTCTAGCGGCGTCTGATGAAATTATATTTATAAATTGTAACAATGCTTAAAATGTTTTCCAAGTATAATAAATTTAATTTGAGAATTTAGTAATATAATATTCCAATGACGTAAAAAATACTTGGCATTTCAATATTAATATATATTTAAAGAAAAAATTTTAACGTTTTTGTGTTAAATGTTAAAATGTAATGTTGAAATATATTTTTACATTGTTAATTTAATTTACTGTTGTTTTATAAAAATGATGATGCAACTTTAAATGTTGTTTAGAAAATATCTTTATTTACGGAGCTGCTAACCATAATAAATGATTTTTGAGCCCCTAATTGTCGTTGTGAGAGAAAATATCTTTATTTACGGGCTACTAACCAAAAGTTATGATTTTTGAGCCCAAAATCGATGTCAGGTGGCAAGGGACCCTAGGATGTGGAAGCAGGAGATGTCTCGCAGGGGTGGTAGAAACGTTGGGCAAGCAGGGGAATAGCGCCAGGGTGCAGTGAGGCGGGTGCGTTGAATAGGCCAGGAATCCAGGAGAAGTGGCAGATGATAATGGAGGCAGAAGGTCCTTGAAGCCTAGAACTTGAGGGCCCTAGACTTCAGGATGGGGCAGCTTGAGGCTCTCGCCTCGTGCTTGTCAGGAAGGCCCTGGGAGCAGCAGTTGGCACATTTGGAGGTGCGCTGGTCAGCAATGGATGGGCAGGTTCGGCCTTCATGGCCATCTTCACCGCAGTGGAAGCACTTAGGAGCTCTGGTGCATTGGGCAGAGTTGTGGCCGAAGCCACAACAGCGGAAGCAGACGCGGGCGCGGATGGACTCCTCGAAGTTGAGGATTACTCCATCCACCACGATCCTCCCGCGAACGCCCAGGGCTCTAAAGGTCTTGAGGTCCACCTCGATGAAGGCGGTGCAGGTCCCGTTTCTGGGTGCAGAACGGTGCGCCACGCGCACCACCTTGTCCCCAGGAAGTTTTCTAACAGCAGCGGTTTCCAGGAAGGTCTCCTCAATTGTGGAGTTGGATGTCTCCTCATCCACTTTGAAGAGGCAGATCCGTGGCAGGATCTCCTTCTGCTGGCGGACCTTCATTCCATTCAACTTGCTGGCCAGGGAGGCCCAAACGCCTTGGGGGAGAGTGTGAGCAGCGCGGACTGTTTTCAGCATCTCCCTTGGGTCAGCCTGTGGGTCATCTGAGATGACCACTGTGTGGGCCGCCGATTTTTCTCCATGAAGGATCACTTGGGCGGCCGCAGGCTTGGAGACGTGGGAAGGCACAGGTTTTGAAGGACCATTCAGGTTTGTCCTCTTTGCAGGCGGGTTGGGAGCTTCAGACTGCTTCCTTTTGGTTGGAGCAGGAGCAGGCAGGGAGGAGGCAGGCTTCTTGGCAGGGAGAGCAGCAGGAGCAGGAGTGGCGGGCTTGATTGGGTCAGTCTGGGAGCTGGTTTCATTGCAGGAAGGAGCAGGGCAGGTTTGAGTGCCGCGGCAAGCAGTCTTGGGCTTGTTGGCCTCCTCAATTTCGTCCAACTCTGCGAAGGACTCGAGGGTGTCAGTGAGGTTCTCTACATTGGTAGCGAGGGCCTTGATCATTTCAGTCCGCGAGGCGATGTAGCGTATCAGGTCCTCATGCAGGGATTTCAGGGCAGGATGGCCAATGGAGCTCAGGATGCTGCAGTTGCGTGAGATCACCATCTCATCTTCCCTCTCCAGGTCGGCGACGTTCACGATGCGGGTTGTAGGCTTGTAGGCCTTCTTTTTCTTCTTGGCAGGATTCATGTCAAGAGCGATTACCCGACTAACGGTAAGGCCCAATAGGCCAACGGGGAAGAACAAATAATTGTCGTTTTTTTTTTTATTTATTTCATCTCAATTTGCAGGTGTTACATTCGAGCACAGCTCGCGAGTCACCTTGTCCAGATTATTTACACATTGCGAGTTGTAATGCTGGAGTGGCCCCCGGAACCTTACAGGAGGGCAGGATTGTCGTTGTTTATTATCGTTTGTTTATATAAAAAAAACATTGTATGTGATGATGATAAAAAATGAATTTTTAAATTAATATATATAATTCATTGAGAAAAAAAGAAATAATTAATTATCAAATTCACAAAAGTTACAATATCTTATTTAAAATATAATAAATATTTTCAAAAAATTATGTGTTTCAAAAATATATTTAAACGCATATAACAGTATTTATATTTATATACGTTTATAAATCAATATACAGGTGGATTGGATGTTTTCTAGAATCGTTTTAACAAATGTTCGTTAGGCAAACTTTTAATCGGATAAAAACTGTGCGAAGCCGGGTACATTCGCTAAATACAGTTATTTACAAATTTTCGTTTGTGGCAAGATACTATTCCTTCAACTTCAAATTACCGAGTGGACCAATTAATACTGATTTTTTTCAACTTATCGAGTATTTTTCAAGGGACCGGGAAAAAATTATCGAGAGTGTAGACAAGTATAGATTCAGTAGGGATTGGATGTTTGCTAGAATCGTTTTAACAAATGTTTGTTAAGCAAACTTTTACTCGGGTAAAAATCGGGCGAAGCCGGGAACATGTTTGTCGGCTATGCAAGCCCTCAATATGTAACTAATCTCGCTGAAATTTGAACAAGACAGAGAGTTAAATCTGGAGGAGTTTTTTTTGTCGCACTTTAACCAAGAAAAATTATATTTAACCAAGTACTGAGCAACAATATTTTTTTAGTCAGAAATGATGACAATATTGCTGTATCATGCTTGATTGCATTAAAAAAATCTTTTGGAGAATATTCACTGAAGCAGACCACGGGCGAAGCCAGATAATGATTAATAGTAGGCAGGAACAAAATTCTACCAGCGAAACATTCACTCGAGCAGAAGACACACGAAGCCAGGTCATCTCTATATATAAAATATCGTTTCTCGGCCTTTTGGCTAAGATCATGTAGTATATCTCTAGATATTTTTATGTATGTATATCTTTTTATAAATCTATTCAGTAGAGAGTGGATATGTTTGCTCGAAAAATAAATTTCATATATTTTATAAATATATGACGTAACGAATATAAATATATATTATTATATCAACTATATTAATTAAATCAAATACCTAAACACTAATATAATACAATTTTTGCCATCACACACACTTTTTTTCTGTATTTTATGTGTTACTTCTGTATTGCTATTCTATGGCACTTCTAATATTTATTATTGATGTACTTTCAGTATGAAGGAAATTGCAATCGGGGGAATTCTCGGGCGAAGCCGGGTCATACGTCTAGTAATCTATAATACAAATTGTGCCTTATCATGAATTTGGGCTTATTACTTTGTATTCTTAATCCAAATTGTGCTTTATTATGGATTTGGCCTTATTACCTTGTGTTTATAATCTATAATCCGATTTGTGCCATATCATGGATTTGGTCTTATTACCTTGTGTTTATAATCTATAATCTAAATTGTGCCTTATCATGGATTTGGTCTTATTATCTTGTGTTTAAAATCTATAATCCAAATTGTGTCTTATCGTGGATTTGGTCTTATTACCTTGTATTTATAATCTATAGCGAATGTTCCTGGCTTCGCCCGGTTTTTACCCTAGTAAAAGTTTGCCTAACGAACATTTGTTAAAACGATTCTAGAAAACATCCAATCCAGCTATATATAGATTTAGAAACGTGTATAAATAGTGTTATATGCCTTCAAATATATTTTTGGAACACATAATTTCTTTGAAAACAATTATTAAATTTTAAATAAGATATTTTCTTTAAATATATGTTAATATTGAAATGCAAAGTTTTTTTTACAACGTCATTGGAATATTATATTACTAAATCCTCAATTTAAATATTAAATTTATTATAATTGGAACACATTTTAGCATTTTTACAATTTATAAATGTAATTTCACCAGATACCGCGAGAGACGCTGCTTGCGAGTGAAAGTAGATAATTTGCAAATAAAATTACAACGAATATTTATTTCAAATCAAATTCAAACCAGAAACCTTTCCAGTAGTATAGTAAATAACTTCCTAATGTTTTACGGCGATTGGATAATCTTACCTTTTAAAAACATCGTGTAAACAAACTAACATTCATCGTGTAAACAAACTAACATTCATCGTGTAAACAAACTACGTGTAAAATTATTAACCAATCAAATTCATTTATCGTCGCGACCAGTGCGGCGCCAAGTGGTAAAAGGCTGGCACTAACGCTTTTTGGTTTTACATTTTTTTTATAAAAGAACATTTACCTTTTTAGTTTTTTTGAATAGCCTATATGTTAATCGAAATCTTTAGCTACCTACATGCGAAATTTCATAATAATTGATTTTTTAGATTTTGCGCAACGCGATAACAAACATCGATTTTGGATATAATTTTTATAGATTAAAGGAAAAGGATTTAGTCACAGACATTAATAGCGTTCAGATCGTTAACATAGGCGAGAAGGGTAAAAAAGAGGGTAATGATGATAAGGGAGGCACTAGTGGCGGTCATAGAACTCAGTTCCCAACAGATCTTCATTAAAATGTATAATGCATTTTTAAAATACGCATTTTATAGTTAAAATTTACAAAAAGGTTCATATAGTTTTTGTTAATTATTTTTATATTTATTTTCAAAAATTTTAATAAATAACTTACATATATTTTTATGTTGTTAAATATAAAGCAAATATATTTTTATATATTTATCTCTTAATGAATTACTGATGAATTATATTTTATATACTTAATACAAATATTTTAAATATAGGATAGACCTTATTATTTTTTCTCATTTAATATTCACACATCCCTTATAAAATTCAGCTTATTCTGATAGTAATTTTTATAATAATATTTTCATACACAAATGTCCCCCCTCCCCCACCTCCTTTGTATTTAAAAATATAATGACACTCTGCGGCGCTGTATTTTTTCAAACAAAATGTAATGCCTTGATAAAGGTTGGCGTTCAGCCAACCGAAATAATGGCTAATAAATCTTTTATTTAATCCAATAAATGTATTTTTATTATCTAAAGATTTAAATATGAATTGGTCTATGTTAAGAAAAAAATTATATATATATATATATATATACTAGACGAATGACCCGGGCAAGACTGAAGCTGCTCACTCACCTCTTCCCCCCCTGGGACTAATTTATCCTACTGAAATAGTTCAAAAACACCTGCATTTGTTGATCTAGAGACAGTTAGCACTGAGGTAGGCTCCACTCTGGTGGTTCCCAGGGTGGTCCGTGGACCTTCTCTTTCCTTTCCGATCTACTCTTCACATGTTATGCTCCTGGATCCTATCTCCTGTGTGCATTTTTACCACTTGTCACACAACTACCTCGACTGCTCCACAAATCACTATATATATATATCCTTCCTTCCTTATATCTATAAAAATGAAATGCGAAATCGATGTTTGTTATCGCATCACGCAAAATCTACTGACTCAATCATTATGGAATTTCGCATGTAGGTAGCTGAAGATTTCGTTTAACATATAGGCTATTCAAAAAACTACAAAGGTTAATGTACTTTTTTTTTTATTATTTAACTGAAATGGATTAGTTCCCGCCTTTTGCCGCTTGGCGCCGCACTGGTCGTGACGAACTTGATTGGTTAATAGCTTTACACTTATTTTGTTATTTTACACGCTGCATTTTTCGAAAGGTAAGATTATATATATTTATATTATTTAAACTCTTTGGAAATATTATTGTTTAGAAATATTTTTCTAATTTAATTGCTACTACGTTTTTTTAGATAAGGTATTCTGTTTGATTCTCATAAGGAATATTCATTTTATATTATATATTCATATAATCATTTACGATTTAGATTATTGTTTAGAAATATTTTCTAATTTCTGATTATGTTTTTTTTTTCTGTATAGCTTGCTACATATATTTTACTATATATGTTTGTTCCATGCAATAGTTTTATACTTATTAGCATTTATATTGTAAGCAGCTTCTATGCATTTTTAATAACTGCTTTTTTTAGGGGTAGGCTCAATTTATTGGGCAGTTTTTTTCAACCAAATTAGACTTTTTTTTTAGGCCTTCTTCCATTGTCTTTTTTTTTTTTTTTTTGTTTTGCTGTCATTTGTTTAGGTAGTATTTATTTTTCCATCGCAGTAAGGACAGTAGAAATAGTTTTATTTTAAAAAGAATATTACGCCTCTAAAATAGTTTTATAATTTATATTTATCTGCTTCATAATATGTAGATGCTCATATATATCTATATAGGCTCAATTTATTGGGCAGTTTTTCAACCAAATTAGACTTTTTTTTTAGGCCTTCATCCATTGTCTTTTTTTTTTTTTTGCTGTCGATTGTTTAGGTAGTATTTATATTTATCTGCTTCATAATATGTAGCTGCTCATATATATCTGTTCTACTCATATTTATTGTGCATACTTTTTCAGCAAATTATACTTTTTTTTTTACGTCTTCTTCCATTTGATTTTTTTAATCAGTTGTTTTACGTTTTCACTGAGTTTTATGCATTTTCCCTCTCCTTTCAGATTATTTCTATGCATTTTTTTATTTTGGTCTTAGTCATGAGTCGAGCTTATTTTAATACACTATTTTTGAATTTTTTCTTCATTCTCAGCCCTTGATGTTTTACATTTTTCAGTTATCCTTATTTTTATTTTTACTAATGCTTTGTGTTTGTAGGTATGCCAAGCCATAGGAGAAGCAATCTTTCTCAGCGTTCCAATAGCTCTAGGGTTCAGCATGCTTACAGACTGCGCGAAACCAGAGGACAGAATATTCGAAGATTGCGTGCACAGTCCGCGCGTCAAGCCGCTGTGCGGTCGTTAGAGACACCTGATCCCATCCATTCTCGCTTACAGGCGCATTCAGAAATATATTCTTCTACTCGGAGGAATACTAGACCAAATAATTTTTTCAGCAGCGTTTGGTCTTCTATGGAAAATGCAGGTTTTAATTATTATGTTGCTGTTGAATACTTTAAGCACCCTTTAATTTCCCTTGGGATGATGGACACTACATGCAGGTTTTGTTAGGGCCTTAAGATGGAAAGATGAGTCTTCTGGAATGTGCTGTTCAAACGGGAAAGTCTGTTTGCCATTAATTGACTTACCTCCCGAGCCACTTCGCAGCCTATTATCTGGAGAGAATTCTGATTCAGTCCATTTTTTGCGTAATATTCGCAAATATAATTCCTGCTTCAAATGACATCATTTGGAGCTGAAAACCAAACCCACTCTGTTACTTTTCCAACCACATTTTCTATCCAAGGCCAGGTCTACCAAAGAATAGGTTCACTTATGCCATCTGAGAACCAGCCAAGTAGATTTCTTCAGATCTATTTTGTGGGCAATGATGATGATGATAGTCAGACTGATCGAAGATGCCAGCAAATACAGGGAGTACGTCGTAATATTGTACAGGGTTTGCAGCGCATGTTACACCAACACAATCTACTGGTTCAACAGTTTAAAACTGCACTTGAAAATCTCCCCAGTGATGCATACAGAGTTGTTGTAAATGCTGATCGGACACCTCCTGGTCAACATCCTAGACGGTATAATGCTCCTACAGCTAATGAGGTTGCGGTTGTCTTAGCTGGTAATCAGTTTGGCTCACGTGACATTGTTTTACATCAGCGAGATAATTTGCTGCAACATGTTAGCGACACACATCGCTTTTATGATGCCCTTCAATATCCTTTAATTTTCTGGAAAGGCCAAGAAGGATATTCTTTTCATATTCCTCAGATCGACCCAAACACTAGACAGCCTTTGTCAAGTAAAGTGTCTTCTATGGATTTTTATGGCTATTTTATTATGGTTCGCTGAAATAGTCCAAATGTCATTGTTCAATTTGGCCAGCTCTTTCATCAATTCCTGGTCGATATGTATGCTAAGGTAGAAAGTGAACGTTTGCGCTATATTACGCTGCACCAGAGAAACTTGCGTGCAGAGAGTTATATTCATTTGCGCGATGCCCTGTAAACTGATGCAAATATTAACCCTAATAGCTTGGGTCAAAGTACATTTTACCATCAAGTTTTGTCAATAGTCCCAGGTATTTGGCAGAATATACGCAGGATGCTTTTTGTTATGTTCGGAAATTTGGGCGTCCAGATCTTTTTATTACTTTTACAAGTAACCCCTCTTGGGAAGAGCTATCTGCAGCGTTGCTACCAGGACAAAAACAGCTGGATAGACATGATATCACAGCTCGGGTTTTTCGGCAAAAATTAGTTAAATTTATTGGGGCTCTAACAAAAGGCCAATTGTATGGAGCAACAGTTGCGTGGATGTATTCTGTTGAATGGCAGAAAAGGGGACTTTCTCATGCTCACATATTAGTTTGGCTAGCAAATAAGCTCCGTCCCACTCAGATAGACTGTTATATGTGCTGAGTTTCCAGATCCTATTCAAGACCCGCTATTGTATAACATTGTGGTTAAGAATATGATACATGGGCCTTGCGGTGAGTACAACCCTGTGTCCCCCTGTATGAAGAATAGTAGCTGTTCTAAAAAATATCCAAAACAGTTTTTGCTGGAAACCCAGACTAATGTTCTCCAGGCTCGAATTTTAACTGGCTCTTTTCGAGGGGAAGAGGTCCTTATTCCTAGAATACCTATTATTCCAAATGATCTGCCTTTTAAGTTTAGACGCTTCCAATTCCCAGTTATGGTTGCCTTTGCTATGACAATTAATAAATCTCAGGGTCAAACATTGCAAGTAGTTGGTGTGCATCTTGAGTCTCCCTGTTTCTCGCATGGGCAACTCTATGTAGCATGCTCCCGTGTTTCCAGCCCTAAAAATTTATTTGTCTTTAGTTCTACTTTTAGCAAGACACGCAATATTGTTTATCAGGGGGCTTTGATCTAGATTTTGACAATTTTGAAAGAGATTTCTTCGAATAATGATTTTGGTAAGCTTGACTTTTGTAAATACATAATTTGTGAATAATTTGTTATCATTATTGCTCTACTGTAGTTTCATCAATAAAGCTTTTTTTACTTTATTTTATTTTAATTTTTTCACATTTAATTCATTTACATAACTCTATTCTTGAATTTTTTTTTCATGGTATCAGCATTTCTGGTTCAATTAAGGTTTTTGTTAGCCTGCAACACACTTTATCATAGCTCATTGCATTTATCAGGATAACTTTGCTGTTTTGATTTTTACACCATTAGTATTCTCATGCCTCTATAATATTATATTTGTTTGCAGAATTTTATAGACAATTTGGTTTGGGTTATGTACATTAAGAATTTGTTAAAATATAAAGGTCAAAGTTTTACAACAAAAAAAAAAAATTGGAACACCATTTCTCTCCCATTTAATTTAATGATGCTTCATTTATGATTTTTAGAATTGCATTATTTTTATGCATATTATTTTTAAAAAATTGTGTTAGCAAGACATGGAATATTGTTAAGTTAATGTAATATTAACAGAAACTCTACCAACCCGTGAAGCGTTAGCTCCAGTCTTTTACCGCTGGGGGCAGCACTGTTAGAGCTAATAAATGCTTTCGGTTGGTGCTTACTTTTACATGCTGTTTGTTTTTAGACTAAATTGATACACATCAAGTTAGCATTTTTTCATGCTTCAAAAGTTAAGATTATATTTTTAACGTTTCATAATACTTTTCAAATTAAAGCCGGAAATAATATTGCTTTTTCCCATCCTGCAGGTCTACATTACACTGCAACATGCTATCATAACTCTGGCTTTTGGCATTGATTTTTATATAATGTGAAAGTACTGTTTGCTACCTTAAGCTCTGGAGAGATTATAATGCGTCTACAGATCCATCATGTGGAAATCACACCATAGTGAAAATGCATTTAGCTGGTAGCAATGTATCACATTTGTAGACATGTGGTGCGCTTACAGTAAAAGCAGTCGCTATCTACCCACCATGGTTATCATGGCCTGTACCACGCGTACTAGGGATATTTAAAAAAAAAAGGAAGCAAGACCGAATACAAATAATTACATTATGTGTGGTTTCAGTTACATTTTGGCTATCTTCAGACAAAGGTACTGAATACATTCAGTAATTTTGTCTTTATATGGCAACAATGCTGTTACTGAAACATCACACATATATTTATATTTTTTTATTTGGTCTTGCTTTTTTGGTATTTTTAAAATTGCCCTTGACTATTAGAAAATTATGCAAATTTCCTTTTTATTTTATATACCATTTTAAAAATTATATTCTTTTGTTAAAATATCCAATTTCCCACACTTTTCTAAAACTACAACAATAACTAATACAAAATTCTTCCAAGTCCAGGTATTTCAATATTGCAGAAATATATTACATTTATAAAAGTTGCTTAACTATTTAGATATGTAAATGCCGGATTAGGTGCCCTTTAAAATGTTTGCTCTGGCTGTTTCTTCTTGGACAGCCGAGAGTGAAGTGGACAAAGTGAAATTTTCAGGTTGTGCCGACCATTTTCCTTTATTCACACTAATCATTAGATTTTTTTTTTAATTTTTAAGAATAAAAACCCAGTTTGGTTACTTGCACTCACTGGAGGGGTTGGGATTTTTCAAGAATCAGGAGCCATTGGGGTAATTTTTTTTTTTTCAGAACAAAGTGTCTGAATCTGCATTCGATGATCCCGGGTCATGGTTTTTAAAAATTAACAGTTTAGACCACTCCTCCAAACAGCACTCTATTCATTAGATGTGTTTGTGAAATGGATCCTATATTTCAGATTTTTTTACAAGCATTTTCGATATTGCTGTTTGCAATTTATCTCCATTTTGCTGAAAGAAAATTCATTACATTGAGTTTACAAACAGTTGGGGCCTCTATTCATTCATGAGTAAACCTCGCTCGAACACTACCCAGGCGAAGCCGGGTCCAGTCGGGTAAAACCCGGGCGTTGCCCGGGCCATTCGGCTAGTATATATATATATATATATATTATATAATCTAAAAATATTATATAATCTAAAAATCTCAAATATTTCTATATTTTAAAAAATATATACTTTATTTTATTCATTGATAATTTTATTTTGGTTATCATCGTTTTTAGAAAGACTTTCAGTTTTAGTTGTATAATTTTGTTGTAAATATGCGTAGTTAACCAATCAATCCTTTTAAATCACTAATATAGGATTAAATTATAAATTCTATATAATGTGAAACTCTAACAAATGTGTAATCTTTCCTCAAGTAATTGAAAATAAAAGCTACTTGACGGTAAATAATTATCTTTTTTTATCACGACTGCACCTTTCGATCCTTTGTCTTATCAACCCTTTATCAACAACAACAAATTTATTCATAACAATAAGTCGACAGGATTACCTGAATTTTCAACCTAATTGCTCTATTAATTATTCAAATTTCATAAAACTATTTTTACAAAATGTCTCGCAAACAAAGGAATGTAGAACACGCCATGACGCCATATCCAAATACTATAGAAATACCGAAATTTAATGGTCAAAATTTAAACATAATATCTTGGCTCAAATTCTTTAACAAAAAATGTTTACAGAAGCATCTTGATGAAGATTTTAAACAAAATAATATATCAAATTATCTCGAGGGTGAAGCTTTCAATTATTATATAGAAGAGTTACAAGATATAGATAATTGGGGGGAAATTGAACAAAAATTAACATCATATTTCACAATTAAAGATTCAAATTTATTCAGTAGGTTTCTAAATTTAAAATATATTGATAAAGATGATCTGGAACAATATTTTAAGGAAAAATCTGCTTTAGACAAAAAACTAAACCTAGATAAAACACTTTTATTAGAGGCACTTACAGATGGAATGCCAGATCACCTAAAAAAATATCTAATAGCTGCAAGAGTACAAGAACCTTCAGAGAATGGTATAAAATCACAACCCAATTAAAATTATCAACAAATAAAGAAGAAGAACCCCAACAACCCTCTACCAGTACAAGCATTCCAGTAAAAAAATTTAACTCCAACTCCTCCCTAGCTCATCAATACCAGCCTTTTCCCAGGACAGCAGCAGCAACTCACCACCAGCAAGAACCCCACAAACCCATAAACCTACCCCCATACCCCTGCAAGATATGTGCATCTCACCAGCTACCCAACCAGATCCATTTCCATAGAGACTGCCCACTCAAGAACAATACTCATCCGAAGCGCATCAACCCAGGTAGAACATTATTACTTTTCTCTGTATTTATTAACCAAATATCCTTACCCTGTGTACTTGACACTGCATCATCTATTTCCATTATACCTTTAAAATACTTAAACCATATTTATTATAAAATTTTAGATAATTCCCCAAAAGAAAGAATAGGTCAGGTAGAAGGATTTAGTTACCCATTATACAAAATATTAGTTAGGCTTAGCTTAGGTAAAATTACAAAGTATCAAGAAATGTTTGTTTTTTTTTGTGATAGTCCAATAGAATATCTTATTTTAGGTTTACCAACATTTCATTTATTTAAGTTACAAATAGATTTCTCAAAAAACCTTCTTTTCCAAAATTATAAATTATTGTATTCTTTTAATCCAAAAACTGATAATCAGAAGTCATATGCCACTACCCTATGTATTCCAGACCCATACTATGTTAAAAATTCATCTCTTTTAAAGATTAACCCATTGTGTAATTTCAATTCTTTTGATATGCCAACTACAAATGTTAAACTTATAGATCCTACTTCAAATCCCACTATTGATTATAACTCATATCACAGTATGCGACAACCGGGCTCTATAACAAATTATAATTCATATTTAGACCTTAGTAAAGTAGATATTAATCCAAATTTCTCTAATCAAACAATTTCAGATATATTGCATAAATATAAGAATGTTTTCTCTAAACACAATTTTGATATAGGATACATAAAGACTAACCCAATTTGCATATCTCTTTTAGATAATATTCCCATAGCACAAAAGCCATATAGGACATCTTTTTACAATAATGCTGAAATACAAAAACAAATAACTGAATTATTAAAATATGATATTATTAGACCCTCATCTAGTCCCTATAGTTCTCCTGCATTATTAGTGAATAAAAAATCTGATACCCCAAATCACCCCACAAGACTCTGTATAGATTATAGAAAACTTAATCAAAAAACAGTTCCAGAACATAACCCAATTCCACTTATAGAACAAATTATAGATAGGTTATCACAGTCAAAAATATACACTATTCTAGATGTTAAAAATGCATACTGGCATATACCCATAGATGAAAAAGATAGACATAAAACCTCCTTTGTAACACAATTAGGATGTTATGAATGGAACAGACTTCCATATGGTCTAAAAAATGCACCTTCACAATTTGAAAGGATTATGAAGTCAGTTTTCACTAAGCATAATATACACTATGCCTTAAATTATTTTGATGATATTATTATACACTCTAAAACTTATGAAGAACACATTAAGCATTTAGATGACATATTAGGTATATTCGAACAAGAGGATATAAAGCTGAATCTCAATAAATGCAAATTTTTACAAAAAGAAATACAATTCTTAGGATACACTATTAACTCAGGAAAATATACACCAAATAACACAAATATTGAAGCAATTTTAAAATTGAATAGACCATATAATATTAAAACCTTACAGAGATTTTTAGGCACCATAAATATTTATAATAAATTTATTCCCCATTATGCGCAAATTAGGGCACCTTTGAATGAACTTTTGTTAAAAAATGCTCCTTGGCTATGGAGTGCGAAACATGAACAAGCCTTACAAACACTATCACAGCCTGTACTATATATTTATGACCCATCAAAACCATGTCATTTATTCACAGACGCGTCAAGTCTAGGAGTAGCAGGAGTTCTTAAACAACCGGATGAACAAGGCATTTTACACCCCATAGGTTACTTTTCAAGAAAACTTCACCCATATGAACAGAAATATACTGCCTCAGAAATTGAAACATTAGCTATCATTAATTCAGTACAAAGGTTTCATACATACCTACACAACATACATTTTACCTTGCACACAGATCACTTACCTTTAAAATGGATCAAAAATGTAAAAAATCCACATGGTAGGTTATTTAGATGGTCCTTAATCCTATCTCAATATAGCTTTGACATAAAACATATTAAAGGATTAAATAATATAGAAGCAGACATGCTGTCAAGAGCACCTGTCTCATTTTACCTAACATATAATGAGTTAAAAGAACACCAATCCACAGAACAAATTAGTAGTGCTAAAATTAAAATTCAAAATGGCCTTTATATGATTAACAAGAAGGGTTTTAAAAGAGCTTATGTACCACAAACACTAAGACACAAATTATTAAGCAAAGCACATACAAAGCATGGACATATTGGAACAACTCAAATGACTAAAATAATTTCTCCACACTATTATTGGCCACATATGACTAGGGATATTGCTAATTACACCAAACATTGTGAAACTTGCCAGTTTAACAAGTTTAGGGATAACAGAATTGTTTATGGACCACTACAACAGATGCCAATAGCTACACACCCAAATCACATTTTTTCTTTAGATACATTGGACGGGTTACATAATTATGGGACAACTAGACACAGTATCCATATGATAGTAGATCATCACAGTAGATTCCTTTGGGCTTTTCCAACAAAATCTGTATCAACTGATTCCTATATAACTTGTTTAAGAAATTTATTCCAAATTAATAAACCTGAAATATTAATAACTGACAGAAACGCAGCTTTTCTTAGCAGAAAATTTAAACACTTTTTAGAAAGAAATAATGTTAAGCATCTACTCACCAGTTCCCATCATCCAGAAACAAATGCAAAAGTAGAAAGACTAAATTCCACTATCATTAATAGGTTAAGATGTGAATATAATGCTAATTTAAAGATTCCTTGGACAAAATATATTCCTAAAATTACTGAAAGCTATAATGAAACAGTACATACCACAACAGGTTTTACTCCTAAATTCTTATATTATGGAATACAACCACAGTATATAGAACATGACACAGTAACTCATACACCAATTGAAAAAGCAAGAAAATTAGCCATTGAAAGAACCATAAAATCCCATGAACACAGCAAACAACTTTATGATATTAAACACCCAGAACCCATTTTTAAAGAAGGAGATCAGGTATTAGTAAAAACCTTTATTTATCCAAACACTGGTAAATTAACACAAAGATATATAGGCCCATTTACTATTTTAAAACAACTTTCTCCAGTCACATATGAAATTAATAAACCCAATTTACCCCAAAGAAAACAAACAGAAATTATACACTCAAATAAGCTTAAATTATTTTATCCAGAAACAGATTTTCTACTTCACTATAGCACTAACATAGAAAATGACTTTATAGTAAACCAAAATTCTAACACAAAGTTAATAGATATTGATGATAAACCATGTTTTTTACAGGAAGGCCATATTTTGGACATGGACAATGAAGAACAAATATCAGCACCAATTCTTAAGCCTTCACAAATAACTTAATGTCACTCCATATATCTATTAGCGTTTCATTACTCAACCATGTAAAAATAACATTTTCTACTGTTTTGATACTTTGAAGTGTAAATACCATAATGTCATAATTACTGAAATTTTAAATACCTTTTTTGCTTCATATACATTTTTGATTTATTTCACTCATTAATATTTCTTATATATACTTTTATTATAATTTCATAATTATATAAATTATTTGTAAACAAACTTTCTTTTGTTTATTTTGAAAAAATGTGCGTATTGATTTTTATTGTTTTCATTTTTAATTATTTCTATAGATTTATTAATTTCGTTTAATTAATTATTTTTAATTACCAATTTTATTTTAAAATTTTAATATTTTAAAATCTTTTTCACAGGGGGGAAATATTATATAATCTAAAAATATTATATAATCTAAAAATCTCAAATATTTCTATATTTAAAAAAATATATACTTTATTTTATTCATTGATAATTTTATTTTGGTTATCATCGTTTTTAGAAAGACTTTCAGTTTTAGTTGTATAATTTTGTTGTAAATATGCGTAGTTAACCAATCAATCCTTTTAAATCACTAATATAGGATTAAATTATAAATTCTATATAATGTGAAACTAACAAATGTGTAATCTTTCCTCAAGTAATTCAAAATAAAAGCTACTTGACGGTAAATAATTATCTTTTTTTATCACGACTGCACCTCAACCCTTTATCTTATCGATCCTTTGTCTTATCAACCCTTTATCAACAACAACAAATTTATTCATAACATATATATATATACTAAACGAATGACCCGGGCAACGCCCGGGTTTATCTGATTAAATGTTTTATTCAAACACTATTCGTTACAATTATAAATTTGGCGCCGTGGATGTCACTCTTGTGAAATGTCCCGCTCCAAACTTTACAGTCAGATTAGTTACGATATACACATGTGTAAATCTTCAAATCGAGCGATCGTCTATAAATATTTCGATTTAGATCAAGTATTCTAATTATTAAGCGAAATATTATTAATAAAATTTTGAGAAGATATCGATTTTAAACGTATTTATAACCTTGATAGAGGGCGCTGTTCGTTAGCTAAGCAGAATAATTTGAATATATAGTTTTAATATTTAATTTATATATAATTTAAAATAGCCTATCGTTTTCCTCGTATTTTTTTTTTTTACCTATGTATGGAAATTTTCGTACTGTAAAAAAAACTTTGCTTACTTGCTTGGCATCATAAATGTTCGCATGTAAAGCTATTTCAGGCCTTACATATTTCTAACGACCTTTTTGAAATAGGTTTTTGAAACATGGAAATTATAATACTTCAAATAAATAGAAATAGAGTGTGAACACAAATAAAATATATCAAATATTTCGAATTAGAGCAGTTATTTTAAACCGCGAATTAGATCAGTTATATCTAAAAATTAAAATATATAAATAAATAAAAAACATACCAAATATTTCAAGAGCAGTTATTTTAAACGACGAATTAGATCAGTTATATCTAAAAATGAAAATATATAAATAAATAAAACCTACCAAATATTTCAAATTAGAGCAGTTATTATATAAATATTTATATTATATGTGTAATTAAGCGAACTATTTTAGTTATTTTAAACGACGAATTAGATCAGTTATATCTAAAAATGAAAATATATAAATAAATAAAACCTATCAAATATTTCAAATTAGAGCAGTTATTATATAAATATGTATATTATATGTGTAATAAAGCGAACTAATTTAGTTATTTTAAACGGCGAATTAGATTAGTTATATCTAAAAATGAAAATATATAAATAAATAAAACCTATCAAATATTTCAAATTAGAGCAGTTATTATATAAATATTTATATTATATGTGTTATTGAGCGAACTATTATTAGTTATTTTAAACAGCGAATTAGATCAGTTATATCTAAAAATGAAAATATATAAATAAATAATACCTACCAAATATTTCATATTAGAGCAGTATATTATATGTGTTATTAAGCGAACTATTATTAACAAAATATTGAGAAGATTTAGATTTTAAACGTATTTATAATCTTTTAGTACTTGATAGAGGGCGCTGCTCGTGAGCTAAGTCGAATAATTTGAATATATAGTTTTAATAATTGATTTATATATTTTTAATATAGCCTATCGTCATCCCCGTTATTTTTTACCTATGTATGGAAATTTTGGTTTGAATTAGTGAACTACTGCGAATTTGTATACCGAGCATACAAACCAACAAACATACAAACATTCATTTATATATATATATATATATATATATATAGAGAGAGAGAGAGAGAGAGAGAGAGAGAGTAAAAATAATCTCACTTACGCTGCAGCTTGTAGGTGGCATTTAAACGTGCATTAATTCCGGCCTGTTCCATTTGAAGGTACATCTTAGTCTCTTCAGGGACAGGCAGGGCTACCACGGTCATCTGTTCAGCCGTCTGATTGCCAATCAAAGTGTAAAAAGTGGTGAGGCCATATTTGATTCCTGGGAACACCAAGCATTGTTCAACAACATATAATGAGAACAAATGGATCAGAAAAAGATTTTGATTTTGAGAAAAATTAAAGGAAGAAGAAAGAGAAGAAGACCTTTAATGAGTTGGCTAGAAATGATCAAAAAGCTACCGAGAGGTCACTAGGTGAGCTGAAAGTGATGGTCACCAACAGATCAAATTGGAGAATATTGGTCCATGTAATCACCAAAACTCAACTTGATGGGCATTAACAAAAGCAAAGGTCATAGAGAAATATTGCTCTAGCTATTTTAAGTTATTGTGGAATTTTTACAAAATAAAATCGGTGATTGACACACACACAAACTTGAATGACAGCCAACAAATAAGGGTTGAAGGATATAGTGAGGTGGTATATGTAATACAGCACAATTTTTCTGTAAAGGACACGGTAAAATTGGTATTTTGGCAATGAAATATGTCCTTGTAGAGATGTATCCTCTCATGAACATTCTAGTATATTTAAAATAATTATTTATTTAAAAGTCTTTCTCAGAGAGAGAGAGAGAGAGAGCAAAGTCTCTTTCAGAATCTCTATTCTTCACACACACATACGAGATTCTTCTTCGTATAATATAACCATCTCAACAAACTGAGCCATATTTTATAGTCTTGTTAGAAAATTATATTTATATATAAATTTGATAGTTTTTGACTCTGACATGTGGTTTGAGGTAGAATGGGAGCAAAGTTGATTATTGAATCAATAATCCCTTCACTAACTTTACTAAAAGTACAACTTGATGAGGGAAGAGTATCTTTAATTTAAGAATCATTAAAGATATTCTTCCCTCATCAAGTTGTTCTTTTAGTAAAGTTGATTATATTACCTCATCTACATACCCGGTCCAACTTATTTAATTCAACATTCAGAAGATCAAAATATTTGAGTTGGTGCAGTAAAACCTTTCTGTAATGGACAATACCTAGTTGCAAACCCAAAGTGTCCTTTGAAGAGAGTTGTTACCTCTCAAGGGGACCTACTCTATTGGAGTCAGCTAAGAGGATATTACCCCATGTTGTGATATGTTGAATAACATATAATAATGCTACGTATTATATTTATTATTTATTATTGACTATGCAAAATCATGCCATTTGTCATTTTTTAAAAACTTATGTAAACTATTTCCCTTTTATCTCTATCTATCTATTTTGTATAAAAGGAAATTACTGGATTAAATAAACATTCAGTTCAACTTGTAAAGCTAGAACGAGTCTTATTCAGATAACACTTAGCCATTACAACATGGCGCAGCCGACAGGATAATTCCGGATTATGACAAGAAAAGTATCGAAGTAAAATAGAATAATTCAACTGTGAGTAGAATGGAAGGTATCAAGCCGCCGGCAGAATTTATCCCATACAGCAACGAGAAAAAATGGGAGACCTGGAGAGAGTCGTTTGAAATTTTTGCAATGACGGTAAATTTAGAAAGCATGCCGCTGGTACGTCAGCGAGCAATTTTGAAGCATATTGCTGGTGAGAAAACAGTGATGATATACAAGACATTTCACATAATTGAAAATGATACTTACCCAAGTTAAAAGGAAATGCTTGATATGTTAACGAACCATTTTAAACCCTTCAAAAATACGATTCAAAGGAGAAATGCATTTTTTACCTGTGTACAAAAAGAAAGGCAGGGAATCATGGAATTTGTCACAGAATTAAAGCATCTGGCACAAGAATTTGAATTCGATAATTTAACGGAATCTCACATAAGGTAAGCCTTATAATTGGAATACTTGACCGGGAAATGAAAATAAAGTTGTTAGAATATCCGCAGTTGACACTACTGAGGGCAATTTCGATAGCTATGATTTCCGAGTCAACATTCTCACAAGTAGCATCGTTGAATGAGCAAACAAGGATTGAAAAAATTGAAAAACGTAATTGGGTGAAAGGTAGAAATCGAATGGAAAATGCAGAAGCAGGACCAAGGGTTGTAAACCCGAGAAGAGAAAGAATAATAGAACCATGTAAGTGGTGTGGACAACGACACAAATATGGTAAGTGTCCAGCGTATGGAAAGAAGTGTAATACATGCGGTATAACCAATCATTTCGCAATAGTTTGCCGAACAAAACGTATCAGAAATCTCTTAGCGGAAAGTGAATTTGAAGAATCCTGTGACGATATGAATCTAAATGAAGTTGTTGTAAAGACTGTTGGGTCGGACAAGTGGTCCGCGGTGATAATCATTAATGGCAAGAAGACCACGGTACATTTGGACACTGGCGCACAGATCAATGTGCTTCCTCATAAAGTAATAAACCAATGGCCATCAAGACCAGAAATCAGACCCACGTCATTAAAAGCGTTCGCATATGGAAATACAGAATTGCCTATCGTCGGCAAATGTAATGTGTTATGCCAATATGGTGAGAAGAAAGGAATGTTTGAATTTATCGTAGCCGATGTAGAGGCGCAGACACTTATCACGGGCGATACTTGCGAGAAGCTTGAAATATTGAGGCGAATTAATCATATAAACACGGATGAAATGAAATTGTGTTCTGAAACTCAAAAAAAAACCTCGAAAAATACCACGAAGTGTTTCAAGGAGTAGGATTAATCAACTCGGAATGTAAGATTTACACAAAGCCTGAATATTCGCCTGTGCAAGCCCCTCCCAGGCGCATCCCAACAAGCCTCGGAGCCGAAGTTCAGTCTGAATTGGAAAAAATGGTGAAGCAAGGAATCGTTACAAAAATATATCATGAAACAGAGTGGTTTCATCCTATGGTCGTGGTGAAAAAAATATCTGGTCAAATCAGAATATGCCTGGATCCTCGTAAACTAAATGAGGCCCTTGTGGGAAGGCACTTACAGACTCCGGCTCCAGCTGAACTATTACACGAGATACCCAAATCTAAGTATTATACCGTGTTAGACGTGAAATTAGCCTATTGGCATATTCCGGTTGCAAAGGAATGCAAAGATCTGTTGGTGATGACCACGCCATTTGGTCAATTCAGATATAATCGATTGCCATTTGGTTTGAAAATATCGGCACAAATTTTTGTTGAGAAAATGACGAATATCTTTAGGGATAGCTTTCAAAATATTACTTATGTAGACGATTTGCTGATATATGCGGATACCATTCAAGAGCACAATAAAAAATTAAAAGGAATTTTCTAGAAAAAGCAATAGAAAAAAAATATAAAAATTTGATTTAACAAAGGCTCAAATATGTCTAACGAAGGTTCGTTTCTTGGGCCATGTGATTTCGCAAAATGGAATTGATCCAGAGCCAAATAAGATTGATAAATTAATTACCTTTAAAAAGCCAGAAGATAAAAAGTCACCGCAAAGAATCATGGTTCTTCATAATTACTTAGGAAAATTAATTCCGAATTTAGCTGCGTCCACATCCAATATAAGAGGAATATTAAGAAGAATGTTGTCTGGCATTGGGGGCCTAAACAGGATGAGGAATTCGATCATATTAAGGAATGCGTTAGGGAGGCTCCATCATTGGCACATTTCGACAGAAGCAAGATGTTAATCTTGCAATGTGACGCCAGCAAAGATGCAATGGGAGCTGCTCTGCTACAGGAAGATCGACCTCTATCATCCGCATCATTCAGCGACTGGCAGAAACAGTACTCTCAGATTGAGAAGGAGCTACTGAGTGTTTATTATGGATGCAAAAAGTTTGAATATCTATTATCAGGACACATTTTCGTTGTCCAGACGGATCACCAGCTATTATTGCCTCTAGTCAAAAAACCGCTGAGTAATATATCTCCGCGTCTACAAAGATTAGTAATGAAGCTTTCGGCATTTGACTTCAAATTGCAGTACAAACCAGGAAAATACTTGATTGTAGCTGATACCCTATCCAGGGATACTCACCCCATGGACGAACTACCAACACCTTTTCTTGAGGACAAAATAATGGTCAAGATCGTGTGTGTTAATATATCGGACGAAAAACTGGTAACGCTGCAGAAAGATACCCGAGAGGATCCCGCTTTAGTTAAAGTAATCGATTATGTGATTGACGGGTGGCCAATATGCAAAAAAGACGTCGATGAAGATGTCAAAGCATTTTTCGATTTCAGACACCGTTTATATTTATAGAATGATCTATTATGTATCGGATCAGCCATAGTGATTCCGAGGACACAAAGGAATAATATTCTCTACTAGCGGATGTGCCCGGCTTCGCCCGGGTTTTACCCGAGTAAAGGTTTGTATAACGAACATTTGTTAAAACAATTCTCTATAAACATATAAAAAAAGAAAGATATATTTTGATGATTTGAAACTCGTAAATTTGAATCTCTCGATAAAGTGATCATTTTTTCCCGGTCCCTTGTGCCGTGTCATCCTGAATTTTGTATTTCCTAATTTTCTATATTACAAAATAATCGTTTTATAAAGTGAACATATTTTCCCGGTCCCTTGAAAAATACTCGATAAGTTGAATAAAATCATGGTCGTGAATCTCTCGATAAGGTGATAATTTTTTTCCCGGTCCCTGTGTGCCGTGTCATCCCGAATTTTGTATTTCCTCGATAAAGTGAACATTTTTTACCGTTCCCTGTGAGCCGTGTCATCCTGAATTTTGTCTTTCCTAATTCTATACATTACAAAATCATCGACACGGGATATCATTTAATGTTGTCTAAAGGGGGTTAAGAGAGCAGTCTCTTTCAAATGAAAAATGCTTTAATTAAGCAGATGTTTAAAGTATAATATATGAGAGAGGCAATCTTACAGGTTGTCGACGCTGTAAAATCCCCAGAGAGAGTGTTTTTGTAGCATCATGCTGTGACTCACACAATGACCCAAGGTCATCAGGAGCAGCAAACTAAGCCTATCTCAGTCTCAATGGTATCGCTGCTTGCGAGTTAAATATACAAATCTGCAAAATAACTCTAAGGATATTCAAGATATTCAAGAAATTTTTTTTCGTAAACCTTTCCGGGGATACACCTCATAATATCCCAAAATTTCACGCCGATTGGATGTATGGTTTTTGAATCCATAGAGGACACACACACACACACACAGACAGACAGACAGACAGACAGACATTCATTTTTATATATATAGATTTGTTGCCCCAATCGCATCAAGGGATATCGGCAATTCAGGGTTTGGCGCGAGAATCTTTGTTTTGGCCGGGAATGTCCATTAACATTGCTGAAAAAGTAAAAAATTGTGAAATTTGTAAAAATGTTCCAGATTATCCATGGCAGACAGTATCATTGGACATATTTTATATTCAGAAAAAGCCCCATTTGTTAGTGGTCGACAGATATAGTGGCTACCCGGAGGTATTTGCATTAAACCCACCTACGGCGATTAATGTAAAAAAATAAATTAATAGAAAAATTTGCACGATTCGGAATTCCGGAAACCATTTTTTTTTTTGCTTATCCCTAGTACATGTGGTACAGGCCATGATAATCATGGTGGGTAGTTAGCGACTGCTTTTTACTGTAAGCGCACCACATGTCTACACATGTGAAAGCAGTTCGACTTTGCACTTACAAATGTGCCAGAGCCCCGTTTGGTTACTTGCACTCGCTGGTGGGGTTGGACTTTTGCAAGAATCGGGGGGCCATTGGAGCATTTTTTTTTTTTTAACAGAAAAAAAGTGTCCAATGCGGGGATCGAACCCGGGTCGTAGTGGTCGTAAACCAAACGGTTTAACCAGCCTTCCACCGACCCCCCCCCCCCCCCCCCCGGAAACCATGATGTCCGACAATGGTCCACCGTTTCGCTCAGAAATTATGACTGACTTCTGTATAAAACGGGGTATAAAACAGCTATTTTCAAGTCCACACCTTCATAGATCTAATGGTCTGGTCGAAAGAAACATTCAAACAATAAAAAAAATTAATTAATCAATTGTAGAGATGAAGGATCCGACCCATATCTGGCTATTCTAACATATAGGAATACACCAAAGAATGACCTACCATCACCAGCACAGCTATCACAAAGCAATTACGCGCCATCTATACATATAAAATAAAAAGATTTAAAAGCGCGAATGTTTCTTTTATACATAAAACGAACTTCTACTGTCCTTACTGCGATGAAAAAATATACTGGAAGGGCCCGGCTCATCAGCTATGTTTATCGACAAATCCCCAGAATTACATCTCTATATAGACCATATCAAATTAATTGGAGAAGTGTAGAGAATGCCAAAAGAAGAAGACAGAGCTCAATGAAAGAGTATTATGACAGAAACGGTAAAAGCTATCCCAAGGTCAATGTAGGAGAGGATGCATGGTGTCAAATGCATCCAAAAGAGACATGGACACCGGTGAAGATTTCAGCGCAGGCTAATTCTCCTCAGAGCTTTGAAGTCGTAGCACCATCAGGAAATAAGTTAATAAGAAATCAACAATTTATTAGGCCGAAAGATAGAGTCAACGAAAAAAGGCAGTTATCTTTAGAACCAATTCCCGACTCCCCAGAAGCTCAACATCTGCATTACGACAATCCAGCAATAGGAGAGTCATCCACAACCCCGATACAGCGGTCAAGTGGAGAGAATAATATTGACCAGAAGGAAAATGCGACTGCATCCGCTGGGATTTCACCAGAACCATCCGGAAGGCCCCGGTTTCCAAGGTTCGGAAGAGAATTAAAAAAAAAACACAAAGATTTTGTTTTTAAGGAGAGGGGAAACATGTCAACGGCCTTTTGTTTTGCCTGCTTTAATTATTTATGGTTGTCCAAATTCGTGACATTCTTTAATTGTTGTATTGTTGTAGCAGAGGGGAAACATGTTGTGCTATGTTAAATAACATATAATAGTTACGTATTATATTTATTATTTATTATTGACTATATGCAAAATCATGCCATTTGTCAATTGTTTTAACTTATGTAAATTATTTCATTTTTATCTCTATCTTTCTATTTTGTATAAAAGACGATTACAAAACCCTATTTAAATGATATTTTTAAAAAATAATATACTCTCTTGTACAGTTAATTAATACAGTAGACCTTCTATGAGTAGACACTCCTGCTTGCGACAGGTTTATACAAAGGTCAGCCTTCATTGCCACAAATTCCATTTTTCCAAAAGACTGATCTCCAGTAAAAGTACTCCTCTCTCTAAAGGACAGATTGGCTCTCCAACTAGGTGTTGTCCTTTAGAGAGAGAGGATATATTGTGATATAAATTGATTTCAATGGATTTTTTTTTCATTTTTCGTTTATTTAGAATGTTTTGAAATTAACTTTTAGTGAAGAAAAATTTCATTAATCCACATATTTTTCATATACAGTAGAACCTCTCGGTAAAGGACACCTAATTGCTTAGCCAAAGTGTCCTTTAAGGAGAGGGGTCCACTTATCTCAGAGTTGATAAATAGTAAAAATGTTAATTTTTCAAATGTAAACTGTCCTTTATAGAGAGGTGTCCTCTAGCGAGAGTTTCCTCTCATGGAAGGGTTCTACTGTATAAAAATTAAAAAGTGTGCAATTTTATTCTAAGTGAATAATTGCAGTGGCAATAAAGTGAATAAAGAAAGAGTAGAATTGAAAAATAGAGTAAATTTGTAAAATATTGTCACGGTAGTGATAGCGAGTATTACAAACGTTTGAATAAGAATAATTTATTGATTAGAATGCAAAACTATCTTTAAATTCAATTTACAAGTGATAATATACAAGCATGGCAAGGGGTGATGACTAGACAAATATTTATGATGATAAACAACAGAGTATTCAAAATAATTATTCTGTGGAATTGCCCCCTTCCTAGATAAACAGCGTCCCGCTGTAATTATCAGTTGAACAGATCAGCTTGGTCCTCAGGGTCATGGTAGGGTTTCATTCTCAGTATATGGACCAGGTCTCTTGTTTGGCGTCTCCTTGTTGGTTGGCCACAGGTTCAGCTTCGAAGGTCACGTCAGAGAGTTTCCGAGTAACCCTGTATGGCCTGAAGTACCTTTTCTTCAGTTTTTCTGAGAGTCCGACCTTTCTTATTGGGATGAAAATCTATACCAGGTCACCGACATTGTAATCCATTGCTTCGTGCTTTAAATCATATCTGGCCTTGTTCTTTCCTTGGGCTTTCAAGGTTTCTAATCTTGCTAGCTGCCTAGTCTCTTCGACTTGAGAAGCAATTTTCTGACTGTATTCCTCTTGGAGATCATCATGCGGATTTGGGAAAAAAGTGTCTACAGTCGTTTCGGCTTCGCGACCATGGATCAGTTTAAAATGGGTAAAACCTGTCGTCTCCTGCTTGGCCGTGTTGTAGGTAAAAGGAAGTAGGGAAGGAAAAATCCCAGTCTCTTTGCTCGACGCCCACATAAATTGCCATCATGTTAGCTGAGGTTTTGTTGAGTCTTTCCTTCAATCCAGTCGTCTTAGGATGATAGGCTGTTGTAAACCTGTGTATGAAAGTGCACTGGTTAGTAAGTTCCATTAACATCTTTGATTGAAATACTCTCCCACGGTCCGTAATGATTTCTCTAGGGGCTCCGTGTTTAAGGACAACATCTTCCATCTTGGCAACTACTTTTGCCTCTCCTGTGGGTGAGGCCTTGATAATAGCGAATCGGGTTAAATAGTCGGTACAGACTATGATCCACTTATTACCAGTATCAAACTTGGGAAATCTTCCAAGCGGTTGAGACCCTCCATTAGTTATCCAGTGCCCTAGAAATTCCAATTGGTCAACTCCTAAGATAGATTTAGCGATGTTTATGCGCAATCCATAGTTTTGTAGTTTTTCGAGAACCAATTTTAAATGGGTTTCATGTTCTTCACAAGTTCCTGGAGCCACTAATATATCGTCCAAATAGGGAAATGTTAAATCCAAGCCACGAAGTACTTCATGAATAAAGCGCTGAAACGTAGCTGGTGCATTCCTAAGACCAAAGCTCATGACGTTAAACTCATAAAGCCCAAATGGAGTTATTATGGCTGTTTTAGGCTTGTCCTCCTCGGCAATAGGGATCTGGTAATAGGCTTTAAACAAATCAAGTCTAGAAAAAATCATCTTTCCACTTAAAATATGCTGAAAGTCCTCCATTCTAGGTATTGGGTAGCGATCAGGCAAGGTTTGAGAATTTAATTTTCTGTAATCACCACAAGGTCTTAATGTGCCGTCTTTTTTGGTGACCAGGTGAAGTGGACTAGCCCATTGTGATTTTGATGGCCTGATTATTTCATGCTCGAGCATAAATTGGAACTCTTTTTTAGCTTCATTTATTTTTTTTTTTTGATCCAACTGTCGAGCTCTACAGAACACTGGTGGTCCTTTTGTTATTATAAAGTGCTTCACATCGTGATTAGCTTTCATTATTTCTACGTTGGGCCTCGTAATATCTGGGTAATTAGCCAATAGTTTAGAAAAATTTGATGTTGTTCTATAAGAGCTAAAAGTCTCTTCAGAGATTGAGCAGATATCACCTTTTATTGTCAGGTTTGTTAAACCGTCAATCAATTGTCTTCTATTAATATCGAGGATTAATTTGAAATTATTTAGAAAATCGGCTCCAAGTATACCCCTGTTGGTTTTAGCTATTACAAATGGCCATTGGAATTGTCGCCGTAGACCAAGATCTAAAGATAATATTTGAGTACCGTACGTGGAGATTTCCGTTCCATTGGCTGCATATAGCTTGAAATCGTTCAGGGTGGTCCCAATTTTTCCTTTGAAAGGTATTAAGGAAACATCAGCTCCACTATCTACTAAGAATCGCATGCCAGTATTTTTGTCATTTACAAATAAACGGCTATTGCGACGTATGTTCTGTCCAGCAGCAGAGTGCGTCGCACCACTTACTGCTGGTTGGAGTTTTCCGCATTGACCCATTCACATGGCTTTTTACATTTTCCAGGTAGGCAGTTTTATCCATACCTATAATGGAAATAGCAAAATTTTCTCTTTGGATTATATCCGCCCTTAGATCGGGAACGGGAGCGTGCATTGTAGCGATAATCATGTGAACTTCGTTCACGAGATCTACCTTGATGCTCCATTTTCATACTTTCTATTTTCTGTTCCAGAGATGCTATTTTTTTTAATAACATTTTTGTTTCATTCTCCGGCTTATCTGCCTCGTAAATCTCCGCCTTGGGGTTTAATTCGGCTATTCTATCAGCCATTACTGCCAATTTGTCGAGCTCTTCCACGCTAATTATTAAAATTTGCTGAATTGCCATTGGTAGTTTTTCGAGCCATAGCGTCTTTATAAATTTATCGGATAAGTCCTCTGTTGCTAATGATTTCAATTTCTGCAACAGCTGGCTAGGCTTTAGATCACCTAGTTCAATTCCCGATAGCAGTTTTCGAATTCTTTTTGATTCGCCATCTTTAAATATTCTAAGAAGTCTCTCTTTTGCCTCTGAATATTTATTTATTTCTTTAGAGGTAATTATATCCCAGAGGTTTTCGACATACTTTGGTTCCAATTGAGCGATTAAATAATTGAATTTCGTATTTTCTGTCTTTATATTATTTATCAAGAATCGAGCCTCCACTTGATGGAACCATATATCAGGTCTTTCAATCCAGAAAGGTGGAAGTTTAATATTTACCTTATAGGTCTCAACTTTCTCAGTTTCCTCACTTTTCATTTTATCAATTCGTTGTGCTGGTTCTTTTGTTCGGCTCACCAATTTATGTGGTGGTTAATAACGACAACCCACATAAATAATTTCTTAAAATTATATTTGATAGCGATTTTGTTTTAAGTTGAAAATTTGCCTTGAATTAAATACCAAACGATGTACGTTTTCGTTGTTTTTAAATATTGCGAAATATGTTATATGTTTTTGTTTTAAATATAAATATTTAATATGTATTTCTTAAATATTTATAATTTGATATTATGAGTAATTTTATTTTTCACTTTTGATCAAATTGAAATTCTCGTTTGATTGCTTGCAAATGTTCGTTAAAGTTTATATTTAAAATACGCGGCTCACCAATTTATGTGGGCGGCATAGATTTATAAGCGGAGTCATTAACAAATTATTTATTGTAAAATCAACTTTTACGATAATAACAAGGCGAAGGAAGACGAGTATCTTTATTGGTGCATAAGAGCTCTTATGCTCCAATAAAGATACTCGTCTTCCTTCGCCTTGTTATTATCGTATAAGTTCACTCCAGGAAGAATTATTCTACTATTTTTCTAAAATCAACTTTTAATTACATTTATTTATACAAATTATCAGAAGGGTTAAATTGGTGTATATTACACGTTAAAGTTCTTTTTTTTTGTATATATGTGTGTGGTCAAAAATCATTTCTAGATTATATAATGTTAGATATATGTGTTTGATATATTATAGATAAATATTTACATTTTATATGATTTATGTTTTATATTTAAAATGATGTATAATTATTTTATTATATTGATATGACAACAATTAATATGATATTAATGTTAATATATGGGAGCCGCTACAGGTCCATTCCAGGGAGGTTGCAAGAGAAATGGCCTTAAGTAGTCCGGGTGGCTTTTGAGTTGATGCTTCTTTCTTTGGCACTCTACAATGAGCGACATACTTCCCTAAAATTCAAGAAGACCTGCTGTGGGAGCGTCGTGTAAACTTTTCAGTAGTTCTAAGCGTAAGTGTTTGGGGATAACTAAAAGGTGCTGGTTTTCCAGAATGTCGACATTTTTTTTGTATAAGGTTTCTTTTAACATTTCATATCCTTTCGATTCGGCACCAAATATTTCTGTTTCCTCTATCAATTTACTTATTTTAGAGTATTTTCTTTGTTCAGTTTTTAAGTACGTCAGAGCAGTTATTGAGGGTATATCATCATCCTCATCATTGTAGGCTTCTTCTGATTCAAATTGGAGAGGATTTCGAGAAAGGCAGTCGGCATCTTGTTGTTTGCGTCCAATTTTATAAACAACCGTTACATTGTATTCTTGGAGTTTTAAATCCATCTTTTTAGTCCGGTTAGATAACCAGCAAAGAGCGTGGGGGTTAGTGACGATGACAAACTCACGACCAAAAAGGTACGGTCGAAATATTTTGATGGTCCGTATTGTGGCAAGCATTCTCTTTCCGTTGTCAAGTAATTATTATCCGCCTTAGATAAAGTTCTTGAAGCATAACCAACTGGCCACTCTTTCCCATCGTCGATCTGTACGAGGATAGCTCCAATTCCATAACCGCTGGCGTCAATATGAAGCTCGGTTGGCAGTTGTTCTTTGAAATAGGCAAGAACAGGTTCAGACATTAATGCTTTTATCAAGGAATCAAAAGCATCCCGTTGGTCAGAGTTCTACGTGAATTTCCTATCGTTTTTGAGGACTTTATGCAAAGAAGCAGCTTTCTCAGCAGAATTTTCGATAAATCTACGATGATAGGAACATATGCCAATGAAGCTTTTCACATATGTTATAGATTTTGAGGTCGGAAACTTGGCGATAGCTTCAATCTTTTCTGGATCGGAATAATTACCTTTACTATCAACGAGGTGTCTAAACACTCTGATTTGTTTGGTTCTGGAAAGGCACTCTTTTGGGTTGAGGCGCAGCTCGGCTTTGTTGAGACATTGTAGTATGATTTCAAGCCGGTGTAGATGTTCGTTGAACGATTTGGAATACACCACGATGTCGTCTAAATAACAGAGGGCCATCGTCCATTTCAGGCCTTTCAATATCTTGTCCATCATGCACTCGAATCTTACAGGAGCATTGCACAGGCCAAAGGGCATGATTAGGAATTCGTAGAGTCCGTCAGGGGTAATAAAGGCAGTTTTTTTTCTCTATCTGATTTGTCGTCTTCTATTTGCCAATATCCTGAACGAAGGTCCATTGGTGTGTATCATCGATTCGGGGGAGTGGGTAAATGTCCTTTTTAGTAACTTTGTTTAGTCGTCTGTAATCGACACTGAAACCCCAGTTATCATCCTTATTCTTTATTAGAAAAACCGGCGATGACCACGGACTTTCTGAATGACGTATAATCCCGGCGTCTAGCATTTTGTTCACTTCCATTTTGATTGCTTGGCGTTCTGTAAGGGAGACTCGATATGGTCTATGCTTAATGGGCTGATGATTTTCATTTTCAATTTTATGTTAGGTTACCGAAGTTTGCTTTACCGGCTCATTATTTTTATCAAATATTTTATCATATCGTTTTAAAATTGTTAAGATTTGAAACTGCTGCTTTTCTGATAAATAAACACTAATTAAATTTCGTAGAAATTTAAGGTCACTTTTATCAGCATGACTGGCATGATTCGCATTTTCACCTCCTTATTAAATTCAGAACATTCTGAGATAGCCGTCAAGTTATTTTCTTCAACCTCTTGAATTTTTCACAGGCACATTCCTTTAGGGACTATTTGAGCTGTGGTGCTAGAATTTACGATCCAAAGTTTTCCTTTATTATGAGAAAGCCTGAATAATTGGCAGGGAAGTATTAACCCTTTTCCTATTAATACCTTTTTCGAAGGTTCAAAAAGTACCTGATTTTGCCCATTAAGCTCTTCACTCATAACATTTATTAGTTTGGTAGATTCGGCTGGAATTACGATGCTTCTGCTAGCCACAACTTTTCCCATGGAAGCTGGTGAATTTGGTACATCTTTGGCCTCTTCCAATCTGATTTTGGCGCATCCACAATCAATCACGGCGTTTGATGCCTCTAGGAAATCCTATCCGAAAATAATACTTTTGTTACTACTATATATATTAGGAACGACAATAAACTCAAGCGGCTGTTTCAATCCATTGATACTCAAGATGATTGTGCATCGGCCGATCGATGTAACCTTCTTGCCATCAGCAACTTTCAGAGTTATTCCGCTATCCTTGAACAAGGTCTTTTTTTAATTTTCGTCTTAATCCATCAGAGATAACTGAAAAAGAGGCACCTGAATCGACCAGAACAGAAATTGAAATGTCATCAATAATGATTTCTACATATTTTGTTGTAATTTAGCGACTGTCGACGATGAATGGCTTTTCACACTCGCGGCCTCACCCTCATTTGAGGTCGCGAAATTTAGTTTCCCAGATTTTGGGGGCGTGGAGATTGGCTCGTATGACGGCCTGGGGAAATGGACTGGCGTCTTGGGGATCTTCCTCTGTTTGGATACGGCGATTGTCTGCGGTAGATTTGGCTTCTTATGGCTTGGTGATTACCCATTTGTGGTTCTTGGGTGCTTGGTGCATGTCCTTCGGGTATCTGCGTCCATTGTCGGCGTTCCCTACAATAGCGCTCTACATAGTCTGGGCGGCCGCAATTAAAACATATTGGGATGCTGTCATGCGTCCTCCATTCATTCGTTCTTCGTTGTGGTGGCTTCTGGTTATATATGGGTGTTTGGGTAGGGTACTGACGTCGTGGCGGAGGCCCTTGAATAGGCTTCGAAATTGCAGCTACGTTTTTTTTCAATCTCTTCTCGGATAATTTCTTACAGAGAACATGGTTCAAGGGTAGCTGACTCCGGATTTAGTGCGGATGAACTTCTTCACGCACGATTAAGTCTTCAATTGATTCATAGTCTGCTGAATCCGTGGCGGCAACATTTGGTAGTCTGTCGAATACTACACATTTATTTACACGTTGTTTATGTGAAATCTCGATTTTTCGGCATAATTTGAAGAACTCATCGGTAGTTGAAATGTCTAAAATGACGATTGACCAATATATCTCCACCGATATTCCTTCGTCAAGTCTGCAACTTTTTTATTTTCCATCATAACCGGATTCACTTCTCTGCACAAATGGAGAACATCTTGAATGTAGGAATCACTGGTCTCCTCCTTACCCGAGTTTTGAGTTTCTCTAAGAGCAGATCTTTCTGGGCGACATGATGTCCAAAATTCTGAGAAAACCTTTTCACACAAATACCCCAAGAAGTAATTTTCTCTTCAATATTTTCGTACCATATGGGCGCAGTTTAGTGGAGGAAAAATAAACATTTGCGAGGCAGATTGAGTCATCCCAGCAGTTGTAACGAGCGACGCGATAGTATTCTTTCAACCATTTATCTGGATTCTGGTTGTGTTCTCCCGTAAAAATAGAAGGGTTTCTTAAAGGTTGAAAGTGGCACTCACCCATTTGTGTCCGTGTCTCTTGCTTTACCATAGCAATATTTCCTTGAGGTTCTAGTCCTTGTAGTCTTCGGCTTCTTCTAACGGCTTGTGCGGCGAGGGGATAATCCAGCTTCTCCATCAGTTGTCACGGTAGCGATAACCAGTATTACAAACGTTTGAGTAAGAATAATTTATTGATTAGAATGCAAAACTATTTTCAATTTAATTTACAAGTGATAATATACTAGCATGGATGACTAGGCAAATATTTATGATGATAAACAACAGATTATTCAAAATAAGTATTCTGTGGCAATATTATCTGACAAAAATATTTTTTGAAAAATCTGGGTGTATTCTAGCTGATAAATATTCAAAAGGCATGTATGTATTTCCTCCTCTGGAAGACATCTATGTGTGTCTACTTCTAATTAGTCAATACAGCAGAGACTCTCCTTAGTAGAAACACTCGAACTACCGGTCACTTCTAAACACAACGGACAGTTTTTACCATCTCAAATGCTCTCCCATTTAAAATATGTTCACGCTAGCAGACTTTCTCACTGGTGGACACCTCCACACAACGAATGGTATCCCAATGCATAATTTATTGATTTTACATATGAAAGATATTCGCGCTTGCGGACAAATAAAAAGTTACCAAAAGTAAAACTTGAGATTGAATAAAAATTTGAAAAATATATTAACTTATTTTTAAATAAATAAAAAGATATATACTCTATTTGGTTAATATCATCATTTATATTTCCATTTTAGTGCGTTATTTTTTTTTCTAAATAGTTCTTCCTGATTGATTTAATCTATCAATCAATCAAGCTGACATGGTCAGAATGAAACAAGTCCCTGATCGGACCTATTCACATTTCCAAAAGGAAGAGAAAACCGATGAGCATGTCAACTGCCCAGCATTTCATCTACAGCAATTCCAGGTAGCTACACTCCTTGGACTGTCTTCATTCAATGATACTGCCCTATTGAATCTAAAGAGAACAAACAGGCCTGGAAACATTTGAAGAACTGGTTCACTAAGGCTACCGAGGCAGACTCCCAAACCGCAAGACAGCCAAGGTAGTTGGTGATCTATGGATATGCTACAAGAGCCTGGGGTAACTATATGTTAATAATTATGAATTAATTTATTTTAAAATATGTTATAAACTTATTCCACAATTTAAAAATAAAAGTTTGCTTATAAAATCTAATACATGGAATTTAAATTGGAACTTAAATTAGATCTTCTCGTTGATAATTGATTAAAATTTAAATGATGGGGTGCAAGAAGAAAGTGAGGAAGTGAAACCGGGAAGCTAAAACCCAACAATACATTTTAGAAGGCAAACAAGGTTTAGAAATAGCAAAAGATAAAGCCATTCTTAAAATCTAATAGTTGAAAAACGATTACATTACTTTAAATTTATTTTCAATGTATAATTGTTTTAACTAGTTGGGGGCACAATTTGGATTATAGACTATAAACACAAGGTAATAAGACCAAATCCAAATGAATAAATAATGAGTGATGTTTTGGTAACAGCATTGTTACCATCTTCAGACAAAAGTACTGAATGAGAAATTATACCACAGCAAGTTTTAAATAGTTATTGTTATCAGGTGTATAAACAAGATAGCAGATAAGAAGAAGATAGTTTTTTAAGAACCCTAAAATATTATTCTTAGTATTAGAAGTGAAAAATACACTTTTTAGGTATAATTAAAAGCATATCTACAAGAAAATAAGGCCTAATCTAAATAAATTAATAGTGTGTGACGTTTCTGTAACAGCGTTGTTACCATCATCAGACAAAGGAATAACACACATCACAAACTATTAATATATATGGATTAGGTCTTATTTTCTTGTAGCTATAATCTATAATCCAAATTGTGCGTTATCATAAAAGCATATCTGTAAATATCATTGATATTTCTTCTTTCTTCTATTCTGTTAATTTTAGCAGATTTTAATGTGAAAAAAGCTTCTTTAAATTGTCTCTTAGAGTATTTTTTCTCATAATCTAGTATATTTGTTTCTTTTAGATCGAAAATATTTTGCCTTGTGATTTTTTTTTATGTTTTACAAGTGTAGAATTCTCAATTTTATCCCATTTAGAGCATATTCGTGGTTTTTCATTCTTTCTTTTGAAGTTCTGGATGTTTGTCGTACATAGCACTGGTCACATTTTTCACATTTCACTTCATAAATTAAACCTGCTCTCTTTGGTGATTGGATGTTCTTAGGGTTGTTAAAATATTGAGAAATAGGGTTACATAGTTTCCATGCAAGTTTTATTTTTCATACTTTTGGAATATATTTGTAAATTTTATTGCAAACTTTTGGTTTATAATGGTAATTAGATGAATTTGGCTTCTTGGTTTTTACACTTTAGATTTTGAATGAAAGTATTATGAGTTTGCACCAAGAAGCCAAATTCATCACATTACCATTTATAAACCAAAGGTTTGCAAGAAAATTTACTAATATATTCAAAAAGTATGTTAAAAATAAAAATTGCATGGAAACCATGTAACCCTATTTCTCAATATATCAACAACCATAAGAACATCCAATTACCAAAGAGACCAGGTATAATTTATGAAGTGAAATGTGAAAAATGTGACCAATGCTATGTAGGACAAACATCTAGAACTATGAAAGAAAGAATGAAAAACCATGAATATGCTCTAAAATAGGATAAAATTGAGAATTCTGCACTTGTAGAACATAGAAAAATAGGGCATACTAATTTCAATCTAAAAGAAACAAATATACTATATTATGAGAAAAATTACATAAAGAGACAATCGAAAGAAGCCTTTTTTTCATTCAAAAGAAATGTTCTACAATTTAAAAAATGGAAATATGAGGAAATATCAATGATATTTACAGATATCCCTTTAATTATATCTTTAAAAATTGGGTTTTTTCCACTTCTAATACTAAAAGAATAATATTCAAAGAATATCTTCTTCTTATCTGCTTTTTTACACAATTGATAACAGTAGCTATTTAAAACATGCTGTGGTATAATTTCTCAATAATGTTAATAGCCTGTAAAACCATTTTCTCTCTAATTTCTCATTCAGTACTTTTGTCTGAAGATGCTTACAACTCTGTTACTGAAACGTCGCACACTATTTATCAATTTGGATTTGGTTTCATTACCTTGTTTTTAATTTGAAATAACTATTTTTTATTAAGTGTTAAAAAAGAATATATAATGTTATAAAATAAAAAAATAATGTGTTCATAATATTATGTTCAGTTTTAACATATAAAAAAATAGCAGCTCTCCAGTAAAAGGACACCTCTCCCTGAAGGACACTTCAACTCTGCAATTAGATGTTTTCCTTTACAGAAAAAAATAGCTCTACTGTACTAAAATAATATAAATTTATTATTATTATTATTGAAAATCTAATATAGAACACTGTACTTTGTTTGAAAAATCTCTCGGCTTAAATTAAAGGTTGTGAGTAGGCATAACCAATTTATATAGAATTTAATATATAAATGACAGTTGATATATGATAAAGTAAAATTTAGATTATAGATTTTTTAAAATTATTATCCCTAGCATCCCTAATCATGGTGGGTAAAAGTTGGAGACTGCTTACTACTTACGGTAAGTAAGTGCACCACATGTCTACACATTTAAAAGCAGTTCGACTTTGCACTTACAAATGTTCCAGAGCCCCGTTTGGCTAGTTGCACTCGCCGGTGGGGTTTGACTTTTGCAATAATTGGGGGGAGGGGGGCATTGGAGAAATTTTATTTTAATTAGAAAAAATGTTCCCAATGCAGGATTCGATCGCGGGTCGTATCGGTCGAAAACCAACGGTTTAGACCACCTTTCCACCGACCCCCATTATAGATACAAGAAAATGAGATCTAATCATAATGAATTAATTATGTGTGACGTTTTGGCAACAGCGTTGTTACCATGATCAGATAAAGGAATAAAATAATTTTATTCTTTTATCTGATGATGGTAACAATATTGTAATATAAATAATTCCCTCCTCACTGTATGACAAGATATCCGAGAGGCAGGGATCCCAGAGGGAAATTGTAGAAAGATGTATGGACTCCAGCTACGGTAGGATGGCCCACATATGTGTGGGGAGGACAGGCGCCACGACGGCATACCAACGTGGGGGGAGCATGAGAGTTAAAAACAGATCTGCGGTGACAGGAGACGTGGCAAGTTGACTACGGGAAGTGGGCTCCGGGCGTGTGGCCGTATGGACTAACCGGGAAGACGGTGACGAAGAGGATCCCTTTGGTGGCGGACAATGGAGGCAAGTTCATCTATAGTGTATATAGTTACTAATCTACTCTTTAAAGCTCTTATAATAGATATACTGTACTAAGCTGTATCCACAAAGAATCCACATTGTTCTCTTAGAAACCTTGAACGCAAACATCGACGGCTGAGAAGCGTCGTAACATTTGGTGTCAGAAGCGGGGAAACAGCTTAGTTCGCGAGATGGCAGAGCTAACCGAATCCGAAATTGAAAAATGTAAGAAAATGTTGGAAACTATATCTAGTCAGATTAATCGAAAAATAGGCTCTATACAGAGTAATATTGGACCAATGAAAGGAAATTTGACTTCGAAGGAATCCCGATTGAGAAGGCTCGAGAATAGCAGCCAATTCTCCTCGGATAGATACTAGTGAATGTTTTGCAGAAATCAAGCCTCCTACCTACGACGAACAGACTTCGTGGAGCTGTTATAAGACTCAGTTTGAAGTGGTAGCCTTTAGCAATCGCTGGAGCTCCAGTGAGAAGGCAATAAACCTGGCTGCATCGCCCCGAGGTTCAGCCACGGAGGCTCTCCAGTCCCTGCTACTAAAACAAAGATTGGACTATGAATGTCTGGTCCATGCGCTGATTTTGCGCTTCGGAGATGACAATTTGTAGCCCTACCATGTCGTGAAGCTAAAGAATCGCCGCCAGAAGCGCGACGAGACGCTACAGGAATTGGCAGCAGATGTCGGAAGGCTAGCGAGGTTAGCCTTCCCTGATTGCCCCCGCCAAGATCAAGATCTGCTGGCACATCAAAAATTCGTGGATGCCATCGAGGATCCTGAGTGTAAGCATTCTGTGCGAATGTCTGACGCCAAGACGTTGCAGAAGGCGTTGATCCACGTACTGAAATTCGAGGCTGCCCGTGATGAAACAAGGTATCACCTATCTACTACCTACTCACCACACTATCAGAAGGTCGTCCACCTCATGAAGGCCGACGAATCTCAGGAGGACGGCGACTTTAAAGGAGCCATTTCTCGGTTACAGAGACCAGTAGAAGAAATGGGGAAAAAAGTATATCTTTCTCAGAATCGACCCCAGGGACCTATCACTAGCGCATCTACAGACCCAATGACAAAACGATCTGCTGGAACTGTGTTAAACCAGGGCACATTAGGACTAATTGCAGAGTATAGCGGACGTTTACGAAGAGGGGTAATACCATCCTCAAAATATTCAGGAAGCGAAAATTAGCTTATGCTGAAACTAAAGAAATAAACAAATTTAATTCTAAATGCAAACATTGTGGAAAGATGAATCATCATTTGGACAAATGTTTTTTAAAAAATTCTTTCTGCTATTCTTGTAAACAATTGGGACATATATCAACTGTTTGTCATTCAAAATCTAAGAATGAATATTTTCAACCAAGAAAGAGAGGAATATCTAGTGAAGCGTCTGCCCAAGGAGAATCATTTTCGGGAAAGAATGGTAAGTCCATCAATAATATAGAATATCTGACTAATAAATTTGAGAGTATTTTGTATGTCTTCGACATGAAATTCTTATCAGAAATTGACACTGGTGCGGCTTTAACAACTATGTCAAAAGATCTATTTTTAAAATATTTTGAACATATTAAATTGTTTCCGTCTAAATGTTATTTAACTGATTATCAAGGAAAGGGCATTTCCTCTATTGGAGAATGTAAAGTAGAAGTAAGATTTAAAAATAAAATAGGCCATTTAAACTTAATAGTAACAAATATTAAAAATAATAAATTTCTCATAGGAAAAGACTGGATAGTATATTTTGATATGGTACAAATTAATGTCCAACAAAATAATAATTTTGATACTAATTTAATTTTTAATAAATATTATAAACTTTTCGAAGATATAGATAGTCTTGCCAATAAAAGATATTTCCGTACACATTAATGTAAAAAATAATTTTGCGCCAAAATTTTATAAATTTAGACCTGCTCCTTTTGCTATTAGGAATTTATTTGAAGAAGAACTATTATTTTTATTGAATAATGATATTATTGAAAATGTAGTGGATAGCCCAATAGCTTCATCGCTAGTATGCGTCCCTAAGAAAAACGGCAAAATTAGAATTTGTGCAGACTTTAAGAGAACCTTAAATCCATTTATCGAAGATGTTAAATATCCGATACCGAACATCGATAATGTTTTACATTATTTTTTTGGTAAAAGTATATTTAGTAAAATTGATCTTTCAAGCGCATATCATCAGATACTTCTAGACGAGGAATCTCAAAAAATGACAGTTATTTCTACCCATAAAGGCCTTTTTAAATATAAAAGGCTGCCCTTCGGTATCAAGTCCGGAGCGACTATTTTCCAAAGAACTATGGACATTACTTTTTCCGGTCTTAAAAATGTAATAATATATTTAGACGATATTCTTATAGCATCATCTGATGTAAATGAGCATATTTCAGATATTGAAACAGTCATGAATAAATTATCTGATTTTAATTTTTCAATTAATAAAGAAAAATCTTTGTTTTTGTTGATGAAATCAATTATTTGGGACATAGAATAAATAAAAATGGAATCTATCCCCTTGAGGATAAATTGGACAGTATAAAAAAATGTCCTAAACCGAGTAACATTTCAGAATTGAAATCTTTCTTGGGCATGTTGTCATTCTACAGTAAATTCGTTAGAAATTTATCCATACATGCAAATCCTTTATTCTCTCTATTGAAAAGAAGTTATAATTGGAATTGGAAAAAAGAACATGATCAGGCTTTCGAAAAATATAAAATTTGATTAGTACAAAAACTTGTTTGACGCATTATTCGCAAGATTTACCTCTTTATGTTACTTGTGATGCATCAAATTATGGTATAGGAGGATATATTTCCCATATTGTAAACGGCATTGAGAAACCAATTACTTTTGTTTCAAGAACACTAAATGACACAGAAAAGAAATATTCCCAGATAGAAAAAGAAGGTTTATCAATATTCTTTACCTTAAACAGGCTAAAACAATTTCTTTACGGAAGAAAATTTATTATTAATACAGATCACAAATCATTACTAGCCATTTTTGGCGATAAAAATAATTTACCAGCCTTAGTGGCAAATAGATTACATAGATGGTCACTCTCAATATCAGATTTCAATTTTGAAATTAAATATACTAAGGGAACTGAAATACCTCTTGCAGATTTTCTTTCAAGATTTCCAAATCCTGAAAAAGGGGAGAAGGAAGAGATATGTAAATTTTGTTCGTTCAAGGATTATTTTAATTTTTTCTTGTTAGTTTGTTTGCTTGTAAATATTCTTGAAGAAGAGAAATAAACTTCTTTTATTTTATAAGTGCAGATATCTTTCATTTTGTTTAATATAAGTTTCAAGAAAATTATTTAACTAGCAAAATAACAGAAAATTAGCCGGCCTTACAGCGCCGAGGCTGGATAAGGGATGTGTCGATGTCTCAGTAAAATTATCGAGTCTAGAGTCTCCAGGGAGGCTTCAATGAACTGGCCACAAAAAGACTTGTCAACGGGGGCCTTGTCGAATGGTGGTTGATTCCGTGGCCAATGTCACCTTACTCCGTGTCGATAGAATAGGGTCAATCTCGAAGCGAATTCCAGTGTTGAACGAGTTGGTGTTGCAAACAGCCACTGGAGAACTATTAAAAGACTACGGTACAGTAGTGCTAAAATTTCAGATCAGAAACAACTTGTTCAGGCACCTTGGGTACCTCGCTGACATTAAAAAGACGACTGCCTTATCGGCTTGGACGTGCTTCGTAAATTTGGATTTAGCATCGACTTCCAAGAGAATGTACTCAAGAGATTCCCCTAGTGGGTTCGAGGAGTTCGGGGACCAATAAAGTCCTGAAGGTAATACTCAAATCTGATGTTAAAATTCCTCCGAGGAGTGAATGCATTCTTGAAGGACGTCTGACTGCTTCTCTCGGGGTACCCCAGCTGCTGATTTTGGAAAAAAAATGGCAAGGAGTTTGGTAACATCCCGATTAGAGTGATCAATCTTCTCACTCCGCAAAATCTCTCAGAAAAGGGACTGAAATAGCTCTAGCTGAGCCTGTTACAAATGTGTCCCATTGCACAACTGTTGAAAACTTGGATAAGAGCCCTTGTCCCAGTTTGATTCCAGGCCATCTGCAGGAGCTTCTAGAAGGAACGCGAGAGGGGCTAAACTGGATGCAGCAAAAGAAGCTTAAGCGTCTACTCTGCCAATATGAAGACGTATTCGTTACCAGCCCCAATGATGTTGGGCGAAAGAACGTGACGCAGCATCGGATTGATACAGGAGGCGCTATTCCTGTTAAACAGCTCCCAAGAAGATTGCCCAGTACAATAAGAGACGAGGTTGACAAATTGATTGAGGAAATGGCAGAACAAGATGTCATCGTGCCCTCATCTAGTCCTTGGGCATCTCCCGTTGGGCTTGTGAGGAAAAAGAATGGCTCCACAAGTTTCTGGGTGGATTACCCACGTCTAAATGATCTGACCAAAAAGGATTCCTACCCTTTGCCCCGAATTGATGCTACGCTCGACACCCTATCCGGATCGCAGTGGTTCTCCACTTTGGATCTCAAAAGTGGCTACTGGCAAGTCAGCATTCGCCCAGAAGACAGAGAAAAGACAGCCTTCACGGCAGGAAACGGGCTTTGGCAGTTCAAGGTAATGCCATTAGGGCTATGAATGGGCTTGTGGACAAAGAATCCACATTGTTATCTTTGAAACCTTGAATGCAAACATCGACTGCTGAGAAGCGTCGTAACAATATATACTGTTTCCGAAACGTCACACACTATTAATTTATTGGGGTTAAGTCTTATTTTCTTGTAACGGTTAAAATAAAAAATCAAAGTATAAAATAATTATATTTTAATATATTCATGATAAAATTCAAAATTGTCAATTATAAATATCCACGCTGCGCGCGTTTGTTTTTTGTAAATACGAGGGGCATCCAATAAATAAGTTTCCCTATTTTTTTTTCGGCGAACGAAACGTTGTAAAAATTAGTTAGTAGGTAAGAAATGGTCACTAGGATGCGTTGGAAGCTGGTGACCTTTCAAAATCACTCTAATCGTACGCGCAAGTCCGTAGCGCTTCAGTTTCCATGGAGCTACCACTGGTGAACGTGTCCACTTGCGAACTCCGTTCTGTAATTCGTTTTTTCACAGCGAAAAATGAAACTGCGGTCAATATTCATCGCAATTTAGTGTCAGTGTATGGTGAAGGATGTATGAGCATCCAAATGGTTCGCCGATGGCGTTCATGGTTCTTGGAAGGACGGCAAAACGTGCATGATGACGAGCGAAGCGACAGGCCCGTTACTGCTACGGACAATGCAGCCGTGCTGCTGTTCGGAATGTGGTGGAAGCAAATCGCCGCGTCACCATTGACGAAATAATGATTCGACTGCCTCCTGGAATCGAAATTGGATGCTCTTCGATTGGAACAATCATGTCAGATGTTTTGAATTTGAATTGAAAACAGGCGGAGGCGAACCACTGGCTACGAAGACAGGACACGGCTTGGTACAACAGTGGTATCAAAAAATCGCTACAACGGTACCAAAAATGTTTGGACAGAAATGGTGATTATGTAGAGAAGTAGTCTATGAGTTGTATAATGAAAATAAAATAACTGCATAATTGTAAATAAAGTTGTTTATTTGTTACAAAATAGGGAAACTTATTTATTGGATGCCCCTCGTATTTCTGGTGTGATCAAGTCGATATTATTGTAAGCCTGTTGAAGAGCGATTAACGCTAGAAAGCTAGCGTTTTTTAAATAAAAAAGATACTCATTGTGAGAATATAATTGTATTTTTAATAATTTTATTATATAAACACAAGATAATAAGACCAAATACAAATAAATAAATAGTCTGTTTTGGTCTTTGGTCTTATTATCCTGTGTTATAATCTATAATCCAAATTGTGCCTTATTATATTTTGATATGAAAATATAAAATTAAAATTTAAATGGACATTTTTTCACTATAATATTGAAATAACTCACAATTTTGAAAATGTTTGAGTAGAAACTCTCTTTTAAGGACTACTAATCGCAGAATATTTAGAGAAGTAAATTGGACACTTGTACTCTAGTGGTAGTGTTGTCCTACAGCAGTGATATGGACTACAATCTAACCAAAGAAAGAAATAAAGAGAGGAAGTTTACTCTGCAATAGATAGAGCTTGTTCAATTCCTGGGCCGGAGGAACAAAGAGCTCCGAGAAGTAGATCGCCAGAGTCTGGTTCCTAGAGAGAGAGGACTCCGTGGTGAATCTCCACTCGCAGGAGAAAGGAGCCGTGGTGGACCAAAGGCCAGATGGCAAGGCTACTTGTCCCTCGGGCAACTGGAGGTATCCACCACATACTGCCACACCAAGGTGAATGTCTTCCACCAAACCTTGCATGGACATCCTATATATAGACCTATATTTATGATATTTGGTAAGAATAAAATAATTGAATTGATTTTTTAAAAAGGTTCCTTATCAAGTGCAGTCATTTAGTAAAGAATTAAAAGTATTTATTATCTAGTTTATTTTGAACTTGTTTTGTGCTTGTTATTAAAGTTTAAAATACGTTTAAACTTTATATATTTTATTCAATGAAGATCAAAATGACATAAACATCACATTTAATTATATACTATCACAATCAATTATATATCATAACTACATAACATTAAGCCATCTATTTTCAGTTTTGTTTTTGTCACCGGCCGACGCCGTTCTCGCTCTGTATTATGACTATCATTTTGAAATAAAGATCACTTATTGTTCGTCCCTGTCTCTCTCTGTCTGCCGAGTTTCATCACTTTCTGGCCACTATTTCTTGGTGTTCCATTTTCAATGTCACGCAGTGTATTTATGACCCTGACAAACCTTGTCATATTTTCACTGATGATTCAACAATAGGTGTAGGAACAGTTTTAAAACAATCAGCTAATAAAGGCTCTTTACATCCAGTAGCATTCTATTCTAGAAAATTGCACCCTTATGAGAAAAGTTATACTGTTTGAGAGATTGAAACTTTAGCCATCATAGAAGCAATAAAAAGATTCCATCCAACTATTCAAAATCAACATTTTAATTTACATACAGTGGTTATATCACTTTAAAATCCAACTAATAGATTGTTAAGATGGTCATTACTATTATCCCCAAATGACTTTGAAATCAAATATATTAAAGGGACTCTAAATACTGAAGCAGACATGCTATCTAGAGCACCCATTTCACATTATATCACATTATAAGAAATAAAATAACACCAAAATCACAGGATTTACCTCCCAAAAACTTCAAAATACAAAATTGTATTTATACTATTTTTAAAAAAGGACTTGTTAGAGCTTATGTACCAATAACTCGGCGAGAAAAGCCAATTGAAAAAGTACATTTAAATCATAGACATATAGGAATTACACAAGTGACAAAAATTATTCTTCCAAAATTTTATTGGCCAAACATGACCCATGATATAACTCAATATGTAAAACACTGTGAAATATGTCAATTAAATAAAAATAGAGACAAAAGGACCATTTATGGATCCCTACAAGCAATGCCAATAGCCACTCACCCAGGTCAGATTATTTCTCTTGATACTTTAGGTGGTCTACACAACTATGGTTCAAATAAGCATTGCATTCACATACTCATTGACCATCATACCAGGTATTTATGGACATTTGCTAATAAAAATACAAATACTGACACTTATATTACATGTTTATGACTTTATTTCAAACCATCCTACCTGAATCTATTTTAACTGATAGGGCTCCTGCATTTACAAGTAATAGATTTAAACATTTCTTAGTGAATAATGGTGTTAAACACTTGTTGACTAGCTCACACCACCCTCAGACAAATGCAAAAGTAGAAATGATCAACTCTACCATAGTTAATAGATTAAAATGAAAAATAAACTTAAAGACTAATATTTCATGGGTAAAAAAAACATCTACCAGAAATTACCAAAGAACAACAATACCCTACATACAATTACAGCTTTTGAATCTAGATTATTTCTATTTGGAATAAAATCATATATTCATGTATTGAATTCTACTGCATACTCTACAATAGATGTTGCTAGGAATCTAGCTATAGAAAGAACAAAAAAATCTTACCAGTACAGTAAAACATTGTATGATCAAAAATACCCAGAATCCATTTTCAAAGTAGATGATAAAGTACTCATGTCTAGTTTTGTTCATCCTAATACTGGTGAGTTAGAAAAAGGTTTTCAGGGACCATACACCATCTTAAAACAATTATCACCAGTAACATATGAAATAGATAAAAGAATTTACCCATCAAATAAAAATGAAATGGTTCACTCAAATAAATTGAAGCCATATTATGATCCTAAAGAAATAAAATATGTATCTAAATATTTTGCTACCCACTTAAATACAGCAGATATTCAGGAAATACCTTTAGATTTCACTATATAAAAAATGGCTCAAATTTTACCCCTAGATCTATCTATAACTAAAAGGTGTACATCAAATCTTAATATCAATGAACCACTTGATTTAACATGTATATAATTTTTTTTTTATGTTTTATTATTTCATGTAGAGAACTAATCTACTTTTCTTTCAAGTTTTGGGACTCGCAAATATTTACAATATTTATATTTTAGGTGTATGGTACTTAGTTTTCATTTTCAACACTTTGTTCAAAAACTTCATAATGCAAATGGCGCCTTGCTAAAATAATAATAAATAACCCTGTCACGTACCGCCATCTACCCTAAGTAAGTTTTTTTTTCAATCTCATTTTTCTTGTAACTTTGCCATTTAAAAATATATATATACTAGCGGATGTGTACCCGGCTTCGCCCGGGTTTTATCCGTGGTGAAAGTTTGCCTAACGAATATTATTGATAATAATATTCGGGAACACACAGAATATTATGATAATATAATTTATGTCATATATTTATATAATATATGAAATTCATTTTTCGAGCAAACATATCCACTCTCTACTGAATAGATTTTTAAAAAGATATACATAAATAAAAATATCTAGATATATACTACATGATCTTAGCCAAAAGGCCGAGAAACGATATTTTATATATAGAGATGACCTGGCTTCGTGTGACTTCTGCTCGAGTGAATGTTTCGCTGGTAGAATTTTATTCCTGCCTACTATTAATCATTATCTGGCTTTACCCGTGGTCTGCTTTAGTGAATATTCCCCAAAATAATTTTTTAATGCAATCAAGCATGATACGGAAATATTGTCATCATCATTTCTGACTAAAAAAATATTGTTGCTCAGTACTTGGTTAAATATAATTTTTCTTGGTTAAAGTGCGACAAAAAACTCTTACAGATTTAACTCTCTGTCCTGTTCAAATTTCATCGAGATTAGTTACATATTGAGGGCGTGCATAGCCGACAAACATATATGTAGTAATCCCGTTGTGGAATGTGCTGGGCAGTCGTGGTAGTGGGTGCGTGATGGGATTCCCGCACTGGGACAGCAAGAGACAGAGGCAGGTCTAGGTGGTAACTCCAAGGAGGTAGAGGTAGACCACGGACGAAGGTAGTCGGACCATGGACGTCACGGATGCCCTAAGTCTACATCGCGGATAGGGGTGAGAAGTCTGACTGACCGTATGACAGCGTCGCTCTGAAACAACTAAAACACAACTCTTTGTCCCAATCTTGGGGGGCTTTTATATGAGACGCTCGCAGATGGCGGCGAGTTCTGATTGGTTCCCGTAATCACGCCACCTGTCAATCGCTGGGTTATTAATTATGTCTGGCCACCTGCTGACGGGGGGATTGAACTCATTATCATAAACACCTGTTCGTCTGGTCTTTGTCGTCTGGCTTTTGTCGCGTCGTCTACCTCTACATCTTTATTTTATTGTCACTTCTATTATTACAAGTTTGATACATATTTTATATAGATATGGGGTTATTATAATAATTATAAGAAGATTGTGCTTATCTACCTTAAAATATACTACAGAATGTGTCCCCGGTGATGAAGGTTTGGTTGGGGGAATGACATGTAATGAATGATAACCTAACAAACCTATTATAAAAAATAAAAGAAATAATTTGTATACAAATTAGTTAAAATTATTATTAAGCTACAAGTTAAAAAGAGAAAGATGTTGTAATGGTGGTGTATCAATGAAAACGTACAAAATGAATGATAAAAGATTAAGAGAAGGTATATAATACAAAATGGTAACTATGGTAAAATGAATCGTACAAGGAAAATAATATCTTATTGTATTAAAGATGAGAGAAAAAAAATGAAGTTAGTTTATTGACTGAACTTATAATGTGACGCTAAGGTTGAAAAAGAAAGGGGGTGTCTGAGCATGTTTCTGCAAAAGTAGTATCCCAAGCATCCTGCAATGCAATGCGAACTTGTTTAAGTGAGGCATTGTTTTCATTAACAGAAGGCCTAAGATATTCCGTTTGCATCATTAGCTCTGACAGTGAAAAGAGGTGGGAAGATTGATGGATGTAAAAGGTAGAGGTAGAGGTAAGAGGGATCCCTGTTGTCCATAATGATTGTGCCCGGTTGAGTTGTAAAAAAAAACTGAAAAGTTGAAAAAATGATGAATTGATATGATGCGTCGGGCGATGAGAAAAAAAATAAAAATATCGCGCTGGATATCCTGAACTCATTATCGGGAATGGTATAACGAGGAAGGATTGTTCCACTCGGATTAATCAATGAAAAAAAACAAAAATGTTCGGCGAACTGGAATCCCTTGGAAGGTTGGAGGTTTGAAGGATGCGGAAAAGGAGAGGTGGGTGTAAGAGAGTTATTGCTGACAATTTTGATTGTGTCCGGCTTGTATGGTGAAAAGAAAAAGTTGAAAAATGAAAAAATGATGAGCCGGACGATGAGAGAAAAAAAAATCTAACTGGGTCTCCTGAGCTCACTGTTGGGAGATGTACAGCGAGGAAGGGTCTTCTAGTTAGGTTAATCACTAAAAAAAAAAAGAAAATGGCTGACGAACAATAAACTCTTGATGGAGGGAAAGGTTGGGAGGAAAGGTTCATGGGATAGAGTTAAGAGGTTGTAAGGGAAGCGTCAAAAATAACATTTTGAAAATCTATTAAGAAAAATAAAATGATAAATGTTTTATCTATTTAAGAAATATTATAAATATTGTTAGGTGTAGGTTTTTTAAGACGGTGCCTAAAATAGTTGAAGTTGTAAAATGCTAAGTCTGAACATGATGAGAAAAAGAGAAAATAAAAATATTAAAGGTAATAATATATAAAGGGTTGATTGGTAATTGAAGGCATTAATGTTGATGGTTAATAAACAAAATGATATTATTGATGAATAGTGAAATGTTTTATCTACATTGGTAAGTTAAAAAACAAAGTGCAACACCACAAAACTAGTAAAAGTGTAAGTCTATTTACAAATAAATGAGAGAAAAGCTAGCAAACCTATTAAATGGGAAATAATTTGGGGCACAAATTAGTTACTAGAATAAAAATAAAGATAAAGGGGAGTAGTGGTGACACATTGATATAATATTATAAAACTACAAAAATTATATAAGAGGAGTGCATAGGAAAGATAAATTTAAAGTAAACACACACAATAGCGAAAGTAAATATTTGGGAAAGTTGGTATACTAGTTACAGTTTTTTGTTACTTAAGGTGCCTTGAATATTTACAACATAGTTTCATGGATGTAATACAGGAAGGAGGAGAAGTAGAGATAATAAAAGTAAAATAAAATATAAAAGAAAATTGACTTAAGCAAAAGGTGTGCGATAGGTAGTGACGCAGTGAGGAAATAGAGGAAGAAGGTCTGAATTGGTTTCTGCAAAGGACATCTCAGGAGTCCTGCCCTGCAATACGAGCTTAGAAGCGAAGTATTGTTTTCAGGGTTCAGCAATCTCAAGATGCTCTGTAAGTAGCATTAGATCAGATGGGCAAAAGGCGTGAAGATCGAAGGAGAGGTAGTTATGGGAGAATATGGGGAAGAAATCTTTTCTGAGAGAGGTTAAAAAGAGATGGTGTCTCAAAAGCTGCACTGCTGTCGGTGATTGAGCTCGATAAGATGAAAAATAAAATTAAACGAAAAATGAGTGGGCGCATCGTGCTGGTGGTGGCCTGAGTCGAGCGTTAGAGAAAAAATAATAATTCGTTGCTTACCCAAGCACTCCGTGTGGAGTTAACATGGGGAGGAAGTCAAGAATGAGACAGTGTAGATGCAAGATTAATGATGTCCTTCTAATTTAGCCTACGGGGAGGCAATTTGGCTCTATAATTGATTGATTGTCAGACAAGAGTGTTGAAGTAGGGCTATCTCTGCTAATGGTGAGTACAAGGTCATTCCAACCCTTTAGATGTAGGTAAGGGAAGACGAAGTAGAAGAAAAAAAACAATTAGGGGGGAGATCAGTGCGACCTTGAGTTTGTTTGTCATTGGGATGAAGCTTGGAATACCGCCGTGGTGATGGACGACATTTTGGGGATTTAATTGTTTCTTTGTCATGCCTGTCATTTGTACGTTGTATTGCTAGTTTTCTACTTTCTATTATATTGGGATAGGGGTTTATGTGATTATTTAAGTCTGAGGGGATTATATTATACATTAAAAATACGGGGGGAAATCCAGTTATCGTATGGGGGGTATCGTTATATTTATTAGTTACTATCTTAATTAACTTAGTCCAGGAGGTTCTGGGATTCTCTAGGTGAAATAACCTTAGTTTCCCAGTAAGTTTTGCGTCAAGATGTTCAGACAAATCGTTAGATTGGAGATTATATGCGATGATTAGGTTTAGAAAAATTAGAAAATAATGAATTTACGAAATTTTTTTTTTTGAGAAAAGGTTAGGGCATGGGTACAAATTTCGGTAGAGTTTCGTAAATGACAATTTAACACAGGCAGGAATGAAATGTAATGGGGTATGGAAATTTTATGGTATGATATTAAGTTTTTGCATATTACATTTATAGTTGTATTTGTAATTGTGGGAAAAATGGGAGGCACATTTTGAGATGAGATGATTTAAAATTGATATTTATAAAAATACAAATCTAGGACTAGTTTTTAAAACTTTTAAATATTGAGAAATATCAATTGGAATAGTAATAGGTCAAGTAAAATAAAGAGTGTAATAAATTTAATTATTAATACTATGGCCACAAATAAGGTATTAAAAAAAAATAACACAAATGAGTTTAGAAAATATGATTCGAGTAATTAAAATATAATATGATTTTTTATGTAAAATTGAAAGTTGCATATTTGGATAATGCCATTTTAGGTGAATTTAAGAAAGGCATGTAAGATTAGTAAATTGGCAAAAATGCGTGATTGAATATTTTTAATAATAAACTTGAAAATGATGAATTAACATTTATAATTTGATTAAAATAAAGTAAAAATGATAAATGATAGTGTGAAAGTTTTAAAAGTTGAATAAAAATGCTATAAAAAAGGTTATAATTGATTTTAAAATGCTTAAAGTGAAAATATAAAATTTATGGGGGAAATGGTAGAAACAAAGTATAAAGTACCTTGAAATGGCTGATGCTGGCTGGAGTTGATCTCTGGAGATGGCTGTTTGGAGGAAGGCTGCTTGTTGCGTGTGATCCGTCGAAAGAGGAGATAATGGCCTCCTCCGCACGAGGTACGGCGAGTCCTCGAATGGCGTCTGCCAGTCGGCCTACGAGGTCGTCGCAGTGGGGTTGCATGTTGGTGAGGGCATCCGCGACGTGTTCGTCTTCGACCTCCGTCATCCTCTGATTGTCCTCAGTCATCCTGTCGACTTTAACGGATTCTGTAGTAATCCCGTTGTGGAATGTGCTGGGCAGTCGTGGTAGTGGGTGCGTGATGGGATTCCCGCACTGGGACAGCAAGAGACAGAGGCAGGTCTAGGTGGTAACTCCAAGGAGGTAGAGGTAGACCACGGACGAAGGTAGTTGGACCATGGACGTCACGGATGCCCTAAGTCTACATCGCGGATAGGGGTGAGAAGTCTGACTGACCGTATGACAGCGTCGCTCTGAAACAACTAAAACACAACTCTTTGTCCCAATCTTGGGGGGCTTTTATATGAGACGCTCGCAGATGGCGGCGAGTTCTGATTGGTTCCCGTAATCACGCCACCTGTCAATCGCTGGGTTATTAATTATGTCTGGCCACCTGCTGACGGGGGGATTGAACTCATTATCATAAACACCTGTTCGTCTGGTCTTTGTCGTCTGGCTTTTGTCGCGTCGTCTACCTCTACATCTTTATTTTATTGTCACTTCTATTATTACAAGTTTGATACATATTTTATATAGATATGGGGTTATTATAATTATTATAAGAAGATTGTGCTTATCTACCTTAAAATATACTACATATATATATATGTCCCCGGCTTCGCCCCAAGTAAAAGTTTGCTTAACAAACATTTGTTAAAACGATTCTAGCAAACATCCAATCCCTACTGAATCTATACTTGTCTATCTTCTCGATAATTTTTTCCCAGTCCCTTGAAAAATACTCGATAGTTTAAAAAAATCAGTATTAATTGGTCCACTCGGTAATTTGAAGTTGAAGGAATAGTATCTTGCCACAAACGAAGATTAGTAAATAACTGTATTTAGCGAATGTAACCGGCTTCGCACAGTTTTTATCCGAGTAAAAGTTTGCCTAACGAACATTTGTTAAAACGATTCTAGAAAACATCTAATCCACCTATATATTGATTTATAAACGTATAGAAATATAAATATTGTTATATGCGTTTAAATATATTTTTGAAACACATAATATTTTGAAAAAAATTATTATATTTTAAATAAGATATTGTCACTTTTGTGAATTTGATAATTAATTATTTCTTTTTTCTCAATGAATTATATATATTAACAAAGGATAATGAACAACAATAATTAGGGGCTTAAAAATCATTTATTATGGTTAGCAGCTCCGTAAATAAAGATATTTTCACAACAACAATTAAAGTTGCATCATCATTTTTATAAAACAACAGCAAATTAAATTAACAATGTAAAAATATATTTTAACATTACATTTTAACATTTAACACAAAATCGTTACAATTTTTTCTTTAAATATATATTAATATTGAAATGCCAAGTATTTTTTACGTCATTGGAATATTATATTACTAAATTCTCAAATTAAATTTATTATACTTGGAAAACATTTTAAGCATTGTTACAATTTATAAATATAATTTCACCAGACGCCGCTAGAGGCGCTGCTTGCGAGTGAAAGTAGAAAATTTGCAAATAAAATTGCAAAGAATATTTATTTCAAATCAAAAACAAACCAGAAATCTTCCCAGTAGTATAGTAAATAACTTTCTAAAGTATCACGGCGATTGGATAATCTTACCTTTTAAAAACATTCATCGTGTGAACATACTAACATTCATCGTGTAAACAAACCACGTGTTAATTATTAACCAATCAAATTCATTTATCGTCGCGACCAGTGCTGCGCCCAAGCGGCAAAAGACTGGAGCTAACGCTTTTTGGTGTTTTATTTTAAAAAAAAAGCTCATTAACTTTTTTAGTTTTTTGAATAGCCTATATGTTAAACGAAATCTTCAGCTACCTACATGCGAAATTCCATAATGATTGAGTCAGTAGATTTTGCGTGAAGCGATAACAAACATCGATTTCGCATTTCATTTTTATAGATATAAGGATTGTGATTTTCACTGGGAGGAAATGTTATATTCAATTTATTTATTTATTATACTTTTTTATATATTGTGACGGTTTTTTGATCCACCGCCAATTTTGAACAGCCCTTTCAACCCCACCACCTCGGCCGGCCGGGTACGACAAGTCGGCGCATGCGCGGCGGTGGCTTGGTAAGCACGGGAGAGGATACAATATTTTGACGCCCCCACCAGCCAATGGCCATTTCACCTTCACATTTCATCAAACCTCATTAAACTCTTCTTAACTAGCTATTAATTTGTAAAAATAATAATAACTAAAACTAAGATTAATATTTATCTTGATATTATATCTGTAGTAATTAAAATACCTGGAATGAATATTCGAACCATTTCTTCAAAACCAGACGAACTACCACAGTTTTGGCGCAGCCGGCAGGATATTTTCAATTATTCAAGCATCAAAAAGATTTTATTCATTTGAATATTTTTTATTTCACTCATATTGTGAACATAATTTGGATTTTAATAATTTATAAGCAATAATTTAAATACTGAAAAAATATATAATAAAGATAATGTCATTATGTCGAATGAAACTATTTTTAAATTGCAAAAATACAGCGGGTAAGAAGGATATTCGTGCCCAGAGCTGGGTAAAACTTTTCGAATTACATGTTGCAGACGAAGATAAAGGAAAGTTGTTCTTTTACTATCTAGAAGGAAGAGCCTAAGAAGGGTATGCTGATGAAATTGCGAGAACAAATATTAACCAATGGGTAACCATCAAACAAAAATGTATTACATGATTTGGATAATCAACAGCAACACCATTAATCGATGCACAACGGTATCTACGCCGCGATGAATCCGTCAATGACTACTTTCAGTCCAAAATCCGGCTTCTTAAACAAACTTCCTTATCCAAAGTCGAACAGATCCAGATGTTGACGAGAGGATTACCAGCACAATGGAATATTAGCTAAGCCCCAATACATTTCGAAGATATAGAGAATTGGGTAGGTGATACCTTAAAATTGGAAGCTGCTGCTAACTCCATACAAAGGAACTTCAAACCAGCCTTCGGTGATAATAAAATTAAAGATTTTAAATCTGCTACCTCTTACGTCGCTTCACCTCCGAAGCCACCATACCCAAGCAGATTTTGCAAAATACGGAATTTACATAATTTTCATTGGCATAATGAATTTCATATAAACCCAAAACATTCCCTAAAGAAACCGCAGCAAACGGACAACCCTCAACTTTGTATGCTACTTTCGACCCTTCATCTTCTAACTCAACTGATTTACCAACAGTTAATTTAAACTAATAGAGCGGCCAATCTTCAAGTTCATCAATATCAACACATTAGTCAACTCCACCCCAATGCAAGCATTCATAGATACAGGTTCAATCATCAGTATAATGTCATATTCCCAATTCAAAAATTTGAATTTACAAACGGAACAATCATCATCCATTTCCATAAATCAAACTTATTCCAGAACAAGAAGCTTTGGTCGCGTTAAAGTCAACCTTACCATCAGTCACATCACCCATCGTATAGATTTACACATCCTCAGAAAATTCATGTATCCCCTTCTACTAGGTCTTGACGTGGGAACTCTGTTCAATCTCCATGTTGACATCAAGAATGGTGTTGTGACTAGTAAAGGACCATCTTTGTATAATTGTAAATTTCAGGCGAATCATTTGAGACCAGAAACAAATCAAACCCTCGACAAGATATTACATAAATATACAACTATTTTTAGTGAAAATTCTTTTGATGTAGGAAAAATCAAAATAGCAAAACACAAAATCCATACCGTTCCTCATCCGCTTATTCAACTTCGACCGTATCGAAGATCAGCCTCCGAGTATGATGAGATTAAAAGACAGGTTGAAGATTTAAAGAAAAAAGTACTAGTTCGAGACAGTCGAAGCCCATGGGCCTTCCCAGTCACACTCGTACCGAAGGCGGATAGCCAAAAGAGGCTTTGCGTTGATTATCGCCGCCTCAATGCCCTTACCATTGACGACAATATGCCTCTGCCTAGCATTCAAGAAGTCATCGATCGTCTCCAGGGAGCGAAATACTTCACTTCGTTGGGCATCGCCTCAGGTTATTGGCATGTCGAAATTGCTCCAGACAGCACAGAGAAGACAGCATTCGTCACCAACGAAGGGCTTTATGAGTGGTTAGTAATGCCTTTTGGGTTGAAAAACGCCCCTGCTACTTTTCAGCGAATCATACAACAAACACTTGGTCCATTAATGTACAAAGGGTGCATCAACTATCTTAACGATTTCATCATATATTTTAAAACTTTAGAAGAACATATTGACCTTCTTTCAAAAGTGCTAGAAAAATTATATTCCCAAAACCTCAAGCTCAAGCTTCAAAAATGTTATTTTATCAGAGAATAAATAGAATATCCTGGATACAACATCAAATACAATCAGGTTACACCTTCACCTCGGAAAATAGAAGTAGTCAAAAGTTTCCCAAGTCCCAAAACTGTCAAAAACGTACAGCAATTTCACGGATTTTGTAGTTATTATTGGAGATTTAAAAGGTTTCAGTTCAATAGCACAACCTCTAACAGATTTATTGAAGAAAGATAAAATTTTCCACCTGTCTGAAATTCACCAAAAAGTGTTTGAAGCTTTGAAGAATTTAATCACACAACCTCCAGTTCTGGCAATGTACGATCCCACCTTACCATGTACACTGATGCATCAGAGCAAGGACTTAGTGCAATTCTTGCACAGAAACATCCAGATGGCAGAGAAAGGGCTGTTTCCTATTTCTCAAAACGGCTCAACCCAACACAGTCACGCTACACCTCTACAGAATTGGAATGTTTTGCCATCATCGAAGCAGTCAGACATTTCAACAACTACTTAGACAAGCCATTCCAAATTGTCACTAATCATAGCGCTTTAAAATGGCTATTTGATCATAAAAGTCCTGGGTGAAGACATTTTAGATGGTCAATGGAGCTATCCTTTAGATCGTTCACCATTATCTACAGAGCAGGAGGACAGCAAACACATGTTGACGCACTTTCCAAGAATCCAGTGTGCACATTCATAACCGAAGATAAGATGAAGATTGCTCAGCAACAGGCAGACTTGCGATTTGTAAAGAACCCCAAATTAAAAGTGGCGTTGTCTCTTTACGAATTCGAGGCCATTCCAAAGCAGTTGTACCTGATTCCCTACGGGAAAAATGTCTTCACCACTTTCATGATGCCTTTGGACATCCTGGGAAAAACAAAACATTGAAGCTGAATTCCACATATTACTGGTGGCCACAAATGCTAAAGAAAATAAAAGAGTATGTTTCCTCATGTAAAGTTTGTCAGCTCAGTAAACAGTCGAACCAACCGACATTAAGCCACTACCAAATACCGGACATAGACCTCCAATCATTTGACCTCATTGGACTCGATATAATTGTTTTGGGAAATGAAGCTAAGAGCACCAGACATAAGTATCTCCAGGTCATCATAGATCACCATAGTCGTTACATTTGGGCATGTCCCACAGCATTCAACAATTCAGCTGCCATCCTCAACATCCTTAGACAGCTGTTATCTTCTGGAGTACCAATCAAACGTATTCTGAAAGACAATGGTTGGAATTCCACAAGCAGAAGCTTCGAAAGTTTTCTGTCGGAAAATAAATTTGCCCATTCCCTTGCTACTCTATACCATCCTCAGAGATGTGGAATGGTAGAAAAGGCTAACCATACCCTTCTCACAAAATTGAGAGCTGCATTTTTGGAGAAATTGAAACAAAAATGGTCGACACTCGTACCATTTATTGTCAAGACATACAACTAGACCCCACATCAAGTATCCAAATTCAGGCCAAAGTTTCTTCTGTATGGGTTTGATGAATCACCATCTTTTGCTGACAATCCCATCACTTTAGAAGAAGCAAGAGGTCTGGCTCGCGAGAATACGTGAAAAGCTCAGATAAAGAGGAAGAATCTTCATGATGATAAACATCCAGGTGTGGAATTCTCTGAGGGAGATCAAGTTTTGAGGACTTGTTGCAAAGCACCATCCATGTATGTCTAAACTCAGCCCAAGACAACAAGGCCCTATCTGTAGCAATTAAAATACCTGGAATGAATAATTGAATCATTTCTTCAAAACCAGAATAACCACCACAATAAATAAATATTATTTCTAATTTGACCAAAATACAAAAAACTTTAAAAATTATTATTTTGTTCTGTTGTATATAGATTTGTTTTCTATTTTGGGTTGGTTAAATGTGTTTTTTTTTTAATAAACTCATTTGCCAAAAATATGATATTATATATTTAAATTTGTTTTAAAATAAAATAAGCATATTTGCTAATAATTGATATTTCTTTCTTCTTTTTTTTTTTTTTGTAAGTAAAATTTATATTCGACAATCTAAACATTACTTAATAATCAATTATTTTTTTATTCTTTCCCCCCGAATATAAGATATATATAAATACTAGCCGACTGGACCCGGCTTCGCCCGGATATTGTTCGAGTGGGGTTTACTCACGAATGAATAGAGCCCCCAACTGTTTTAAAACTTATAGTAATGAATTTTCTTTCAGCACAAAAGTATCGCGACTTTGGTATTTTTTCAAAAATTATTTATTTATTCATGAATACCTATTTTGTCCCCTTCAAAGTAATCCCCATGAGATATTATACACTTGTGCCAACGGTTTTTCCAATCTTCGAAGCACTTCAAAAAATCTTTTTTTTTTAAATCTTTTTCAGCTCCTCCTTCGATGCCGTGTTTATCTCGTCAAGCGTAGCGTAACGTCGTCCTTTCATGGGCCTCTTCAGTTTAGGGAACAAGAAAAGTCACAGGGGGCCAGATCTGGGGAATACGGTGGCTGCGGCATCATTAGTGTGTTGTTTTTGGCCAAAAAGTCGCGCACAAGCAACGATGTGTGAGCAGGGGCGTTATCGTGGTGCAAAAGCCAATTTTTGTTCTTCCACAAATCTGGGCGTTTCTGGCGGATTGCTTCGCACAAATTGCGCATAACTTGCAGGTAATATTCCTTATTGACCGAATTCTACCCTGGGGCAAGAACTCATGATGCACCACGCCCCTGCAATCGAAGAAAACTGTCAGCAAAACTTTCACATTCGACCGAACTTGGCGCGCTTTTTTCCGTCTTGGTTCGTGCGGCAGCTTCCATTGAGATGATTGAGCTTTGGTTTCCACCTCATAACCATAAACCCACGTTTCGTCACCAGTTATGACCCTCTGGAGCAAATTTGGGTCGTCGCGGACAGAGTCCAACATCTCATTAGCAATGTTCATGCGATGCTGTTTTTGGTCGCAACTGAGCAATTTTGGTACGAATTTCGCGGCGACCCGTCTCATGCCCAAATCATTGATAAAAATCGAATGGCACGAGCCAATCGATATGTTTAGGTCCTCAGCAACTTCTCTAACGGTGATTCGACGATTGGCCAATATCATTTTCTCCACTTCATTAATTTTTTCGTCTGTTGTTGAAGTGCTCGGGCGTCCGGCACGCTCTTCATCGTTCACATCTTCTCGGCCTTCTGAGAACATTTTGTACCACCGATAAACGTTGCTTCGGTCCAAGGTAGCTTCTCCGTATGCCACAGTCAACATTCGGAATGCTTCCGAGCACTTTATTTCGTTTTTCACACAAAATTTGATACAGGTTCTTTGAACCATTTTTTTAATAGGTAAAAATCGAAGACGATCCAAAACACCTGCAAGCAAAGCAGCTGTCAACATTTAAGTGAACATTCAAAATGGCCGAGCTTGTCGGCATAAGTGAGAGACATGAGTACCAACATAAAGCCACAAAAAGATCGAAATTCGAATATACGTAATCCGCGAAAATTCAAATTTCGCGATACTTTTTGATACTGCAAATAGAAAATTTTAAAATTCTGGTAAAAAGAATTTGAAATACCAGGTCTATTAGTATGAAACGCGAAAATTTTCAGTGAATTCAAAAGTTCGCCAATTCTATACAACAAAAGATTTTTTATTCAAAGTAATTGCCCTGATTAGCTATACACTCGGACCACCTTTCAGGCATTTTTCGAATTCCTTGTCTGAAAAATTCTATTCCTTTTGAGTCGAACCAGTCAACAAGCCATTTTCGGAGTATGTCTGAGTTCGAAAATTCCTGGTTTTTTAGGGCGTGTCCTAAAGTGTGAAAAGGTGGTAGTCCGACGGCGCTAAGTCTGGTGAGTACAGCGGGTGGGGTAAGAGTTCCCAGCCCAAGTATTTTATGGTGTTTTTGACCACCGTAGCGTTGTGGGCTGGAGCGTTGTCATGCTGCAGTATCAGCTTGTTGTGCTTTTCACGCCATTCCGGTCTTTTTTCATTCAATGCCTCTCTCAAATTGTGCATTTGTTGTTTGTAGCGACTAGTATTGACCGTTTCGCTAGGTTTCAGGAGCTCGAAATATACTACGCCGGTCTGGTCCCACCATACGCAAAGCATTGCCTTTTTTCCGAAGCGATAGGGCCTAGGCGTCTGTATTGAAAATTGGCCGGGCAGGCCCCACGACTTTTGGCGCATAGGATTGCTGAAGTGGATCCATTTCTCATCAGAAGTTACGATTCAGTGCAAAAATTACTTCTTTTCATGCCTGGCGAGCAGCCCTTCGCAGGTTACCAGGCGCCGTTCTTGCTGCCTTTCGCTCAACTCGTGGGAGACCTATCTGGAAAGCCTTTGGGTCATTCTGAGGCTGTTTAAACGTAGAGAAACAGAACCTTGAGACACCTGGAGCTGTTTCGCGAGTTTCTCCTGCGTTTGGGTACTGTCGTCATCCAACAAAGCTTGCAGTTCAGCGTCCTCGAACTTTTGGTGCGGTTTTCCACGTGGTTCATTATCAAGCTCGAAATCGCCACTTTGGAATTTTTTAAACCACCTGTAACACTGTGATTTGCTCAGAGCGTGGTCGCCGTGAACTTCCTCGAGCATTCGGTGGGCTTCAGTGGCACTTTTCTTCCAGTTGAAGGCGAGCAACAAAACTTCCCGCAAATGGTCACTTTTTGGCTCGGAAATCACCATTTTCCACGGGCTCCAGAAATTGTCCACGATTTGAATTTTTCTAAAACTCCACGCATGCTGATGCCACGTGAGTCAAAAAACAAAATGCCTTCAACAGCGCCACCGTCGGCTCAAATAAAGTTGCACAGCGCCCTCTGGCAGCCATTTTCGCGTTTCATACTAATAGACCTGGTATAAGATCAATTTCACAAACACATCTAATGAATAGAGTGCAGTTTTGGAGGAGTGGTCTGAACTGTTGATTTTTAAAAACCACGACCCGGATCATCGAATCCAGCTTTGGGCACTTTGTTCTGAAAAAAAAAATGCCTCAATGGCCCCTGATTCTTGAAAAAGTCCAACCCCTCCAGTGAGTGCAAGTAACCAAACTGGGCTTTGATATCTAAAATATGAAAAAATTCTAATGATTAGTGTGAATTAAGGAAAATGTTCCTCGCAACCTGAAAATTTCACTTCCTCCACTTCACTCTCGGCTGTTCAAGAAGAAACAGCCAGATTAAACATTTTTAAGGGCACCTAATTCGGTACTTACATTTCTAAATAGTTAAGCAACTTTTATAAATGTAATATATCTGCAATACTGAAATACCCAGACTTGGGTGGATTTTTTATTAGGTTGTTGTTGGCAGTTTTAGAAAAGTGTGGGAAATTGAATTTTTTACAAAAGAATGTACTTTTTAAAATGGTATTAAAAATAAATAAGAAATTTGCATCATTTTCTAAATGCATCTCTACGATTAAAACCAAAATATTTAAATAATAATCCATTTAATTGGTGGACGGATGAACTGGAACTTTTTAAAAATAATTTTAAATATGTTCGAAATCTATATTATCGGGGTAAACGGTCTAATAGACAGCTAGTTGATGAAAAAATGTATAAAGAAATACGAAATAAGTATATGAATATTATTGAAAAAACAAGAAATGTAAGCTGGAGGGTATTCCTGGAGGAAGTTGAAAATACATCTCCTTTTGGTAATACTTACAAAACTTTTAAACAAAAAATTTCTCCTAGGTCTTTTGATTTACCAATTCTAGATGTATCTCAAGATGTGCTCGAATCAGAAATGAAAAATCTTTTATCTTCTCTATTTTCGAATGACTGTCAATCTTCTGACACAAACTATCATAAATTAATCAGAGACAAGAGTTATACTTTTTCTAATGATAAAATCATTTATTTTGATAATATTCAAATCTGTTCAATAATTAAAAAACTTAAAAATGGCAAGGCTCCAGGAATAGATCATATAAGCAATCAGATGATCAAAACGGCAGTTCATCATATATCTCCTGTGTTAACAAAATTGTTCAATGCTTGTATGGGACTTAATTATTATCCGGAGGCCTGGAGAAAGTCAGCAGTAATGATTTTAAAAAAACCTAATAAAGAAAATTATAAAGATCCGAAAGCCTACCGCCCTATAAGCTTGTCTTCTAATTTAGGTAAAATTTTTGAAAGTCTAATTCATATTGAACTTTTAAATCATATTAATAGTAATAATGTTATGCATCCTGCTCAACATGGATTTACACAAGAAAAATCAACAATATCTGCTTTACAAGAAATAACTAAATTAAGTCTTCTGAAAAGAGAAACAGAAAATACGGCAATAGTAACAGTGGACATCAGCGGAGCTTTCGACAATGCATGGCATCCGGCAATTCTCCAACAATTGGACAAGGCAAATTTTCCAGCGGTACTAATAAAAATAATTAATTCTTACTTTGAAGACCGGAGTGTAGAGTTTAAATATACTAATGTAAAGTGTATAAAAAAGATAAATAAGGGATGTCCCCAGGGTGGTATTATTTCTCCTATTCTTTGGAATATATTACTTAATGATTTCAACTTATCTTTTAACGAAAGTTTTGCTAGAGTAATTGCTTTCGCGGACGATGTGACATTTGTGGTATGGAGTTCAAACATCTATGATCTTCAGTATAATATTACCAAATGTTTAGTAAAAATCAAAGCATGGTGTGAAAAGGTAAAACTTTCACTAAGTCCAAACAAAACAGGTATACTCTATCTACATAACTATGAAAAATTGCCCATTAATTTTGATGGAAAAATAATTCAACCATCAGAAACTGTTAAAATTTTGGGAGTTATTTTTAAAAATCATAGACAAAGGAATAAGATTAATTTTGGAACACATGTTGACGATATAATTATGAAAGCTACGAAACTTAAGAATATATTATTCTCATTATGTGCACGTACTTGGGGCATTGATACTCGACGTAGATTGATCTTATATAAAGCTATGATACGCTCTACAATAAGCTATGCATCAAATATTTGGTTTCCTTTTATCACTGCAGCAAAAAGATCCAAGTTGAATTCTATACAATATCAAATTCTTATTAGATGCATTCATGCTTATAGGACTTCATCTTCTTACATCACACATATACTAGCGAAAACCCCTTTACTGTCCGATTATCTTGAATTATTACAAACAAAGTATAATATGACAAATTCTCTCACAGATCGAACACTCAAAAAACCCCTTCAAAAAGAATTAAACAAACTATATCTGGATCTAAAATTTAAGTTTTATCTTTCTCAATCTAATGAACTGTTCAAGAAATTCTTTCCAATTGCTGTCCCAAATTTCATTTCTTCTGATAAATTCACTACTTTATTCTTAACTGGCAAAGGACCCTCTTCTTAAGTTTCCTATTCAAACTGAATGCTATCAATGATCCAACATGTGAATGCCGCTTAGATGTTGAATCACCAGAGCATCTTCTTTTATCTTGCCCTCTGACTAATCAAATTGTATGTAGATACTTTGAAACATTACCAAATTCTCTTTGTGTATATACTCTATCTTATGAGAACTTTGTTAAGTTTAGAACTATTTGTACAATAATTTACAAAACAATACTAATCCATCGTGTAAATAATTAATCATATATATATAAATAATACTAGCACAGCACAATAGTCCTTTGGACTTCGTGCTTTTGTAACAATAAATAAATAAATAAAATAAAAAATAAATCATTTTCTAATAATCAAGGACAATTTTTAAAATACAAAAAAAAGCAAGACTAAATAAAAATAAACGAATTATGTGTGATGTTTCAGTAACAGCATTGTTACCATATTAAGACAAAATTACTGAATGTATTCAGTACTTTTGTCTGAAGATGGTAACAATGCTGTTACTGAAACCACACATAATTTGTTTATTTGGATTTGGTCTTGCTTCCTTGTGATTCTTATCTATATTTCAAAATATACCTCATTTTTTTTACCTAAAAAGGTATATATATATTTCCAAGACCTCAAAAAAAGTAAAATGTCAAATGGATTATTAATTAACCCCATAGTAATCAGCGTTATGGGTCAGTAACATGTGAAAATAAGGCCAACAATTGAAATATATTTTTAAAAAATTAAATTTTGAACGCTAGCTTCACACAGGGCACAAATTTTGCTACCAGCTACATGCGTTCTTTTTTACTTTGGTGTGATTTCCACATGATGGATCTGTAGATACATTATAATCTCTCCAGAGCTTTAGGCAGCGAACATAACTTTCAAAATACATAAATAGCAATGCCAAAAGCCAGTTATGATAGCATGTTGCAGTGTAATGTTGACCTGCAGGATGGGGAAAAAGCAATAATATTTCCAAAGACTTTAATTTGAAAAGTATTATGAAACGTTGAAAATATAATCTAAACTTTTAAAAGCATGAAAAAAGGCTATCTTGATTTGAATAAATTTAGTCTAAAAACAAAAAGCATGTAAAAGTATGCACCAATCGAAATCATTTATTGGCTCTAACAGTGCTGCCCCCAGCCGTAAAAGACTGGAGCTAACGCTTCAAGGGTTGGTAATTTTTTTTAGTAGTACATTAAAATATATTTTGAGTCAAAAGGCGATCCATTAATTAAGATTATACAAAAGGGCGTACCTGGATCTGTAAAGAAAAAAAAACATTTTTTTTCTTAAAATATTTCGAGAGATTGCTCCCTCTTTATCAATTTATTGCACAGTGAATTTAATTTACAAATTATTGTAGATCATATGAAAACAAATTTGTCATTAGTCAAAAAGAATTATTGATAATAATACATTAAAAATTTAATGATAATAATAATTTAATAAAATATTTTGAAAATTAAAGGCTTTTTAGTAATGCATTATTTTATATGGTTTTTGAAACAAAATGTAAGGAAATTAAAATAGAAACAAATGAAGTTGACTGCGATTATTAGAAAAAAAATAATTAATTAAGTTAAAAGAGACACATAAGGTTCCGGGATTTCTTCATATCTATTTACACTAGCAGGGTACTTCATTGATTTACAGGGGCATCCAGAACTCACACCAGAGGAAGTTCCTGGAGGCCATAGCATCAATGAAGGACCCTGCTAGTGTAAATAGATATGAAGAAATCCCCGAACCTTATGTCTCTCTTTTAACTTTTTTTTTTTTTTCAAATAATATCAGTCAACTTCATTTGTTTCTATTTTTATTTCCTTACATTTTGTTTCAAAAACCTTATAAAATACTGCATTACTAAAACGCCTTTAATTTTCAAAATATTTTATTATATATTATTATTATTATTAAAATTTTTAATGTATTATTAACAATAATTCTTTTTGACCAATGACAAATTTGTTTTCATATGATCTACAATAATTTGTAAATTAAATTCACTGTGCAATAAATTGATAAAGAGGGAGCAATCTCTCGTAATATTTTAAGAAAAAAATTGTTTTTTTTTCTTTACAGATCCAGGTACGCCCTTTTATATAATATTAACTATATATGCCTAAAAATAATGCAACCTTAAAAATCATACATGAAGCGTTTATTAAATTAAATGGGAGAGAAATGGTGTTCCAATTTTTTTTTTTTTTTTTTTTTTGTAAAACTTTGACCTTTATTTTTTTACAAATTCTTAATGTACATAACCCAAACCAATTTTTTTTTAAATTCTACAAACTTATATAATAAAAAAATACGGAATGAAGAATTGTATAGAAACAACTATAATACAATTGTGTATATATTATGAGTATGCAGAATTAACTTTCTGTTCAATATTGCAGAGTCATAAAAATACTTATGGTGTAAAATTCAAAACAGCAAAGTTATCCTGATAAATGCAGTGAGCTATCATAAGGTGTGTTGCAGGCTAACAAAAACTTAAATTGAACCTAAAATGTTGACAACATAAAATAACAATTATTCTAGAATAGAGTTATGCAAATGAATTAAATGTGAAAAATTAAAATAAAATAAAGTAAAAAAAGCTTTATTGATGAAACTACAGTAGAGCAATAATGATAACAAATTATGTATTTACAAAAGTCAAGCTTACCAAAATCATTTAAAATACAATATAACGCGGCTGATGATTGTAAAACGAAAATTAAAATTATACCGCGAATGTTTCTTTTAAAAATCGAAATTTATTTTCAAAGAGAAATAGCGACATTTCTAACTTTGAGGATGAGGTATGGAAAGGTGAAACATGAAGAGTAATGGAGAACGGAAAAATAAAAAGTTTCCAGGGGCGGGAATCGAACCCACACGCTTCTGCTTACCGGGCAGGTGCCTGTCCACTCGGCTACCGTGGACGTATTTTTCCGTTCATAACTTATATTTAAAGTAACATTTAAAATACAATATAACGCGGCTGATGATTGTAAAACGAAAATTAAAATTATACCGCGAATGTTTCTTTTAAAAATCGAAATTTATTTTCAAAGAGAAATAGCGACATTTCTAACTTTGAGGATGAGGTATGGAAAGGTGAAACATGAAGAGTAATGGAGAACGGAAAAATAAAAAGTGTCCAGGGGCGGGAATCGAACCCACACCCTTCTGCTTACCGGGCAGGTGCCTTGTCCACTCGGCTACCCTGGACGTATTTTCCGTTCATAACTTATATTTAAAGTAACATTTAAAATACAATATAACGCGGCTGATGATTGTAAAACGAAAATTAAAATTATACCGCGAATGTTTCTTTTAAAAATCGAAATTTATTTTCAAAGAGAAATAGCGACATTTCTAACTTTGAGGATGAGGTATGGAAAGGTGAAACATGAAGAGTAATGGAGAACGGAAAAATAAAAAGTGTCCAGGGGCGGGAATCGAACCCACACCCTTCTGCTTACCGGGCAGGTGCCTTGTCCACTCGGCTACCCTGGACGTATTTTTCCCTTCATAACTTATATTTAAAGTAACATTTAAAATACAATCATCAGCCGTTTTACAATCATCAGCCGCGTTATATTGTATTTTAAATGTTACTTTAAATATAAGTTATGAACGGAAAAATACGTCCAGGGTAGCCGAGTGGACAAGGCACCTGCCCGGTAAGCAGAAGGGTGTGGGTTCGATTCCCGCCCCTGGACACTTTTTATTTTTCCGTTCTCCATTACTCTTCATGTTTCACCTTTCCATACCTCATCCTCAAAGTTAGAAATGTCGCTATTTCTCTTTGAAAATAAATTTCGATTTTTAAAAGAAACATTCGCGGTATAATTTTAATTTTCGTTTTACAATCATCAGCCGCGTTATATTGTATTTTAAATGTTATATTTTACGAATAAATGAACTCAGTATATTTGGTTAAACTTATACGAATAAAAGATTACACGAGGAGCTTCTTTTTCCGTTTAATTGCTAGCTTTCGAACCTTGCGGTTCTTCAACAGGCGTGGCTAGTACATCAATACTAACAAGATAAAAGCGCGCTTGAGCCATTATATACAACATCCAAATTTACATACGAAGGGTTATTTCAAATATAATTAAAATAGAAATAAGAATTATGACTATAAAATATAAAACTATGCTAATAAAACTTAAAAATTATAAAAAATTAGATAAAATTTGGGAAATACATTTATATACGCTAAAAGTTGGAAATGAACAACAAGCAGGGGTCCCTCCGACCAGGTTACACTATGAGGGTTATCTAGGGCGACACGGAACATAATTATTGCATTAAAACATGGTAGGCTTCAGGGAGATCTATTTTTCTGTTAATACTGTTGGTTTGAGTGGAGATGATGGATTCTAGATATAACCTAATCTGCTTATTATGTATATGTTGATAGAGAATCTTAGGGTGGTCCAGATTAAACTTATGGCCTGTGTGTAATATATGTTGATATATAAGGGATTTAGGATCTCTATTATTTATATTGCGTTTATGTTCTGTCATCCTGATGTACGCGGTTCTCCCAGTCTCGCCCACATAGGGGCGAGACTGGGAGAACCGCGTACATCAGGATGACAGAACATAAACGCAATATAAATAATAGAGATCCTAAATCCCTTATATATCAACATATATTACACACAGGCCATAAGTTTAATCTGGACCACCCTAAGATTCTCTATCAACATATACATAATAAGCAGATTAGGTTATATCTAGAATCCATCATCTCCACTCAAACCAACAGTATTAACAGAAAAATAGATCTCCCTGAAGCCTACCATGTTTTAATGCAATAATTATGTTCCGTGTCGCCCTAGATAACCCTCATAGTGTAACCTGGTCGGAGGGACCCCTGCTTGTTGTTCATTTCCAACTTTTAGCGTATATAAATGTATTTCCCAAATTTTATCTAATTTTTAATAATTTTTAAGTTTTATTAGCATAGTTTTATATTTTATAGTCATAATTCTTATTTCTATTTTAATTATATTTGAAATATCCCTTCGTATGTAAATTTGGATGTTGTATATAATGGCTCAAGCGCGCTTTTATCTTGTTAGTATTGTTGTACTAGCCACGCCTGTTGAAGAACCGCAAGGTTCGAAAGCTAGCAATTAAACGGAAAAGAAGCTCCTCGTGTAATCTTTTATTTGTATAAATTTTAAATGTTACTTTAAATATAAGTTATGAACGGAAAAATACGCCCAGGGTAGCCGAGTGGACAAGGCACCTGCCCGGTAAGCAGAAGGGTGTGGGTTCGATTCCCGCCCCTGGACACTTTTTATTTTTCCGTTCTCCATTACTCTTCATGTTTCACCTTTCCAAACCTCATCCTCAAAGTTAGAAATGTCGCTATTTCTCTTTGAAAATCAATTTCGATTTTTAAAAGAAACATTCGCGGTATAATTTTAATTTTCGTTTTACCAAAATCATTATTCGAAGAAATCTCTTTCAAAATTGTCAAAATCTAGATCAAAGCCCTCTTATAAACAATATTGCGCGTCTTGCTAAAAGTAAAACTAAAGACAAATAAACTTCTTGGGCTGGAAACACGGGAGCATGCTACATAGAGTTGCCCATGCGAGAAACAGGGAGACTCAAGATGCACACCAACTACTTGCAATGTTTGACCCTGAGATTTATTAATTGTCATAGCAAAGGCAACCATAACTGGGAATTGCAAGCGTCTAAATTTAAAAGGCAGATCATTTGGAATAATAGGTATTTTAGGAATCAGGGCCTCTGAAATGTGGAAAAAATGCATAAAATTCAGTGAAGTGGAAAAAAAAATTGAAAACTTTGAACAAATGACTAAAAAATCAAATGGAAGAAGATTCTTTTTAAAAAAAGTATAATTTGCTTAAAATATTGGCACAATAAATATGAGTAGAACATATTCTCTGGCTTCCTCATTGATCAGATTGCTGATTGTATATTTCTTTATTTATATATAAGTAGAGAAACCGGTCGATCTATCTGCATCAGATTATCTGAACACAGCCGCAACATACGCACCAACGACGGCAAGTCTCTCTTATGCCAACACATCACAGAATTTCGCCACTCGTTCAATTTGGACAGCACTGTATGCGTTTACAAGGGCGTCGGGAACAAGTATCAGCGCCTAGTCCTTGAATCTTTGGTCTCGCACTGCACGCCCAGTTTCAACCGAAATATCGACCTCCCACCCCAATACTCCGTGTTTTACCTCGCCAATCCCCCCAGCTGAACTATTTACCTACTTTATTTGGCTATCTTTAATGTCCATAGTTTTAAAATATTGCCAAGTTGTAACCTGAAGAAGGGCATTCTTGCCTGAAAGCTTGTTTTTTTATCATTAATAGAAAATCACCACGTTTTTATCGCCTTCATTTCAAATATTATTGCGTGGCTACGTCATGTCTGATCCTAACTTCGAATATATAAGTATATTTTCATCTATATATCTAAATGCATATATTCAAAATATGTTTGTACCATATAGATATATATGTGCAGTTATATATTATGAAGCAGATAAATATAAACCCTACCTAAACAAATGACAGCAAAAAAAAATTGAGCGTCACTTAAAAATAAAGCAGTTACTGAAAATGCATAGCTGCTGCTTACAATATAAATGCTATTAGAGCATAAACATATTATATGGCACAAACATGTAGTAAAATATATGTAACAAGTTATATAGAAAAATCATACTTTTTTTTCAATAAATATACTTTTTACAACTTCAATAAAAAAATTATACTTACTCTAAATATAAGAAAAAAAAATAGAATACTGTTCTAAATATCAATTTGTCTTCAAATAGGAATATTCCTTATGAGAATCAAACAGTAAACCTTATCTTAAAAATTGTAGATCGTTATATTTACACCAATTAAAATTAAACAAAACAAAAATTGCATCGTCACAAAAAGATATGAATAAGCTGCGAAATAAATAATATTTCCAATTAATTTAACTTGAAAAATATTACTAAATAACTAATATTACTAAATAACTAAATAAAATCTTACCTTCTAAAAAGGAAAAAAAAGTTATTCGAAATGCAATTTTTGCACTTTTAGCCCAAATGCTAAACCAAAACCTCAGCTACCTACGTGCGAAATTTCACAATACAGTTTTAATTAATCCAGGTTCCGGGGGCGTATAAATTTAATAACGATCGATTACATTATCTCCAAAGAGTTTAAATATATATATATATATAATCTTACCTTTTAAAAATATTCATCGTGTAAACAAACAACGTGTAAAATTATTAACCAATCAAATTAATTTATCGTCGCGACCAGTGCTGCGCCCAAGCGGCAAAAGGCTGGAACTGACGCTTTTGGTTTTACATTTTAAAAAAAGGCACATTAACCTTTTTAGTTTTTTGAATAGCCTATATGTTAAACGAAATCTTCAGCCACCTACATGCGAAATTTCATAATGATTTATTGTGTAGATTTTGCCCAACGCGATAACAAACATCAATTTTGGATTTCATTTTTATAGATATATACATATAAGTGAGGATATGTAGAGTCTCCCATCAAAGACCGCCCAAAAAACACGGCAAACCCCGGTCTCTCAAGGAGGCGGTCTCTCATCGGAGAAGCTGTCATGAAAAGTCAGTGATTATAAGTTTGATATATTGGAAAAAACAATAGAAAAAAATAAGTGGGTCAGGTTTTGATATTAAAAATAAAGATAGAATATCCTGACCAGGAGCACATGTGCTTTACAAAAGGCAGAGCGCCATCTGGTGGAACAGAAATCAACTAAACATTGATTTAGCCTGTTCCCTGATTTATATGTAACCTACATAGTTTTGATAAGTTAACCTTCTATGGAAAACACCATTTTGCAGGTTAGCTCTATGATATAGTTAAAAATGATTTACTTCAACCTTTTTTATATTATATTCCAAAGTTTGATTATCGATGCGTTGCGTACTCTACATGATTTAAATACCAGACCATTCAAAACTCGGCATCAAATAAGCCTCATCAAAATATAATTTTTTAATATGGATGACAGCAGGTTGCTGAAATGTTGGAATAAAGTATTTGAAAAAGGTTAAAGAAAAATCATTTTAATAACTCCCTCTCTCCCCAAACATTCAATATTATTAAAATAAATTTTATTTATCTTTTCATAAGGCTCTTAAAATTTACTAAATGATAATCATCTAAAGAAAATGTACAAATATATTTTGCATTAAGAATATTTTGCATCAATTTTAACTTAAAATTTTGAAGGATGGCATTTCTAATATTGAATGGCAATTAGGTGATACAAAGATATAAAATGATTTTTAAACATCTTTATCACATTATGCACAGTATAATACAATGTTTACTTGAAAAAATGGTTCTAATACCTTGTTGCTTCAAAGCCCTCTTCAAGCATTGCACCTTTCAAAAAGAGTTAATGTGTTTTTTTTTTTTCATATTTCCACATATTCTTCTTAAGTCTAGATTTACTTTCGTATTGAACCTGTCATGCAAACCGTTGCTGGCTTTGAAATCGCCATAGTTCATGGCATGAAAAATATTTTGTTGCATCACGGGCCAGTTTATTTGGACTTTTTTTTTTTTAGCTCTAACACGTACGATCGCAGCAAAAGTTGAGGTTGACTCCTCTTTGTAAACAATTTTAATAGCCTTCTATTTTTTCTCTTATAATGGAAAAGTTATATTTTCTTATTCTAACATGTGTTCTGAAATTTTGCCTGTGTTATTTCACTTTGAAAAGTTTTGAAAATGGCCTTTTTTAAAGTAATAAAGTTTTTGTTTTTAGAATGCCTTTGTTTTCTTTATTTTGGAAGCTATTTGCATTTTTTCTATTTCAAATTTGATGGTTGCAAAGATATTTTATTTAATAAAAAGCATAATGTGTAAAAAAATATGCAACATACAGCAAAAATAGAATCTAAATGAAAACAAACAATGCCGCTAAATTTATTGTTTTGAAATCGCGATCCGTGAGCTGAAACATGCTCAAAATTTTGTTTTAATTTTATTTCAAATTACAATTTTGAGTTCGTTATAAGCATATTATTTTAATATATTTTATTATTTTGGAACCTAAAATAGGTTCGTTATATTAAAAATCGCAAAGTTCGTTATAACGATGGTATTTTCGATGGAATGGAATCAGGAATCGCCTTAGGTTTGCTATAAGGGAAGGTTCGCTATATCTGGGGTTCGTATTAGCGGGGTTTTACTGTATATAAGTATACATATTGTTTCAGTAACAATTCCACCGAAACATTACATATACAGTATAAAACCTCCATGAAAGGACACTCCCTCCAGCAGACATCATTACAAAGGAGAGTTTTCATCATCAACATGACCTTTTTACCAATTAGCTGCTCTCTTTGTAAAACCTCACCCATTAACTCTGAAACTAGATGCTAGAAAGTACTGTTGCCAAAGGCAGGTAATGCAGTTGAACATTGTCTTACTGTGGCTGTTTCCTCCACGTACTTACAGGCAGATTCGGTGGTGTCATATTGAAGTGAGAATCCTTCGCCAGGAGCCAGGTTAACCGCTCTGAAGAAGAGGGTAAGGGTGTTCTGGACGGAAGAGATGGAACCGGGCAGTGTGTCTCCACAGATCGGTTGATCCTCTAGGCCTGTAATATTGTGCACCTACAAACACATCTGGTGCCATTTTACCTGGAAAAAATGTTTTTTTTTTAAAGGTCTGAGTCTCCGGTAAAAATAGAATGACATATTTTTATAGGTCAATAAACTTCATCTATGATTGCCAGAGCTCTTTTACCAGCTAAGCACCTTATTTGAAAATTGTGAAGAATTCCGTGGTGGATTTCACGAAATCAACAAATTTAGCTCTAGACTGACTAGGCCCTTAAGTGGGTGTTGTCCCAAGTCTGGAGAGGTCTCATTCTACATGACATATCTCTTGGTACATTAGTACCTTTATATTGATGGCCAATACCAATAGCTCAAACAGGATAGATTTTCTTGATTTAACAGGAATTATTTTTTGTCCGAATTATATTTCAATGAAAGGTGATTAGACTATATTCAAAAGTAAATTTGTAATATATTATTTGACCACTAATTATTATGATGCTCTAAATGTAAGTGCCTTCAAAATTGCTTCTAATAATAAGATTTGATCGGTCATTGTGACATTAAAACAATAAATTAATATTTTGATGCTTGACTGGTCTTTTGTATAGTGAATACATGTTTTAGTACAGCATTTTGGGTTCCCATCTAAAAGATTTTTGCTGAAGATGGTAACAACAACAATGTTACTGATATGCCACAAATAATTTGGTCTGAAAAAGGTTACAACATTATTATTTTTTATATCGAAATCGCTATAAATTACTTATTTGTATTTGTTATTATTTCCCCTATAATATACAAATGATAATACCGATTTAAAATATAATAAGTTTGGTCCTTATATATCCTGATAGGTAAATAGCTTTACAACCTACATGAGAGGAGACACCTCTATAAGAAGGACAGTTTTAATCCTCGAATACTGTTGTCTGAGAATATCTACATTTTTGTAGAACCAACTTACAATTTTCTTACACTGAGTGGATTGGCTTGAGATAAGAAAATAGAAACATATGTTCGATGTGAGAAAGCAAATAATTAAGAAATTTGATGAAACATATTAGGATGAACAGAACTATCAAAAATACATTAATTCACATATTTAGAGAGAGATTTTGGCTGAGCCTTCAAAGAAAGCTAGAGAGGGACCAATAAAAAGGATAAACCAGTCTATGCAGAAAACTAAATCCTTTTAAGTCAGTAAAATGGGTTAGTCTTTTTAAATTATTATTATTATCCCATTTGTGTATAATCATAAAGGTTATGGAGACTGATTTAATAGATTAAATTTATAATCTTGGCAGGGTTGGAATATAGGTCCCCTGTCTCAAGGCTCCCATTCATTCCAAGAGGTGGTCTGGTGAGACCTTTTTGGTCCTGCAGATTTGGCATTGTGGGAAGATCTTTACGCCATCCTGGAATAGGAGCGGTCTTGTATGACCAGTTTTGAACCTGGAAATACAGGTTGCTGCCTGTCGGTTCATCCCGCATTCCAGAATATATCCAGGCTTTTGGTTCCATGTTGTCGAGTTTCATGGAGACTTATGGGTTAGAGTAAAATTGGGAAGGCAAGACAGCAATTCTCTCCCTCACAAGAGTTCAGTACAGCCCTAGTGATAACAAAATGTGACCACACAGGTATCATCTAAAGACTCTGAGCACAGACATAACTTTCTAAAGAGAAGTTAGAGATGTAATAACATCACCCGGTGGTCGATAAACAGTTATCACCACAGCGTTGGTGGTTATGACTGACATCTCATCTATTCCTTACAAGTACAGTACATTTCTCTACAATACACTGCAATTGCTAGCTGGAAAGTATTAATGTATATTTATAAAGTCCTTAAATATCGTCCTTCACCAATAAGTTCTCCAGATACAGTGGGACCTCATTATAATAGCCTCTTACATAAGACCACTTTGGCTATAACCTAAATATTCCCAACCATGGTTATTACAACCTAAATTTTTGCTCCCAAGTTATAGCTACTGTATATATACAGAAGAGCTTAAAACAATATTGTAGTCAAGTCTGGTAAATTAAACTACTGGGAGTCAGCAATAATGCGAACCAATATTTCACATCGCAGTAAGGATGTCTTATTTGGAAAAGGAAAATCTCACTGAAGAGTCAGTCACCACTTACTGAGATATAGTCCAGACATGCCCCTGTGGTAGGGTCCTTGCGCAGGTTGAAAGAGGTGAAGTGGAGAGTGATCCTGCGGTCCAGAATATCTTCCATATGGATCTCCCATCTGCATCTGTGTGTCTTCTCAGGAGCCAGTGTGTAGGAAGGGGAGCTGATGGTGCCGTAAGGATTGCTTAGGAAGCCTCCACATTCTGGATGATATAGCATAGGATCAGACTACTCAGTAACATGAGCAGCGTTAGCTAAAAAACCAGGGTTCTTCCTGAGTGAAGTAGAATGAATATTATTATAACAAATGTCAACTTGTTACTATTATAATCCTTCTGGTGAAATTATAAATAAAATACAATTCGCTGAGGGAAGGGTTTATTTTTAATAATAAGAAATTCTTCCTTCAGTGAATTATCTTTTATTTATATATTTCAACTTTTTTATCAAGATTATATCAGTAAAATAGTGTAATAGTGAGATGAAAGTAAATCATTAATAAATCATTATTATCTGCATTTCATACCTCTAGAATATGCAAATTATCTTAGTTTTGGGCAAGGGTGTATAGGCTTTGAATAGCCATATGTCAATCTAAACACCTATATTTACCAGTTAAAAGTAAAAAATTAGTTTTCAATGAGTATCTGTTGAAGAGTGAAAGCAAGACGACACGTGACGTCATTTTAGTTCCTGGCGCCACCGCCTGGAGGAGCCACAGACAAAAAGAAGCCACCCTAATCCTCCCCATGTAGTTGTTTTGTTTTGGTATAACGTCTTATTTTTACCTAATAAATACTTACTTTAAATACATTTTCTTCTCCTTTATCTGCTTACCACAAAAGGTTATGGGCCCAGCACGCTTCCACTGCGCGGAATAAAAGAAGAAAATAATTAAATAAAGCAAGTAAGTGAATATTCAAATATTTCTTCCTATTGACGACGCCATAAGCTCGCAACTAGGCTTAAGAAATTACCCCACGTTTTGAAAATTTTCTGTAATAGTGTAATATCGTTTCAAAATGTCGGATAGGTTTGAATATATGGTAAATAAGTTTGATGGGACAAATTATCAAATTTGGAAATACCAAATAGAAATAATTTTACGTAAGCAAGGATTATTGGATTTAGTGGAAGGCATAGATGTTAAGCCTGAAGAAGAATCCCAAAAGGTAGCTTGGAATAAAAGGAATGATAAAGCAATGGTCATAATCTCGACGGCCATTGTTTTCAAGCAATTGGAGCATCTAATTACATGTGATACTGCTCAGAAACAGTGGACAAGGCTCAAGTCCATTTATGAGCAGAGATCTACTACAAGCTTGCTGGCTATTCAACAACAATTTTATAGCTATAAAATGAATGAAAAGGATGCTATGTCAAAGCACATATCCAAAATTGAAGGGTTGATTAAACAGCTCTGTAAATTAGGAGAAAAAGTGAGTGAAGCTGCTTTCATGGCAAAAGTACTTGGATCTTTGCCATCTAAATATGCTCATTTTTTAACTGCTTGGGAATCTGTCACACAAACAGAGCAAACAAAAGAAAATTTGATTGCAAGACTTCTTCAAGAAGAAATAAGGTTGGATCAGAAAGATCAACAAGATGATGCAACAGCTTTTAAGGCAACAGCTAACTACAATTGGAAGAAAAACAAAACATGCAACTATTGCAAAAGACCTGGTCATTTTTGGGCAGAATGTAGAAATAGACTGAGAGACCAAAAGCAGAAAAATAAGAACTCTCTTCAACCAGAAAACAGAGACATGAATAGATCAAGAAAACATGAAGACAGTGGAAGGAGTGCATTCATTTGTGAAAATGAGGTTATGTCTTCAATCAAAGATGTGTGGTACCTCGACAGTGGTGCATCCGAGCACATGACAAATCGAATAGACTGGTTTTCAGAATTCAATGAACTTGATGAAGAATACCAAGTCAAGCTAGGAGATAACCATGTCATCAATGCTTCTGGAAAGGGAACCATTTTGATCTCATGTTATGTTGACGGTGAATGGACAAAAGGAATATTAAAGAATGTGTTATATGTGCCAGAAATTCATAAAAATCTCTTCTCTGCCGGAGCAGCAACAAATTTGGGAAATAAAATAATAACAGAAAAGGAAACCTGTAATATCTTCATGAATGACAAGAAAGTTGCCTGTGGAACTAAAGGATCAAATAACTTGTACACAATGCTCTTCAAGGTAACACATGAAGCTGAAGCCAATACTGCAAATGCGTACTCTCTCACATGGTGGCATCGTCGATTAGGACACATCAATGTGGACACAATCAGGATGATGGCCAAAAATGGACAGTTTAGTGATCTTAAGCTGAGAGAAGAAAAGGATTTCTTTTGCGAGGCCTGTAAGTACGGAAAACAACAATGCCAATCATTCCGCTCCATCGAGAATGATCGAGAATGAAACAACAGTATGAGGTAGGTGAATTAATTCATTCTGACCTTTGTGGCCCAATGGAATCTCAGTCATTAGGAGGTTCAAATTACTTTCTTCTTTTTAAAGATGATCAAAGTGCATACAGAGTTGTTTACTTTATAAGGCATAAAAGTGATGTGTTCACTAAATTCAAAGAATTTGATGCCCTAATTAAAAATCAGTTTGGCAGATCAGTTAAAATTTTCAGAACTGATAATGGAACTGAATATGTCAATCAATCGTTTTTAGATTATTTAAGAAAGAATGGCATAATTCATGAAAGATCTGCTCCTTATACGCCCCAACAGAATGGCTTTGTTGAAAGAGATTTAAGGACTATTTTAGGACTTAGTCGATCAATGCTACATGACTCAGGGCTAGAAAAGAATCTGTGGGCAGAAGCTGTTAACACAGCTGTCTATGCTCTTAATAGAACACTTTCAAATAACGAGAAAACTCCTCTTGAACTTTGGAGTGGCAGAAAGTCAACTTTCAAACATTTCAAAATCTTTGGTTCTGAAGCCTATGATAATATACCTAAACAATTTAGGTCAAAATGGGATAGTAAAACTAAGAAAATGATATTCGTTGGATATGAGCATACTTCTAAGAATTATAGACTTTATGATCCTAAATCCGGACAGATTGTAGTTTGTAGAAATGTAACTGTAAGAGAACCCAATCCTGTTGACACATACGACACTCAGATGAAAATTGCACCTATATCAATTGAGAGTGAGGGATCCTCGCAACATCAAGATGAGGATTCTACTCAGGAGGGAACGTGTGGGACAACTCACTCATACAATCTTAGACCGAGAAAGACATCACAGTGTGATGTTGCTAGTGCATGGATAGCTGAAAGCCTAGAGCCAGTTACTTATGAGGAAGCAATGTCTAGTAAAGATAAAATAAATTGGGAAATTGCTATGAATGAAGAGAAACAGGCTCTTATTAAAAATAAAACATGGGAATTGATGGACCTTCCTGATAATGCAAAAGCTATAGGATGTAAATGGATTTTCCGCATAAAAAGAAAAGGCAATGGTGAAATTGATCGTTATCGAGCAAGACTGGTGGCCAAAGGCTTCAGCCAAAGAAGAGGTATAGACTATAAAGAGACTTTTGCCCCAGTTGTAAGATATGACTCAGTCAGAGTCTTGTTAGCCTTAGCTACTATCATGGACATGGAAATTATGCAATTCGACATAAAGACTGCTTTTCTTAATGGTGATCTTGACGAAGATATCTATATGCAAATTCCAGAAGGAATAGAAGTTGAAAATAAAAACTTGGTTTGTAAACTAAAGAAAATTTTATATGGACTAAAACAATCACCCAGAATCTGGAATGAGAAATTCACATATATATTTCTTAAAACAATTTCAGTTAACCCAATCACAAGCTGATCCATGTGTGTTCTACCAAACTAAGACTGATGCAAAAATATTCTTAGCTCTTTATGTAGATGATGGTATAATGATGAGTACTTCTAACAACCTGTTGAAGGAATTAGCCCAATATCTGTCCTCACATTTCGAAGTCACCATCTCCACGCAAAACTAGTTTGTAGGCTTAGAGATAGATAAAGGCAAAGAAAAAGGCCTCATATTTCTAAGTCAAACCAGTTATATAAAATGAATACTTGATAAATTCAACATGACTTCATGCAATTCTTCAAGGACTCCTGTTGACCCCAACATGAAATTGACAAGAGAGAACATCAATGATACTCATGACATGCATAACGTTCCATATGCTGAAGCTATGGGATGTTTGATGTTTCTTGCTGTCTGTACAAGACCTGACATAGCTTTCGCCGTTAACAAGCTAAGTAGATTCATGGCAGCTCCTGTTCTCACACATTGGAATGCACTGAAAAGAATCTTCAAATATTTGAAAGGAACTTTGGACTCAGGCATTCTATACAAAAGAAAAGATGTGATTAAATTAATTGGATACTCTGATGCTGACTTTGCTGGTGACATTGATACACGACGGAGCACTTCAGGATACATCTTCCTACTTGCAGGAGGACCAGTCACTTGGACTAGCCAAAGACAATCAGTTGTGGCTTTATCTACCACAGGAGCCGAATACATTGCAGCAAGCATGGCTTCAAGGGAAGCTGTATGGCTTAAACTACTGATCAAGGAACTGACACCCAATGATAATCCTGTTCCTTTGATGATTGACAACCAGAGTGCTATTAGACTGATCTTGAACCCAGAATTTCACAAGCGCACTAAACATGTTGATGTCAAGTTTCACTTTATACGTGAACAGCACAAAATGAAAATCAACAAGATATTCAACTGTCCAACAGAAGAACAATTGGCTGATCTTCTCACAAAGGCTCTACCAGCAACACGCTTTAAAATACTTTTAAAGACATTGGAATGTCTGCCTTGCTTTCAAGTGGAAGTGTTGAAGAGTGAAAGAAAGACGACACGTGACGTCATTTCAGTTCCTGGCGCCACCGCCTGGAGGAGCCACAGACAAAAAGAAGCCACCCTAATCTTCCCCATGTAGTTGTTTTGTTTTGGTATAACGTCTTATCTTTTACCTAATAAATACTTACTTTAAATACATTTTCTTCTCCTTTATCTGCTTACCACAAAAGTATCTTTGAAAAATAAAACTTTCAACCTCTGACTCATGTGGTGCAGGCAGAAAAGAAGAAGCTAACATTTTTATAACCAGATTTGGCATTTTGTTGGTCTTATAATAGGGAAACAGGCCCATTGAAATGTTTTGGCTTAAATATGAGCCCTTTTTAAATGTAAAATAAACCAGTGAAGGTTGATCTATACCACAGCCATCGACATGTGAAATTTTTCAAAGATTCATTCAGTAGTTTTGATGATAAACATCTATTTAGCATCTCTGCCCAAGTCAATGTTTGCTCAATGGATATGTTTCTAACATATGCTAGGCATTTATAATTAGTTATAACAGGTGTCCTGAAATATAGTCACAGATTTTTGGTTGTCTCATAATTTGAAATCCAATAGAAACAAGATCTAGGTCACATGAAAGAGATTTCTCAAGAGAATATATACAAGGGCCAGTCAATAAGTAATGCACATAATAACCTAAAGAAAATATTTAAATGATTTATCATCATAAAAATGTTTTCTGATTAAAAATTATCCTATTTTCAGTTGTATTGTTTTTTCAGATATGCAGCCTGAAAAAAAAATCCATCAACAGAGAGTGATGGAGTTCCTGTTTTTATCCAGAGACATTTCAGCTACTGTAATTTACTCGAAGCTAAAATCTGTGTATGGAAACGAATTCATGGTTATTAGCACAATACAAAAATGAAATAAGCATTTCCAGACTGGTGATTTTGATATTGGTGATATTGAAAGGCCAGGTAGACCAGCCTCTGTAGTGACGGACCAAAATTTACCTTTAATGGAGGAATTGACCAAGAATACCCAGACAATGATGACTTATTAAATGAAGAAAAACTCTTCCTGTCTGAGGACGAGTTCTTAAACTTAGTATTGATCTTGGATATCGATATTTATATTTCAAAATGGGCGCCAAAACTTCTAACAGGAGAAATGAGGCAAATTTTAAAAGATATTTGTTTAGACCTCATGGCGACTCTTTCTGGAGAACCTTCTAAGGTGTTCTAGAGATGTGATAACAAATGACGAGACTTGGATTTATCATCGTGATAATTCTTCAAAGAACCACTCAATGCAATTGCCCATAAAACATTGGCGGTAAAGAAAAATAAGGCTTCATTCTCCAAGGACAAAATCGTGATCTCTTTTGGGCCCAGAAGAGCTGATATTCATAGACACTCTTGAAATAAATTCTTTCAACAAGTAAAGGTAGTGTAAACAATTCGAAGAGTAAAAATAATAATTGAAACAAAAAGATCCAAATCAAATTTCGTCAAGATAATGCGAGATATCACACGGCACACCTGCCTTTTGTAAAGATGGCAGGAAATGGGTGGACTTTAATTCCTCACCCTGCGTACAGCCCTGACCGGGCAACCTCAGATTTCTACTTATTTGAAAGATTAAAGAGTTTTTACGTGGTAAAACATTTGTAAGTGATGTCACTTTACTCCAAGTTGTTAGAGGGTGGTACAGAGAGTTGGATAAGTCGTTTCACCAAGGTGCTTTCACAAGTTGGCAACAACACTGGAACAAAGGTGTACAAAAGGAAGGTAGATATATTAATTGGTTTTAATAAATAGTGGACTATTAGAGGTTCTTATATACAAAAGGTTTCCGTTTTCTACAATAAAAAAGTTATTACCGAATGTGCATATTTTTGACTAAACCTTGTTTATGTGAAATACTATAATATAATAGTGGAATTACGTTGATATTCTGCGGTGAAAGTAATCTTGAATCCTTTGTGCTCCAGAGAAAACTGAGGGGCAGACTTGAACTTGAGATGGGCGGTGCTGCTAGAAAGATCAATTGATTCGGATGGTACACTCAGGTCCATTCCACAGACACGTCTGCTCCCTGCACACACATGACGAAGCTATGAATGAGTTTATATACAGTGAAACCCCTCTATAGTGAACCCCAATGGGACAGAGCTTTTGGTTCACTATAGCCACGGTTTGGTATTTTATTTTTCAAAATTTTAGACCGTATAATCAAAAGACAGCCATACACACAGGAAAAGGCAGCCATTTAATAATGGTCACTTTGTTTTAATTCCCAAAATTGACCAATCTTTTCACATTATTGCTGAAAATCAAAAGAAGTCATTCGATATTAGGTTCTTCTTATCATTAGCATACATGTTTATTTATGCCTCTATGTATAATTTAAAAATTAAAACAAATCCCCTAGGCAAAGCTTTATAAATTATATATTTAAAAGGTATAAGAGTATTTTAGAACATCTTTATCAAAAATTATAATACTAAATATATTTGAAAAAATGCCTCTAATACCTTGATGTTTGAAAGTAAAAAGTGAAATTTCTATATCAGAATTGTCTTAATCAAAAGAATAAAGCTCCGTTTATTCTGAATCAATTGTAGATGAATCAAAAGTATCCGATTCCGAAAAATCGGACGCAAAACATGTTGATACGATAGCGCGATCGGTAAAATTGCGTATAAAAAACGCGAATTTACAAACACAAAATCGACTAAATTGAATTCTTCGAATAAAAAAAGCAAAATATAACGACGATTGAAGAGGAGTGTCTTATAAGAACTTTATTCGCAAGCTTTCGGACGCATGCGTCCTTCTACAGGCTTTACAAGGACAAAAAGAAAGAAATATGTGATGAGTATTAATAGAACAAGATATTTTTGCATATGAGAAAAATATAGTATTTATAATCGGTAGCAAAATGGCCGGCCGTTTACAGGCCGGTAACAGCGTTGTTACCGAAGCGTCACTCACTATTTATGTATTTATTTGTATTTGGTCTTATTACCTTGTGTTTATCATATTATATAATACTGCACAAATTTACTTGAAAAAAATGTTTCTAATACCTTGTTTGAAATCACTCTCCAAGCCGTGCCCCTTTCAAATAAAGTTAACTCTTTGAAACACCAGGCATTTTAGCCCTAAAATGTGTGTATTTAGCAATTACAATGAATACAATAAATACAGATCTTGCATTCAAGCTTATTTAGAGAAATTAATTTAAAATACAAAGAGAACCTCTTAGGGTTTTTGCTTATCCCTTGTACACGTGTAGCAGGCCATGATAATCATGGTGGGTAGATGTAGGCGACTGTTTTTATTGTAAGTGCACCACATGTCTACACATGTGAAAAGCAGTTCGACTTTGCACTTACAAATGTGCCAGAGCCCCGTTTGGTTACTTGCACTCGCTGGTTTATCAGAAAAAAAGGGCCCAATGCGGGAATCGAACCCGGGTCTTAGCGGTCGAAAACCAATGGTTTAGACCACCTTCCACCGACCCCCCCCCCCCCCCCATTAAAAAAAATTCCAACGCCAGGAATCGAACCCGGGCCTTCTGGGTCAAAGCTAGATATCCTAGTCACTAGTCCACGTGGGATTACCTTTTAAGTTGAAATTGTTCAATTGAACATTATTTAACAAATATTGCTCAAAAATATGCAGAGAAATATTTCTTCAATTATTTGTTTTAAAAAAGTCTCTGTAAAAATAGAAATAAATTATAAAATGGTTAAATTGATATTGGAAGTTTTTTTCATTGGTGGAGTGGAAAATGATACATTTTATGGGTCTTTATCTTCCGTTACATTCTCTCAATCAGAATTGTCTAAAATATCGTTATTTCCACCAAAGGAATAATTTCCGTGTATTCTCTGATTCAATTAAGCATGAATCAAAAGTATCTGATCCCAAAAAATCGGGCGCGAAACATGTTAGTGTGATCAGTAAAATCACTTTCAAAAAACAGGGGATTGTAAATACCATATCGGCAGTGAAACGGGCGGCCAGCGGGAATATCCGCGAACCCTGAATGAGTCATATACCTAACAAGGTTTAATTAATAAAGATATAGCATATCATACAAAATATTGGAGGTGGCAGCAAATAGGAGCAGTGATTATTTCAATAGGAGGGTTTGATCCTATAAATTACTAGCAAATGTATCCAGCTTCGCCCGGTTTTTACCCGAGGAAAGGTTTGCCTAACGAACATTTGTTAAAACGATTCTAGCAAACATTCAATCCCTACTTAATCTATACATGTCTATACTCTCGATAATTTGAATTTTTTCCCGGTCCATAGAAAAGTTGAATAAAATCAATATTAATTAGTCCCCTCGGTAATTCGAAGTTGAAGGAATAGTATCTAGCCACAAAGGAACATTTGTGAATAACTGTATTTAGCGCATGTACCTGGTTCCGCCCGGTTTTTACCCGAGTAAAAGTGTGCTTAATGAACATTTGTTAGAACGATTCTAGCAAATATTCAATCCCTACTGAATCTATATTTGTCAAAATAACTTTATGTTTGATACTCTGCCCATCTAGCTGTACCCGTTCATAGGTTTCTGTGTTTGAACAAAAATACAGTTTTGATACCTCATACAGTCCTCCCCACACAGGAATTCTATTTTTGGCGCCTGCCAATTATGGCACTTCCAGTGATGCGATCTTTGTTTTTAGAAATCATCGACAATGTTAATGGTAAAATGCCAAACTGTCTAGCGATATCTTTTTTTAATTTTCCATCCTCCACAGTTTGAACCACACGCTTTTTTTTACAAATGGAAATACACTTGTTTTTCCTTGAATTCAATTTAATAACACAAATCAAACATTAAAAGAAATCACTTTAATCCTTTGGGTGCGGAACGCGACGATAGTTGCTTTGAATATTTTGTCTGTAGGTGTGGAAAGCGGCTATAGTCCATATATATGCTATAAAAATGGAATCCTTTCAGTATGGCCGCCTACGCTAGGCGCCCATTTGAAATATGAAGCTGCTGACTCATCTCCTCCTGCTAGCCGTGGGAAATATGAGCTCTAACTTTGTTTAATTGGTTGGCGGGCTGGTCTGGCTTGAGAAAGTTGCAGGCAAAATTTTCCCTCATATTTTTTTCAGATAGAATCTTACATACAGTAGAACTCCTCAAATTCGGAAAGCTTGGGGCGCAAGGTATTCCGAATTTGAGGATTTTCCGAATTTGAGAGAGTTAGATTTGTGAATATTTATGTGCCATAAATAGGCATTTAGATGACTGAGACAAAGATTTGGAAGCATATGAACAATTTTAGGTTGAATATTATATGTACATTACATAATTTTAATTACGATTTTTAATCAAATGTTCCTTGACTTTTATGAGTTTTGAGCATGAAACCGATGAAAAATAGTAAAATATTTTATTATGTATGTAATGCGTGTTACATAGATAAATTTGTATTAAAGTAACATAAACACACACCTGCATTCTTGTCTATAAAAACAAATTATGTACATATGCAGTCCAATAAACGCAAATTTTGATGGCCAAGTAAGTTATGGCTTGGCAAAGAAGTTGCTGATTGTTGTCTGTTTCTTTGGCTTGTTTAACAAAGCTTCTTCTTCTCTCATAAGCATAGTTCGAAGACTATTGATGGTGTTGTAGCTTGCAAGCATTTCTGGTTCAGTGCGCTTTTCCAAATATTTTAATGCAACATCCAAACTTTTCAACGCTTCGCATCTGGGAACATCCGGCTCCAAATGTCTGTTAACTGCTTTATCAACATTTTCGTATAACGGATTTTTTACTTGAGAAAACTTTTTGACATCTTTTTCGGTAGAATCAACAAACTTTGTAAGTTTAAGCTCAGACTTTTTTATATCATAAACAGTTGTCTTAGAAATTTTATACTTTTGCATTATCGTTGTATAGCTTAATCCTTTTTTAATGTCACTAAGAACATCTAACTTTTCACCAAGCTTAAGAATTCGGTACTTGCCTCGTTTTTGCCGCTCCTCTTTGGATGCCATTTTGTTGAAGAACAAACTTGTAAATGCAAAAAATTGAGAGTTGAATAAAAGAATTTGAAACTTACAATGTCTGAAAATGTTTGATAATTTGAACTTTAGGTGAATCAACTTTGCAATAAAAAATGCGTGAATGGCTTATGACGTAATAATGCTGCCTTCTTATTGGACAATATCCTAAACTAAGCACAAAGGTCAAATGAAACTGTTGATTTATTTAAGCTTTTAAAAAAGGGGATAAACCCCTAATTAGCGATTATAAATAATCGGTAAAAAAGTAAATTAATTAAACACTTAAATTAAAAATAAATTACTAATAAAAATTAAATTAAATAAAATAAAAGCAAAGCAAAAGTAAAAGTAAATAAAATAAAATAAAATAATGTTGAAATATCAACAAAATAAAAGCATGTGAAAATTGATTTTTTGTATGTAAAAAAACATTACAATACTTTCCGAATTTGGGAGTTTCCGAATTTGAGGAGTTCTACTGTATTAATAAAATAAAGTAAACAAGAGTTTGATTAAAAAATTCGTGATTTATTATTTTAAACATTTGTACAGTTATTCACAAATGTTCATTTGTGGCAAGATTCCATTACTTCAACTTCAAATTATCGAGAGATTTAAATTAACGAATTTCAAAATATCGAGGGATTTAAAATAACGAATTTCCAATTATCGAGGGTCGGCTGTATATATATGTTATTGATTAATTTTGTTTGTTAGATAAAGGGTTGATAAGACAAAGGATCGATGAGATTAAGGGTTGAGGTGTGGTCGTGATAAAAAAATATATATAATTATTCACCGTCAAGTATAGTAGCTTTTATTTTCAAATACTTGAGGAAATATTACACATTAGTTATTTTCACATTATATAGAATTTATAAAGTTAATCCTATATTAGTGATTCGAAAGGATAGATATGTTAACTACGCATATTTACAACAAAACTATACAACAAAACTGAAAGTCTTTCTAAAAACGATGATAACGAAAGTAGAATTATCAATGACTAAAAATAAAATAAAATATATTTTTAATATAGAAATATTTGAGTTTTTAGATTATATAATATATATAAACTATGCTTTAATCAGTTTATATATATGAGGTAGTTTGCAGGCAGTAGAGGAATAAGTGGCACACAATCTTCTGTAAGGAGTAACTGTAGAAGAAAGATGGTCCAAGATCTAGCAAAGTTCAGAGTGTCAAAGTGAAAGCAATGATTCCTGAGCCCCAGGATTAAACGGCATGTGGCTAAGGAGGCAACTGCTCTCCCAAACAGGTCATTTTTATATAAAATTTATTTATACAGTAGTTTATGTATGTGATTTTTTTGACATAAATATATGGGGTCTATTTTATTCGTTCTCAGAATGGTTCTCCCTTATTTCTTTTACCTTATCTCTTGAAGCTCTTGAAGGGCAGTTTGGATAAACTCTCTAGGACTTGTAGGCTTATGAGATTCAGTTTTTTTATGTGGCTAATTTAAAGAGCTAGAAAAATTTTGTGACAGCAACAAAATCATGGAAAATAGCACTTTGCATTGTTAGTCTTTTTTCTTTAAGAAATAGAAAACCGTACATATATGCATTTACCTGGGGCGATAAAGTATTCAACAACAACAAAAAGGCTTTTATTAGGACCCATTGCCCTGTATGGATTAGCCATACAACAACAAAATAATACAGTAATTTTTCTCCCTTTCCCCATGTGCACGTGAGCCTTTGTTTGAAAAGGGATTTATTTACACATCTGTTCTAAAACTTTCCTCACTACCTCTTTTGTGTATGAATCTATATACAATCGATCTGTAAAAATTATAGAGTTCTATTGCTATATTTTTATTTTCTGGAATAGTTTTCAGCGTCTTCAGTGGGTTGCTAAATCTCCAGAAGGTGTTTTAAAGAGTTTTTTCTTTTTCTTGACCTAAATATTTGCATTCTATGATATAGTGGGAGATTTCATCAGATATCATATTTCCATAAATCCTGCAGTGAATGTTTTCCTTTTTGATAATGAGAATATGACTTTCTCTATCTAGAGCTGAAGTAATTCTAGTCCGTGCAATGAAGGCTATTATCTTCGATGACAGATTCCATCACAAGTATCGTTCTGGCATAAATGAATTACAGAGAAGTTTATAGTTAGAATTTTTTTTCGAATTGTCGAGTCTAGCGAAGTCTTGTTGAATAAGCTGTTCTATTTTTGTTTTCATAATCTTAGGAAGTTATTTTTCAATTGTATCATAGTTCGGTGGGAGGTTCAGCCATGACTGACTACAACATTTGATTATATCATTAACGGTTTTGTATAATCCTATAGAGTTGTTTGACATTTGATGTACTTCTTTCAGTCTGTTCCAGCATAATTTTGGTAGTCTGTACTCGTCCATTTCCAGTATTCTCATGTAGTATTTCAATGTTAATTTTGTGGCGGTAGCAGTAAGTGAGATTCTTCCATTTTCCAATCTTAGTATGCGCCCCGGGATATATCTAGGTGAATCAAGAATTTTTTTTATAAATGAGGTTTGAAGTTGCTCTATAATTTCCCCATTATCGCAGGCCCACATTAGGGGCGCGTAAAAAATAATTGATTTTATCGAAGATTCAAATAGTTTGAATGCAACTTCTATCGAATCGATTTTTTCTCTTTTTAGAAAACCAATGGTTGAGTTTAGTGCGGTATATGCCTTTGCTTTGAAAACTAGCGCAGCTTGTTTGGTACTGTGTGTGTTTGTATAGGGGAATCCCAGATATGTTATTCTAGGGGTGACAGTCAACGGAGTGCCTCCCTAGAACCAGTTTTCATTTCTTGCTGGTCTTCCACCATTTCTGGACACCATTATTTCTGATTTTTTTTCATTTAAAACTAATTTATTTTCCTTCAGATAAGTTCTAAGTAATTTTTTTTTTGCTTTGCAAATTGATTTTTGATTTTCCCATGTCATCTGCATACATGAAAAGATGAAGGAAGCCGGAGTCTGGAAGATAGAATCCTGTAAGTGAAGAATTTTATAATATTCAATTAGATCAGATATATAAGTTACTAGCGAACCCGGCCACGCGTTGCTGTGGCTAAATTGTAATATGTCAAATTAACATTATACTAAACTATTCAGTACAGTAAAGTTAATATTCACTTATAAAGATAAAAATGTTTTAGCCGATCTAAAGCCCTACGGGATTGAGAATGGAACGTTACGTTAAAATTTGAAAGTGATTTTTATATATATAGATAATATAGCCCTTCATTGTAATCAGTGACTAGTATCACTGCCAGCAAGTAAATGTCTGCGCCCGTTGACTCCCGGCGAGCAAGTGACTGCTCCCGTCGGCAGCCGGCGAGCAAGTGGCTTCCCGGCGCATGCGCGCGCACAGGGAAGCCACGTGCTCGCAGGCGGCCAATGGGCGCGCCCCGCCATCAGATCCACCGCGTTCTAGAGGGCGCTGATTGCGAGTGAATTTACGTTTAATTGTAAATAAGAATGCAACGAAAGGTTATTTCTAAAGAGTAATTAGCCAGAAACCATCCCTGTAGTATACTAAACATCTTCCCAAAGTTTCATCACGATGGGTGAGCGATGTAGAAGATTATCACTCACGGACGGACCAACGGACCAACCAACAAACATCCATTTTTATATACAGGGTGATCCAAAAGTCCCGCACAACTTTAAAAATTAATAACTCCGCGAATATTTGCGCTAAAGCAATGCGGTAAACACCATTGTGTTCAGGATGCAATGGGACTTTTTATGGCAAATAATGAAAAATTCGAAATTGATTTTAGTTACAACTTTATTCGCTAGATGGAGCTCTACCAGAATCAGAGATTCAGCGGCCAAATTGTTTGATAAATTGAAAAATATAACTGAACGACAAGTATTTTTCCTTTTTGAATACCAGGAAAGAGCCCTAATAATATCAAATGATAAATTAATAAAATACCATTTTGCCAAAAGTTAGAAGAATTGGTTGACGATTTTTAAATACAATCTGAGATATGTAAAATAGGTATATGCAAATTAAAACATGTAGCAAAAAATATTTATATTTTAGATGGAGTTTTGTGAAATAAATTGAATGTTTGAAAATAACTACTGATATCAATACACGATTTTTGAAATGTTAATATAGTACCAAAAATTATGATGGCACTACTAATAGGATGTCGTGCTATAAGGAATGTATAGTTTCTTGACTAATTGTCGACACTTGCTATTTAACTGGATATTTGTCATGATCCAAAAATGAAATATAGAGGGGAGTGACAAAATATATTTGCCGAACTTCATTCCAAATATCCTATGGGTTTGTCAAATGTTATCATTGTTTATTATACTGTACATAATTTTAAAAATGTATCCCCTCAAAAAAAAATCATTTTTAAATCGACCTTTTGCGTTGAAAAACGTGGTAGTAAAATAATTTTGTATTATTTTTTGCGCAAAATATCTAAAGTTGGGGGGGGGATACAGAGATTATTCCTTATGCTATTTCTTCTAATGAGCGAAAAGCGATAAACTAAACATAAGGGGTAAAATTGTGTATACCAGTGTTATTCGAGAAGTTATAACACTTTGGCTTGCACGACATAATATAAAATGTGGGCAAATGACAAACAAAAAAATTACTGTTTACAGAAAAAAAAGAGTCAAGATGTGAGGACAGCATTTATTATTCCCATAACCCAAAACAAAGAGCTGCAAAATATAACACATGAGGTAACTGCCTTCTCTCTTGTATTAGGTCACAATCCTTGCTCAATGTGGCGCCCTTCATTCTCAAACACCGCCTGCAGACGATAGATGACAGAATGGTCACAATTAAATAGTTGAAATTTATAAAACGTGCCATCTGATAGAAGCCTTCAACATGGCCAATGTGGTAGGCCGTCATCGATAAAAACGCGACTTAATGTACCCCCATAACCGAAATTGTAAGGCATCAAGTCTGGTGATATTGGAGGCCACTGGTATATAAAGTGGCGACTTATCAACGAATTCCACCGAACGTATCCTTCAGCAATTGTTTGGCACCGCGGGAGATATGAGGAGGTCCTCCATCTTGCATGAATGTTATTTCGCTCAGTGCTTGTCTGTCCTGCAATATGGGAATAACCTTTTCTCTCAAAAGTTGAACATAAAGTTCACCAGTTACAAAAACGGTTTTAAAAGTTCTTCCATTGATTTTTCAAAGAAAAATGGCCCAATAATAAAAGAAGAAGTGAACCCACACAAAACTGTAACTCTGTGCTGATGAAGTGGTATTTCTGTAAAATTCCTAGGGTTTTCTGTTGCCAAAATGAGGCAGTTTTGAATGTTAAATTCTCCCTTTAGATAAAAGTGAGCGTCATCTGTTCTTAGAACATTTGATAGCCAATTTTCATCAATATCAATTTGCCGGAAAACCCATGCAGCGAATTCTTGACGCTTCTCAAAATCGCTGACTTTCAACTCGTGAAAACTTTGAATTTTGTTGGGATATTTTTATAGAAAAATTCTAAATGTGTGTTCTCTCCAAACTGTTCCATACGAAATCCCCGTTTGTCGAGAAACTTGTCTAGCACTTACTTCTCCATACGTGGATAACGTATCAATAGCTTAAGCATTCTGCAGAACCGTAACAGCAACTGACTTGCATGTCGATGGTCTTCCACTCCGAGGTTTAGCTTCCAGAGATCCAGTTTCCTCAAAACTTTTAATCAAACGCTTTAGAGAGTAGCAACTCATTGGTCCTTTACCGCTTCGAATATCTTTAAAGTAACGAAACGCTCGTAAAGCTTCAGTGGCAGATTCTGAATCACAATTAAAAAAATTCACCAAGAGTGTTTTATCCTGTAGTGACGGCATTCCAGGGGGGAGGGGAGAAGTTCGACCACACCTCCTTGCGGTCCCCTCTGGACCCTTGGAATATTTGATCAAATTCTGGTTCGTTTCCAAGATGACTAACGTTGCAACGGCACCCATTTTCAAATGAATAGCAAAACTGATATCTCCAGTAATGCTACCGCGTCCGGGGTAACCGCCGCGTCAGGAGCTGCAGCTCGATCTCATGATGAGAAATCTACTACGAGGACACAATTCAATCTAGTACAACTCAATATAAATGGTACCCAGAGCAAAATAAAGAGCTGACTTGTCTTCTCTGTAGCAACAATGTACATATTAATTGTCCTCAGGAGACAAAATTGAATCAGAATCTGAGATTCAATATCAAAGATTATACAACACTACGAATGGACAGACCGGGAAAATTCGGAGGAGGACTTGCCGTTTTGATTAAAACTCTAGAAATCAAATTTAAGGAAATTGCCTATAATCAGAGTAAGCCTAGAGAAAGCACGACAGAAGCTCAGGCAATAGAAATCTATCTTACAGATAAAACAATTCCAATCATAAATGTTTATCACCACGATAATACTAGCATCAATACAGGCCTGATAGAGACATTAAGTGAAGCGTCTTCGGATATCGCAATCATACTTGGTGATTTTAACGCCGAAAGACCAACTTGGGGATCACCTGTCCAGGATAACAAAGGTCAGCAGGTTGAGGACATGCTAACCGACCTCGACCTTACGCCGTTAAATAACGAAATGAACACCTATCTATCCAAGTCCACAGGCACAGAATCCGCAATAGACATCACAGCGATAAATTACAACATCGCACCCACAACACAATGGAAAATTCTGAAATGTGTAATCAGTGACCACAGACCAATTTTAACAAGCCCAAAATTCAAAATTGAGAATTTACAACAGAATAAAAGAACACTGGAAAAAAAATTACAGAAAAGCTTGAAGAACTGTGCAACGAAGAATTAAATCACAGAACGATTGACAAAAAATTGGAAAAATTCTCTTTGAACATATCCAAAGCTGCAAAAGTATCGATACCTAGAGGTAGACGTAAAGACCTGTGAATACTTTACTGGAAGGACCACAATATCGAGGCAATGATTGCAGAGAGAGACAATAAAAATGAACTTCTTAAAATAAATAAAACAGAAGAAATCATAAAGGAACTCATTGAAATTAGTCACAAAATAGAACAAGAAATTTGGATATTCAAACAAGAAAAATGGGCAGAATTCTGCGAAAAAAAATGGATCCAAAAAAGGAAAGCCATCACTCGAATATAATTAGTGTTATAAAACAATCAAAACCAACACCAATCCTCCAATACTCTAACCGATATGAACAGCGAGAACGAACAAACAGATGGCTGACATAATTGCTGAATATCTTTCAAGCACTTTCAGACTCAGCTAAACGAATGAAGGCCGGACTCTAAAAAATAATATGAACAAGTTAGTTAAACAAGCAATAAATTACCATCAACAAGATATTTACTCGAGAGACCTGACACTGAATGAGCTAAATTCATCAATAGGAAAGTTAAATCCAAGATGTCACCTGGAGATGCTCTAATCTTTGGTCAAATGATTAAAAACTTTGGAGACGAAGCTAAAAATCAACTCCTACGAATACTGAACATTTCATGGCAAACAGGTAAACTACCAAAGAATTGGAAGATATCAATTATAGTGCCAATACTGAAACCAAACAAAGATGCTAAGGAATGCAAGAACTATCGGCCAATTGCTCTTACCAGCATACTTTTTAAAATAACAGAATGAATTATTTACTCTAGGCTCATAGTCTGGCTCACTAACAATAATAAAATAAACTTCTACCAAACTGCCTAAAGATCCAGACACTGTACAACTGATAAACTGTTCTACTTCTAAAGATGGACAACACGTGAGGTAAGATAAGTGTCTTTTAATAAAGCGAAATGCAAGCTTTCGGGACCAACGCCCTTCTACAGGCAACTATGAATACGCGCAAAGATACAAATGGTAGGTAGGAGCGAATATTAATATATGCTAGTTAAAAGAGAAAACGAAAAATAGCGTGGTGAGTTTCTTTTTATTAAAATTAAAATTACAAGCTTCCAAGCAAAATGCTTTTCTTCAGGTAATCCAAGAAAATATATGCGGAGAGGTAAATACACCCACCTAAGTAAGATTTGAAAATTAAAGCAGAATTGCCACGAACAAGCACGTATCAAAACACCTAGAGAGCGAGCGAGAAATTCAGTTTAAAATAGATAAAATATATACATAATTCGGGAAAACACTTGAGGTTAAACTTCCTTATGCGGGGTCCATACTATTACAAAAAGCTATGTACTGCGGGGGTAGTTCTATTTTTCTATTGAGGCTTGGAATTTTATTGGAAACCAAAGCCTCCAGGACCAGTCGTTGATATTTTCCGCTTATGTTACTGTAAATACATTGGGTGTCTGTGAAATCAAATGAATGCTGTGTTTCTGCCATGTGCTGATAAATCTGGGAACGGCTGTCTTTGTTCATGATGTTTCTATTGTGTTCTTTAGTCCTGATTTCTATGGTTCTGCCGGTTTCACCAACATAATGTAGTTCGCAATTTGAGCATTTAATTTTGTACACTGCGTTAGAGGCGGATAGTGGGTCCTGCTTTATAGAACTTTTTGTGATGGGATGCCGGAGTTTGAGTTCGACGGAAGGTGAATTACTAAAATGCGTGCGAACACCGTATTTTCTCAAGAAACGGGCAATATCAACGTTGGTTTCGGAATACGGGAGAATGCAAGTCGATTTGTAAACGTTTGGGATTGTATATGTACGTTGTTGGTACGTATGACGCCGGATAAAATCTATGGGATAACCGAAAGACGAAAGGTTACGATAAATGTTATTTCTCTCGACCGTCCTAAAGATTTCTAAAGAACAATGAGTAGAGATCCTTTTTGTTAGTGTTTTGATAGTTGTGATCTTATGAGATGCAAATGCAAATATCTAACTATTATTTCAATTATTAACTTGATGACGGGAACTATTGTATATTTAATATTTTATAAAAAACTAAGATGTTACAGATGTTTCAGCCAGGAAAACACCATAGATGTCGGGAATTTCGATCTTTCTATTAATGCTATTGTGTTTGTGTGAGACTATGGATTCCAACACCAATCGTTGGTGTTGGTTGTGGATATGTCTATAGTAATAATGAATAGATTCAAAAAGGATGAGTTTCTTTATTTGAAATTCTTTATTCTTTATATGTCTATAGTGGATTACTGGATGGTTAATGTCGAATGTGTGTCCTGTAGATGCTATATGTTGGTGGATGAGGGATTTGGGGTCTTTGTTGGTTATATAACGGGAATGCTCTGTCATTCTGATGGCCACAGTTCTACCTGTCTCACCCACATATGTGGCAGAGCACTGCTCACATGAGACAGAGTAGACTGCTCCTGTACTCTGAAGGGGGCTGGGAGGAGTGTCTGCTTTGGTTATGGGATGTCTGAGGTGTGTGGATATGTTATTGGTGTTGCTGAAAAAGGTCTGGATGCCATGGGTTTTAAGAAGTCTGGATATATTGACTGTGCAGGGTGAATAAGGTAAAATACAAGTGGATCTATGAGCTGTTGGGGGTTTGTAAGGGCTGGGTACGTAAGTGTGTCTATTAATAAAGGTAAGGGGGAAAGCTGAGGCAGTAAGATGGGAAATTACTAATTCTTTTTCTATGGTTTTGAATATGGGGAGGGAACAATGGGTATGTATTCGTTTTGTTAAAGTTTTAACTATGTTAATTTTATGGACTAAGGGGCAGTATGAATTGAAGTGGGTATAGTTGGGGGGGGGGGGGGAGTTTTTCTTGTAATAGACTGTGGTATGGAAGGAATTTGGAGTACGTATAATCAGTATGTCTAGGAAGGGGATGACATTCTTGTGTTCTTGTTCTAAAGTGAATGAGATATCAGGGTGATAATTGTTGAGGTCTGTTAGGATGGTGCCCTCTTGGCTGATTTTGCAAATGTAAAAAACATCATCTATGTAACGCCGCCACATGGAGATGCCTGATGCATGTATTTGGTTAATCCACGCATCAATTTTGGTCATCACTATTTCTGCTGCTATGGAAGAGAGGGGACTTCCCATAGGGGAACCCTTTGTCTGTGTTGAAGTGTTCACGATTATAGGTAAACATGTTCATTTTAAGGCATATTTCTGAAAGTTGTGTTATTGTGGTTACTATTTGGGGATCTATATTAATGGAGGTAAGGAACTGGTGTATGCTGTCTGTTATTAAGGTGTGTGGGAGGCTAAGGTACATGGATGTTACGTCGAAGGAGCACATTATATAATCAGGTGTGGGATGTAGTGTGGTTATTTCATTGATGAATGAGGGGGTGCTGGCAATGGAATAATTTTCTCTGTGTGCATTCATGAGGGGGGAGAGATAATTAGAAAGGAACTTAGCTAGAGGATATGCTGGCGAGAGGTGGTAGGATATAATAGGACGGAGAGGTATGGAAGGTTTATGGATCTTGGGGAGGCCGTAGATGTAGGCATTGCCACAAAGGTTGGAGGTGAAGGATCTGAAATCTTCTATGGAGATATGCTTGGATTTTTTCAACTTATTAAGGGAAATCTTGAAATCCCTAACTGCTCTGACGCTGTCTTGATTCGATATAGGAGAGAAGGTTGAGGCATCCTGTAATAATGATAGCATTTTTGAGTGGTAAGTATCTTTATCCATGACTACGGTATTGGATCCTTTGTCTGATCTACTGATAACTATGGATTTCACTATTAAGTGTTTTGAGATCGAGGTGAGTGTTTGAGGGTAAGGTGAAAGGTTTTTGCAATGCTTGAGACACTGCATTCCTGATGGAGCACTTATCTTGATGGTTGTAGCTTTTGATGGTGGCTTCAATGCTACTGATGATCTTAGGTATATCAGGTTTGCTAGGAATTCGGTACTTGAGTCCTTTGGCCAAGAGTTTGTTTTCGGATGGAGTCAAAGATCTGCTGGACAGATTGACAACATTGGCGGCTGCTTCCTTTTTTTCATTTTTGGGACTGAGTGGAAATGAATATTTGTAGGCCCAGAACGATAATTTCTTATCATGTCTATTACGGATAGTTTGCTCTTGTATCTTAATGTCTGTTGTGGTACGTGTTATTAACTCAATGAGTTCTGCTTCTGGAATATTTTGGGCGGTTAAGTATAGTAATCCCTTGATGCTCTTGCTGAGGAACCGGATGTTGGAGAGGCACCCATTGATTCTTGCCCGAAGTAACTGTTTGTGGGCTTTCTTGATGAGGACTTCCGATAATGGGTTGCTAACTGGGTCTTTTAGCCTGAGTGATGGAGGAATGAAGCCTGAACTTTCACACAAGCGGTTTAACTGCAGATGACTTCTCCATTTGGACAACTGAAGGGATTTCTTGTATATAAGCCATTTGTACCTTGTTGTCAATCTGTCCAGCAGATCTTTGACTCCATCCGAAAACAAACTCTTGGCCAAAGGACTCAAGTACCGAATTCCTAGCAAACCTGATATACCTAAGATCATCAGTAGCATTGAAGCCACCATCAAAAGCTACAACCATCAAGATAAGTGCTCCATCAGGAATGCAGTGTCTCAAGCATTGCAAAAACCTTTCACCTTACCCTCAAACACTCACCTCGATCTCAAAACACTTAATAGGTTAAAGAACGCGAAATCCATAGTTATCAGTAGATCAGACAAAGGATCCAATACCGTAGTCATGGATAAAGATACTTACCACTCAAAAATGCTATCATTATTACAGGATGCCTCAACCTTCTCTCCTATATCGAATCAAGACAGCGTCACAGCAGTTAGGGATTTCAAGATTTCCCTTAATAAGTTGAAAAAATCCAAGCATATCTCCATAGAAGATTTCATATCCTTCACCTCCAACCTTTGTGGCAATGCCTACATCTACGGCCTCCCCAAGATCCATAAACCTTCCATACCTCTCCGTCCTATTATATCCTACCACCTCTCGCCAGCATATCCTCTAGCTAAGTTCCTTTCTAATTATCTCTCCCCCCTCATGAATGCACACAGAGAAAATTATTCCATTGCCAGCACCCCCTCATTCATCAATGAAATAACCACACTACATCCCACACCTGATTATATAATGTGCTCCTTCGACGTAACATCCATGTACCTTAGCCTCCCACACACCTTAATAACAGACAGCATACACCAGTTCCTTACCTCCATTAATATAGATCCCCAAATAGTAACCACAATAACACAACTTTCAGAAATATGCCTTAAAATGAACATGTTTACCTATAATCGTGAACACTTCAACACAGACCAAGGGTTCCCCTATGGGAAGTCCCCTCTCTTCCATAGCAGCAGAAATAGTGATGACCAAAATTGATGCGTGGATTAACCAAATACATGCATCAGGCATCTCCATGTGGCGGCGTTACATAGATGATGTTTTTTACATTTGCAAAATCAGCCAAGAGGGCACCATCCTAACAGACCTCAACAATTATCACCCTGATATCTCATTCACTTTAGAACAAGAACACAAGAATGTCATCCCCTTCCTAGACATACTGATTATACGTACTCCAAATTCCTTCCATACCACAGTCTATTACAAGAAAAACTCCCCCCCCCCCCCAACTATACCCACTTCAATTCATACTGCCCCTTAGTCCATAAAATTAACATAGTTAAAACTTTAACAAAACGAATACATACCCATTGTTCCCTCCCCATATTCAAAACCATAGAAAAAGAATTAGTAATTTCCCATCTTACTGCCTCAGCTTTCCCCCTTACCTTTATTAATAGACACACTTACGTACCCAGCCCTTACAAACCCCCAACAGCTCATAGATCCACTTGTATTTTACCTTATTCACCCTGCACAGTCAATATATCCAGACTTCTTAAACCCCATGGCATCCAGACCTTTTTCAGCAACACCAATAACATATCCACACACCTCAGACATCCCATAACTAAAGCAGACACTCCTCCCAGCCCCCTTCAGAGTACAGGAGCAGTCTACTCTGTCTCATGTGAGCAGTGCTCTGCCACATATGTGGGTGAGACAGGTAGAACTGTGGCCATCAGAATGACAGAGCATTCCCGTTATATAACCAACAAAGACCCCAAATCCCTCATCCACCAACATATAGCATCTACAGGACACACATTCGACATTAACCATCCAGTAATCCACTATAGACATATCCACAATCAACACCAACGATTGGTGTTGGAATCCATAGTCTCACACAAACACAATAGCATTAATAGAAAGATCGAAATTCCCGACGTCTATGGTGTTTTCTTGGCTGAAACATCTGTAACATCTTAGTTTTTTATAAAATATTAAATATACAATAGTTCCCGTCATCAAGTTAATAATTGAAATAATAGTTAGATATTTGCATTCTTTGGTTTAGCTTACTATACTAATTTTACAGCAAAATTATTGTAAATATGTTAAACACTAGCATATATTAATATTCGCTCCTACCTACCATTTGTATCTTTGCGCGTATTCATAGTTGCCTGTAGAAGGGCGTTCGTCCCGAAAGCTTGCATTTCGCTTTATTAAAAGAAACTTATCTTACCTCACGTGTTGTCCATCTTTATAATTTACTGGTAAGAGTCCCTGCAATTGTTCTACTTCTGTCAATCAATAATAGATTTCTAGGAAAAACCGCCAAAGAAGACAACGACCATATTCCTGGATATGACCTCAGCTTTTGATCGAGTGTAGAAATTATTTGAAAGGCTGCACAACATCGGAGTAAGAGGAAAAACCTTAATCTGGATTGCAGACTTTTTAAGGGGAAGAAAGATAAAGGTTCGGTCAATGGAACATTTTCCAAGGACCGAAGAACAGGGGCTGGTGTACCTCAGGGATCTGTGCTCAGTCCTCTACTCTTCTCGCTATATTTCAACTGTTGTTTATATGAATAGTTGAAGATTTTTTGCATTCTTTAAAGCCTCATTATGTAAAAATATATTTGTATATAAATTGGACATTTGTTGTTGGCCATGGTCAAGTTTGAGCTCTTGTACGTCTAATTACGACACAACAAAAGTGGCGACGAGGATGCGCGATCTACAGAGCCAGTAAAAAGCTGAGGAAAACGGTGTCTATGCAAGTATAACAACTACATCTTTTAAACAAATCTGACTCTCGGATTATGGAGAGGAAAAATAGGAAAATGGGTTAAGATTACATCTTTTAAACTATCTGGATAAAAAAAACAAAGGAGTAGAAAAGATCAGCATGACAAGTTCAAAGTTAATAGTACCTTTTAGATGCTATAGCCCAGTGGAGGACACTTCGATCTTTTTGTGCAAAAATTTGAGGCTTTCTTTTTGGCATCTGAAGGAGGAGATTAAAGTGCTGATTTTTACCTCGCTACCAGATTCTGAAACTTTGCAGCAGGGAAACGACATTTTCTTCCTGGTCTAATGAAAGATCAACCCTATGATACTATCATTCAAAGAATTAAGCTGCATTTGGATCCAAAGAAGAGAGTGATACCACAGCGATGCAGATTTTTAAAGAGAATTCAACAGGAAGAAGAATCAATTTCGGAATATCTTAGAGAATTGAAACATTTGGCAAAATAAATTGTAATTTCGTCGATATGTTGCGAACCATGATACGAGACCGTTTTGTGGCTGGAATCAAGTCGGAAATCCTGCAAAGGAGCTACTACAAGAGGACGACGATGTCACCCTGGATAAAGTTTTTGCAGTGGCGATCTCGTTCGAATTGGCGGAGATAAATACAAGAGAATTACAAGATAAATTAGTGGCCAATATATCCCCTGTGAATTGAAAGGATAAAAAGGGTGAGTACATTAATAATACGGCGCAGTATAGGCCTTTCAGGCAAAGTGACAAAGGCAAAATAGTGTGTTATAGAGATGTGGTGAAAGACATTCACACGTGGCATCTGTTTTACCTCATAGAACTAAGACTTGTTTTAAAATATAATAAACTGGGTCATTTAAGTAGGGTCTGCAAAGCTAGTAAAAGAATGTGGGGATGTAAATTTGTACAAGAGGACTCTATATTCTGTACAGGGCGAAACTAATGCCACAATAAATTTAACAGTAGATGATTATTCGTTGTGCTTTACAATAGTTACAGGAAGTCCAGTTACGTTAATACCTAAAGATATTTATAAGAATTATTGGCAAGGTAAAAGATTATTTCCAACAAATTTAAGATTAAAATCCTTTTGTGGTAAATCAATAGAGATTATAGATCAAAGAAATGTTTTTGTAAAAGAAGCCAACCAATATTTGCGATTAATAGTTGTAAATGAAAAATTCCAGGTAATTTTATTAGGAAGAGAATGGCTTAAACAGTTGAAACTTGATTATTCTATATTGTTTAGCATTAAAATTTTAAATAATGAATATAATAGAAATTTATTTAAATATATGAAGATTTGATGGATAGGTATGCAGATTTGTTTAACAAAGATTTGGGCTGTCTAAAGGACGTTAGAATAAATTTTAATTTAAAAAAGGATGTGACTCCTGTGTTTTGTAAGGCCAGAAGTTTACCATTCTCTCTAAAAAACAAAGTAGAGAATGAAATTGATCGTTTAGTGGATTCTTTCATTTTATAACCTATAGTTCATGCATATTGGACCGCTCCAATAGTACCGGCATCAAAAAAGGATGGTAGTGTAAGGATATGTGGTGATTTTAGATGTACAGCTAATAAAGCAATAGAATTAGAAAGATATCCCATTCCATCGATCGATGAGATCTTTTAAAAATTATCTACAAGCACCGTACTTTCGACTCTAGAAAAATCACAGGCTCACTTACAAGTAATGTTAGCGGAAGAAGCCAAAGCTGTTGTTGATATAAACACAACAAAGAGGTTGTTTTCTTATAAAAGACTACCATATGACGTAGCGGTAGCACCAAATAAATTTCAGAGGATTATGGAAGGCCTATTTTCTGATTTGCCAGGTGTGGCCTGCTACATAGATGATATTTTGGTTGCAGGAAAAGACTTTGAAGATCATGAACAAAAGTTGAATCTAGTGTTTAGATGATTGCTAGAAAAAGGTTTAAAGTTAAACAGATATAAATGTAAATTTAAAAAGAAATCGGTGGAATATTTAGGGTTTAAAATGGATAAATATGGACTGCATCCCTTAGAAAATAAAATTAAAGCAGTGATAGAGGCGCATGAACCTAAAGAATGTTTCGCAATTGAGATCTTTCATAGGGGACTCTTAATTTATTATTATAGATTTATAAAGAATATAGCAAACATTTTAGCGCTATTCTATCAACTTTTGAATAAAAATTGTAGATGGAATTGGACGAAAATATATCGAATGTTATTTAAAAAATGTAAATCATTATTAATGGACTATGGACTAGGCGTAATTCTGAGTCATAGAAATGATAGAAAGGAAGAATGCCCTATAGCTTTTGCTTCTAGAACATTAACTGAAGCGGAAAAACGTTTCTCTCAACTAGAAAAGAAAGCGTTGAGCATAACTTTTGGCGTTGAGAAATTCAGACAATACTTACTGGGACGAAAATTTGTATTGGTCACAGACAACCGACCCTTAATTCATATATTTTCACCTCATAAGCCATTTCCCATATGTGCATCATCCAGAATTAAAAGATGGTCCTTAAAATTAGCTGCATTTAATTATACTGTGGAATTTTGAAAAACTAGTGATAATTCCAATGTTGACGCATTGTCACGTCTTCCTTTAGAATCGAGTGTCAGGGAGTCTCTTGATGAAGACCAGGTACTTCTTCTTAGGAAGTCGAATGAGGTACCGTTCTCTTTTATGGAGGTGGCTAATGAGATGCCCTAAGATAAAATACTGTCTATAGTATTAAGGAATGTTAGAGAAGGCAACTGGAAATTCACAAGGGTACCGAGAGAAAACCCACTAGCTCCTCATTATAAGATCAATGAGGAATTAAGTTTGGAGTTTGGTTGTCTTCAATGGCGTGAAAGAGTGGTAATTCTCCAAAAATTAAGATATATAATTTTAAATGACTTGCATGAAATACACATGGGGATTGTTAAAATGAAGATGATTGCCAGACGGTATTTTCTGGTGGCCAGGCATAGACAGTAACATCGATGAGTTAACTAGAGAATGTAGAGTATGCCAAGAATCGGCAAGCATGCCCCCGGCTACCATCTCGGAATGGACTTGGCCCGAAAAACCGTGGCATCGACTTCATCTTGATCTAGCGGGTCCGTTCATGGGAAGAATGTTTTTGGTTCTCGTGGACGCATACTCAAAGTGGATAGAAATTTTTATCATCAAAGATATTACCATAAAAACGATTATAAGTCATCTTAGAGAAATTCTCGCCAGAATTGGATAGCCATAATTTTTTGTTACAGATAACGGAAGACAGTTTGTCTCCGGTGAATTCGAGCAATTTACCAAAATGAATGGTATACGGCACTCTAAGACCAGTCCGTATAATCCTAGTACAAATGGTTTAGCTGAGAGATATGTAAGAGAGTTTAAAAACCTTTTGAGAAAGAATAATGGGAAGGATGATTTAGAGACGAATCTACAAAGTTTCCTATTTGCTCATAGAGCATTCCCCCAAACTGTAAAAAAGGAATTCCCCGGCGGAACTGCTAATGAAGAGAAGTTTAAGATCAAGATTCTCGAATTTAATATCAAGATGGGAAATCCGCGAGAGGTATTTCATGAGGCCGTAAGAAGGCAGGAGCAGTTTACTACAAGTTGCGAGGTTTATTTCCGCAACTATGCAACTGGACCTAAACGGTAAAAAGGTACCATTTTGGAATTATTGAGCTACTGTCACTACCTTATAAGTTGCGAGGGCGTCGTGTATAAGAGGCATATCAATCAATTGCGACCTGTGAGAAAGAAACAAGTGGAGACAAGAAATTTGATACTTCCTCGAACATCAGGAGAGAAGCCTGTAGGTGGAAGTCAGAAATAAAGTGAAGAGGAGGTTCCAGAGGTTACATCAGGAAACGAGGAGGCGACTGCTTCTGTGCACGTACCCTCTTGCACTCCTATACCAGGGCCTGTTGCTGTGCACGTGCCCTCTTGCACTCCTAAACCGGAGGCTGCCGCTGTGCAAGTGCCCGCCCGCAGTCCTAGACCTCAGAGAGCCAGGAAACCCCTAGACCGACTGGAGTATTATTAAGGGGGGAGGTGTGTTGTGTATATGATTAGATGAAGATTATTTGAATTCTTTAAAGTCTCATTATGTAAGAATATATGTGTATATAAATTGGACATTTTTTGTTGGCCAAACGAAAAGAATATGAGGCTCTTTATTGGACACGACAAAAACAACAACGGCATTCCAGAGTAAAATAAATCATCAGAGATAGATAAATATTTTTCAAATGAATTAAAATAAATATAATCGATACTGAGAGAGAGTTGAATTTAAAAAATAGAAAATTATTATTTTCGAAATATAAATAGCTGAGAGGATTCCAGCAAACCGCATCGAAAATATCAGATTTTTTTTTTTGCTACATGTTTTAATTTGCATATACCTATTTTACATATCTCAGATTGTATTTAAAAATCGTTAACCATTTCTTCTAACTTTTGGCGAAATGGTGTTTTATTAATTTGTCATTTGATATTATTAGGGTTCTTTCCTGGTATTCAAAAAGTAAAAATACGTGTCGTTCAGTTATATTTTTCAATTTATCAAACAATTTGGCCGCTGAATCGCTGATTCTGGTAGGGCGCCATCTAGCGAATAAAGTGGTAACTAAAATCAATTTCGAATTTTTCATTATTTGCCATAAAAAATCCCATTGCATCCTGAACACAATGGTGTTTACCGCATTGCTCTAGCGCAAATATTCGCGGAGTTATTAATTTTTAAAGTTGTGCGGGACTTTTGGATCACCCTGTATATAGATAAATAGTAGAGGTGACAGTGGCTCTCCTTGTAAAACTCCGGAATCAATTTTTACGTTGTTTGAGTATTCACCTTTCCATCTAACTGAGATTTTTGCTGCCTCATAATAACTTTTTATTATTGATATAAACCTTGGGGTGATTCCCATTTTTTGTAATTTATTCCAAAGTATTTCGTGAGGAACTGTGTCGAATCCCTTGTTCAAATCAACAAAGAAAACGTATCGTTTACCTCGTTTATTTCTTAAAGCTAGTTGGATAAGGGTATAAAGGGTAAAAATATGGTCTAGACATGAGCAGTTCTTTCGGAAGATAAAGTATTCATGCCACTATTATTGCCATATTATAGCCCTTTTTAAAGTTCTAAAAGAGACCTGAAGACCTTTAAACTACTAGTAAATGACAGAAAGACTGTAATCTCTGTGGACGATCTCAAATCTGTGTTCTAGGATGGAAAAAATACTTCTGAACATGTCTTTGGAGTTCAGTTCTGGGGTGAAGTGATGGCAATGAAAGTATGTAAAATTTGTATTTTTTGACTTTTTCTCTCTGGGTTTAAATATTTTGCAAATTTAGTTATTAGAATAAAACTTTAAAACATTAGTAGTTAGAATAAAAAGGATTGATTTACACCAATAAGATTGTCCAGTTGGAATCGAGCTTGCATCATCTTTCTCCTGCGCCTCAATAGTTCCACAAATATAAAACAACAAATACCACAAGCTTCTACTTGACGAGATTCACCAGATGTGATTGGAGTTCACTTTTGTCCCTTCAAAAACACTTATGCTTCCCATTTTCTTTGACTGGACTTCTCCAAGAAGTCTGAAGCTAAAAATGAATCAACACAACTAGCTTGTGGAATCTAAATATGTGGAAAACAGGGAGAAAGAAAGATGTGCCAGTCGATAGAATTGTAACGGATTCATATCTGAATATCCTTTTATTTGTGACAATCTAGTATCAATAATTTACATACATTTTTAAAGTATTAAATTTATATATAAATAAAAATATATTTTAAAATTAATATATTTTGTAAACATGTGTTAGCTACAAAAGTAGAGTAAAAACAAAGAGCAACTCACTATACGGCGAAGAAATTTGCAGAGATCCATTCCCCCAACAACTCGGGGTGGATGGCAGCTTGAGGTCGATTATTTGGTAGGTGAGAGAGAACTGGCCCAGAGCACTGATGGTCCACTCACAGTCCAGGTTGGGGGGAGGGGGGTTGGGATAGTCCGGACTGGTGAGTTCCTGGCTGTAGACATTATACCCCATGTGGTAGGTCCCGCCGCATCTGTCTGCACACACCCAGCAATAGGCTGACAAAAGAACCTCTTTAATTCAACCTAGAAATCCACACTTACAAAAATTCAACCAATTTTTCAAATCCTAACCTTTTCCCTTTCAGATTACCACCTTTAATTTAACTAATTTAATTCAACCAATTTTCATATCTAAATAATCTTATTTACTTTAATTCAACAGTTCCTTTGATTATAAAAAGAAAACTCTTTATCTCAAAGCCATAATCATGGTGGGTAGTTAGCGACTGCTTTTACTGTAAGCGCACCACATGTCTACACATGTGAAAAGCAGTTCGACTTTGCACTTACAAATGTGCCAGAGCCCCGTTTGGTTACTTGCACTCGCTGGTGGGGTTGGACTTTTGCTAGAATCGGGGGCCATTGGAGCATTTTTTTTTAAACAGAAAAAAAAAGTGTCCAATGCGGGAATCGAACCCGGGTCGTAGTGGTCGAAAACCAAACGGTTTAATCAGCCTTCAACCGACCCCCCAAAAGTTAATAGCCTACAGCACCCGGTGTTCCCAGGTGGTCACCCTCACAAGTACTGACCAGGCCCGACATTGCTTAACTTCGGTGATCGGACGAGAACCGGTGTTTTCAATGTGGCGTGGCCGTAGGCTAGAAAACTAATAAGTGCAAATTTCCCTAAATAAATCAAACTTCCTGCTATTTTTACTATTAAAATATTGAGAAGGGCTGTTTCATCAGTTGTAAACCCTCCAAGTTAAATACAGACACTAGGAAGTATGGTTCATTGACAAATTGAAAATTCAATAGTTTTATTTATTATAACTAGATGGTGTGTTGTTGGTGTCTATCAAGTCGACTTTTGATGACTATATATATATATGTAGACAAATATTTTCAATTTGATCAATTTTATTGCCTAATGTAAAGTGTTGACAACAAAATGTTCTATAAAAATATCCACTAGCAGTGAAAGTTGTAACAAAGTGATATTCATATATAATTCAACACACACAGACTTTAATTCAACATTCCCTTAATTTAATACAAAGCAATAAAACATCATCAATATACAGCAAATGAAAACATTAAGACACGAATGTTTCTTTCACACATGAATAAAACTTTTACTGTCCTGACTGCGAAAAAAAATATTGGGAGGGCTTGGCTCATCAGTCGTGAACCCTTCCAGTGGTTTCGGCAATTTAATCTACCAGACCGCGCTTTTTTAGAGCTCTAATACCGTATGGGATTAATACATGTTGACAACAAAATGTCCACTAGCTACTATAATTCAACAGAATTTAATTAAACATTCCCAAAGTGTTTACAACAAAATGTCCTATAAAAATGTCCACTAGCAGTGAGAATGTTGCAACAAAGTAATGATTATCTTACCCGATCAACACAGACTTTAATTCAACCAAAAAATCAGATCCTTTAGGATGTTGTAAAGTACACTGTACCTATTTATCCTGTTTAAGTTAGCCAGGTACCACTCACCAAAGAGAGCATCCAAGAGTTCATAAATTTACAGAGAATAATCATTTACAGTGGTTCATCCTGTACCCAAATATAGATCAGGATCTACATACAGTAAACCCCCTCTATAGTGAACCCCAATGGGACAGAGCTTCTGGTTCACTATAGCCACGATTTGGCCTTTTTTTTTATACTTTTCAAAATGTTTAGATCATATAATTAAAGGAGAGCCATGTACACAGTAAGAGGCTGCACCTTAATAGTAGTTACTTTGTTTTAATTCTCTCAATTGACCAATTTCATTCATTAATACAAAATAATAAAATAAATTATTTGATGATAAGTTTTTCTATCATTAGTATACATGTAACTCTAGGTCTAATTTAAAGATCAAGACAAATCCTAAGCAAAGTTTTATTAAATATATATTTATTAAAGATATAAAATGATTTTAAAACATCTTTATCACATTATATAATACAATGTTTACTTGGAAAATGGCTCTAATACCTTGTTGCTTCAAAGCACTCTTCAAGCATTGTACCTTTCAAATAAATTTAGTGTTTTTTTTTAAACCTCTAATGCAAAAATTGCTGCTTTAAAATCACCATAGTTCATGGCATAAAATAATTTTTGTTTCATCACTGGCCAGTTTATTTGGACTTTTTTTTTTAGCCCTAATACGTAAATCGCGATCGCGACAAAAGTTGAGGTTGATTCCTCTTTGCAACAATTTTTAATAGCCGTCTACTTTATCTCTTATAATATAAAAGTTATATTTTCTTATTTTAACATGAGTGTTATGAAATTTTACCTGTGTTGTTTCACTTTGAAAAGTTTTGAAATGGCCTCTTTTTTTCCTTTAGTAATAACGTTTTTGTTTTTAGAATGCCTTTGTTTTCTTTATTTTAGAAGCCATTTGCATTTTTTTTATTTTAAATTTGATGGATGCAAAGATATTCTATTTAATAAAATGTATAATGTGCAAAAATGGTTACAACATACAGCAAAAATAAATGTAAATAAGAACAAACAATACCGCTAAATTTATTGTTTTGAAATCGCGATCCGTGAGCTGAAGCATGCTCAAAATTTTGTTGTTTTAAAATGTTTTTGATTACAATTTTAATTTCGTTATAAGCATAGTATTATAAATAGATTTTATTATTTTGGGACCTAAAATATATTCGTTATAGGGGTAGTTTGTTATTTTAAAAATCTCAAAGTTCGTTATAAGGATGGTATTTTGAATGGAATTGGGAATCGCCTTAGTTTCATTATAAGGTATGGTTCGCTATTTCCTGGGTTCGTATTAGCGGGATTTTACTGTATATAGAAATAGGTACTAGGACCAATTTGGCACTTGATAAAACCCTTTAAAATAATAACTCTTTAAAAACATTAAACATTATAAGAGCATATAATTGAAAATAAAGTGATAATATATGTTGCTTTTATTATTAAAAAGTCATACACATTTTAAAATAAAACTGAATTACGTATTTTTAGATTGAAGAAAAAAATGGATAACGTGAGCATTGATAATTGTAATGGTCTTCCTAATCAAAATAAGCTCCAGGAGCATAGATCCTCCTTTGACATAGACTACACTGGAAACAAATCTACCTCTTGATAATAGTCACTTTATTTTAATTCCCTAAATTGACCTATTTTCTTACATTAATGCTGTATATCAAAACGGCCACAAAATATATTGTGGGAAGAAGTCCTTCGATGATAGTTCTTTTTTTAGCAAATACATAAATCTATGTCTAATTTAAAATTCAAGACAATTCCTATACAAAGCTTTTTTAATTATATATAAATATATTAAAAATAAAGAAGGCATCTCCTGACCACGAACACATGTGCTTTTTAGATGGCAGAGCGCTATATATATATATAGATGGAAATTTTGCCAGGAGGAAATTGATCTGAAGAGACAAGGGTCGCCTCTCCCGTCAAAATAGACGTCTAAACCCAGACGCCATCTATTGACCGTCGCCGCGAACTAGCGGCCTCGGGTCGGTGACAAAGCCATAACACCAGCTCTGGCAAACTGAAAAGCGTCCACCTAGAGACCATGGTTTCGAGCTAATGGCCCTCGTCAGCCTAGGGCGGACTTTATTCCATGAGATCCACACGGGATCTAATGGAATCTTGAGAATCTGCCAAAGAGGTGTTTAGCTGGCAAAGTGGCTGGGCCAAATCTATGGCTAAAATATAGATGAAAATTTTGCCGGGAGGAAATTGATCTAAAGAGACAAGGGTCTCCTCTCCCGTCAAAATAGACGACTAAAACCAGACGCCATCTATTGACCGTCGCCGCAAACTAGCGGCCTCGGGTCGGTGACAAAGCCACAACACCAGTTTGCCAAAGCTGCTTGGACAAGAGTTTCTTTTAGAGTATTCGCACTTGAAAGTCTGGCAAAACCTTTGGGTTTCAGGGTCTCCGAAGGCACCAATAAACTGTTGTTGGGCCATAAAATCTTGTTATTCAGATGGGCACGTTGGAAAGGCTAATCTTGCCAGACGTCGGATGTCGTAGGCCAAATCCTGCAAACTTTCTTATCATGTAGTCTATTCTTAAAATTTACTACATGAAGCTGTTGATAGTGTTTTTCTCCATATCGGGACTCCAAATCGTTAACCAGGGAGTCGAAGTCTAGGCAAAGTTATTCCGGAATCATCTTGAGAACTTCCACTGAAGGGCCACGAAGTGCAACGGCCAAAAAGGTTGCTTTATCGCTTGGAAAAGCACATTGGACTAGGTTTTGAAAGAGGTCCATGATGATTGTCAATCAAAGGTAGGAACTTTGACAACAGGCCTACCTGAATTGCTATTTTCTTGTTGGAAAACTTACATTTCTTCTTTTACAGAGGAGATTTTATCTTCTAAGCATTTAAACTTAAGACCCAAGCTTTCTTTTAGCTCTTGATGTTGAACTTGAAAAGCCAGGTTTTGAGCTTGAATAGCTTGGTTTTGAGCTTTATGAGTTTCTTGGTTTTGAGCTTGAAGAGTCTGTTTTTGAGCTTGAAGAGCTTCACGGGTTTCTTGATTTTGAGCCTGAAGAGCCTGATTTTGAGCTTGAAGAGCTTCACGAGTTTCTTTATTTTGAGGGGAATAGATTGGACAGCTTTCAATATTTATTCCATTTTTCTGGTAAGTACCATCAACTGTTCAGGCTTCACCTAAAGATCCCACTTCTGACAGCAAATTGTTGCATTGTTGATTGACAAAGAATAACTTCCGTGGGTACAAAGGATCTTTAGGACTTTAGTTAAGCCTAATCGATAAAATAATTACAGAAGAGCGCAAAAATAAAACAACAATAAAGAAAAAAGCAGTTACAAACTCACCAACTGCAGCACAGTGAAGGAAAGCAAGAGCAGAACAGGAGACAGAAGTTGGTAGAACCTTCTAGAATCTTCCAGGAAGTATACCGGCGTCGATGGTAAGCAGCTTGATTGGAGTATACCACCTAGCTTCGTTCATCTACTACTTGTCATGAGTTCCTCATCCCTATATATCCCGGAGTAGATCTTTCCAGAACGGTCATGGTTGGTCAGACAATCAGAAAGCCGCCAGCGCTAAGCCTTGCGCAATCGTTTTAGATTGGCCAATCAGTTGTTCTCTGATTTTTATACAATATTCTTGAACGTTCTGAAACATTCTATTTTGGAATGCGCCTTTTTTTTTTTTAATTCTACGTAACAATATATTACAAAATTTATTTGAAAAAAATGTCTCTAATACCTTGTTGTTTGTAAATCAGAATTGTCTTAAAATATTGTTATTTGTATCAATAGAATAAAGCCCTGCGTATTCTGAATCAATTGAAGATGAATCAAAAGTATCCAATACAAAAAAATCGGACGCGAAAAATGTTGATACGATAGCGTAATCTGTAATATGGTTTTAAAAAAACGCTTATTTGCAAACACAAAATCGGCAGTATAACGGCCGCCCAGGGGGAATTATCCGCAAACCCTGAATGATTTATATACCTAACAGGGCTCCTTTTCTAAAAGTAGAACTATAGCTGTCGTTTTTGAAAATATATATGTATATTTGTTTGTGGCCCGTGACACACGGGGGACTAGTTTTTTTTTCTTCCATATCCAGTTTACACATATTCTTCTGAATATATATTAAGTTTTGTTTTTAACCTGTTATTCAAACCATTTTTGGCATTAACATTATTTGGGATTATTTTTTAGCCTAAGTTAAACTTGATATAGAACGCTTTAAAAGGACATGCTAACATGTACGATCGCGGCAAAAATTGGGATTGATTCCACTTGTAACAATTTATAATAGCCTTCTAAAAAATGTAAGAATTACATTTTTTTTTATTTTAACATGTACTGAAAATTTTCTTAGGTTTTTCACTTTGAAAAGCTTTGATAATGACGTTTTTTTCTGATAATTGCTTTTTTTTCTTTTTTGGAAGCCATTTATATTATTTCTATTTAAAAATTGTCAAATGCAAAGATATTATATCAAATAAAAGTATAATGTGTAAATATTTATAAACCTACAGCAAAAATAGAAATGGAAACAAACAATGCGCTAATATTTGGTCGCTTTCCGTGAGCTGAAACATGCTCAAAATTTTGTTATTTTAATTTTTTTTAATCACAATTTTAAGTTTGTTATAAGCCTAATATTTTGAATAGATGTTATTATTTTTGAACACATTTTTCGTTATAAGGGTAGTTCGCTATTTTTAAAAATTGCAAAGTTCATTATAATGATGATATTTTCAATGGAATGGAATTGGGAATCGCCTTAAGTTCGTTATAAGGTAAGGTTCGCTATTTCCCAGGTTCATATTAGCGAGGTTTTACTGTATTAATAATTGCTTGTGTATTTATGGTAATTTGAAGCAACAACCCCATATTGTATAACAATATTGTCATGTATAATAAACACTTTCGTAAATAATTATACGCATGATTGACATGTGTCATTACATCATCATATGTAATGTACTTTGTACTAATTGAGGATGAATAAATAAAACTCTGTAATAGACTAAGAGTTGAGCTAAAGCAAAGATCGAGATGTAGAAGTCCGACAACTTTGAGAACGAGGCATAAAGATAGGGCGTTGCCAGTACGTAGTTAAGAGTGTACAATGACATCTCTTCCGACCCACGCCCATATTGCATCCGCCGCAACCCAATACATCCTCTCGGCAAAGACATATAAGCCTCCAACAGGGCCAGAAATACACTTCACCATCAGTGGGAGCCTTCGTCACTTCATTTTCTGATGCTCGACCATGTTGACCATTTAGAAACTTGTTCTTAACCATCTCCATCTTTTGCTTAGCTCGACTTTCATCTGTTCACGAAACTTTCCTAGTATAACTGTGTCCCTTTGTTTTTTGGGTATGGACATTCGCAAATATTCCACTCTGCCTCAACCACGACTGCCTGTACTCTGTGAGAACTGTTAAAGGTGCAGTAGTTACTACAGGTTCGACCATCTCGGTTACCACAGTAAAGCGAGAGTCCTTCAGAATATCACAGTATAGCGAGTCGACAAGATCTCACACCACATATATTTGATCCCATTGTAATATCTATTATTTTAGCTGTGAACAGTCTGATGCACGCCCGCAAGAGTAGATGCCAATAACAAATTTTCCAATTATATTTGTATAAAGATCATTTAGAGATTGTACATAAAATATTTGCTCATTGATGAGTAGTACAAGTATATTTGTATACTTGTATATTTGCTCGAAAGCTTGCAAAACCAAAATTAAAAGAAAATTTTCACCTGAATTTTATTTTTACTTTTTCAAATAATTTCTGAGTAACCATTGCTCACATAAATATATATGTACAGTAAAACCCCGCTAACACGAACCTCGGATATAGCGAACCTTCCCTTATAACGAACCTAAGGTGATTCCCGATTCCATTCCATTGAAAATACCTTCGTTATTGAAGAAGTTTTAATTAATGAAGGAGTTTTTAATTAATGATTTTATTTAATCATACAAACATTACAATTATAACAAAATAGAAAGAAAAATAATGGGAAATACAGCAATCAAAATTATATATGTGCTATCGAACAATCAACAACATCAGAGTGGTCAAATATCAATAAAAATGTCATCAATGATAATAATCTTGGAAATTAAATCCAACAAAGCCCCCTTTTAATTTCAAGCTAAATATCTTGAAGGCTAATGTCGACATAGATTCATAGCTAAGCTGCTACGTCACAACGTGACGTCACGGTTTGTGGTGGCGCTACTTGCCTTACTTTTTACCGGAAATATGTTAACATTTAGGCCTAAATACCAAAGGAATATTATATACACACATTGATATCAAATAAAAATAACAATATACACACATCTTTACATTGAGTTGGTCTTATAATTAAATAAAGATAACAAATGGATTAATTTTTCCTTTGATAAAGCCTTTGTTAAAAAGTCAGAAATATTGTCTTCAGTTTTTACATATTGAATTTCAAAAATATTATTTTTCAATTTCTCATGTAAAAAAGTCTTACTTGACCAAGAAATGAGATTTTTATCTAAATAAAAGGTTAATCCAGCAGTTGATCTTGCTTTATTGGATCTGCCACAATTCCATGATGCATAATCTTGGAAATTAAATCCAACAAAGCCCCCCTTTAATTTCAAGCTAAATATCTTGAAGGCTAATATCTTGAAGGCTAATTGGGCATCTCCTTTAGTATATATTAATCCATACTGCTTACATCCTTTTAAATACCTAAGAATTCTCTTAGCTGCACCCATGTGCATTTCTCTAGGGTTTTGATTATATCTGCTTAAAAGAGTAACTGCAAAGGCAATATCAGGCCTAGATTTAGTTGAGAGATAAAGCAAAGATCCTATTAATTCTTGATATTGAGTCTTATTGACTTCCTTAGAGCTATTAAAATTATCTAAATTAGTGTTAGGATCTAATGGGGTTGAAATATGCTTGCAATCTTGCATGTTATATTTTTTGTAAAATTTTATTTATGTAATTTTCCTGTCTTAAAATCAGTCTAACATTCTCTTTAATGATTTAAATGCCTAAAAGGTTACAAGTTGTTAAACTTTTCTTTATTTTGAAGTGAATTCTTATTTTTTGTATTATATCATGCACACAAAATTTCAGGATCAGAATTAATGATCATCATATCATCAACATGCAGTCCTAAAAGTAAATGTGAATTGCCATTTCTAAAGGTAAAAACACATTTATCAGATTTAAGTTGTGTTAACCCAATTTCAAAAAGGTATTCTTTAAATGTTTATACCATACCCTACCACTCTGTTTAAGTCCATACAATGCCTGATTTAGTATACATACAGAGGTATTTTTCTTGTCATCTTGATAGCCTGGAGGTTGGGTCATGTAGATGGTCTCTGAAAGTTTTCAATACAGGAATGCTGTTTCAACATCAAAGTGGTGAAATTCATATCCTGCCATTGTAGCATAGGCTAGAAGAGTTCTGAATGAATCTGTTTTCATCACTGGAGAAAAGGTTTCTGTGTAGTCTGTCTCATATTCCTGAGAGCAGCCCAAAGCAACAAGTCTTGCTTTGTAGATCTCCTGATTGGTTTGAGGGTCCATTTTCTTTTAAAATATCCATTTGGATTTTATTACTTTAGCACCTTCAGGTAAGTCAGTAAGGTCCCATACATGATGGTTCTGAAGAGAATGAATTTCCTTACCCATTGCTTGTTGCCACAAAGGTGAATCAGGATGATTAATTGCTTCTTCATAAGATGATGGTAGCAAGTTTCCATGGGAAAGCTTGAGTGCTCCTACAGTTGGATCATAGGTGGGATCTTTGTCTTCATTGTCTTCAATAGGTTCATCATCTGAAGAAAGCTCATAGTAAAGTTTATCTTTCAAATTCGGTCTGAAATTGTAAGGAAGTTCAGAATGTTCATCTTGATTTTCAAGATCAGAATGAGAATGATCATCATGATTTTCTACTTCTTCAGAGGTTTCTGGGATAGTCTCTTCTGGAAAATTGTAAAGGAAATATTTTTGAGTGTCATCTGAATCATTTTTGTTTAGTATTTCCTTTCCTAATTTATTTTCAAGAAATTTAACATCTCTTGTTTCAATTACATTTTCATTTTCAGGATCAATTAGTCTCCAAGCCTTTCTTGTGCTTGAATAGCCAACAAATATTCCAGCCTTGGCTGTAGGTTGAAATTTTCCTCTTTTGAGCTTGTGTACATTGTAGTAAGCTATGCATTCAAATATCTTTAGATGAGCTACAGTTGGCTTTCTATTTGAAAATCTCTCTTCAGGAGTTTCCCATCCCAATTTTTTACAAGGTGTTCTATTTTTCAAATAAGCAAAGGTTTACATTTTTTCTGCCCAATATCTCAATGGAAGTTGTGAGTCTATCAGCAAAGCTCTTGTTCCTTCAATCAGTGTTCTGTTATACCTTTCTGAGATACCATTTTGTTGGGGTGTGTAAACATTTGTCAGTTGGTGCTTAATGCCTTTACCTTTTAAAAATTGAGTCATTTGATAATTTGTGAATTCTTTTCCATTATCTGATCTTAATTGTTTGACTTTTTGATTTATTTTTCCTTTTCAATTTCTTCAATGAAAGATCTGATGATTTCAAAAGTTTTCTCATTTTGGATGAGAGAAATTCCATAAATATTTTTCTAGAAAAGTCGTCAACAAGTGTTAATACATATTTAGCACCTCCAATTGATTCCTCTTGAATAGGTCCAATCAAATCAATATGTATTAAGTCCAATGGTCTAGTAGATTGAGGATATAGGACTGGTTTGAAGGGTGTTCTAGGATGTTTGGCCTGAATACAAACTTGACAAGTGTCCATATTCTGGGATTGGGTATTGAAATTGTGAGCTGAATCATTCTTCAACATTTGCTTCATGAAATCTTCATTTAGGTGTCCCAATCTTTTGTGCCAATCATTCCAGGTATGAAGAGTAGCCTTTAAAGCCTGTGATGGAATTTCTTCTGGTGCTAATATTTTGATTATGTAGAAATCATTTATTCTTTGGGCCATCAAAATTTGCTCTCCATCTTCCTCCATTAAGTCTCCATCCTTATCGAAAAGTACTTTTTATTGTCATCTACCAGTTTGTTAACAGACATTAAGTTACCTGACACTTTTTCAACATATAGGACATCATTAAGCCTAATCAACTTATTCTGTCCTTCAATTTCAATTGCTCCTTTTGCATTGGATAATATTTCAGAGTAATCTGCAAGTTTTATTATTTTGTGAACCTCTCTTTCTTCATTTAATAGATCTCTATTTGATGTCACGTGACAGCTAGCCCCACTATCAATCACCCATTCTTCAGGTTGTTGAGTAGTTTCATATTCTTTGATGTTGGACACATGTTTCTCAGGTTGCAAATCTACAAATTTTGCCTTATTTTGATGTTCAGGTTTATTCTTTGAGGTTTGGTTATTTTCGCTCCCTCTTTTATTTTTAGGATTATGCCAACATTCTATAGCCTTGTGGCCAGTTTAACACAAATGAAACAAATAGGTTTATTACCATTTCTTTTTTTTGTGGAAATGCTTACTGTTTGAGAAATATTCTTTATGTATTGTATTGAATGCTTTGGAATTTCCTTCCTTTTCTTCATGAGTGAATCTTTCATGGTATAGTTTTAAGCAATTTTTAAGATCAGAAATGCTTACCTTCATTTGGCAATTCAGTTGAAGTGCAACAAGGTTGTACTTTTGGGGTAGTCCTCTGATCACTGAAGTGGTGAATTCTTGATCTTGTATATCTGCACCAAGGTTTCTTGCTTGTTATAATAGGTTCTCTGCTCTGTAGAGATATTCTTCCCAATTTTCTTCTTTCCTTATTTTCAATCTTGAAACGTCGTTTCGGGCCTCAATGATCCTTTTCTTTTTATCTCCTTCATATCTTTCATGCAGCGCTATCCAAATATCTTTGCTTGTTTTGCAATTTAATATTAAGGCGACTAAGGAGTCAGTCATTGCACATGTGATGATTCCTTTGGCTTGAGCATCTTTCTTCTTCCATTCTTTGAATTTAACTTCATCTTCTGGTGGATCACCTTCCAAAAGGTCGTTCAATTCTTTGCCTTCTAAAATTGATACGATCCTAAATTTCCAAAAAGCGAAGTTTTTTCTGTCAAATTTGGGAACTTGTACACTATTCTCCATTTTCTGAAGATGTGTATATTTTACCTTTTCGGTAAATTTGTTTTATTTTTCAAGAATGTTGACGCTCGACTTGAGCCTTTTTAATTCGCGCGGTGGGAGAAGTGCTGGGCCCATAACCATTGAAGGAGTTTTTAATTAAGTAAAGGAGTTTTTAATTAATGATTTTATTTAATCATATAAATATTACAATTATATAACATAATAGAAAGAAAAATAATTGGAAATACAGCAATCAAATTATATATGTGCTATCGAACAACTACAACAACATCAGCGTAGTCAAAAATCAATAAAAAATGTCATCAATGGTAATAATCTTGGAAATTAAATCCAACAGTTATAACGAACCTCGTGATTTTATATATAAAGAACTACCCCTATAACGAACCTATTTTGAGTCCAAAATAATAAAATATATTAAGAATATTATGCTTATAACAAACTTAAATTGTAATTAAAAAAAATTGAAACAACAAAATTTTGAGCATGTTTCAGCACACTGGATCGCGATTTCAAAACAATAAATTTAGCGGCATTGTTTGTTTTCATTTAAATTCTATTTTTGCTGTATGTTGTATAAATTATTACACATTATACTTTTCATTAAATAGAATATATTTGCATCCATCAAATTTTTAATAGAAAAAATGCAAATAGCTTCCAAAATAAATAAAACAAAGTCATTCTAAAAACAAAAACGTTATTACTTTTTAAAAAAGGGCCATTCTCAATACTTTTCAAAGTGAAACAAAACTGGCAAAATTTCAGAACATGTTAAAATAAAAAATATAAATTCACTATTATAAGATATAAAATAGAAGGCTATTAAAATTGTTTACAAAGAGGAATCAAACTCAACTTTTGCCGCGATCGTACGTGTGAGGGCTAAAAAAAAGTCCAAATAAACGGGCCCGTGATGCAACAAAATTTATTTTTTATGCCATGAAATATGGCGATTTTAAAGCCAGCAATGGTTTAAATGTAAGGTTCAAAACAAATCTAGATTTAAGAAGAATATGTGAAACATGAAATGGAAGTAAAACATTAATTAACACTTTCGAACCAAGGGACGCGGTCCTTGCCGATTTTGCATCAAGCTCGAAGGACACGAATTCGCAGTCCTCGATTTTCAAAATTAAATATAAAATCACCGGCGGCCGACACGAATTCGCGTCCACCGGGATCTTGTCCCATACCTTCTTACCTATCGATCAGTGGGTTGGGGGGGATGTCAGCTGACCCAATGTACCTTTAAAACGTCACGTAAGACCGCCGTTCCAGCAGCCCCTATTGCCTGCCTATGCAACTGTGGTATCCCCCGTCCTCAAAGTGTTAATTTTATTTGAAAGGTGCAATGCTTAAAGAGTGCTTTGAAGCAGCAAGGTATTAGAGCCATATTTTGAAGTAAAAATTGTATTATATAATGTGATAAAGATGTTTTAAAATCATTTTATATCTTAGAATATATATTTAATAAAACTTTGCTAAGGATTTGTCTTGATTTGAAATTAGACCTCGAGGTACATGTATTCTAATGATAAGAAGAACCTATCATCAAATAATTTCTTTTATTATTCAATATTAATGTAAATAAATTGGTCAATTAAGGGAATAAAAACAAAGTGACCACTATTCGGAGGCAGCCTCTTCCAGTGTGTATGGCTGTCCTTCAATTATACGGTCTAAAAATTTTGAAAAGTATAAAAAAAAAAAGCCAAACCGTGGCTATAGTGAACCAAAAGCTCTGTCCCATTGGGGTTCACTAAAGAGGGGTTTTACTGTATATTAAATCTCAAAGTTTATTATAACAATGGTATTTTTAATAAAATGAAATTAGGGATTACAATAGGTTTGTTATAAGGTAAGGTTTGTTATGTCACAGGTTCCTTTTAGTAGGATTTTACTGTATTTTGCATAAAGGATATTTTTTTACTCTATTCGATTATCAAAATGATAAAGCACAATTTGGATTATAGATTATAAACACAAGGTGATAAGACACACTATTATCACACTATTCACTTATTTGGATTTAATCTTATTACCTTGTATATAATTATCAAGTTTGATGTTTTGGTTGCACAGAGAAGAATAAAAATAAAAGAAGGAAATAAGATAAAAATTGGATTATAGACAAGAAACCCAAGGCAACAAAAGACCAAATTCAAATAGGTAAATGATATGTGACCTTTTGGTAAACGGTGTGATCCCTCATGTGTCAAAAAGGTTATTGATTGATGCCTACCAATGTGTGCAGTAGCATTGAAGCCTTCCCCAATGTTATCAAGTGCAGTCTGGAAGTAGACAAAGAGATGAGAGTCTGAGCTGAACTGGCTGGGAGGGGCATGGTTGCCGCACAGCTTGCCGAGAGATGGGCTGAACATGGTTCCTCCATCGTAGAGCTCGATGTATGCCACGTCATCTTTGAAATGGCATCTGCACCAACTTTCACTTAGCACCCAGAGTAGAAGTGCAGAGAATAAAGTAATATCTTTTGTATGTGTACCTCAATAATTCAAATTTTGTTCTGTGGTCCTATCAAAAGATCATTTTGGTTAAGAGAGATAGAGAAGAATCTCTACAAGCGGACTCCTTTCTAAAATGAACAGTTTTCATTGCCCAAATAATCATTTTCACTAATTAGCAATTATCTGGTAAAAGGCCAACACTCTCCTGTTTTAATGCTTGATTTTAAGATTTATAACACATTTATAATTTATATATTTTATTCAATTAAGATTAAAATTACATAAGCATAACATTTAAATATATATCCTGCCTAACAATTCTCTATCCTAACTATATAACATTAAGCGATCTATTTACAGTTTGTTTTGGTCACTGGTCCAATATTTTTATTTTCATAGACCAAATTATGAGATTAATTCACAGATGAAAAATATGCAAAACAACTGAACAAATATATACATCAATTTAATATTTATTTAAAAAAATGAACAACTATATACATCAATTTAATATTTATTTAAAACAAATGAACAACTATATACATCAATTTAATATTTATTTAAACAAATGAACAACTATATACATCAATTCCCCCTTCTTAGGCTTGGCCCCCCTTATTTATTTATTTACTCTCCATATCTCTGCGGACATCTGCGCTCCCTCTGAGGATACCTGGGGGTTGTAACACTTTTCTCCTCCGAGATTGGATTTGGCACACGTTCAGCATCATTCATATTAGTGGGATGTGATTTACCAGGCAACATTTTTTTAATGTAGTTTTGATGAACTTTTTTTTTACTGTCACCTTGTTTTATTAAATAAACATTCCTTCCTAGTATTTTAATTATCTTTCCTGTATACCAAGAGGGATGCCCATTAGTAATCCACCTAAATTTCACAGTCTCATCCACTTTAAATTTACTGTTAACATATTGACCATTGACTTTGGAGACTTTTACTTCTTCTTTTGACAACACAGAAAGTCTTGATCTGATCTTTCTTCCAAGAAACAGTTCCGCAGGTGATGTCCCTTTCCTAATATTTACATCGTACCTTATAAAGAACAAAGCCCTGGACAGAGCCAAATCTAGTTCCACCTGCTCATTTTCATATAATTGCTTTTTTAGCAATTTCTTTACCTCTCTTACAGAGACTTCTGCCTGTCCATTCGATTTTGGGTGATATGGGGGAGATGTCACATGGGATATGCCATTCTTAGACAAAAAATCACCAAAGTCACTACTAAAGAAAGGAGGACCATTATCAGAAACCACTACTTGTGGAAATCCGTAGCGAGCAATACAATTTCTCATAAAATTTATACAAAAATATGCACTGGTAGATGGTACTTCAGAAACTTCAACCCATGAAGAAAATGAATCTACTGCTAGTAAAAACAGTTTGTTTTTGAAATTGAAATAGTCCCCATGTGAACCCTCCTCCATGGTCCTGCATATTTAGGCCAACTCTCAGTCCTTTGAGGAGGCAAACTTTCATTAGAAAGACAAGTTCTGCAATTTTTTGTAATTATTTCTATCGAAGAGTCCATGCCGGGCCACCAAATAGATGAACGTGCCATCATTTTCATTTTATTAGTTCCTGCATGGCTCTCATGTAATAATTGAAGTACCCTTTCATGTAGACTTTTTGGGATAACCATTCTATTCTCCAGAAAAATACATTTTTGGAGAATGGTAAAGTCATCAATCCTTTTTAAATAAGGAATGAGATCATCATTGGGACTTGAGGGTAACTCCCCTGTCTCAATAATTTTATACAATTTGAATAAAGTTGTGTCTAATTGTGTTTCATGAGCCACAAGAACATGGTCAATGATGGAAGTATTTAAGAGTAAAATTTCACCACTCCCATCATTATATTCCAAATTACTCTCTTGAAACTCTGGAAATCTAGAAAGGAAATCTGGAATAATATTATCCTTTCCTTTTTTATACTTAATTTCAAAACTAAAATTTGAAAGAGTTAGAGCCCATCTATGAAGTCTATTTGCAATGAGTGGAGGCAAATTTGTTTTATCTCCAAAAATAGTTATTAAGGGCTTGTGATCAGTATAAATGGTGAATTTCCTACCAAAAAGGTAATTTTTAAATTTATTTACTGCAAAAACAATTGCAAGTCCTTCTCTTTCAACTTGAGAATATTTTCTTTCATGAACATTTAAAGTTCTGGAAATGAAACACACAGGCCTTTCCTCCCCATCCTTCAAATGTGAAAGGGTTGCTCCTATTCCCACCTGACTTGCATCACAAGAGAGAATCAAAGGCAAATTTAGGGAATAATGCGATAAACATGTGGTCTCATCTAATGCATTTTTATAGGAATTGAAGGATCTATCTGTCCCAGCATTCCAAGACCATTTCACATTCTTTTTTAATAGGTTGTATAAAGGATATGCTAAATCTGAAAGATTTGGCAAAAATTTACTATAAAATGACAAAAATCCAAGGAAGCTTTTTAATTCAGTTATATTTTCAGGAACTGGACAATTCTTTATGCAAGCTAGCTTGTCTTTCAAGGGGTATATACCAAATTCATTAATTTTATGTCCAAGATATTCAATCTCATTTTTAACAAACAAGCACTTATTTTTGTTTATTGTAAAATTATTTTCTTTAAGAATATTAAGTGTTCTCTTAAGAATATCTAAATGGCTTTCCAAATCCTCTGATGCAATAAGAATATCATCAAAATAAATGTAAACATCATTGATTCCCGAGAAGAAGGATTCCATTGTCTTCTGAAATATTTCAGAAGCAGTCTTTATACCAAAGGCCAAACGATTATATTTATATAAACCTTTGTGAGTGGAGACAACCAAATACTTTTTTGAAATATCATCCATCTCAATTTGATGGTAAGCCTTTGACAAATCTAATTTAGTAAATAATTTCTTTCCTTGAAAATTACTCAAGACTGAATCTATGTTAGGAATAGGATATTTGACATCCTCTAAGTAAGGATTTAAACTCTTTTTAAAATCAGCGCAAAGTCTAATTTGGCCATTTGGTTTTGCAACACAAACAAGTGGTGAAGCACAATCACTTTTATCTATTGGAGACAAAATATTCAAATCAACCAATTTATCAATTTCATTTTCTACAAGTCGTTTTAAGGCAAAAGGAACTTGTCTGAATTTGTAAAATTTTGGGATAAAGTCAGCCTTCACATCAAGATGGCATTTGATGCCTTTAATAGGGCCTGATTTGTATTCAAAAATGGATCCATAATCATTTATAAGTAAATCTACATTAAAATATTCCAATTTATGTGAATAATTAAAAGAAATATTGAAAAAACTAAGGAAATCTCTTCCCAAAAGAAATTTAGAACAATTTAAATCAGTTATTAGTATTTCAATGATCCTAGAAACATTTCTTAATTTTATAATAAATTTAGCCTTGCCCAAAATAGGTATTTTAGAACCACTATAGCCTGTTAAGATTGTATTACATTTGTTTAACACTATATTTTTGAAATATTTAACGTAAACACTTTTAGTTAAAGTTGTAATGGCTGCTCCAGTATCAATCTCGGCCAAAAGTTCAATATCATTTACATATACAGTTTCAGTCAAAGGAGGATGTAAATTTATATTATATAATGACAAACTATTTTGAGATCCCGAAGGATTATTATCATTAGGGTGCTTTTTAAATTTATTAAAAGTATTTTTAGAATTTCTGGGTAATTTTTACGGGCAGAACTGTCTTTTTTATAACATATTGTAGAAATATGACCTACTCTACCACAAACTCTACAAGTAGCTGATTTAAAAAAACAATTATAATGTAGATGGTTAGTCTTACCACAGTGTTTGCAGGTATTGTTAATGGCATGAAGATGCTGTGGGGACTGATGGGCATTTTCGGATCCTTTGATGTTATGTAGGTCATTATCCGCTGATTCCGCAGACAGAGCTATGTCTAATGCCCTATCAAAAGTTAATTTTTCTTCCTGTAGGAGTTTCTTTTGGGTGGATGTATCAATGATGCCCGCAACAAATCTGTCTCGTAGGGATTCTTGCAAAAAATCTCCAAAATTACACCTTTGAGCCTGTTCTTTTAGGCGTATCATATATTTAGAAATTGTTTCGCCTGATTTTTGATCCATTTTCTGAAATATGAATCTTTCATATATTATATTAGTTTTAGGATTAAAATGTGTCAATAAGATCATACATAATTTATCAAAGGGAACTTGATCAACTTCCTCCGGAAAAACTAAATTTCGCAAGATACCAAAATATTTAGGGCCGATGCTTGAAATAAGAAATGGCGTCTTAAAATCTTCCTTTGTTTTAGAAATTAGCATAAATTGCTTCAAGCGATATATATAATTTTCAACATTTTCTAAATTCTCGTCAAATTTTTCAAACATACCTGAAGACATATTTAAAGTATAATTTCTTTTCACAAATCAATTTCTTTTTTCTTTACAAAATTCGTTTTTCCTCGTCGCCAGTTGTTTTATTGCTTGATTTTAAGATTTATAACACATTTATAATTTATATATTTTATTCAATTAAGATTAAAATTACATAAGCATAACATTTAAATATATATCCTGCCTAACAATTCTCTATCCTAACTATATAACATTAAGGGATCTATTTACAGTTTGTTTTGGTCACTGGTCCAATATTTTTATTTTCATAGACCAAATTATGAGATTAATTCACAGATGAAAAATATGCAAAACAACTGAACAACTATATACATCAATTTAATATTTATTTAAAACAAATGAACAACTATATACATCAATTTAATATTTATTTAAAACAAATGAACAACTATATACATCAATTTAATATTTATTTAAAACAAATGAACAACTATATACATCATCTCCCTGAAGGACACCTTGGCTTCGCAACTAGGTGCCCTTTACAGAAAAGACCTACTGTACAAACTTTAGAGCAAAAAAAAAACTGAAAAATATGTATTCAAGTTAATATAATTAAGTATATTTTCTGCCATTTAAATTTGAAATAGAGTACAGTAGAACCTCTCAGTAAATGCAACTAGAGGTCATTTAGGGAGATGCTACAGGAAAGTCGCTAAATGAAGCAAGAAAATGATTATTCTTTGAGTGTGAAAGCTTTTAAAAAAATAGGAACTTACCCTTTATTATTAATTTGTTTATTTTTTCTTTGTCGTCTGTTTTGCACAAGTTGAATCTGGTTAGAACGATGTATGAAAATTAGATGATTCTTTTGCTGCCTTAAATACGAGGTAATTAACTCGTTTTTCTCTATATATATCTAAAAATGAAAGGAATCAAAAGCACGAATGTTTCTTTTGTACATAATACAAACTTCTACTGCCCTTACTGCGATGAAAAAATATATTGGGAGGGCTTGGCTCATCAGTGGTGAACGCTCCAAGCGGTTTCGCCAATTTAATCCACCAGACTGCTTCTCAGAGCTCTAATACTGTATTGGACGATTCTGCTTATATACGCAGTACTGAAGGATGGAATCTCAGAAATGGTTTTCAAGAAAACTATGGCATAAGCTTATAGGACAATAGAATTGCATTCAAATATTTGCATCGAGCAATGCTCTTCCACAAACAACAAAGACAAGGCCAGTTAGGCATAAATTAACACAAAGCAATAACGCGCCATCTAAACACATAAAATTAAAGGATTTAAAAGCACGAATGTTTCTTTTATACATAATACAAACTTTTACTGCCCTTACTGCGATGACCATTTCTGAGATTCCATCCTTCAGTACTGCGTATATAAGCAGAATCGTCCAATACAGTATTAGAGCTCTGAGAAGCGGTCTGGTGGATTAAATGGGCGAAACCGCTGGGAGGGTTCACCATTGATGAGCCAAGCCCTCCCAATATATTTTTTCATCGCAGTAAGGGCAGTAGAAGTTTGTATTATGTACAAAAGAAACATTCGTGCTTTTAAATCTTTTCAATGTATGTGTATAGATGGCGCGTTATTGCTTTATGTTAATATCTAAAAATGTTTAAAGTTAATAAATTAATTTTATAAATCTGAGAGTTGTCTTCAAAAACAACGATCCAACAAATGGCTGCAGAGCGTGGTTATTAGAAAAAAAGTAAATAAAAGAAAATCTAATCTTCAAATTGTAAGTAAGAAAATATAATTATAATTAATACTTAGTACTAGCTTTGCAAAATTAAAATTTTACCAGCTTATAGGAAAAAAATGGCAGATTCTTCCTCATTGCCTGTGGCTAGAATAGAGCCATTAAATGGTACAATTCACCCAATATGGGCATTAAAGTTCGGGGCACTTCTACGTGCAAAGAAGTTATTTAAATGTGTGATTTCTGATTCCCCGAGCCTGATATTAAAGATAAAGATTTATGGGTACATATAACGAAAATATTTATGAAGCCTTTGGTATAATTATAACGACACTCTCAGACACGAACAAGCTGGAATGTTTTTAGATGTAACTAAGGCAAAAAAGGTATGGGATGACCTAAAAAGAATCTATACGGGAAATCTCGAAGATAAAATTATAGATGTAGGACTCGAACTCAAAAATATTAAAATGAATCATAGCGAATCGGTAGATCAATATTTAACTAGAGCCAAAATATTGGAGCAAAGAGCTCATCGTTCGGACACCAAATATCCCAAAGAGAGTTAACCTACCATATTGTTCGAGGCATCCATCCAAATTTAGAGAGAATAGCAATTGTACTTAGATCCCGACGAGATATAACCCTCGAAGAAATACAACGGTCTCTCAAGGAGGAAGAAAATAGATTAAATTATAAAATGAATGAAATTCACGAGGAGGAACAAGAACAGGCCTACAGAAGTAGAGATAGAAGGGGTTATCATCCAGACAGACAGAAAGAATGCTTTATTTGTGGTAAAAAGGGACATGTGGCCAAAGATTGTTGGTTTAGAAATAAGCGATCTCAAGAACAACAAAGAAATAGAAATGCAAAATCAAGTACGGATTATCATAAAAGCAATTTTAGAAATCATACAAAGCAAATATCAAGCACACCTAAGGAACTAGCATTCAATAACTATATAGATGAAGGAAGCGATGTATCCACAGATAGTAATGGTGAGAAACGATCATGGTGTATTGATTCTGGATGCACAACACACTTATCACCACACACATATGAAGTGCCATATGAAAGTGAAATAGACTTGGCAGAAAAGGATAAAATTACTCACTCTACTGCTAAAGGTAATATCAGAGTGACTACTAGTACAGGCCAAGAATTTTCGAATGTACAGATTAGGGATGTTTTACATGTACCTAATCTGAGGTCAAACCTTCTTTCTGTGTACGAACTCACAAAAAGGGGAAATACAATAATTTTTAATAATGAAGGAGCCAAAATTTACAAAAAAGAAAACAACTTAATCGCCGAAACCCAGATTAAAGACCGAATGTTTATAATGGAGGCAGGGTTAAGAATTGATAATTCAAAAACCTGAGAATGCTATGGCCACAAGCGATATCTCCAATGACAAGATTAGTATCTGCCACAGAAGATTGAATCATCTGAACCAAGCTTACATGAAGGAGTTGATCCAAGGAAATCTGGTGTATGGACTTGATATTAAATATAGGAATCTACCGGAATGTGAATCGTGTATAATGGGAAAACTGAGTAGAGAACCTTACAATCCTGTTACAAGGAATAATACCACTGAGCCACTTTAATTAATTCACTTGAATCTGTGCGGTCCAATGGCTAATCAATCTTTAGGAGGATCAAGGTATTTCTTTGTTCTACTGGATGAATTTAGCAGAAGGACTTTTGTCTACTTTCTAAAAACCAAAGATGAAACCTTTGATAGGTTTAGAGATTTCAAGGCGAGAGTCGAAGATTAACTAATAAGAATAAAGGATGTGCGAACTGATAATTGCACGGAGTTCACCAATGATAGATTTAAAGGTTTCCTAATAAAGAACGGAATTCACCACCACCTACTCACCTCAAAGCAACGGGGTTGCGGAGAGAATAAAACGAACTCTAGTGGAAACTGCGCGAACACTATTGATCGACTCAATGTTACCTATGCCTTTCTGCGCAGAGGCTATAGCTACGGCAGCTTATGTCAAGAATTGTACTCCGCATAAGTCGCTCAGACATGCTACGCCAATGGAAAAATGGAAAGGGAGGAAGCCTTCTATTAGGCATTCAAGAATATCCGGCTGTTTAGTGTATTGGCCCACTAATAAACGACGTAGAAACAAATGTTCGCCTAAAAGTCAAAAGGGCATCTTTATAGGTTATTCCTTAAGTAGAAAGGCTTACCGAGTCTATAACGTCTTTACTGGGAAAATAGAAGAAGTAAGAGATATCAGTGAAATTTATAGAAAATAAGAAAGGAATTCATCATTCAAATAATCTCCGAAAATCACGAATTATGGCGAGTTATCGTACAGGAATGAAAATAAAGAAAATATTGACGAAATTATAACCTTAAAGGATATGATAAGCTTATTAATAAAGAAAGCGACGGTCTAGATATTAGACCAGGGACATCAAATGTAGACAATTCTACGGATTCTAGACAAGAAGAACCTATCGAAGAAGGAAATGTGAAACCAGGTCGTAAGAAAGGAGATTCCCGAAAAGTTTTGGAGGAAAGATATAGAGCAGAAATCAGGGAAAATGAAATTAAGTTGCAAGAACAAAGGCGTTCACAAAGGATAAAAGAAATGAATATGGCGAACATAGTATTAGAAGAAGAAGAATATGTTCCAGAAAATTATGAGGAAGCCATGAAATGCCAAAATAGGAATGAATGGTTTGTTGCGATGAAGAAAGAATTGGAATCTATTAACGAACATGAAGTATGGACTTTAGTTCCTTGAGAAGAGAATATGAAGATAATAAATAGCAATGGGTTTACAGCATGAAGGGAAAATAAGGTATGGGCGATCCTAAAAGAAAAGCGAGATTAGTCGCCATTGGCAGTAACCAAAAATACGGCATCGACTATGAAGAATCCTTTTCACCAGTGATCAGAAAGGAAAGTCTTCGCGTAATTGTTGCCTTAGCGGCACAGTTAAATTTGACCATAAAATCGTATGATGTAAAAATGGCATACCTTAACAGGGAGTTGAAGGAAATTATTTTTATTATTATATATATTATATATATTTAAAATTATTTTTAGAAGGATTTGTTGAATAGGATGAAGAAGACAAAGTTTGCAAGCTGTTAAAAAGCATATATGGTCTTCCACAATCTGGACGCTGTTGGAATAAAAGAATCAACGAAAATTTATCAGAATTAGGGATGATAAGATCTAGATACGACCCATGTGCGTATACTTTACAGAGGGGAAGAGAATTTGGAATTTTGGGTTTATATGTTGATGATCTCCTAATAGCCGGACAGACCAGGCATTCAATGATAATTTAGCATTAGAAATAGCAAAATTCGTTGATTTAAAGGAAAAAGAAGAAAATAAACCATTCATAGGTGATTACGATTTATCACAATCCCATTACATTAATAAGATTTTAAGAAGATTTGGACTCGAGAAATGCAACATCGTACAAACTCCAGGAGATCGAATCAGAACTTTGATGAGTATAAAGACTCCAAGTCACAGTAGACAAAACATTGCACCAAGAGATAATCGGGTCACTCATGTATCTGGCAACGGGAACTCGTCCAGATATATCCTACAATGTGAGCAATTTATCGCAATATAATAACGATGTAAGAGAAGTGCATTTGACGGCAGTCAAAAGAATATACAGGTATCTGAAGGGAACCAGAGATAAAATGTTAAGATATAGGTCAACGCAAAATAATATTGTCCTTAGTACAGACGCGAGCTGGTGCTCAACAAAGGACGCAAAGTCTTATTCAGGATACACAATTAAAAACTTGGAAATAGCCTTATCACCTGGCGAAGTAAAAAGCGAAATTTAGTGGCTTTATCAACATCGAGGCAGAGCTGATTTCCATATGCGAAGGAATCTTTGATGTAAAATGGGCTAACGGACTAATAGAGGAATTGTCCAGAGATATTAATTTTCCGATAATTTTGAAAACTGATAGCCAATCTGCCATAAAATGGATCCAGTCCGAACAAATAACTTCAAGGACAAAACACATAAATCGAAAATATATTTTTGTAAAAGAGGAAGTTCAAAGTGGAACAATAAACTTGTAATTCGTCCGGAGTGAGGAAATGGAAGCTGATATTTTAACAAAAAATCTTCCAAAAGATAAACTAAGAAAGTGCATAGGCTCAATAGGACTTTCATGAAAGAAGCTTCTAAACAGGCGAGGATTGAGGCATGAAAATGATTATTCTTTGAGTGTGAAAGCTTGTAAAAATAGGAATTTACCCTTTATTATTAATTTGTTTATTTTTCTTTGTCGTCTGTTTTGCACAAGTTGAATCTGGTTAGAACGATGTATGAAAATTAGGTTATTCTTTTGTTGCCTTAAATAAAAGGTAATTGACTCGTTTCTCTCTATATATATCTAAAAATGTTTAAAGTTTAATAAATTAATTTTAAAAATATGAGAGTTTTCTTTAAAAACGATCCAACACTAAAATTATAAAAATTCATCACTTTAAAAAAAAAATTACATATTCATTAAGACATTTTCTTTTGATGGTGTATCCTGGAATCATCTGGATTAAAGAGGTAGTGTATTTTCTCTCAAATTGTTGTTACCAACTTTCAATAATGGTCTTCAACAGTAACTAGGGCGGATTTTCAGAGTAGGTATTTATAATAGGAACCACACGATAGAAGAACTTACTGGCTACCGAGGGTGAAATCTGGCCCAAAGTCCAGCCGTATCCGAAGTCCCGGAGGAGCAGAGATGATCCACTGGCAGGAGATGCTGTGAGGGGGTGGATGAGGGAAGCTGGGAGTGCTGAAGACTTCTGCGGGGGACTCATGGGTAAGTCTGATGCTGCCACCACACTCTGCTGACACCTCTCGGTACTTGATCTTGAAAACCTGCGCGACAACACCAACATGTCTCTTTCTAAGGAATAATTAATAATAGCTATCACTATAATATATATGTGATATCCTGTCGACCCTCACTCTACTGTGGTAACCGAGAAGGTCAAACCTGTGGTAACCAAGAGGGACAGTGGAAAGTTTTCCAGTACCTCTCTCAACCTTGGAAGACCTTTAACAGTTCTCACAGAGTACAGGCAGTCGTGGTCGAGGTAGAATGGAAGACTTGGGATTGTCCACACAAAACAGGAAGGGACACAGTTGTACTAGGAAAGTTCCATTAACATATAGAGTTAAGCTAGGAGCGAAAGATGAAGAGAATCAAGTAGAGATTTCTTACTGTCCTATGGCGGCATTGAGGAGCATCAAAAGATGAAGTGATGAGGGCTTCCGCCGATGGTGAAATGACTATATTTCCTACCCTGGCGGTGGTTTATATACTTTGTCAAGAGGAAGTACTGGGTTTCAGCATATGCATTAAGAGCGTGGATCACGGAAGAGATGCCATTGTACACTCTTAACGACTTCCTGGCATTTTTAGACATCGTTCTAAAAAATATTATTTTATACTCCATTCTCTGCTTTTGCTCAACTCTTATTCCATTACAGTTTCATTTAATATACCAATATATATGGTGAGGTAATGACACATGTCAATCATGTGTATAATTATTTACAGTGGTATTTATTATACAACACGACAATCTTGTTATATTATACACCAATATGGGGTTGTTGGCTTAAATTACCATCTATCTTCTGATATATAAAAGTCAATGTCTGTTGTCTGTTTCGCGATAACTCAAAAACTACTGAAATAATTGGTACCAAATTTTGCATGTTGCTTTTTATAAACCTGAGAAAAATATCGGCTACATTTTTATTAGTATTTTTGGCTATTTATTTTTCATTTGAAGAACTATTTTTACACAAAAAGATCGAAATTCGAATATACGTAACCCGCGAAAATTCAGAATTCGCGATACTTTTTGAACACACCTCGTATTAGTGTTTAGGTATTTAATTATATTTTGGAATCCATATAGTTGTTTCAAAATCATTATAGTTTAAATAGATGGCAGCTTTTCCACCCAACCCCCGAGAAAAATAGCGCATTAACCTTTGAAATTGCCTGAGTTGAGTGAGTGACTGCGATGCCCATCTTCTCAGTAAGAATACGAAAAAATAGGTTTATAATAAAAATTAATTCAAAATACTATGTGAAGCATTTTTCAAGTTGCTTGCGTACTTTTTTTGAAATATCTTTTTATACGAGTGTGCCTTTTTTTACCAAAGTATTGAGAGAGAAATTTATATTACTAAGTTACGGTAAGTGAACACAAGGCAATTTAAAAAAAAACTTTACAAAATTAGCGTTACTGTATGTAAATAATGGCTTTTTTATTTTCATTAATTTTTGTTCTGGACTTTGGTTTTTTTATCTCTTTAAAAAAAAGTTAAAATGCAGTCGCAGTCATTAGCAAACACATGTTTGCCTAGTTTCAATGTGCTCTTTTATTTTTTACAGAAAAATATTTAAATGCTAGTATTTTGAATTAATTCTTATTATAAACCTATTTTTTCGTATTCTTACTGAGAAGATGGGCATCGCAGTCACTCACTCAACTCAGGCAATTTCAAAGGTTAATGCGCTATTTACCTCGGGGGTTGGGTGGAAAAGCTGCCATCTATTTAAACTATAATGATTTTGAAACAACTATATGGATTCCAAAATATAATTAAATACCTAAACACTAATACGAGGTGTGTTCAAAAGTATCGCGAATTCTGAATTTTCGCGGGTTACGTATATTCGAATTTCGATCCTTTTGTGGCTTTATGTAGGTACTCATGTCTCTCACTTATTGCGACAAGCAGGCCATTTTGAATGTTCACTTATAACAACAAAATGCGTGAAAAAGTATTATATCTATAAACGAACTTTACACTTCCAATGAAATTAAGACAGCAGATATAATTTTAGTACAAGAACCTTATACAATTGATGGAGAAGTAATTATTCCATGGTCACAGCTAACAAATATCAAAAAGAAAATTCTCAAAGTTGAAATACAGCTATAATTGTCAATAATAGTAGTCTTAAAACGAAATTAATTACTCAATTCACAAATTCTTTCACAAAAAATATTATAGTTTACACTAAAACAAAAATTTTATAATTTCTAACTGTTGTGTTGCCTCTGTGTGGGTTGCTCAATACCAGGCAACTACATTCTCTTAGAATTTATTAGAACACTAACTTCTACAATATGGACTGACTGACTAACAACTTGTAGCGCTATTTATACATTAAGTCAGAATCGAGTATGCAAAGAGGATATTTGCATTTCTGCAAATATCCCAAGTATGCAAATACACAACACCCTCCCCTCCTAATAATATTGGAGACGGTCTGGTGGTCTCCTGGATCTCTGGGGTCTGGGGCTCCGGCTTGGGATTTTTTCTCTAGAAGCAGCAGCCATAGGCTCCTGGTGTTCTCCAATTGTGGCCAACTCCTGCCTGGTTGACTGCGGCTCCAATTCATTTGTAGTGAACTCTTCTTCCGGGATCTCCAGGCCACTGTGAGAGGGTTCTCTCTCGCAATGCGATTCTCTTCGCAGCCCTTGTCTAGATGTACTCGGCAGCACTAAGCTTGGCTCTTTCTCTACAGTAGCCTCTGGATTTTCTTTGACAGGTCGCTGCTGATTGATGTGCCTCTTTAGGCATTGGCCTTCATACCCTAATAGGTAATGGCGACAACTAAGGAGTTTTAGGATGGTTCCAATTTTCCACTTTGGTCCGGCTGCATAGTTTCGGAAACAAATATCGGAACCAATTTTAAAATGTTCCTGTTTTCTCAGAGCATCAGAAAACCCCTCTCCCTTCATGTCCATTTTAGGCATTAAATTAGAAAATCTAGACTTTAAACGTCTCTTCATCAATAATTCAGCTGACGATTCCTTTAGGACTGACTGTGGAAATGCTCTATGGGCAAACAAAAATCTTTGTAGGTTTGTTTCCAAGTCATCCTTTTCGTTTTTTTTAACGATGTTTTGAATTCGCGCACATACCGCTCAGCTAACCCATTAGTACTTGGATTATATGGACTGGTTTTTGTGTGCCGAATTCCATTCATTCTGGTGAATTCCTCCATTTCTCTCGAGACAAACTGTCTTCCATTGTCTGTCACTAAGAATTCCGGCAGTCCAAATCTGGCAAACACTTGCCTTAGATAATCAACAATGGTTTTACCTGGTTATCCCTGAGGATAAATATTTCCAACCATTTGGTATAGGCATCCACTATGACCATAAACATTCTACCCATAAAAGGGCCTGCCAAATCCAGATGTAGGCGATGCCAAGGTTTCTCTGGCCAAGTCCATTCTGTAATCATGGAAGGAGGCATGTCTGCAGATTCTTGACAGATGGTGCACTGCCGAGCCATATCTTCTATGCTCCTATCTATTCCTGGCCACCAAAAATACCTCCTTGCTATTATCTTCATTTTCACCATTCCAAAATGCATCTCATGTAGATCTATGAGAATTTGTGATCTTAATTTTGGAGGAATCACTATCAGCTCTTTCCACTGAAGGCATCCAAAGTCCACACTCAATTCATTCCTAACCTTGTAATAAGGAAACAAAGGATTTTCTTTCGTGAATTTTGGTGATTGCCAAGTGTCCTCCCGGACATTTCTCAGAACAATTGCAAGAGTCTTGTCTCTTTTAGTCTCGAAGGCCACATCCTGGAATGAAAAGGGAACCTTATTCATTTTTCTTAAGAGCAATATCTGATCATCATCATAAGATCCCCCTCATTGGCTTTTAACGGCAAACGTGATAAAGCATCGGCATTTCCGTGGTCCTCCGTCTTTCTAAACTCCACCGAGTAATGGAAAGCACCCAGCTTTAATGACCATCTCTTTATCCTAGACGCTGCACATACCGGAATTGGTTTGTGTGGTGAAAACAGGTGCGTGAGTGGTCTGTTATCAGTCACCAACACAAACGAGCGTCCCAAAAGGCATTGCCTGAAATTTTCACATCCGTAGACAATGCTCAAAGCCTCCTTCTCTAACTGGGAATAATGTTTCTCCGCCTCAGTTAGAGTTCGTGACGCGAAAGCTATTGAACTTTCCTGCTTCTTGTATCTGTGACTAAGTACCACGCCAAGTCCATAGCTCGAGGCATCGCAAGCCATAATAAGTTCCTTAGCTGGGTCGTAATGTGCCAACACTGAATCATCGGTCAATAATGATTTACATTTATTAAACAAAACCCGATGTTCATTCGTCCATTTCCAAGGGCAATTTTTCTTCAGCAGTCTGTAAAACGGGGATAAAATAGACGATGCATCCTCGATAAATCTGGCATAATACATTAGCATGCCTATAAAAGAACGTAACTGGCCAATGTTCTTAGGCTCAGGAGCATTAGACACCGCTTGTATTTTATTCAACATTGGATGCAATCCGTTCTTATCGATACGAAAGCCTAAATATTCCACTGAATCCACAGCGAATTTGCATTTTGCCTTATTTAATTTTAGGCCTTTCTCTTCCAATCTTTTGAATACTAGCTCCAATTTGGACTTGTGGTCCCTTGCATCTTTACCAGATACTAAAATATCATCTATATAACAAGCTACTCCCGGTATATCGGCAAATACACCGTCCATCAACCTCTGGAATTTATTTGGTGCCACAGCCACACCATAAGGAAGTCTCCGATAAGCAAATAAACCCTTGGTAGTATTTATATTTACTACTCTTTTTGCTTCATCTGTCAGTTCTACTTGTTCTACTTGAGAGGTCCATTGTTGCGGTACTCCTAAAATCTCCACAAATTCTAATACGGCCGTCCTTTTTGAAAACTGGCACAATTGGCGCTGCCCAACTAGCGTGAACAATAGGTTCCAAAATTCCTCTTTCAAAAATACACTCCAGTTCATCCTCCACTTTCTTTTTCAAAGAATAGGGCAAACTCCGAGCTTTGCAAAACACTGGCGCTTCCTCCTTTTTAATATTTATGTCCAATTTGACATCTTTTAAGCAGCCCAGTTCATCCTTAAACAGATTTGCATAATTTTCAATTAATGAGTCTATGCAAGATTCCGAAATTTTAATTACATTTAATAATTTACTGTAATTTATATTCAAAAATTTCAGCCATTCCCTTCCTAGTAAAATTTCTGGGATACTTTCATCCACCACTATCAATCTAAGTGACATATTGGCTTCCTTAACAAAAACTCTTCTTTCTCCTACAACCTTTATATGATTATTACAAAAGGATTTCAGATTTATTGCTGTTGGAATGCATACTTTACTTAAATGACCATTTTTTTTGCATTTATAGTAAGTTTTAAACTTCTGCGGACATGCTGGCGCTAGGTGCGAATTTTTCATGCCGCACCGGTAGAAAGTCCTTTCTTTGGTCGCGGACGTGAAGTTTTCCCTCGTAGGAGAGTACTTCGATTTTCTGTTCCTCTCAATATGCGAGGTTACTCTCGCTACTTCTTTTTCATGCAGCTCTTTGGCATATTTCTCTGCCAACTCGTAAGAGACTGCCAGGGCAAATACCCTATCCAATTTCACTTCATCATCCTCTTGCAAGAGCCTCTTTTGAAAGGATTCTGATGTTAAGCCTGCTACAAATCTATCCCGTAGCATCATTTCTAGCATCTCCCCAAAAGCACAATTAGAGGCCAGGTGCTTCAATTCTCTCAGATATTCGGAAACAGATTCGTTTTCCTTCTGTGTTCGTTTCAAGAACAAGCACCTTTGAGGTATTATCTTTTTATTAGGCTCTAAATGTTGCCTATTTTTTTTTCACGATTAGCTCATAAGTTTGTGCTTCCATTTTTTTCTGGAAAGAATAGGTCGTTACTCAGTTTCAGTAGTCCAGATTACAATTGAGACAGTAAAATCACAACTTTCTTGTGTTCACTGGTTTCATTTGCAGTGCACGCAGCATTGAATCTTTGTATAAAGATTTCAAAATCGTCTTCATTTGGATCGTAGACTCTGAAAGGCACAGTTTGACTAATCGCCATTTATCTCTAGCCACTAAGGCAGTAAATTTGAATACCCCAAGATAAGCGTTCTTCAGCTGTGCACTTTAAGCAACCTCGTAATTTTCCGGAGCTTCCCCAGTTCCCTCAGCGATTCTCGTAGTCGATCCTGTAGAGTCCTGTAATCGCTCCCGTAGTTCCTCCAGTGATCCTCGTCGCCAACTTGCTGTGTTACCTCTGTGTGGGTTCCTCAATACCAGGCTACTACATTCTCTTAGAATTTATTAGAACACTAACTTCTACAATATGGACTGACTGACTAACAACTTGTAGCGCTATTTATACATTAAGTCAGAATCGAGTATGCAAAGAGGATATTTGCATTTCGGCAATTTGTGGAGACTTTAATGAGAGACCTCCGTTATGTGGTATACTTTAGAGACAAATTACAACGGCCATAAATTATATCCCATTATCGATGTTACTAATCTAATTATAGACAATGACAAAACACCAACATGCAGGAATGCAATTGTAATTGATTTGACATTGACAAATAAAAAAGCTCTTACAACTATAATGAAATGGCATACACAACAAATATTTCAAATATCTGATCACGCTGCGATAATATTTTATGTATGTATGGCTGAACAATTTTCAACCACAACCCTATATTAAACATGGAAATTGAAAGAGAAAATAAAAGATTGGCCAAGATTCACACAGAATGTGAATGATGCTGACAAGAAAAAGATTGCAAGCTTATAGATTAATATATCCACACCAGAAAAGGTTGATCTCGTCAAACTTTACTTGTGAACTGACAGCTATCTGGAAAGCCCTTGATGTATGCCTGAATCAACCATCCCTGCATCAAGCAGAAGGAATTATAATATACAGCGGCTCCAGTTCCGCTCTAGAAGCAATTCAGAAGTGCAATACTGGAATCACGCAGAAAATACACTTATTACTTGCCCAACTGGAAACATTGGAGAAGAACTGCATTCTACAATGGATTCCTGCCCATGTTGAGATCGTGGGTAATGGTATGGCAGATGAATTAGCAAAAGAAGCCAGAAAGCTGAGCCAAAGGAAAGAACAAATGTCAGTATTTGACGCTGATTTTTTGGCAAAAAAACAAGATAATCAAACAAAAAATAAGAAAAGATCGAATATGTGAAATAAACTCTGAGAGAAAACTGACAAAAACTATAACAAGACTTAGAACAAAACACTATAAAGCAAACATGTCAAACTCAAATCCTAACACGGGCCAAATAAAAAAGTAATAAGATTATGTGGGCCGAAAAAAATACTTATGGCGATGTACATACGTTATGTATGTAGGTATAATATTATCAAAACTTACGACTTATGTATGGCGACCAGTGGTTCGTTATTAATTAATAAATTATGTATAATTACAATTTTTAAAAATTAGGCTACAAATTTTATTATTATTTTTTTATTTATAAAAAAAAATTATTAAAATATATTGTCTGGTGGGCCGCAAATTTATTCGTTGTGGGCCGCATGAGGCCCGCTGGCCGCGAGTTTGACATGCTTGCTATAAAGGAATGGCAATACATCTAGATGGCACAAGAACCTATAGAACATGCAAAATTGTCCTGGTGTGGAACTAACACCTACTCACATATTCTCATGCCCAGCAATGGCCGCAGCCTTGCAGAAAATTGACTTAACCCAGAGCAGCAGCTTTACACACCCAAGATAGTGGATATTGCTGCTGCTGTGATGGAGATGCATGGAGACATCTGAGACTCTTCTTTGGACACGACAACAACAACAAAAGGTTGATCAAATAATAAAATAACTTTCAGATATTCTGATTGAATCTGCCTATTCCACACTGAAACTAAAATATAATGTAACTCCAAAATGTGGTGCAGTTAACTGGTGGAATACAGAACTGGAGATTTTAAAAACCTACTTTCACTATATAAGAAATCTTTACTATCCAACTCGAAATCCTTCAAGATATTTAATAGAATGATTTAAAAGAACAATAAATAAATATACGCGAGAGATTGAAAAGGCCAAAAGAATATCGTGGGGGACCTTTCTAGAAGAAAATAATTCAACCAATCCTCATGGGAATTTATACAAAATACACAAAAATTGAGAGGTAACTCGAATAAATAACAACAAATATTAGAAACAAACATATATCAAGAACAACAACAGAAAACTGAGGAATTAATAGTAACTCTATTTCCTGATTACAACCCTGGTGATTAGAATATAATATAAATATAAGGAAATATGCATGACAATTTTTTATATATTAGTAAAATATATTCAATTAATAATAAATAAGATTCTATTATACATTTTGGGTTTATCTATCATCGAAATATCTCCTGCTGTGTGATGTTACAAAACAAATAAAACTAGCTATGACTATAATTAACTATCAGACTTTGGTCAGTGACCAGACTTGGCACCGTAAGACGAGAGGTCGAAGCTATAGCTTTCGTCAGCACAAAAGGAGCTTTAATTTCAGAAGCTCCGCAAAGGATTCATGAAGTCGTTAGAAGTGGCCAAATTCTATATTTTAGGCATTTAATTTGTCTAACCACTATTTCGGATAATTATGAATATTTGATTAATATCTTGTGGATCTCATGAAATCAAAACCACATGAGGATCAAAGTCTTAATTTGCCAAAACTGGTGCCGTTACCTGATCCTGCCAGATTGCAGAGATGGTCAATAAATGGCGCTTAGTTTTGGCATTCTTTTTGAGAGAAATTGTTTATACAGTCCAACTCTTCTTTAATTCAAGCTAAACAAGCTTAAAATAATTGACTTTGAACTATCATTTCAACAGCTTCTTTCATGCTGGAAAAAATGCGTAGATACCCAAGGCTCCTATTTTGAAAAATTGTATTATTAAATTACTATATTATGAATAAATAATTATTTTTTTTTAAAGTTTGGAAACTTTTTGATCCTACCTTGTATTTCTTTTAAAAACTAAATAAAACACACGTCTACTGTCCTCACTGTGATGAAAAATATATTGGGAGGGCTTGGCTTATATCAGTGGGGAACCTTCCCAGCGGTTTTGCCAAATTAATTTACCAGACCATAAAAAAAGGGGGGGGGGGGGATTGCCCTCTGGTAAAACCCTGGCGTTGCCCGGGTTATTTGACTAGTTCTGTATATATGTATTTTTTTAATCGGCTAATACAGCTAAAATTTCATTAGAAATTGAGATAAAAACTTGTTTCAATTAAATTTTAACTTTGAATCCATGCGAAACCTTTCGCCATCAGGGAGCGTTGGTGTAAAAAAAACAGTGTCTCTTCTCACCTAGAGTGGTCAGCATTTGTGTGAACTGTTTTCTATCCAAGAAACCACGTTTACAAAAAGGCCAGATAAATGCACCTCCCCTACATTTCTTAGAAATCCCACTTTCCACGGCAATCATTCTAAAACTTGTTTAACCCAAAAAGGGCCCCTAGAACCAACAAATACAGGTCAGTGATCAAAGCTGTATATGCTTCCTGATTAAGACTATGAAGCTTAAAGAGATACCAGAGTTTTTCCTCTTCTAGATGACTGTCAGTTCAGACTAAAAATTCTATTGTCACAGCTTTTGGCTTCAGGTAGCCAAAATCCACCTTGTTCAAAGCATCATCACCCTTGATTTTGTGTATCATAGGTGCGAGATGTTTTTATACAAAAAATGCAGGGTGTGTCACACAAACTTTCAGAGGTTGATATTATAGGACAAAATATAGTACACAGCTAGACTACTTACTGGGAGCTGGAAGGATTGGCCGTATAGCATTGGTGGGATTACCAGCTGGAGAAAGAGGGCGTTGGAGGTGGACTCGTAGGAATTGGAGACGTAACTGCAGTATTTGCCAATCAGAGGTGAGGTGGCCATTCCTCCATTCCTCACCTACAACATCACATCACTACTATTTAATACTAGTTTGTGGTTAGTTTCTATCAAGACAATAACTGAATGGACAAATATTCTCCCATTTGACTATCAGTCATATACCATCTAGTGATCTTCCAACCAGCTTATTGGAGGTCTTCCTCTTTTTCCTTTTCCTTCAATTTTGCCTAAAAATCAAAACAACTGATTACTACTACTCTTTTAAATAACATACTATATATATATATATATTAGCGGATGTGTACCTGGCTTCTCTCTCGCCCGGGTTTTATTTTATCCGAGTGGAAGTTTGCCTAACGAATATTATTGATAATATATTTATTATTGATAATTGATAATAATATTCCGGAACACACACACACAGAATATTATGATAATAATATTCGTTACGTTATATATTTATATAATATATAAAATATATTTTTCGAGCAAACATATCCTTTCTCTCTACTGAATATATTTTAAAAAAGATATATATATATATATATAAATAAAGAATATCTAGAGATATAAACTACACGATCTTAGCCAAAAGGCCGAGAAACGATATTTTATATAGAGAGATGACCTGGCCTCGTGTGTCTTTGGCTCGAGTGAATGTTTCGCAGATAGAATTTTGTTCCTGCCTACTGAAAATTATTATCTGTCTTCGCCCGTGGTCTGTTTTAGTGAATATTCCCCTAAAGAATTTTGTTTATGTCAATCAAGCATGATACAGCAATATTGTCATCATCATTTCTGACTAAAAAACTATTGTTGCTCAGTACCTGGTTAATTATAATTTTTCTTGGTTAAAGCTCGACAAAAAAAAACTCTTCCAGATTTAACTCTCTGTCCTGTTCAAATTTCAGCGAGATTAGATACATATTGAGGGCGTGCATAGCCGACAAACATATATACTAGCGGATGTACCCGGCTTTGGCCGGGTTTTACCCGAGTAAAGGTTTGTCTAACGAACATTTGTTAAAACAATTCTCTACAAACTTATAAAAAAAAAGATATATTTTGATAATTTGAAACTCGTAAATTTGAATCTCTCGATAAAGTGATCATTTTTTCCCGGTCCCCGTGTGCCGTGTCATCCTGAATTTTGTCTTTCCTAATTTTCTACATTACAAAATCATCGTTTTATCTAGTGAACATTTTTTTCCCGGTTCCTTGAAAAATACTCGATAAGTTGAATAAAATCATGGTCGTTTATGGAAGATGGACGAAGTTCCCGGAGGTCATCTTGGGCAAGCCCCCGCGAGGCTTTTTTCTTTAAACATTTTTTCCCGGTCCCTTGAAAAATACTCGATAAGTTGAATAAAATCATGGTCGTTTATGGAAGATGGACGAAGTTCCCGGAGGTCATCTTGGGCAAGCCCCCGCGAGGCTTTTTTTTTTGTCTACTTAGCACAGCTGTGTCACCAACTCTGCCCCCGCGCGCCAGGACCTCTTGACCCCAATGATTGGTCGGTGGGTATTTGGACTGTCCATCCGGCCGGCAGCCGGACGATTACATTCTCTCGACAGGGGGTGGGGCAGACCTAAGCCTATCTCCGTCGCAAGGTGGCGCTGCTTGCGAGTTAAAGCTACAAATCTGCAAATAACTCTAAGGATATTAAAGATATTCAATAAATTATTTATCGAAAACCTTTCCGGGGATATACCTAATAATATCCCAAAATTTCACGGCGATTGGATGTATGGTTTTTGAATCTATAGAGTACACACACACACACAGACAGACAATTCATTTATATATATCGATTGAAAAACCCTGTACAATTTATAAACGAATAAAATAAAGCATCAAGGGCTGCGTATCTTTATTAGAACGACAATATTACGAGCTTTCAGGCACATACGCCCTTCCACAGGTATTAATAAAATAATATTCCAACTAGTTTGAAAATAGAATTTATATACACGTAGCTATTGTTTTGCATATCTGCTTAATTAGAAAAATATTAAAATGTTTAAATTTACATGCAGGTGTAATGAGATTTGGAAAAACTATTTCTAATTTATATGAGGTACTATGATATATTTTTGATTAAAGCAAACTTATTTTGTATTTTATATACAAATTTTACAAATTTTACACAATTGCAAGGAATCCCATTAGACATGTGATATATTATACTATAAATGAATTTGTTTTATCTTATTTTTTTTTATTTTTTATTTAAGTCTATTGAATTATATGCTTCTGGTAAATCAATTCTGCGATTTATACTATTGTATTGTTTGGACACTATAGCTTCAATTATTAATCATTGATATTTGTTACTGATATTGTTGTAATGTGCATTAGGTTCATTTAAGTTGAATGTGTGTCCTGGTGAATTGGAGTGCTGTACTATTAATGATAAAGGGTCATTTCTGTTTATGTTTCTTCTGTGTTCTATGATTCTATTATGTAATTTTCTTCCCGTCTCCCCCACATAAAATGCCGCCAAATAACCATAGAGATAAAACTGTCTTAAATGATCTCAAAAAATAGAACGGATATAATCATCACGAGTGCAGACAAAGGAGGGATGACTGTTGTGATGGACAGGACTGATTATATAGGCAAAATGAACAACATTTTAGAGGATAGAAGCATATTTACAATAGTTGACGAGATTGATAAGAAACGAGAATATACATACTTCAAAAAAGAAATAAACAGAATGGCCAAAAGCAATATGATATCAAATGATGAATTTAAATTATTCATGTCTAATTCAGACTCTGAAAGTTACATATATGGAAAACCCAAGGTTCACAAGCAAGGGATCCCATTAAGACCAATAGTAGCCTATCATAGCTCACCACTAGCACCAATAGCCTGGTATGTTACAATATTTTTACAGTCATTAATTAAAAATAACGTATTTCCAATGTCAATAGCCAATATTCCAACATTCATCACTGAAATAGCTAATTACAATTATCAGAGAGATCATATATTTGGTATCATTCGATGTAGAGGCCTTATACCCCAGTCTCCCCCATGGCTTAATACTAGAAACTACTAAAACCTTTTTAGATAACAATATGATAGATCCTAACACAATAGATAAAATAATAGGTTTAATTACATTATGTCTTAAAGTTAACATTTTCACATTCAACCAGAAACAGTATAAACAAATCAAGGGTTCTCCTATGGGAAGCCCATTATCAATCAACTCCATTAGCCGAAATAGTCATGAGAGAAATAGATAATTGGATCACTTCATTATACCCGGCAGACATCATATTATAAGACGATATATAGATGATATATTTTGCATTTGTACAGAAAAACAGATTCCCAACATCTTAGCCTCACTCAACAATTACAACAATAGCTTACGTTTTACAATAGAAAAAGAAGATAATTGCACATTGCCAATTTTAGACATTAAAATAATGAAAACAGATAATAGATTGCAAACAACAGTTTACTACAAGCCTACATTCACCCCTAATTATATAAAATTTTCTTCATTTTGCCCCATTAGTCATAAAATTAACACAGTGAAAACGTTAACCAAAAGAATTTATACTCATTGTTCACTAAATCAATACAAAACTCATGAAACACAAAAAGTTATCCAAAATTTAACATCAGCTGGTTACCCCAAAGCATTTATTTTAAGACATTTCTATCAGACACAGATCACATCTAACATGTTAGCACAAAAAACTAAAATATACAGGCAAAATTGTTACATTCCATATTCCCCGAAATCCATCCACATTTCCAGAACATTAGATAAATATGGAATAAAAACCTTTTATAGTAACTCTCCCAGCTTATCAGATATCTTAAGAAACCCGATAACAAAAAACAGGCAAACCGAACACATATCATGTAGAAAAGAGGTAAATTATTCTATATAATGCAATAACTGTAATGCCAGATATGTGGGGGAGACGGGAAGAAAATTACATAATAGAATCATAGAACACAGAAGAAACATAAACAGAAATGACCCTTTATCATTAATAGTACAGGACTCCAATTCAACAGGACACACATTCAACTTAAATGAACCTAATGCACATTACAACAATATCAGTAACAAATATCAAAGATTAATAATTGAAGCTATAGTGTCCAAACAATACAAAAGTATAAATCGCAGAATTGATTTACCAGAAGCATATAATTCAATAGACAAATAAAAAAAAAAAAAAGATAAAACAAATTCATTTATAGTATAAGATATCACATGTCTAATGGGATTCCTTGCAATTGTGTAAAATTTGTAAAATTTGTATATAAAATACAAAATAAGTTTGCTTTAATCAAAAATATATCATAGTACCTCATATAAATTAGAAATAGTTTTCCAAATCATTACACCTGCATGTAAATTTAAACATTTTAATATTTTTCTAATTAAGCCGATATGCAAAACAATAGCTTCGTGTATATAAATTCTATTTTCAAACTAGTTGGAATATTATTTTATTAATACCTGTGGAAGGGCGTATGTGCCCGAAAGCTCGTAATACTGTCGTTCTAATAAAGATACGCAGCCTTTGATGCTTTATTTTATTCGTTTATATATATATATATATATATATATATATATAGATATGTTCGCGGCTTCGCCGGTTTTATACTAGTAAAAGTTTGCCTAACGAACATTTGTTAAAACGATTCTAGCAAACATCCAATCCCTATATTGAATCTACACTTGTTTATACTCTCGATAATTTGAAATTTTTTCCATGTCCCTTTAAAAATACTCGATAAGTTGAATAAAACCAATATTAATTTCCACTCGGTAATTTGAAGTTGAAGGAATAGTATCTTGCCACAAACGAACATTTGTAAATAACTGTATTCAGCGAATGTACCCGGCTTCGCCCGGTTTTACCCGAGTAAAAGTTTACCTAATGAACATTTGTTAAAACGATTCTAGAAAACATCCAATCCACCTATATATAGATTTATGAACGTATATAAATATTTTTTTATGCGTTTGAATATATTTTTGAAACATAATTTGTTTAAAAACATTTATTAATTTTTAAATAAAATATTGTCACGTTTGTGGATTTTCTAATTAATTATTTCTTTTTTTCTCAATGAATTATCTATATTAATTTAAAAATTCATTTTTGTTATCATCATCACATACAATGTAATTTTTATATAAACAAACGATAAAAAACAACAACAATTAAATTTGCATCTTCGTTATTATAAAACAACAGCAAATTAAATTAACAATGTAAAAATATATTTTAACAATACAACATATTAACATTTAACACAAAAACGTTACAATATTTTCTTTAAATATTGTAGCGTAGAAATCAAGCCTTTTGAAATATCCTAAGATGTAAAAGTATTTATTGATGACGTCACAGCGACGAGTCGACAATTATTAACAAGTCAGCAAAACTATCTACAGCTAGGGAATCTTAAGCAAGCAAGCAAAGAAATATTTTAAAGATGATTTCACAAATACAGATTAATATATATTTTTTATAATCTGTTGAATATTTTCATTGAATAATATTAAATTAAATAATAAGATATTTCTTCGCCACATAGCCTCCTCCTATAAAGAGCATCGACCCGATGCTCAGAAGGAGACTTACATCCTCAGTCTCAAGGCTCGAGAACGGGTGATAGGGCCTGAGATCTCTACGCGGGTCTGTGGTTGTTGTGTTCGTTCAGTGGGGATGTCTTCTTCCTGGAAGTTTGTCGAGTCATCTTCTGGGTCCTCTTCTAGGTGGTCCTCCTGGTCCTCTGGGTTTAAATATGGTTTCATCCTACAAATGTGAACTAAATCTTTTGTTTTACGACGACCTTGCTGGTTTCCGAATGTTTCAACTTCATTGGTCACATCAGATATTTTTCGGGTTACTTTGTATGGGCCGAAGTAACGTCTCATTAGTTTCTCCGAATATCTCACTTTACGCACAGGGATAAGGATCCATACAAGATCTCCAGGCTGATAAATTATATTTCTGTGATGGGCGTCATAGCGTTGTTTATTGCTATCTTGAGATCTCATGGAGTGGATACGTGCCAGTTTTCGTGCTTCTTCGGCTCTAGCCCCTAGAGTTTGGATGAAATCGTCGTCTTCTGGCAATAACTTGGGGAATAACACGTCCAGTGGAGTCTCGGCTTCACGCCCGTGTACAAGGAAAAATGGGGTGAACCCAGTAGACTCTTGTTTTGCTGTGTTGTATGCAAATGTAACGAATGGAGGAATCCTGTCCCAATCTTTCTGGTTGACATCTACATACATGGACAGCATGTCTGCTATGGTCTTATTCAACCTCTCGGTGAGTCCGTTTGTCTGGGGGTGATAGGCGGTCGTCTTCCGATGGGTTATTCTGCACTGGTTGTTCAGATCACTTATCATTGAAGATGTGAAGTTCCTTCCTCTATCCGTGATTAATTCCCTCGGCGCGCCGTGCTTTAAGATGACATATTCAATGAAGAATTTGGCAACTTCCATGGATTCACTTGTGGGTAGGGCTTTAGTTATCGCATATTTCGTTAGGTAGTCCGTACATACAATAATCCAATGGTTGCCACCTTCTGATGTTGGAAATATCCCCAGGAGATCCATTCCTACCTTTTCAAAGGCAATTTCAGGAACAGGTATTGGCTGTAAGTGCCCTGAGGGGAGTTGGGGCTGATGTTTACGCCTCTGACAATCTGAACAGTGTGCCACATACCTTCTAACCGTTCTATACATTCCGGGCCAGTAATACGTTTTTCTTATTCGGTCATAGGTTTTAGTAAATCCGAGGTGACCAGCAGTGGGTGAATCATGGAAATTTTTCAGTAATTCCTGCCTTAAATGGCGTGGAACCACCAAAAGCCATGGTTTCCCCATTGGATCATAATTTTTTCTGTAGAGCGTGTTATCGATTTTTACAAAGGTATTATTAGGAGTACTTTGTAATTGGTCAGCAATTTTTCTAAGAGCTTGATCATTCATCTGCTCTTCGCTAAAGTTCTGCAAAGTCACTATGCTTGGAATATCTTCCTCCATATTTTCACTGTATTCTAATGGACTTCTTGATAAGCAGTCTGCGTCCTGATGTTTCCTTCCACTCTTATACACGACAGTGACGTCAAACTCTTGCAGCCGAAGTGCCCATTTTGCTAACCTCCCACATGGGTCTTTGAAGTTGGTCAGCCAGCACAAAGAGTGGTGGTCTGTAACAATAGTGAACGGCTGTCCAAAGAACTATGGTCGGAATTTATTGATAGCCCAAATGATGGCAAGGCATTCCCTTTCTGTGGTTGAATAATTTTTTTCTGCCTTATTTAAGGTTCTGGATGCATAAGCAATGGCTCTTTCCTTTCCCTTTTGTATCTGCACTAATACTGCTCCTATCCCGTAGTTGCTTGCGTCAGTGTGTATTTCGGTTGGGGATGAGTAATCAAAATGTCCAAGAGCGGGTTCGGAAATTAACGCTGACTTGAGAGCTTCAAATGCATTTTGCTCTTCCTGGTTCCAATTAAATGCTGAGTCTTTCTTCAAAAGGTCATTCAAGGGTTGGGCTACGTGGGCATAATTGGGTATGAAGCGGCGGTAGTAGGATGAAAGGCCAAGAAAACTTCTAACTTCCTTCAATGACCTTGGCGTAGCGAAGTCGCGGACTGCTCGAATCTTTTCTTGGTCGGGACGAATTCCATTTTCACTCACCTCATGTCCAAGAACCGTGATAGTTTTGCACAAAACTTGCATTTCTTGGAATTGAGACATAATCCGGCTTTCTTAAGGCAATTTAATACAAGTTGAAGGCGTCTTAGATGTTCTTCAAAGCCATCTGAAAAAACGATGATGTCATCGAGGTAACACAAGCAAATAGTCCACTTAAGACCCTTCAGAAGATTATCGATCATTCGCTCGAAGGTAGCTGGAGCATTGCATAACCCAAATGGCATTACTTTGAACTCGTACAGTCCATCTGGAGTTATAAATGCTGTCTTCTCACGGTCCGATTCTTCTACGTCGATTTGCCAGTACCCTGATTGGAGGTCCATGGAAGAATAAAATCTAGCTCCCCGTAAGCAATCTAAAGTGTCGTCGATCCTTGGGAGAGGGTAGACATCCTTTTTTGTTATTTTGTCAAGGCGGCGGTAATCGACGCAGAATCTCCAGCTTCCATCCTTTTTTCTTATCAATACTACAGGTGAGGCCCACGGACTTTCAGAGGGCTGAATGATGTCAAGTTTTTCCATCTTGTTTACCTCATCCTGAATAATTTGGTGTTCTCTTGGTGCAACTCGGTAAGGTCTTTGTTTGGTCGGTAGGTGGTCTCCAGTGTTAATTCGGTGTAAACACCGAACACCTTGAATTGTTTTATTTTATTAAATTCCAAAATATCTGTATAGTTTTTTAACAAATTTCTTAATTTTTCTTTTTGAGATTCATCAAGCGAATCATCTATAAAAAATTCCGAGATTTTTGGGTCTTCAGAATGTTCCGCCTCTGTTTCAACTTGGTTACAATCAGCTAGAGTACATAATTGACTATCTTCGATGACAGCACTATCGGCTACATGCATCCCCTGTGGGATTAGTTTCGGATATGGACTCCAATTCACCACCCAAAGTTTACCTCGGTTATTGGTAAGTGAAATGACAGAGGAGGGAGCCGTTAGTTCTCTTTCCAGCAATAGCTCTTTTCGACATTCTGCCACCACAATTGCGTCATAAGGAATGTCACGACTTGCTACTTCTATTAACTGAATAGAGGCGGGTTCGATTCTATATTCCAATTCCGAGTAGAGAGGTGAGCTGTTCTTAGGGGTATCCTCAAAAAGACATTTTTCTAAGAAGAGTGTGTCGTCAGCTGAATCAATTATCGCCCTAGATAACTTCAAAAAGTCCCAACCAAGAATAACTTCGTGACTACAGTCTTTCATAACGACAAATTCAAAGCTTTCCTGTAGTCCAATCAAGTCCAGTTTCAGTGTGCAGCGTCCTTTTGGTCTTACAATTTTACCGTTGGCTACTCGTAATGTGACGTCAGTTTCGGCAAACATTATTTTTCTTAGTTTGAGTCTGAACCTCTCAGAAATGACAGAATATGAGGCTCCTGAGTCGACGAGGGCACGCGTCATTTTTCCTTCTATTTTAATGTCTATGTAATTTTCTTTTAATTCTAATGTAGTCGATAAGGGAGGATTTATAAATTTTGCGGCCTTACCTCCAAAATAGGACGCATCTTCTAGTTTTCCTGACGGGAACGGCGAGGCGACTGGCTGGCTCTTCTATCAGGAGACGAATATTGTCCTTTTCGGCCAGTTTAAGGAGAGGGGCTTCGGTAGCGGCGTCTATTTTCTCTTGGCAGGTCGTCGTTGGGCTCTTGGCTGAATTTTAAAATGTTCTAGGCTCTAGCCTATCTCTGTTTGTAATTCCAAGTTTGTTCTCCTTCATATTCTCTCCTCCTGTCACGGCAGTAGCGCACGACGTGGCCAGGGCGTCCGCAGTGGAAACAGATTGGCTTACCTTCCGTGGTTCGCCATTCGTTGGTATCGCGTCTTCCGTTTAATTGTTTCGGTTGCTGCGGTCTAGGTTGGAAATTTCTGGGTTGGAACTCGTACCTAGGGCTTGGTAATGGCCTTGGCGCTCTATTTTGAGGGAAACTTCTAGAAATTGGCGCAATTGTTTTTTCAATTTCTTGTTCACCATATGTTCAATTGCAGAAATTTCTGGTTCTTCTCGAGGAGAGGCAAATGCTCGCTGTACCTCCTCGCGAACCATTTGCCTAATCATAGATGACAGATCTGCCCTGTCATCATGATCACTGAGAGACGCCACATTTGGTAGTCGCTCGTACCTGGTTGGGGTCACTCGCTTACAATGTAGCGCTTCAATGCGGCGACACTCGGTGACGAATTGTTCAGTGGTATGTGCATCTCTTGGGAGAAGTGCCTGGTAGAGCTCCTCTGCTATCCCTTTCATCAAATGGGATATTTTATCTTCCTCATTCATATGAGGGTCTACCTCTTTGCAGTGGCGCAGGACGTCTTGAATATAAAATTCGGTGCTTTTACCTTTTAATTGTGCGCGAGTTTTTAATGTTTTCTCTGCTCGTAACCTCAAGTTTTCGTTTTTTTCCGAAAACTGATTTTAACTGGGACATGAACTCCGTCCATGTCAGGATGCTCTCCTCATTGTTCTCAAACCATTTGAGAGCAGTGCCGGTCAAATAAAAGTAAACGTTGGCGAGACAAAGTGTTTCATCCCATTGGTTATGCTTCGCCACACGTTCGTACTTTTTCAACCAGTTATGGATATCTTCAGCACCCTCACCAGAGAACATTGAGGGGTTTATAGGTAGATGTTGTATAAAAAATGAACCTACCTGATTTGTTGCTTCTTTCTTGATGGTCATGGTTGTTTCTTCTTGCTCAACCGAATCAATTTTACGTTTTTTTTAATGGGTATCGATCCAGCTTCTTCACCAGTTGTAGCATAGAAATCAAGCCTTGAAATATCCTAAGATGTAAAAGTATTTATTGATGACGTCACAGCGACGAGTCGACAATTATTAACAAGTCAGCAAAACTATCTACAGCTAGGGAATCTTAACAAACAAAGAAATATTTTAAAGATGATTTCACAAATACAGAGTAATATATATTTTTATAATCTGTTGAATATTTTCATTGAATAATATTAAATTGAATAATAAAATATTTCTTCGCCACAATATATATTAATTATTATACTTAGAACACATTTTAGCATTTTTACAATTTATAAATGTAATTTCACCAGAACCGCGAGAGGCGCTGCTTGCGAGTGAAAGTAGAAATTTGCAAATAAAATTGCAAATAATATTTATTTCAAATCGAGTTCAAACCAGAAATCTTCCCAGTAGTATAGTAAATATAACTTCCTAAAATTTCACGGCGATTGAATAATCTTACCTTTTAAAACCATTCATCGTGTGAACAAACTAACATTCATCGTGTAAACAAACCACGTGTTAATTATTAACCAATCAGATTCATTTATCGTCGCGACCAGTGCTGCGCTCAAGCGGTAAAAGCCTGAAACTATCGCTTTTTGGTTTTTATTTTTTTTTTAAAGCACATTAACTTTTTTAGTTTTTTGAATAGCCTATATGTTAAACGAAATCTTCAGCTACCTACACGCGAAATTTCATAATGATTAATTCTGTAGATTCTGCGCTACGCGATAACAAACATCGATTTTGGATTTCATTTTTATAGATATAAGGATGAGGATATTAAAAATAAATAAACGTTTAGTTTATTTTTGCTCCACTAGATGGCGCTCTGCCATCTAAAAAGCACATGTGCTCGTGGTCAGGAGATGCCTTATTTATTTTTAATATCAACACCTGACCCACTTATCTTTTATTTTTGTCTATTGTTTTTTCATATATATATATTAAAAATAAATAAGGCATTTTCTGACCACGAGCACATGTGCTTTTTAGATGGCAGAGCGCCATATAGTGGAGCAAAAATAAACTAAACATTTATTTAACTTGCTCCGTGATATTTGGCCAACCCAATTTCTTGATAAATCTCTGCCATCTAAAAGGCACATGTGCTCGTGGTCAGGAAATGCCTTATTTATTTATTTTTAATATCAACACCTGACCCATTTTTCTTTTATTTTTTCTAATGTATTTTTCACATATATATATATACTAGCGGGTGTACCCGGCTCCGCCCGGGTTTTACTCGAGGGAATTCTATTATTTTATTATTATTCTATTCTATTATTTTATTTTATTTTATTCTATTATTTTGTTTCTATTACATTACATCATCTTTAAATCTCAAAGCAGAGCAAAACTGGCATATTCGAGACATTTGGCCTATATCGACAGATGAATCAGCTTTATAATCAATATGGGCATTATACTGCAAACCTGAAAACGGCTTATGAGTCCAAAGCTGAATACGCTGAACATGAACTTGCATAGTTTGTGTAGCTGCGACGCGGGCTTCAGAATACCTAAGACGGCGAAGCGCACGACGCGTCTCACTCTGAAGTGGTGTCTCAATAGCTCTAGCATTCCTATATCTCCTTGAAGCAGCCGTATTCCTACCAAGTAAACGTCGGCTGTGGCGAGGCATATTCTGAAAAAAAATTTAGTTTGAGATTAATAACAAAAGCTTCAAAACCAGCAATTTCTAAACAAAGGTAAAAATCAAAATTTTTAAATTTTTTATTCAAAATAACCTTCAGATATGTTAAAAAGATTTCAAAAAACTAAAATCATAATATTATTTTTTACCAAAAAAATTAATGTACAAAACCAGTTATCATTAAAAAGCTTCAAAAATAGACCAACCGCTGGATACGGCAATGAAAAAGCATGCTTTTTAGAGGTAAAAAATAGAAATAATTTTCTAAAATACAAAATACAACCCTTATATGTTAAAAAAAACTATAAATAATCTAAATATAAAATATTTAATCAAATAAATTAAAATATCTTTTAAAAATTTTGAAAAAGGACTTCAAAAAGACAAATAAATGAATTCATAAAAGAAATCCCTTGCTTATTTAAAAATATAAATAACCTATTTTTAGATACAACCCATATATGTAGAAAATATAATAAATAAACTGTATTTGAGATATCAAAGCAATAATTAAAAAATTCCATAAGAAAATTTAAAAAAGGACCTCAAAATGACCCATAATTGAACACAATGAAATTGCTTGCTCTTTTTTGCGATTAATAATAAAAAAAACCAAATATTTTAAAAAACACAACACCTATATGTTATAAATACCACAAATAATTTGTATTTGAAAGATCTAAATAATTAAATAAAAATTTCTTGAGAAATATTTGAGAAGGGCCTCATAATGACAATCACATAAACATATCAATAAAATAACTTGCATCTTAGTGAAAAAAAAATAGAAATAACCTAAAATTTGTTTACAAAACAACCCATATATGTGGAAAACACCATAAATAATCTACTTTTAAAATATCTAAGCAATTAATTAAAATTTTGTTAAGGTCCTCAAAAAAAAAACATAAAATTGAGCACATTAATGAAATTTCAAGCCTTTTAGCGTAGAAAAATAGAAATAGCCCATTTTTTTTTTTACAAAACAAAATATAAAATTGATCTCATCAAGTAAGGCTTCAACTTTTTTCGGTATAAAATATGAAACTATCAAAAAAAGTATCTTACCATGTATAAAAGTTATTAAAATATATATAAAAAAGATTAAAACTAATTTTGCAAGAAGCGCAAAGTAAACACTTTTGAAAGTGTAAACACTTTAACTCTGTTGATTTTTTTTTGTATTTTATCGATAACAGCAAAGTTATGTATGTTAAAGTTAGGAAAAATATTTTGATGTTTAGCAAAACCTGCTCCATCTCGTTTTACATAAATGTTGAAAATTTGGTCGAAATTGATGCATTGTAACGAAAGTTTTTAGCGAACACCACTTATGAAATTTCCATTTTATTAATATAGATAGTATAGTGATGAAAAATTTTAAGATTAATGGCCTCTAATGGCCCTCGTCAGTCTAGGCCGGACTTTATTCCATGAGATCCACACGGGATCTAATGGAATCCTCACAATCTACCAAAGAGGTGTTTTGCTGGCAATGTGGCTGGGCCAAATCTATGGCTAGAACATAGATGGAAAATTTGCCGGAGGAAATTAATCCATAGAAGCAATGGGCGCTTCTCCCGTCAAAATAAACGTCAGAATCTGACGCGATCTATTTGGTCTCTAGGTGGACGCTTATCAGTTTGCCAAAGTTGGTGTTGTGGCTTTGTCACCGACCCGATGCCGCTAGTTGCGGCGACGGTCAATAGATGGCGTCAGATTCTGACGTTTATTCTGACGGGAGAAGCGTCCATTGGTTCTATGGATTAATTTCCTCCCGGCAAATTTTCCATCTATATATATATATATTTACTGTGATATCATAACACTATGCGGCGTTGAGTTTGTTTATACAAAAATTTAATGCCTTGACAAAGGTTGGAATTCAGCCAACTGAAATATTGGCAAATAAATCTTCTATTCAATCCAATATGTGCTATTTTATTATCAAAATAATTAAATATGGGTTGCTCTATATTCCGAACTATATAAATATTTTTACAGTACCTCTCTATAATGGACAACACCTAATTGTCTTATAGCGATAGGTGCCAGAGAGTTTCTAAATATTTGAAATTGTAATTTTGGAGATGAAACTGTCCTTTGAAGAGAGGTATCCTCTAGCGAGAGTTTCCTCCTTTAGTGGTTCAACTGTATTTACATTTTTTCTTTTTTCTTACGTCCTTCTTTTACACTCTTATCTAGACAGCATCATAACTTTTTCCTTTCCAGCTGCAAAACTTCATTTCCTTCAGTATTTCGTGTAATATTTCCATTATCCTCTATTATATCTTTATTATGATCTCATAAGTATATATTATTTTTTACATTTAAAAGAAGACTCTATGAAAGCCAATTTCTAGGGGGAATTTCTGTGAAAGAGATTCCCATATAACCATTGAATATACATTGGAATCTCTTGTTTGCGAGATTCTACTGTAGCCTTAGTTCTGTGAAATCTATCAATAATACCTAGAAAGCATCTAAAACCTCATCCTGGAAGGCAGCATTGCTAAATATTTCTTGCACAGATTGCATCATCTAAGCTCTCAAAACTAGGAACTCTACCATGTGTTGGCAAACTGTGCATGGAGCCAGCTGAAATTGAGCTATTGTTCAAATATTGGTTCAATTTCCACAGTATAATCTAAACTATCTGTAATGACCATACGATAATGTTCTCTCTCACCAAACTAAACATATATAATTAAAAAAAACCTAGTAGTACATTTACTACTCCATAAACTTGCTGCTCTGCTGCCATGTGGATGGCCCGTCGCAGTAATGGGTTTTACAATAAAAGGATTAAAAATATATATATACAGTGAAATCCCTCTATAGTGAACCCCAATGGGACTGAGCTTTTGGCTCACTATAGCCACTGTTTGGCATTTTTTTTACTTTTCAAAAATTTTATACTGTATAATTAAGGGTCAGCCATACAAATAGGAAGAAGCTGCCTCTTAATAGTGGTCACTTTGTTTTAATTCCCTCAACCTTGACCAATTTCCTTACATTAATACTGAATAATAAAAGAAATCATTAGATTATAGGGTCTTATCATTAGCATTCTTGTACCTAGGCATCTTAGGTATCCTAGGAGAAATTTTATTAAATATTGCCATGTGTAAAATTGGGGAAGACCAACTTCGGGATGAGACAACAATCTATTTCATGCAAGAACAAACTATGAGTGATAAACAAAAAGATAAGCAAAAGAGGGAAGTGTACAGAGTATAGAAAATATAACCATGAAAAATAATACTCTTATAATAAAATAATAAATACTTTATAAAGCATTACTTAAAGTTTAACCGCATAAGTTTCTTTTATTTGTGAAAAATCTATTTTAATTTCAAAGAGAAATATCTAATATTTCTAACTTTTCGGATGACGTATGAAAAGGTTGAATATATGAAGAGTGATGGTCTATATATGATTGGATGACGTATGGAAAGGTGAAAATATGAAGAGTAATGGCGAACGGAAAAATAAAAGTGTCCAGGGGCGGGAATCGAACCCACAACCTTCTGCTTACCGGGCAGGTGCCATGTCCACTAGGCTACCCTGGACGTATTTCTCCGTTCGTAACTAATACTTAAAGTAACTTATAATACATTATAAATGACTGCTAGTATGATTATAAAGCATTACTTAAAGTTTAACCGCATAAGTTTCTTTTATTTGTGAAAAATCATTTTTTTTATTTCAAAGAGAAATATCTAATATTTCTAACTTTTTGGATGACGTATGAAAAGGTTGAATATATGAAGAGTGATGGTCTATATATGATTGGATGACGTATGGAAAGGTGAAAATATGAAGAGTAATGGCGAACGGAAAAATGAAAGTGTCCAGGGGCGGGAATCGAACCCACAACCTTCTGCTTACCGGGCAGGTGCCATGTCCACTAGGCTACCCTGGACGTATTTCTCCGTTCGTAACTAATACTTAAAGTAACTTATAATACATTATAAATGACTTCGGCGTATGATTATAAAGCAATACTTAAAGTTTAACCGCATAAGTTTCTTTTATTTGTGAAAAATCAATTTTAATTTCAAAGAGAAATATCTAATATTTCTAACTTTTTGGATGACGTATGGAAAGGTTGAATATATGAAGAGTGATGGTCAATATATGATTGGATGACGCATGGAAAGGTGAAAATATGAAGAGTAATGGCGAACGGAAAATCATATATAGACCATCACTCTTCATATATTCAACCTTTTCATACGCCATCCAAAAAGTTAGAAATATTAGATATTTCTCTTTGAAATTAAAATTGATTTTTCACAAATAAAAGAAACTTATGCGGTTAAACTTTGAGTATTGCTTTATAATCATACGCCGCAGTCATTTATAATGTATTATAAGTTACTTTAAGTATTAGTTACGAACGGAGAAATACGTCCAGGGTAGCCTAGTGGACATGGCACCTGCCCGGTAAGCAGAAGGTTGTGGGTTCGATTCCCGCCCCTGGACACTTTCATTTTTCCGTTCGCCATTACTCTTCATATTTTCACCTTTCCATACGTCATCCAATCATATATAGACCATCACTCTTCATATATTCAACCTTTTCATACGTCATCCTAAAAGTTAGAAATATTAGATGTTTCTCTTTGAATTTAAATTGATTTTTCACAAATAAAAGAAACTTATGCGGTTAAACTTTAAGTATTGCTTTATAATCATACGCCGCAGTCATTTATAATGTATAATAAATACTTTGCTACAATATATATTCAAATATATAAAATAATTTTGACACATCTTTATCAAAGTATATAATACAATGTTTACTTGTAAAAATGGCTCTAATACTTTTTTCATTCAATGTTTCCACATATTCTTAGTCTAGATTTCATTTTTTTAAACTTGTCATGCAAAACATTGCTGGCTTTAAAATCACCATAGTTCATGGCATAAAAATAATTTTTGTTTTATGACTGGCCCGTGATGGAATTTTTTATTTTATTTTATTTTTTTAGCCCTAACACGTACGATCGCGATCGCGGCAAAAGTTGAGGTTGATTCCTCTTTTAACAATTTTTATTAGCCTTCTTTTTTATTACTTATAATATATATTATATATTTTCTTATTTTAACATGTTCTGAAATTTTGCCTGTGTTGTTTCACTTCACATACACACAAGTTTGGAAATGTCCATTTTTTTCCTTTAGAATGTTTTTGTTTTCTTCACAAAATTTGAAACCATTTGCATTTTTATATTCCAAATTTAATGTATGCAAAGATATTCTATTCAATAAAAATTATAATGTGTAAAAATCTATACAACATACAGCAAAATAGAATGTAAATCAAAACAAACAATGCGATAAATTTATTGTTTTGAAATCGCGATCCGCGAGCTGAAGCATCCTCAAAATTTTGTTTTTAATTTTTTTTTTAAATTACCATTTCAAGTTCGTTATAACATAGTATTTCAAATAGATTTTATTATTTTGGGACCGAAAATAGGTTCGTTATAGCGGTAGTTCTTCATTTTAAAAATCGCGAAGTTCGTTATAACGATGGTATTTTCAATGGAATTGAATTGAGAATCGCCTTAGGTTCGTTATAAGTGAAGGTTTGCTATATCCAGTGTTCGTATTAGCGGGGTTTTAATGTATATATTATAAAAAATATTTTCTGCTGTTGATTTTGGTATTGTTGAGATAAGGTTTTGTTTTTATAAGTGGGTTGGTTGTTTGTCATTATGATACTGTTTTGCAGCCGTGCGAAAGATATTAATAAAATAAAGGTTGAATCACAATTTGCTTAAATTTTGCTAAATAGGTATTGAATACATAATTTAGGAAAATACTACCCGTTTTATGGCGAATAGAAAAAATGAAACAAAAGACACACACATCTACAGAAATATTTGAGACGAACCGGCCAACCGGAAACGGAAATATCTTTATTTTCGGGGCTGCTAACCAGAATGAATTATTTTTGAGCTCCGATGGACGCATAAATCGGAATATATACAAAGCAATGTTGGAGGGGCCTGGAAATGGGTGGCCAGGGGATCATCGCCGGGTGAGGCCGGGATGTAGAGGAGGATCAGGGGGGCAGGGTGGTGATCCGCGATCAGGGGGAGGCAAAAACGGGTCCAATAGTATTGAGCCCGTGGAGAGCAGACAGACCGCAATGCTCTGTTGCAGCCAGAGCGGACAAAGTAAAACTCTCTCTCTCTCTCTCTCTCTTTTGGGCCGCGGCAACGTGGTCGCCTATGCGGACGACATCGTACTCTTCATCAGGGACGACGCTCAGTTTGAGCTCGTGCCCCTGATCTTCGAAGAGTCCGCATGTCCTCCGGGGTGGCTGTCAACTTCACAAAGAGCTGCGGGCTCTGGTGCGGTTCCTGGAAGCACCGGACGGATTCTCCTCTGGGATTCTCCTGGACGTCCGAGTCGCTGACCGTCCTGGGCTGCACCATCACCACCAGGAACACCGTCGCCTCCCACCTGATGGGGCTGCTGAAGCGAGCCATCGCGAGGTGGTCACCCTTCACCCGCGGCCTGTCGCTGATGGGTCGTGCTCGCGCGGCCAACAGCCTGGTCCTGGGTTTATCCTGCACCACCTCCATGGCTACCTTCCACCTGAAAACGCCATCGGCCGGTTGCAGGCGCGGTTGGCACGCTTCGTGTGGGGTACGAGCCGAGTCTCGTGGCTCCCTTGGCACATCCTGGCTCGTCCAGGCTCCGATGGTGGCGTCGGCCTGCTTGACATCGCGGGCCAGCTTCGGCTCGCCTGCCTGAAGGAGGTCCAGGCCTCTCTTGGCCTCTAATAGACCATGGTCTCTAGGTGGACGCTTATCAGTTTGCCAAAGTTGGTGTTGTGGCTTTGTCACCGACCCGATGCCGCTAGTTGCGGCGACGGTCAATAGATGGCGTCAGATTCTGACGTTTATTTTGACGGGAGAAGCGCCCATTGCTTCTATATATATATATATATATTTTTTTTTTTTAATACAAATGAGGTGGGGTAGGAGAGAAATTTGTGCATGTAAAAGAATTTAATATAAAAATTACAGTCAGAATAAGTCAAATATCTCATAATATTAAAGGAGCAAAAAAATAATAAAGTAACCTATCTTTTTAAATATTTGTATTAAGTATATGAAATATAATTCAACAATAATTCATTAAGAAATAAATGTAAAAATAGAGTTGAACCTCTTTAAATCAACACCCTAAGGGATCAGAGCTTTCGGTTGAATTAAAGGAAGTGTTGAATTAAAGTTATTCAGATGAGATTAGCTTGTTAAACTCAGTAGGTGGCAACTTTACAGCCTCGTTTTCAATGCGCTTCACTGATCTCTCCTCTAAGGAGCTTGAAACCATTGGTCTATGTGCACTGGCAACGTAGCTAAGGTCTACATAATCACGGTCTTCTGGTTTCAAGGAAATCATGTTGCCACATTCCCGTATTGGAGGCAACGGGATATTGAATCTCCTTATATCATTGATTCCCAGAATCCCGTCGTAGCCCTTATCTCCGAGTGACATTAACCAGAACCATACCTCTCTCAGCTCGCTGCCGTTTTCGTTACCAACTCTACAGGTTTTAACACGTGTAAGTGTCTGCTCGTGGCCTGTAACTGATACTATACGTAAAGTCCCAATTCTCCTTCAAGACATTGCACTTTTCAGAATCAATGATACTGACTTGGCTTCCTGTATCATATAACAGGTGCCACATATCGCCGTTAATATTCACCTTAACTATTGGCAGATTTCCAAATTGATCTCCGCCATATGAACGTATGTTCACTATCTCAATATTGTCAAGAGTATTGCGGTTGGCAAACATATAAGATTGTCTTGAGCAATCGCTAGCTATATGTCCTAATCTACACTCAGGTGGACTCAGCTTGATTTCGCCCAACAATTTAGTCAGTTTTTCTATCTCACCTCTAAGGTCTTTAATACACTGCTCATTTTCGTGCTGCATACTGTTTACACTGGCACTAAGCATCTTCATCTCACCCTTAATGCTATTTATTTCTTCAACCCCTTCTACTGAACATATCCCTTTCATAAAGCTGCAACGGTATTCTACACTATCTTCCGTGGCCTTGACACTGACTGCTTTGTCTATTGATTTAGCCTCACTACGAACAATAGCCTATCTATACTTATCGAGCACATTTTCGAGGAAAATTTCGAACACTAGGCTATCGTCAAATCTGTACTCTACTTTATCTCTAATGGCCAGGATTCATTCTTTAAAAACCATAGGACTTTCCCCAACTCTCTGCTTAAGACCTTTTATTAATTTAAGGCATTCCCTGATACCATGTGCTTTTTAGAGTACAGTATGTTCAGTTTACTAATAATACTTTCGAAACTGCTATCGTTACGGATACCCATCTCCTCTAAGCTCAACCTAACTTCAGGGGATAGAGCCTCGAACATGAGCAGTGCTTTGACCTCAGAATCCCATTTGCCTACTCGAGCTTTAAGCTCGACTTCCCGAATGAAAGAATCGAGATCAACCCCATTAAACACTAACAAGTTAAGCATAGAGTTCACAAACATGATGGAGTACAAAAATAATAATAAACCATTCAATCAGAGAAAAAACCTGCACGTACAAATTACAGGAATTTACACTTGCAAGCACCAGTAATCCTGGCAGGGCTCGCCAATGACAAAAGTTACTATTTACGGGATAACACAAAGTTGCAAATTACTAGGGCCTACAGTAAGAGTAACTTAAACACAGAAAAAGGTACACCCAGGAGTACAACAACAACAATAAAGATAAGTACTGTTTTGTTTCTATATAGCAAATTGTGCGTTTCTTTTTGCTCCTATTTATTCTTGTTGTTGTACTTCTGAGTGTACCTTTTTCTGTGTTTAAGTTACTCTTACTGTAGGCCCTAATAATTTGCAACTTTGTGTGTTATCCCGTAAATAGTAACTTTTGCCAAGCTAATCATCTAACTCTCAAAAATAATATCATTTTAAAATAGCTTTGTAATATTTATATAAATTAATGATATTAATTGAAACACTTGTGTGTGTACTTTTTTCTATTTATTCTTTTATTTTCATGATTAACTTTTAGTATCAGGAACAAAATGACATTAATACATGTGATGTATATGATATATAATACATTCTTGGCTGATGTAACTTCCCCCTCCCCCTGATTACATCAGAAAGGGCAGTGACCTGCCTGGACCCGTGGACGCTATAAAAGGAAGCTTCCAAACCTAAGTAGTTAGTATTTTTTCTTCCGTCAGCGAGAGCCTTGGTCCACGTCAGAAAACACCCTCAGTAGAACGCAGGAAATCACACTCAGCCAAGAGAACGACGCCCCGCCGGTGGTATCAGATGTCCTCGGTAGGTTGGCAAGGATGTCGCATCAGATGTATGCTGCAGCCGGACCGACGCGAGTAAGAGGAGCCCACAGTGCTTAACCAGTGTGCCAACAGACGAGCAGAACAACTCCCAACCCTTCCTTCGCACCGTCACCGAGGCACAGAGCTCAGCGATCGTGGTCAGCACGACCAAACTACGCTGCCAATCTACCCCCCATCACCATGCAGGTATTGTGGCGCCATGCACTGGCACACCCAGTGCCCCAAACGGCCTGCACAGAGCCATCTAAGACCTGTGTATCGAGCCACACCTTCTCCACAACACGAAAGAACTGTGTTGTCCTCTCCAGCAACCTTCCGAGTTACCAGCACGCGGGCGCATGTTACCTGATCCGCTGACCCTCTCTACACCACGAGCCCAGCGCAAGCGGTGAACCCAATCTGTTCCATGGGTACTCCGACCACGGCAACAAACCAGGCCTCTCCCGACCCACAAGACAACACAACAGTAGGTGCTACCTCACATAACCTTTGTTGAAAAATTACTTGTTCGAGCTGAACTATCCAATAATGTACACCTACCTCTACTACTTGATACAGGAGGCTCTATTGATATAATTAGCCGGATTACTTTTAAAATAATAGAAGCTAGTTTGCAAAATAAAATACCTGTCCACCCACTTAAATAATAACGCTTTAGCTAACAATGCCTTTACCATGAGTTATATATTTTTAAACTTAAAAATAGGTAACATAACGCAGAATTTAAAATGCCATATCATAGATACACCCTTGCCTTTTGGAATACTATCCCTTAGCTCCATAAAAATATTTCAATTGATTATAAATTCCACTCAGCTACTCCTGTATCAAGATAATGTACCTCTACCAACTACATTGTACAAATTCACCTCGTGCAAGCAACACGTGTCCCAGGAACAGGTTAATACAACTGTCCCATTTACTAAGTCTTCCTCTCATGAAACGGGTGGTTCACACGTGTTGAACTCCAACGCTCTTATTTGGCCTCATTGTAATGTTCCTTATCTTGTTTTCATCGCCCCTATGTCCTCCTGTTGCATAGTTTTAGACACAAGTAACCTAGGTCACTGTCCTTATTATTTACGCAAGGTGCTGCATCAATTCGCACCCGTTTTCGCCGCCAACATATACGACGTCCCTAGGCTTAAAATACATTCCGTAAAATCAATACTACCACAAACGAGGTAATTGCCTTACGTCCTTATTGGGTACCCTTAAATGACCATCTTGAAATACAAACACAAATCAAACAAATGCTTGAGAATGGGATAATTACAACCTCTGTATCTCTATGCCAGTCCCATCACGCTTGTCACCAAGCGTGACAAATCAAAACCCTTTTGTGTTGATTATCGTAGGATTAATAATATCATTGCACCAGACGTACATCCTCTCCCCTTGATAGGGAATATACTCGACAAACTTCCGCGCGTCAAATATTTTTTCTCAGCCGACATATCTTCTGCCTACTGGCAGGTCGAGATAGATCCCAGTTCCTGTCACCTTTTAACTTTCGTGACCTTAGACAAGGCAATAGGAATTTTGTAGGTTTCCATTTGGGATGCGCAGCTCACCTCAGATTTTTGAACGCGCAATAAACCAAATACACTGGTGTCCAAAAAATAAGAAACTTAACCAATATTGAAATTTCTCAAAAGCTAATTTATTAACAAATATAAAATTTAGTATACAAATAGTTTAAACTATGGAGAATATGACTAGCTATATGGAAATTTTTAAAAAATATTTGAAATTATGAAATATGCAAATTATTACCCACATACCCAAAGCTAAGGTTCCAGATCTTAAAGAAATAAGATATCAATAGGGAGTATGATCACCTATAACAGCTATCAAGGTCTCACAGCGAGCCCTCATACTGTTTACCAGGCTTTGGAGGAGGTCCAGGGGTAGTAAACTCCACTCCTCCAATAGAGCAGTTCTTAGCTCAACGAGGGTTCTGGGAGAGGGGTGACGAGCTCCAATACGCCTCCCTAGAGCATCCCACACATGCTCTATTGGATTCAGGTCCGGAGATCTGGCTGGCCAATCCATCCTTCGAATATTCTCACTCTGGAGATATTCATTGACTAGCCTAGCCCTATGCGGACGAGCATTATCGTCCATTAAAATTAAATTGTGACCAATTTGATCTCTATAAGGTCTTAGATAGGGCTCAAGGATCTCGTCCCTGTACCTTTGGGCAGTTAAAGTGCCCCCAGAAAAAATGTGGAGGGGTGTGCGTCTGCTAGAACTGATGCCAGCCCAGACTAAGAGACTGCCCCTTCTAAAACTGTCTATTTCCCTGATGTTACATGGATGATAGCGGGTTTCAGGCTCCCTCCAGATGAAATCTCGTCGAGAATCTGTGTGTATACAGACCATTGGTCGTCTTGCATAAACATCCCGATACAGGAAAACTGGCACCATACTTCACAGGCCCGTTTACAATTATAGAGGCAATATCTCCGAACGTAGTCCGAATTAATAGACCCAATCGACCCCTAAATAAAGAAGATGATACAGTCCGTGTGAAAAAATGTAAATACCATACAGAAAATATCCTATACTTCGCGCCCCCGCCAATAGTTCTACAACCACAAACACCTCGCGTAACACCTGATGTACACTTAGCAGAATTTAACTATTTATGTCCCACGATTTTTGACGCTCAGAAATCCCGTCTTATACCCCGACAAGCTCAACTCCTTTTATTCATCTCACTGCAGAGATCTCCCAATAATAGTAAGTAAGGATCACATTAAACAGAGTGACAAAACCAATGTCACCAATCTATAGCCATCAGAAAACCAGGCAATAACCGCGTGTCCACTTGTACATCTAACTATAAGCCAGTTCAACTGAAAAGTAGAGGCAACCACCAAGGGAGACGGTCCCCAAAAGGGGCCCCTGACCCAAATAGCCATCCACCTCCATTCCCGGGATCCAATTTGACTTTCTCCACAGCTATATCATCGCTCTAATCAAATTACCAGAACTCCTTACTGATGAATTATCACCCTCGATTACCTGACTACACTAACGCAAACAAAATCTTGTCCTCCTAACATTGACACTACAGAACAAGTATTTAACACACATACCCAACACTTTAAACTTGGACCTAAAGGTCAAACATGAACAGACTCACGCACAATACCACTTCTCTGTTAGGTAGAGCCGAAATTGCCTATCGCAAATTCGAAAACTTTGAGCCTATTCGTTTTCCCCAAGAGAAAAGAACAACCAACTAAAAGTCAGGAACTGTAATCCCTTGCAGCCCTAGCTAAGAATGACTGACTTCCAGTCACGATTTCCCTCTAAAACGAAGTGGATAGAGGGCGAGCATCTCTTAAGTGCCCTATGGACTAACATAAAAATTCATAGAACGCATTAAGACTCGGGACATATTAACATCCTACAGTAGACCTTAGATCCTAGGACAACACTATACCTACAAAAAGCACACACCCACGTGTGTTTAAGAAAGAAAAACCCCATGACCGGTTAGAATAGATCGCCGTGTTTCTTGCCCCTACAATATAAATGCCACGTTAGGAAGAATCGCATTTTCGCCTAAGCGTGGCGCAGGGAACAAAAATCAACAAAATTCGGACTCGTTGAGTTTCACAGTTGGAAACAATGTGACTCATGAGCCGCGTCAAACATAAAACATATTCAAGGGGATACGTTAGAACAACTTATATCAACAAGACCAAAGCTATCGCAACCGAAGACAATTTACGACTCTCCACCCATCCTAAAAACAGGAACATCCATCTTGACCTACTTCTTAAAGGCCAGCTAAGAGCAACTTTCCATTCTTTCGCTTATGGCACTTTTATATAATCTTACTTACTCTTCTTTCTCGATGGACATTTTTTATTTTTCATTTTATTATCCTTTATATAATCATTATATATTTTTTACATCAACCAATCAGTTTAGGAGATTATTGTCATGCCGTGTGTTTGCATAGTTTTCATGACGGACAATACACTATGGACACTTTTGACATCAACTATTTTATTATTACTTATAGTCCTCCCAGCCTATTGTCATTTTATATTAGTTACCCTTTTTCAAAGGGTTTTTTAGTTACCCTCTTCATCAAATTTTTATTTACTTTTCCTTTATGACTATTTTATAATCAACTTTATATTTTATCTTCCATCTCTAGTAATCTCAAGTTTATATTTCATGTTTATACCACTGATTGGTATTTGCGATTTTATACTTTCTCTCTCTTTATAAATTCAAATTTATTTACTTTGTTTCATATCTCTCTCCCGTTACTGTGTTAAATGTTATAGAACCTATATTAGTGCTGATTTTTAATGTTCATTACGGGCAGTAGTGTGACGGCCTCGGCAACCGCGGGCCTGACTACGCATGCGCGGGCTGCATCCGGGACTTTCTGGCCACGCGCGTCGTCAACAACAAGGCTTGCTTCCAACGGCCGTTACTTCTTTTCTCTTTATATATTTCTGGATTTAAATAAATTAATTTGAATTATAAAAATAACTATAATTTCATCAGCGGCCTTTTCACAAGCCACACCAACCCCCACGCAACCATCCCACAAAATTGGTGAGCCGGACCTGATATTGCCACCTGTGGCGACCAACCTCTTAATCAATCATTCTAAAGGTTACTTTTTAATAAAAGACTAACATCCCTTTTCCGCAGGAATATTTTTTAACAATCCTTCGTAGGCACTACTTGACCAACTAACTTTGATTTCGTAATTGACAATATTGACACACCATTCCCGGATTTACCTATCCCAACCTCCGGCTGGACCCGTGCAAATTTTATTTTTTTCATATTTCAGGGCACTCTCATGCCACACGCTGACACATATTTTCTTTATTTAACCCTTTTCTCGCTAAGCCCCTGACGACTCCAATTAAACCTTATTTTATCAAACCGTCCTCACTAATCCTGCTAATGACTACGTCTTAACGCCTAATTCATTAAACCCATAACAACCACCCTTATCCTGCTATTCGATTGTGGTACTGTAACCTCATTGGGTCCTTAATTTTACATGTGAAACATGGCCTAGGTTATCCGCGCCATGCACATTAAATAGTTTGGGACTTGAGTCGAGGTGAAACTGCCTCAACCTTATCATAACTAACCCCTTAACCCTTTCTAACGCCCATCACGAAGAGATCATGATTAACCCATCCAATCATTCATACTTTTCAACTATGCTCTTTATTAATCCTTTAATCCCTATTTTTATTATATTTTTATGATCAGTATTAGTTGTTTATACTTGGTTATCTTTTATGGATATACAGAAAGCAACCCCATGGTATATGTTATATACCAACTCCTTTCAATTAATTTTAAAAATACTTTCTTAATAACAGTCTTCCTATTCCGCTCTCTTAAATCCCTCCATATGAACCCTCTCACATCCGGGGCCATCTGTGTTGAATTAATACCATTGAATTATTGTAATATATTCAAATATGTAATACTACATGTGTCACAACGTGAATGTACATAACTTGCTATTTACTGACCTATGAAACATCAAATAACATCAATCTGTATCACTTAAGACTGTAATAAAGTATAGCAACTGTATAGATAAATGGAATGGAGAATTACAGGAGAAACTTAAGTCTGAAACTAATCAGGCCTAGTACAAATTAGGAAACAAGGTTTCAGAAATCTAGTCCAATTTTCACGAGGTCATGACACTCTTGACTGAAGTAAATTTCCCCCATGATTACATCAGAAAGGGCAGTGACCTGCCTGGACCCGTGGGCGCTATAAAAGGAGGCTTCAAAACCTAAGTAGTTAGTATGTTTTCTTCCGTCAGCGAGAGACTTGGTCCACGTCCCATCGATTGCGAGGTAATCCTTTCCTGACTGAATCCTTCTCTTTCCATTCCTTCTTGACGACAGCCGCTTCTTCTGCGGAATCTCTTGTTTGGTTATTTCACTTTTGGTCAAGCTGTGTTAACTTCATCACGACTGCACGGTAGCGGTGACATCGAGGCTCATCTAGTATCAGGTAACACTGGTCCGAGAGGTCACAAGATATCACATACATATTTTTGAAACATAAATAATCACAAATAATATTTTTTTCTTCTAAATGATGAATATAATAGTAGAAAGGAAATAAATATGGAAAATAAAAAGAATCAGGAAGATCTTTTTAAAAATTTCTTTAGAGATGTCTGTTTTTGCTCTGAAATATTTTTCAGAATGTATTCCAGATGGTCTATTTTTAAATGACATGCATGTTGTTATTGATGTTGTGTTTATATCTTTTATAATAAAAAACGGAAATGAAATAATCAAATAAAATGTTATCATAATCATCATAGCTACATTTTAGAAATATTTATTTATTCAAAAGGAAATTATTTATAAATTCTAAAATAACAAATATTTCAATGTTGAAAATTGAGAAGAAAATACAGTTAAACCTGTCTAGAGCGTCTCCTCTAAATAGCGCCTCCCTCTCTATAGCGCCCGATTTTAAATATGTAGTACGATACGATTTACATTGAAAGTGACCTGTCTATAGCTACCTCTCTCTGGTCCCAAGAGGGGGCGCTATAGACAGTTTTAACTGTATTATTATTTATTAGCGCGATGCCTAAATTCCCGCGTAAAAAAAAACAAAAAAAAAAAAACATTGATACTCGCCACATTGCGCAACGGCACCGCAAAGTTGAACTTAAACTGACAGTGCCAAAATTGCGCAGGCGCGATCCTATCTGCGCCCGCCAATCACTGCCCCTTGCCGCCGCTGTAATACCTTTTTAGGGGTAGAGTTTTATATAAAAAAGCATTCAAATGTCGAAATTTCTAATTTTGAAAGGGTCGAACTATCGGAAGTGTCGTATTATCGATAGTGTCGAATTACGGTTTTTATTTGATAGGTCAGTGGTTGGGACATCAGAACATTGTGGAATTAACATAGAGTGTCGAATTTGCGTGTGTCGAATTAACGAGGTTATACTGAATATGCAATTTATATATTAAAACATTTGAAAATATCTATAAAATGATTTAAACAAAGACTATATTAATTTTTTTTATTTAACTATAAAGTGTGTATTTTTAAAATTAATTTCACATTTCTATGGATATCTATTATATATATACTAGAGGAATGGCCCGGGCAACGCCCGGGTTTTACCCGAGTGCGTATATATTTTAAAAACGTTTTAATTCAAATACTATTCGTTACAATTATAAATTGGCGCCATGGATGTCACTCTTGTGAAACGTCCCGTTCCAAACTGTGTGTTTTTAAAATGTTTTAATTAAAATACTATTCGTTACAATTATAAATTGGCGCCGTGGATGTCTCTCTTGTGAAACGTCCCGCCCCAAACTGTGTGTGTCTTGAAAATATAAAAATAAAAATGTGACTTTTCATAAAGATTTCATCATGTCGATTTTTTTTTTTGCATTTCCCCTACTAAATCGATAGAGATAATTACATTTGCAACATGAACTTAGGTATATTGACTAAATAGAAAACTGCATAGTAATAAAGATCATTTTTTAAAGGCACCATATCGTTTTTTTTTCAATAAAATCGAAACAAAAATTAACGATAAATAACGATAATTGCCTTAAAAAGAAATTGCCTTAAAAAAAAGAAACATTCGCGGTGATTTTGTCTTGCATTCGTTTATACAATTATTATATACGAATGACCCGGGCAACGCCCGGGTTTTACCCGATTAAATGCTTTTATTCAAATACTATTCGTTACAATTATAAATTGGCGCCGTGGATGTCATTCTTGTATAATATATAAATGAGTTTTAAAAATTGTAAAAAAAAAAAAAATGCATCGGCCGGGAATCGAACCCGGGCCGCCCGCGTGGCAGGCGAGCATTCTACCACTGAACCACCGATGGTTATGAAAAATCCCATCCGTGAGCTTCAAACAGACAGAATAAGGCAAATATATAAGTAGATATATAATCGAACATTTTCAAATAAAGATTAATTATATTTCGTTCCGCCCTCTCTCTGCCAGATTTCATCACTTTCTTGTCCCTCTTTCTTAGTGTTCCATTTTCAATGTCACACAGTGTATTCTCTCCTTATATATAAAAATCAATGTCCGTTTCATGATGAACTCAAAAACTACTGAAACAATTGTAACCAAATTTTGCATGTTGCATTTTATAAACCTTATGAAAATTTTCGGCTACATTTTGATTAGTATTTTTGGCTCCTTTTTTTTTTCGGAGTAAATACGAGGCGAAGTAACAACACCAGTCCAATTAAGCAACCAATAAGCATTCTGCTTTTTTTATTCAAGTTGCTTGCGTACTTTTTTTTGAATATCTTTTTATACGAGTGTTACTTTTTTTAACAAAAGTATTGAGTATTGAGAGATAAATTTATATTACCAAGTTACGGTAAGTGCACACAATGCAATTTAAAAAAAAAACTTAAAAAATTAGCGTTACTGTATGTAAAGATTGACTTTCCTATTTTTTTAAATTAATTTTTGCTGTGGCCTTTGTTTTTTTTTTTATCTCTTGTAGCGGTCCCAAATATTAACTTTTCATCATAAGTTTTAATTTGTTTAACAACTATTTAATTCAAATATTAAATTAAAATATTCATCTAATAAAATAAATTAACATTAATATCACATTATTTGTTATCATAATAATATAATAAAAATAAATATTTTTACAGGTCTACAAAAAAAAACTTTTTTTTTTGCCGGAGAAAACCTGATGTTGATTCTAATGTAACTTTTCATGTTGAATTCAAAAATAAAATCAGAAGTTTTCTATCACCCATAGTTCTTGCAGGATAACCATTTTTTCTATAAATTGGTATATACAGTAATAATGCCGAAAATGTTACGTAAGCATTTTTAAAGTAAACATCAATACATTAGCTAGAGCTTTATTTTTGACAAGAAGAGTTGATATGTGGAGCCAAAAGCTTTATTTTATTTGATATTAATTAAATTTTGCTCTTTAAGAATCATAATTATTAATTTAAATTACAAATTATTGAATTTTTAATTAAATATGTTTATTTTATAATGCAATCTGTTTTGCTTTCAACTCAAAAATAACGACAAGCTCTGGAATGCTATTTGCTGAATAACAGTTTTGATATATATATTTAATTTGAACCTAACGATTTGTTTAATATATTTGCATCAGAAGTGACAGGTAAATTTGAAGTGATCAGTTTATTCTTCTCTATCGATTTGCTTTTATAAATCATGTGCACTAGACTGTGTCAATATGCCAAGGCGTTGCATTAATATTCCTGATATTTTCTGTTACATTTGTGGGGAATTAACTTTCAAAGTTCAAAGGCGAAACTTTACACCGCTCATCAAAAAGTGCTATCAACTTTATTTTGGCTGTAAAGTCGGTGGCCAAGATAAGACTTGGGCTCCTCATCATTTTTGTGAAATTTGTGCTCGACGTCTTACAGGGTGGATTAAAGGTGAACGTCATATGCCTTTTGCGGTTCCAATAATATGGAGGGAACCTAAAGACCATTCTTCAGACTGTTATTTTTGTTTGGCAAAGACTACAGGTATTACATCCAAATCAAGACATACAGTTGAATATCCAGATTTGCCTTCTGCTATGAGACCGGTTCCTAATAGTGATATTTTACCTGCGCCACAGCCTCCTGAAAATGTAATACACCTATCCCCCGATTTACACGGTACTTGTTTTACACGTTTTCGCTTTTACACGGTTTCCCAAATAAGTTTTTTTTTATCGCACTATACTAAATGCTACTGTGATTGAACACATGCGTTGTGTACACATCTCACGAGGAATCCCGAGCTTATGTGCTGACTACATATTTTAACCTGTTAATGCATTTTATTTTTATTTCTGTGTACACCTATCCCTCGGTTTACACGTTTTTCCCAGGAAGGTATCTACCGTGTAAATCGAGGGATAGGTGTATTTAGTGACGATGATTCAGATAGACGAGAGCAACAGTCGGATGGCACAAATTTTGAAGCAGGTGCTTCTTCTGAACCTCATTTGTTAACCCAAGGAGATTTGATCGACCTCGAACGTGATTTAGATTTATCCAAAAAACAGGTGAACTTTTAGGCTCTATGTTAAAAGACTGGAATCTGCTGCATAAAGGCACAAAAGTATGCTTTTTTCGCAAGCGTCAAGATGTATTTCAAGACTTCTTTTCACAAGAGAAAGATTTAGTATATTTCAATGAAGTTGTTAGTCTAATGGAGCGCTTGGTCATGACCATGATACAGAAGAGTGGCGTTTATTCGTTGATTCTTTAAAAATTAGTTTGAAAGCTGTTCATCCTCCCCTGATCGATTCAGAATATATTTACTTACCACCATTACATATTGAACTGGAATTAATGAAGAACTTTTTCAAGGCAATGGATCGAAATGCCAGTGGATTTGCCTACCTAAAACAAAAATGTTCTAGCATAAGTGATGCGAAAATTAAAGAAGTCATTTCGTTGGACCTCAGATTCGAGAATTGCTGCAGGATGGAAATTTTCAAAATAGTTTGAATGAAGTTGAAGCAACAGCATGGAATTCCTTTAGAAACGTTTGCAAAAGAACTTATTAGGAAGTGCCAAGGTTGAAAATTACCGAGACATAGTTAATGATCTGTTGCTTTCCTACAAGGCATTGGGATGTAACATGTCTCTCAAGATCCATTTCCTGCATTCACATCTGGATTTCTTTCCATACAATCTTGGTGCAGTTAGCGATGAGCATGGTGAGAGTTTTCATCAAGATATATCAAACATGGAGAAGCGGTATCAAGGTAAATGGAGTCCCGGTATGCTTGCTGACTACTGCTGGACACTCAAGAAGGATGTACCACAAGCAAAGTATAGAAGAAAATCCACTGTCACTACTTTTCAATAAAAAAAAATATATTTCGTTCATATAGGCCTATATATTAAAAACATTTCCAAATATCAATTAGGTGTATCTCAAGATTCTTGCATGGTAAAAAAAACTATTGGTATATTTGGAATCAGCAAAAAGAGTTAAATTTAGATAAGATGCTGTTTCTTTTGGGACAAAGAAAAATAATTTTTGATAAACCAGTGTAATGTAATAAGGTTTATGCAAAAATGCTTATGTAATATATTTTGCATTTTTGCTGTATTTATCCCAATACCAAAAAAGGCTGTCACGCAAAAACCATGGGTGATGGAAAATTTCTGATTAGATTTTTGAGTTCAGCATAAAAGGTTACACTAGAAACACCATCAGGTTCTCTTGGGCAAAAATGATGTTGACCATAATTATCATTATATATCGTTCTAAATATAAATCATATAATATATAATATTTATACTATAACTAGCGGATGTACCCGGCTTCGCCCGGGTTTTACCCGAGTGAAGGTTTGTCTGACGAACATTTCTTAAAACAATTCTCTATAAACTTATAAAATATATATATATATATATATATATGAAAAAACAATAGAAAAAAATAAAAGATAAGTGGGGCAGGTGTTGATATTTAAAATAAAGAAGGCATCTCCTGACCACAAGCACATGTGCTTTTTAGAAGGCAGAGCGCCATCTAGTGGAGTAAAAATAAACTAAACGTTTATTTAGCTTACTCCGAGATATTTGGCCAACCCAATTTCTTGATAAATCAAGAAAAGCCATCCACGAACGCGTTTCGCGCTGTTGGCGCTCGTCAGCGTGGAGAAGGCTGTAACCATTGCGACCAAAAAGATTTTTTGGACCCAATGGCTTCCCGAGAAATCAAGAAATGGGTATTTAAGGCCAAATTTGCGTAAAGACGCTTAACACATGAAAAAAACAATAGAAAAAATAAAAGATAAGTGGGTCAGGTGTTGATATTTAAAATAAAGAAGGCATTTCCTGACCACGAGCACATGTGCTTTTTAGATGGCAGAGCGCCATCAGCGCGAAACGCGTTCGTGAATTGCTTTTCTTGATTTATCAAGAAATTGGGTTGGCCAAATATCATTGAGCAAGCTGAATAAACGTAAATTTATTTTTGCTCCACTAGATGGCGCTCTGCCTTCTAAAAAGCACATGTGCTTGTGGTCAGGAGATGACTTCTTTATTTTGTATACAAGGTGCGTTCATTAATTTCCAGGACTCCTCTGTATCTTTGAAAAAATAAAACAAATAAAAAAACTAATTCAATATTTTTCAAAATATGCCCCTCCTGCCTCAATACACCCGTTCCATCTTTTTTTCCAATTGTCGAAGCAGGAGATAAAATCACTTTTTGAGAGGTTCCTCAAGGTTGCCTTCGATTCAGCTTGTATCATATCAACGTTGTCAAATTTCCGTCCTTTCAAGTTAATTTTCAATTTAGGATAGAGGAAAAAGTCATTGGGGGCTAAGTCGGGGGAATAGGGTGGATGAGGGATCTGTATGGTTGAATACTTGGCCAAAAACTGCAAAACAACATGGGCTGTGTGCGGCCGCGCATTACCGACGTGAAGTATCCAGTCATTGTTTTGCCATCTTTCAGCTCTTTTAAGGCGCACTGCCTCCCTTAAGCACCTCATTATCCCCAAATAAACAGATAGTCCAGTCACTGAAGATAATTCTTCTGTTAGATTTAATTAACTCCTTTATTTTGAGCTTGTTTTCCTCGCAACGAAATGATCTTGGACGCCCAGTATGCTGATCATCGTTTACCTTTTCCCGACTTTTTTGGAAGCGTGAAAATCGTTCAAAAGTTCTTGAACGGGATAAAGCTGCATCGCCAAAAGCTTCTTTAATCAATTCATACGTCTCAGTATCACTTTTTTTCAATTTAAAACAAAACTTAATGCAGATTCTCTGCTCTTCGAAAATGGCCATTTTAAAATTATAAATGCGAACCTTACAAGGAAGTTGTTTTGTTCTATTTTTAGATCGGCGCGTGCGCCACGAGACTCGTGCTTTCAGTCAGGTGTGGTCGAATGTCCAATATTCAACTCTGTAAAAAATATTTTCTCTAGCTTTTTTATTTATTTTATTTTTTAACCAGTCCTGGAAATTAATGAACGCACCTTGTATATATATATTTTTTGATAATTTGAAACTCGTAAATTTGAATCCCTCGATAAAGTGAACATTTTTCCCGGTCCCTGTGTGCCGTGTCATCCTTAATTTTGTCTTTCTTAATTTTATACATTACAAAATCATCGTTTTATCTAGTGAAACTGTCTGATGATGTTAGCTTTTCTGTTGTTGTGTTGACGAACAATATTGGTTTGATTAGATTGGGTCATATTTTTGGGTAGTTCTAATATTATATTATTCTCTTTCAGTTCCAACATTTAGAGTTATATTTGAAAGATATATATATTTTCTTAATTTTTAGTTTTGGATAATTATATAATTAATGGTCAACTGCACTATAAACATTATATATGAGAATCTGAACATTTTCTATTCTCCTTTCAATCAATCCAATACTTAATAGAAGAGGTAATATTGAGGTTCCGTATTGAACTTTTATCCTTGATAGTCTGATTTCATTCCAATCATTTTTTTAATTGGTCGAAGAGATTTGGTCCTGCAGTCATGTAGTTCAAAGCGGCCGAAACTGCTGTTCAGGTCTTCATCTGAAGAGGCCCGCCTGAGTACCATTCTCTTTTCATTTAGTCAAATCTTTATGGTTTTAATTTGGTCTAACCTTTGTGGTTTTTATTCCTCCAATAATTAGAATAAAAATAATCAACCTGTTACATACCTAGGAAAAGTGAACAGTTACATAGACCTAAGGAAATGTAACATTAATATGTTACCGTACTCGATCAGTGCCGACTCCTCACTAATCTTTCTCCTTTAGATTGTTTTCTCTTGCTGCACTCTCTATTCCAATTTTGAATAGTAAATATTTTGGGTTCATTAATTTAACATATTATATTGTATTGTTTCCTCCATTTTTACACTAGATTGATTTTTAAAATAGGCGTTATAAATATAATTAACAAAAAATATATAAAAATTTAAAAAATCATATTTTTCGTCAAGAGATAAGATAATGAGAAAAAAAATAAAAAGGTCAGGTGTTGATTTTTGTTCCACTAGATGGCGATCTGCCATCTAAAAAGCACATGTGCTCCTGGTCAGGATATGCCTTCATTATTTTTTAATAACACCTGACCTTCTCAATTTTTTTTTCTAATTTTTTTCACATGTTAAGCATATTTACACAAGTTTGGCCTTAAATACCCATTTCTTGGTTTCTCAGAAGCCTCTGGGACAAAAATATTTTTGGTCACAGTGGTACAGCCTGCTCCATGCGGGCAAGGGCCAACAGCTCGAAACGCGTTCGTGGATTGCTTTTCTTGATTTATCAAGAAAATGGGTTGGTCAAATATTAGGGAACAGGCTAAATCAAACGTTTAGTTGATTTCTATTCCACGAGATGGCACTCTGCCATCTAAAAAGCACATGTGCTTCTGGTCAGGATATGCTTCTTTGTTATATATATATACATATATGTCATAATATATACTCTTCCAGGAAAAAAAAAGCAAACCTACAGACAACCCAGAGAGAGAAGGAAGGATAAAGTCCGGTCACTTGAGACACCAGCGACATTCCAAGGGGCGACCACTGGGGCCCGTTAGTTAACACCTCGGGACTTTTAGTACAGTTGGGGATTGTGCGCGACACGATCGGCCGCCCGGCTGTGCCGATCCCGTCTCTCTCTTCCTGGTTGCCTGGGTTCCTCTTCTAACTTGTGGTGTGTTTATTTTACCACCTTTTATTACCACATAAAGTCGACAGGATAAAGATTTGTCGTATACATTTGATGGATCTCTGAAGCCACGTCTGCTAAGGAATCTTCCCCAGCTAAATCATCCGGAAATGGCCAACTTTGGTGAATCGTCACTTCTCAATGCAGCCCTGAACAAGCTGGCCGACGGTCTACAACGCCTAGAACCGCGACAGGCTGTTGCTCCTCGAATCCCAGAATTTGACGGTACGTACGCTGCCGAACAGTTTTTGATGAACTGGAGAATAGTCCTGAGTTCATATCCCTTACAAATACCAACAAGGTCCGACTAATCGCCAAATAATTTGCGAGGAGAACCTTTGCGTCTTTTCCGTGACCTACGACTGAGGCCACAAGATTATCTCCGTGTGAAAAAAGCCTTAACGGACCTTTACCCCCAAAGAAGCTAAACCTCCTATAAGGAGTTTTTCCTGCTGAGCTGTGCTGCCAACCAGTATCTAGAATCCTACTACAGGAAGAAGATAGCGCTGGGAGCCGAGCTAGATCTTCCCACCTCCACCGTAATAGATGCTCTCACTGACGGCCTACCGCGGCAAGAACGCAACTTGATGAAGGTATTCAGGCCCATGAACGCCCCAGAATGGCTATAAATGGTCCGCCAAATTAGATGGCCTGAAAACAATGCGGTCAGCACACGACACTATCCTTCCTTGCCCTCAGCAGCCTCTCTTCGCCCACAACGCCCAGCCTTTCCCCAGCGCGCTTCCCAGCAAACCTCGCGACAAGAGGGGGTTCTGTTGCCATCACTCTGCAGGTTTTGTGGTGAACGAAATTATCATTGCCACTGTCTGCGTAGACCCGCGGTACAAAGAGCGGAACGAGACACTCATCATAGACAATCCGCCTGCCCTCCTAGGACGTCTCAGCCTTTTCATTCCCCCGCGCACTTGCCTAATCGCACATCACAAGTCCACAGTACCTGCACTGCCAACAGTCCCCCGCCCCCATCGTCCAAGAATCAAGACCTGACTCCACCAGACCTGACAGATGACTCCCTCACAGACAACAGCAAGTCCACAGAATTTACTGCTCAATATCTGACACCAGGTTCACCAGAAGAAACAATCAATGATGAGACTCATGAGAAAAGTAGCACACCTGACAAAGATATCCCAAAGATCCTTCGAGTCCATCGTCAGCAGAGAGCGAAAATATCCCGGAAGGAGATGTGAATATTGCTTTGGACTCAATTCCTTTGGATTTGCATACCGCTGTCCCTTCCACAAACAACAGGCCACGTTTCAAGCGCAGGCTTAGATCTTTAGGCCCTCTGGATGTACAGAGGACTGCTGTAACCATTGGAAACTCTGTGTGCAGTCAAATATCGTCAGTACCTGCGGAAGCTAAGATTGCTCAAGAAGAGCCTTTGAAAAGGTTTTGTATTAATCTAAGTAAGAGAAAAAACGGACACTTAAACTCTCCCAGAAGCAACAATACTGTCACCAAAGTACAAGGTATCACAGCCACAAGGAACAGTACCTGCACCTCTGCCAGCCCACATCGGCCGTTTTTAGGACATGTTTTCTACAAGTGGCGACCCCCTGAATCAATATCGATGGAGCCCGACTGACTACTTCATGGCACGCAGATACTTGTACTGTAAGTGATTTTACAGCTACTTATGTAATCGCAAATTTTTTTATCTTTATTTTAAATGGTATTATACATAATATCTTAGTCTGCAAGTTTTTATCCATTTATTTTCCTTTTATTCAATTTTTTATATTTTGAAATATTATGTTCTTTTAAATTTTCTTGTAAATTATACCTACCCTATACAATTATGTTTGCCTTTTTGTATATATCCAACTTTTATTGCTATCAATTGCTTTCTCTCTTTATAACTTTGTATATACGACGGTTTGTCAAATTGTTTATATTTTTAAATTTTTATATTTTAACATTTACCTTATTTTAAGAACTTTCCATTTTACCAGAATTTTATACTTTGCTCATTTTTACCCAAACATCTTGATATTTTTATATTTTTGGATGGTTCTTTCAGAGAGCTTCTGTCCCACACGTGACAATTCTCTCACACGTGTCCGTCGTTTATAAGTTCCTTCTGCTAACCAACCCATCCGTTCAAGCCGTGTCTCGTTTGTTATTTGATATGTTCCCATATAAGCAAGGTCCAGGCACCTTTGAAAAGTTGAGTCTAAATCAAACTTATTCGTCTTTCAGCTGCAGCAACGCCCGTGGTTAACTCTCTCATGATCATGTCTGCAGATGCTCGCAAGCTAATCATGTCCGACCCACATTATGACGCACACATTTCTTTCGCTTTGAAGCCATGACTTTGTAGGACTATTTTCCTTTGCTCATTCTATCTTACATTGTTTCTCTCAGTTAACTCTTATAATGGTTTACTTTTCCTTCTGACTATCTTAAATTCAACACATGGTTTTTAGTGATCATTATTTTTATACTTGTATATCTTAATTACAATTATATTTTGAATATTTTTCATTGTTTACATATTACCCATTCTATGAAAATTTTCCATATTGCCCCTCTATGTCAGCCATATGTCAAATATTTCAAACAGGGGGGATGCTGTAGTATAAAAACGTCCCCTTTTTCATGTACATTGTATTCAACAATGACAACCCAGGCAGAGACCGGAGGGTAAAGTCCGGTCACTTGAGACACCAGCGACATTCCAAGAGGCGACCACTGGGGCCCGTTAGTTAACATTTCGGGACTATTAAGACAGTTGGGGATTGGGTGCGACACGAACGGCCGCCCGGCTGTGCCAGTCCCGTCTCTCTCTGGTTGCCTGGGTCCCTCTTTCAACTTCGGATGTCCTTATTTATTTCCCCCACCTCTTATTACCACATAAATATACAGGATCCTTACTGTTAGATCACTCGGGACCAAAATATTATTCTAGAATATATAACCAACTGAAACTATTGGAATTCAGTATTATGGGCAAACTTATGTTGTTATAAAGGAGACTGCTCTAATTATGTCCCACTGTTATTGCACCACAGGAGGTAATACACATTTTAAAAATTATCTTGACCACTTGGCAGTATCAAGAGCTTCAATCTCCACACACACAAGTCCTCACAGATACACAGGAGCCCCAACCTCCAGGTTCTGACAGATACACAGGAGCCCCAATCTCAAGATACACAGGAGCCCCAACCTCCACGTCCTGATAGGTACATACAGGAGACCCAACCTCCACATTCTTACAGAGATGACAAAGGGAACCAACCTGAATGTAGGTGGATGGGCAAGAATTTGGGAAATTCCCAAATTGCATCTGTAGGAAATCCAGTTTGATGGTACGTCCTGGCCGGACTTTGATAACCCAGTCACAAGACTGGTTGTATTTGAGGTGGAGATTGTCACTTGACAGTTTTCCCTCTAGGTCCGTGATAACTCCACCACATACTGAAAACACACCAACCCCTTTTATAAATAGCTGTTGGTGATTTACTTCTAGACAGCATATTAAAGGTCATGCGCTCTGTACCTGTTAAAGAATGAGCCTCTTTGCCATTGAACACATGATTATGCACACAGATAAAATAATGTTAAGTTAGGACAAAATCAAACAACTTAGTAAATGAGTTTGTATAGCTGGAAATGTCTTTAAAATTTCCACTTAGTTTAATGGATGTTCTCAAGTAGAAGTGAACTGCGTCAAGTAAAATGGGTAGAATCAGTAACTAGTCCACTCAGAGAAGTGGATGGGCAAGGCGGGACTTGGTGAAAATTTTCTTTCAGGATGGTCAGGATGGAAAGATGGGACACTTTTTGATCTTAGCCATTAAGAGGATATCCCATAAAGATGAGGTCTTCGCCACTTTGGACATGTACTTGGATAGATGGCACCAGAGGCAATGATTGGTCTATATTGGCAGCAGACCAGACCAAGGATAACACAAGAGGAGCAGAATACACAAAGACATTGTCAGAAATGCAGTGAAATTTAAATATAAAAATAATCTTGACAGTTTACCAACTCTATGGTTTTGTTTCAGTTAAAAAGCGATACATTCAATATATTTATATAAAAAGGCCTACCTGAATCTGTGAATGGCTTGCACTTTATAAATCTATAATAAAATCAACGTTAACTTACGGAACAGAAATATGGTTTGAATTTATTAGCCAAAGATATATGTACAAACTGAACTCAATGCAATATCTAATTCTGCTATGGTTACCAAATATATAAAACAACCAGTTATAACTGTGTTAGGCCAATATTCCTTTGATCACTGATTATATGGAATTTAGAGTTATAGGTTATGAGTTGAATAATTTATCAACAGAAGATAAACAATTTTATGTTTGTATATTCCAGGTATACTTAAAGATTTCATTATATCAAAAATTAATTTACTGAAAAAGAATACTAATCAAACATTTCAAAGTTTCTTTCCTTATGATAATCCGAAATATTTTCGACCAAACTATTATAATTCACAATTTATCACAGATCATGGAAATTTCAGGTTTTTCTTAAGAAAATTCAAGCTGTGCAAGATTCGACATGTTTCTGTGGATTGGGGGAACAAACTTCAATACATCTCTTGCTAGAGTGTCCTGTCTTTCAAGATTACAGAGTCAACAACGGTTTAATAGCTTTGGGCCCTAGTGATTTAATTTCAAGTAAGGACACATATATAAAATTTAATTTCCTTTGTAAATATATTTTGGATTTCATTAAGAAAAATGGTCTTTGATGTAACGATCTCAAGGAAATATTGGACATATCTTGTGGTTGTAAACAATATATAGGTGTATGCGTGTATATGTGTGTATATATTTTTAAATTTAATGATGTAACTGTAAATAAAATTCAAATAATATCTCTATATGTAAATAATATTTATGAATCTTTCTAAGTCGCTTTCTGTGTATCTTTCCATGTTGAATATTTTCTTTTTTATATTTGTATGTACATTTAGCGCAAGTGTCCCTAGGGGAACATAGCGTTTTGAATTGAAATAAATAAATAAATCTGTGAATGAAAAAAAAAATATTTTACAGATATATCCAAGTACACCTTTTTAATATAAATCTATGGTTTTGTTCATTGTAACATGTGTCAAGGAAATTTGTTTGTTTTATAAGAAGGAGAGATTGGAGTGGGCAGATATAGAACAGAGCCCATTCTATTTGAAAGCTGCAGTAACAAGACAGAAAATTATATTTAAGAAGAAATAACAAATAGCATTGAGGTTCTTTTCATTCAATCTTATATGTGGTGAGCCAAAGGCTGCTCTCCCACGAGCCTGCACTAGACTTATAAAGTAATAGGCCTGCTAAAGAGAGCTTGCCAGTTCTGAGAGATTGAATGAAAAAGAAACACTAACCTTTTTTAGTATTTCATTTTAAACCCTTTTTAGCCATTTTCTATATTGTGTATTGACAACAGAGAATTTTTGTCATAGACTTGTTATTTATTTATCATCATCATGTGTATATAAGTCAGACTAAAGAACTGTCATCTTGTGTCACCTACTTGCCTCTCCTACATGCCATCGAGGATATAACATTGGCGACGAGGACGAACTCAATTAAGCCGTAAGTGTATACGAATTTGTATCACTAAAGTTGAATTTAGTTTATCTTTCAATTTAATTTGTATCTCAAGTCTAATATTTAAAAATTTGCATATTTGCAAAAGAGATTTGATTTGTATAAAGAGTTGAAGATTATTCTATCGATGGCATTGATGAACGCAATTGAACCATCTGATATTGAAGACGCTTTTTTCAAAGCTAATGATATTCTATGAGAAGGAAAAAGAAAAGCGATCTTTCTGACTGTTTGCGGTGCCTCGAAATTTGATAGGATTAAATCCATGGTTGCTCCAAATGACATCAGCAAACTTAAAGATGCAGAAATTGTTCAACTGGTAAAAGATCATTTCAATCCCAAGCCAAATGCAATCATTGAAAGATGTAATTTCCCTAAGAGAAAACAAGCATTTGATGAATCAATCTCTGAATTTATTGTGGCATTGAAAAAGTTGAGTCAAAAATGTGAATTTTCTCACATAGATGATCGACTAAGAGATATCTTAGTCTGTAGAGTTAAAGATGCAAATTTACAAGAAAGACTTCTATCAGTATCTTGATATAAATTTTGAAAGTGCGCAAAATAGTTCTTTAAGCAGCGAGATAGCATCTCAAGATTTGGTTACAATAAAGAATCGAGAAAAGCTGTTTATTGTAAAGGATAAAAAGTAAAATGATCTAAAGGTTAAAATTTGGAAGTTTCCTTGCAAACATTGTGGAAAAGGAACCACAATCAAGAAAGACGCTTCTTTAAGAATGCTAAGTGCTATGTTTGTGGAAAATTGGGACATTTAGAAGCCATCTGCTACAGGAGGAAAGAAAAAAATATAGAGTCTAATGATCAGAAGGTGAATATCGGCTTTATTTCGGAGTGAAGTTATAATAATAGCATGCACTTGAAATTACGCATTGATCAAAGAGATCTTGATATGCAAATTGACTCCGGAAGAGGCAGATCTATAATCTCGCAGAGAACCTTTAAATCACTATGGAAAAATAAAAAAATATTTAAGAAGAACATAACTCTGAAGCAGTGAGATGGAGGACTCCAGGTCAAAGGATAATTTTTGGCACAAATATGGAATTACGGAATATGAGAGCAAATCTTCCCTTGCTAGACGTCACAGGTGTAGGGCCAAGTCTTATTGGAAGAAACTGGTTTGATCAACTAGGTATCAAAGTGGAGATCGTGCAAAGCATATCAGTCGCGCAGCGACAAAGAGATGGCCAGGAACGGGTTGGACCCAAGAGTGCTGCACGAAGGTTTAAACAACATTCAAATGTATATTATTGGAACTCTAATGGCCTGGACAAGTGGCTTCCACGAAAGATATTTCGAGCCACTGGCTATAGGAATTAAGATATACAGGATTTGAATGGTCAGGAGACACAACGACACATAGATCAGCTAAGACCAAGAGCAATAATTGAAGAACAGGATCCGTATGCGGGCTCATCTCGAAAATCCATTGGATACTGGATGGTAAGGTGCCGAGCAGATATGCCTTATTCCATTTTTTCTTCAAATATTCAAATTCTTGACTTTTGGAAGTCGGAGCATTATCAGATACGAGGACATCTGGCAATCCATGTGTGGTAAATAACCTTCGTAGCTTCAATACAAGCTCCCGGACGGTCATTCCTTGAACCGGTATGGCTTCAGGCCCCTTTGAGTAAGCATCAACCACTATCAAGAGAATTTGACCGCGTATAGGGGTCCTGCATAACCAATATGAAGTCTGACCAAGGCTTAGCTGGCCGAACCCAGGATTGTGGTTTAGCTTTGTGTGGGAAATTATTCTCACGTTGACATTCTTCACATTCGATTTCGTGGTCCATTTTGGACCACCAAAACAAACTTTTTGCAATTTCTTTCTTTCTCACTATTCCTGGATGTGCAATGTGTAATAGTTCAAAACTTTGTTTCTGCAGGCTCTGGATATCACAACTCTGTCCCCACAAAAGACAATGATCCTTTGTAGTGATCTCATCTCGTCTAGAAACATAGAGCGAATATTCATCGACCCTGAATGTAGGCCAACCTTTTAATGCCCACTGAAGCACTATTTTTGAGATTTTTCAGAACGTGTTTGTTCCGCTATTTCTATGGCCGATATTAGTGACATATTGTCCATATCAAGAGATTTACATTGAATAAATATGAAAAAATAGTACAAATGTAATATTGTACTGGGATAAGGTGCATAAATTAAGAAAAAGGCATCTCCTTATCGTGCACCTGAAAGTTGCTAATGGCTTGCGCCATCTATCGGAATAAATATCAACTATTCTCGTTGATTTTATTTTTATTTGGCCAATTCTGGAATAATTAAAAATCAACGAGAATAGTTGATATTTATTCCGATAGATGGCGCAAGCCATTAACAACTTTCAGGTGCACGATAAGGAGATGCCTTTTTCTTAATTGAATAAATAGTTGCTTTTTTGGTGACTCCTCTGATTTTGGGTAAGTCTTTTATATACACCTCAATTCCTGAATCATTCTCTTTACAACAGATGCGAATCTCCTGGATATTAATTAAATGATGCAATAGGTATCTAGGAATGAAGAGACTCGATCTGCAGACACCTGTTGCATTATTTAATTAATCGTTCTCTTTACTAGAAGCAAGTCAACCAAACACTAGGATATTTGAATCCTCCCACATCAGAATGAAGAGAGAATGACTACTCACCAGACTCCACAGTGGCATTGAAGCCAACCATCTCTATAATGTGGTCCGTCTGGAACCGGAGTCTGAGCATGTTGGATGGGGAGTCCTTCTGAAAGTTTTCTCCAGTCAAACAGAGAGTTTGAGCTGCACCCCAGGTCACTGAGGACTCCTCGGTGGCTGGACACAAGCCACTCAGTCATTTAGCAGTGGCAATAATTAATTCTCAACATCACAAAAATAAATCCTATTATGTCATGAAGTTAGACTCGTGTAGTTCACTAAAGCAGAAACTTTGTTTCACCTCATTCAAATCAAAGAATTACACCAAAAATCCTTTATTGATGTTTTTTACTTGGCCGGAGTGCATGTGGCACAGGCAATTCTAAACATTATAGGTAATTGACAATTGTGTTTTTTACCATAGGTGTATCACATGTCTACACATGTAGAAGGCAGTTTGCATTTTGAACTTACAATGTACCAGAGCTCTGTTTGATTATTTGCACTCACGGTTGCAGTTGGCCTTTTTGAGGAAGAAAATAGTATTCAATGTGGGATCAGGGTTGTCAAAAACCAAAGGTGCCCACCTCTCCTTCACCAACATCCCATAAAGCAGTTATTGAAACAATTTTATACTTTGATTCATCTCCAAGTTTTCACATCACACAAAATGACCAAAGTACCAGTATTAGCCACTAAATAAACTTCATTAATATTTCTATCTCAAAATTGGTGAAGAAAACAAGTACAGTAGAACCTTCTATAATTTAAAACGCCTAGTTGCAAGCCCAAAGTGTCTTTTAGCGAGAGGTGTTCTCTAACTGGATAGTAAAATGAAACTTTAGCAATTAAATTACCCTTTGTAGAGAGGTCTCCTATAGAAAAAGTGACTTATTGAGGTTCTACTGTATTGGGCACCAAAAAATATTTACAAGTTCTGTGTTGGAAACTACAGAAATGAAAAAAAATATATATTTCCAAAACTCCATTTTAAATCCATAATACAGGAGAACCTCCCTGTAAAGGACAACAATTAGTTGTAGGGCCAAAGTGTCCTTTACATAGAGGTGTCCTCTTACTGGAGAGTTGCAATTTTTTATATATTGAACCTAAAAAAAATCTCTATGAGCATATATATGTGATATCTTGTGACCTCTCGTACCAGTGTTACCTGATACTAGATGAGCCTCGATGTCACCGCTACCGTGCAGTCGTGAGGAAGGCAACACAGCTTGACCAAAGGTGGATTTAGCAAACAGAGATTCCACAGAAAAAGTAGCTGTCGTCAAGAAAAAATGAAAAGAGGAGGATTCAGTCAGGAAAGGATTACCTCGCAATCGATGGGACGTGGACCAAGGCTCTCGCTGACGGACGAAAACATACTAACTACTTAGGTTTTGAAGTCTCCTTTTATAGCGTCCACGGGTCCAGGCAGGTCACTGCCCTTTTTGGTGTAATCAGGGGGGGAATGTTACTCAGCCAAGAGTATCATGACCTCGTAAAACTTAGACTGGATTTCTGAAACCTCGTTTCCTAATTTTTACTAGGCCTGATTAGTTTTAGACTTAGGTTTCTACTGTATTTCTCCATTCCTTCTATCTGTACAGTTGCTATTATTTTTTACAGTCTTAAGCGGTACAGATTTATGTTATTTGATGTTTCATAGTTACAGTAAATCGCAAGTTATGTACATTCTAGTGGTGACACATGTGGTATTACATATTTGGATATATTACAATATTTCCATGGTCTTTAATAATATGAGACTACCCATATAATGACACGTAAACAGTTTTTCTTTCTCAATTAACATTGGACAACAACAATTTTGCTCAAGAGAACCTGTGGTGTTTCTAGTGTAACTTTTAATGCTGAACACAAAAATCTAATCAGAAATTTTCCATCACCCATGGTTTTTGCGTGACAGCCTTTTTTTTTTGGCATTTGGATAAATACAGCAAAATATGCAAAAATTATTATGTAAGCATTTTTGAATAAACCTTATTACATTACACTGGTTTATCAAAAATTATTTTTCTTTGTCCCAAAAGAAACAGCATCTTATCTAAATTTAACTCTTTGTGCTGATTCCAAATATACCATTAGTTTTTTCTATCATGCAAGAATTTTGAGATACACCTACTTTATATATGGAAATGTTTTTAATATATAGGCCTATATGAACGAAATATATATTTTTTTATTGAAAAGTAGTGACAGTGGATTTTCTTCTATACTTTGCTTGTGGTACACCCCTCTTGAGTGTCCAGCAGTAGTCAGCAAGCATACCGGGACTCCATTTACCTTGGTACCGCTTCTCCATGCTTGATATATATTGATGAAACCTCTCACCATGCTCATCACTAACTGCACCAAGATTGCCTGGAAAGAAATCCAGATGTGAATGCAGGAAATGGATCTTGAGAGAAATGTTACATCCCAATGCCTTGTAGGAAAGCAACAGATCATTAACTATGTCTCGGTAATTTTCGACTTTGACCCTTCCTAAGAAGTTCTTGCAAACGTTTCTAAAGGATTTCCATGCTGCTGCTTCAACTTCATTCAAACTATTTTGAAAATTTCTATCCTGCAGCAATTCTCGAATCTGATGTCCAACGAAAATGCTTTCTTTAATTTCCGCATCACTTATGCTAGAACATTTTTGTTTTAGGTAGGCAAATCCACTGGCATTTCGATCCATTGCCTTGACAAAGTTCTTCATTAATCCCAGTTTAATATGTAATGGTGGTAAGTAAATATTTTCTGAATCGATCAGGGGAGAATTTACAATAATTTTTGTCCTGGAGTAAAGATTTCACGGTTTGGCCAGCTTTTTTTAATGTAATGCCTTTCCCTAACTCTGTCATCCAATTCACACAGAAAACAACAAAATTTTGTATATCCAAGCTCTAATCCACGCAAGAGAACAATGACTTTCAAATCGCTGCATATTTTTCAACCGTTTCTTTCATATTCTATTCTTTTCAAAAGCAGTTTCATGTTTTCGTAAGTCTCTTTCATGTTGGATGCGTGTGTTATTGGCACTGATGGGAACTTATTTCCGTTGTGAAGGAGAACAGCTTTCAAACATATATTTGAAGAATCAACGAATAAACGCCACTCTTCTGTATAAAGGTCATAACCAAGCGCTTCCATTAGACTAACAACATCATTGCAATATACTAAATCATTCTCTTATGAAAAGAGGTCTTGAAATTCATCTTGACGCTTGCGAAAAAAGCATACTTTTGTGCCTTAATGCAGCAGATTCCAGCCTTTTAACCTAGAGCCTAAAAGTTCACTCTGTTTTTGGCTAAATCTAAATCATGTACGAGGTCGTTCAAATCTCCTAGGGTTTACAAATGAGGTTCAGAAGAAGCACCTGCTTCAAAATTTGTGTCATCCGACTGTGGCACAGGTAAAATATCACTATGAGGAACCGGTCTCATAGCAGAAGGCAAATCTGGATATTCAACTATATGTCTTGATTTGGATACCTGTAGTCTTTGTCAAACAAAAATAACAGTCTGAAGAATGGTCTTTAGGTTCCCTCCATATCATTGGAACCGCAAAAGGCATATGACGTTCACCTTTAATCCACCCTGTAAGACGTCGAACACAAATTTCACAACAATAATGATGAGCCCAAGTCTTATTTTATCGTGGTCATCGACTTTACAGCCAAAGTAAAGTGATAACACTTTTTGATGAGCGGTGTAAAGTTTCGCCTTTGAACTTTGAAAGTTAATTCCCCACAAATGTAACAGAAAGTATCAGGAATATTAATGCAACGCCTCGGCATATTGACAGTCTGGTGAACATGATTTATAAAAGCAAATCGATAGAGAAGAATAAACTGATCACTTCAAATTTACCTGTCACTTCTGATGCAAATATATTAAACAAATCGTTAGGTTCAAATTAAATATATATATTAAAACTGTTATTCAGCAAATAGCATTCCAGAGCTTGTCGTTATTTTTGAGTTGAAAGCAAAACAGCAAAACATGTTTATAAAATAAACATATTTAATTAAAAATTCAATAATTTGTTATTTAAATTAATATTTATGATTCTTAAAGAGCAAATTTTAATTAATAACAAATAAAATAAAGCTTTTGGCTCCACATATCAACTCTTCTTGTCAAAAATAAAGGCTAGCTAATGTAATGATGTTCACTTAAAAATGCTTACGTAGCATTTTCTGCATTATTACTATATATACCATTTATAGAAAAAAATGGTCATCCTGCAAAACTATGGGAGATGGAAAACTTCTGATTTCGTTTTTGAATTCAGCATGAAATGTTACATTAGAACCCACATCAGGTTTTCTCCGGCAAAAAAAAAAAAGGTTTTTTTTGTAGACCTGTGTAATCAATTGACTAATCTCAGATAATTCAAATTATTTATGTACCAATTATCCCTCAACAATAACCCATTGTGTGCCTGTAACTTTCTATATCTATATGTGATAATCTGTATATAGCAATATGTAACCCCTCCACAATCTATGCAATGTATCGTCAAAAGATTTTTAAAAAGTTAGGCTTCGCGAACAGGGAATAACAATTAACAGGATTGCATCATCCAGGAAGTGAAAGTCACTGCCCAGGACCCATAAAACTTAAGTTCAAAGACCTTCTTATTTCTGGAAGATTGCAATCATGGCGACAATGGAGGTACTAAGCCAATCACAGTTAAGCATGACAAATCAACAACCAATCACCTTTAAGCATGATCAACTGATAGCGAATCATCAGAGAGCACGTGGAAGGATCTCCACCAATGAGAAGTCGAGAGAGTTAATGACGATGAATTCGGACAAGAAGTAAAAAGAAGGTAGGTGACCGTGCTAGAAGCAAGGTGTGCTCAACTTAGGCTCCAACCAAGGGTAGTGTCCGCTCCATCATGTGAAAGGCAAAGTACCTCCTCCAGTCTCATCACTCTCCCTTTCGCAGGGTCTATTTTCTATCCCATCCAGGTGTGCTTGTTATTCCCTTGTGGAAACCCACCATTCGACCAAGACTGCGCCATCAATCACCAATTCAACATAATCCGACATAGGATTCAACAATTCACCAGGACTCAACAGGATTGTTACAGAGTCAACAGCAATCCGACAAGGTAAACACCAATCCTACAGTGAGTCGATAGGAGCTTACACAACGACAACCTTATCCGACATATTTATTTAAAAGTCAGTGTATATATATAAATACAAACCCCGGATATAGCGAAAATTCCCTTAAAACGAACCTAAGGCGATTCCCAATTCTCCATTCCATTGAAAATACCATCGTTATAACGAACTTTGCGATTTTTAAAATAGCGAACTACCCCTATAACGAACCTATTTTGAGTTCCAAAATGATAAAATCTATTTAAAATACTATGCCTAAAACGAATTTAAAATTGTAGTTTAAAAAATTTCAAAACAACAAAATTTTGAGCAAATTAGCGGCATTGATTGTTTTAATTTCCATTCTATTTTTGCTGTATGTTGTATAAATCTTTACACATTATACTTTTATTCAATAGAATATATTTGCATTCGACAAATTTGATATAGAAAAAATATAAATGGCTTCCAAAATAATAAAAAAAGAAACAAAGAATGGCCTTCTAAAAAACCAAAACATTTTACCAGGAAAACTTCATTATCAAGGCTTTTCAAAGTGAAAAAACTCAAGAAAATTTTCAGAGCAGGTTAAAATAATAAAATATACTTTTACATTATATAGAAGGCTATTATAAATTGCTACAAAGTGGAATCAACCCCAACTTTTGCCGCGATAGTAGGTATTAGTTTGCCCTTTTAGAAGCGTTCTGTATCAAGTTTAACCTAGGCTAAAAAAAATGATTCCAAATAATTTTAAAGCCAGAAATGTTTGAATAACAGGTTAAAAACAAAACTTAATCTATAGTTCAGAAGAATATGTGGGAACTGGAAATGGGAGAAAAAAGAATGCCCTGTGTCTCACGGGCTACAAATCGACTTTTAAATTCTCAAAAACTACCACTAAATTTCTATTTTTAGAACGGATATTCCCCCTGACCGGCCGTTCACCGATTTTGTTTTTGCAAGTTCGCGGTTTTTTTTTTAAAGGCGATTTTACCGATCGCGCTATCGTATCAACATTTTTCGCGTCCGATTTTTCGGAATGGGATACTTTTAATTCATTTTCAATTGATATAGAATACACGGAGCTTTATTCTTTTGATGGAAATAACGATATTTTATGACAACTCTGGTTTTCAAATTTCACTTTTCACTTTCAAACAACAAGGTATTAGAGACATTTTTTCAAATAAATTTAGTATTATATTATTTGATAAAGATGTTCGAAAATACTCTTATACCTTTTAAATATATAATTAACCCTCAAGAACTCGTGCGGGGTCTGATAGACACCAAACATACTTATTTCATTAAATATCCAGAATTCTATAAAACATTCAGGGATCAAAACTTTAGTAGCTTAATTTTATATGACAATGAATATGTGAACCTATATTAACTCAATTTTGTTGCTCTATAATAGACAATAAAAGAGAGATGGGGTCCATTGGACCCCGCACGAGTAATAACGTAACTTTAATTTTTAAGCATGGTGAAATAGGTAAGCTGCCTTATATATCATTATTCTATGCTTTTAACTTAGGTTTTGTGGGAACAAAGAATAAAATAAAATTTAAATTCCCCCAATATTTTTCTACAAAAGCTATGTTCAACTCACCCTTCCATTTTTGGATTCAAGAAAAGAGAAAGTACAATGGTTTCATATGTACCACAAAAAGTTCGAAGCAGTTATTTTAATTTCAATCACATGTGTGGGCTCACAGAATAAATAGACTTTGAATCTAGTAGTAAATCTAAACCAGATATGATAGATTTTTATAATGGCACAAATCAGGTGTTGATGTAGTTGATCAATTGTGTAAAAATTACACAGTAAGTAGGATGACAAGGAGATGGCTATTGTACCTCTTTTTATTTCATCAATGCTTCAACAAACGTTTTATATTATAATAACGTATAGAATCAATGAGGATAAGTTTCTTTATTTGTAAAATTGATTTTACAAATAAAGAAACTTATCCTTATTGATTCTATACGTTATTATAATATATTGAAAGGATTAATCGTCTTAAACGTTTTATATATAAAAGGAACAAAAATTTGGAAATATTAAAAGAAGATAGTTTATTGAAGAGATTGCATTTGGGCTAATTGACCTGAACCTACAAAAATGGGAAAATAAATGTTTTATGCCAAAAGATATCGAATATTTTTTATATCTACACATGCTTCCACAGATGAGCCACAAGTAAAGTCCTAAAATGTCATAATTAATTGACAGATATAAAGTTCTTGTGTTTCTTTAAGAAGAAAATCAGTCAGGGTTACATCGTCTGCTAAGCAGAAGTGTTACCAATTTTGTGATCGCTCCAAAGACCGAAAATCCAATATTATATGTGCTGAATGCACTAAACACATTTATACTGAACACTCAACATCACTTTCCAAGAAGTGTTTACAAGAATTAGTTCGAATTTCATTTATATTTCAAAAATAATTGTTTGTATATATTGTGATAGTTTAGATTTTTTCCATATTGTCACGGTAGAGAAGACAGGTATTCCAAAGGTTTAATTGAAAATAATTTATTAAATAAACTTATATAATGCAAAATGTGTTAATTGATTTTACAAGTGGTAATTTACAAGCATGATAAGAGGTGATGACTAGCAAAATATTTATGATCATAAACAACAGAGTATTGAAAAAAAATATTCTTTGGCATTGGCCCCTTCCTAGAGATGAACAGCGTCCCGCTGTAATTATCACTTAAAACAGATCAGCTTGGTCCTCAGGGTCATGGTAGGGTTTCATTCTCAGTACATGTCCCGATCTCTTGTTTGGCGTCTCCTGGTTGGTTGGTCCACAGGTTAAACTTCGAAGGTCACGTCAGAGAGTTTCCGAGTAACTCTGTATGGCCCGAAATACCCTTTCATAATTTTTCTGAGAGTCCAACTTTCTTATTGGGATTAAAATCCATACCAGATCACCGACGTTGTAATCCATTGCTTCGTGCTTTGAATCATATCTGGCCTTGTCCTTTTCTTGGGCTTTCAAGGTTTCTAATCTTGCTAGCTGCCTAGTCTCTTCAACTCGCGACACAATCTTCTAACTGTATTCCTCTTGGAGATATTCATGCGGATTTGGGAAAAGAGTGTCTACAGTCGTTTCGGCTTCGCGTCCATGGATCAGCTTAAAAGGGGTAAAACCTGTCGTCTCCTGCTTTGCGGTGTTGTAGGCGAACGTGACGTAGGGCAGGATTACGTCCCAAACCTTCTGTTTAACACCTACATTCATCGTCATCATGTTGGCTAAGATTTTTTTTAACCTCTCTGTCAGTCCATTCGTCTGGGGATGATACACTGTCGTGAACCGGTGTATCTACAGACATTGATTGGTGAGTTCCGCAATTAACTTGGATTGGAATACTCGTCCTCGGTCCGTGATGATTTCTCTGGGGGCTCCGTGCTTGAGAATAACATATTCCATCAAGAACTTGGCTGCTTCTTTTGCTTCCCCTGTGGGTGAGGTTTTAGTAATAGCAAATCGAGTAAGATGGTCAGTACAGACTATGATCTATTTATTACCGCCAAAAGATTTCGGGAGTCTCCCAAGAAGTTCTATTCCGATTCTTTGGAATGGGAAGTTTGCAGGGGGAATAGGTTTGAGCAACCCAGGTGGTTTATGGTTTGTCTGTTTTCTTCTTTGGCATTCTTTGTAATGTGCTACATACTTTCGTATATCCTTGAGAAATCCTGGCCAAAAGTATCTGTTTCTAACCCTCCCATAAGTTTTAGAAAATCCTAGGTGGCCCGCTGTAGGAGCGCCGTGTAGGCTTCTCAGTAGTTCCAATCGTAGGTGCTTGAGGATGACGAGGAGGTGTGGGATTCCCAGGGGGTCGAGGTTCCTTTTGTACAAGGTTCCTTTCACCAGTTCATATCCTCTTGATTCGTCTCTGGATTCTTCAATTTCTTCTATCAATTTTCTAATTCTAGGGTCCTTTCTCTGTTCTGTATCGAAGCAGGTCAGAGCCGTTTTTGATGGTACATCATCATCTTCTTCGTCGTCGTTTGCTTCCGAATGCTCTCGATAGAACTTCGGGAGAGACAGTCCGCGTTTTTGGGTTTACGTCCGCCTTTATAAGCTAATTAATTATTATTTTTTATGCTTTTTTATGCCTATTAATTAAACTTATATAATGCAAAATGTGTCAATTGATTTTAGAAGTGATAATTCACAAGCATGGTAAGGGGTGATGACTAGGCAAATATTTATGATCAACAGAGTATTTAAAAATAATTATTCTGTGGCATTATATTACCAAATTTATCAAATAAAAACAATGTAATAAGACCAAATCCAAAAAAAAAAAAATAATAATAATAATGTGTGACGTTTTCGTAACAACGCTGTACCGAAACGCCACACTATTTATTTTGGTCTTAGATTTGGTCTTATTACCTTGTGTTTATAATCTATAATCCAAATTGTGCCTTATCATTATCAAATAAAAATAATTAATAATGTAGGTTTTTATAATCCTCGTTCCTTTCCTTATATCTATAAAAATGAAATCTCAAATCGATGTTTGTTATCGCATTGCGCAAAATCTACAGAATAAATCTTTATGAAATTTCGCATGTAGGTAGCTGAAGATTTCGTTTAACATATAGGCTATTCAAAAAACCAAAAAGGTTAATGGACTTTTTTTTAAATAAAAACCAAAAAGCGTTAGTTCCAGCCTTTTACCGCTTGGGCGCAGCACTGGTCGCGACGATAAATGAATTTGATTAGTTAATAATTAACACGTGGTTTGTTTACACGATGAATGTTAGTTTGTTCACACGATGAATGTTTTTAAAAGGTAAGATTATCCAATCGCCGTGAAACTTTAGGAAGTTATATTTACTATACTACTGGGAAGATTTCTGGTTTGAATTTGATTTGAAATAAATATTCTTTGCAATTTTATTTGCAAATTTTCTTCTTTCACTCGCAAGCAGCGCCTCTAGCGGCATCTGGTAAAATTATATTTATAAATTGTAACAATGCTTAAAATGTTTTCCAAGTATAATAAATTTAATTTGAGAATTTAGTAATATAATATTCCAATGACGTAAAAAAGACTTGGCATTTCAATATTAATATATATTTAAAGAAAAAATTGTAACGTTTTTGTGTTAAATGTTAGAATGTTGTAATGTTAAAATATATTTTTACATTGTTAATTTAATTTGCTGTTGTTTTATGAAAATGATGATGCAACTTTAATTGTTGTTGTGAAAATATCTTTATTTACAGAGCTGCTAACCAACACATAATAAATGATTTTTGAGCCCCTAATTGTTGTTGTTTATTATCGTTTGTTTATATAAAAAAAATTACATTGTATGTGATGATGATAACAAAAATGAAATTTTAAATTAATATATATAATGCATTGAGAAAAAATAAATAATTAATTATCAAATTCACAAAAGTGACAATATCTTATTTAAAATATAATAAATGTTTTCAAAAAATTATGTGTTTCAAAAATATATTTAAACGCATATAACAATATTTATTTTATATACGTTTATAAATCAATATATAGGTGGATTGGATGTTTTCTAGATTCGTTTTAACAAATGTTCGTTAGGCAAACTCTTACTCGGATAAAAACTGTGCGAAGCCGGGTACATTCGCTAAATACAGTTATTTACAAATCTTCGTTTGTGGCAAGATACTATTCCTTCAACTTCAAATTACCGAGTAGACCAATTAATACTGATTTTTTTCAACTTATCGAGGGGTCCCTTATTGAAGGGACCGGGAAAAAATTATCGAGAGTGTAGACAAGTATAGATTCAGTAGGGATTGGATGTTTGCTAGAATAGTTTTAATAAATGTTTGTTAAACAAACTTTTACTCGGGTAAAAATCGGGCGAAGCCGGGAACATATATATATGTTTGTCGGCTATGCACGCCCTCAATATGTAACTAATCTCGCTGAAATTTGAACAGGACAGAGAGTTAAATCTGGAAGAGTTTTTTTGTCGCACTTTAACCAAGAAAAATTATATTTAACCAAGTACTGAGCAACAATATTTTTTAGTCAGAAATGATGATGACAATATTGCCGTATCAACAACAACAACAACAACAACAAAAGCCTTTATTTAGGGCATTCCGCCCCATACAGGATTCGCCGTATTTACACGTCAACAAGAGGAGAGGGAAGAGGAAACATTTACAACAAAAATAAGGTTTGCTACCTATTTACAGATGGATCATCCTCCAGTATCCTTTGCCCTGCAATTCTTTCTCATGCGCCCAGCTTCTATACAGAACTTAAAGTATTTATCAATCAGTAATTTATCATTCAGATCTGCAGAGAGAAGTTGACATATGCTATGGTATCTAAATTGACCAGAGTTAGGGCTTGGGAAAATTTCAGTACGTTTTTCTGTTAAGAGAGGGCATTGGAAGAAATAGTGAACCAAATTATCATCCATGAGATCCTTACAAAGTAAACAGTTCCGGCCATTTACTTTCCAGAAGTCTTTTCTTTCTTCCCTGAAAAATTGCCATAAAACTCTATGTTGTGCAACTAGTCTTTTGTTGGGAAGCGAGATATTTAATCGTAGGTACTCCTCTGTCATGAATGATTCACTCAAAAATTTGTAGTGAGAAAAGTGGGTTGAATCAGTGATTTTCATCTGAACGTTTTGAATTAGTTGGTCTGTGGTAGTTCCAATTATGCCTGACAATTCTTTCTGTATGGCCAAGTAGTCTTCGCAGCCCTTAAGAAAGGAATATCCCTTAGAGTCTAGAATTTTTATTAAATTTTGAGTAAAACTGTTTTCTATTTCCTTTTTCGCGGTGACTTTCCAGAGATAGTTTAAGCAAGCATGTGGTAATCTGTTCGTCTCCATTTTTAAAATCCTGACCCAAAACTTTAATGTGAGTTTTACCGCATTAAGTTCAGTTGATATTCTTCCGCATTCTCTTCTGAGGACATATCCTGGTGTGAAGTTTGGTAAGTCTAAGAGACGACGAAGAAATGCATCTTGGGTATTATTGACTGTCTTCAGCTGGTTAATTGCCCACATTGGTGCCGCATATAGTAAAGTAGGAATAACAATAGTGTCAAGAAGTTTCATCACTGAGGTAAAGGACTTTATTCGCGCCTTTGTAAGGATTCTCCAAAGTGCATTAATTGCATTCAGTGCTTTGTTTCTAAAGTATTGGGAAGCATATTGGGTCGAGATTTTTGTAGTCAGAGGGTAACCCAGATATGTATACTTAGCTACTATTGTCAGGGGTTGCTGACCCCAAAACCATGTCTCGGAACGAGCTGTTCTTCCACCGTTTCTAAACACCATTATTTTAGACTTATTTTGGTTTAACGTTAGGCAGTTCTCTTCTAAGTACTTTTTAAGTAAGTTAATCTTCAATTGCAAATTTATTTTCGATTCTCCTAAGATCACTATGTCGTCTGCATACAGTAAAAGGTGTATAGTTCCATAATTCTCAAGATTTATGCCTGGCAATTCTGATTTATCGAACAGGTGTACCAGATCGTTTAGGAAGAGAATGAATAAATAAGGTGACAACGGCTCCCCCTGCAATACTCCCGCTTGTATTTTGATAGCCTCCGTGAAGGAACCCCGCCATCTGACTGTTGCCGTCATTTGGGTATAATAGTTCTTAATTAGTTTAATAAATCGGCAACTCAGACCATTTAATGCTAATTTTTTCCAAAGTAGATGGTGCGGCACGGTATCAAAGGCCTTCCTTAGGTCAATGAAGAAGGCATATAACTTTCCCCTTCTACGGCTAAGGGTCATTTGAATTAATGATACGAGCGTGAAAATGTGGTCCTGACAAGAGTAGCCTTTTCTAAAACCAGCCTGATTTTCTGCCAAAATTGACTTTCTCTCCATCCAATCATTCAATCTTGTCTTCAAGATAGATGTAAATAAATAGTTATAAAACGAAGAGAATTTTTTTTATTTTTAATATACATGGGCTACAAGCTTTCGGGCTTCACGCCCTTCGACGGGTACAACATATTGAGAGAAAATAACGCTATATATAGTATCGATATGTGAGGAATCTGCATACATAACCATATACGAGTTAACAATATATGATTAAGTTATGGAAATAAGGCTTTTTTATAGAAATATTTGACGAAAGTAGGATGTGATGCTAATTAAAAATTAAAAATGAAAAACTAAAAATATTTTGACAGATTTAACATAACTAAGACTATTGCAATTTATAGAAGAACATATGATCATCTATGGATGTCAATCAACCTATGGATTGACATCCATAGATGATCATATGTTCTTCTATAAATTGCAATAGTCTTAGTTATGTTAAATCTGTCAAAATATTTTTAGTTTTTCATTTTTAATTTTTAATTAGCATCACATCCTACTTTCGTCAAATATTTCTATAAAAAAGCCTTATTTCCATAACTTAATCTGATATTGTTAACTCGTATATGGTTATGTATGCAGATTCCTCACATATCGATACTATATATAGCGTTATTTTTCTCTCAATATGTTGTACCCGTCGAAGGGCGTGAAGCCCGAAAGCTTGTAGCCCATGTATATTAAAAATAAAAATAAAAAAATTTTCTCTTCGTTTTATAACTACAGTAATCCCTCGTTATCACGAACTCGGATTATACGAACTCTCGGTTTGCGCGAACCGTTTCTTTTCCCCCGTTAAATTTCAATGCTTTCCAAAGAGATTTTGCCGGTTAAGACGAAATATTCGGTTATGACGAAATACGAATTAAATTTAGTTCCCAGCAGAACTAACCAATCGGTTAAAACGAATTCTAATATGTTTTTAAAGGCGAGTTATAAGTAAAACAATAAACTATTAAAACAACAAAAACGCCGTTGATATCAAGTATTGGCTCTCTTTGTCTTTTGTGTAAACATTCGTCCTTTGTTTGTTATAATGACTCATTTTCTATGAAACCATCCCCTTGGGGTCGTTCCATGTACTCAATCAGTGGAAAATTTCGACTATATTGTGCCAGTATTGCTGTTTTTCTCGACTGATAAATGTAGGGGCCATGGTGACCCCTGCCAGCCAGCAGCCAAGGAGCGCACGCTTTCACGGAATTTCACAGAATATTATATTATTCTTATTTTTATACAAAACTCAATTTAATACATAATTATTAATTAATTAATTAATTAAATATTAATTTTATACAATTTAAAAATATTAAATATAATATAAATAATAAAATATATTCTGTGAATAATAATCTGTGTAAATCGAGCTCTCAGAAGAAAAAGGACTTATTTCTATTTGTTATATCTTTTTTTATAACCGACTAATTGATTGTTTGCCCATCCATTGCTGACCAGCGCACCTCCAAATGTGCCAACTGCTGCTCCAAGGGCCTTCCTGACAAGCACGAGGCGAGAGCCTCAAGCTGCCCCATCCTGAAGTCTAGGGCCCTTAAGTTCTAGGCTTCAAGGACCTTCTGCCTCCAATTCCATCTGCCACTTCTACTGGATTCCTGTCCAATTCAATGCTCCTGCCTCACTGCACCTTGGCGCTGTTCCCCTGCTTGCCCAACGTTTCCACTACCCCTGCCACACATCTCCTGCAGCCAGATCCTAGGGTCCCTTGCCACCTGACATTGCGCTTGGGCTCAAAAATCATAACTTTTGGTTAGTAGCCCGTAAAACCATATTTTCTCTCTAATTGATTGTATTATAAAATAATGCGCTTGAAATAAAAATTATTAAATTCTAAATAATCGAAGTGTGAATTGTTTGAGCTTCCATAAAAAAAAAACCTACATAAACATGTCATCTAAACCGCGAAAAAAAAAAGCGCCATTGATCTTGCCTTAAAAAGGAAAATTTTGGACGAAGTTGCACGTGGAGTGTTATCTAAGTCGCAAATTGCCGAAAATTTTCAAATTGCGAAATCCACATTATCAACCATTCTAAAAAACAAAGAAAATATAGATGCGGCTGTTGCCTCAGGGTCTTCGAGCTCTTCAAAACGACTTCGAAAAGCATCCCATCAAGACGTGGAAGATGAGCTTTTAAAATGGTTTAAAAAATGTAGACAAAATAATATTCCTGTATCCGGCGCACTTGTCAAAGAAAAGGCTAAAGAAATAAGTGTCTCATTGGGTGTGGAAAAAACAGCTGATTCGTTTTCACTTCCAGAAACAATGCTTGATGAGCCTGAAGAATGGACCAAACTCCTTTCAGCTACAAACCCAGCTGAGACTTTGACTTTCCTGGAGTATGTTGCCCTGGATGAAGGGTTGGAAATTTGCGGTTCACCCGAATTAGAAGAAAAGAAGAAAGAAGAAGAAGAAACAGAAGACGATGAGGTGAAAGAAGAGATAATGATGCCTACTAGAGGGGAAGTAAACGCGGCCCTCGAAACCCTCCAGAAGCTGTCCAAAACCTCTGCGGATATTGATGTTCATTTTGAAGATGACCTGGATAAAATAAGAAGGGAGTGTCTGAAACAGTGCCCAATCAAATACGACCAAAAAACTGTAACAGACTTTCTGAAGCCTGCAGAGAAAACCCATAAACATTGTATGTACCAAGTATATTATGTAAGTTGTTTCTTTTGTTGTTCTTTTTTATTTGTGTTTTAAAATAAACTTATATTATCATGTTATTGCCTTAGATTGTGATTATATTATCCATATTGTCTTTTGAAATAAAATACTTTATGTACATACATATATATAATAGCTGTTCCTTAAAATTATAAAATATTTTCATTAATATTGATTTCAAATAAATTTATTCGTTATTCCTCAGAAATGTAGTTTTCTTACTCATCAGTAGTACATAAGTACAACCCCCGGATACCACGAATTCAATTCGTCTAATACGAATTCGGTTTATACGAATTCGGTATATATTCTTTTAAGACGAAAAGGGTATTTCGTTCTCCCGTTGAGTTCGTCTTAACGAGGGATTACTGTATTTACAATTCTATAAGAGAAATTTTCATGATTCATGTTATAATTAAAAATCTTTTACGTTTGCTCTAACTTCTAATATCCAATGGCAATTGGCCTTGAAGCACAACTATCCTTGAACGCTATTCGTCGATTTACCAACCTCAATCCTGAAGTAATCCGCCTCCTAACGCATCTGTGTCGAAAGTCGCTGCAGCTGGCCAGATGGAGATTGCACCTCAACTTCAACAAGATTTGCCAAAGGGCCCGTTTCATCCCCCCATCTCTCAGAATCGCAGATCCTGTGGGAAATTCTCATTCGAACAGGGTTATCTTCCGATCCCAACGCCAATTACTATGGGCTAGAACCCAGGGATGTTATTCGCGAATACGCTGCTTGTCCAAGACCATTAAAGGCGTCATTTCCCAGGTCACCAATCTCATATCCCAAACCAATATGGTTGAACTCCTCGGTCTCCTCACCGCCGACATCAGACAGCAGGACAGCATCATTAAAGGGCGTCAATACAAGAAGCTATCCTTTTGGATCAGCAAATATGGCTTCCCAGAGGAATTTCACCCCGACAACCAACCGGTTCCCACTCTCCTCAATCTGTCATCTACAGTGTTGTCTCCTTCGCAGACCGAGGTTCTTTCCTTAGGCCTCAAGTACCGTCCTCCCACAACGCCTGACATTCCCAGAATTATTTCTGGTGTTGAGCCCGCCATCAGCTCCCTTTCCCATACAGCCCAATATGACATACGGAGTTCCATAGCCCATATCCTCCGGAAACCCACCCCTTCTCAGTCCCAATCCCCTTCTCAGTCCCAATCTCTTGGTAAGTACCGCTCCCTGGCTACCATAAGGCGAAACCCTAACATTATAGTCACCAGATCGGATAAAGGTTCCCAGACCGTCGTCTTGGACACGGCTGACTATGCCTCCAAGATGACGGAGATACTCAGCGACCGCAATACATTTGTTCCCATTACACAGTCTGATGCATCTGCCTCAACTAAATCTTTCAGATTGGGGTTATTGCGTTTGAAAAAATCGGGTCACATAACACCGGATCAATATAGTACTTTCATCTCCGACCTTAATAATACCCCTTATATCTATGGTCTTCCTAAGACCCATAAGCCTGGCATCCCCCTACGCCCCATCATAGCCTACCATCTTTCACCTGCCTATAAGCTGTCCAAATATCTGACTGGCTTTCTCACACCTTGGGTGAAGGCCAGTCCACAATCCTCTGCCATTAGGGATATCCCTTCATTTGTGCAATCCGTTAACTCTCTCTGCCCTGTCCCCAACACCGTTATGGTGTCTTATGATGTAGTTGCCATGTATCTTTCCCTCCCCCACCAGCTTATTATTAGGCACTTGACTAATTTCTTACAGGATAACCAGGTAGATCACCGTACCGCAGAATCCATAGTCGCACTATCCTCACTGTGTTTGGACTTTACTACTTTCACATTTAACAACCAGTTGTTCAAACAAATCAGAGGCTCGCCCATGGGCAGCCCACTATCCTCCCCACTTGCAGAAATAGTCATGGCCAACATAGACCACTGGGTCCAACAGCAAATTGCACCGGGCATTCACATGTGGCGGAGATATATTGATGATATCTTCTGCATATGTGATACCGGACAAGAAATCAATATTTTAGATTCTCTAAACTCCTATCATCCCGAGATCTCTTTCACCTTAGAATTGGAAAACAGATCCGTATTGCCGTATCTTGATATACTGGTCATACGTACTGCCTCTCATTACCACACCACCGTATACCACAAGGTTAACAATCCCACATTTTATACAGACTTCAAATCTTCATGTCCCCTATCGCATAAAATAAATACTGTCCGTACTCTTACCAAGAGATTGTTCACCCACTGCTCCCTTCCACTGTTTAGAACCATTGAACTTTCCCTAATCATTAAACAGTTGGCCCGGTCCCAATACCCCCCCCCCCCCCCCCCCATTTCATACATAAGTATAAATTTGACCCTTCTTCCGTTAGACCTCCTGCAATTACCAGAAACAGTTGTTTACTTCCCTTCTCCACCCAATCAGTCGCCATCTCCCGCATCCTCAGAACGCACGGAATTAACACCCATTTTACTAATAGCAATAGTATCGGCGCCATCCTCAGACACCCTATCACCAGATTACCTAGATCTACCGTTGCTCGGTCCTCTGGTGGCTCGGTCTACTCAGTCTCTTGTAACGATTGCAGTGCATCTTACATAGGCGAGACTGGTAGGTCCGTGGCCATCAGGATGACCGAACACGGTAGATGCATTGCCAACAGAGACAACAGGTCGCTCATTTTCAACCATATTAACACCACCGGCCATTCATTCAACCTTTCCTCCCCTACCACCCTGTACTCTAATGTCAATACCAAGTACCAAAGGTTGATCATTGAAGCTATTTTATCCATCAATAACCATAGTATTAACAGACACATCGACATACTATCGCAGTATTTAGATATTTGTAATAACCTATAGGCCGTTCACTTCTTTCCCTGATCTTACTGTTAATCCCACCGCAAACAAACCACCCCCCCACCCAGACACCTACCCCTATATATTTTATTCCTTTGTCCGATGATCGCGCTGATGGCGGGCCATGCCATAGTTCCTCACTGTTGGTGGTTTTTTAATATAACATCACATTATTTTGAGTTGATTGACATCCATAGATGATCATATGTTCTTCTATAAATTGCAATAGTCTTAGTTATGTTAAATCTGTCAAAATATTTTTAGTTTTTCATTTTTAATTTTTAATTAGCATCACATCCTACTTTCGTCAAATATTTCTATAAAAAAGCCTTATTTCCATAACTTAATCTGATATTGTTAACTCGTATATGGTTATGTATGCAGATTCCTCACATATCGATACTATATATAGCGTTATTTTCTCTCAATATGTTGTACCCGTCGAAGGGCGTGAAGCCCGAAAGCTTGTAGCCCATGTATATTAAAAATAAAAAAAAAAATTATCTTCGTTTTATAACTATTTACAATTCTATAAGAGAAATTTTCATGATTCATGTTATAGATGTAAATAATTTCGATAAGTTAGAAATCAGGGATATTCCTCTGTAATTTGACGGGTTGTCCGGATCTCCATTTTTAAATATTGGGTGGATTATCGTTTTTGTCCATTGTTGAGGAACTTGGGATGTCCCTAAGATTTTATTAAATAAGTTCCTGAGATAAATTGTATGTTCTTCTAACAAATATTTAATCGCTTCGTTAGGAATTTCATCAAGTCCTGTAGCCTTATTTTTACCCAATTTGGAAATTTCCTTGGTGACCTCAGTTAGAGATATTTCACAATCTAATTCGGGGTCAATGTCCAATATCTCAAGTGGTAACGGTACAACTTTTGTTAAATTTGAACCAAGTAACTCCCGGTAGAAGACTTGCCAGTCTGCAGTAGAAATTTCACCTTGTAGGTTATTCCTATATTTAAGTGAATTAATAGTCTTCCAAAATTGGGAAGGATCTTTTACATTACTGAGGATAACTTGAATTTTGTCAGTATATTCCCTTTTTTTGAGCTTTAGGATAGCTGAATATTTCTTCTTACTCGACAAGTATGCAATTTTATCGGCCGAGATATTATGTTTTACGTATAATTTTAGATTTTGTTTCATTTCCTTTTTAGCCAAATAACAGTCTTTGTCGAACCATGGCTTAGATTTTATATTTTTTGTTTTTGCCTCCATCCGCGTCCCCGAGCGTAACATTGCCGTTTGAATTAAACCAGTAAAATCCTCAGCCTGAGTATCAATTGTGGAGTCCGCTGGATGTTCGGGAGTTAATTCTTTTAAAGTTTCTATATATGTTGGGATTTTATCTACTGACCAGGAAAATTTAATTTTGGCCTTAGGCTCCATGTAACAATTTTCAGTTTTATTATTAGCGCCGATAAACTTTAAAATTATTGGTAAGTGATCCGAATATGGCATACAACCAATTTCAAAATCTGCTATGTGTTCAAGCACCGCAGGTGAGACAATCGCCAGATCTAACACAGAAGAGCCTCTTCCGGAGATGAATGTAAATTTACCACTTTTATCATTAATGGATCTACCATTTATTATAGTTAAGTGATTTTTATCAAGAAAGTCAATAAATATTTCCGCTTTGGCAGATTTTGTTAGGTCACAGGAATTTCGGGTGGTTGAAAAAAGGTTTGAAGTATCTATCAAATTATGGTAACCCCCCAGATTGCCAATACGGACATTCAGGTCGCCGACCAGTATTATTTCAAACCCGTTATATATCTTATTTTCCATCAAATGAAATAGTCGTCCAAGTTTTGTAGCATGCGTATCGTTTGGGGGTAGATATACGAATATTACGCAGATCGCTGGTGAGTCATTGTCTAAACTTGGATTGAGTGTGACTGCAATCCAAGAGGTTTCGATTTCAACATTGTCAATTTGGGGCTGTAGTTGTTTATTTATGCCGAGAATTATACCTCCGGAGCCTCTCCCTTTATCTGATGACTTTACAGCAGGTGATTGGTACATTCTGAAGTTCGCCAGGTTCAAGTCGATATTGAAGTGGCACCAAGTTTCTGTAAGCGCGAACATCTCAAATTGTTTCAAATATTCGAACAGTGGAAAGAGGGAATTTATCCTAAAAAAGCCGTTTATATTCCAATACATGAATCGTTCGTTTTTAGCTATGTCAACCATTGGTTTTATTTTTTTTATCTTAATTTTATTATGTTTCAGATTTGTGCCCTTAATTTGACTTTCTTTAATAGTATGAGTCTTGCTATGTGAAGTATGAGGAGTTTCTGTGAGTTGAGATTTGTTTCTAGATTGTACATCTTCATTTGTATGTATTTTATTACCTGAGTATTTACATCTATTTACAGAGATCCGCTGGTGTGCCTCTAGCTATATTAGTTCTCCTTTGGCATTAATCACCTGTCCCTCCACTACCATGTAGTTGATGCCGTTTAGGCAAAAGTTTATTATCCCTCAACTTCGATCCTATACCCTTCTTGTAAAGTTCCTTTCTCTTTTCTATCAAGATTTTTCTCTGCTCTCTAATCTCGGGGCTGTAATCCCTGCTCATAAAAATATTGAGCATTCGAAGTTTGAATGAGTTCTTTAGGAGACTTATTCTGGACTCGTGATCAGGAACTTCGATCAGAATAGGCGCCTTTGGTTTCCTGCCCAGGCGATGACATTCGGCAATTACCACATCATCGGTAATCTGCATATCTTCCGCCATTAACTTCTTGACCTTTTGTAGCAGCAGTTCCCGACTGTCAGTCTCTGCTGATTCAATGCCATATATTATTAAGTTATTTTCTCGGGCTCGTCTCTCCAAAGCCTCCGCGCGTTCTTCCAGATTCCTTATTTTTAGGGATATTGTGAGAAATTAACCTCGTGTTAGTCGCCAGTGCATCTGTGCACGAGGCCATAGATGTTTCAATTCCCGCCATTCTTCGCTCCCAAACCTCCATCTTCTGCTCAATATTAAGCAACCTTGCATCCATTTTCTCTCCCAATCTGTTCACTTCAGCCGAAAGGTTAATTATCAGTAGCTTTAAATCGTCCATTGGTGCCTGGTCTGGAGTTGAGTGAGGTATATTTGTCAATGTGGCCTGGTCTGGAATTGAGTGATGTATATTTGTCAATGTGGCCTGTCTTTTCGGCCCTGGATTTAGTTCTATACATCCAATTATCAATAAGGCCGTGATCACTTTTAGCCAGTAAGCCATCGAACAGTGCTTCAAAGTTACACCATCTCTATCCCTGTAATATTTCATCTTATTGAGTTTAGTCTTAAAATCGGCAAATTTTACCGTAAGCTCTATTGGCCTTGTTATGCAAATCACCATGTATAAAACAATCATTAAATATGCAATTTTTGCAATTAATCTCATTTTGTTTCACCGTTAATTTTATTTTACTTTTCAATAAATATATATAGTATTATTTAGAAGATCGAATTTGAGAAATCAAAAAGCAAGAAGAAAATATTTTTAGGTCAATATATAATAACTAAGATATAAACAATTTTCAAAACAAATATTTACCGGAGCTAAGGCAACACGCAGCCGGTCGGATCAGCCTCCTAGCGGCGAATCAATATTGCCGTATCATGCTTGATTGCATTTAAAAAAAAAAATCATTTGGGGAATATTCACTAAAGCAGACCACGGGCGAAGCCAGATAATGATTAATAGTAGGCAGGAACAAAATTCTACCAGCGAAACATTCACTCGAGCAGAAGACACACGAAGTCAGGTCATATCTATATATAAAATATCGTTTCTCGGCCTTTTGGCTAAGATCATGTAGTATATCTCTAGATATTTTTATTTATGTATATATTTTTAAAAATCTATTCAGTAGAGAGTGGATATGTTTGCTCGAAAAATAAATTATATATTATATAAATATATGACGTAACGAATATAATTATCATTATTATCATAATATTCTGTGTGTTCCCGAATATTATTATTAATAATATTCGTTAGGCAAACTTTCACTCGGATAAAACCCGGGCGAAGCCGGGTACACATCCCCAGTAAATTGATATATTTGTAAACTAGAGAGTGTACTTTTTTGGCTGCAAGCAAAATATATCTATATTTTATTTTTCGAGGATTTTATTCATTGTAGAATATTGGGGCCTGAGAGACCCCAGCGCGAGTACTAACGTCTGTAAAATAGGCGCGAGTAACTAAGGGTAAATAAAGCTTTGCCTTGGTGATTTGTCTTAATTTTTAAATCATACATAGAGGTATATATGTATAAACATGTATATGCTAATGATAAAAATAACTTATTATCAAATTACTTCTTTTGATATTCAGCATTATTGAAAGGAAAAAGGTCAATTTTGGAAATTAAAACACAGTGACCATTTTTAAGTGGCTGACTTTTCCTGTGTGTATGGCTGAATTTTAATAATACGGTCTAAAATTTTGAAAAGTTAAAAAATGGCCAAACCGGGGCTATAGTGAACTAAAAGCTCTGTCCCGTTGGGGTTAACTATAGAAGGGTTTTACTGTATGTTTGTCAGCTATACACGTCCTCATTGCCCAATTTGGCTGATATTTTAAGAGGATATAGAGAAATTTCTAGAAGAGTTTAGTGTCGCATTTTTAGCCAATAAAATTTTAAATTGACCAAGTACAAGTACTAGGCAAAAATAGTTATTTTTAGTCAGAAAATTATGACATTATTGCTGTATCATGTTTGATTGTCAGATACAAAATTCTTTCGGGTAAAATCCCATTGAGCAGACCACGGGCGAAGCCAGATCATAATTTTTAGTAGGCAGAAACAAAATTCTAACAGCAAAACATTCACTCGAGCTGAAGACATACAAAGTCAGTCATCTATATATATATTTAAAATAACCCTTCTCAGCCTTTTAGCTATGATCAGAGTGTAGCATATATATCCTTCCTTCCTTATATCTACCGAGGGGAGCCTCAGGAAGCTTTCTGCCCGTTGGGTTCCCAAACTTTTGACACCCGATCAAAAGGCTGTGAGGAGAAAGTTATCTTCGGACAATCTTGCGTTATTTGAAGCCAATCCAGAAGAATTTTTCAGTAGATTTGTTACCATGGATGAGACTTGGGCCCATCACTTTACACCAGAGTCCAAGCAACAATCCATGCAATGGAGATACTCCGGTTCCCCTCCCCCCAAGAAAGCCAAGACAGTTCCATCAGCAGGGAAGGTTATGGTGTCTGTCTTTTGGGATTCCGAGGCTGTACTTCTTCTAGACTTTCTGAATAAGGGTCAAACCATCACTGGCAATTATTATTCAAATCTTGTGAAGCAACTACGAGTAGCTATTGAAGAAAAAGAAGAGGAAAGTTGTCCAGGAAGATTGTTTGCCATCAAGACAATGCTCCGAGTCATCGGTCGCTGCAAGACATGGCTGCTATTTATGATTCTGGCTTTGAACTTTTACCACATACACCCTATTCACCAGATCTAGCTCCGTCTGACTTCCACCTATTTCCTCATTCGAAAAAATCACTTTCTGACATTCATTTTAGGTCAGGTGAAGAGGTCATTGATGCTGTAACCTCATTTTTTGAGTCACTTGAAACATCGTTCTTTTTGGAGGGCATAAAAGCATTAGAACATCACTGGAAAAAGTGTATAGACCTTAAAGGGGATTATGTTGAAGAATATTTCATAATCATCTTATCAGTAATTTTCTTTATATGTCGGGCCACGGACTTATGGGACACCCCTCGTATAAATTGAAACCCAAAAGCGATCTTTGTTATCGCGTTGCGCAAAATCTACAGAATCAATCATTAGAAAATTCGCATGTAGGTAGCAGAAGTTTCGTTTAACACATAGTCTATTCAAAAAACTAAAAAGGTCAATGTGCTTTTTTTTTTTGCAAAACCAAAATGCGTTAGTTCCAGCCTTTTACCGCTTGGCGCAGCACTGGTCACGACGATAAATTAATTTGATCGGTTAATAATTTTCTCAAATTTTATTTGAGACAAGAATAATGATACAATTCCAAGGTAAGACTTATTCCTTTAACTTCCAATTACCGAGGGAACCAATTAATATTGATTTTATTCAACTTATCGAGTATTTTTCAAGGGACCGGGAAAAAATGTTCACTTATAAAATGATGATTTTGTAATGTATAAAATTAGGAAAGACAAAATTAAGGATGACACGGCAATTTATTTGAGACAAGAATAATGATACAATTCCAGAAAATTAGGAAAGACAAAATTCAAGACGACACAGCAATTTATTTGAGACAAGAATAATGATACAATTCCAAGGCAAGATACTATTCCTTTAACTTCCAAATACCGAGAGAACCAATTAATATTGATTTTATTCAACTTATCGAGTATTTTTCAAGGGACCGGGGAAAAATGTTCACTAGATAATATGATGATTTTGTAATGTAGAAAATTAGGAAAGACAAAATTCAAGACGACACAGCAATTTATTTGAGACAAGAATAATGATACAATTCCAAGGCAAGATACTATTCCTTTAACTTCCAATTACCGAAGGAACCAATTAATATTGATTTTATTCAACTTATGGAGTATTTTTTAAGGGACCGGGAAAAATGTTCACTTTATCGAGAGATTCAAATTTACGAGTTTCAAATTATCAAAATATATCTATTATTTTTTTATAAGTTTATAGAGAATTGTTTTAACAAATGTTCGTTAGACAAACCTTTACTCGGGTAAAACCCGGGCGAAGCCGGGTACATCCGCTAGTTAACTAATATATGCATTTATTTAAGGCGCCAATTTATAATTGTAACAAATAGTATTTGAATAAAAACATTCAATCGGGTAAAACACGGGCGTTGCCCGGTTATTCGGCTAGTCTATACATAATTTCCATCTCTTCTCCCATGATTTAAAACATTTAGAAAAAGCATCTTTCGGGATGTTCTTCAAGACCTTTTTCGAATCCGCTATGATAGACTCTCTAGTGTCAAATCTCCTTCCTTTTAGAGCCATTTAGAGTTTTGTAAAGAGAAAAAATCATTTGGAGCTAGATCTGGGGAATAGGGAGGTTGTTGAAGTATTTGGATGCCGTGTTTAGCCAAATAAGTTAGTACAGATGTAGCGGTGTGTGGTGGTGCATTATCATGATGGATAATCCAATTTTTGGAACTCCACATTCCACTTCTTTTCAGACGAATTGATTCACGTACACGTCTCATAATGTTTAAATAAGACTCCTTATTGATTGTTTGACCTTCTTCTAGATATTCATAAAAGCACAATTCCCTTTATGTCAAAAACGTGACCAATAAGACTTTGTTTTTTGACTTGCAAAGTCGGGATTTCTTCGTTCTTGGTTCATCTTTTCCTTTCCACTCCATGGATTGGCGTTTTGTTTCCGGGTGATACCCGTAAACCCATGTCTCGTCTCCAGTTTTTATTTTTTCCTTCCAATTAGGGGTTTCTTCTACCATTTCAAGAATTTTTTTGGCAACTTCAACGCGATTCACCTTTTGTTGGATTGTGAGCATTTTAGGGACAAATTTTGAAGGTGTCTTCTTTAACTGCAAGTCTTCTTTAATTATCGATCCAACTAATGATTTTTATATCCCTGTTTCTTCCTCAATGTCCCGTAACCCTATTCGTGGATTTACTTTCATAAAATTTGAAATTTGGCTCACCTTTTCAGGGATCCTGTGCAGAATTGGACGTCCAACACGCTTCTCATTTTTAACCGATTCCATTCCATATTTAAATCGTAAAAACCATCTAAATGTGGTGGGCTTATTCACATTTTCATTTCCAAATGCCAATTTCAACAAATCTAAAGTTTCTGAAGCCGATTTCCCAATTTTGTAGCAAAATTTAATACAAAAATTCGTTGTTCGAATTTTCTATCCATTACAAATTAGAAGTTGTTATTCAAGGCGTTCTTTTTACAACTTACAATTTATCGACTGCGCGCGCAATCACGTGATGTGACATACCGCAGTGTAGCTTAAGCTTTCTATTTTTTTAATAGACTTTAAAAATATATCATTTCATTTTTCTTTGTTTTTGACCGGTCTCATTATTTATTGAACTCACCTTGTATATCGCATGCTTCGCCGCTGAGGAGATGGTGATAGCATGGTCCTCGAGGCCCACCGCGAAGATCCAGGACTGCAGAACACCTCTCGGAGAGAGAGGGAGAGAGACGGGATCAGCACAGCCGGGCGGCCTTCGTGTCGCACACAATCCCCAACTGTCTCAAAAGTCCCGATTGGCTCAGTACCTCCATTGTCGCCATGATTGCAATCCTCCAGGAAGAAGAAGGCCTTCAAACTTAAGTTCTATGGGTCCAGGGCAGTGACCTTTACATCCTGGATGATTCAATCCTGTATTTTGTTCTTTTCCATCTCGCGAGGCCTAACTTTTATTAAAACTTCAGACGATACATTATACATAGATTGTGGTGGGGTTACATAATCCTATATATATATATAAATGTCAATATATTTTTATATTTTTATTTAACAAAAATTGATTTTCAGCAAATATCTAATATACAGTAAAAAAAAAACCTGCTATAGTGAACCCCAATGGGACAGAAATTTTTATTCAGCCACGGTTCACTATAGCCACGGGGTTTGGCTTTTTTTTTTTTTTTTACTTTTCAAAATTTTTAGACCGTATAATTAAGGGACAGCCATACACACTGGAAGAGGCTGTCTCCCAATAGTGGTCACTTTGTTTTAATTCCCAAAATCGACCAACTATAATATTATTTGATGATAGGTACTTCTTATCATTAGCATACATGTACCTCTATGTCTAATTTCATAATCAAGACAAATCCTAGGCAAAGTTTTATTAAATATATATTAAAAGATATAAAATTATTTCAAAACATCTTTATCACATTTATTTATGCTTATGAGGTGATACAGCAACGTCTTTACAATAAGAGAGGAGACAAAATGAATCAAATCTAGAAAAAGAAGTGAGGACTTCTCGGTCATTAAAGTCTGAGAGGCAAGGCCTTCAGCCAGTTCAGGGCTTCCGGGGTGACAGAGTGGAGATTCCTCCATTGAATTTGTACAGCGGGCAGTCATCTAGTATATGGGACATTGATTGTGGGACGTTGCAGGCACAATTTGGATCTTTGGTGTAGCCCCATAACTTCATCAGCTCTGCACACCTTCCCTGTCCTGTCCTAAAGCGGTTTAGAAGCACCCATTCTCGTCGAGGGAGGGAAAAACCTGGGATCTTGACACTTGGGCTTGTGATGAGGTTCTTGTTTGGGATATCGGAGCTGATCCAGGAATTTGTCCATGCTTCTGAGATATTAAAATTTTGGGAGAGAAGTTGGTTTCCTCTGGACCATATCGGATTCCTTGATTTTAGTCTATGTTTTGGGGGAGACTGTAGGATTGGGTTAATTTCGAGGTCGGGTGAATCCAAGAGTTTTTGGTACATTTTCTTGGTGGCTTCCTTTCTGCGTAGCTCAGGCGGAGAGATGTGAGCAAGAACTGGAAGCCAGTCGATTCTTGTAGGTTGGCAAACCCCTGTTATAATTCGTAAGGTAGAATTTAGTTGTGTGTCTATTAGCTTCGTGTGGCAGCTCCCCTCCCATACTGGAGCACAATACTCAGCCGTGGAGAAGATCAATGCCAAGGCAGAAGTACGCCGGGTGTTGGCATCACTGCCCCAGGAAGAGCCGGCCAGCTTATGGAGGATATTGTTACGTGATGATAGTTTCCCCTTTAACTTGGTGAGATGAGTTATTTATCACATTATATATTCACATATCATCACATTTTCAAGTAAACATTGTGTTATATTTATCACATTATATAACACAATGTTTACTTGAAAATATGGCTATAATATCTTGTTGCTTCAAAGTACTCTACAAGCATTGCACCTTTCAAATAGAGTTAATATGTTTTTCTTCTATTTCATTGATTTCACATATTATTCTTAAGTTTAGATTTACTTTTGTTTTGAACCTTTCATGCAAACCATTGCTGGCTTTAAAATGGCCATAGTTCATAGGTTAAAAAAATATTTTTTTACATCACGGGCCCGTTTATTTGGACTTTTTTTTTAACCCTAACACGTACGATCGCGGCAAAAGTTGAGGTTGATTCCTCTTTGTAAACAATTTTAATAGTCTTTTATTTTATTTCCTATAATGTAAAAGTGGTATTTTCTTATTTTAACGTGTTTTGAAATTTTGCCTGTGTTGTTTCACTTTAAAAAGTTTTGAAAAGACCTTTTTTTTAGCAATTACGTTTTTGTTTATAAAATGCCTTTGTTTTCTTTATTTTGGAAGCCATTTGCTTTTTTATATTTCAAATTTGATGGTTGCAAAGATATTATATTTAATAAATAGTATAATATGTTGAAATGTATACAACATACAGCAAAAATAAAACGTAAATGAGAACAAACAATGCCGCTAAATTTATTGTTTTGAAATGGTGATTCGCAGGCTGAAAAATGCTCAAAATTTTATTTTTTTTAAATTTTTTATCACAATTTTAAATTCGTTATAAGCATAGTATTTTCAATAGATTGTATTTTTTTTGGGACCAAAAATAGGTTCGTTATAGAGGTAGTTCGTTATATTAAAAATCGTAAAGATTGTTATAACAATGGTATTTTCGATGGAATGGAATCGGTAATCGTCTTAAGTTCGTTATAAGGGAAGGTTTGCTATATCCGGGGTTCGTATATTAGCGGGGTTTTACTGTATATATATATGGTAATTTAGACCAACAACCCTATATTGTATAATACTTATAACAAGATTGCCGTGTTGTATATAAAACACATCTATAAATAATTATACGCATGATTGACATGTGTCATTACATCATCATATGTAATGTACTTTGAACAAACTGAGGATGAATAAATAAAACTCTGTAATAGATTAAGATTTGAGCTAAAGCAAAATATTGAGATAGAAGTCCAAAAACGTCTAAATCGAAATAGAAGTCCAACAACCCTAGATTCTGACGTTTATTTTGACGGGAGAAGTGCCCATTGCTTCTATGGATTAATTTCCTGCCGGCAAATTTTCCTTTTATAAATATATATCCTTCCTTATATCTATAAAAATGAAATGCGAAATCGATGTTTGTTATCGCATCACGCAAAATCTACTGACTCAATCATTATGGAATTTCGCATGTAGGTAGCTGAAGATTTCGTTTAACATATAGGCTATTCAAAAAACGAAAAGGTTTAATGTGCTATTTTTAAAAAATGTTAAACCAAAATTCCTTAGTTCAAGCCTTTTACCGCTTGGCGGCGCACTGGTCGCGACGATAAATGAATTTGATTGGTTAATAATTTTACACGTTGTTTGTTTTTAATTTGTAATTTTGTAATTTTACCCGATTAATGTGTCTTTAAAAGGTAAGATTATTTTTATATATTTAAACTCTTTGAAAATAATTTTAATCGATCATTATCAAATAAATACGCCCCCGGAACCTGGGTTAATTAAAACTGTATTGTGAAATTTCGCACGTAGGGAGTTGAGGTTTTGGTTTAACATTTAGGCTAAAAGCACAAAAATTGCATTTCGAAAAACTCTTTTCCTTTTTAGAAGGTAGATTTTATTTAATCATTTAGTAATATTTTTTCAATTTAAATTAATTGGAATTATTATTTATTTCGCAGCTTATTCATATATTTTGCTTCGTTTGATTTTAATTAGTGTACATATAACGATCTACATTTTTAAAGATAAGTGTACTTTTTTATCTCATAAGGTATATTGTTTTTTTTTATTAAAGTTGTAAAAAGTATATTTATTGAAAAAAGTATGTTTTACAATATAACTTGCTACATATATTTTACTATATGTTTGTTCCATGTAATATGTTTATGCTCTAATAGCATTTATATTGTAAGCAGCAACTATGAATTTTCAGTAACTGCTTTATTTAAGGGTTGGCTAAACATTTTTTTTCTGTCATTGGTTTAGGTAGGGTTTATATTTATCTTCTTCACAATATATGACTGCTCATATATATTTATATGGTACAACCATATTTTTATATGAATGTATTTAGATATATATATTGTTACATCATGATTAATGGCGTACTTCTTATATTAGTTTTAATATATTTGAAATTTAAATTATATATTTATTTATTTTTATATAAAATATTCTATGATATTTATTTAAAACAGATTATTAATTTATCATCATTTGTATTTAGGTACACTGTGACTTCACTGCTCTCTTTGATGTGAGAAAATAAAGGAAGGATTCTGGTGGCTACTTAAAGAAGACTTATCTCGTTATTCCCTTTTATAAATTTGTAGGATGGTTGAAACACGCTCTGGTAAGATGCAGGACCCAGCACAGGAGAGAATCCAGGCTGAAGAGTCTGCCAAGCCGCAACCTGGTGCAACAATTGGTAGAGATGCTAGTTCCGACCCAGTTGTCCTGAATCCCAACATCGACATCCCCAAGTATGATGGAACGGAAGACCCTCGCCCATGGATTGAATCTCTTGAAGAAATTGGCTTCTTGTACCATTGGGCAGACTACATTATCTCTCGTTATGCCGCCATGAACATGACGGGAAGCGCTAAAACCTGGTTGAATTTACACAAAGCTAGTTTCACGAGCTGGGAAAATATTAAAATCCGCCTCATTCAGGATTTTTCTTTGGACGCGAATAAAGAAGAACTTAGAATGAAGCTCAACAGAATGCAACACTGGAATGAACCAGCAATCAGGTTCGCGGAAGACATTCTAGTGTTGTGCAACAAGGTTGACCCCGCAATGGAAGAAGAAACAAAAATTGAACATGTTATTGGAGGACTGAAAAAAGAGTACTCATTCGCGCTCTACCTGAACCCTCCTAAAACGACCGATGACCTTCTTGTCGTGTGCAAGAAAATGGATTATTTTGAAAAGAAGTATCGGGAACGTGTGGAGAAATCCAGAAACCTATATAACGGTCCACGCTATTCTAGACCCCAACAACAATCGAGGTACGTGCCGCCGACTGCCGCACGAAACTACCAGACCACTTCCAGGCCCCAAGCCCCTGTTTCCAATAATTACAAGAACGACTCCCCTCCTACCCCCAGACAGTATCGAAACAACTTTCCCCAGCCCTCTACCCCTAGACGTCCTTATAATCCTAACTTTGTGCCGAAACCAAACCTTCAGAGAAACACTTACAATAAAAGCCAAGAAGTGAGCAAAAATAGGACGGAAGATGGAAGACCAATCTGCTTTAAATGTAACAAGCCAGGGCACGTGGCCCGTTATTGTAGGGTCAAGTTTATAAGAATCCTAGAAGAGGATCCAGCAGATACCCAAGAGAAGGTCGAAGAAAAATGCCAAATGAATGAAACATCAGAGAAATCAGGACCTCGGCTTTATGCTGATGTATGTCATAGCACACAGATAAATATTCCTACCCGGAATAGATATTCCGTGTTGGAAGATTTAAACTAAGCGTCGCGCCTGAATCTGTCAATCAAAGCAAGTCGACCATAAACGGAATCAAGAAGTTGGACCCTAAATACAAATTAAAAATTAATGTGGACAAGATAGGGACTTTTGAAGCTTTGGTTGATACAGGTGCTGACCTCTCAGTGGTCGACCTCAGAACGGCCCTCGATACAGGCCATGGTATAAGTAAACTCGCAAAAATTTGTGCAGGACCCGATGGAAAAAAAATTGGACATGGTAGGAAGTATATTTTTAAATATAAAAATTGATGACGAAACATTATCACACAACTTTGTGATATTGAAAACGCATTTACGGACATTAATTCTTGGGAGAGATTTCCTTAAGAAAATGAACGCAAAAATAGATTGTAAGCAAGAAACTATAAAATATGATTTGACGAATAATCATGACGAAATCAATTTTGAAATGTTGAAAATAAAGAGTGCCAAGGATTCCATTGTACCGGAATGTTCCATGAAATTGATCAAGGCATTGGTAGAAACAGAGGATGGAGAATATATTATCGAAGAGAGCAGCAAAATGTTTCAAACAAATGGACTTCGTCTAGCAAGAAGCTTGATCAATGTTATAAATAGGGAAACACACATCTGGATAACTAATCCGTATCCTCGACCGTTAAAAATAATGAAAAACCAAACATTGGCTTTTGGAAGTAGTCCAGCGAAAATAAATGTGAGTCGAGAAAGAGAGGTAGAAAAGAACGAAGAACCTAGATTCCAAATAAACGAAAATCTTTCACCAAAGGAACAGAAGGAGTTAAAACAAGTTTTAGAAAGGTATGGAGATCTTTTTTCATCGAGATTAGGGAGAACCAATTTGGCAAAACATCGGATAGACACAGAAGACGCGAAGCCAATTAAACACAAGCCTTACCGGGTAAGTGCTAAAGAACGAGATATTATAAAAGAGCAAATTGACGAGATGCTTACAGAAGGCATAATTAGGCCATCTTCTAGCCCCTGGTCTTTTCCAGTAATATTGGTCAAGAAGCGAGATGGTAAATACAGATTTTGTGTGGACTACAGAAAACTGAATAATGTGACGGTAAAAGATGTCTATCCGATCCCTAGAATAGACGAAGTTATGGATACTCTCCAAGGATCTACACACTTCTCAGCAATAGACCTCAGATCTGGATATTGGCAAGTTGAAGTCGAAGAAAGAGACAAAGAGAAAACAGCTTTCACTACAGCGCATGGATTATATGAATTCAACGTGATGCCTTTTGGACTTTGTAACGCGCCTGCTACCTTTGAGAGAAATATGGAGAATATGCTTGGAAATCTGAGATGGCAAATTTGTTTGTGTTATCTGGATGATGTTATCATATATAGCCCGGATTTTCCAACGCACCTCAAAAGACTTGAAGCTGTTTTTAGATGTTTTCGTGAATCTAATTTAAGGTTTAAACGACAAAAAATGCCGATTTGCTTTTGAAGAATTGGAGATTCTCGGCTATATAACGAGCAAACATGGTATAAAACCCGCGGAACATAACATCAAAGCTGTCAGAAATTTTCCTCGGCCCAAAAGGGTCAAAGAAGTACAATCCTTTTTGGGAATGTGTTCATATTATAGAAAATTTATCAAAGACTTTTCAAAAATTGCTGACCCTTTGACCAACCTTATAAAAAAAAGTGTATCATTTACCTGGACAGAAAGACAAGAGGAAGCGTTTCAAACCCTAAAAACAGCACTATTAAGTCCACCAATTTTAGGTCACTTCAATCCAAATGCACCTACTTATGTTCATACTGATGCGTCCAACATCGGCATAGGTGCAACACTTGTCCAAGACATCGGTGGTGAAGAGAAGGTGATCTCATATTTGAGTCGTACCCTAAGTAAAGCGGAGCAAAATTATTCAACCACTGAAAAAGAATGTCTGGCCGTTGTCTGGTCAATGTCAAAATTACGACCCTACCTTTATGGAAGACACTTTAAAATAGTAACAGACCATCACGCCTTATGCTGGCTCAAAAACTTGAAGGATCCAACAGGTCGATTGGCAAGATGGGCATTGAAAATTCAAGAATATGACTTCGATATAATACATAAATCGGGAAAGAAGCATCTGGACGCCGATGGCTTATCTAGGGGGCCCTTACCAGAAACTGATTGGGATGAGGATTTTGAAAGGCTATTTTCAAATCAAATAACAGACGAAGAGGATAAATTTATCGAAAGTGTTAAGAAAAACCTTAATGGAAGCAGGCGATCAATTGCGCAAAACTTTAAAGAAGAAGATGGATGCCTCTTTAAGAAAAACCCGAACCCTGAAGGCAGGGCGTGGTTGCTTGTGGTTCCAGAGAATAAAAAGAGAGAAATTATGAAAGAATATCACAATCATATGTCGAATGGCCATCTGGGCGTCGCCAGAACCATGTACCGAATAAAGAGTAAATACTTTTGGCCATCCATGCTAAAGGATGTCTCAGAATTCGTTAAGACGTGTCACCTTTGCCAAAGTAGGAAAGGCTCAAACCAATTACCTTCTGGACTACTACAGCCCATCCCCCCAGCCAACTTTCCTTTCGAAAGAATTGGAATTGACTTTGTTGGTCCACTACCATCTACGAAAAACAGGAAAAAATGGATAATCGTGCTGTCGGACTACTACACTAGATATGCAGAAACAAGAGCAGTCTCGGAAGCAACAGTGAAAGAAGTTTCTAAATTTCTAGTAGAGGATATTTTTCTTCGGTACGGAGCCCCACAATATCTTATTAGTGACAGAGGCTCTCAATTTACCAGTAATTTAATGAAAGAGGTGATGAAAACGTGCAAGATTAAACATTGCTTCACAACGAGCTATCATCCCCAGACTAATGGATTGACAGAGCGGTTAAATAGAACATTGATCAATATGTTCAGTATGTATGTGAACACTGATCAGAAAAATTGGGACGAAATACTCCCATTCATCACTCACGCTTACAATACTACAATTCAGGAAACCACAGGATATTCTCCCTTTTTCCTGATGTTTGGAAGAGAACCCACGTCTCTTTTGGACGACAGGAATATCTCGGTGGACATTGACAAAGATGATTATGATGAATACATAAAACATCACTTAGACAAAATAAACAGAACAAGAAAATTAGTTATTAACAACACAATAAAGACTCAAGAAAGAATGAAAAAGAACTATGACAAGAAACACATGGAAAGAAGCTACGAACCAGGAGAATTAGTAGCAGTTTGGACACCAATTAGGAAAATAGGAAAGTGTGAGAAACTACTGAGAAAATATTTTGGCCCATATAGAATATTAAAGAAGCTGTCCAACGTAAATTACTTAATTGAACCAAAAGATAATCCTGGCCAAGACCCATTGATTGTCCATGTCTCAAGAATCAAACCCTATTTTGAAAGAATTGATGAGGTCAATCACGAGGACGTGACGACCTCTGGAGAGGGGGAAGTGTTACATCATGATTAATGGCGTATTTCTTATATTAGTTTTAATATATTGAAATTTAAATTATATATTTATTTATTTTTTATATAAAATATTCTATGATATTTATTTAAAACAGATTATTAATTTATCATCATTTGTATTTAGGTACACTGTGACTTCACTGCTCTCTTTGATGTGAGAAAATAAAGGAAGGATTCTGGTGGCTACTTAAAGAAGACTTATCTCGTTATTCCCTTTTATAAATTTGTAGGATGGTTGAAACACGCTCTGGTAAGATGCAGGACCCAGCACAGGAGAGAATCCAGGCTGAAGAGTCTGCCAAGCCGCAACCTGGTGCAACAATATATATGCAAATATACTCATTTATATAAATAAATATACAATCAGAGATCGATTGGTAAAAAAGAATTGAGGTATATTTTGAAATATAGATAAAAATCACAAGGAAGCAAGACCAAATCCAAATAAATAAATTATGTGTGGTTTTAGTAACAGCATTGTTACCATCTTCGGACAAAAGTACTGAATACATTCAGTAATTTTGTCTTTATAAGGTAACAATGCTGTTATTGAAACATCACACATAATTCGTTTATTTTTTATTTGGTCTTGCTTTTTTGGTATTTTTAACATTGCCCTTGACTATTAGAAAATGATGCAAATTTCCTAATTGTTTTATGCCATTTTAAAAAGTACATTCTTTTGTAAAAAATATCTACTTTCCCACATTTTTCTTAAACTGCCAACAATAACCTAATAAAAAAATAATCCATGTCTGGGTATTTCAGTATTGCAGATATATTACATTTTTAAAAGTTGCTTAACTATCGATGTACATGCCGGATTAGGTGCCCTTAAAAATGTTTAATCTGTCTGTTTCTTCTTGAACTGCCGAGAGTGAAGTGGAGAAAGTGAAATTTTCCGGTTGCGAGGACCATTTCCCTTTATTCACACTAATCATTAGATTTTTTTTTTTTCATTTTTTAGATACCAAAGCCCAGTTTGGTTACTTGCACTCACTGGAGGGGTTTGACTTTTTCAAGAATCAGGGGCCATTGGGGCAATTTTTTTTTTCAGAACAAATTCCCCAAAACTGGATTCGATGATCCCGGGTCGTGGTTTTTAAAAATCAACAGTTTAGACCACTCCTCCAAAAATGCACTCTATTCATTAGATGTGTTTGTGAAATTGATCTTATATTTCAGATTATTTTTACCAGAATTTTTAATTTTGATGTTTGCAGTTTATCTCCATTGTGCTGAAAGAAAATTCTTTACTTTAAGTTTTAAAACAGTTGGGGGCTCTATTCATTCAAGAGTCAACCCCCACTCGAACAATACCCGGGCGAAGCCGGGTCCATATATCTATATAGGCTCAATTTATTGAGCAGTTTTTTCAACCAAATTAGACTTTTTTTTTTTAGGCCTTCTTCCATTGTCTTTTTTTTTTTGTTTTGCTGTCATTTGTTTAGGTAGTATTTAGATTTATCTGCTTCGTAATATGTAGCTGCTCATATATATCTATGTATGTTCTACTCATATTTATTGTGCATATTTTTTCTGCGATTTATAGTTTTTTTTTACGTCTTCTTCCATTTGCTTTTTTTTAATCAGTTGTTTTACGTTTTCACTGAGTTTTATGCATTTTTCCCCTCCTTTCAGATTATTTCTATGCTTTTTTTTATTTTGGCCTTAGTCATGAGTCGCGCTTATTTTAATACACTATTTTTGAATTTTTTTCTTCAATCTCAGTCCTTGATGTTTTACATTTTTCGGTTATCCTTATTTTTATTTTTACTAATGCTTTGTGTTTGTAGGTATGCCAAGCCATAGGAGAAGCAATCTTTCTCAGCGTTCCAATAGCTCTAGGGTTCAGCATGCTTCAGGGTCAAACATTGCAAGTAGTTGGTGTGCATCTTGAGTCTCCCTGTTTCTCGCATGGGCAACTCTATGTAGCATGCTCCCGTGTTTCCAGCCCTAAAAATTTATTTGTCTTTAGTTCTACTTTTAGCAAGACACGCAATATTGTTTATCAGGGGGCTTTGATATAGATTTTGACAATTTTGAAAGAGATTTCTTCGAATAATGATTTTGGGAAGCTTGACTTTTGTAACTACATAATTTGTGAATAATTTGTTATCATTATTGCTCTACTGTAGTTTCATCAATAAAGCTTTTTTTACTTTATTTTATTTTAATTTTTTCACATTTAATTCATTTACATAACTCTATTCTTGAAAATTGTTTTTTATTTTTTTTTATGGTATCAACATTTCTGGTTCAATTAAGGTTTTTGTTAGCCTGCAACACACCTTATCATAGCTCATTGCATTTATCAGGATAACTTTGCTGTTTTGATTTTTACACCATTAGTATTTTCATGCCTCTATAATATTATATTTGTTTGCAGAATTTTATAGACAATTTGGTTTGGGTTATATACATTAAGAATTTGTAAAAATATAAAGTCAAAGTTTTACAACAAAAAAAAAATTTTGGAGCACCATTTCTCTCCCATTTAATTTAATGATGCTTCATTTATGATTTTTAGAATTGCATTATTTTTATGCATATTATTTTTAAAATTTGTGTTAGCAAGACATGGAATATTGTTAAGTTAATGTAATATTAACATAAACTTTACCAACCCGTGAAGCGTTAGCTCCAGTCTTTTACCGCTGGGGGCAGCACTGTTAGAGCTAATAAATGCTTTCGATTGGTGCTTACTTTTACATGCTGTTTGTTTTTCGACTAAATTAATACACATCAAGTTAGCATTTTTTCATGCTTCAAAAGTTAAGATTATATTTTTAACGTTTCATAATACTTTTAAAATTAAAGCCGGAAATAATATTGCTTTTTCCCATCCTGCAGGTCTACATTACACTGCAACAGCTATCATAACTCTGGCTTTTGGCATTGATATTTATATAATGTGAAAGTACTGTTTGCTACCTTAAGCTCTGGAGAGATTATAATGTGTCTACAGATCCATCATGTGGAAATCACACCATAGTGAAAATGCATTTAGCTGGTAGCAATGTATCACATTTGTAGACATGTGGTGCGCTTACAGTAAAAGCAGTCGCTACCTACACACCATGGTTATCATGGCCTGTACCACGCGTACTAGGGATAATTAAAAAAAAAAAAAGGAAGCAAGACCGAATACAAATAATTACATTATGTGTGGTTTCAGTTACATTTTGGCTATCTTCAGACAAAGGTACTGAATACATTCAGTAATTTTGTCTTTATATGGCAACAATGCTGTTACTGAAACATCACACATATATATATTTTTTTTTATTTGGTCTTGCTTTTTTGGTATTTTTAAAATTGCCCTTGACTATTAGAAAATTATGCAAATTTCCTTTTTATTTTATATACCATTTTAAAAATTGTATTCTTTTGTTAAAATATCCAATTTCCCACACTTTTTTAAAACTGCAACAATAAATAATACAAAATTCTTCCGAGTTAAGGTAATTCGATATTGCAGAAATATATTACATTTATAAAAGTTGCTTAACTATTTAGATATGTAAATGCCGGATTAGGTGCCCTTTAAAATGTTTGCTCTGGCTGTTTCTTCTTGGACAGCCGAGAGTGAAGTGGACAAAGTGAAATTTTCAGGTTGTGCCGACCATTTTCCTTTATTCAAACTAATCATTAGCTCTTTTTTTTTTTTTTTTAAATAAAAGCCCAGTTTGGTTACTTGCACTCACTGGAGGGGTTGGACTTTTTCAAGATTCAGGGGCCATTGGGGCAATTTTTTTTTCAGAACAAAGTGTCTAAATCTGCATTCAATGATCCCGGGTCATGGTTTTTAAAAATTAACAGTTTAGACCACTCCTCCAAACAGCACTCTATTCATTAGATGTGTTTGTGAAATTGATCCTATATTTCAGATTTTTTCACACGCATTTTCGATATTGCTGTTTGCAATTTATCTCCATTTTGCTGAAAGAAAATTCATTACATTGAGTTTACAAACAGTTGGGGCCTCTATTCATTCATGAGTAAACCTCGCTCGAACACTACACAGGCGAAGCCGGGTCCAGTCGGGTAAAACCCGGGCGTTGCCCGGGCCACTCGGCTAGTATATATATATATGTGAAATGTAAATAATAAATCTAATAAAAATTAAAATTTAAATATAACTTAAATTAAGTTGATATTATAGAGTATGATCACATATGGATTTATATATTGACAAAACTATATTTAAAACTTGTAATAATAGTAATATTTCATATATAAATAGGGAATTGTATTTGATTAGCAAGCTAAATCTAAATTAAACATAGGAGATAAAAGTTATTTTTTTTTTGTGTTTAAGTTAAATGTTTAAATAGTTGTTTATATTTATATATTTATATCTTATTAAGGAGAGAAAAAAGGAATAAAAGTAATTATTTTAGTTAGAATCAGGTTTATATTTATGTTTTTATTTTAAATAGAAAAATATATAAAAAATAAAAAGAAAATTTAACAAAAAATATTAACAACGTAACGTCTTTTATAATCGGCTTTAACCCTTCATTTAGACATACTCTGATAGATAGATATATAGGAATAAAGGAAGAGATTTATGATGATTATATTTTTATTTTTTAGTAAAAGAGAGGAAAGAGATAAAGAAAGAACCATACACTTTTTTTTTCAAACAAGGTAGAAAAATTTATAGGGTGTTAGTATTTTATAGTTAATTAATAGAGTTTTTGTAATTTTTCAAAAATATAATTTCTAATTTTTTAATAAAGTTAGAGTAATATTATATAGTGTTTTACCTAGTTAAAGAAAGATAAACATATTTTAAATCTTTAGCAATTATAAATTATTTTTTGGAACCCTAATGGTAGAACAGGACAATACAAAAAAGAGGAGATTGGATAATCTATTGGAAAGAGAAATCTGTGGTATCAGGGCTATTCAAATGAAAATACCACACCATTTCACCCTTACTTCATTATGGTTAGATTTCTCTTCTAACATTATATTGTATAATTAAGTTAATATTAGATAACATAGAATAAGTTTTTTTTTACTTACCTATTCAAAGTGACGCCTGTTGTTCTCTAGAGACAGTGCACATGTGTGGACATGTAACATGTGGTTGTTCGGGGCTGTCAAATTTGTTCTAAAAGTAACCTTCCTTCTTCTAGGAAATTTAATTTTTAAAGTTGTTCAAAGTTTAAAATCTGTCAGAAAAGAATCATTAGAAATTTTAAAGATTGTGAAAATATATATTAATTTCTTGTTTCCATTTATTTAAGTCAAAATATATTTAAAACTATAAATTAATTGAATAATAAAACATTTATTATGCTTCAAATTCATTTATATTTGGTTTCCAGTTCCCTCCCACAATAACTGGAGAGAGATCAAATTGAATGAATTTAATGCTTTATAATTGTTAGCAAATAATTAATTTATTTAAAGTCATAGAAAATAAATTCAGTTCTTCTATCATTTGTTAGTTCTATTGTTAGTTAGATTAATTGGAGAAGTTTGAAGTTTCAAAAATTTATAATTATATTTATTATTACTTAGGTACTTGTGTATTGCTAGTTTATGTAAAAACTTTACTGATTTGTATTTAAAACCATTGTTTAAATTCTTTTTATTAAGATTTTTAATGTCATTAATAAAATTCGTTTTAATGTTTTTGATTCTATAAAATCTTAAAAATTGACCAATATATATGCCTTTGCAGCAATTTAATGATATGTTGGAATTAACATTACAGAATTTAATAATTTTAAAATTATAGCAATTTCTTTTGTCATATGTTCCAACTGATTTGTTTGCAAGGCTTGTATTTAAGTCTAAAAAGTTAACTTTTATGCTATTAGTTATCTTTTCATTTTGTTTTAAGTTTCAAATATTTAGGGTATATTTTGTAAATTACATTATTGAATTGTGAGTTAATCAAGATAATAATGTCATCTACATAGCGGAATATATGCCAATTTACGTTATTCTGTAGAAAGAATTCTCTTTCATACCAAAAAAAGTAATAAGTTGGCTAGTAGAGAACTGGATGAAGTTCCCATAGGACCACCTTTAGACTGAATATATATTTTGTTTTTAAAATTAATGTAAGAATTAAGAAATTAGAAATTAAGAATTAAGTAATTAAAAAGTTTCAAGTAATGTTTTTTCGCTGTCTTATATCTAACTTAAATGTTTTATATTTGCTGTGAATAATTTGAATATGGAATGTTTTATCATTAATGGATTCGTTAATTAATCTGTGAATTTCATTATTAAGGTCTTCTTAACGTATGTTAGAGTAAAGATCTTCAAAATCAAATGTATGAATTGTATCGATCTGATTTGATTTTATGATGAATTGAAGTGTTGAAGGCAGTCTCAAACATAGATATGTTTTTATGACTAGGTTTATTCCTGATGTGATTGTTCTAAATGAGATTGGTGTTTTGTGTAATTTAGGAATAATATAAAATTTCGGTATGTTTGTATTTTTGTTGTAATTTATAATTTTTAGTGAGTTTTCTACATTTTTAATATCTTTTTTTTTATTTTAGTTTCAGTTGTTCTTATGAAAGCGTATTTACTATTGTTATTAATTTCATTTTTTAGAAGGTCATGATATAAATTTTTACATATGATAGATAAATTATTTGAACATTTATCTATTGGACATATGATAAAATATTTTTGTAAGCCTTCAAAAAGTGTCTTTCAAGGAAGAAATTTCCATTTCATTAGGTTTTGTGTATTTTAGTGTGTTGTTATAATAGAGAGAGAGAGAGAGAGAGAGAAGAGTTTTTATATTTCTTTACTTAATTTATATTTCCATTCTAGGAAAATAAATTCAGGAATTTTGTATTTAATACTAGTTTTATTAATGAATATATCAATGTCTTTTGATATAGATTTAATTGTAATATTGAAATTGTGTTTGATCTGAGGTATATATTTATATCCTATATTAAAATGTTTTGGAGTTTTGGTTCCAAAAAAAAAGAATAATCGCTAGTTAAAATATGTCCTGTAAATTTATATTTATCTAGAACATTGTGGCAATTACATTTATATTTTTTTAATTCGTTAGATTATTAATAAACTGGTTATAATTGCATAATATACTGCCTATATTTTTGTTATATTTCTCTCTCTCTATATTTTTATTTATTCTGTATTTAACCTTATATAATCTTATATGGACGTTAAAATAAATCAGTTTCAATCTCAATCTCTCTCTCTCTATCCAGCTCCAGCTATCATGCGGAGTACGAGGCGGAGACCATCGTCCTGCGGGGATCGGCGACCCCCATCACCCGCCTACCCAGCCAGAGGGCGCGCCGGGCATTGGACTCGGCACGGCTCCAGGCCCATCCTACTGCAGAGCTGGCTGCCCGGTGGACCCCCACCGTGGATGTGCCCCGCTCCATCCCCTGGGCCGACCTGCGTCGGAACTGCTTCTCGGGTCACGACGCAGATGTCGCCCTACGGCTGGCCCTCCATGCCCTACCTCATCCTGACCATCCTGCCTCGAGGCGTGCCAACTGTGCCGCCTGTGGGTCCAGCGACGGGTCGCTGACCCACAGATATTGGAGTTGCCGAGCCGTGCGACCCCTGCTCCGGGAGGTGTTCGCTTCCTGCGACTTGCCCCTGGATCTGCAGGCCTGGCTCTTCGGCGTCGGCCTCCATCCCGAGGCAGTGAAGCTAACAAGTGTGGCGAAGGCTACCATCTACAAGTACCATCTTGGTCTTGAGTTGGATAATGCCAGCCAACACATCGACCTGCCCACCCTGTGGGAAAGAACTCTCGCAGTCCATCGGTGGCGGAGTCTTTCTCGCGGTGGGCGCCACCAATGAAGACCTTGTAAATATTTTATATATATGTATATTTTTCTATTACTTTATATATTTATATCTATTTATTCATGTATTTTTCATTATATAATCTTATTTATTCATATTTTTATTTATTCTGTATTTAGGCCTGCCTGACTGACCTCACCACCAAGTTGATATTCAATATAGAGGATAAGGCCTGCCACCTCTACAAGCGGCTCACCACCATCAGAGCTGCAGCTAATAGAGGGATGTCATGACCTTCCGCATGGCATGCCTCAATGTGCGCGGCATTGCCGTTCGCGAAAGGAGTGTGGAGTTGTGCTGCTTCCTTAAGCAGCACGCAGTTGATGTCGCGTTCGTCCAGGAGACGAACGTGCTGGCCCTGAACAATGTCCGGGACCTTTGCCTGGGCTACAGCGCCGTCTTCGCGCCATCATCGACACCCAGGGGATCCGGCCTCGCCGTCATCTTGGCGCCGGGAGTCACCGTCATCTGGCATCGTGTCCTGTGGCCAGGCAAGATTGCCATCGCCAGCGTCAAGATCCGGGGTCTCGAGACCCGCGTCATCAACTGCCACACTCCCGAAGAACGGCATCTCCAACTGCAGATCATCGCAGAGGAAGCCATCAGAGAAGATGCGTGGGCCCTCGGCGACATCAACATCTCCGAGGAGTCTTCGAGCGACATCGGGTCTGGAGCCGTGGAAGCCTTCGCGGAACTCCTGGACCGGACCGCCCTCGTCGACATCGCCGCCATCTTCGATGCCGCGCACCTGCCTACCAAGGTCGCCAGTTACGGAATCCGGGTTGACGCCGCCCGTCTGGATCGAGTCCTTATACCATCAAGACTCTCTGGGCGCGTCACCCGTTACTGGACCCTCAATTACCGCAACTCGGACCACCGTGCCATCCTTCTCCAAGTGGGAGATCCCCCTTCACCGTCTGCGCCATCCATCTCCGCGCTACTGCGATCAGCGCCAGTCATCGAGAGGATTGAGGAGCTTCTTAGCGAAGCTTCTATGAAGATCGAAGACACCCCTCCTGGAGATCTATGGAGAGAATGGGAGAAAATGAAGCGGGACCTGGTGGAAGACATCAAGTGCCTCTCCGTTCCTCGCGCTGAAGACGAAGATTACATCGCCAGAGCAAGCCGGTTCCTGCGTTCCAGGCTCGAGGCCGAGACCGTAGATGCCGACTACCCTTTGCTGCCTGAGCTTGGGCGCGCCTTGCGCCTTAGACTACCTCGATCGGAAATGGCAACCGTCTTCGACGCCCAGGGGAACCCTGTAGAGGGAGAGAGCCTGAGATACACGGTCTTCAACTCCTACAGGGAGCGTTTCGACAGCTCTGCCTGCACCCCGGAGACCATCGCTGGGTTCCTGCAAGGAACTACGGAAAGCATCACCCTGGAGGACAGTGACCCGCTTCATCGAGCAGATATCTCCTTGAGTGAGGTGGAAACTGCCATTAGCCGTCTGCCACAAGGGAAAGCGGCTGGTTGGGATAGCGTGCCCTGCGAGCTCGTCAAAGGCTTCGAGGACTTCTTCGGAAGGGCCATACATCGAGTCATCCTCGAATCCAAGCTTCGCGGTTCCCTGCCTGAATCCTCGAGGAGAAACATCATCTGTCTCGTCCCAAAATCGCACGGTGGTCCTGGCCTAAGCGGTTACAGACCTATATTTCTACCAACGGCGGACTACAGAATCGTCAGCGGCATACTTCTACGTCGACTTCGTCGCCACCTACCAGCCATCGTGCCGTAATGTCAGACGTACGCCGTTCCGGGAAGATGTCCCTCCTGGAACATCGCGTGCGTGTCTGACGAGGTGGCCCTGGCCGTCAAGAACAAGTCGCCGCTGGCAGTCATCTCCACCGACCTCCAGTCCGCCTTTGACAATGTGGACCGAGAGTTCCTGGCCGCCCAGCTGCGCTCCATCGGCCTGCCTCCGCCCTTCCTGGAATGGCTCCACCTTCTCTACGCGGAGGCCGATGCTACCATCAAGGTCGATGGAAACTTCACCCGCCCATTCAGAATGCGCAGAGGGCTTCGTCAGGGTTGTGCCTGCAGCGCAGCCCTATTCTCCATCTTCACCGGTCCCCTCCTGCGCCATCTGGAGAGAGCTCTCGGAAGAGGGAACGTCCTGGCGTACGCCGATGATATTCTCCTGCTGATCCGCGAGGATTCGCAGTTCGAGAAAGTCAAGACCATCTTTGACGAATTCCGGCGTGCGTCAGGAGTATGCGTGAACTTCACCAAGAGTAAGGGACTGTGGTGCGGCGCCTGGAGGGACCGCGCCGACTCTCCGCTGGGAATCTCGTGGTCCGCATCTTCCATCACGGTGCTGGGCTGCGAAGTTACATCTGGCCAAGGAAGATCGGTCCAGGAAAATCATCTGCTGGGCATCCTGGAGAGAGCAATCTCTAGATGGTCCCCATACGTTCGTGGCTTCTCCCTGGTCGGGCGAGCGAGAGCGGCCAACTCGCTGGTACTAGCGGCAGTGCTCCACCATCTGCACGGCTACCTGCCCGGCGACGCCACTATGGCCAAACTACAGGCCAGACTGACGCGGTTCGTCTGGGGGTCCTGCCATCGAGCTGCTTGGCTCCCGGGAAATCTAATGGCTCGCCCTGTGTCCGTCGGTGGTGTAGGGCTACTGGATGTAAAGACCCAACTCCAGCTCGCCTGCTTCAAGGGAGTTCAGGCTGCATGCCGAGCGGGGGGCAAAAATGCTTATTCATGGCTGGTGGAGTCCGGTGCCTGGATGGCCCCCTTGTCCTCGGGTTCCTGGCTGCTGCCCCGTCGCCGTCGGCTGCTGGATCTGTGGGAGCAGGTCTCCTCCATCCTGAGCCTGAACCACCGAGTGGTTCCCACTCCCGCCCTAATGAACCTGCCTCTCGTCGGTGCCTGCAGGTTCCTGGCGACGCCATCGCTTCGGGCTCCTTCAAGGTGGGTAGGAGTGCGCGTCCGCGACCTGGCGGGTCCTGCTACGTCACTCACCACAAGAATGACGAGGAGCACCTGCGACGATGCAGCCGCCCTTGGTTCATTCTGCCGCCGTCTGGTGGCGGAAAACGCGGGGAGCTCGCATCAGGAGAGGAGCCTGGAGGAAGCCGTGGTGCTGCGCGGGACGGCCACGCCGTTCTTGCGCATCAGCACACGCACTGCGCGTCGCATGTTGGAGCGTCCCCGCCTGGCCGCCGTTCCCATCTAGCGGTATCTCCGGCGCTGGGCGCCTGTCGTCGACGTGCCCTCCACCAGCCTGGCGTTCTCATCTCTCCGTCGCTGCTCCTTCGGGGGCCATGCAGCGGACATCGCTCTGCGGCTAGCCCTGCACGCCCTGCCTCATCCGGGGCACCCGGCGTCGAGCCAGCCCGTCTGCATCGCCTGCGGCTCCAGCGACCTATCGCTGGCTCATCGCTACTGGTCCTGCAGCGCCGTCCGCCCTCTCATCCGAGAGGTGTTCTCCATCATCGGGCGGCCGCCGGACCTGCAATCCTGGATCTTCGCGGTGGACCTCGAGGAACACGCCATCACCATCTCCTCAGCGGCAAAGCATGCCATCTACGTTTTCTTCGTAGATCGCGAAATGCGTGGTGTCGCTGGGGACCCATTGGCGATCTTCCATCAAACTCTGCAGCGGTGGCAGAGGCGCCATGTACATAGTTGTATTTTTTAATCATTTTTAAAATCATTTTTTATTATAACCATCATCTTCATTATAAATTTCTCATTTTCTCATAATTAGTGCGGACTGTGCACTTTACATGTATTGACAAGATGTCAATAAAAATATGTCAATTGTCAAAATTGTCTCTCTCTCTCTCTCCAGGTAGTTTTGAAATTTAAACCCTTTATAGGAAATAAATATATATAGCAGAATTAAATATAATTTATATGAAAGATATTTGTAAATTAATGATGATTAAAAACAAGTTATAAAATATCATTATTTGGGTATCAAAGGTTTTAATTTTTTATGTAACAATATAGGGTTATAACAAGTTCACGCTTTTACCTCGGCCGTTACGCGTCATTTCAGCAGAACATAGAAAAAAAAGGGAAGAATTGAAATAGGACAGTACCATGTAATCTTATTATCAGACAATTTGAAGTTATTAAGAAAGAAAATTTAAAACATTTTTTAAGTAATATTTTTTTTATAATTTTATAATTTTTTTGTGTTGAAAACACTTTTAATAATATAAAAAAATTTAGTGTAAGATGGAGTCAATTTTTTTGTGTTGTTTTAATGGAAACCATAATGGTTCGACCAGGAGGGAAAGAGATTGGTACCGGGCCGGGACTTGTCAAAGATAAACCCGGCGGGAGTTTCGTCCCTGCTACCTTACACCTCTACCAATGGCTTCAACCAATGAATAATTGGATTAATATGAAAGAAAGAGTGGAAAAAAGATTTTAAAATTTATAAAATTTTGGCTTTTGTTGTGGGTGGTTGGAATTATGGTACTGTGTGTATGTTAGTTTTTATATGTGTGTGTTGTATGTGTATTTGTGTGTGTTCGTGTGTGTTTATGTGTATTTTCTAAAGAATAAGTGTGTGTATATATTCTTGTGTGCGTGACTTTTCCTCATTGTAATCACAATTAAGGGATTTTCTTAAAAGGAGCAATTATGTGTGAATACTTCATGTGTACTCTTAATCATTAGTATATATGTCCAATGACAAGTTTCAAGCAGTTCGAATTATAATCAACAAATATTAACAAGGTGTATATTTATAATAAAACCTATCAATATGTCTCTTTTTAAAATATTAAATTATGAGTACATTTAAAAACCCATGCAAATATCAAGTCTATTATAATATTACGACATTGGCCGATCGAACAAAACCTGTAATAACAATGTTATCCAAATTTCATCTTTCATCAATTACCTTTAGATCTATTTATAAATAACTATAACATTGGGCTGATTGATTAAAGAATTATATTTTTTTCTTTTAATAGTCATGTGTTTTATAATTTAAATTAAAGAAAACCTAGAAAGTTCAATTTTTTCCGTTAGTAAAAGAGAGAAAAAAAAGGAGGGGAATATTTTAAACTGAAGCACTGAACAAATAAAATGTATCAATTGGATTATAGACTTGAATTATAAGGTAGTATGAATAAATTAAATTAAAATATTTGTGTGTGACTCTTTGGCGTTAGTGTCGATAGACTAAGGCCAAAGATCGAAATATTTTAGTTGGTTGCTAAAAGATGGTAATTAAATTTTCAGAACATTCATATCAAAATATTTATCTCTAGGGTTAAGTATGAATTGAATTAAAACTAAAAGTGAGATTGTTAGAAAGAATAAAGACAATTTTAAAATGTTTGTTGTTGTTGTTATGGGAGGAGGCATGTGGGACATAGAGTGTGTGTATGTCCTTAAGCGCATGTGCGTGTATTGCCCTTTACAATCTTTTAATCAATATTATATTATTGGAAATTAGAGAGAATTCTAAAAAAAAAAAGTTTTTTTTCCCCACTTGTTATTAAATCATAAGAATTTACCAAATATGTCACTGAACTATGAAAACTCCCGTTAGAGTATAGACAAGGATCATATGGTAATAAGGTTGAATTTAACCGATTAAATTATTTTTGTGCTCTTCAGTGAACAAGGTTGTCTGAACCAATAGACGAGTGATCTATCTACTTTAGTTTTCTGATTAATGATGATGATGTCAATTCACAAATTTTACATCTCTACATATATTCAATTTTTTCTTAACTAATTGAAATATTGAATTAATTAGTTAGAGAAGGTATTAACATTAAACAACCATCGTTCCTCTTAGTGTTGAATTATTCAAATTATGGAAAATCAAGAAAAAAAATTATCAGTAATGTAAATCGATTTTTTTTATTGCAATACAGATTAAAGAAAAGGTATTATTATATTTGGATTATATATTAGCTCTATAATGCATTATGAATAAATCTAAACAAATTAAATGTGTGTGATTCTTTGACAATAGTACCGATAGTGACAAATAGGTGTAATATCTAAATACTTCAGTCGGTTTAATGCCGAAGTCAAGTCCAATTTCATAAATATATTTATTAATCCATTTAATTTTGACGTGACAACGTCTTAAATTAGGTTGCGGCTGGGAGTCACTTATGAAAAAGTGTAACGCCCGGTAACGTTACGATGAGTCACCGAACGAAAGTGCTGCGCGCGCAGCGCTAGAGAATTAGGCGCATGCTTGTCTCTGTCTTTGTCTTTCTCGAACGTTCTTGGCGTTGGAAAAACAAGAAAGCGTCATAATACAAGTTCACACGTGTGATTAAAGTATCGTCAGCTGTGTCTGTAGTGAAAATGTGGAGTGCTTAGATTCGTCATTTACAACAACTACAACAATAAAGGTAAATAATTGTACACTGATATTTCATTATCGTAAACTATGATTGATTGATTAATTGTTAGATTGACACAAAAGTTGAGAAACTGAGTTTATAGGTTATGTCATACTATTGATAAATGTTGATAGTGTTAAGTAAATTATTAGTTTAAAATTAATTAATTAATTAATTATTATTTTACAAATTTTAAATAGTTTCAAATTTATTTAGCAAAAATTTGAACCTTCGATCTGAATAAATGTTTTGATTTTCGAATTGATTCTTTAAAATTACAAATATTAAGAAAAAGTGGCAGATATAAGAAAACTTTATTTAAACTGTGTTGAGCAAGAATTTTAACATCTAATTTAAGTAAATGTTTTAATTTTCAACTTCATCATTTACAATTACAAATTTTATTTAATTTCAAATTTATTTAGCAAAAATTTGAACCTTCGATCTGAATAAGTGTTTTGATTTTCAAATACCAACGCGGCTGGTGGAGTGGCGATCTATCGTAAATTATCATCGACATCTACGGCGGAAGTGTTCCAAGTTGCGATTACAGACGTAACTCGTGTCATTAAAACCAAGGGTGACATGTGCATGACTGAAGTTACTTGCTTCGCCGCTAATACTAGCTTCAAGTTTATACTCGGTGCTGTATATATTCATCCAGGAGCTAGTATGCAGGATATTGGAATGTTACTATGGCAAGGACTCGGTCCGTACATTCACAACAGCCAGTACGTGCCACCGTTCGTGCAAGTTGATTCTAGTATACCGATTCTTCTGTGTGGTGATTTTAACAAAAACGTAAAGCCTGACAACTCGTTTCTTAATTTCATGAAAAATACGTATAATCTTGATTGCGTATCAAACGTTTCTAAGTCAACTACGTTAAAAGGAACAACTATCGACTTGACTTTCGCAAGACACATTACAGCAGAAACACTTCCTTTCATTTCATATTTCTCCTATCATCGTCCTATCCTCAACAAAATCACTCAAATAGGAATTAGTTAAGTTTAAGTTTACATGTACAATGTTTTAGTAAACAAAATATATTTCTATAGTTAAAATTTGTGCAATTCTTATTTTCATTCAATTCCTTGTTCCTATTGTGCAATTTAATTATATTCATATCAATAAATATTCTACCGTTGTCACGTAAAATCTTCGCCCGTAAAACCGACTTTTTTTATTTTAATAAGAAAAAATAACAATAAAATTCACTAATTATAATACTGAATTAAGAAAGGTGTTGGTAGTATTCTATTCAAGGTGGTGACTTCAAATTTAGTCAAATTAATTGTATAGTGTTACAGTACATTGTGCAGATAGACATTATAGATAAAATACCTATGTTTTAGTTTTGTGATCATTTAAGTGACAATGTTGTTTCATATGCATTAAAAATAAAGTCAATTTTATTCTTTCAGTTGTTTGATGATTGTATTATCATTATACCAGAAAAATATATTTCAATCAATTACCATGGATTTAGTACTACCACTTATTAAATTAATTTTAATGATGAATGAAAGTGATATTTATTTAACTAACAAGACTTTAAGTTTGATCAATGATTTAATGTTAACTTATGTTTAATAATTAAATGAAAATTGATTCAAAGCTGATATTGATTCTATGTAAAGACATTTACTGTAAACTTTTAATGAGAAGATACTTCAATTAGATGATATCTATAGTTAGAAATTCTTTATAGAAATAAGCGACAGTTTGCAAGGTCAATAATTTCCATTTTCAAACTTATCATGGTTGTAATTTTTTTTTCTCTCCTTCCGTTTTTTTCCCTTTCATTTCTAATCCCCTCTTCATATAAATATAAAACTTTTCAAAATCAAATGAATTATAAGTTCGATTTAAGATATAAAAAATAATGACATACATTTTAGATATTGATGTGTTGTCTTCTATATATACACGCTGCATTGTTTAATATTTTTGGCGGTAAGTGGTAAGTATAAATCCGTGGTTAAATTTTATAAACTAAATTATACTCAATAAATGAATTAATAAAAATGTAAGTGTGATAAATTTTAAATTTGAAATTGTTAAAAATATTTGAGAATCCTATTTATATTATTATTCTTTATTTTTATCTAAATAAAAATTATAACGATTAAATTATTTTAATCCAATTATCCATTGGTTGAAGAGATTGGTAGGGGAGTAAGGTAGCAGGGACGAAACTTGCCGGGTTTATCTTTGACAAGTCCCGGCCCGGTACCAATCTCTATCCATCCTGGTCAAACCATTATCGTTTCCATTAAAACAACACAAAAAAAAATTTTTTGACTCCATCTTACACTAAAATTTTTATATTATTAAAAGTGTTTTCAACACAAAAAAAATAAAATTATACAAAAATATTACTTAAAAAAATATTTAAAATTTTCTTTCTTAATAACTTTAAATTGTTCGATAAAAAATATTACAGGGTTCTGTCTTTGCTCTTTTTCCTACCCTGATATCTTCAATTCTTCCTTTTTTTCTATTTTCTGCTTAAATAACGCGTAACGGCCGAGGTAAAAGCGTGAACATGTTATAACCTTATATTGTTACATAAAAAATTAAAACCTTTTTGATACCCAAATAATAATATTTTATAATTTGTTTTTAATCATCATTAATTTACAACTACTGTATCTTTCATATAAATTCTATTTAATTCTACTTATTCGTTCAGTAATAGCTTGCTATACGAACATTATACTTTCAATTCGACATTATACTCTCAATTCAACATCGAAATTTTTTATAACTTTCCTTTAAAATATTATAAAACCTTTATAAATATCTATATATATATAAATCAATGTTTGTATGCTTGTTTGTTTGTATGTTTGTTTGTTTGTATATGTCCGGTATACAAATTCGCAGTAGTTCACTAATTCAAACCAAAATTTCCATACATAGGTAAATAAATACGGGGAAGACGATTTAAAAAAGATATATAAATCAATTATTAAAACTCTATATTCAAATAATTCTACTTAGCTCACGAACAGCGCCCTCTATCAAGTACTAAAAGGTTATAAATACGTTTAAAATTTAAATCTTCTCAATATTTTATTGATAATAATTCGCTTAATAACACATACGTTTAGAATACTTGATCTAAATCGAAATATTTATAGACGCTCGCTCGATTTGAAGATTTATATATTTTCATTTTTAGATATAACTGATCTAATTCGCCGTTTAAAATAACTGCTCTAATTCGAAATATTTGGTATGTTTTATTTGTGTGTTCACTCTATTTCTATTTATTTGAAGTATTATAATTTCCATGTTTCAAAAACCTATTTCAAAAAGGTCGTTAGAAATATGTAAGGATTGAAATAGCTTTACATGCGAATATTTATGATGCCAAGCGTAGCTTAATGGTTAGGTGTACGGCTTCGTATTTCCACAACCTTGATTCGAAACTTAGCCTGGGTGTTTTTTTATATATATTATTGAAGCAAAGTTTTTTTTTTACAGTACCAAATATTTCATACGTAGGTAAAAAAAATACGATGAAAACAATAGACTATTTTAAATTATATATAAATTAAATATTGAAACTATATATTCAAACTAGCCGAATAACCCGGGCAACGCCCGGGTTTTACCCGATTAAATGTTTTTATTCAAATAATATTCGTTACAATTATAAATTGGCACCGTGGATGTCACTTTTGTGAAACGTCCCGCTCCAAACTTTGTGTCCGAGAAGCGATATTTTTATAGAAAGATGATCCGGCTTTTGTTTTCTGCTCGAATGAATGTTTTTCTGTTAGAATTTTGTTCCTGCGTACAAAATAATGAACTGGTTTCACCCGTGGTCTCTGCTTTTTGGAATTTTTCCCGATATAATTATGTATCTAATAATCAAAGATGATACAACAATAACGTCATCATCATTTTCTGACTAAAAATATATAGTTTTAATAATTGATTTATATATTTTTTAAAATAGCCTATCGTCTTCCCCGTATTTTTTTACCTATGTATGGAAATTTTGGTTTGAATTAGTGAACTACTGCGAATTTGTATACCGGACATACAAAACCAACAAACAAAAAGACAAACAGACAAACATACAAACATTCATTTATATATATATAGAAGATGTATGAGTACATTTTGTGTAGGAATAGGATTAGTTGACTTTATAAGGAACACTTATTCATACAGTTTGTATCCCTCGATAGCTCAGTTGGCAGAGCGGAGGACTGTAGATGTTACAACGGTGATCCTTAGGTCGCTGGTTCAAATCCAGCTCGAGGGAGTTTTTTTAAAATATTTTTATTGGCTGCCTGCGAGCACGTGACCTCCCTGTGCGTGCGCATCCGTGACAGAGGCCGATGAGGAAAGACGGTCAGGACTATATAGGGATAATAATAATATACTTATTAGATAATGATAATGATCATAATGATGATGCGCGCGCATCCGTGACAGCGATGAGGAATTGAGGAAAGACGGTCGTGACTATATATGTTACTAGCGGATGTGTACCCGGCTTCGCCCGGGTTTTTTCCGAGTGAAAGTTTGCCTAACGAATATTATATATTATGAAGTATAATAAACAATGCTAAAGATTAGTTTTAATTATTAATCAAGATTGTGTGTGAATATGTGAGAGAGATGTAATATCGTTGTTGTTTTCTTGGCCGACTGTTTTACATATGGTGTTATCTTAAAATTGCTTGTTTTGAATATTTTTTTAGATTGAGTTGAATGAATTGCTGAATTTTTTTTTTTGTATTTATATGTAAATAAAATTAACTCTGTTGAATTTTTTTGTATTTTATCGATAACAGCAAAGTTATGTATTTTAAAGTTAGGAAAAATATTTTGATGTTAAGCAAAACCTGCTCCATCTCGTTTTACATAAATGTTGAAAATTTGGTCGAAATTGATGCATTGTAACGAAAGGTTTTAGCGAACACCACTTATGAAATTTCCATTTATATAGAAGATATAATATAAATGAGTTTTGAAAATTGTTTTAAAAAATGCATCGGCCGGGAATCGAACCCTGGCCGCCCGCCTGGCAGGCGAGCATTCTACCACTGAACCACCGATGCTTTAAAAAAATCAAATTCATTTATCGTCGCGACCAGTGCTGCGCCCTAGCGGTAAATGACTGGAACTAACGCTTTTTGGTTTTTTAATTTTTAAAAAAGCACATTAACTTTTTTAGTTTTTTGAATAGCCTATATGTTAAACGAAATCTTCAGCTACCTACATGCGAAATTCCATAATGATTGAGTCAGTAGATTTTGCGTGATGCGATAACAAACATCGATTTCGCATTTCATTTTTATATATATAAAGGATTATTCTACTTAGCTCACGAACAGCGCCCTTTACCAAGGTTATAAATACGTTTAAAATCGAATTATTTTCAATTTTATTAATAACAGTTCGCTTAATAATTAGAATACTTGATCTAAATCGAAATATTTATAGACGCTCGCTCGATTTGAAGATTTATATATTTTCAAATTGTATAGATAAATAAATCAAATTGGGTAGATATGCACACGGGTCAATCCCGGGGCGAAGCCCGGGTTACCGTCTAGTATATATATATATATATGAAGTCCTGTTAACTCGTAGAATCCTGTCGACTAAATATGTGATGAGGTATCCAATCGACTTAAACTGTGGTGTGAGATCCTGTCGACTCTCGCTATACTGTGTTGACCGAGAGGAACAGTCAGGATGTGGAGTTTTCCAGTACCTCTCTGCACCTTGGAAGACCTTTAGCAGTTCTCTCGAAGTACAGGCAGTCGTGGTCGAGGCAGAGTGGAAAGCTTGGGAATGTCCACACAAAAAAACGAAGACAAAGTTGCACTAGGAAAGTTCCGTGAACAGATAAAAGTTGAGCTAGGAGCGAAAGATGGAGATAGAAGAGTTCTTACTGGTCTACATGGTGGGTGAGGAGGACCTTGGTGACAACCGACGAGGGCTTACGCTGATGGTGAAGTAACTGTCAAGTGCCTATTTTTTGGCTAGGACGGAGGCCTTTTATATCTTTTACGAGAAAGGGAGTATTGCATTTCAGCAGATGCCACAGGGGCGTGGATCGTCTGGAAAAATTCTACACTTGCGCCGTGGCAGTTTCCATCTTTAGACCTTGTTGTTTTGGGACTGCTATATGCTCGATCTCTGCCTTAGCTCAACTCTTAATCTATTACAGAGTTTTTTTAAATTTATCCAGAGTTTGTACAAAGTACATTACATATGATGATGTAATGACACATGTCGATAATGCGTATAATCATTTACAGATGAATTTCAATTATACAACATGAAAATATTGTTATAAGTTATATACAATATGGGGTTGTTGGTTTAAATTACCATAGATGGGCCCCGGGAGTGAAAGGGTTTATGCGGGTTTAAGCGGGTAAAGCCTCTCTAACACAGGTAAGTAAATAAAATTTATTTTAATTAATTTAAACTGTGAGGGTTAAAAAGGGCTATAACAAGATGATTTGTTTGGATATATCTGAAAATAATAAAAATAAAGCTTGTTCAATTCAAAAGTTATAATATTGGTCATATAAAAAGATAATTTTTTAGATAAAACCGTTGTTTAAATTAAATACATATTGATATGATTATGTGAAAGAGAGAAGAGAGAATTAAAAATTGTAAGAAATTATTGGCGGACGTTAGAAAGGGTTAGGAGTTAAAGAATATGCAATTGTAAGTATTACACATGCAACCAAATAATCAGATCCAGGTGCAAAGCGAGGATATATACTTGAGCGTCTTCCTTGGCAATGTTTCACTTGCGATCCTATATAAGGGTTAGAGTGCTTTGTCATATGATTGTGAAAGGAGTGAAATAGAGCCATGCGATAAGTAGAATTGTAGCGACAGTAGGTGATCTGACTTGACTCGAAATAAAAGGTTGATTGTGGTCCGCTATAGCTGAAAATAAGTTGAAAGTTGAAAAAAATAAACGCTTTGTGCATGCGTTGGTGATTGTGCTCTGCGGATGATTGAAATAAACTTTTGAAATGAGTTCAGGCCACAAGTTGAGATTTTTAAATCTGGGGAACTGTGTTCAAAGAGTTTGTTGAAATTACGAAATGAAAAAAATTGTCAAGCAGTACTGTCGTTTTTCTACGTTGATGTGAAGCAATGGCCGAAAAAGATAGTGATAAAAAGTATAGGGAATTGGTTAAAGATAATTATTATTGTAAGCGATTGTTGCATGCCCGATAGTTGATGATAAACATTGTCATATAATAAAGCTATTTAAACAAATATAAAATATAATTAATAAAAAGTATAGAAATATGATTGCGGGTAAAAAAAAGTGTAAGTGGACAAAATTAAACATGTAATATATAAAAGATATAATAATTAAGAAAATAAAAATGATTTTAAAACAATTAAATGTTTTGCAATACTAAAATAATATCATGAAATAAAAGTAAATTTAATTAAATTTTTTAAAAATAATGTTGGATTAAAAATTTGATTATATAATTGAAAGGTAAAAATTAAAAAAATAGTATTCAAGATTTTATACAAATTAGAATATAATTAAAGATTATTATAATGATTAGTTAAATGTTAAGTAGTGGAAAATTGAACAATATTCTCGTTTATCCAAAGAGGCGATATATGTAGATAATTATACCTCTTTTTCGTTATAAAGTCTATATCAGACTTAACCAATTTGTTTTAATTGGTGATATCAATTGACATGTAAAATGTTTAATGTATGTTGTGTTGTGATTAAGGCGTTGGTGAGATTTGTGAGAAAACCTAAATGGTTAGTGTGAAAAACGTGTTTAAAAAAAATGGCGATCATGAAGATGGCGGTCAAAATGATAGCTTTGTGAGGGGAGGACGTTGGACGGGGATATGTAACTGAAATAGATTCGGGGGATCCTATTACTGGGTGCTCACTCGTGCGGAGTGTTTGTTATTTTTGTCATTTACTTGAAACTGACTTTCTTCTTTTGTTGAGGTTGGCAATTTTCTGGTATAATAGAAAGATATGGTTTTCTCGGTGTTCGCGTCTTAGAGTTTGACGTTGTTGCGGACTTAGTAAAAATGTTATTCAGTGATATCAGATTAGAAGTGAGTGAAAGTGCGACTTTCGACGTGGACACGCTTGGGGTGAGATGTGTCACAGGCATGAAGGCGTCTTTGGCCTGAAAAGTGAAAAAGTTTTGTGGTGTGGCGCTGTGACACGAAGTGGAAAATTGTGAATGAAAAGGTGTCACGCGAATTCGTTGTTTGGTACAAATTCTAACCTGTTTCACCATGAATAACAAGTTTACTAGAGTCATGGGGGTGGTTGTACGAACATGTATCGAAAATCTTTTACTGTTAGTTGATATGGCAAGTTTAATGCGAAATATTTTGAGTGTTTAGTGGGGCGACGTTATGGAGCTCGTGGGGCTCGAAATTGGATTTGTTTGTTAAGTCGCGCACTGATAATTTTTGCCAATTGGAGAGAGTGATGTGTGAGGGTGTTGTAGAGCTGAAAAAACGTGTTCCAACTATGTTAATTTATATTTTTAAAATAATTTCTATCATTGATTATGGTAGCGTGAAAATGATCCTTGTAAAAGGGCAATGTCGAGATAGTGACAAGAATATTTTGAATTGTTGTGTTTACTTAAAATGGTGAATATGACAATTATTTTTGAAAATTTTTAAGTATTTAATTAAAAAATGGGTGTTTTGATATAAAGATAACTAATAAGAAAAACAAAAATAAGTTTAGAATTATGATGAATGAGAGATTTTTTAAAATAATAATAATGTTGTATGTGATTTTTTTGTAGATTTGGATAATGTCATTTTAGGCAAATTTAAGAAAGGAATGTGTGATGTGTTCCTTCGATTAAATAAATATATATGCTTTATTAAATTAATAAACAAATTTTAATTATATATCTTTCTAATGTCAAACATACACTTTTTTTAATAGATTCATAACAACAACAATAATTACAGTGCTGCCAAATACAAACAATCAAAAATAAATTAATTAAACAGAGTATATTATAATATTATTATAAGCGACTTATTCAAGCGACTTCATCCCTCCTGGGATGTCGATGCAGATAAGGTTGGATATTGGAGATGTGAGCCGTTCTTGGAGTTTTATCATCAGACTCATATTCAACATATTTGGGGTGGCCATCCATTTTGGTTACCCTTGTCACTCGATGCGGACCAGATAGCTTCCATTCCTTTCCAACCTTCTGATGTCTTACCAAAATATAATCGTCGATATTCATCTTTGGTGGCAGAGCCTTCTTACGACTGTTAAAATAAAACTTTGTTATTTGTCGGTAGAGGTTTTGCTCAATTTGACTTTTTTCTGTTTCATAAAGGGGACAGTGAAGATTAAGCTCTTTATCGGCAGGTAAAACAGAGGAAGTTTTTGTAAGTTTGAATAAAGGGGAGCAACCCAGGTAGGAGTTGTAGGATCTATTATGGTAGCGTACTGCCGCTTCTAAGGCATGTTTCCATCCACCCTTGAAGTAAGGATAGCACGAAAGAAAGGTCTTTATATCTCGTATAGCTCGTTCCGCTAAACCATTTCCTCAGGGTGATAAGGAGAAGTAGTTATTAATCGGATGTGTTTGGAGGTTGGCCACCTAGGGAATTCTCCATACACACAAATGATCTCCCTTGATCGGAGACTATAGTTCTCACTGATTTCAGATCCTCATGTTCGTTGAAATATTTTATTAGAGCACGGCCATGTTGTTTCATTGCCTTTGCTTGAACCACCCTAGTAGCCTCGTCAATAATTAGTAAAAGTGTTGAATTCTTATCCTTGATGTTAGAAGGAGCCTCGGCGAAATCTACATGTACAGTATGAAAAGGTACCCTTGATTGATGGGGCAAACTCATCTTTGAAGGACGGCTCTTATACTTGAACTTGACCCTTTGACAGATAGGACAAGAAGATACATATTTCCTTACATTCTCCATACCAGGCCAAACAAAGCGTTGCTTCATTTTATAATATGTCCTCCAAAACCCCGAATGTCCTCCTGATAAGGGATCATCATGGTACATAGATAAAATTGAAGTTCGATGTTCGTGAGGGACAAAATATTTCCCATGATCTTCTAATTTTAAAGGAATATTCTGATGTTTAACAAACAGTACGGTTTGATCGCTGGAATTAGGTGTTTCTACAGCCAATCTAGACAGCGCGTTTGCATCGCTGAGCTCCCTGCCAGAACGGTGGTTCACTCTCATTTCGAATGAGTTCAGAAACAGCTGCCACCTCGCAAGTCGATCCCGGAGATGGCCACAGGAAAGTAGCTGTGTCAATGCGCGATGATCCGTGTGGACAACAAAAGACTTGCCTTCCAAATACCATCTGAAGTGTTTGACAGCCTTCATCACAGCAAGGTATTCTTTTTCGGTGATGGAATACTTTTGTTCAGCCTTAGAAAAGGTATAGGAATAATAACTAATCACTCTGAGTTGAAGTGACCTCCTTTTATTCACGTCTCTCTGGTATCGAATAGCCCCTGTTCCATAATATGAAGCATCTGTTGACATTTCATAAGGCAATGACTCATCCGGGATTGCCAGTATTGGTTTTGACGTGATGATATCAATAAGTTTTAAATAGGCCTCTTCACATTTATCAAACCACATAAAACTAGAATATTTTTTTTCTTCAGGTTGTCCAACGGTCGAACTATCGTGGCATAGTTTGGTATATAGGCCCGAAAATGACCTGTAAATTCAGTAAAACTTTGTAGTGACTTAAGATTATATGGGCGTTTCATGAGTTTAGCCTTTTCGATTACTTCCTCCTTCATTTGCTTCGAGTTACCGTTGATAATTCTACCTGAAAGTTCCACCTCAGATAAACAAATTTGGCACTTGCCCAAGTTCACTGTCATATTATATTGATTCAGTCTATTGAGAACTTTGTAGGTGAGGGAAGCACATTATTCAAGGGTTGGGGCGCCACAACAAATGTCGTCAATGTAAACAACCACTCTGAGTTCCAATAAATCAGCCAACATCTCGCTGATAACCCTTGGAAATCTAGGAGGTGAATTTTTCCACCCGAACGGTAGTCTCTTAAACTCATAAAGTCCATCAGGTGTTACAAAAGCAGAAAACTTTCTCGTGCCTTTAGTTAGACCGACTTGCCAAAACCCATCCTTCAAATCAATTTTTGTAAAGTATCGACAACCCCCAAATTTATTAATGATTGAGTCGATTCTAGGAAAAGGAAAAGGGTCCAAAAGGGTCTCTTTATTCAACTGTCGATAGTCAATACAGAGTCGGTAGGACGAGTCCGTTTTTGGAACTAGAATACAAGGTGATGCGTACTCAGAAGTAGAAGGAGTAATAATATCCCCATCTAGCATCTCCTTGATTTTTCCAGCAGTCCATGCTTTCTTGTGATCTGGCATAGGGTAAGCCACGATGTTATTATTGGGCTTCAATAGAAAGTCGATCTCGTGAAATGGTAATTCCTTTTTGGAGACATTACAAAGCTTGGGGAATATAGTGATCAGGTCATCACTGGTAAAAATAACTTATTTTGACCGCAAAGACAAGCACTTAATCTCATCAGTCCCAAAGTTCCATTGAATTCGGAGATCCCTCATTGTGGGATTTCCTATTAACAGTTCGAATGACATCTCCCTCAATATTGTCGCCGTCATCATTCTCTGTTGATCGTCAACCTGAAGTTCCACCTCAATATTCTCAGTAGCTCGGACATGACTTTCGTCAATCGTTATTATTGTGGTCTCTGATGGATAACTTTTCCATTTATATTTAGCCAAAAGGTCTCTTCTCATTAGATTGATAGAAGAACCTGGATCCAAGAAAGCAACAAGTTTTACACCATTTATAATAACGGGCAACATAGAATCGGGACTTTTGCAAGACAAAAATAGGATCGATTTTGTCATCGGGATCGAACAACCCTCTAAATTTAGATTTTTTGGAGAGAAGACACAGAATTATTTTGATTGTTCATTGTCTGTGATGCCTCCTCAATTTGATCAAGTTGGGCAAAATAGGCTAGCTTCTTGACCACTGTGTTGCCAGTTGTCTGGTAGGGCTTGGGTTCAAAAGGTTTTTTCTCCAACTGGGACTGATATTTTTCAGCAGCTGAAGAAGAGACTCTTTGTTTTCGATTTTCACAGTGGACAACTGATTCTGCATTTCTGGGGGTAGCCCGTGAATCACTCCAATTATCAATAGCTTTTCACTTAAGCCGGGCATCCCTAATCGCATTTTCCTTTGTTTTTGGTGGAAGTAATCGATCAGAGAGCCGCCTCGATATCTCCACTTGAACGCCCTATCGTATTTATTTATGGGGTTATCCCCAAATGAGGATACAAAATCTTCTTTCCATGTTTCCCAGCTAAAGTTGCATTCATCAGCAAGTCTGCTATCGAACCACAATTGTGCAGTTCCCCCTAGGTAGTTTCTCATACCATATATTTTGGATTGATCTTTTACCCAACCATTATTTGCACAGACATTTTCATATAGGGTTATCCAAGTGGCTGGATCTAAGTTATTACCGAGAATTCAGGTGCTTTCATTTCGACATGTCTTGGTGCATATTCATGCTGGTTTAAACTTAAATCTTGAACTAAAGAATTAACTAGTTTTTGTTGTTCTGCTACAGTAGTTATCAATTTGCTAAAAGTGTCTTCTGTTAATAGAGATTTTGCATCTAATTCCTCCTCATCCATTATGCAAATTTGTAAATCTTCAAATGATCGATTTTTGTATATTTCAATTATTTTTGATGGAACTTTAACAAATCTATTAGAATCCCCCCCCCCCTTTTCTAAATAGTAAGAAGTCAGAATTCTTCAGGGATAGATAGAACATTAGCATCAGGGTTAAAGCTATAGCCAATTACCTTTTTATTCTTAAAATGCAGGATGATCAATCCTGTCGGCTGCGCCATTTTTGTGATGTTCCTTCGATTAAATAAATATGCTTTATTAAATTAATAAACAAATTTTAATTATATATCTTTCTAATGTCAAACATACAACTTTTTAATAGATTCATAACAACAACAATAATTACAGTGCTGCCAAATCCAAACAATCAAAAATAAATTAATTAAACAGAGTATATTATAATATTATTATAAGGTATATTACAGCAGGTAAGATTAGTAATTTGATAAAAATACGTGATGGGCGATTTTTTTAAAGTAAAATTGAGAGAAATAACTTGAAATTTATAATCTGATTAAAATTAAAGTAAATTTGATAAATGAGAATGTGAAAGTTTAAAAATTGAATTAAAAAATGGTATAAAAAAAGGTAAAATTTGGATTTAAAATATTAAGGTGAAAATAAACAAATTTATGGGTAATTAGATTGTGGGCTTGTGGAGAAAGTTATGCAAGATTTTAAAAACTTACAGTTGTGTGATGATTGTTCAGTCAGGAAACTTGGTATTTGGTTGTTGTCCTGCTGACGTGGAAAGCGCTGCATGTTGGACTTGTAAAAGCTTGTAGCTTCTGTGAAGTTGATCGCGGCTTGTCGCCTTAAGCATTGTCTCTAGGTGGGGTACTGGTCACCGGGTTTACACTACTTCGCTCCTCGATTTTCATGATGTGCGGGAATTTTGACTGTGTCGTTGGGGTGGTCAGACAGCTTGCTCATGGCGTTAGCGATCTATTAGCGGGTCTGCGGAGGTCCCTTGGGGCATCGTGTCTTCCGTAAAAATATCGTCTCTTGTTGGGGGAGATATTGCTTGGTCGTTTCGTTGGAATGGCCGGTTGCTCCTCCATCTTCGCTCTTTCTCGCTTCTATCTGGACAGTCTTCTTACCTTCTTCGTTGTGTCATTCTTCGTTTTGGTCATCCTGTCGACTAACTGTAATGAAGTCCTGTTGACTCTTGTAGAATCCTTTCGACTAAAAATGTGATGAGGTATCCAGTCGACTTAAACTGTGGTGTGAGATCCTGTCGACTCTCGCTATACTGTGTTGACCGAGAGGAACAGTCAGGATGTGGAGTTTTCCAGTACCTCTCTGCACCTTGGAAGACCTTTAACAGTTCTCACAAAGTACAGGCAGTCGTGGTCGAGGCAAAGTGGAAAGCTTGGGAATGTCCACACAAAAAAACGAAGACAAAGTTGCACTAGGAAAGTTCCGTGAACAGATAGCTGACTTACTGGTCTACATGGTGGATGAGGAGGACCTTGGTGACAACCGACAAGGGCTTACGCTGATGGTGAAGTGACTGTCAAGTGACAATTTTTTGGCTAGGACGGAGGCCTTTTATATCTTTTCCGAGAAAGGGAGTATTGCATTTCAGCAGATGCGACAGGGGCGTGTATCGTCTGGCGAAATTCTACACTGGCGCCGTGGCAGTTTCCATCTTTAGACCTTGTTGTTTTGGGACTGCTATATGCTCGATCTCTGCCTTAGCTCAACTCTTAATCTATTACAGAGTTTTTTTTAAATTTATCCTCAGTTTGTACAAAGGACATTACATATGATGATGTAATGACACATGTCAATAATGCGTATAATCATTTACAGATGTGTTTCAATTATACAACATGAAAATCTTGTTTTAATTTATATACAATATGGGATTGTTGGTTTAAATTACCATATATATATTCATAAAAATCGATTCATTTGAGAGACGATGTTAGCTCGAAAAATATTTTTTATCAAATATTCGTTTGGCAAACTTACACTCGAGTAAAACCAGGGCGAAACAGGGTACATCCGCTAGCGATTCAATAAATTTAGAGGTTCCAACCCAAAAGCAAAGAAACATTTCAGTTAGCAACGAATTTTCTACTGACTTTATTCCCTGCCTCCTATAAAGGATTCAACCAATCTTCTGTGAGCAGACTCGCAATATTTAAGGCCCCAGTGTAAACCACCTTGAGTTATTTTAGTCTTTGCTCCCTCCCGGCATATCATAGCAGCTCTGAAAACATACCGCTCAGTTGTTGTTATTGGCTTCCAAGGAGTCGCTTGGCTCTGTCTTGTCTCTATACTGCCTCCCCCTCTCCACCCAAATGTCCCATCCAACCACCCCTTCATCTCATTTATTTATTATTATATCCTTGTTTAATACTTAGAGTAAATGGTTTAGTAAACTAGTTGAATACCCTTAAACATTGAAAATGAATTTATTGAAATATATATTCTTTGTTTATTAATTATTTAAGTAATCCAGGTACTCCTGGAGTGAAGAGAAGTTGCCAACTACCCGGGCTATTCTTTGTTTAACTTCAATTTTATGAATTGTCCACTAACAGCAATGTCTATTATATATATAAATCAATAAATGATGCATTGGGAAAATGTCGGTAGTTTGTAGAAGTTCACTCGCAATAATTTGTCCGCTAGTGTAAATTTATTTTTCAATGGGTGAGCAATTTTGGCAATTAAAAACTGTTCATTGTTTAGAGGTATCTGCTAGCACGAGTGATTCTACTATACCAACAGGAAATATATATATTTTAGTTGAAGAAGAATGAGCAATATTATGGTTTTGAGAACAAAGCAGAAATATTGGCCTCTTTCCTGAAGGCCAAACAACGTTCACACCAGGACCTAATATAGCCCATTATAGAGAAAGAAACCAGGAATTTATCATCCTAAAAATTTGAATATTTGGCCTTGTAATGACATGCCTGTCTTATATGCACAGTTTGGACTTACCTACCCTGATCTTTGTTGACACTATTCTAAAACCAGCTTCATTGCACACAATGGAAATGTTTTTCCTTCAATACCAATTACCTAGTTTGTATTTATGGAAGAAACCTATGGGAAAAAAAGTTATTTCATCTATTAATATTTCATTGTCATTTTCTGTGTTTTAAAGGTACCTTTTTTATGAATCTTCATTTTTAAGAGTTTTAAATAGGCTTATTTTGGTGATTAAGCATAAACTATATGCTTTTATAACCAGTTAGGTTATAAATTGATAAATTAATAAGAGCTTCAGCAGAACAATTATTGTTTCAGACCAATTACAATAGAGCCTCCATTAGATGGCTCTCTTGCTAGAGAACACCTCTCTACAAAGAGCAGTATACATCACCCAATTATCATTTTCACTATTTATCAACTCTATAGTAAGAGGACACTTTTCTCTACGACTAGGTGTCCTTTACAGAGAGGTCTTACTTTATTGGAAAGCCACAATTTGGATTATAGATTATAAACACAAGGTAATAAGACCAACAAGAAAATAAGACCTAATCCACATAATTTATTCCAAATTTAATCCAAATTGGGCTTTTTAATTCATAATAAGACCAAATATAAATAAATAAATAAATAGTGTGTGATGTTTCTGTAACAGCAATGTTACCATTATTAGACAAAAAAGTACTGAATAATTGTACTTTAATTGTATGATTGTAAGACTGAATGATTGTACAGATTCAGTACTTGTGATATTTTCTCATTTATTCTTTTGTCTGATGATGGTAACAATGCTGTTACCGGCATGTTGAACACCATTTATTTATTTGGATTTTGGTCATTACCTTGTATTTTTTTTAATTACTGCTTTAGTACTACTTAAAAAATCTGTAAACCGACTCCCACCTAACAGTTCTGTCACAGTGCAATGCTTCCAGCTCATGTTGGAATTCCTGGAAACAGATTATCTGGCAAAGTCTGGAACTCTTGGCCACCCCGAGGCCAGAAAATCTACCACCCAACTAGACAAAAGAGACCTCCTCTGTACCATCATCACCCAAAGCCTGCAAGAATGGAAATTTAATGCTGCACATGACTGGCAGAGAGCAGGAGGGACAAGCACCAATTCTGTCCTCCCAAAGGAACAATAGTTTTTGATTTCCAGACTTAGATCTAGTCATCCAAGGACAATGAGTTTCCAGAATGGTTGCAAGGTTTTTCGTACTATATACTAAGTGCAATTCTTAATCTGCAGCCTCAAACCACATCATTTACTGCATTGGCTCATCAATTGATGAGCTCTACTCATTCCCAGCAGACAGCTTCAAAAGTCTGAATCTCTACAATATTGATACCCTAATATGATTGAGTGGAGATAAGAAAGAAGAAGAAGCACTACTTCACTTTTTGTAATAACCAGGGTAAACAAGGACTATATATAAATTCTAAGATTTGTAGTGCTTAGTGGGCCTCCCTGCAGATAGTACAGGTTGGGAAGGTCCTCACTTCGTCCTCAAATTTGATTTTCTAAGTTTCTATCCTACACTACAATGAATAATTGGCCAAAATTGGCCACTTTTAATACAATAGAACCCCGTTCGCATTTTTCTAACATTCAGCATAAATATAAAAGATTGGTTGTCGAGGCGCTGCTATCCCTAAAATATAATAGCATCAATAGGCACATTGAGATTCCGGAACTTTACAATGACATATTTACATAAGCTGTTCATACAACAACCTATAGATTCTTTACTCTAATAGATTAAACCATATATTAGCATAAATACATTTCTCCTATTACCTGTTTTGTATATCATACATAAAACTTAAATTTTATCTCTCTAAAAATAATAGTTTTTTGTGTTTATGCTAATCACACCTGTATATATATAGATGTATCGTGATTCTTTGTGTAGTTTTATTCCTGTTGAAGGGCGACATTGTGCTCGAAAACTCGAGCGTTTGTTCATAAAAAGATACTCATCCTCTTTGTCTTTGAATGTTTTCTTTACCAAGTTACTCCAGAGGATTTTACCTTGTTTAAATATTGTAAATCGTTATTTTTCTCGCTTTACAGCATGAATCCTGATACGAATTATTACATGAATAGCCTTTATAACAAATCTCTTGCGCTTGCAAGATGGCGAAAACATCTTATATTCAACAGAACCTGTGAGCAATTGGGATTTATCCCACCTTCGTTACGCATTAAAAGGGGGGTAATCTTTATTACACACCTTCCAACCAATTTTCTTCAAAAGCGAGGGTAGGGATAAAGCCAGCTTACCTGCATCAATGATGAGTCTATCATAGGGACAGTTGGGGTAGGAACCCTCGATGTCATAGGAGGGGATGGAGAGACGGAGGTGGCGGTGGGACTCGGTCAGGAAGATCCAGGAGCAGTTGAGTCTGGGGGAGTAGCGCTGGGGGTAGTTGGGGGAGGTTACAATGGCAGGGGCCGTGGCGTTGACCACTATCTCCTCGTGGCAGGGCAGACCTGTGCACACATGTTCTATGATGGATCCAAGAGTGGAAGTACTTTACTCAAATTTGTAGCCTCACTAGTTGTCTTACTTCAGCTACTTTCATTGTTTGACCAATCTCTCTGCCGACAATACAATATTCCCTAGTTTGTTAGAAAACCTGTTATCTACATTTCTTCTAATAATATTATCCTCTATGTATTCACTTGTGTGTGACCAGGATTGTTATAACCTGGTTGTTATTACCATATTGCTATAACCATTTTATTAAAACCGTGTTATAACCATACTGTTATAACCTATTTGTTAAAACCATTTCGTTATAGCCATTTTGTTATGACCATATTGTTATCAGCCAGGTTTGAAACATTTAAAACTTAAAACTTTGAATGTGTGGTATTATAACCAAATTGGTGTTATATAAAAGAAGGCTGTTATTGGGAGTATAAATAAGTTCGTGCGGTTTTGATAAAGATGACGCTACTAGTTTATTATTCCACTGTTTCATCTGGCAACACCATTATTTTGAAGCGTCATCATAAGGCTTCCTTTTTTAGTAACCGTAATTTCTCTGAAGTATAAACAACCTAGTTTCTGTTTGCTCCTAAAATGTCAACTTTTGTACCAAATAATGTGTTTCTGCGGGAAATTTTACTTCATTACTTCAATATGAAGAAAAAAACTGTTGAGAGTCATCGTAGTTTATGATAACCATGCTCTAGCTGAACGAACGTGTCAGAAGTGATTTGCACGGTTTTAAAGTGCCCATTTTGATTTGGAAGATGAAGAAAGACCCGGAGCGCCACCAAAGTTTGAGGGTGAATAATTAGAGGCAAGGCTCGATGAAGATCCAACACAAACGCAAAAGGAACTCGCAAAAACACTTGGATCACTCAACTAGCCATTTTTCATTGCTTAAAAGAAATAGGAATCATCTAAAAGATCAGAAATTGGGTGCCATATGAACTGAAGCCAGGAGACGTTGTACGCCGTTTTTCAAGTGTGAACAACTGCTCCAACGTAAAAAAAAGAAAGGGGTTTTTGCATCGAATTGTAACTGGTGATAAAAAGTGGGTCTATTACGATTATCCAAAACGTCGGGCAACGTATAGTTACCCTGGCCGTGCCTCATCATCGATGGCCAAGCCGAATATTCTTAGCGAGAAGATCTTACTGTGTATTTGGTGGGACCAGCTAGGAGTGGTATATTATGAGCTGCTTCAACCAAACAAAACTATTACAGGGGAAGTCTACTGAAGACAATTGATGCGTTAGAGCCGAGCATTGCGAGAAAAACGGCTGCAATACGCCAATAGGCACGACAAAGTTATTCTTCAACATGATAATGCTCGGCCACATGCTGCAGCACCCGTTAAAACGTACTTTGAAACGCTCAAATGGGAAGTCTTACCCCACCCGCTCTATAACCCAGACATTGCTCCTTCCGATTATTATCTCTTCTGATCAATGCAACATGGCCTGGCTGACCAGCATTTCTCCAACTACAATGAAGTAAAAAAATGAATCGATGAATAGATAGCAGCCAAAAACCGGCCTTTTTCCTCAAGATTGCCAGAGAGATGGAAAAAAGTGGTGGCTAGCGACGGACATTACTTTGAACCTTGAAGGTCTAACAAATTTTTCACAATAAAGCTCCAAGTTTAAAAAAAAAATGCACGAACTTATTTATACTCATAATATAATGAGGTTCCACTGTAATGACTTACAGAAAAATGTTGAAAATTTTACATAGTATCAATAAGCATCAAGATAATTATTGAGAACTAAATACTGTCTTTAATTCAGCACCCCAAGGAAATAGAATTTTTAGTTATAATATTTTAAAATAGTCGGATTGAGATTTGAAAAAAAAAAAAGGTCGAAATGAGTAAGACAGTTGAATTATAGTGAGTACTACTGTATACATATTATATTTAGAAAAAAAAAATTTTTTTTCAAGAGGGTATGTAGATTAAAAAATTGTAAAAATGTGTTTGTTTTTAGTTCCTTATTTATTAGCGGATCAAATTGCAGACTATTTGCCCATAGTGTCCCCAAAAGTCAAACTTGGCAACAAGGTATCACCATACCTTTAGGCAGAGAAACTTTCCCCTAATTTGTCAAATAAAGGACATTTAAACAGAAACCCTTCAAAAATACATTTTTCTCAATAACTTTACATTAATAAGTCCATGAAATTTCAGCTTTTGCATATTTATTTTAAAACAAAATTTTTGGCACTTTTAAATTTTAAATGCTTTTAGTTATATGTGGAAAAAATATATTTAAAAATATAAAAATGGTCAAGTGCTGATTTTAAAAACAAAAATGGCATTTCCTGACCGCTTCCATGAGAATTTTAGATGGCAGAGTGCCACTTAATGGAACAAAAATAAACTAAACATTGATTTAGCTTGTTTCAATGATATTTGGTCAACCCAATTTCTATATATATATTTTTTTTTTCACATGAAAAGCATTTTTATGCAAAGTTGGCCTTAAATACCCATTTCTTGATTACTCAAGGAGCCTCTGGGACAAATTTCTGGTCATAGAGATACACTTTGTATCACGCTGACAAGGGACAACAGCCCAAAACATCGGAACAAGCTAAATCAATCGATTTTTGTTCCACTAGATGGCACTCTGCCATCTAAAATGATCATGTGAGTTGTCAGGAAATGCCATTTTTGTTTTATTATTTATATATATATTATATAATCTAAAAATATTATATAATCTAAAAATATTATATAATCTAAAAACCTCAAATATTTCTATATTTTAAAAAATATATACTTTATTTTATTCATTGATAATTTTATTTTTGTTATCATCGTTTTTAGAAAGACTTTTAGTTTAGTTGTTTAGTTTCGTTGTATAATTTTGTTGTAAATATGCGTAGTTAACCAATCAATCCTTTTAAATCACTAATATAGGATTAAATTATAAATTCTATATAATGTGAAATTAACAAATGTGTAATCTTTCCTCAAGTAATTGAAAATAAAAGCTACTTGACGGTAAATAATTATCTTTTTTTTATCACGACTGCACCTCAACCCTTTATCTTATCGATCCTTTGTCTTATCAAGCCTAATCTAACAACAACACAAAATATTCATAACAATAAGTCGACAGGATTACCTGAATTTTCAACCTAATTGCTCTATTAATTATTCAAATTTCATAAAACTATTTTTACAAAATGTCTCGCAAACAAAGGAATGTAGAACACGCCATGACGCCATATCCAAATACTATAGAAATACCGAAATTTAATGGTCAAAATTTAAACATAATATCTTGGCTCAAATTCTTTAACAAAAAATGTTTACAGAAGCATCTTGATGAAGATTTTAAACAAAATAATATATCAAATTATCTCGAGGGAGAAGCATTCAGTTATTATATAGAAGAACTACAAGATATATATAATTGGGGGGAAATTGAACAAAAATTAACATCATATTTCACAATTAAAGATTCAAATTTATTCAGTAGGTTTCTAAATTTAAAATATAATAATAATAATGATCTTGAACAATATTTTAAAGAAAAATCTGCCTTAGCCAATAAACTTAATCTTGAAAAAACCCTTTTACTAGAAGCACTTACAGATGGAATGCCAGATCACCTAAAAAATATCTAATAGCTGCAAGAGTACAAGAACCTTCAGAATGGTATAAAATCACAACCCAATTAAAATTATCAACAAATAAAGAAGAAGAACCCCAACAACCCTCTACCAGTACAAGCACTCCAGTAAAAAAAATTAACTCCAATTCCTCCAAAGCTCAATACCAGCCTTTTCCCAGGACAGCAGCAGCAACTCACCACCAGCAAGAACCCTACAAATCCATAAACCAGCCTCCATACCCTTGCAAGATATGTGCATCTCACCAGCTACCCAACTAGATCCATTTCCATAGAGACTGCCCACTTAAGAACAATCATCCGAAGCGCATCAATCCAGGTAGAACATTATTACTTTTTTCTGTATTTATAAACCAAATATCCTTACCCTGTGTACTTGACACTGCATCATCTATTTCCATTATACCTTTAAAATACTTAAACCATATTTATTATAAAATTTTAGATAATTCCCCAAAAGAGAGAATAGGTCAGGTAGAAGGATTTAGTTACCCATTATACAAAATATTAGTTAGGCTTACTTTAGGAAAAATCACTAAATATCAAGAATTCTTTGTTTGCAATAGTTCAATAGAATATCTTATTTTAGGTTTACCAACATTTTATTTATTTAAGTTACAAATAGATTTCTCAAAAAACCTTCTTTTCCAAAATTATAAATTCTTGTATTCTTTTAATCCAAAAACTGATAATCAGAAGTCATATGCCACTACCCTATGTATTCCAGACCGATACTATGTTAAAAATTCATCTCTTTTAAAGATTAACCCATTGTGTAATTTCAATTCTTTTGATATGCCAACTACAAATGTTAAACTTATAGATCCTAATTCAAATCCCATTATTGATTATAACTCATATCACAGTATGCGACAACCGGGCTCTATAACAAATTATAATTCATATTTAGACCTTAGTAAAGTAGATATTAATCCAAATTTCTCTAATCAAACAATTTCAGATATATTGCATAAATATAAGAATGTTTTCTCTAAACACAATTTTGATATAGGATACATAAAGACTAACCCAATTTGCATATCTCTTTTAGATAATATTCCCATAGCACAAAAGCCATATAGGACATCTTTTTACAATAATGCTGAAATACAAAAACAAATAACTGAATTATTAAAATATGATATTATTAGACCCTCATCTAGCCCCTATAGTTCTCCTGCATTATTAGTGAATAAAAAATCTGATACCCCAAATCACCCCACAAGACTCTGTATAGATTATAGGAAACTTAATCAAAAAACAGTTCCAGAACATACCCCAATTCCACTTATAGAACAAATTATAGATAGGTTATCACAGTCAAAAATATATACTATTCTAGATGTTAAAAATGCATATTGGCATATACCTATAGATGAAAAAGATAGACATAAAACCTCCTTTGTAACACAATTAGGATGTTATGAATGGAACAGACTTCCATATGGTCTAAAAAATGCACCTTCACAATTTGAAAGGATTATGAAGTCAGTTTTCACTAAACATAACATACACTATGCCTTAAATTATTTTGATGATATTATTATACACTCTAAAACTTATGAAGAACACATTAAGCATTTAGATGACATATTAGGTATATTCGAACAAGAGGATATAAAGCTGAATCTCAATAAATGCAAATTTTTACAAAAAGAAATACAATTCTTAGGATACGCTATTAACTCAGGAAAATATACACCAAATAACACAAATATTGAAGCAATTTTAAAATTAAATAGACCATATAATATTAAAACCTTACAGAGATTTTTAGGCACCATAAATATTTATAATAAATTTATTCTTCATTATGCGCAAATTAGGGCACCTTTGAATGAACTGTTGTTAAAAAATGCTCCTTGGCTATGGAGTGTGAAACATGAACAAGCCTTCCAAACACTTAAAAATTCACTCATATCACAACCTGTACTATATATTTATGACCCATCAAAACCATGTCATTTATTCACAGACGCGTCAAGTCTAGGAGTAGCAGGAGTTCTTAAACAACCAGATGAGCAAGGCATTTTACACCCCATAGGTTATTTTTCAAGAAAACTTCATCCATATGAACAGAATTATACTGCCTCAGAAATTGAAACATTAGCTATCATTAATTCAGTACAAAGATTTCATACATATCTTCACAACATACATTTTACATTGCACACAGATCACTTACCTTTAAAATGGATCAAAAATGTAAAAAACCCACAAGGTAGATTATTTAAATGGTCCTTAATCCTATCTCAATATAGCTTTGACATAAAACATATTAAAGGATTAAATAATATAGAAGCAGACATGCTGTCAAGAGCACCTGTCTCATTTTACCTAACATATAATGAGTTAAAAGAACACCAATCAACTGAACAAATTAGTAGTGCTAAAATTAAAATACAAAATGGCCTTTATATGATTAACAAGAAGGGTTTTAAAAGAGCATTTGTACCACAAACACTAAGACACAAATTATTAAGCAAAGTACATACAAAGCATGGACATATTGGAACAACTCAAATGACTAAAATAATTTCTCCACACTATTATTGGCCACATATGACTAGAGATATTGCTAATTACACCAAACATTGTGAAACTTGCCAGTTTAATAAATCTAGGGATAACAGAATTGTTTATGGACCACTACAACAGATTCCAATAGCTACACACCCAAATCACATTTTTTCTCTAGATACATTGGGCGGGTTACATAATTATGGGACAACTAGACACAGTATCCATATGATAGTAGATCACCATAGTAGATTCCTTTGGGCTTTTCCAACAAAATCTGTATCAACTGATTCTTATATAACTTGTTTGAGAAATTTATTCCAAATTAATAAACCAGAAATATTAATAACTGATAGAAATGCAGCTTTTCTTTGCAGAAAATTTAAACACTTTTTAGAAAGAAATAATGTTAAGCATCTACTCACCAGTTCCCATCATCCAGAAACAAATGCAAAAGTAGAAAGACTAAATTCCACTATCATTAATAGGTTAAGATGTGAATATAATGCTAATTTAAAGATTCCTTGGACAAAATATATTCCTAAAATTACTGAAAGCTATAATGAAACAGTACATACCACAACATGCTTTACACCTAAATTCTTATACTATGGAATACAACCACAGTATATAGAACATGACACAGTAACACATACACCAATTGAAAAAGCAAGAAAATTAGCCATTGAAAGAACCATAAAATCCCATGAACACAGCAAACAACTTTATGATATTAAACACCCAGAACCCATTTTTAAAGAAGGAGATCAGGTATTAGTAAAAACCTTTATTTATCCAAACACTGGTAAATTAACACAAAGATATATAGGCCCATTTACAATTTTAAAACAACTTTCTCCAGTCACATATGAAATAGATAAGCCTAATATACCCCAAAGAAAACAAACAGAAATTATACACTCAAATAAGCTTAAATTATTTTATCCAGAAACAGATTTTTTACTTCACTATAGCACTAACATAGAAAATGACTTTATAGTAAACCAAAATTCTAACACAAAGTTAATAGATATTGATGATAAACCATGTTTTTTACAGGAAGGCCATATTTTGGACATGGACAATGAAGAACAAATATCAGCACCAATTCTTAAGCCTTCACAAATAACTTAATGTCACTCCATACATCTATTAGCGTTTCATTACTCAACTTTGAAGTGTAACTCGCATAATGTCATAATTAATCAAATTTTAAATACCTTTTTGCTTCACATACATTTTTGATATATTTCACTCATTAATATTTCTTATATATACTTTTATTATAATTTCATAATTATATAAATTATTTGTAAACAAACTTTCTTTTGTTTATTTTGAAAAAATGTGCGTATTGATTTTTATTGTTTCATTTTAATTATTTCTAAAGATTTATTGATTTGTTTAATTAATTATTTTTAATTACCAATTTTATTTTAAAATTTTTAATATTTTAAAATATTTTTCACAGGGGGGAAATATTATATAATCTAAAAATATTATATAATCTAAAAACCTCAAATATTTCTATATTTTAAAAAATATATACTTTATTTTATTCAATGATAATTTTATTTTTGTTATCATCGTTTTTAGAAAGACTTTTAGTTTAGTTGTTTAGTTTCGTTGTATAATTTTGTTGTAAATATGCGTAGTTAACCAATCAATCCTTTTAAATCACTAATATAGGATTAAATTATAAATTCTATATAATGTGAAATTAACAAATGTGTAATCTTTCCTCAAGTAATTGAAAATAAAAGCTACTTGACGGTAAATAATTATCTTTTTTTTATCACGACTGCACCTCAACCCTTTATCTTATCGATCCTTTGTCTTATCAAGCCTAATCTAACAACAACACAAAATATTCATAACATATATATATATACTAGCGGATGTGTACCCGGCTTCGCCCGGGTTTTATCCGAGTAAAAGTTTGCCTAACGAATATATATTATATATTATCAAGTATAATAAACAATAAAGCAATACTTAAAGTTTAACCGCATAAGTTTCTTTTATTTGTGAAAAATTAATTTTTATTTAAAGAGAAATCTAATATTTCTAACTTTTGGATGACGTATGAAAAGGTTGAATATATGAAGAGTGATGGTCTATATATGATTGGATGACGTATGGAAGGGTGAAAATATGAAGAGTAATGGCGAACGGAAAAATAAAAGTGTCCAGGGGCGGGAATCGAACCCACAACCTTCTGCTTACCGGGCAGGTGCCATGTCCACTAGGCTACCCTGGACGTATTTCTCCGTTCGTAACTAATACTTAAAGTAACTTATAATACATTATAAATGACTGCGGCGTATGATTACGGAGGGTGTTTCCTTTCAAATGAAACGATTTCAAACGTCCGTTAGAACTTTATTTTTCGAACGTGAATTTTTTTCATGTGTTCTATGTGCTTCCCCTTCTTCTTGGCTATCTCCCTGCATCGGACTTTCCAAGCTGCGAACACTTCCTTGACTTTGGAGAGCGAAACATTCGACCACTCCTCTTGTGCGGCTTTCCAAAGAAGGAAACAGTTATAGCGTCATAGTGAAAAAGCTAAAAGCATAAGGACTAGATGTTGGCAAAGCTACAATATGTAGGGTAGTAAATGGCATCGGAAAGAAAAGGGAAGCTGAATCCAATGGGCAAAAATTTCAAGTCGATCGACCACGTCCGGTGCGGACCCCCGCCACGGTCTCCAAGGTAAAGCGGCTAGCAACTACTGAAAATCCACCATCTCAGCGCCAACTTTCCAGAATGTGTGGAACATCGCTAAAAACGATAAATAACATCATTCACAAAGATTTGGAACTGGATACCCGACGAAAAGGCAAGGTTCACAAGCTCACCCCTTTCCACATGAAAAACCGTGCAACGAATGCCCGGAAGCTCTACGAGGAACACCTGGCCGGTTCCAGATCGGAATATACTGCAACATTGGACGAAGCATGGATGTATGTGACGTATTGCAATGGAATCCGGAAGATCTGTTACATCAAAAGAGGCAATCAGGTCCCGGATAATTGGGTTCACCAATGCTCCGAAACTTTCCCTAAAGGTTTCATGGTTGTCGGGGTAATGACTGGCCGTGGAGTCCTTCCGCTCATAAAGGTTCCATCGAAGGTGAAGGTGAACTCAGAATTCTATATAGAATGCGTTCTGAAACCTGTCATCGAACAACTGAAGGACCTTTACCCAGGGGAAATGGACAAAGTGTTCCTTCATCACGACAAAGCCTCTTCCCATACCTCCAACAAAACCCAACAGTTCCTACAAGAAATGAAGGACACCCTAGGCCTAAATTTTATCAGGAACTCGGACATTCCAGTGAAGTTTCCCGACGCCAGCCCACTGGATTTTTACGGGTTCGGTATGTTGAAACAACGGCTCTTCAACCGACGTCCCAAAACTGAGGCCGGACTTTGGAAAGCCGCACAAGAGGAGTGGTCGAATGTTTCGCTCTCCAAAGTCAAGGAAGTGTTCGCAGCTTGGAAAGTCCGATGCAGGGAGATAGCCAAGAAGAAGGGGAAGCACATAGAACACATGAAAAAAATTCACGTTCGAAAAATAAAGTTCTAACGGACGTTTGAAATCGTTTCATTTGAAAGGAAACACCCTCTGTATAAAGCAATACTTAAAGTTTAACCGCATAAGTTTCTTTTATTTGTGAAAAATCAATTTTTATTTAAAGATAAATCTAATATTTCTAACTTTTGGATGACGTATGAAAAGGTTGAATATATGAAGAGTGATGGTCTATATATGATTGGATGACGTATGGAAGGGTGAAAATATGAAGAGTAATGGCGAACGGAAAAATAAAAGTGTCCAGGGGCGGGAATCGAACCCACAACCTTCTGCTTACCGGGCAGGTGCCATGTCCACTAGGCTACCCTGGACGTATTTCTCCGTTCGTAACTAATACTTAAAGTAACTTATAATACATTATAAATGACTGCGGCGTATGATTATAAAGCAATACTTAAAGTTTAACCGCATAAGTTTCTTTTATTTGTGAAAAATCAATTTTTATTTAAAGAGAAATCTAATATTTCTAACTTTTGGATGACGTATGAAAAGGTTGAATATATGAAGAGTGATGGTCTATATATGATTGGATGACGTATGGAAGGGTGAAAATATGAAGGGTAATGGCGAACGGAAAAACCTTCCATACGTCATCCAATCATATATAGACCATCACTCTTCATATATTCAACCTTTTCATACGTCATCCAAAAGTTAGAAATATTAGATTTCTCTTTAAATAAAAATTGATTTTTCACAAATAAAAGAAACTTATGCGGTTAAACTTTAAGTATTGCTATATAATCATACGCCGCAGTCATTTATAATGTATTATAAGTTACTTTAAGTATTAGTTACGAACGGAGAAATACGTCCAGGGTAGCCTAGTGGACATGGCACCTGCCCGGTAAGTAGAAGGTTGTGGGTTCGATTCCCGCCCCTGGACACTTTTATTTTTCCGTTCGCCATTACTCTTCATATTTTCACCCTTCCATACGTCATCCAATCATATATAGACCATCACTCTTCATATATTCAACCTTTTCATACGTCATCCAAAAGTTAGAAATATTAGATTTCTTTAAATAAAAATTGATTTTTCACAAATAAAAGAAACTTATGCGGTTAAACTTTAAGTATTGCTTTATAATCATACGCCGCAGTCATTTATAATGTATAATAAACAATGTTAAAGATTAGTTTTAATTATTAATCAAGATTGTGTGTGAATATGTGAGAAAGATGTAATATCGTTGTTGTTTTCTTGGCCGACTGTTTTACATATGGTGTTATCTTAAAATTGCTTGTTTTTAATATTTTTTTTAGATAGAGATTATCAGCTAGTATGTAAAAAAATTAACTCTGTTGAATTTTCTTTTTGTATTTATATATAAATAAAATTAACTCTGTTGATTTTTTTTGTATTTAATCGATAACACCGAAGTTACGCATATTAATGTTAGGAAATATATTTTGATGTTAAGCAAAACCTGCTCCATCTCGTTTTACATAAATGTTGAAAATTTGTTTGAAATTGATGCATTGTAACGAAAGTTTTTAGCGAACAACACCTATGAAATTTCCATTTTATTAATAAAGATATATATATATATATAATAATAAATAGTTATTTAATTTTATAGTCCAGTTTTGTATTAAGATTATCTTCACTATTATGATCATTTAAATTCAAATTATAAAATTTGTAAAATGTTATTAATTTGTAGATAGAGAGAAAAAAAAATCCTTTACTTCTAATACATCATCAAGTTAATTATATATTTATAATTAATAACAATAAAAATTAACAACGTAACGTCTTTTGCATCGGCCTTTACACGTCATTTAGACATACTCTATCCTATATATAGAATAATAGAAGTGATAATATATTTAATATTATAAATTTTAGTAGTTAGAGAAAAGAGAGAAAGACAGAACCATGCACTTTTAATCAAACTAATAATAAGGAAAAAAAAAAGGTTTGTAAAGAAGGTAGATAAGATTGTTAGTATATATATATATATTTTTATAATTTTATATTTTATCCTTTTTTTTTTTTAAGATTTTTTAAGGTTTTTTTTATTTTATAATATGATTATAAATAGTTGTATTTAGTAATATATCTATAGTATGAATTAACATTTGTTATAAGTTTGGTTATTATGTTTTGAAACCCTAATGGTAGACCAGACATACACAAAAATATTTAAATTGAAATAAATTGGAAAAAGAGATCTGCTGGACCGGGGATCTTCAGATAAAAGCCCAGCTGACATTTCACCCCTTCTTTAGGGCTTTTATCTGAAGATCCCCGGTCCAGCAGATCTCTTTTTCCAATTTATTTCAATTTAATTTTTTTGTGTATGTCTGGTCTACCGATTAGGATTTCAAAACATAATAACCAAACTTATAACAAATGTTAATTCATACTATAGATATATTACTAAATACAACTATTTATAATCATATTATAAAATAAAAAAAACCTTAAAAATCTTTAAAAAAAAAAAAGGATAAAATATAAAATTATAAAAAAATATATATATATACTAACAATCTTATCTACCTTCTTTACAAACCTTTTTTTTTTCCTTATTATTAGTTGGATTAAAAGTGCATGGTTCTGTCTTTCTCTCTTTTCTCTAACTACTAAAATTTATAATATTAAATATATTATCACTTCTATTATTCTATATATAGGATAGAGTATGTCTAAATGACGTGTAAAAGCCGATGCAAAAGACGTTACGTTGTTAATTTTTATTGTTATTAATTATAAATATATAATTAACTTGATGATGTATTAGAAGTAAAGGATTTTTTTTTCTCTCTATCTACAAATTAATAACATTTTACAAATTTTATAATTTGAATTTAAATGATCATAATAGTGAAGATAATCTTAATACAAAACTGGACTATAAAATTAAATAACTATTTATTATTATAATTAATTCAGATTTAGCTTGCTAATCTAATCAAATCTAATTGATATGAGTTATCATTCTTATCAGTTTGCTCCTTAAGTTTTAAAAGTAGAATCACTGTTATAATTTTGTTATATAGTTTCTACACTATATATATATATATATAAAGTAAAACCCCGCTAATACGAACCCTGGATATAGTGAACCTTCCCTTATAACGAACCTAAGGCGATTCCCAATTCCATTCCATTGAAAATACCGTGGTTATAACGAACTTTGCGATTTTTAAAATAACGAACTACCCCTATAACGAACCTATTTTCGGTCCCAAATTAATAAAATATATTTAAAATATTATGCTTATAACGAACTTAGAATTGCAATTTAAAAAATTAAAACAAAATTTTGCGCTTGTTTCAACTCAAGGATCGCGATTCCAAAGCAATATACAGGGTGATCCAAAAGTCCCGCACTATTTTAAAAATTAATAACTCCGCGAATATTTGCGCTAGAGAAATGCGGTAAACACCATTGTGTTCAGGATGCAATGGGATTTTTTATGGCAAATAATGAAAAATTCGAAATTGATTTTAGTTACAATTTCATTCACAAGATGGCGCTCTACCAGAATCAGAGATTCAGCGGCCAAATTGTTTGATATATTGAAAAATATAACTGATCGACACGTATTTTTCCTTTTTGAATACCACGAAAGAACCCTAATAATATCAAATAACAAATTAATAAAACACCACTTCGCCAAAAGTATGAAGAATTGGTTAACTAGAATTGGTCAAATACAATCAGAGATATGTAAAATAGGTAAATGCAAATTAAAACATGTAGCAAAAATATTTATATTTTATATGGGGTTTTGTGAAATAGATTGAATGTTTGAAAAACATTGCTGATATCAATACACGAATTTTTGAAATGTTAATATAGTACCAAAAATTATGATGACACTATTAATAGGATTTCTTGCTATAAGAAATGTGTAGTTTCTCGACTGATTGGCGACCCTTGACTATTTAACTGGATATTTGTCATGATCCAACAAATGAAATATAGAGGGGAGTGACAAAATATATTTGTCGTACTTTATTCCAAATATCCTATGGGCTTGTCAAATGTTATCATTGTTTATTATACTGTACACAATTTTAAAAATGTGTCCCCTCAAATAAAAAATAATTTTTAAATCGACTTTTTGCGTTGAAAAACGTGGTAGTAAAATCATTTTTTATTATTTTTTTCACAAAATTTCTAAAGTTATTGGTGTACAGAAAATATTCCTTATGCTATTTCTTCTAATGAGCGAAAAGCGAAAAACTAAACATAAGGGGAAAAATTGTGTGCACCAGTGTTATTCGAGAAGTTATAACACTCTGGTTTGCACGACATAATATGTGAGCAAATGACAAACAAAATATTACTGTTCACAAAAAAAAAAAAGAGTCAAGATGTGAATACAGCATTTATTATCCCCATATCCCAACAGAAAGAGCTGCAAAATATTGGTAGATAATATAATACATGGCGGCTTATATAACACATGAGGTAACTGCCTTCTCTCTTGTATTAGGTCACAATCCTTGCTCAATGTGGCACCCTTCATTCTCAATCACCGCCTGCAGACGATAAATGACAGAATGGACAGCATTAAATAACATATCTGTTGAAATTGATAAAACGTGCCATCTGATAGAAGCCTTCAACATGGCCAATGTGGTAGGCCAGCATCGATAAACACACGATTTAATGTACCCCCATAAACAAAAATCGCAGGGCGTCAAGTCTGGTGATCTTGGAGGACACTGGTATATAAAGTGGCGACTTATCACACGATTTTCACCGAACGTATCCTTCAGCAATTGTTTGGCACCTCGGGAGATATGAGGAGGTCCTCCATCTCTCATGAATGTTATTTCGCTTAGTGTTTTTGCCCTGCAATATGGGAATACCCTTTTCTCTCAAAAGTTGAACATAACGTTCACCAGTTACAAAAACGGTTTTAAAAGTTCTTCCTTTGAATTTTCAAAGAAAAATGGCCCAATAATAAAAGAAGTGAACCCACACAAAACTGCAAATCTAGGCTGGTAAAGTGGCATTTCTGTAAAATTCCTAGGGTTTTCTGTTGCCCAAATGCGGCTGTTTTGAATGTTAAATTATCCGTTTAGAGAAAAGTGAGCATCATCTGTCCACAGAACATTCGACAGCCAGTTTTCTTCAATATCAATTTGCCGGAAAACCCATGCAGCGAATTCTTGACGCATCTCAAAATCGCCAACTCTCAGCTCGTGAAATCTTTGAATTTTGTATGGGTACACACAATAGAGACATTAAGTGAAGCGTCTTCGGATATCACAATCATACTCGGCGAATTTAACGCCAAAAGTTCAATTTGGGGATCACCTGTCCAGGATAACAAAAGTCAGCAGGTTGAGAACATGCTAACCGACTTCGACCTTACACCGTTAAATAACGGAGAGAACACCTATCTATCTAAGTCCACAGGCACAGAATCCGCAATAGACATCACAGCGATAAATTACAGCATCGCACCCACAACACAATGGAAAGTCCTGAGAGGTGCAATCAGTGACCACAGACCAATTTTAACAACCCTAAACTTCAAAATTAAGAATGTCCATTAGAATAAAAGACCATGGAACTTTAGGAAAGCCGACTTGAAAAAAATTCAGAGAAAAGCTTGAAGAACTGTGCAACGAAAATTTGAATTACAGAACGCTTGACAAAAACTTGGAAAAATTCTCTTCAAACATTTCAAAAGCTTCAAAAGCATCGATACCTAGAGGTAGACGTAAAGACCTGTGGATACCTTACTGGAAGGACCACAACATCGAGGCAATGATTTCAGAGAGAGAGACAATATCAATGAACTTCTTAAAAAAATAAAACAGAAGAAAACAGAAAGGAACTCATTGAAATTAGTCACAAAATAGACCAAGAAATTTGGATATGCAAACAAGAAAAATGGCAGAATTCTGCGAAAAATGGATCCAAGAAAGGACAGCCAACACTGGAAAATGATTAGAGTGTTAGAGAACAATCAAAACCAAAACCAATCCTCCAATACTCTAACCTATATGAATAGAACAGCGAGAACGAGAACAAACAGATGGCTGACATAATTGCTGAATATCTTTCAAGCACTTCCATACTCAACTATACGAATGAAGATAGGACTCTAAAAATAATATAAACCAGTTAATTAAACAATCAAGAAACTTCCATCAACAAGATATTTACTCGAGAAACTTCACACTGAATGAGCTAAACTCATCAATAAAAAAATCCAAGAGCTCACCAAGAGATAATCTAATCTTTGGTCAAATGATTAAACACTTTGAAGACAAAGCTAATAATCAACTCCTACGAATACTGAACATTTCATGGCAAACTAGTAAACTATCAAAGAATTGGAAGATATCAATTATAGTGCCAATACTGAAGCCAAACAAAGATGCCAAGGAATACAAGAACTATCGGCCAATTGCTCTCACCAGCATACTTTGTAAAATACCAGAACGAATTATCCACTCTAGGCTCATAGTCTGGCTCACTAACAATAATAAAATAAACCTCTACCAAACTGCCTATAGATCCCAGCACTGTACGACTGATCAACTGTTCTACTTATGTCAATCAATAATAGATTATTTCCAGGAAAAACCGCCAAAGAAGACCACGGCTATATTCCTTGATATGACCTCAGCTTTTGATCGAGTGTGGAGGGAGAAATTACGTGAAAAGCTGCACAACATCGGAGTAAGAGGAAAAACCTTTATCTGGATTGCAGACTTCTTAAGGGGAAGAAGGTTAAAGGTTCGGGTCAATGGAGAATTTTCCAAGGAAGGAAGAACATGGGCTGGTGTAACTCAGGGATCTGTGCTCAGTCCTCTACACTATCTGCTATATATTAACGACATCCATCCTTACCTCACCGAAGACACAAAGGTTGCCTGTTATGCAGATGATATAGCCATATGGCACACAAGTAGCAGCATAGAAAAATCGTAAAAAATACTGAACACATCAATGTGAGGACTGGAGAATTGGGCAATGGAACTCCAAATGACCATAAACCCAATAAAACCAAACCTATGCATTTTCTCCACTCACAGAGAAAAAGGCATAAATATAACCACAAAATAAGCATAAACAAACAAATAATTAATAGAATTAGAAATCCATAATACCTAGGTGTGATACTGCAGTCCTGGATCTTTCCAGTTGGTCTCGAGAACCACGCCATCACCATCTCCTAAGCGGCGAAGTACGCGATCTACGTATTCATCGTAGATCGCAGAATGCGTGGTGTCGCTGGAGACCCACTGGCAATTCTCCACCAAACTCTGCAGCGCTGGCAGAGGCGCCATATTCATTGTACATAGTGTATATAATGCATATTATCTTTTTTTTAATAGTGCAGACTGTGCATGTATTGACAAGATGCCAACAAAATTATTTTAATTATTATTGATGAGGAATTGGAATTTTCAGAACACATAATTAGCACCTCAAATAGAGCTATCAGAAAACTAAACATTCTGAGAAGGCTATGTGGAACAAATTGGGGAGCAAAACCCAGAATTCTCAGAACAACATATACCACCTTAATAAGGCCGATAATGGAATATGCAACACTCGTCTGGGCTCCCTCAAGCTCATCACTAAAAGTAAGACTAGACAGTGCTCAAGCAAAAGCGGCCAAAATAATCACTGGTGCTGTTTCATCCACCAACAATGAGAAAATTCAGAAAGAATGTGTTCTAGACCTTCTCGCTCGAAAGCAGAAGACAAAATAAAAACAACTTGGATCGGCACTTCGGAAACGAGGAACCAGAGGACGAGATCTCTCTGACCACTTGTGGTTTGGTGGATCCGCCCTTTTCTGAGAATGAGGTGAAACTGACGGCTTTCAAGTTCGGGAAAAGGAAATCTCCTGGTCCCGAAGGGATCGATAACACGGTCGTGAAAGCCCTGGTAAGGATGCACCCATCGCTTCTTTCCAGGTTATTCAATAGTTGCCTGGACACTGGTACATTTCCTGAGGCATGGAAGGTTGCCCGAGTAGTGCATCTCGAAGAGTCTGGTAGAAAGGGTAATTCTCCTAATGATTATCATCCGCTTTCTTTACTAGTGTGTCTAGGTATGGTCCTGGATAGCCTACTAGCTCAGCGACTGAAGCACTGGCTAGAGAGTAATGAGCTCCTTTCCTCTTTCCAACATGGTTTTAGGGAAGGGAAGTCCACAACCACAGCTCTGAACGAGGTGTTAGAGAGGGTTGAGATGGGCTTAAATAAGGGTGCTTGGGTTCTTTTCGTGGCCCTGGACATTGATGGCGCGTTCAACTCCATGAGCTGGAACAAGCTGATGAGAAATATGATGGACATGGGTTTTCCAGATAATTTGTGCAGCTTGGTTCGTGACTTCCTGAGGGATAGACGGATTAGCCTCAGTTTTGGTGGGCGGATGTTGGAAAGAAACTGTGCTAGGGGTTGCCCCCAGGGCTCTTGCTGCGGACCTATTCTGTGGAATATCCTAGTAAACACCGTTTTCCAAGAGGAGATCCCTGAGGGAGCAAGGCTGGTTCTCTATGCTGACGACCAGTTCCTCATCAATGAGGCTGCTTCGAGAGCGGAGCCTGAGAAATGTGTTGAAACTTCTCTCCAAATTCTCTCGATCTGGGCCCATGACTCTGGCCTTAAGTTCAATGACTCCAAAACTAAAGCCCTCAGCTTTAAGCCTAGGGACATAAGAAAAAAAAAGGAAAGGGATCAAATGGGAACACAAGCCGGCTATCCGGATGGAAGGACGGAGGGTAGCGTTGGTCAATAGGATGACCATCCTGGGGGTGGTCATTGATGACAAGATGGGTTGGCAATACCAGGCGGAGGAGATGGTGGCGAGAGGCAGGGAGGCGTTGTGCAGGCCTGTCCTGGTTGGTTCTCAACGGGGGGAGGAGAAGGAGGGTACTATTTTTAGGAACCTCTGCCTCTCCTGTGTCGAGCCAATCTTGCTATATGCTTCCGGGGCTTGGTGGCGCTGAAAAAGGGATCAGAAGGTGGCAACAACTCTAGAGAGAGTGCAGAGGACAGCGGCACTCAGAATCACAGGGGGATATCGCACTACCAGCAGTGAGGCCTTTTTGGTCCTCGCTGGGCTTATTCCCCTGGGATTGAACCTAGAGGAGGAGACCATCAGACAGAAGATCTGGGAGAACAGGGAAGATGCCCTGGGACTTGAAGCGGGGGCCCTTGAATCGAAGAGGGACCCAAGGAAGCCTCCGCAGTGGTTGCCAAAGTGGAATTGGAGTCCTGGAGGGCCGACAGGGATTGGCACGGAGGTTTTCACTGATGGTAGTAAGTCTGGAACCAATACTGGAGCTGGGGTAGTTATATTCACTAATGGAGAGCTGATCTTCCAAGAAAATTTAACACTCAGAGTGGACGAATTGGTCTTTTCAGCCGAGCTGGTTGCGATCAGGGTAGCCCTCAGAGTGTGTGCCGAGAAGAACTTCAGCCCGGACCGCCTCTATTTAGATTGTATGTCGGCCCTCGTCGCCATCAATCTAGAGAAAGGGTAACTCGCGCATCAAATAATCCAGGAGCTGGAGATGATGACGCGGGCTCCGGAGCTCCCTTGGTTTAGGAGACACAGCCTCATCGAAGGTAATGAGTTCGCAGACAGGATCGCTAAGGCAGGATGCTTTAGAGGCAGATCACTGAGGACCCCAGTGACCAAGAAAGAAGTTTATAGGAGGATCAGGGGGCACGTCCAGGACTCTTGGTTGGACAGATGGAGGAACAGTGTGAAGGGGAGAGAGGTATCCAATGGGGTAACAACACACAAGTACCTCTGTGAGGTAATGTCCCCACAAACTCATTAGGGTAGTTCGAGACATGGGCTCTTCCCCAAGTCTCCACAGATTTAAAATTAAGAGAAACCCTGATTGCGTCTATGGAGAAAGGGATGTGAAGCTGCTGAGAAATCACAGCAAGCTTCTTGAGAAAGCCCACGACGTGGCAGCTGAGATTTTCCTCAGCTGTGAGTGAACAGAGTCGACCGGGAGCGCCTCCCCGCGGTCCCTGGTGGACACAGTAGATAGTTTCCTATTTTGCTGTGATTAAAGGCCACCGGTATAGAAATCCTTCCAGACACTTTGTCTGGGAGGTGGTGTTTCCAGGTACAATGTCCAAGCACGAGCTTGGATACCGTTACTTGGCTTATGAGTTGAACAGAATAGCAGCGAAGGGCATGCTTCGCATGCCGGCTTGTGGACCGAAAGGTCTGGGTGGCCATCTGCTTCTAGGGTGTACCAACTGTGCTTAGGTGGGATCCTCCAGTTCTTGTTTATTTTGGTTACTGTTTCTATTTCTTTAAAAGTAAGTTTATTTTTCTGTAGCAAGGGTTCTTTTGTGCCTTTTTTTCGCTAGCGCATCAGCAGCTTCATTGCCTTCAATGCTAACATGTAAGGGTATCCATTGAAGGTGAATTTTTGAGGTATTGAGAGTTTTTGGAGATAACCAATTATGTTCCTGCTTACTTTGTCTCTAAGTTCCCCTGTGTGACTCAAGTGTTGTATGGCACTTCTACTACCAGTAAGAATCCAGATATTGTGATGTTTAGTGTTTCTGATGGATTTTAAGACTTCATAGATGGCTATAAGTTCTGATCTGAAGACTGAGCAAAATTCTGGGTTTCTTCTGTTTGTTTTCTCATTGCCATTTGTGGTTTAAATGAGAGAGCCACTGCCAGTGTGTCCCAACTCGTCTCTGCTACCACCGGCATAGACAGTTAATGCATTTTTAGGAATTTTATATTAATTATTTCTAAAAGGGAGATCAAGAGGAAAGTGGTGAGTTTCTTTATTAACTCACCACTTTCCTCTTGATCTCCCTTTTACACTTCAAACGTGGCTATATCTCTTCTACCATAATTAATTATTTCTAATGATAATTGTTTTAAGTATTCTGGATTTTGGTATTGTTAGTTGGTGGGTTCATTTAAAGTGGCATTAAAAATAACATTTTGTTAGTGGTTCGCATGGAGATATTTTTTAAGCTAAATAATATTTTCCACTTTATATTTTAAAAATCCATTTCTTTTGTCCAGGTGGAGAGGGCCTTCTTTTTTGACTCTTATATTGGGTTCCCAATTAAGTATGTAATTGAAAGTTCTGTGTTTGTTTTCATAACTCTTGATTTTGTTTATATATTTTGGCAGATTGTAGCTTATTCTATCCTTTAAGGGCATAATGTCTGCCTCGTAAAGTACAATATTATTAGGGCGGATATTTCGAAGACCTGTAATAATTCTAGTTGCATTTAGCTGTATCCTCTCCAGTGATTTTAGATTTGTTTCAGATGCTGTACCATAGATTTGATATCCATATTCCAAGATAAGTCTCATTAGAGATGTGTAAGTTAATTTTAGTGTTGTTGCTTCAGCTCCCCACTCTTCCTGAAATATATTTCAAGATTTTTAGTCGGTCTCTTCCTTTTCTAACAACTCCTTCAATATGTTTACTGGAGTTAATTTCTGGATCTAGGGTGTAGCCGAGATATTTAGGATGTTTATTATATTGCAATTGTTGTTCTTTCAGAATAATATTTGGTCTTATTTTGTATAGTTTATTATCGGTAGTAAAAAGACAGGTTTCAGATTTTTGGGGGTTAAATTCTAATTTATGTTTATTAGCAATTTTTCTAGGTGGAGAAGAGTCTTGTTCAAATCTCTTTCAGATTTTTTCCAGTTAGTGTTGCTGCTCCATAGAATAATGTCATCAGCGAAAAGTCCAATATTGGTTTTATGTGAAAATTTGTCTTCTATGCCTGCAATAAATAGGGTGAAGAGAGTTGGGCTAAGGACTGATCCTTGTGGTAATCCTTGGTACAATTTGAAGGTTTTAGATAGAGTGCCATTATATTTGACCCTGATGTATCTATTTTTAAGGGAATCATTTATCCAAGTGATAGCTTTTCCATCAATTTTGAAATGTTTGTATAATTTTGTAATTAACTTGTTTTTCCATACCTTATCAAAAGCTTGTGTAAGGTATAAAAAACAGCTAAGGTGTGGTTAGTTGGTTTTCTGTTTTGTGCATCTTTTACCTTTTGTGTGAAAAATAAGAGTTGGTCTATTGTCCCATGTCCTTTCCTAAATCCATATTGTTCTTCTGGTAAGATATTTCTTGTGTCGGGGTGGTAGGTGAGTCGTCTGAGTATATATTTTTTTTCAATAATTTGCAGCAAATATTTGTGAGAGAGATAGGTCGGTAGTTTTTTGGGTCATCAGCAGATTTGTCAAGTTTTTTAATGGGAATTATTGTTGCATTTTTACAGTCATGAGGCAATTTTTCAGTTTTCCAGGAGTTATTGAAAATATTAAGAAGTCTTTCTTTGTCAATTTTGCCCAAGTTTGATATCATTCGGCCATGGATTCTTTCTGGCCCAGGATTCTTGTTTAGGTCAGTGTTTTCTAATGCATAAGCTAGCTCTTTCATATTGATTTTTTTACATGGAAATATTATGAGTGCTAGTGACATTTTTACAGTCATGAATAATCTTTCGGGCCTTTTTTCAACCTTAATTTTACTACTTATTTGATATGAATTACCTAAAAGATTGGCAGCAATTTTGTCATTAGTTGCTGGTGTACCATCTGTAATCTTAATCATATTTGTGTTTTCAGTTTGTGGCTGGACTCTGTCAATTTGTTTTGCCAAATTCCAAGGTTTTGTATTTGGGTTTCTTGGGTTCAGGTTTTCACAAGTTTGTTTCCATTTTTCCCTTTTCACATTTACGTATAATATTTTTATTTTTGCAATCACAATGTTCAGTTCTCCAATTTGTTTGGTTTTGGGTGCACTCATTTTTTGCCTGGTGTGTATAATTTGGAATCCATTTCTTAATATTACCTCTTGGTATTGAAACTTTGGCTGCTTTAATAATGATGTTTTCGAAAGATATCATATTAGCCTTTTTGAAGTTCCATAATTTTTCTTAATTGAGCTAGTTTTGGTCATGGTGCTAATTTCTATCAAATTAGGCAAATGATCACTTCCAAAACTTTTTAATATTTGCTATTTGCATTTGTGGAAAATGTCAGGATAGTAAAAACTTATATCAAGGGCTTGTGCAGTATTATATCTTGTAGGAATGATGGGTAGGATTCCCATTATTGAAGCACATGAAGGCATTGTCGTCAAATATGTTTGATAGCTATTATTGATAGTATTTTGCCTCTTGGGTTTGGCGTAGAACATCCCCATAGTTGATGTTTGGCATTAAGGTCACCTACAATAATAGTGTTGTCTGTAAGAAATTGAGCCATTGTTCCATCGTCAATAAATGTATTGTTTGGAGGGTGATACATATTGTATATGTTGATGGCTTTGTTTTGATTGAGGTAGACTTTGATACCTTGGGCTTCGAAGTCTAATGTGTTTGGAATATTAACGGCTATGTCCTCATAGTACAAATTCTTGATTTAAAATGCTAGGCCACGCCCTTTAACAGCATATACAGATGGATCTTCAGACCTTACCCTGAGTAATGGAGGGGCTGGAATTAACATAATACTGCAAGATGGATCAACCATCAAAATCAAAGAAAGAGCAGGACAGATTTCGTCAAACTTCACTTGTGAACTGACAGTAATCTGGAAAGCCCTTGATGTATGCCTTAACCAACCATCCCTGCATCAAGCAGAAGGAATTTTAGTATAAAGCGACTCCATATCCGCTCTAGAAGCAATTCAGAAGGGCAATACTAAAATCACACAGAAAATACACTCGTTACTTACCCAACTGGAACCATTGGAGAATAACTGCATTCTACATTGGATCCCTGCCCATGCTGGGATCGGGGTTAATGAAATGGCATTTGAAGTGGCAAAGGAAGCAAGAAAGTTGAGCCAAAGAAAAGAACAAATGTCATTATTTGACGCTGATTCTTTGTCAAAATACAAGATAATTAAACAAAAAATAAGAAAAGATCGAATTGCGAAATAAACTCTGAGAGAAAAATGACAAAACCTATAACAAGACTTAGAACAAAACACTATAAAGGAATGACAATACATCCAGATGGCACAAGAACCTATAGGGCATGCAACAATTGTCCTGGTGTGGAACTTACACCTACCCACATATTATCATAGCCAGCAATGGCCGCAGCCTTGCAGAAATTTGACATAGACCCAGAGCAGCAGCTTTACACACCCAAGATAGTGGACATTGCTGCTGCTGTGATGGAGATGCATGGATACATCTGAGGCTCTTTATTGGACACGACAACAACAACGGCCTTCCAGAGTAAAATAAATTATCAGAGATAGATACATATTTTTCAAATGAATTAAAATAAATATAATCGATACTGAGTGAGAGTTGAATTAAAAATATTAGAAATTTATTATCTTCGGAAACAAACCGTTTCTAAAATATCAATTTTCTTTTTGCTACATGTTTTAATTTGCATTTACCTATTTTACATATCTCTGATTGTATTTGAAAATCGTTAACCAATTCTTCATACTTTTGGCGACGTGGTGTTTTATTAATTTGTTATTTGATATTATTAGGGTTCTTTCCTGGTATTCAAAAAGGAAAAATACGTGTCGATCAGTTATATTTTTCAATTTATCAAACAATTTGGCCGCTGAATCTCTGATTCTGGTAGAGCGCCATCTGGCTAATAAAATTGTAACTAAAATCAATTTCGAATTTTTCATTATTTGCCATAAAAAATCCCATTGCATCCTGAACACAATGGTGTTTACCGCATTGCTCTAGCGCAAATATTCGCGGAGTTATTAATTTTTAAAATAGTGCGGGACTTTTGGATCACCCTGTATATATAGCGGCATTGTTTGTTTAGATATACATTCTATTTTTGCTGTATGTTATATAAATTTTTACACATTATACTTTTATTAAATATAATATATTTGCATCAATTAAATTTTAAATAGAAAAAATGCAAATTGCTTCCAAAATAAAGAATATAAAGGCATTCAAAAAACAAAAACGTTATTACTAAAGAAAAAAAAAGGCCATTTCAAAACTTTTCAAAGTGAAACAACACAGGAAAATTTTCAGAACATGTTATAATGAAAAAATATAACTTTTATATTATAATAGATGAAATAGAAGACTATTAAAAATTGTTACAAAGAGGAATCCAACTCAACTCTTGCCGCGATCGTACGTGTTAGGGCAAAAAAAAAAAAAAACGTCCAAATAAACGGGCCCGTGATGAAACAAAAATTATTTTTATGCCATGAACTATGGTGATTTTAAAGCCAGCAATATTTTGCATGACAGGTTTAAAAAAACGAAATCTAGACTTAAGAAAAATATGTGGAAACATTAACTTTAAATGAAAGGTTTTATTTTTATTTATTTATTACAAAACACACGCTATATCCTATGTGGATATTTGCGTGTAAATGGTTAATATATTTTATGTATATAGTTTTTAAATTCTATACATATACAAATTATTTATAGTTTTAGAGAGAGTGTGAAAGTTATTTAAATTTACATTTTAGAGCAATAAACTATACAAGAAATAAAGATTATTTACACACATATTATCAAAATTTCGATATATCTTTAGAATTACATCCACTAAACCAGTGGCACAAATATAGAACATTCCAAAACAATAACAGCAATTAAAAACTATACTAATTAAAACTAGAAACTTCAATTCTTAATGTAATTTCTGTCCACCGCATTTGAGATAGATTCTACAGAATTTGTTAAACTTTCTATATTATTCTTTACTGGAAACCATTTGACTTAAACTATAACTGTTCGTTCGACATTGTTCTCTCAAATCTGCAACAAGTGGGCACCGGATTAAAATATGCTCAGGGTTGTGATCTTCTTGGTCACATAAGCAGATTGAAGAATCAATTCTGCCAATTCTGTATAAGTATGTGTTAAAGTCTCCATGCCCCGTAAATAATTTTATATTATAAAAATGTGGCGGGATAAATTAGGGTAATCTCGAGTTTTCAAATAATTATCTGAAATTATCATTAGAATCTTCGAAGTATTTTTGAATTTTTTCACTTATAAAGTTAGATATTGATCATTCTTTTTGCTGGATCATTTCTATTATAATCTATTTCAACTTTGACAAAATGAAATCCGTAATTTTAGGTATTCTTGTGAGAACATGTGTACAATTTGAAGATGCTGTATTATAAGCATGTATAAATTGTTTAAGAATTTTATACTGTAGTGAAACCAATTTGTTTTTAGATCTCGTGTTTATATATGGGTACCAGATTGATGAACCATAAGTTATTGTGCTTCTAAATAAGGTCTTATATAATGTTAATAATCGCCTACTATCCAATCCCCACGATTTCTTTGTTAAACAAGAAGATATCCACTAGCTCTAGTTGTTTTTGCAATAACACTGTCGATGGGGGGGAGGCATACAATCTAATTTGTTCTTGATTCGATGATTTTTGAAAGTCAATCCTAGTATTTTTAGGTTTTCAACTGGTTTGACAAGATTATCATGAAGTTAATTGCATCGTTTTTACAATTGAATAAATATAAAATCTTTGTTTTCTGTCTTTATATTTTAAGTTTGTTGTTTTCGCACCACATATTTATTTTTCCTATTGAATTTTCAATTTTAATCTTAAGATTTGTTACATATGTATTCCAACATATTACCGTTAGATCATCTGCATATCCAATAATTTCGCTATTAGATTCCTGAAAGTTGGTTAATAGATCATTCATTATGATGTTCCAAATTGTCGGAGATAAGGGTCCTCCTTGCGGACATCCTTCACTTAGTTTTTTGGTGAAATCATTCGAAGAGTACCTAAATCTTATCTTCCGGTTAGTGAAGTAGGATTTCATGAGTTTTATTATTGATGCTTGTATATTATCATCATCGAATCTTTTTATCACCATTGGCCACCAGGTATTGTCAAAAGCTCCACTAATATCTATTGCAATTATAGTCGTATACTCTTTGGCTTTGTGTACTAATGCAGTGTCTATTATTTCAGTTAATGCAGTTATGGTTTTTCGAGATTTTGTAAAACCATGTTGGCGATTACTGAATAATTTCATTTCCTCGTAGAATTTGATGATTTTGTTGTTTATTATTGCTGGACCCCTGGCGGTTGACGGTTGGCTTCGGTAACACTGGAGCTGACGTCACTTCCTGCTGATGATGTAACCCTACCTGCGGCGTCGCCACGCCATTTCTTTCTCTCCATGTTTACTATTTAATCTACTTATATATTTGCCTTATTCTGTCTGTTTGTCTGTCTGAAGCTCACGGATGGGATTTTTCATAACCATCGGTGGTTCAGTGGTAGAATGCTCGCCTGCCACGCGGGCGGCCCGGGTTCGATTCCCGGCAGATGCATTTTTTTTTAAAACAATTTTTAAAACTCATTTATATATTATACAAGAATGACATCCACGGCGCCAATTTATAATTGTAACGAATAGTATTTGAATAAAAGCATTTAATCGGGTAAAACCCGGGCGTTGCCCGGGTCATTCGTATATAATAATTGTATAAACGAATGCAAGACAAAATCACCGCGAATGTTTCTTTTTTTTTTAAGGCAATTTCTTTTTAAGGCAATTATCGTTATTTATCGTTAATTTTTGTTTCGATTTTATTGAAAAAAAAAAACTATATGGTGCCTTTAAAAAATGATCTTTATTACTATGCAGTTTTCTATTTAGTCAATATACCTAAGTTCATGTTACGATGTACTAGAGCGCCATCTGTTATCAAATTATAAAACTATTTTAGAGGCGTAATATTCTTTTAAAAATAAAACTATTTTTAATATAACAGCGGTATGGTAGATTAAACTGGCGAAACCGCTGGGAGGGTTCACCACTGATGAGCCAGGCCCTCCCTTTAATTTTTCCATCGCAGAAAGGACAGTAGAAATTGTTTTATTTTTAAAAGAATATTACGACTCTAAAATAGTTTTATAATTTGATAACAGATGGCGCTCTAGTACATCGTAACATTATTGTTCTAATAAAAGACACAATTTGATTTTTGCGGAAGAGCGATTGCTCGAAGCATATTATATATTTATAATAATATTTAATTCTGCTGTCCTAAAAGCTTATGTCCATAGTTCTTCTAAAATACCCATTCCAAGAGTCTTACAACAGTCACCTATAAAAGGAAGTTCCAAAAATGCAATATAACAGCGGTATGGTAGATTAAACTGGCGAAACCGCTGGGAGGGTTCACCACTGATGAGCCAGGCCCTCCCTTTAATTTTTCCATCGCAGAAAGGACAGTAGAAATTGTTTTATTTTTAAAAGAATATTACGCCTCTAAAATAGTTTTATAATACCTAAGTTCATGTTGCAAATGTAATTATCTCTATCGATTTAGTAGGTGAGATGCAAAAAAAAAAAAATCGACATGATGAAATCTTTATGAAAATTCACATTTTTATATTTTCAAGACACACACAGTTTGGGGCGGGACGTATCACAAGAGAGACATCCACGGCGCCAATTTATAATTGTAACGAATAGTATTTTAATTAAAACATTTTAAAAACACACAGTTTGGAACGGGACGTTTCACAAGAGTGACATCCATGGCGCCAATTTATAATTGTAACGAATAGTATTTGAATTAAAACGTTTTTAAAATATATACGCACTCGGGTAAAACCCGGGCGTTGCCCGGGCCATTCGTCTAGTCTATATATAATCCCTTTACCTTGTAGTTAATTAAAGTATAATTAACGTTGAGCGCTTGTGTAATCAATTGGAATACAACAAAGATTATGAGACTGAAGAAGCGCAAGGCCTAAAACGTCAGACTGAAGAAGCGCAAGACCTAAAACGTCATACTGAAGAAGCGCAAGGCCTAAAACGTGAGTAACCAAATTTCCTTTGATTACTTAGCCCATCCTTTTTTCTACTTACCAAATATTTTGTAAAATGGCAAACACGACGATTACAAAATTAAATGGTGCTAATTACTCCAGCTGGAGCTTCCAGATGAAACTCGTTCTAATCGAACGATTTGTGGAGTTTGATCAATCCAGGAGAGGCTAAGCCTGACCCTAGTGACCTTGTTGCAACAAAACTTTTTTTGTCGCGGGAGGGTAAGGCGTTTGCAAAAATTTGCCTCGGGATTAATGATTAACAACAATTGCATGTTCAACATTTGAATACTCCGAAAGAGGTCTGGGAGGAACTGGAAAAATTATACGCACTAAAAGATAGTAGATATCGAGCCGTACAACTAAGAAGGCAGTTATATGGCGAAAGGTTGACTCATCACAGCAATATGGAAGGGTATATGTGGAAGATAAACCACATTGTAAACGAACTGGCCCAAATTGGCGACAAAATTGATGATGGCGATTTGGCTATGGTTCTTTTGGGTGGATTACCAGAGGATTGGGACACTGTTGTCTCAACCATATGTAACTTGCCTGATTCAGACTTCACGACCGCCACAGTTAAAAGACGGCTGTTGGCAGAAGCAGAAAGGCGTTCGTCTAATCTACCAAAAGATGTGGGTGCCATGGTCGTTAATGCCTCTTTGAAGCCCATTGAAACAGAAAAAAAAATTAAAGCAAAGGTTGTTTGTTTCAAATGTGGAGGTAAAGGCCATTATGCAAGGGAATGCAGGAAGAAAGGAAAGAATGAACAAAGACCAAAGAGGTTTGACCAAAACAAAGGCGTAAATATGTCTGCAATGTGCAACACTTTATTTGGAGCTACCGCCGAGACCTGGATCATAGATTCTGGAGCGACGCACCATATGACTCCCAAGAGAGATTACTTCACATGTCTGAAAGAGTGCACAAGCAATATGAGTTCCATCACTATTGCGAATGGCTCTTCTATAGAAGCATGTGGTATCGGTACTGTCAGTGCCAATATTGTTGGACACAAGGGAGATGCCAGCAATATGGTTGCCCAGAACACCTTGTATGTTCCAGATATGCGTCACAGTGTTCTGTCTGTACTCCAAATGATAGAAAACGGTAGAAAAGTTGTCTTCAACAAGAGTGGTTGCCACATTATGGACATGAAAGGTAAACTCTTGATAGAGGGAAAGAAGTTGGGTAGACCTTACTACGTCCAGACTACTCCATCCTCTCCGATAGATCAGAATGATCGTGTTTCTCTTGTATCTGAATGCAAGGAAGAGCCTACACTGGAACTTTGGCACAAAAGACTGATTCATGTAAATGCATATACGATAGCAAAGATGGCCAAGAACCAAAGCGTAAGAGGACTTGATTGCAGCCCGGCAAAGCCAGAAAAGTGCGAAGACTGCTTGATCGGCAAGTCTTACCGTCTGCCATTCCTTCAACACTCACACAAGGAGGAAAAAGAAATCATGCCGTTGGACTTGGTGCATGCGGACTTGATGGGTCCACTCGACGTATTGAGCTGGGGAGGAGCCAAGTACGTCTTAACCATCATTGATGAATCTACGAGATATACAAGTGTATATTTCCTGAAAAACAAAGGCGGAACCCTGGGAAAAGTCAAAGAGTGGATTCAAGAATCTGAGAAACAAACCAGCCGGAAACTAGAACGAATACGTACGGATAATGGCTTGGAATTTTGTTCCAAAGAATGGGACACTTTCTGCACGAGCGTCGGAATAGTTCATGAACACACTATGACGTATACACCTCAACAAAATGGTGTGGCAGAAAGAATGAATAAGACACTCCTAGATCTTGTCAGGAGCACTATATCTGGAAGTGGTCTGCCAAAGGCTTCCTGGGCGGAGCTGACTTACACCGCAGCCTATGTCAGAAACAGAGTTCTCAACAATCACAATGGTGAAAGCACGCCATATGAACTGTGGACAGGGAACAAGCCTAGTCTTAAACACCTAAAAGCTATTGTCTGTCAAGTATTTGTCCATATTCCAAGACAAGTCCGTAAATCCAAACTCGAAAGGAGAGCTGTCAAAGGTAACCTTGTTGGATATGCACTCAGAGGACGTGGCTACAGAGTGTGGATTCCTGAGATGAAGAAAGTGGTGGAATCTCGGGACTGTGTCTTCAAAGAGAGTGATGTATCGAGGAACGACAGCAACCGGGAGGTGCTTCCATCAGTTGAACACTACAGCTATGGGACTCAACGGGAGATTGTTGAGTATCCAGTGTCTTTATTAGATCAAGAAGACGTGACACCTACAGAAGAGGACAACCATAATGAAGATACTGTGAAGCCTTCTCCTACTCGATCTCATCCAATGATCCTAAGGAACCAGAGAAATGCTCAGAACTCAATTGAACTCCATAGTACTGAAGTAAATAAGTGAAAGAAACCTAGCGGACATTTTGACCAAGCCACTGGGGAGAAACCTACACGAACTTCATCGTTCGAGACTTATGGACGGCGAAGTAATCCATAAAGAAGGGATCACTTCGAGGGAGGAGTTTGCTGGACCCCTGGCGGCGGACAGTTGGCTTCAGTAACACTGGAGCTGACGTCACTTCCTGCTGATGATGTAACCCTACCTGCGGCGTCGTCACGCCATTTCTTTCTCTCCATGTTTACTATTTAATCTATATATAATCCCTTTACCTTGTAGTTAATTAAAGTATAATTAACGTTGAGCGCTGTGTGTAATCAATTGGAATACAACAATTATTCTTTCAAAAATTTTCGAAATATTTGAATTTAGACATAGAGGTCGATAACTGCCACAATCTTTATAATCGGTTTTACCCGGTTTTGGAATTATCAACGCCTCTGCTCTTTTCCATTCATCAGGAAAGTAACTCATATCCAGACACTTCTGATAAATTTTAGTTAATAGTGGTACCGCGAATTGTTTTGCGTGTATTATCATATTATTAAAAATGTTATCTATTCCTGGAAAAATGTCTTCGGATTCAATTTTTCAATAATAGCGTTTACTTCATTGATTGTGATTATTGGTTCTGTTGTATTCGAAAGTCTTAATGCGTATTCCTTATATTTGTATGTGTATTCTTATCTTTACCTGGGTTGTCATCAGGAAATAGAGGCGCAATTAATTCCTCAGTTTTCTGTTGTTGTTCTTGATATGTGTTTGTTTCTAATATTTGTATTAATTTTTTGTATATTTCGTATAAATTCCCATAAGGATTGGTAGAATTATTTTCTTCTAGAAAGGTCCTCCACGATATTCTTTTGGCCTTTTCAATCTCTCGTAAATATTTATTTCTTGTTCTTTTAAATAATTCTATTAAATATCCTGAAAAATTTCGAGTTCGGTAATAAATATTTCTTATAGAGTGAAATTAGGTTTTTAAAATCTCCAGTTCTGTATTCCACCAGTTAACTGCACCACATTTTGGAGTTACATTATATTTTAGTTTCAGTGTAGAATAGGCAGATTCAATTAGAATCTCCGATAGTTATTTTATTATTTGATCAACTTTTTCTGGTGTGGATATATTAACCGATAAGCTTTCAATATTTTTTTGTCAGCGTCGTTCACATTCTGTGTAAATCTTGGCCAATCTGCTTTTTTCTCATTGAATTTCCAAGTTGAATATAGGGTTGTGGTTGAAAATTGTTCAGTCATACATACATCAAATAGTATATCAACGTGATCAGATATTTGGGATATTTGTTGTTTACACCATTTCTTTTTAGCTGTAAGAGTTTTTTCATTTGTCAATGTCAAATCAATTACACTTGCATTCATGCATGTTGGTGTTTTATCATCGTGTATAATAATATCAGTATCATCGATAATGGGAAATAATATATGGCCGTTATAATTTGTATTCAAATAATACCATAACGGATATCTCACATTGAAATCTTCACAAAGAATCAGAGGTGTATTCCTGAAATTGGTAATCAATTATTTTAAAAATGATTCGTGGTCTTTGTTCATAGAGTTGGGATGTATATATATTGTAGCGTAGAAATCAGGTCTTTGTATATCTGAAGGTGTGAAAGTATTTATTGATGACGTCACGACGACTAGTCGACAATTATTAACCAAACTATCTACAGCTAGAAAATATCGAGCAAGCAAGCTAGGCAACTAAATTGTGATTTTACAAATAATAAATCTGTTTCCAAATATTTTCATTGAATAATTAAATTATATAATTTTTTTTTTCTTCGTCACATAGCCTCCTCCTATAAAGAGCATCGATCCGATGCTCAGAAGAAGAATTACGTCGTCAGTCTCAAGAACTAGTAATAGGGCCAGGGATATTTTCAGGTGACTGCGGTGGATGTCTTCTTTCAGTTGAAATGTCTTATTCATGAGGGCTTGGCAGGTCTTTATTTATGTCAATATAGTTTTTATTTCTACTGTGGTCGGCAAGGGAGGATTTTCTAACTTTGCGGCCTCACCTCCAATATGGTCTATCATCTAGTTTTCATGGCGGGGTTTCCAGCTAGATCTTCTAGCAGGTGAGAAAAGTTGTCTGTTTCGACCGGGATATGAAGTAGTGCTTCGGTAGCGACTGAGAATGTTCCTCGATTATTCGTCATTGGGCTCCTGAGATACGGCTCGAGAGTTGTAGAATACCATTGCGTCTTGATTTCTTTGGAAATATTCATTTCTCCTTTCCTCATTGTGTCTCTTCCTGTCGCGGCAATAGCGGACGACGTGACCTGGGCGTCCGCAGTAGAAACAGATTGGCTTTCCCTCAGTTGTCCGCCATTCATTGATGTCGCGTCTTCTTCTTAGTTTCTGATACTGAGTTGTAGGATGGGGAGTTCTAGGTTGAGCCTCGAATCTAGGATTTGATACCGACCTGGGTGCTTGAGGGGGACTTTTTGTAGGTTTTGATATGGGCGCCAAGGTCTTTACAATCTCTTCCCTCACTAAATCTTCAATGGCAGCGATTTTAGGCTCCTCTTGAGGAGAGTGCAATGCTTGTTGTGTCTCCTCGCGGAAATTTTTCGGATCAGCGATGACAGATCTTCTCCGTCATCCTGGTCACAGAGAGAGGCCACATTTGGTAGGCGCTCGTACCTGGTAGGGGTAATTCGCCTACAACGGAGCGCTTCGACCCGGCGACATTCTGGAATGAATTACTCGATGCTCTGTACATCCCTCGGTAGGAGTGCTTGATAAAGCTCATCAGCTATCCCCTTCATGAGGTGGGAGTTTTGTCTTCCTCGCTTATTTGAGGATCAACCTCTTTGCACAAGCACAGGACATCCTGGATGTGAAATTCGGTACTCTCACCTTTCAATTGCACCCTTGTTTTAAGTTTCTTCTCCGCTTGCAATTTTGAATTTTCTTTTTTTTTCCGAACACGTTCTCTAATTGAGATGTGAATTCCTTCCAAGTCTGTATGATTTCTTCGTTGTTCTCAAACCATTTGAGAGCAGTTCCAGACAGATAAAAATAAACTTTAGTAAGACAAAGGGTTTCGTCCCAATGGTTGTACCTTGCCACACGTTCATACCATTTTAACCATTTTTGGAGATCTTCACCATCCTCCTCGGAGAAAATGGAAAGGTTCCTTGGCAGATGTTGAACAATGTAGTTGCTTACCTGAGTATCTTCCTTCTTTACATTTATCGGAGTTTCTTCTGGTTCAACAGTTTTAATTTTTCTTTTATTTCTTAATAGGTATCGGTCCAGTCTCTCCACCAGTTGTAGCGTAGAAATCAGGTCTTTGTATATCTGAAGGTATGAAAGTATTTATTGAAGACGTCACGGCGACTAGTCGACAATTATAATAATTATTAACCAAACTATCTACAGCTAGAGAATATCGAGCAAGCAAGCTAGGCAACTAAATTATGATTTAACAAATAATAAATATTTTTCCAAATATTTTCATTGAATAAATAAATTGAATAATAAATTATTTCTTCGTCACAATATTGTTACGTTGTACCCAGACGTTATTCGTGTACTTTGTCTACTCAGGATGCCACAAAGATACACATGTGAGTTCGAAGGGATTGCAGCTAAAGTTAGCGCTTTATTGTATTTCACTTAACAGAAGGAATACAACAGTGGGACTTGCCTTCAACCTCCCCGGCAGAATAATCCTTAGCGTCGCAGATGTCATTCTTGTGAAGCTTCCCGCTCCACACTATTCAAGTCCAGCCTGGACCTCTACCGCCTTGTAGGCCGCTTCGATGTCAGTCTCTCCTGGCACCGCTTTAGAATCATCCACACGCCCGGAGGCAAGTGGCCACGTCTTTTTCTCACCGCAGATGTAACCAGACTCTGTCCTCCCCCACACAGGAATGCTGTTTTTAGCGCATGCCACATGGCAGCGTGGGCCGCTAGTCCACCCCTCTTTCCCCAACTTTACTCTAGTATCTTGGCCTTATCATCCATGTAACAATATTTTAGAAATTATTATATTTTTTGTTTTAGTGTAAACTATAATAGTTGTTGCGAAAGAATTTGTGAATTGGCTAATTAATTTCGTTTGGAGACTACTATTATTAATAATAATAGCTGTATTTACAATTTGAAAGGTGCAATGGTTGAAGAGTGCTTTGAAGCAACAATGTATTAGAACCATTTTTCCAAGTAAACAATGTATCTTATAATGTGATAAAGTTGTTTTTAAATCATTTTATATCTTTGAATATAAAATGAGAGGAACAGTCAGGATAAGGAGTTTTCCAGTACCTCTCTGCACCTTGTAAGACCTTTAAAAGTTCTCACAGAGTACAGGCAGTCGTGGTCGAGGCAGAGTGGAAAGCTTGGATGTCCATACACAAAAAACGAAGACACAGTTGCACTAAGAATGTTCCGTGAACAGATAAAAGTTGAGCTAGGAGCGAAAGATGGGGAGATAGAAGATTTCTTACTGGTCTACATGATGGATGAGATGGACCTGAGGTACAACCGACGCGGGCTTGCACTGAGGGTGAACTAACTGTCAAGTGACTGTATTTTTGGCTAAAGACGGGGGCCTTTATGTACCTTTTCTGAGAAAGGGGGTTTTGCCCCAGATGTGAGAGGGGCGTCTGGTGACATTCTACTGGCGCCGTCCCGACAGCTTCCAATCTATCTTTAGATGTTGCTTTGTGGCTTCCATCTATCTCGAATTTAGACGTGTTAGACTTCTATCTCTCTAGCTCAACTCTTAATCTATTACAGAGATTTATTTATTATCCTCAGTTTGTACAAATTACATTACATATGATGATGTAATGACACATGTCAATCATGCATATAACCATTTACAGATGTGTTTCTATTATACAACATTAAAATCTTTTTATAAGTTATAAACAATATGGAGTTGTTGGCTTAAATTACCATATATATTTAATAAAACTTTGCTTAGGATTTGTCTTGGTTTTTAAATTAGGCATAGAGGTACATGTATGTTGATGATAAGAAGAACCTATCATCTAGTGATTTCTTTTATTATTCAGTATTAATGTAAGGAAATTGGTCAATTAAGGGAATTAAAACAAAGTGATCAATATTAATAGGCAGCCTCTTCCTGTGTGTATGGACTGTCCTTTAATTATACGGTCTAAAAATTTTAACACATTGAGCCCGTAGGACGTGGATCCACGTCCAAGCAATATAAGCCTAAAGCCCGCAGGACGTGGATCCACGTCCTGAAACTTCAAAATTCAATATAAAATCGTGGCATAATTCACGTCCTTCGGGCTTTTGCCATCAAATAGCTGCATCATTTGCCTACGTCAGCGCTCAAGGTCACACGCGGGGGAGGGTGAAAGGGGCCCCGTTGGGGGATTTTTCCATGGCGTCACTACTCCTCACGTTTCCTCCTCCTGCCGCTAGGTTCCTGGACGGTTGTTATTTTATTTATTGCCTTTTTTTTGCCCTCGCTTCTGAAATGGATCTTGATCAACTCAGTACCTCGGGAATAGCTCCAATTACAGAACCTGAGGAGTTTGGTGATGAATATTTTCAAGATTCTGGTTTAGAATTGGATGATTCTGTTATTGATCCAGATTTTGTTTTGGATGAATATGATTCAGATGCAACTGAAATTTATTTTGAAGAAGATGTTGCTCCTGCCAAAAAAAATCACTTCTGAGGATGGAGAATGGACCGAGGTCAGTGACCCATTTCCTAAACCTTCTTTTTCTTCTCCTCACGGTATAAATAGTGCCTATTTTCCCAACACTTCTCCCTATTCAGTATTCAAGTTATTTTTTGCTGAAGAGTTTTTCAGAAACGTAAAACTTGAAACTAATAAGTATGCAAGAGCAAATATTGATAGGGAAAGGAAAAAAGGCCCCTTGAGCCCTAGAGGTTTTTTGGATAAATGGAAAGCCATTTCGGTTGGAGAACTAAAACATTTTCTTGCCATTATAATACAAATGAGCCTTGTTGTGAAGCCAAGGCTAAGAGATTATTGGTCAACTCACATAGGCATCAAATCATCTTTCTGCAAGTCAACAGGCATGAAAAGGGAAAGGTTTGAAGCCATTCTTTCTATGCTGCATCTCAATGACAATGCAACTTACATTGCCTATGAACAACCTGGATATGACCCTCTTCACAAACTACGGACATTTTTCGACCCTCTCGTTCATAAATTCAAAAATGTTTACCAACCAGATGTGAAGCTTATCATTGATGAGGCTATATGCCCATTTCGTGGGAGAATACATTTCAGAGTGTACATCAAAGGAAAGCCTCACAAATATGGAATAAAAATGTACCAATTGTGTGAGGCCAGCACTGGATACACATGCAATACAGGAAAACACCCTGATAAAGCTGCAGAGTACAACTCCATAATGAGTTTGGTTGGAAGATTAGCTGAATCAAATTTTGAAAAAGGGCATATTATTTACTTTGACCGCTGGTTTTCTTCTCCACAACTGTTTGAACACTTATGGAGCAAGAAAACTATTGCTGTTGGTTTAGTAATGCAAAATAGAAAAGGCTTGCCAAAAAAGGCTTTTTCTAAAAAACACAAAAAAGGTGAAACCATCATCCGACAAAAAGGACCCCTTCTTGCAATGAAATGGCGGGACACCAGAGAGGTATTTATGCTCTTTACAAATCAAGAGGCGGAAATGATTCAGGCACCTAAAATATCTAAAAGAACTCCAGAACCAGAGCTAACAATGAAACCAGCAGTGGTTGTTGATTACAACAAAAATAAAGCTTGTGTTGATCGAAGTGATCGATACATGTCCTATTACCCTTTCTATCGTAGGACAATGAAGTGGTGAAAAAAGGTATTTTTCCACCTTTTCAACCTTGGTATCGTAAATTCACAAATTATTTACAATAAAATGAACCAGGACAAGAAATTGAACCTAAGAGAATTCAATTGAGAATTTTAGAAAAATTAGTTGAAGAGGCAGGTGTTGAAATGTTGGATGAGCAGCAAGGTGCTTCTGGTTCCCCAGATAGGCTTTTGGGGAAGCATTTCATAACCAGAATCAAAGTGGAAGGGAAGGAAGGCACATATATTCAGAGAAAATGTAAAGTCTGTTCCGAAACAGAAAAAAAAAAAAACAGGAAATAGAGCAAGGAAGGATACTGCATATATGTGTGAGACCTGTTTGGTCCCACTCTGTATAGTTGACTGCTTCAAGATTTACCACACCAAAGAAAATTTTTGGGCTTAATCTCAATATTATTTGATTTCTTCATTTTATTTCCCTACATATTTTTTTTTATTTTCTTTATCTAGATATGCTATATACATATATTTTTGCAACCATATATTATGGAGTGAATTCGATTTTTTTTTGTATATTTTTACCTATTTTATATGTCTCATATTAATTTTTTAATCATTTATAAAAAAGATTTTGCAGCCTTATAAGTTACTAGAAAGGGTATATAAGTAGGTTCAAATAAAATAATTAATGTAAGTCCACAATTTTGTGATTTATGAAATTTTTAACAACACTAAAAAAATGCGCGTCCCAGCGGAATTTGCCCTATTTTTCTCACGGGCTCAAAAAAGTAAAAAAATTGCCAAACCTTGGTGGTGTGAACCAAAAGCTCTGTCCCATTGGGGTTCACTATAGAGGGGTTTTACATAGTCATAAATTTGCATAGTCATTATCCCTTACCATGCTTGTAAAATACCACTTAAAAAATCCTTTGACACATTTTGCAATACTTTAAAAAAATTAAGCTTTTGGAATACACTTGTCTTCTCTTAATAGCAAGAAAACGTTCTCCACTGATTATATTAACTAGAGATAAAACGTAAGGAGAAAAGATTTTTTATTCACATAAACGTGCGACAAGCTTTCGGGCAGTCACGCCCTTCGACTGGTCAAGAAAAGATTTTTTATTCACATAAACGTGCGACAAGCTTTCGGGCAGTCACGCCCTTCGACTGGTCTAGAAAAGATTTTTATTCACATAAACGTGCGACAAGCTTTCGGGCAGTCACGCCCTTCGACTGGTCTAGAAAAGATTTTTTATTCACATAAACGTGCGACAAGCTTTAGGGCAGTCACGCCCTTCGACTGGTCATGTCTGACTGACCAGTCGAAGGGCGTGACTGCCCGAAAACTTGTCTTCTCTACCGTGACATTTGGTGGAGATTAAGCTGGATCATCCCTACGTCGCCCAAGCCGTCAGAAGAAGTCGTAGAATACAAGGACTAGAGCCTTTAGAAGAAAAAATGAAGACAGAACAAGCTATTCAAGTCCCCAAAGGTGAGCAAATTTTTCAACCCTTTAGACACACTTCTGTTTTTTCTGGAGAACCTGGCCAAAATCCCAAAAAATGGCTAAAGGAATTTCATCGGGTCGCTCGGTATAACCGCTGGGAAAACACAATGTTCCTTGCGAACGTTTATTTTTTCCTTTCGGGAACAGCAAGAAGCTGGTTTGAGAATTTCGAGGAACAGTTAAACTCGTGGGATTCGTTTGAGACAATGTTCTCTCTGACTTTCAATCATCACACCAACCAAAAAGAAGCCTTGATTCAAAAATTAAAATCCCGAGCTCAGGAAAAAAGCGAGCTTTGTGATATCTACATTCATAAAGTCCTCAACCTGTGCAAGCAAATCGACCCCAAAATGAGCGATGCGAGAAAGTTGCACATTTATTGAAAGGTATATCGGAGGATATTTATAGATCAATTGTCGTTTTGGAAATAGACCCCACTGAAGATTTTATTAGGTTGTGCAGAAAAATTGAAAACTCAAACAAGCAATGTGTGAACAAGCGCATAGTGTTCGAAAGACTACCCAACGTTGCTTCGATCGACCTAGTAAAGTTCGAATCGACGGAGAACTTAATCAGACTGAAAGTCCGCGAAGAAGTCCGTCGTGCATTAAACGCCGCACCAACCACTCCAGAACACTCTCCTCTCGAGACAATTATCAGAGAAGAAATCGGAAAAAATCTAGCCGCGATTTCTAATCTGGTCCAAAGACCACAACCCCAGTACAAAAGCCAAACAAGGGTATTCACCCGGACACCTAGACAGCGGTGCCCTGACCAAGATACATCGGTATTCAACCAGACGCCAAGCCAAAGACGAACAGACCAATGAAGGACCCAAGACAATAAGCCAATCTGCTTTCATTGTGCCGCCCAGGCCATGTCAAACTCTACTGTAGAGATCGCCAGCCAGTAGACAAATATGAATTAGAAAGACCTAAAAGGTACATACAGACCCGCCAATGAGGAACATTTTTCAAGATCTCCAAACTACCGCCGACAATCGCCATATTCAAACAGAGAAATATCCCCAAGATGCCAGTCCATTTCCCCAGGCCGCCATACAAGCCAATCCCCACGCCGCTACAATCTAAAAAAAAATCTAAGCGTCGCGTCTTCTTTTGAGCGGGGGGGGGAGGTTAAAACCCTCCATCGACGACAGCCGTCAAATTATATATAGAGCACAATTTCGTTGAAATAATTATAGATTACGTTGCATTTCCTGCCTTGGTCGACTCGGGAGCCTGATTCTCTGTTATCTAGAACGGGTTAAGACGACACTTGAAAAAGCCGATGTTCAAGGATGAAGGAATAACTCTTAGAGTCGTCGATAGCAAAAAAGTTACGTCTCTGGGTCGATGCACAATAATTTCTAGCATAAATGAGTTAAGACAGCCGCTTGAATTTATCGTCTTTCCCAGTAGCAACCCCAGCATCATACTCGGATGGGATTTTTTGGAAGCAACAAATGCCGTGATCGATTGTGGACGTGCCGAAATCAGGCTTGAAGAAGCTAAATACGATTTGATTTCGCTAGAGACCGAGGATAGAATCGTGGCCTCTGAAAACATAATCATTCCAGGCGAATCTATCAAACAAGTAAATATGATGCGCTCAGAACTCAATGGACGAAACAAGGTACTTTTCGAACCTTCAAAATGCGCAATATTAAAAAAAAGAACTATAAGTTCCCTATACACTTCTCACGATCAATCACAATAAGGGGCAGTTTTGGATTGCAAACTCTAGCCCAATAGCACAAATTATCCCTAAAGGAATGTTTCTAGGGATAATACAAGTTTGTGACGAAAATCACTTGACTGCGATCTCGGAGTGCTCTGATCCTGAAGAAAATTTGGCGCGAGATATTAGTCCCAAGAATGACAATAAGGTTGACGTTGCATTTTTACAGAATTTGATTAGTAACGAGACTTATCAGCATATCAACAATCTAAAGTCTTATCAATATTGAAACAATTTGATAAGGTATTTGATACTAATAATGATACAGTAAGACAGACGCCTCTAACAAAGCATAAATTCGAAACTGGAAACCATCGACCAATAAAAACAGGCCCTATCGAATTTCCCCAACAGAACGACAAGCAATAAAACAGGAACTGGACAAGATGCTAGATGCCGGGATAATACGCCACTCAGAAAGCCCTTGGTCATCGTCTGTTATTTTGGTGAAGAAGAAAGACGGCAATTGGCGCTTCTGCGTTGATTACAGGCGATTGGACAAAATAACTAAAAAAGACGTTTATCCACTCCCTCGAATTGACGATACTCTTGATTCTTTAAAAGGTGCCCAATTTTACTCGTCAATGAACCTACGCTCTGGATATTGGCAGATAGAGGTAGAGGAGGCAGATAGAGAGAAAACCGCCTTCATAACTCCAGATGGTTTATATAATTTCTCGTGAAGCCCTTTGGCCTGTGCAACACCCCTGCAACATTTGAGCGTTTGATGGACAATTTTTAAGGGGATTGAAGTGGACGCAGTGCCTATGCAATCTAGACGACATTGTAGTTTTCTCCAAAACGTTTGACGAACACTTGCGCCGACTCAAAATCATCTTACAATGCCTTAGCAATGCAGATTTGAGCCTGAATTCAAAAAAGTGTCTTTTTGGAACCAAACGAATAAGAGTGTTCGGACATCTCGTCGTTGGCAACGGCATTTATCCCGACCCTGAAAAGATAGAAGCTGTCGCCAAGTTTCCGACCCCACGATCTATCACTGAGGTGAGGAGTTCCATCGGCATTTGTTCTTACTTTCGCCGATTTATTGAACACTTCGCCGATAAAGCTGCCCCTCTCCATGAAATTCTCAAAAAAGGCAAGAAATTATCTTGGAACTTAGAAGAACAAGAAGCTTTTGAATCACTGAAATGGGCCCTAATGTCTGAACCTGTTTTAGTTCATTTTGAAGAACACCTGTCAACCCAGCTTCATACTGACGCCAGCGGTTATGGTATCGGAGCAGTCCTCGTCCAGGTCCATGACGGGAAAGAGCGACCAGTAGGTTACGCCTCAAGAACCCTAACGAAGGCAGAGAAGAATTACTCCACTACAGAAAGAGAATGTTTGGCCGTGATATGGGCAATAAACAAATTCCGCCCCTACCTCTTTGGTCGCGATTTCGTCATCGTTACAGATCACCACGCCCTTTGCTGGTTATCAAATTTGAAAGACCGGACAGGAAGACTGGCGAGGTGGGCCATTAAACTCCAAGCATACGACGTTACGTTAGCTTATAAAAGCGGGCGTAAGCACCAAGACGCGGACTGTCTCTCCCGAAGTCCTCTCGAAAGCAAATCGGAAGAAGAAGAAGGAGACGAAGAAGAAGAAGATGATGATGTACCATCAATAACTGCTCTGACCTGCTTTGATACTGAACAGAGAAATGACCCTAGAATTAGAAAATTGATAGAAGAAATTGAATAATCCGGAGACGAACCAAGAGGATATGAACTGGTGCAAGGAACCTTGTATAAAAGGAACTTTGACCCCTGGGAAACCCACACCTCCTCATCATCCCCAAGCACCTACGATTGGAACTACTGAGAAGCCTACACGGACGCTCCTACAGCGGGCCACCTAGGATTTTCTAAAATTTATGACAGGGTTAGAAACAAATACTTTTGGCCAGGACTTCTCAAGGATATCCGAAAGTATGTAGCACATTGCAAAGATTGCCAAAAAAGAAAACAGACAAACCACAAACCGCCTGGATTGCTCAAACCCATTCCTCCTGCAACCTTCCCATTCCAAAGAATCGGAATAGATCTTCTTGGGAGATTCCCAAAATCCTTTGACGGTAATAAATGGATCATAGTCTGTACTGACTATCTTACTCGATTTTCCGTTACTAAAGCCTTACCCACAGGGGAAGCAAAAGAAGCAGCCAAGTTCTTATGGAAGATGTTGTTCTCAAGCACGGAGCCCCCAGAGAAATCATCACGGACCGAGGACAGGTATTCCAATTCAAGTTGATTGCGGAACTCACCAATCAATGCTTGTCGATACATCGGTTCACGACAGCGTATCATCCTCAGACGAATGACTGACAGAGAGGTTAAACAAAACCTTAGCCAACATGATGGCTATGTATGTAAGTGTTAAACAGAAGGACTGGGACGTAATCCTGCCCTACGTCACGTTCGCCTACAACACCGCAAAATAAGATACGACAGGTTTTACCCCTTTTAAAATGATCCATGGACGCGAAGCCGTTTCGACTGTAGACACCTTTTTCTCAAATCCGCATGAAGATCTCCAAGAGGAATGCAGTCAGAAGATTGCCTCGCGAATCGAAAAGACTAGGCAGCTAGCAAGATTAGAAACCTTGAAAGCCCAAGAAAAGGACAAGCCCAGATATGATTCAAAGCACGAGGCAATAGATTACAACGTCGGTGACCTGGTATGAATTTCATCCCAATAGAAAGGTGGGACTCTCAGAAAAACTGATGAAAAGGTACTTCGGGCCATATAAGATTACTCGGAAACTCTCTGACGTGACCTTCGAAGTTGAACTTGTGGACCAACCAACCAGGAGACGCCAAACAAGAGATCTGGTCCATGTACTGAGAATGAAACCCTACCATGACCCTGAGAGACCAAGCTGATCTGTTCAAGTGATAATTACAGCCGGACGCTGTTCATCTAGGAAGGGGGCAATTTCACAGATTAATTATTTTTGAATAATCTGTTGCTTATCATCGCGTAAATATTTGCATAGTCATTGAAAAGTCCTTTGACACATTTTGCAATATATAAGTTTAATTAATCAATAAATTATTTTTAATTAGGCTTTTGGAATACTTGTCTTCTCTACCGTGACAATATAATCTAAAAATTCAAATATCCTATATTTTAAAATATATATTTTATTTTTATTAATTGATATTTCTACATTTTGTTATCATCGTTTAAGAATGACTTTTAGTTTTGTTGTAAATATGCGTAGTTAACATATCTTTTTGAATCACTAATATAGGAGATTAACTTTATAAATTCTATATAATGTGAAAATAACTAATGTGTAATATTTCCCTAAGTAATTGAAAATAAAAGCTACTTGATGGTAAATAATTATCTTTTTTTTATCACGACTGTACCAACCCTTTATCTTATCGATCCTTTGTCTTATCAACCCTTTCTCTAACAACAAACAAATTATTCATAACAATAGGCCGACAGGATTACCTGAATTTCAACTCAATTACTTTATAGATTATTTTTCAAATTTTATAAAGCTAATATTTTGCAAAATGTCGCGTAAACAAAGAAAGGTAGAACAAGTGTTGACTTTGCTTAGAATTTTTAATGAGACTGATTCCAAGAATTTTATTAATTAAACATTATATTATTTATTTACAAGAGAGAAACCAAAATATAAAAGGGAAACTAATATTAAACAAAGGAACTTTTTCTTCTTTTCGGTTAGCGCTATTTACCTGTGAGCTTACACACACTCTGTGGAACAATTAATTAATAAATATACAACACACGCTCCCCTGTGTGTAAGCCCTAATCAGCAAATCCAAGGCTATCTGCACATTTCCGTAGTTTGTCCTTATAGTCCACACCATATCTTTGATTGCATCCAACAGCAACCAGTCTGGCGTTTCTTTATAGATGTCGTCATTTGATTTTTTCTTCGTACTGTAGACCCATTTACTATTGATGACTTTCATACAATTTTCCCTTGGTACTAGTGTCCATACTTTATTTTCTTCATCTCACTGAGCTCTTCTTCCATTGCTTTGTGCCATTCATTTCTTTCTCCACTATCCATTGCTACTTTAAAGTTCTCCGGAATATGATGATCTATTTCCATAATTAAATTTGCCTCATTCCTCTCCTTTATCCTTTGTGAGCGTCGAACTCCCTTCTTTGATCATAAGACAATAGCAATATTTTCATACTTTGGATGTATGCCTCTGACAATATGAAATGAAAGTTCTCTTGAGGTAAATCGATGCCCTAATGATGAACTTCTAGCAGCAATATTTTTTGCCCTCGTTATATATTCATCTGCAGTTTTATTATCTTTCATTTTAATGTTCTTTAATTCTAAGCCTATATCAATAATTTTATCTTCCAAATTGCCTGTGTGTTTTTCTCAGTGAGTCCCATACTTTCTTAGCATTTGTTTCTCCTATGAACATTCCAGCTTGTTCATTTGTCAACGTAGTAATGATTATCCCAAATGCTTCATCATTTTTATCACTCCAAATCTCCCAAGAACTTTTGTCTTCCATATCAGGTTCTTGATAGGAAATTACATTTAAACAATTTTCTTCCTCTTAGAACTGCGGCGATTTTCAACGCCCAAATTTATAATTAGTTCCTGTCAATGGTTCAATTTTTGTGTGGGATAAAAAATTATATTCAGCCATTTTCGCCTCTTGAGCTAATATTGAACAACCACGCTCTGCTACCAATTGTTGACTTTGCTTAGAATTTTAATGAGACTGATTCCGAGAATTATTAATTAAACATTATATTTATTGATTTACAAGAGAGAGAACAAAATATAAAAGGGAAACTAATATTAAACAAAGGAACATTTTCTTCTTATCGGTTAGCGCCTATTTACCTGTGAGCTTACACACACTCTGTGGAACAATTAATTAATAAATATACAACAACAAGCTATGATGCCTAATTCAAGTACATTAGAAATACCAAAATATTAATAACTGACAGAAATTCAGCTTTTCTTAGCAGTAAATTTAAACATTTTTTTGAAAAAAAAATAATGTTAAGCATCTACTCACCAGTGCCCATCACCCAAAAACAAATGCAAAAGTAGAAAGACTAAATTCCACTATCATTAATAGGTTAAGATGTGAATATAATACTAATTTAAAGATTACTTGGACAAAATATATTCCTAAAATTACTGAGAGCTATAATGAAACAGTAAATACCATAACAGGCTTTACTCCTAAATTCTTATACTATGGAATACAACCACAGTATAATAGAACATGACACAGAAACACATACACGAATAGAAAAAGCAAGAAATTAGCTGTTGAAAGAACCATAAAATCTCATGAACACAGCAAACTGCTTTATGATATTAAACACCCAGAACCCATTTTTAAAGAAGGAAATCAGGTATTAGTAAAAACCTTTATTCATCCAAACACTGGTAAATTAACTCAAATATATATAGGCCCATTTACAATTTTAAGACAACTTTCTCCAGTCACATATGAAATTAATAAACCCAATTTAGCCCAAAGAAAACAAACAGAAATTATACACTCTAATAAGCTCAAATTATTTTATCCAGAAGAAGATTTCTACTTCACTATAGCACTAACATAGAAAATGACTTAATAGTAAACCAAAATTCTAACACAAAGTTAAAGTTAATAGATATTGATGATAAACCATGTTTTACAAGAAGGCCATATTTTGGACATGGACAATGAAGAACAAATAACAGAACCAATTCTTATGCTTACACAAATTACTTAACTACTCCGGGATTATGCTTCTCTACAAAGGAAATTTTAATTGGTAAAATTACCATTTTACTAATTGATAACTCTCCGGTAAGAGGACACCTCTCCCTAAAGACACTTTAGCCCTACAACTAGGTATCCTTTACAGAGAGGTTCTATTGTATAGAAATGTATACTTTTGAATTTTCTGTTTGTTCCTTTTAAAATTCAAAGAAGTGAACCACCCATTGAAGGTCCAAAAGAAATTAAGAAACACTTCAACAGTCCCTCATGGGAGAATTTATAAAAATGCGGCAATTCCTCCTATTCTGGAGAGATTTGACAGTCCTAAAACTTATTTAATTCAGCACCCCAAGTATGAGATATTCTTGGTAAATTTAAAGTCAGTTAAGATTTATTATCACTTCATCTCTCTCTCTCTCTCTCTCAACATCCACTGCAAGTAAACAATTTTCTAGGCATTTGGTTGTCAAAACTTAAGAAGGGGAATTGAATTAATGATAAAATAGCATTAATGGTATTTGAAAAATAGTTTAAGAAAGTGTTGAATTATATATAGTTTACTGTTGAATTTCAGAAGTTAAACTGCATAAAGTTATAGTTATTATATTTTACAAAAGGGTTCACAATATCCTAAGTGACAGTATGAACTATCTGTAGAATACACACAGTGGAAACTTCATTATAACTGCTTCCTTTATAACTTAGTTATAACTTCGTAATTTCAAAGTCTCAAGTGTTATAATGGCAGTTTATAACAAACTGAAATGTTAGCCCATATAGGTACTATTGTTAAAACTAGGCTCCTTTTATAGAATCTTCTAATAAATCGGTTCTTAAAATTAAAGATACTTTGGCCAATAAACCTTTTTATTATCTTGACGTTTCGACAAAAACCTTTTGTCCTCGTCAGGAGCAAATAAAAAATTAGAGCATTAGGCAAGGCCTTAAAAATTATTCAAAGGTTGCAAGGGCGTTCTCACATGATTTTTCAAATTTTGTACAACACCTATAATATTGTAACGTAGAAAATTGAGTCTTTGTATATCTGGGGATGTGAAAGTATTTATTGATGACGTCAGCACGACAAGTCGACAATTATCAACAACTCAACAAAACTATCTACAGCTAGAGAATCTTGAGCAAGCACGCAAAAAAATATTTCGATAATTATTTTATATTGAATAATTAAATTAAATTAAATCTGTTTCCAAATATTTTCATTGAATAATTAAATTATATTAAACTAGCGGACGTACCCGGCTTCGCCCGGGTTTACCCGAGTAAAGGTTTGTTTAACGAATCTCTCGATAAAGTGAACATTTTTTCCCGGTCCCTTGAAAAATACTCGATAAGTTGAATAAAATCAATATTAATTGGTTCCCTCGGTAATTGGAAGTTAAAGAAATAGTATCTCAAAAATAAAATATATGAATTTTATATTCAAAACAATCTGTTAAGCTCGAGGCAGCACGGATTTATCAAGTCTAAGTCAACTATCACTGCTTTGAATACTATAATCGATGTAGTAATGGAGCATAAACAAAAAGAACTGTCTGCACTTGTTACAATAGATATCTCGGGGGCTTTTGATAATGCCTGGTGGCCAGCGATCATCAAAAGAATAGACTCAGATAATTTTACCGGAAAAATTGATCAAAATTATACAATCATATTCAAATTACAGGACCATTTCTTTCAGTTACGACAATTTAACAACTTCAAAGACAATTACCAAGGGGTGTCCTCAGGGCGGTCCGCTTTCTCCACTTCTATGGACAATTTTACTGAATGATTTGCTGATGAATTTTCAGGTGCCCAATTGTGAGTTGATTTGTAATGCGGATGATATATCGGTAATATGCTGGAATAAAGATCTAACATCACTAAAAATAGATATAGAGGAAGCATTAAATACTATCGAATTATGGTGTATTAAGAACAAGTTAGAAATCTGTTCCGAAAAAACAAACATTTTATATTTGCATAATAAAGAGAAGATCCCAGTTAAATTTAAAAGAGGATTAATTTCACCAGTACAAAAAATAAATATTTTAGGAATAACAATTGCAAATCATAGAATTACATTGTATAAATCTTTATTCAGATCAACTTTAACATATGGATCAGAAATATGGTTCAAATATTTAAATAAAAAATCGATACAAAAATTAAACTCAATGCAATATCAGATATTAATATGGAGCATACAAGCCTACAAGACAACTTCGTACAACTGTGTTCACAGTTTGGCTAAAACTCCATTGATTGTAGATTACATTGAAGCAAAAAATATGAAATTTGACTTGAATAACTTATCGTTCGAGGACAAGCAAAAATACAACATCGATATTCCCTTTATAATTAAATCCTATATAGACGAAAGAATGTTGCTCTTACTGAATAATACAAACGAGACATTTACAAGTTTTTTCAACCGGGGTATTCCAAATTATTTTCGCCCTAATATACACAACACACAATTTGTAACCAACCATGGTAATTTTCGGTAGTTCTCTGGAAAGATCCGCGCATCGGAGGATCCGGGCTGTTTTTGTGGATGCCGCATTCAAGATTCTACTCATCTTTTACTTAAGTGCCCAGCATTTCAAGACTACAGACTCAGTAACGCTATTCTCTGTACCGATCCAAGAGAACTGATATCCAGCAGGGACACATACATTGAATTCAATAGATTTTGTAAATTTATATCAAAGTTTTTAAATAATCTCAAGTGTTAGGTATAATTGTAATGTATGTGCTGTATATATGATTTTTTCCCCTTTTTCTTTATTTTGAGGTGTGTTTAAATTAAATTACCTTTGTATATATAGTATGCTTGTTTGAAACCAATTTAAGGAATATGGTAAATGCCTTTGTGCATATATTTTTGGATATATAAATAGATTCTCCCTCTCTCTCTCTCTTGTATTGCTTTCCTTTGGGCGCCAGTGTCCTTGGCGGGACATCGCGCTTTGTATTTATAGTTGAATAAAGTTTAATCTTGCCTTGGAATTGTATCATTATTCGTTGTCTCAAATAAATTGCCGTGTCAATCCTGAATTTTGTCTTTCCTAATTTTCTACATTACAAAATCATCGTATCATCATGATAATATTTAGAGCAGATTGTTGAATTATAACAGATAAATTAGAATATTTATCTTGATTATTTTTAGGCGAAAAGTTATTTCAAAATTTTATTTGCTAGAAACCTTCCAGTACTATACTAAATAACTTCCCAAAGTTTCATGGTGTTCTAAATGAGTGGTTTGGTCAGGCATAAAGGACAGACAGACACACATACATTCATTTATATATATATATATATAGAAGATAATAAATAATTTCTTCGCCACAATATTAAAAAATATATATATATTTACAAAGCTTTTCTAATATTATATATAAATCTATATCAATTATGTACAATTTATACCTATCCTTTTCAACTACTTTTTGAAATTTAAAAACGAAGTCAATTGTTGCGGAATATCTTCAAATATATTTATAGTTCTTGTCCCCATTTCTCGTGATACCCATCCCTCTAAAAATAATATTTCCTTTTAAAGCTTATATTCTCCTGTAAAATTGTGTTTGCTCCTGACGAGAACAAAACATTTTTTTTTAATATAGAGATAATAAAAAGATTTACTGGCCGAATTATCTTTATTTTAAGAACTATGAATGCCGACCAGGCAACCGCTATCTTCATGATAATAAATGAATATCATTGTGAATGTGATCACATTTTCTAATTGTTATGTAAATTACTGTAATGATAATGATTAATAATACATATATACATTTTGAAGATCTAAATACAGAATATAACCACTTTAATTAAACAACCATAATCCACAACACACACAACTATAATTCAACCAATTTCTTAAATCCCAGCCATTTTCCTTTCAACTTACCAAAATTTACCATTTGACCAACTATAAGTGTTACCTTAAGTGTTGACAACACTAGCAATTGTTACACTTGTTACAAAAATAATTAATAACTATAGTTCAACATTGATTCAACCGAAAATATTGACCTTTTTGTGTTGAAATAAAGACTATAATAAAAATGTTGTAAAATTGAAATTATTTTTTTTTTGTTTATCCCTAGTACACGTGGTACAGGCCATTGTAATCATGGTGGGTAGAAGTAGGCGACTGCTTTTACCGTAAGTGCGCCACATGTCTACACATGTGAAAAGCAGTTCGACTTTGCACTTACAAATGTGACAAAGCCCTGTTTGGTTACGTGCACTCGTTGGTGAGGTTGGACTTTTGCAAGAATCAGGGACCATTGGGGCATTTTTTTTATCAGAAAAAAAGCCCAATGCGGGATTCAATGCCAGGTCGTATTGGTCGAAAACCAACGGTTTAGATCATCCTTCCATAATACATAAGGGAACCATCATACTTCCCTTTTAAATGAGTCCATCAACTCGATGACATTATAGGAAGCAGAGACCTACCTCTATCCGCAATAGTTGGGGGTGCAGTAGCCACAAGGGTCTCATTCACAGATGTCCACTTCAGGTAAAACTTCCCACCAGTCCGGCCTCCCGCCGTGAACATCACCAGAATCTGGTTGGAGTGCGAGGTGACAGGATCCAGGCTTTCTCCGCCGCAGTACTGGACCAGCACGGGGGCTGTGGCCGCCTCAGCTCCATCGTAGATCTGACAACACATTGGTGTAGTTCAAATGACCTGATTCTCATTGCCATCTTTAGTTCATTCCGAGTTGAACCCTACCAGGCCCCAGGTTGTTGTTGTTTCTTATCCACTTGTGTAAAGATTACACAAATCCCATGAGATCATGTTCCTCGAACTGTTTTATGATAAGCAGCGGCCTCTCCCAAAGGTCCTGCTTAATGCATCTAATGCAAGCCAAAATGTGTTCTGGAGATGCAGGTGAAAAGCTACATTTTGGGCACGTGGGGTAGATTTTGTTGTTATTTTCTATCTTCAATTGCTTGAGATGGCCTGTTCTAAATCTTGTTAGTGTAGTTTGATGCCGTCTATTTCTGAGATTCAGAGCTCCTCCTGGGTCCATTCCACTGTACCTACAAGCTGTGCTTAGGTGGAATCCTCCAGTTCTTGTTTTTATTTTTTATTTTTTTGGCTACTGTCTCTATTTCTTTAAAAGTAAGTTTATTTTTATGTGGCAAAGGTTATCTTGTGCCTTTTTTTTTTCGCTAGCGCATCAGCAGCTTCATTGCCTTCAACGTGTGAGGGTATCCATTGAAGGTGAATTTTTGAGGTTTTTAGAGTTTTTGGAGTTAACCAATTATGTTCCTGCTGACTTTGTCTCTAAGTTCCTCTGTATGACTTAAGTGTTGTATTGCACTTCTACTATCAGTGAGAATCCAGATATCTTGATAATTATTAGCATTTATAATGGATTTTAGGGCTTCATAAATGGCTATAAGTTCTGATCTGAAGACTGAGCAAAAATCTGTATTTCTTCTGTTTATTTTCTCAATGCCATTTGTGATTTTAATGAGACAGCCATTGCCAGTGTGTCCCAACTCCTCTCTGCTACCATCAGTATAGATAGTTATTGCTTTTTTAGGAATGTTATCAATTATTTCTAATGATAATTGTTTTAAGTATCCTGGATTTTGGTATTGTTTTTTGGTGGATTCATTTAAAGTGGCATTAAAAATAACATTTGTAGTGGTTTGCATGGAGAAATATTTTTCTAAATATATTTTTTTCTACTTTGTATTTTAAAAATCCATTTATTTTGGTCAGGTAGAGGGGGCCTTCTTTTTTGAGTCTCTGATTGGATTCCCAATTAAGTATGCAATTGGAAGTTCTGTGCTTGTTTCCATAACTCTTGATCTTGTTTATATATATTGGAAGATTGTGGATTTTTCTATCCTTTAGGGGCATAATGTCTGCTTCGTAAAGTACAATATCATTAGGCCCCAGGTAGTGCCACCAGAAAAGGTGGCTATCTGATAAAATTTATTAAGCAGTTCCCTGGAACAACAAAGTGTGGTGGGGCTACACTTATATAAAGCAACACAATGACAATACTGGATGAATGGCCAAAATATGTGCTACTGCTAAAAGTAAGCAGAACCAACCAAAAGGTGTTGTGTCTCAATAGGAGTCACCTCATCTGAAGCTAAGTTACAAGTACGGGACTCAGAATCAACAGCACACTTAGAGTTGCCCATCTTTAGATCCTGAGGTTAAACCCTTCAAGGGCTGGTGAGAGGGGGAACTCCCCCCCCCCCCCCCCCCCCCCCCCCCCCAGATTGCATGGATGTCCTCATCACTAAGGACAGGATTGTCAGTTCAATTATCACTGATTGTGCAGTTTAACTACTCTCCAGTAAGAGGACATCTCTCTCTAAAGAACACTTTGGTTCTGCAACTTGTCCTTTAGAGAAAGAAAGGTTCTACTGCACCTGATTAACCCTTTAAGCGCCGAGGTAACGATCCATCGTTACCCTATAACGTCACCAGGAGCGCCGGGGTACCGATCTATCGTTACTTCCTTGTAGGGCCCCTCGTGGGGGAGGGGGTGGTGGCTGGCTATTTTTATCACCTCCCTTCTCACTTCTGGGCTTGTCTCTACACGTTAGCTGTGTTTTTATCTCCTTTGTCTTGCGATTTCCTTTTTTTATTTTTAATTTTTTAAAAATGGCTTCCGGTTCAGAATGCTCTGCATTTTCTGAGGACACTGAAGTTTATTCTTTGTCTTCTGAGTTTGAAGAAAGTGTTGAAGACACTTTTAAAGATGAATTTTCTGATGAAGAAGTGGATGAAAACCAGCCAAGTCCTTGGGTAAGAGTTTATACTCCATTTTCCACATCTAAAACGTTGACTTTTGGAGAAGTTTGTGGCCCACAGCACCTTCCCCCCTCTATTATCCGGCCTATTGAATACTTTTTGTTATTCATAACAATTAATTTGATGAAGGAAATTGTGGCTTTTACCAATAAATGTGCCCAAACTTTATTGGCAAGCAATAGGGACAAATTGCCTCTATTTTCTAGGAAGCTGGCCTGGAAGGACACTACCTTGGATGAGATGATGGCCTTTATTGGAGTCATCTTCAATATGGGCAATGTGAAGAAGAACCAAATCAGGGACTATTGGAGCAAGAATGAACTTTTAGAGACGCCCTGGTTTGGTAAAGTTATGTCTAGAGGGAGATTTGAGTTGCTCTACAGCTGCTTTTCTCTGATTGATGACTCCAACCTGGTTCCAAGTTCTCATCCTGATTACAACCCAACTGCAAGATTTGAGAAGCTCATAGAGCATGTGAACAACAAGTTTATATATTATTATAAGCCTACTCAAAATCTTACAGTTGATGAGAGCTTGGTGTGCCTAAAAAACCGAACTCGTCTTAGACAATATATGCCCCAAAAGCACCATGGTCGATTTGGAGTCAAACTGTGGATGCTTTGTGAATCTAAAACTGGCTATTGTCTGAGAATGAAGCCATATAAAGGGAAATTATCTCCAATTATCAAGTCCCTTTCCTATGATGTTCCAATGAATCTGCTCCAGGAATCCAGTTTACTTGGAAAAGGTTATCATTTGATAACTGACAACTTTTTCACCAGCATCAACCTAGCCAAGGACTTACTGGACAGTCATACTTATTTGACTGGTACTATAAGAACTAATAGGAAGGGACTTCCTAAAACCTTAACAAGTGCAAAATTAGGTGTTGATGAATCCCTTTATATGGTAAATAATAATCTACTGGCCCTGGCTTACAAAGAAAAGAAGAGCAAACCTCCAGTGAAGTTTCTCTCAACATTTTGTGATGCTTCTTCTGGCAAAAAGAAGGTGTCAGACCAAAGAGACTACCCACAGATGAAAATATGCTATGATAGCTACATGGGAGGGGTAGATCTCAATGATCAAATGTTGTATATATATATGGATGAAAGAAAAGGAAGAAAATTTTATAGAAAGGTGATCCTCAACATCTTCCACAGGGCTTTCCTAAACTCCTTCATCCTATATGAACAGCATACCAAAGACAACCCCAAGCTTTCTAGAAGGGCTTTTAACTATTCAGTAATAAATGAATTAGTTAAAAATCACTTGAAACCTCCAGTACTGCCTTCAACAAGCCAGGAAGTACTCGAAAAACTTCCAGAAAAGAGAGAGAGTAGATGTGTGGAGTGTACAAAAGAAGGCCTGAAGCGGAGGTCTAGAACCATATGTTCAAAGTGCAAGAGAGGCTTGCATCCAGTCTGTGCTTTTAAACACAAGTGTTAGCTTTGTAAATAGCCTTGTATATATCTAAAATTCCTTTTTATATTTGTAAAACCTTATTTTGAAAAATTCAAGTCGATTATTCAATTAATTATAATTAACCCCCAATTAAAAAATTAAATACTCACTCCAGTATAATAAAATCAGAGTGTTGTGTTGAGAGAGGAGTCTGGATTATATTACACTTTACAGAACACTTCTATCTATCATATTTATTTATTTATAACATTTTTTACTTAACAACTACTTGATCATCAGTTTAGGCTTAATTAGTGTGGTCCTGATAGTGATAGTTAGCATTCGGGCCCTAGAGCTTAAAGGGTTAATCTACTGCGTATTTTTCTGCCGAAATTTTTGGAAGGTTTTCTTCGCCGTTTTCACTTGGTTCACCCTCGAGTTGTGTGGGTTTATAAGGTCATCTTGATGGTTCTGGACAGCTTCAAACTGGCGTACTATTTTTACAGCTTTTTCTACCGTTAATCATTCATCTAACTGCAATTTCTCAGAAATATTTTTATCTCGAACACCAACAACGATTCTATCTCGAATCATTTCGTCATGGAGCGTTGCGTATTCACACGACTTGGCAAGGCTGTACAGGCTCGTGATAAATTCGTCGAATGACTCCCCTTCCTCTTTCATATTTGAGTCAAATAGGGCACGCTCATTTATCACGTTTTTCTGGCATCAAAATAAGTATCAAAATATTCCAGAATATTTTTCAGCTTCTTTTTGTCATTCACTGAGTTTTTTTTCTTCACGCTGCCACCATGTTATGTTCGCAATAAATAAATATTCGAACAATCAGTTAAGAATAAATCAAAAGAAGTGTTTATTCACTCAGACTGCCATACATTCTGTTGTTCTTCCCGCGCCCTCTCCTATTGGTTGGCACGTCGCCAAAGCCATTAGGGGAGGCGGGGCTTCCGCCGCCGGGTTGCCGTAGACCTTCTCTCTCAGCTGTTCTAGCACACTTTCTCACCCTAGACACCTTTCAGTTTATAAATTGGAACTCTCTGCAATAGATACTGCTCTAAAAGACATCAACTCGCCAAGCAAAATAATAATCTACTCCTACTCAAGAGCAGCCATTTATACCCCTCAAACCTGCTTCACCAGTCAAGAACCTCTTCTCAAGAGCATCGCTAAGTCTGTAAGCCGACTCCTGGTCAACAGCTCTGTCACAGTGTAATGGCTTTCAGCTCACGTTGGAATTTTTGGAAATGAGCTAGCAGACTCTCTGGCAAAGTATGGAGCTCTTGGCCTCCCTGAAGCCAGGAAATCTACCACCCAACTAGACGAAAGAGACCTCCATATCATCAAAACCCAATGCCTGCAGGAATGGAAATCTAACGATGCACACGACTGGTACAGAGCAGGAGGGACAACCACTGGTTCTGTCCTCCCAAAAGAACAAAAGTCTGATTTTCAGACTTAAGTCTGTTCATCTACGGACAATGACTTTCCATAATGGTTGCAAGGTTTTCCCACTATGTACCAAGTGCAATTCACAACCTGCAATCCTAAAACACAATATTGACTGTATAGACTCATCCATTGATGAGCTCTACTCATCCGCAGCAGACACCATCAAAAGTCTCAAGCTCTACAAGCTTGATACTCTAATATTATTGAGTGGAGATAAGAAAGAAGAACAATGATTAAAACTTGGGACCTTAAAATTATGATATTATAACTAAGTTGATGATGAGGTACAATTTAGATTATAGATTAGAACTACAAAATAATAAGACCAAATCCAAATAAATAAATAGCGTGTGATATATCTCGGGGCATAATGCCGACTTTGGCCAGCGGTTGGCCCTCCATGCCCTGCCCCACCCAGACCATCCAGCTTCTGCCGGTTCTTCCTGCCCTGCTTGCAGCTCCCCCGATGGCTCCCTGGGCCATCGGAACTGGAGCTGCCCTCACATCAGGCCCCTCGTCCGGGAGGCATTCAACATCGTCGGAAGACCCCCTGACCTCCAGTCCTGGATCTTAGGGACTGGCCTGGTGGACGACCAACTGGCCATCCTCGCATCGGCCAAATCAAGAATTTATAAACACTTCGTGCAGGTCGGGCTGGGCGAAGCCATCGAGGACCCCGTCATCCCCTGGAGGCGGACCCTACTGAACATCATCATTGTAAATAATCCTTTCCTAATATTTTTATCATGTAAATATTGACCGAGTTTTCAATAAAAGTGTTTTAATTTTCACTATTACCGAAACGTCACACACTATTTATTTATTTAGATTTGGTCTTATTACCTTGTAACAAAGTTTCTGCTATAATGTAGTCTGTTATAACAAGGTTGCACTTTTTAGTTCACTGTTTTGTAATTTACTTCAATGGCATAAGAATGGGGGAGAGAGAGAGAGAGTTCAGCAGAAACTTACAGTGAGGGATGTGAAACAGTCTTGCATAGGAGAATAGTTGAATAACCCCAGGTCCTGCAGTTCGATGGTGATGAACATATGCTCCTCCACCGTAATGACCCAGGAGTAGGTGTCGCTCTGATACAGTTCTACAGGATACCCGGGAGAAGCCAACATGCCTTGAGGGCTGTTTAGAAAGCCTCCGTGTTCTGCACCAACCTCAAGTTAGCTACAAACCTTTACGGAACTTAACTATTTTAGCACATACGTTTCTTCAAGGAAACCCTTTCCCACTCTGCCCTTACTGCAATGATGAAAATATTGGAAGAGTCTAAATCATCACTGTGAACCCTCCCATACTGCTCTAATATTGTATTTGAATGTTTTCCCTCATTTTTGGTGAAGGTATATAAGGAAAGGATGGACATACAGTAACAAGACCACATCCAGACGATTAAATTTGTACCATATCAATTTAAAAATAAATATCCCTTGTTAAATATCATTTGAGAGAAAAAATGCATCCAGGCGGCACTATAATTAATCTTACTCCTATAGAAAGGCTCCAAGACCCAAAAGCTAGAGTTAATTATATTTTTCCAAGACATTCTTCCTGGAATATTTTTTTTATCTCAAATTACTTTATCATTTTGACACTTAAAATAAAAATAAATTTTAAAATTGCAACGAATATTTAAGCTAATAATGACAAATAACGAGGTTCCACTGTAATTTTTTTGAAACCTTTTTTAAAAATAATTTTATATGGCTCCATAAAAAGGCACTTTTCCATTTTAATAAATGCATCAAAGAGAAATATTTATTTGATCTTCTCTGCAACACAAACAATGCGTAGGTTCTGATCAATAAATAAGCCACAACACCAGCTTTGGCAAATTTAGACAACGACCTATATACTATAGGGCTATGGCCCTCATCAGTACAGAGGCGGCTATTACATCCTACAAAAGGAGTTATGTAATTGGCCAAATCAATTAAATAGTTGTTTAGTTGGTGAAGTGATAGGATTGATCTACATGGAAAAGTGAAGGGTGATGCTAATTCATGTGCACAAAAAGGTTCTTTTCCTTTATAATAAATACGTAAAAACACTACAATTATACATTAAGTGAAACCTGTTGTTGTTGTTTCTCATCCCCTTGTGTAAAGATTTCACGATTTCCATGATTTCATGCTCCTTGAGCTGTTTGATGATAAGCAGCGGCCTACCCCAAAAGGTCCAATTTAGTGCATCTAATGCAGACCAAAATGTGTTCTGGAGCTGCAGACACCAAGCTACATTTACATTTTGGACAATTGGAGTAGATTTTGTTATTATTTTCTATCCTCAATGTATAGAGATGGCCTGTTCTGAATCTTGTTAGTGTTTTTGATGATGTTATTTCTTAGGTAAAGAACTCCTCCTGGGTCCACTCCACTGTACCAGCTGTGTTTAGGTGGGATCCTCCAGTTCTAATTTATTTCTATTTTGGCTACTGTATTTATTTATTTAAAAGTAAGCTTATTTATTTTGGCAAAGGTTCTCTTGTGTCTTTTTTTTTTTTTGCTAGCGAATCCCCTGTTTATTCTGCGCGACAGGCAAGGCAGCATGCAAATCATGGAATGGGGTAAAGAGGTGCAGCTTTCGTTGATCATGACACCATGATCCAGAAACACTCTGGTGAAAGTCTGCCTTAGCCTGTAATTTGAGGTCATTCTTAAAATGGAAGCAGACGCTTTTGCTTCCAACTCTAATATGAGCACAGACAAAGCTCCTCCGTATCCCTGGAGAGGGACCCTTGCTGGAGTTCATCAACCGGGTCAGTTGAACTCAGGATTTTTAAAGAAGTCTTTCTCCTCTTCTAACAATGCTGCTGTTGGTCCGCGACTGCTTATTCGTCAGAGTTATTCTGCTTGTTTCGCAGCTGGCCTTCATATCTGAAGGTCATTCCTCTATCTGCCACCTGGAGACACGCCCTGTAGCAGTCAGCTCTGACGAGGGTCAGTGAAACCTTATTTTAACAGTTGCCTCTTTAAAAGCAATTTTTTTATAATCTCATTAAGTCCCAATTATTCTAACCATGGTTATAACAACAATTGATATAATGAGATCCGACTGTATATTGTCTGAGATTATATACAGTGAATTCCAATGAGACAGGGTTTTGGCTCACTATAGCAACGGCTTGAATTTTTTTTTTCACTTATCAAAATTTTTAGACCATATAATTAACTGACAGCCATACACACAGGAAAAGGCAGCCACTTAATAATAGTCACTTTAAATTTTGCAACATATAAATTTACTGGCAATATGTTTCTTTTAAATAATATAAAATATTATCTTTACAGACCTTGCTGCGATGATATAAGTTATTGAATGGAAACCCTCTTAGCGGTTTCGCCAAATTAATCTCTAGACCGGTCTACTATTGCATTGGATTGGTTTTGGATATACCCTGTGTTTTCAATGGAAGGAAGCTTAGGGGTGTTTAGTGAACTATGGACATAAGCTTATAGGTCTGTAGAGGTACATCATAAAATTTATTGCCAGTTACTGGCAATATCGTCAGTAACTTTTGGTTTATAAATGCTAATGTGATGACACCCAATAGTAAACAATAGACCTCACTAACATATACAGTAAAACACCGCTAATACGAACCCGTGATATAGCGAAACTCCCCTTATAACGAACCAAAGGCATTTCCCAATTCCATTCCATTGAAAATACCATTGTTATAACGAAATTTGCTATTTTTAAACTAGCAAACTATCCCTATAACGAACCAATTTTAAGTCCCAAAATAATAAAATATATTTAAAATATTAGGCTCATAACGAACCTAAAATTGTTATTAATAAATTTTAAAATAACAAAATTTCGCGATTTCAAAACAATGAATTTGGACATTGTTTGTTCATATATACGTGTGTTTTATTTTTGCCACATATTTTATATACATTTTTATAAATTATACTTTTATTGAATAGAATATCTTTGCATCCGACAAATTTGAAATAGAAAAAAATGCAGGTGGCTTCCAAAATGAAGGGGAAAAAAGCAAAGAAAGGCGTTCTAAAACACCAAAAGCTATTACTAGAAAAACGTCACTATCAAAGCTTTTAAGTAAAGCAACGTAGGAAAATTTTCAGAACATGTTAAAACAAGAAATTGTTATTTTTATATTATAAGAGACAAAAATAGAAGGCTATCATAGATTGCTAAAATTGCCGCGATTGTGGCCACAAACAAATCGCGTTATAAATTCTCAGAAAACACCTCTACAGTTCTATTTTTACAAAATAAGGTATATGACTCATTCAGGCTTCACGGATATTCATTCCCTTTGGCCGCCCGTTTTGTTGTTTGTAATCCTTCATTTTTTAAGGCGATTTTACCGATCACGCTGGCGTATCAACATGTTTCACATCCGATATTTTGGGATAAGAAACTTTTTACAAAACTATTTTAGAGGCGTAATATTCTTTTTAAAATAAAACAATTCCTACTGTCCTTACTGCGATGGAAAAATTAAAGGGAGGGCCTGGCTCATCAGTGGTGAACCCTCCCAGCGGTTTCGCCAGTTTAATCTACCATACCGCTGTTATATTGCATTTTTGGAACTTCCTTTTATAGTTGACTGTTGTAAGACTCTTGGAATGGGTATTTTAGAAGAACTATGGACATAAGCTTTTAGGACAGCAGAATTAAATATAATTATAAATATATAATATGCTTCGAGCAATCGCTCTTCCGCAAATATCAAATTGTGTCTTTTATTTGAACAATTATGTTATATACGATGCACTAGCGCGCCATCTGTTATCAAATTACAAAACTATTTTAGAGGCGTAATATTCTTTAAAAAAAAAAAACAATTTCTACTGTCCTTACTGCAATGGAAAAATTAAAAGGAGGGCCTGGCTCATCAGTGGTGAACCCTCCCAGCGGTTTCGCCAGTTTAATCTACCATACCGCTGTTATATTGCATTTTTGGAACTTCATTTTATAGTTGACTGTTGTAAGACTCTTGGAATGGGTATTTTAGAAGAACTATGGACATAAGCTTTTAGGACAGCAGAATTAAACAGATGGCGCGCTAATGCATCGTAACATAATTGTTCAAATAAAAGACACAATTTGATATTTGCGGAAGAGTGATTGCTCGAAGCATATTATATATTTATAATTATATTTAATTCTGCTGTCCTAAAAGCTTATGTCCATAGTTCTTCTAAAATACCCATTCCAAGAGTCTTACAACAGTCAACTATAAAAGGAAGTTCCAAAAATGCAATATAACAGCGGTATGGTAGATTAAACTGGCGAAACCGCTGGGAGGGTTCACCACTGATGAGCCAGGCCCTCCCTTTAATTTTTCCATTGCAGTAAGGACAGTAGAAATTGTTTTATTTTAAAAAGAATATTACGCCTCTAAAATAGTTTTGTAATTTGATAACAGATGGCGCGCTAGTGCATCATAAGATACTTTTGATTCATCTTTAACTAATTCAGAATACATGGAAATTTATTCCTTTGGTTAAAATAACGATATTTTAGACAATTCTTTTTATGAATGGGAGGATGTAACAGAAGATGATAGAGACCAACAAAACGTATCATTTTCTACTCAACCAATAAAAAAAAACACTCAATATCAAGTAACCATTTTATAGTTTCCTCTATTTTACAGAGCATTTTTCAAACAAATAATTGAAGAAATGTTGCTGCTTATTTTTGAGTGATATTTATTAAATAATGTTTAATTGAACATTTCAACCTAAATGTTCTCTTTGTATTCAAAAGAAATTTCTTTAAATCAGCATGAATCTGTATCTGATGTATTTACTGTAGTCACTGTATTTGCCATTTACATGCTGTTAGAACTCATGGCATATTGTATGTATATATGTAATATTACAACTATTTTTCTTTTTTTTTTTTTTGTGTGTGTCTGACCCCTCAGCGGAAGGGGAATCTATTTTTTGCTGTTTCTTCTCCTCTATTCACCCCCCCCCCCCCCCGGTCGAGAGAATGTAATCGCCCGCCGACCGGATGGACAGTCCAAGTAGCCACCGACCAATCGGAGGGGCAGAGGGGTCAAAAAAGGTCAGAGCGCGGGGGCAGAGTTGGTGTCACAGCTGTGCCAAATAAACAAGAAAAAAGACTGGCGGGGGCTTACCCAAGATGAGCTCCGGGAACTTCGTCCATCTTCCATAAACGACCATACAAGCGGTCTGAGAAGGGACTGGGTGGCTGACATCTCAAAGAAAGGTGAAGCCGAGACGAATCGTTGAGAGATTAGCATAGTGGTTGGAGTACGTCGAGGGCGAAGAATTGTGCTTCATCTGAAGATCCCAGGAAGTTCGTCGAGAACGACGAATTGTGCTTCCAAGGCAGGGGGGCTCGGGCAAGCCGACCTAACAACTGAGAGGAATTGTTTTTGGTGAGCACTCTCTCACATGCTTTTATTTCCTAAATTGATATATATATATTTTTTATGTTATTCTAGCATATTTTTCGTATTTTTTTTCCTTATTTTTACTAAGTTTTTTCTACTTCGTCAATATCATCATTTTATATATTTTCTTTCGTTAAAAAACATTTAAGTTGCATGCAAAATTTTGGAATACACAAAAATAATAAGTTTTTCATATATTTTTTATCCTTCATTTTATAGTTAACATTAAAAAAAACTTTATATGTGTAACCTTTTGTTGTCTTCCTTTTTTCTTGCTTGAACACCCAAGGCAGCCCAAAACAATATCAAACTTTAGGTTAAAGTTTTTATTTGTTAAAAAGGGGATTTGTGGAGCGTTCCGAATTTTTTTCTTTTCCTCCACGAGCTTTTTTAATTACCCCTTCCTTAACATTTTATTTTGGCGTCCCCGGGTGGGCTGCATTGGCTGGTCAAATCGAGAAAAATGAAAAAAAAAATAAAAGCTTCTAGGAATATTATACAGTAAATAATGCAGAGTATTGATACAAGCATAGAGCTAAATATAACCGAATTTGTGCTCTCTCTCTAAGGAAATAAGTGAAATTGATTCAAAATATCATGGGCTCCTTCTGGAGGATGAAACCATAACGGAGGTCAAAATCGAAGAAGAATTCGAGGGTTGTGAAAACTATGTTCAAGGGATGTTTGACATAGAAAATAAATATTTGTCTCGGTGTGAAACCGCGAGGGTTAGGGTCGACGGCTCATTGATGGAGTCCGCGGCGAATTCGGTTGTAAATACCGAATCTAAAAGAACTATTAGGTTGCCAAAAGTGGAGCTACCAAAATTTAAGGGCATCCTAGAGGATTGGCTCTCATGGTGGGGGCAATTTAGTAAAATTAATGACGATTAAATTATTGGGGGCGTAGATAAATTTCACTATCTGCTACAAGCGGTAGTCGAGGGATCCAGAGCTCAACGTCTTGTGTGCAGTTACCCTATTACTGAAGATAATTATCCTAAGGTAATACAAGCATTGAAAGATAGATTCGGAGATAAGAACCTTCTCATAGAACACTATATAAGGAGACTGTTCAAACTGGTTGTTTATAATGCAAGGAAAGAAAACATTCCTCTTGACGAGATCTACGATGATCTAACGGCTCACTTAAAGAACCTGGAATCACTGGGTGTAAACACAGAGATGTGTGTGTGGATGGCGTGTTTCTCTACCCATTGGTTGAATCGAGTCTGCCATTGGACATTATTCAGGTGTGGCAGAGGAATCCTGCTGTGGGCTATGGGATAAAAGAAGAAGGAGCGGAGAATGGAGATAAGAGCGATGCCGGCGGTAGACTACAGGCTCTGATGGACTTCCTTCGGGATGAGGTGAAGGGTGCTAAGCGAATGGCATTTGCTAAGGAGAATTTTGAGGGTAATAGCTCAATGAAGGCCACAGGTTCTCAGTTAAAGACTCCTCGGAAGACACCGCCCACTGTCTCCAATTTATTCGGCAGCGCATTTAAGAAAGAGAAAATGCATATTCTGCCAGAGGGATAATCACCTGAGTAGTGAATGTTTTGTTGCTTCGCGTCTTACACCTAGCGAGAGGGATCAAAAGATAAAGGAGGCTAGAGTCTGCTTTAAATGTTTAAAGGGTAATCATCTGAAAAGGGAATGCCGAGCAGACATAAAATGTAGAAATTGCGGAAAAGATCATCTGGATATCTTTTGCAATAAAATTGCCTTGAGGCAAGGAGGAAACAATAGTTTCAAAGGTGAAAAATCCAAGGTTGTTAATGAGGGAAATGCAACATGCACGGATGTTAATATGTCTGCGCGAACATGCGCCAATGACATCTTACTGATGACTTCCGTGGCGAAATTAAAAGGGGCTAAAGAGACTAAAGAAGTCAAGGTGCTATTTGACACCGGAAGTCACTACACCTATAAAAAGATATCTATTGTCGAAAAACTGGGTTTTAACAAAATAGGAGAGATAAGCTTGGAAAAATCTCTTTTTGGGGGAGGAAATAAAATTGATGTAGACATAGTCGCCCTCGATCAACCAGAAATTTGTGCAAGGATACCGCCAATTCCAAGAGGACGTTTGTTATATACAAACTAAAACGGAAAAAAAGATCTATATTCACCCGTCAAATTTTAGAAATGAGGATATCGATATTTTAATAGGTAGTGACTACTTTGGACAATTACTGACCGGGAAGGTCGTTCATCTAGGAGAGGACCTAACTGCCGTAGAGACCAAATTAGGATGGACGCTTATGGGGCAATCTCCGGTGGTGTGTAAGGAGGATAAGGTTCAAATTGCATTGAATATGTTGGTTGCAAAAAACAACTTGAAGGATCTTTGGGAGCTGGATGTCTTGGGAATCCAAGATCCCATCGAAGTTGTCTCAAAAAAGAAAAGGGAAACTGAAATAAGGGAACATTTTATAAAAATATAAAGAGGGATGAAGATCAACGATATTCAGTCGCACTACCATGGAAATGCGAAAGAAATAATATACCCTCGAATTTAGAAATAGCGCAGAGGAGATTGGAAGCTTGCACTAGTAAGTTAAGGAAGGAGAAAAGGGTTATTGATTATTCTACTATTCTTCAAGAATGGGAGAGAGAGGGCCTAATTGAGAGGATAGAGGAGAATAGGCCTCAAAAGAAGGGCCATTATTTACCGCATAGGCCGGTGTTCAAGGCTGAAAGTAGGACGACGCCTCTTCGTCCTGTTTTCGATAGGCATTTCAGATTATTACAGTGCAGCTTCAAGACCAGGACTTTCTTCGCTTCCTTTGGTGGGATCAAACTGACCCTATGAAGTTAACCATTTTTATACATAAACGTGTGGTATTTGGGCTTAACTGTAGTCCATTCATCTTGGGTGCAGTTATTGATCATCATCTGAATTCTGTACAAGGTCTGGCAGCTGAAACCGCAAAGACTATGGCGAGATCCTTTTATATGGATAATTTGGTAACATCCCTCTCCTCTCAGGAGGAGGTCCAACAATTCCAGAATACAGCTGTCAATATCATGGAAATGGCAAAAATGGACTTGCGTGAGTGGGAATTTAATTTACCAGTGAGTAATTCAAAGGAGGAAAAAGGAACTACTGCCAAGGTGTTGGGACTTGTGTGGGACAAAGTAGAAGATGTACTTAATTGTGATGTTTCTATTGAAAAGGATTTCCCCCGAAGACTAACCAAGAGGATTGTCCTTTCTAAAATTCAGCAAGGTTTTGATCCTTTGGGAGTTTATAGTCCTATATTTTTGCCTCCTAAACTATTATTACAGAGGTCCTGGGAGTTGAAAATTGAATGGGATTCTCAATTACCCGAAGATATGGATCGGGAGTTTAGAACATGGTACTCCCAAATTGGGCTATTAAGTGAAATCAAAATTCCCAGGCATATTTGGTTTGATCAAACTAATAAGAATGAAATACACGTCTTCTGCGATGCCAGTAAATCCGCTTATGCCGCAGTGGCATATATGAGAAGTGAAGTGCAGGCGGGAGTACATTTGTCTCTGCTTTGGAGCAAGTCTAGGCTTGCGCCAACCAAGAGGGTAACCATTCCTCGGTTAGAACCTTTGGCCTGCGTTTTAGGAGCTAGACTTGTTAAATATATTTCGACTGCCTTAACAAATAGTTGCCCTGTTACTTCATGGACCGATTCCTCAACAGTTATGGCTTGGCTGAAGAGAAAAAAATGAGTGGAATGTGTTTGTAAGAAACCGAGTACAGGAAATACGAGACACTGTCAATAATGAGAACTGGGAGTTTGTTTACGGAAAATTAAATCCAGCGGATTTGCCTTCTCGAGGGTGCTTTATCGTACAATTTGTCTCGACCAACTGGTGGGAGGGTCCTGAATGGCTCAAAGGGAAAAAGGAGAGTTGGCCTAGTTTTGAACCGATTATTGATGAGGAAGAGATCATCAAAGAAAAAAGAAAAACCTTACTGGCCCACACCCCTCTCATTGTCGAGGCAAATCGATGGTTCCTAGATAGAAGATCCAAGTATAGCCTAAACATTAGGATTATGGCTTGGGTTTTAAGATTCTTGGACAATGCAAGAAGAATACCCACTGAAAGGGGAAATTTGAAAGTAATAGAGTTAGAAAGGGCCGAAAGGAAGCTGTTGAAATTGGTTCAACAAGAGACTTTCCCAGGAAAACAGGCTCCGAAAAATAGATTAAAGACTATTAAATCCGCCGAAGGTTTGTGGTGCGTTGAGACGAAACTGATACATGGACAAGATCCAGAAGCGTTTAAACGACCTATTTTACTACCTCGTAATCATTCTCTGGTGGAACAGATGGTTCGTGAAATACACCAACAAAATGGGCATGGAGGGACACAATTCATTCTTTCACAATTAAGAGAGAAATTCTGGATCATTGGTGGTCACAGATTGATTAAACAAATAATTAGAAAATGTGTGATATGTAGGAGGCATAATCAGAAACCTATTCAGACTCCTGGAGCGGCTTTGCCGACTAATAGAATAGGGTTAGGCAAACCCTTCGAGGTGACAGGTGTGGATCTGTTGGGACCGCTACATCTTAAAGGTGGCAGCAAGGTTTGGGTGGCCTTGTTTACTTGCGCTGTTTACAGAGCTGTCCACCTAGAGATTGTGAGAACATTAGACGCAAACACTTTTTTGTTAGCTCTAAAAATATTCATTTGTCGGCGTGGACGTCCCGGAAAAATATATAGTGATAACGGGACAAATTTCTCAAAAACAAACGAATTACTTAAACGCTTGGATTGGGGGAAGATTGAAAGGGAATCGAGTGTAAAAAGAACCCAATGGATTTTTATCCCTCCCTCAGCGCCTTGGTGGGGAGGTTTTTGGGAGAGATTGGTAAGGGTTGTTAAGAACTATTGGTTCGTATGCTCGGATTTAGTAAATTGAATTATGTGCAACTTGAAACTGCTTTATGTGAGGTAGAGAGTATTGGAGGTTTGCTAGACTCGTTTTAACAAATGTTCGTTAGGCAAACTTTTACTCGGGTAAAAACCGGTCGAACCCGGAAACATACAAGGTGAGTTCATTAATTTCCAGGACTGGTTAAAAAATAAAATGAATAAAAAAGCTAAAGAAAATTTTTTTATCCAGAGTTAAATATTGGACATTCGACCACACCTGACTGAAAGCACGAGTCTCGTTGCGCACGCGCCGATATAAAAATAGAACAAAACAACTTCCTTGTAAGGTTCGCATTTCTAATTTTAAAATTGCCATTTTCGAAGAGCAGAGAATCTGCATTAAGTTTTGTTTTAAATTTTAAAAAATTGCTACTCAGACGCATGAATTGATTAAAGAAGCTTTTGGCGATGCAGCTTTATCCCGTTCAATAACTTTTGAATGGTTTTCACGCTTCCTAAAAGGTCGGGAAAAGGTAAACGATGATCAGCATACTGGGCGTCCAAGATCATTACGTTGCGAGGAAAACAAGCTCAAAATAAAGGAATTAATTAAATCTAACAGGAGAATTTCTATTAAAGACTTATCTTCAGAGACTGGACTATCTGTAGGACTGTGTTAACAAATAGTAACAAAAGATTTGATCATGATCCGGACGTCTTCAAAATTTGTTCCCCGGATTCTAACAGAGGAACAAAAGGAGGTTAGAATGGATGTCTGCAAAAACATGGTTGAAATGACTCAGACCGATCCAGAATAGATGCAAAAAATCATTACCGGGGATGAGACATGGGTGTATCAGTATGACCCGGAAACCAAACGTCAATCCAGCCAATGGATTGAAAGAGGGGAACCGAAACCCAAAAAGGCTAGATTTACAAAATCCAAAGTCAAGACATTGCTTGTTACATTTTTTTATATTAATGGTTTGGTTCACCATGAATTTATTCCTTTCGGACGTACAATTAATCAAGAGGTTTATTTGGGGTTAATGAGGAGCTTAAGGGAGGCAGTGCGCCTTAAAAGACCTGAAAGATGGCAAAACAATGACTGGATACTTCACGTCGATAATGCGCGGCCGCACACAGCCCATGTTGTTTTGCAGTTCTTGGCCAAGCATTCAACCATACAGATCCCTCATCCACCCTATTCCCCCGACTTAGCCCTTAATGACTTTTTCCTCTATCCTAAATTGAAAATGAAGTTAAAAGAAAGGAAATTTGACAACGTTGATATGATACAAGCTGAATCGAAGGCAACCTTGAGGAACCTCTCAAAAAGCGATTTTATCTCCTGCTTCGACAATTGGAAAAAAAGATGGAACAGGTGTATTGAGGCAGGAGGGGCATAATTTGAAAAATATTAAATTAGTTTTTTATTTGTTTTATTTTTTTCAAAGATACAGAGCAGTCCTGGAAATTAATGAACGCACCTTTTATATATATTAACACAAAGTAATAACCGCCATCTATACATATAAAATGAAAGGATTTAAAAGCACGAATGTTTCTTTTATACATAATACAAACTTCTACTGCCCTTACTGCGATGAAAAAATATATTGGGAGGGCTTGGTTCATCAGTCCTGGTTCAAATTCACATAAATAGGTACCGCTCAGCAAGAGCAACCTAGTTCATGATAATTGAACAATGAATAATATGTGAAGGGTTTTCGATTCTGCTTATATACGCAGAACTGAAGGATGGAAACCGCTAAATTGGCGAAACCGCTGGGAGGGTTCACCACTGATGAGCCAAGCCCTCCCAATATATTTTTTCATCGCAGTAAGGGCAGTAGAAGTTTGTATTATGTATAAAAGAAACATTCGTGCTTTTAAATCCTTTCATTATATATATATATATAATATATGTGTGAAAAAATAGTACAAATGTAATATTGTACTGAGATAAGGTGCATAAATTAAGAAAAAGGCATCTACTTATCGTGCAACTGAAAGTTGCTAATGGCTTGCGCCATCTATCGGAATAAATATCAACTATTCTCGTTGATTTTTAATTATTCCAGGATTGGCCAAATACCCATTCTTGATTAATCAAGAAAAGCTAACCACGGACGCGTTTCGGGCTGTTGGCCCTTATAAGCGTGGTGCAAGCTGTACCTCAACGACCAAAAAAAAAAGGTCATTAAGGCATCCTGAAAAATCATGAAACGGGTAGTTAAGGGCAGAATTGCGTGGGAACGCTACACAATGTGAAAAAATAATACAAATGTAATATTGTACTCTCTCTCTGAGATAAGGTGCATAAATTAAGAAAAAGGCATCTACTTATCATGCAACTGAAAGTTGCTGATGGCTTGCGCCATCTATCGGAATAAATATAAACTATTCTCTATAAGGAAGCCTTAATGACCTTTTTTTTTTTTTTGGTCGTTGAGGTACAGCTTGCACCACGCTTATAAGGGCCAACAGCCCGAAACGCGTCCGTGGTTAGCTTTTCTTGATTAATCAAGAATGGGTATTTGGCCAATCCTGGAATAATTAAAAATCAACGAGAATAGTTGATATTTATTCCGATAGATGGCGCAAGCCATTAGCAACTTTCAGTTGCACGATAAGTAGATGCCTTTTTCTTAATTTATGCACCTTATCTCAGTACAATATTACAGTTGTACTATTTTTTCACATATATATATATATATAATGAAAGGATTTAAAAGCACGAATGTTTCTTTTATACATAATACAAACTTCTACTGCCCTTACTGCGATGAAAAAATATATTGGGAGGGCTTGGCTCATCAGTGGTGAACCCTCCCAGCGGTTTCGCCAATTTAGCGGTTTCCATCCTTCAGTTCTGCGTATATAAGCAGAATCGAATACCCTTCACATATTATTCATTGTTCAATTATCATGAACTAGGTTGCTCTTGCTGAGCGGTACCTATTTATGTGAATTTGAACCAGGACTGATGAGCCAAGCCCTCCCAATATATTTTTTCATCGCAGTAAGGGCAGTAGAAGTTTGTATTATGTATAAAAGAAACATTCGTGCTTTTAAATCCTTTCATTTTATATGTATAGATGGCGGTTATTGCTTTGTGTTAATATATATATGTTTCCGGGTTCGACCGGTTTTTACCCGAGTAAAAGTTTGCCTAACGAACATTTGTTAAAACGAGTCTAGCAAACCTCCAATCCCTACTGAATCTATACTTGTCTATACTCTCGATAATTTGAAAAATTTTCTCGGTCCGTTGAAAAATACTCGATAAGTTGAATAAAATCTATATTAATTGGTCCGCTCGGTAATTTGAAATTGAAGGAATAGTATCTTGCCACAAACGAACATCTTACTTATATAATTGCCTTATTCTGTCTGTGTGAAGTTCACTGTGTGAAGTTCACGGATAGATTTTGGTCAGAATGGATAAAATAAAAAAAGTGTCAAGGGATGAGAATCGAACCCACGACCTTCCGCTTACCGGGCAGATGCCATGACCACTAGGCTATCCTGGACATATTTTTCCGTTCATAAAGTTAATATATGATGCCAATATATATAATAATTGTATAAACGAATGCAAGACAAAATCACCGCGAATGTTTCTTTTTTTAAGGCAATTATCGTTTTGCACAATTACTTAATCTTTTAAAATAAATAACAATACTTAAATGAAAATATGTTTCTTTAAATAAAATAAACTTTTAAATCGGTAATCTTTATGAGAACCTTTAAATATATATAAGTACCTTTAATCGATAATCTTTATAAGAATAAAATATGTAATTCATTAAATAGAATTATATAATAAATATAAAAAATATACGCACTCGGGTAAAACCCGGGCGTTGCCCGGGCCATTCGTCTAGTTTGTAAATAACTGTATTTAACGAATGTACCCGGCTTCACCCGGTTTTTACCCGAGTAAAAGTTTGCCTAACGAACATTTGTTAAAACGATCCTAGTAAACATCCAATCCACCTATATATAGGTTTATATATAAAAATGAATGTTTGTATGTCCGGTATACAAATTCGCAGTAGTTCACTAATTCAAACCAGAATTTCCATACATAGGTAAAAAATTACGGGGAAGACGATAGGCTATTTTAAAAAATATATAAATCAATTATTAAAACTACATATTCAAATTATTCTACTTAGCTCACGAACAGCGCCCTCTATCAAATATTAGATTAAATTATGCTGATGCAAACAAATAGATAATGCTAATAACAAACAATTATAAAAAAATATTATCTAAATATATATCACTCGTGTAGATATGCACACGGGTCAATCCCGGGGCGAAGCCCGGGTCACCCGTCTAGTAGGTTTATAAACGCATATAAATAATGATATATGTGTGTGCGTTTAAAATATTTTGAAACATTTTTTTTAAAACATTTATTAAATTTTAAATAAGATATTGTCACGTTTGTGAATTTTATATTTAATTTTTTTTTCGCAATGAATTATGTACATTAATTTAAAAATTCATTTTTTCTTATTATCATCACATACAATGTAATTTTTTTATATAAAAAACGATAATAAAAAACAACAACAATGTAGATACTGAAGGAGGACTTGAACCAACCCGATCTAGAAGATATGTACCAAACTTCCGTTTTAAGAAATTATACCTTCAAATGCAAAATTCAAATAATCCAACCATACAAGATATTCTACAAAATAAAGGAGATATCAAGCCCCGATTCCGACGACCCGGCCCTGACACTTAGTCAAGAGATCATCGCCCAACAGCTGCCCTCCTGCAAGGCCTAGGGGGACCGCCTCTACTCCACCAACTCGCCATGTGTAAATAGCCAGGACAAGGTGACTCGCGAGCTGTGCTCGAATGTAACACCTGTAAATTGAGACGATATAAAAAATGTAATTTGCATCTTCATTTATTTCAAATCAAATTCAAACTAGAAACCTTCCCAATAGTATAGTAAATAACTTCCTAAAGTTTACGGCGATTGGATAACCTTACCTTTTCAAAACATTCATCGTGTAAGCAAACTATCATTCATCGTGTAAACAAACAACGTGTAAAATTATTAACCAATCAAATTCATTTATCGTCGCGACCAATGCGGCACCAAGCGGTAAAAGGTTGGAACTAACGCTTTTTGGTTTTACATTTTTTAAAAAGCACATTAACCTTTTCTGTTTTTTGAATAGTCTGTATGTTAAAGGAAATCTTCAGCTACTTACATGCGAAATTTCATAATGATTGATTTTGTAGATTTTGCGCAACGCGGAAACAAACATCGATTTTGGATTTCATTTTTATATATATAATAAATAAAGGAAAGGATATGATAAATATGTTCTAAAATGCTCACATCTTTTAATATTTAATTGATAAAGTTTTGCTTAGGTTTTCCTAATTTTTAAATTATACATAGAGGTACACACATGCATGCTAAAATGACAATAATAACCTATCATCAAATAATCTCTGTTATTATTCAGTATTAATGTATGAAAATTATTCAATTTAGGAAATTAAAACAAAGTGACCATTATTAAGTGGCTGCCTTTTCCTGTGTGCATGGCTGTCCTTTAATTATATTCCCTAAAGTTTTTGAAAAGTGAAAAAATAGCCGGACCGTGTGTGTGTGTGGCTATAGTGAACCAAAAACTGTCCCATTGGGGTTCACTATAGAGGGGTCTTACTGTATATGTCTTGGCAAAGGTTTAGCACAACAGTTAAAGATCTACCATTATTTTGATGAAAATGAAATTGGTGACCCCTATGAATTCAAAGAAGATATTATTGATATGAAACTAAATGGAAATCAAAGAATTATATCTTTATATGTTGAATCCATGTTTACCACTATCCTTATACCCACTATTATGGATGCATTAAACCATGTGATAACAGATACAGAATTTAATAATTTGCCTAAATCAGAATTTTTAATGGGAATAGAATTTTGTTTTAAAACAAAATAGATTATATTTGATGTCCAAATACACTGCGTGACATTGAAAATGGAACACCAAGAAATAGTGGCCAGAAAGTGATGAAACTCGGCAGACAGAGAGAGACAGGGACGAACAATAGGTGATCTTTATTTCAAAATGATAGTCATAATACAGAGCGAGAACGGCGTCGGCTTAGTAGCAAGTAGGACCACCGCGGACGGCGATGCACGCAGCAACACGTCTAGGTAGAGAGTCAATCAGAGTACGGATGGCGTCCTGAGGGATAGCTCTCCATTCCCTCTCAACCATTTGCCACAGTTCGTCTTCTGAACGCGGCTGTGGCAAGGCATGCAAACGGCGTCCAATGATGTCCCAGACGTGCTCGATTGGTGAGAGATCAGGAGAGTACGGTGGCCAGGGAAGCATCTGTACATCTTGCAGAGCTTGTTGGCTAATGCGAGCAGTGTGCGGTCGGGCGTTATCCCGCTGATAAAGGGCATTGGGTACCCCCTGAAGGTAGGGAAGTGTCACCGGTCGCAGCACATCATCAACGTATCGTTGGGCCGTCATAGTGCCCTGAATACGAAGTAAAGGTGACCTGGAATCATACGCGATTGCGCCCCAAACCATGATTCCACGTTGTCGCACGGTGGGGCGTTCCACAATTGCTGCCGATTGGACCTTTCTCCACGTCGACGCCACACGCGTACACGGCGACTATCACTGGACAAGCAGAAACGCGACTCATCTGAGAACACGACCCTGTGCCATTCCGTCATCCACGTCGATCTAGCCCGGCACCATTCCAAACGTTGGCGCCTATTCGGTGGGGTCAATGGCAGTCTTCTTGGCGGACGGCATGAGTGCAAGCCATTAGCAACCAATCGACGGGAAATGGTTCTGGTCGAGATGGAATGATCTAGGGTGTCTTGCACATGTTGCAGGATGGTGGTACAAGTGGCTTGTGGGGCCGCCACTGCTTGTCGAAGGATACGCCGATCCACACGTGCTGAGGTCACTCTGGTTGCACCGACATTCCTATAAATTGCCACATTTCCTTTTTCCAACCATCTTCTCCACAGTCGGTGCACCGTGGACGCACCAAGGTGTGTATCAGCTGCGATTTGACGTATGGACCAACCTGCCCTTTTCAGTCCGATCACCATGCCCCTCGTAAAAGCGTCTGTCTGCTTGAACTGCCTCCGTTTACGATGACCCGGCATTCTCTGTTATTACACGTGTCTTTTGACACAAGAACAAAATTTCTACAATGATTTTCCTTGAAGAAATAACGACACGAATACTGTCCTTTCTGCAAGTTCCTTCCCTTATATCTTACTTCATGTGCGCACGAGAGCTGCGCATTTTACATCATTTGCATAACTCGGTTAGGCGCGTCTACCCTGATATTTGCATAATTTTCTGGCCACTATTTCTTGGTGTTCCATTTTCAATGTCACGCAGTGTATATCTCCAAATGAAAGGAGCAACAATGGGTAGTCCAATATCACCAAATGCAGGTTGTCTCACAATAGGCCAAATAGAAATCAAAGTTATAAATTCACTTAAAAATGATGTTTATTATTTTAAAAGATATGTGGATGACTCCATTTTATTTATTACTAGCGGATGTACCCGGCTTCGCCCAGGTTTTTCTCGAGGGAATGTTTGTAGTCTAGTAATAATAAAATATACTACACCTAAAAACTATCAGAGAAAAGAGAAACCACGGAAGGTGAACAGAAAAATGCTTACAATGGATGTTATGTTTACGATATCAAGTTAAATAAAAACAAAGATAAAATTTGCATATGTTGGTCACTATAAATTTGTATATTTGTTAGGCGAAATTAGAAACATGATAAAACAATTGGGTATTTAAAAACAAATGTAGAAATAAAAGTTGAAGTATAATAAACAATGTTAAAGATTAGTTTTAATTATTAATCAAGATTGTGTGTGAATATGTGAGAAAGATGTAATATCGTTGTTGTTTTCTTGGCCGGCTGTTTTACATATGGTGTTATCTTAAAATTGCTTGTTTTGAATATTTTTTTAGATTGAGATTATTAGCTAGTATGTAAAAAAATTAACTCTGTTGAAATTTAATTTTGTATTTATATATAAATAAAATTACCTCTGTTGATTTTTTTGTATTTAATCGATAACAGCGAAGTTACGCATGTTAATCTTAGGAAATATATTTTGATGTTAAGCAAAACCTGCTCCATCTCGTTTTACATAAATGTTGAAAATTTGGTTGAAATTGATGCATATTGTAACGAAAGTTTTTAGTGATGTCCACTTATGAAATTTCCATTTTATTAATATAGATTCAGGAAAGTGAACAAAAATATTGAATACTTTCAACAATCTATATCCTGATAGCAATGGAAGTAGATAACAACAAATAAAATTTCCTGGACTTAAACTTATCATACAATATTAACATTATTACCACCTCTATATATAAAAAAGCCATAAGCAACCTATTGGAACTATAGTTCACAGCACCATTTCAGCCTAAAATTAGGATTAGTAAAATCTCTTATATATAGATTTACCCTCAATGATACAAATAAAAGTAATATAGAAATTTATAATACATTATAAAGGACTGCGGCGTGTGTTAATAAACAATACTTAAAGTTACACCGCATAAGTTTCTTTTCTGTGAAAAATCAATATTTATTTCAAAGATAAATATTTACTATTTCTAACTTTTTTGAATGAAGTATGAGAGGGTGAAAATATGAAGAGTAATGGCGAACGGAAAAATAAAAGTGTCCAGGGGCGGGAATCGAACCCACAACCTTCCGCTTACCGGGCAGATGCCATGTCCACTAGGCTACCCTGGACGTATTTTTCCGTTCGTAAATAATAATAATAATTAAAAAAAAAAAACTACCAATGAAGATTTTCCCATTAAATTTATAGTTAGAATAATTGAATAAATGAACCTATAATATGAGAAAAATACTTTAATTCAAAATCTAAAGGGGGAAACCAAGAAGCCAAATTCATCATATTACCATTTATAAATCAAAGGTTTACAAGAAAAATCACAAATACAGTAAAACCCCGCTAATACGAACCCTGGATATAGCAAACTTTCCCTTATAATGAACCCAAGGCGATTCCCAATTCCATTCCATTGAAAATATCATCGTTATAACGAACTTTTCGATTATTAATATAACGAACTACCCCTATAACGAACCTATTTTAGGTCCCAAAATCATAAAATCTATTCAAAATACTTAAATTTAAAACAACAAAATTTTGGGCATGTTTCAGGTCACGGATCGCGATTTCAAAACAATATATTTACCGGCATTGCTGGTTTTGATTTACTTTCTATTTTTGATGCATGTTGTATAATTTTTATACATTACTAGCGGACGTACCCGGCTTCGCCCGGGTTTTACCCGAGTAAAAGTTTGTCTAACGAATCTTTCGATAAAGTGAACATTTTTTCCCGGTCCCTTGAAAAATACTCTATAAGTTGAATAAAATCAATATTAATTGGTTCCCTCGTTAATTGGAGGTTAAAGGAATAGTATCTTGCCTTGGAATTGTATCATTATTCTTGTATGGATGTACCCGGCTTCGCCCGGGTTTTACCCGAGTAAAAGTTTGTCTAAGAATCTCTCGATAAAGTGAACATTTTTTCCCGGTCCCTTTAAAAATACTCGATTGAATAAAATCAATATTAATTGGTTCCCTCGGTAATTGGAAGTTAAAGGAATAGTATCTTGCCTTGGAATTGTATCATTATTCTTGTCTCAAATAAATTGCCGCGTCATCCTGAATTTTGTCTTTCCTAATTTTCTACATTACAAAATCATCGTATCATCATGATAATATTTAGAGCAGATTGTTGAATTATAACAGATAAAATAGAATATTTATTTTGATTATTTTTAGGCGAAAAGTTATTTCAAAAATTTTATTCGCTAGAAACCTTCCCAGTACTATACTAAATAACTTCCCAAAGTTTCATGGCGTTCCAATGAGTGGTTTGGACAGGCATAAAGGACAGACAGACACACATACATTCATTTTTATATATTTAGATATATTTTATTAAATAGAATATATTTACATCCATCAAATTTGAAATAGAAAAAAATGCAAATGGCTCTAAAAATAAAGAAAACAAAGGCATTCTAAGAACAAAAACGTTATTACTAAAGGAAAAAAAAAAGAGGCCATTTCAAAACTTTTCTAGGTAAAACAACACAGGCAAATTTCAAGACATGTTAAAATAAGAAAATATAACTTTTATTTTATAAGAAATAAAATAGAAGGGGCTATAAAAAACTGTTACAAAGAGGAATCAACCTCAACTTTTTCCGCTATCGCGATCGTACCTGTTAGGGCTAAAAAAAAAAAACGTCCAAATAAACGGGCCCGTGATGAAACAAAAATTATTTTTATGCCATGAACTATGGTGATTTTAAAGCCAGCAATGTTTTGCATGACAGGTTTTGAAAAAAATGAAATCCAGACTTAAGAAGAATATGTGGAAACATGTAATGGAAGAAAAACACTAACTTTATTTGAAAGGTGCAATGCTTGAAGAGTGGCTTTAAGCAACAAGGTATTAGAGCCATTTTCCCAAGTAATGTGATAAAGATGTTTTAAAATCATTTTATATCTTTAAATATATATATTTAATAAAACTTTTCCTAGGATTTGTCTTGATTTTGAAATTAGACATAGAGGTACATGCATGCTAATGATAAGAAGAACCTATCATCAAATAATTTCTTTTATTATTCAGTATTAAGGTATGAAAATTAGTCAATTAAGGAAATTAAAACAAAGTAACCACTATTAAGAGACAGCCTCTTCCTGTGTGTATGGCTGTCCTTTAATTATACAGTCTAAATATTTTGAAAAGTAAAAAAAAAATAGCCAAACCTTGGCTATAGTGAACCAAAAGCTCTGTCCAATTGGGGTTCACTATAGAGGGGTTTTACCATATAATCAAAAAGTATGAAAAAAATGAAAATTGCATGGAAACCATGTAACCCTATTTTCCAATATATCAACAACCATAAGAACACCCAATTACCAAAGAGAGCAGGTTTAATTTAAGGAGTGAAATTTAAAAAATGTGATCAAATGCTATGTAGGACGAGCATCCAGAACTTTAAAAGAAAGAATGAAAAACCATTAATATGCTCTAAACGGGATAAAATTGAGAATTCTGCACTTGTAAAGCATAAAAAAATCACAGGCCTAATAATTTCAACCTAAAAGAAACAAAGTTACTATATTATGAGAAATATTACTTTAAGAGACAATTTAAAAAGAAGCCGTTTTCATTTAAAAGAAATGTGCTGCAATTAACAGAATGGAGGAAGAAATATCAATGATATTTACAGATATGCTTTTAATTTTATCTTTTGAAAGTGAGTTTTTTCCACTTCTAATTATAAAAATAATATTTTAGGGTTTTTAGAAAACTATCTTCTTCTTATCTGCTATATATCTTGTTTCCACACTCTTGATAACAGTAGCTATTTAAAACATGCTGTGATTTATTTTCTCATTCCCCACTTTTGTCTGAAGGTGGTAACAACGTTGTTACTAAATTTTCACATACTATTTATTTATATGGATTTGGTCTTATTACCTTGTGTTTATATCATGGAAACAGTTTGGGTTATATTTACCGAGGGAGTACATGGCTCTGAAGCCGGAACTTGAGCCTTGATCATCCGATCGGAAGCGTATCCACAAAACGTTGGCAGATGTGATGTTGCTAGGAGGGGTGTCACCACAGAAGCGGCCGAGAAGCTGGCCATGCATGTCTCCGACCCTCACCTCAATGTAGTCTGTATTGCAATACTCGCTGTCTTCGATGGAGAACATGCTGTGCAACACAAATCACTCTCTGCAACAACCCTGACTTTAAAAGTTAGTTTCCATCAATATACGGAGTGTCTATAAGGTACATTACAATAGCCAGAAGGCTTTTATTTGTTTGGAGGGGAAGTGTGTAGAGATCAGGGCATTTTGGTATAATTTTCAATTAGGAAGATATATTTTTATACAAATACTCTCTTGTGCTGATACTGTTTTGAACTGATACTTTTATATACTGTCTTGTTCTGATACTGTTAGATAATTGCTTGTTCTGATACTTTCATTTACTGTCTTGTGCTAATAGTTATATACTGTCTTGTACTGATATTTTTATATACTGTCTTGAACGAATACCATTAATACTGGCTTGTAATGTTGCTGTTAGATAATGTTATTTATATACTGTCTTGTGCTGATACTGTTATATACTGTCTTATACTGATACTGTTAGATACTGTCTTGTACTGAAACTATTATATACTGTTATAAAAAATAAATCTTCCAAGGTTAAGTTTCTTGTGCAACTTTTTTTTTTCAAGATTTCGGACTTGTCAGTCCGTCAACAGGATTATCACGTTAACAAATTAATAATAAATACTTTTTTATATACACATTGTTATATACATATTTTAAATACTTATTATATATTGTGAGAAGAATATATTACATTATTTCTGTTATTATATACTGTCTTGTACTGATACTGTTAGATACTGTCTAGTACTGATGCTGTTAGATACTGTTATGTACTGTCTTGTACTGATACTGTTAGATACTGTCATGTACTAATACCTTCAGACACTGTCTTGTACTGGTACCGTTACATAATGTCCTGTGCTGGTACTGTTAGATACTGTCTAATAATGATGCTGTTAGATACTGTTATGTACTGTCTTGTACTGGTACTGTTAGATACTGTCTTGTACTGAAACCATTATATACTGTCTTGTGCTGATACTGTTATATATTGTCTTTTACTGATATTGTTATATGCTGTCTTGTACTGATGCTGTTAGATACTGTTATACACTGTCTTGTACTGATACTGTTACATATTGTCTTGTCCTGAAACTGTTATATATTTTCTTGTATTAATACAATTACATACTGTCTTGTACCGACACATTGCATACTATTTTGTACTAATAACTTTACAAAATCTCTTTTACCGATACCATTACATACTGTCTTCTACTATACAATTACATACTGTGTTATATTAATACCATTACATATACTCTTGTGTGCGTGCCTATGCCTTTACATACTATTTCATATGATATAATTACATACTCTATTTTACTAATACAGTTACATACTCTCTTGTACTGATACAATTACATGCTGCCTTGTACCAATACCTTTACATACTGTCTTGTATTGATACCATTACATACTGTACTCCAGATATAACTCCTATCCTCCAATAACCAACCTAAACTCCAATGAGAGACTAACATCAAGAGCTACTGGGATTAGCCATTAGGATGTTCTAATCTACCACATTATCGTGTGCCAGTACAGATGCAGTAGAACCTCCCTGACACTCCAACCAGTGGACACCTCTATTCAAAGGCCAATTGCCACAATCACCATTTTTATCAGATACCTTCTCTCCAGTAAAAGATCACTTCTTTCTAAAGGACGCTGACTCTGCGACTAAGCGTCCTTTGAGAGAGGTTCTACTGCAACGGTACAATTATATATCAGTAAATAAACTCTTTAATTCAACCTACTATTCAAAACTAATGATAAGGCACAATTTGGATTATCATATACAGTAAAACTCACTAATACGAACCCGCGATATAAGCGAACCTTCCCTTATAACGAACCTAAGGCAATTCCCAATTCCATTCCATTTAAAATACAATCATTATAACGACTTTGCGATTTTAAAAATAGCGAACTGTCTTTATAAAGAACCTATTTTAAGTCCCAAATAATATAATCTATTTAAAATACTATCCTTATAACGAACTTGAAATTGTAGTTAATAAATTTTAAAATGACAAAATTTCGTGATTTCAAAACAATGAATTTGGGAGCATTGTTTTTTTTTTCATACAAGGTGTGTCCAATAAATAATGAGACTGGTCAAAAAAATAGAATGATAAAAAATATGTTTTTCAGTATTTTTCAAAATAGTCCCCTCCCGCATCTATACATAATTTCCATCTCTTCTCCCGTGATTTAAAACATTTAGAAAATCATCTTTCGGGATGTTCTTCAAGACCTTTTTCGAATCCGCTATGATGGACTCTCTAGTGTCAAATCTCCTTCCTTTTAGAGCCATTTAGAGTTTTGGAAAGAGAAAAAAATTATTCGGAGCTAGATCTGGGGAATAGGGAGGTTGTTGAAGTATTTGGATGCCGTGTTTAGCCAAATAAGTTAGTACAGATGTAGCGGTGTGTGGTGGTGCATTATCATGATGGATAATCCAATTTTTGGAACTCCACATTTCACTTCTTTTCAGACGAATTGAAATGTGGAGTTCCAAAATGTTGGAGTATGAGTCTCATAATGTTTAAATTGACTCATTATTGATTGTTTGACCTTCCTCTAGATATTCATAATGCACAATTCCCTTTATGTCAAAGAACGTGACCAATAAGACTTTGTTTTTTGACTGGCAAAGTCAGGATTTCTTCGTTCTTGGTTCATCTTTTCCTTTCCACTCCATGGATTGGCGTTTTGTTTCCGGGTCATACCCGTAAACCCATTTCTCGTCTCCAGTTATTACTTTTTCCTTCCAATTAGGGTTTTCTTCCACCATTTCAGGCAATTCTCCTTTTGTTGGATTGTGAGCATTTCAGGGACAAATTTTGAAGGTGTCTCCTTTAACTGCAAGTCTTCTTTAATTATCGATCCAACTAATGATGTTGACATCCCTGTTTCTTTCTCAATGTTTCGTAACCCTATTCGTGGATTTTATTTTATCAAATTTGAAATTTGGCTCACCTTTTCAGGGTTCCTGTGCAGAATTGGACGTCCAACACGCTTCTCATCTTTCACCGATTCCATTCCATTTTTAAATCGTGAAAACAATCTAAATGTAGTGGGCTTATTTACATTTTCATTTCCAAATGCTAATTTCAACAAATCTAAAGTTTCTGAAGCCGATTTGTAGCAAAATATAATACAAAAAAATTCGTTGTTCGAATTTTCTATTCATTACAAATTAGAAGTTGTTATGCAAGGCGTTCTTTTTACAAGCCTACAATTTATCGACCGCGCGCGAAATCACGTGATGTGACATACCGCAGTGTAGCTGAAGCTTTCTATTTTTTCAATAGACTTTTTAAAAAAAATTATCATTTCATTTTTTCTTTGTTTTTGACCGGTCTCATTATTTATTGGACACACCTTGTATTTATGTTCTATTTTAGCTGAATATTTTATATATATTTTAAAAATTATACGTACTTTAATTGAAAATAATATCTTTTCATCCGAAAAGTTTGAAATAGAAAAAAAAATGCAATGGATCCAAAAAAGGGAAAAAAGCAAAGAAAGGCATTCTAAAAACTAAAAGTTATTACTATAAAAAATCATCATCAAAGCTTTTCAAAGTGCAACAATACAGGAAAAATTTTAGAACATGTTAAAATAAGAAAAATGTAACTTTTCTATTTAAAAAAAAAAGATAGAAATAGAAATAAATTGTTACAGATGCCGCTATCGTGCTCATCTCACGGGCCACAAACAAATCGCCTTATAAATTCTCAGAAACGACTGCTACAGTTCTATTTTTAGAACGGGAAGCCTTGTTAGGTGTATGTCTCTTTATGGGTTCGCGGATATTCCTGCTGGCCACCCGTTTTACTACCTATTTGGTGTTTAAAGGCGATTTTACCGATCGCGCTAGCGCATCAACATGTTTTGCACCGCGTGTCCAATTTTTCAAGATCAATTACTTTTGCTTCATTTTCAATCGATTCATAATACACTATAATTTATTCATTTGAGGGAAATAACGATATTTTAAACAATTCTGATTATAAATGGGAGGATGTACCAAAAATGACAGAGACCCACGAAACGTATCATTTTCCACTCCACCAAAGAAAAAAACACTCAATATAAAGTAAACCATTTTATAATTTTCCTCCTATATTTACAGAGCCTTTTAGTTAGCAAATAATTTAAGAGAGGTTGATGCTTATTTTTGAGCAATATTTGTTAAATAATATTCATTTGAACAACTTCTACCTAAAGCTCTTTGTATTTAAAATAATTTTCTCTGAATATGCATGAATGCAAAATATGTATTTACTGTATTCACTGTAATTGCTATTAATACAAATTTTAGGAATAATACCCCTGGTGTTTCAAAGAATCAACTATATTTTAAAGAAGCAATGCTTGGAGAGTGATTTCAAACAAGGTACTAGGAACATTTTTTTTTTCAGGTAAGTGTGTGCAGTATTATATAATATGATAAAGATGTTCTAAAATACTCATATCTTTTAATATATAATTATATAAATATACAGTAAACCGCTCTATGGTGAACCCCATTGGGACAGAGCTTTTGGTTCATTATAGCCACGGTTTGGCTTTTTTTTTACCCTTCAAAAATTTTAGACCGTATAATTAAAGGATAGCCATACACACAGGAAAAGGCAGCCACTTGATAATGGTCATTTTATTTTAATCCCCTAAATTGACCTATTTTCTTACATTAATGCTGAATATCAAAAGAAGTCATTTGATAATAGGTTCTTCTTATCATTAGCATACGTTTACCTCTATGTATGATTTAAAAATTAGAACAAATCCTAAGCAAAGATATATTTATTATATATTAAAATATATAAGAGTATTTTAGAATATCCTTATCATATAATAAACACAAGGTAATAATACCAAATCCAAATAAATAATAAGTGTGTGACGTTTCGGTAACAACGCATTTACCGAAATGTCACACACTTATTATTTATTTGGATTTGGTCTTATTACCTTGTGTCTATAATATACTAGCCGAATGACCCGAGCAACGCCCGTGTTTTACCCGATTGAATGTTTTGATTCAAATACTATTTGTTACAATTATAAATTGGCGCCTTAAATAATTGCATATGTTAGTTAATAACTATAGCCTATAGGCTTTATCTGTCTATGTACTGTTGGCTTCCGTAGGCGTCTCTTACTGGGAAAAAGAAAGAGAGGATTCCATTTGGTTATTATCTAATATATGCATTTATTTAGGGAGCGACCCGCTCCAACACAATAGTTACAAAGACGAAATAGCGAGTGGGGGGGGCATGATGGGGGGGTGGGGGCAAAGGTGGCGTGACCGTAGCCAACCAATAGGAGGGCGCCATTCCAAAAAAAAAGCAAACGGTGACAGAGATGAAGAATGACGCTCGTAACTGTATATAGAATAATCCAAATTGTGCCTTATCATCATATGATACTACATTTACTTGAAAAAATGTTTCTAGTACCTTGTTTGAAATCACTCTCCAAGCATTGCCCCTTTCAAATAAAGAGTTGACCCTTTGAACACCAAAATGTGTCTAAATAGCAATTACAGTGAAAACAGTAAATACAGATCTTGCCTTCATGATTATTCAAATATTCAGGCTTTATAAAAATTCTTTAAAATACAAAGACCTTTTAGATGGAAATTGTTCAAATAGACATTATTTAACAAATATTACTCAAAAATAAGCAGCAGCGTTTCTTCAATTATGTTTTTTAAAAAGGCTCTGTAAAAATAGAGGAAAATTATAAAACGGTTTACTTGATATTGGGTGTTTTTAAATTGGTGGAGTGGGAAAAGAAAAGTTTTGTTGGTCTCTATCATCTTCTGTTACATCCTCCTATTCATAATCAAAATTGTCTAACATATCGGTATTTCCACCAAAGGAATACATTTCTGTGTATTCTGAATTAATTGAAGATGAATCAAAAGTATTTGATCCCAAAGAATCGTACGAGAAACATGTTGATACGCTAGCGGGATCGGTAAAATCGCCTTCAAAAAACGGGTGGTTTTGTTGTTTTTTGATGATTGACAGACTTCTCCTTCAAATGTATTATTTATTATACATACATTACAATAAGAAAACACTAAATACAAAAGATAATAGTGGCTATATATATATTCAATCAAGGCTTGTTCGTCACTTTTTACAACAACAACTTTTTTATATACGGTTATCATCATATCCAATCTCACAGAATATATATATTTATTTTTATAAAATTAAATATTCCAACAATGCCCCCTCTAATTTTATAAAAATATGTGTCTACAATTGTCCATCGAGAGCGCACAGTGGCATTACGTCATACAAATGACATCATAATGAATTTGTTTAACACAAGGTGGCGCTCATAACTTATGGCGTCTCAGCTAGCCTTTGTTTACATTAAGTGTTATCAAAATTTAAGCCTCACCAAGAATAATAATAAAGTAATGTGAACACACAAATTATATTCAAATAAATGGGTAGCTTTACACATACATGAGGGTATTAAATGCTATAAATTTGGAAATTAAAGAGCGACAACAAGTTAAACAGTTTTTCCTTCGTTAAAGCCTTAGTTAACATATCAGAAATATTGTCTTCACTTTTTACATACTCAACATTAAAAGTGTTATTATTTAACTGTTCATGTAAAAATGCAATAGATCTAACTAGATGATTAGATTTATCTGTAGTTTGACCAGATTTAGTCCAAAAAAAAAATTATGTTTGGTTGTCACATAATATTTGTATTTTAACAAATGTTGTGGTAATTTCCTCAAAAAGATATTGAATATAAATACCCCTTTTTACACATTGAAATTTCCTTGTTTTTCACTATCACAAGTTGAAAGGCATGTGTTAGGAATGGTTTTGCTTGACCATGAAATTAAATTTTTACCTAAATAAAAAGTTAAGCCTGTAGTTGATTTTGAAATAGTGGTTCTACACCACAATTCCATGAAGCATCTGTATATGCCTTTAATTGTATATCTCCCTTATATTAAATCAATCCAAATTGTTTAGTGCCCTTTAAGTATCTAATTATTCTTTAAGCAGCACCCATGTGTATTTCTCTTGGGCTTTGATTGAATCTGCTCAATATAGTAACTGCAAAAGCAATATCAGGCCTAGATTTTGTTGATAGGTATAGTAATGATCCAATTAGTTCTTGATATAATTTCTTATTAACTTCTTTAGAATTATTATAATTATCTAAATTGGTATTAGGATCTAATGGAGTTGAGATATGCTTGCAATCCAGCATGTTATATTTCTCTAAAAGCTTATTTATGTAACATTCTTGTTTTAAAATTAGTCTATCGTCCTCTCTAATAATTTCCATACCTAAAATGTTAAAGGTTCTAATTTTTGGATTACAGCATGCAAAATTACAGGATCTGAATTTATTATTATCATGTCATCAACATGTAATCCTAAAAGTAAGCATGAATTGTTAATTTTATAAGTGAAAAGACATTTATCAGATTTAAGTTGTGTGGAGCCATATTCTGCTACTCTGTTTTAGTCCATGAAGTGCCTGGTTAAGTTTACATACAATGCCTTTACCTTGTCTTTGGTATCCTTCTGGCTGGGTCATATAGATGGTTTCTGTTAGTTTTCCATACAAGAAGGCAGTTACAACATCAAAGTGGTTAAATTCATAGTCCATCATTGTGGCATAGGCTAGGAGGGTTCTAAAAGAATCAGTTTTCATTACTGGAGAAAAAGTTTCATTGTAGTCTGTCCCATATGTCTGAGAGCATCCCAAAGCAACAAGTCTTGCTTTGAAAATTTCCTTATTGGTTAGGGGATCAATTTTCTTTGAAAATACCCATTTGGATTTGATAGGTTTTGCACCTTGAGGTAATTCAATAAGGTTCCATACATGATGGTCTTTAAGAGAATGTATTTCCTTATTCATTGCTTGTGTCCATAAAGTTGAGTCTGGATTATTAATAGCTTCTTCATAGGTAGATGGTAGTAAGTCTCCATGAGAAAATTTAAATGCCTCTTCATCTGATTCATAGGTAGGATCTTTGTCTTCATTGTCAAATATAGGTTCCTCATCTGAACAAAGTTAATAGTAAATTTGGTCTCTTACATTTGGTCTTAAATTGTATCTTGGTGATGTTTGATTGGGAGAGATAAGATTTTATTCTTGGCTTTCTGCTACATCTTCTGGCTCTTGCAATTAAAATGTTTCTTCACTGTTGTCATTGTCGAGCTTTTCGTATCACTGGACGGTGTAACCAGCATAAAATAATTAAAACTATAGCAACTCAATGATTGCTGTGAAGAAGGGAAATTTATTTATAATTGATACAAAAATTACAGGAAAAGTATTACTTCAAAAGAGAGAGATAGAGTTTTGGGAGCTCAAGAGGCGAGCAGGCGTCGACAACAAGTAGAGAACAAAGAGAAGTGGGGGGGGCGAGAGAGGGCGGAAGTTGCATCATGGGCGTGACCACCGCCGCTCGCGCCGCGGGGGTGAGGGGGGCGTCTTCTTACACGGCTTTCTTACATTTTGAAGGCCTCCCTCGTAATATCTTCAAATAAAAATGAGAAATTAAATCGCACACACAAAAAAAGGCAGTGGATCTGCAACATACTCCCACCAATAATTATGGAGTAATTATTCTTCTGGATTCACTATGATCAATATCTGTCAGGCGACTTAACGATTCTTCCTGATCTTGTGTCATAGTCGTCTTCTCCAAAATACAGTTGACTCTTGATTCGATATAGTCCATATTCATCTGTAAAAGCATTGAGCTTGTTTATTCGCTTATCATCTCTCCCAAAACTTATTAGTTGGATATGCCGTAATACAACCTTTTCAGCTTCTTCAAATTCTTCTACAGAGATTTCTTTTGACATCTTATCATGTTGTCCGGGTCGCGATTCATCTGAGATGGTCTTCCTTTTAAAACGCAGTAAATAAGCAACAATCCATACTATACGATGATAATCTCCATACCTCTCAAGTTTGTCCATGAAATTATCTTTTGTGCTGTTGACAGTGATGTTTACTGTCTTCTTCAATTCCTTATTGATTTATTCTTCATCAAAAATCGGATCAAATTGATTCCAGCTTGCTTCTTCTCCCCAGAGAAAAGAGGGTCCCTCCCACCATTTATGCTCTATCAATTTCTTTACACTGCTCCCACGTGATGGAAGGTCAGCTGGATTGTTTGCCCCTGACACATGATGCCAATTTTCTTTCTTCGAAATAGAACAGATTTCGTTGACTCTGTTTCTGACAAATGTTGCCCAGGGTTTCTCATTTTGAATCCAACGAAGTGCAGTTGAGGAGTCCGTCCAAAACCAAATATTATTCTCTGAAATTGCAATTGATTCCGATATAATCTTCATGACTTGCTTAGTCAATCTGGATCCGATGAGGCATGACATTAATTCTAATCTCGGAATAGTAAGTTTCTTTTTGGGAGCTACTCTTGCCTTTGATGCGACGAGTTGTACATTTACTTCTTCATTTTTCACTGTTCTTAAGTAAATGCAGGTTGCATAGGCATCTTGACTCGCATCACAAAACACATGCAGTGATGCCTGTTCAAACCCATCTCTCATCACCCACCTTGGAATCCTGACAGACAACAATTCGGGAATTTGACTCTGCCATTCCACAAACTTCTTCACAATGTCCTCTGGGACCGGCTGATCCCATTTCAACTCAGACTTCCAACATTGTTGTAGGATGATCTTCGGCACTATGGTGAATGGAGAAAACAAACCGAGAGGGTCAAACACCGCATGGGCCTCCGATAGCATAATCCTCTTTGTCAATTTATGAGTCTGATTTTCTATTTCGGCATCATTCTCTTGATCCAATGACTGATGGGTTGGAGTCATCATTAGCTTATCCGAAATTGTCAGTGTCATCAGCTGTGTCCCATTTCATACCTAGCACAGAAATATTCTCACTGTTAACTATGCTGGGGCCACCCATCTGCCACTCTCTTAGATTGAATCCTGCTGGGCTGAGCAGGTCAATAGACTGCTGTTGAAAGACTTGTGCCTCTTCTAACGAAGTAACACTATTGACGCAGTTGTCCATGTACATACATTTTAGCAATGGGATTACTTCTCTTTCATATTGCTCCAAATGTAACTTCAATGTAGCAGCTATGAGGAAAGGACTTGATGTATAACTCCGAACACCACTCTCTTGTGTTGATAAATCCGAAGATTCTCTTGCTTGCCGTCCTCCCACCATAGAAATCTCAAAAATTGTCTGTCTTCTTTTGCCACTGATATTTGAAGGAAGGCCTTTTCTATGTCTGCTACTATGCCGATTTTATTGAGTCGATATCTCAGCATGATATCCGGAATAAGTTCCAATAAGTTGGGTCCCTTCGCCAAACAATCATTCAGAGACCATCCACCCTTTGTCTTACAGGAAGCATCAAAAACCGGTCGTACTGGTGTCGTGCTGCTACCAGATTTCACTACTGCTCGGTGTGGTAGAATGTATTCTAGTGTATCATCTTGATCTGACTGGATTCTTTCAATGATCCCATTTTCCTCCATTCTTCAAATATCTTGTTGTAATAGTGATAAAAGCCTCTTTTCTTTAGATCCTCTGTCATCTTCCGGAGTCTTTTCTCGGCATGGCTTTTATTTTCTTTCAGCTTCTGAGCTGGTTCTATCCATGGAAGGTGCACCTCGTATCTACCAGATTCCAATCGCTTTGTTTCAGTCCGAAACTTATCCATAACAGCCTGATCTGTCTCTTTCTTTGACTCTGCTTGCCCGTCATCCATTACTCCAATATTTTCCAGAGACCATAAATCGGAAACCTTTATTTCTTGTGTCATTAAAGATGTGATCAGCATACTGTTATGAACCTGGTTAGGATTTTTATCTGGGAATTTTCCTTCCGTTTTGCCTTGAACTACCCAACCTAGCAATGTTTCTCGAGCAATAAGATCATCCGATAATCTTATCATATTGGCTGTAGCTATTTTTGGGTTAATGTCTGCACCGAGGAGAAGCTCTACCACATCACTTTCGGCTTTAAATGCTGAGAGCTGTATCTTCTTTGATGCAAGTTCGCGAGCCCATGAACCAAATGTAGGCTTTCTTATACATCTGGCTATTTGATTAGTGGCCGATGCCGGACATGATATGCATCTGTCGTTCTCAATACTTGATAGAGTCAGGCAGTAGATCCGATGTCGATCAGTATATCTGATCCCACCAAATATTTCATGATCAAGCTCTTCCTCTCCCATGATAGGAACACCCATATCCTTTACAATGTGTTCCAAAATGTACGATTGGGATGATCCACTATCAATTACTGCCCGTACCACTTTGCTACCTTTAGGACCCCAAACTTTCACTAATAATGTCTCAAGGCATGCTTTGGTGCTTACACAGTTGGACATCTCGTTCACTGTAGCTACATCACTCGAAACTGGAGTTGGCGTTGAATTCTGTGGTCGCTGTGGACTCTTTATTTCAGTTTCAGCATGATGTACACCTCTACACATGATGGCATAATGCCCATCCCTCATGCAGAAATCACAGCGCACTTTCTTTTTACATTGCCTGCTTCTGTGGCCTGGAAGCAGACATTTAAAACATCTCTTGTAGCTCTTGATTTTCTCATTTTTCTGGTCCATGCCCATTTTCATTCCTTTTCGACAGTCTTGACTTGGATGACCATTGTCGCAGAAAATGCATTTAAATTTCTCACGCAGTGTTGGTGAGATGTCGGAATGCATAAATCCAGAGGTTGTAGCAATTTCACGCCTTGCATTGAAACTTCTTTTCTTCGTTTCTATCTTCCCTGGTGTAGGCTGAGCTAAGGAATCTGAATACTTATTGTAGGCCATTTCTCTATCCTTAGTCTGATTGACCTCACGACGAAGAAATTTCATCAAGCTTTCTAGGTCTTCCGGTTCACTGCTGCGCTGCCATGAGATGAGGACATCCTCCGGTAGACATGATTCAACTACCGGATACAATATCTCGGCACACTTGTCTGTAGTTACACCAAGCATACTTAAATGCCTAATTTGAGAGTTCAACTTTGTCACAAGGTCTTTAAAGTTGACCTTTCTCTCTTGTGCATTTCGGATGACCAACCACAATAGATCTCGAACATAGACCTTTATTAGCATGTTATATATATCTCGCCCAAATCTTTCTCTAAGATCTTTGATAACTGATGCATAATTCTTTCCTGAGACAGGATAACTTAGAACTAGTTGCTGAGCTTCGGAATTTTCCAACATGCAGTCTACAAGATATTGGTACTTATCTGAGTCTGAGAGATCCTCGTCGTTGTGGATGTCTTCAACCTTGACCAGAAGGTTATCCATTCACGTACATCACCTCCAAACTCTGGGAGTTTTCTCTTGGGAAGCAGAACTCTTCTCCGGCTTGTACTGTTGCTCGTTTCCGAAGATGTTTCATCAGGCTGGGGCGACACACCTTTCTTCGGATTCAGTACCTTTTCTAACTCTTCTCTCATCCTTTTGATTAGCCTGTCATACCTCAGACGTTCATCATATTCTTTGTCCTGTACTTCTTCAGTCATTTCTTCATCCAACATGGCCTCGGTTACTTTCTCATCCCATTCATGAAGATCTCGACATAAATCTTCAAGCTGTAGTGCTGAGACCCTCAAGTCTGTCTTGTCCAGTTCTTCTACTGGCTTCTTCAGGGCTGTTTCAACACTGTTGATGAGCTTTGTGATTTGGCCACGAACAGGCCTTCTTCCTTTCTTGAGGCGATTCATTTTGAGTTACAAAATATGCTGTTGCACCGTCCTGTCGCGGACGCCAAAAAATGTCGAGCTTTGAACAATGAAATTCGTATCACTGGACGGTGTAACCAGCATAAAATAATTAAAACTATAGCAACTCAATGATTGCTGTGAAGAAGGGAAATTTATTTATAATTGATACAAAAATTACAGGAAAAGTATTACTTCAAAAGAGAGAGATAGAGTTTTGGGAGCTCAAGACGCGAGCAGGCGTCGACAACAAGTAGAGAACAAAGAAAAGTGGGGGGGGGGGGGCGAGAGAGGGCGAAAGTTGCATCATGGGCGTGACCGCCGCCGCTCGCGCCGCGGGGGGTGAGGGGGGCGTCTTCTTACACGGCTTTCTTACATTTTGAAGGCCTCCCTCGTAATATCTTCAAATAAAAATGAGAAATTAAATCGCACACACAAAAAAAGACAGTGGATCTGCAACAGTCATTTTCAAATATTTCTATCAAGGAATAATCTTGAGTCTTAGTAGTGTTATCATTATCAAGAAGTGCTGCACCCTTCTTGTCTTCAAGGAATTTCACATCTCTTGACTCATTAATTGAAAAGTCTTTAGGGTCACAAATTCTGTAAGCCTTCCTTTCTGAAGAATAGCCAACAAATATGCCAGATTGTGTGGTACATTCAATGGCTTCTGCCCAGAATCTTGTTGGTAGTTGAGATTCAATTAAGAGAGCTCTAGTTCCCTCAATTAAAGTTCTATTGAATCTTTCTGCTTTTCCATTCTGCTGTGGAGAGAAAAATGTTGTCCTTTTGTTGACTTTGCTTAGTTAATATGAAATAAAGTAAGTAGAGGAGCTTCTTTATACACAATTTATTCTCGCTAGATTTCAAACCTACAAGGTTCTTCATCTGGCATGGATAGCTTTTACACTAACAAAAGTACTGCAACACAGGGACCTTATATACACCTAGGAGGAAATTTACATACTTAAGCTAATGGATTAGAAGAGAATATATGACGCCGACGTTAAAATTGGAATATTTACATATAAAAAACCGAAAACAAGATTTGTAAAATTATGAATATATGTAAAACCAGACAACAATGTTGCGACAAATGAATAAAAGTCCAAGGGCACAACCAGGGGCCCCACTCAGGGGCGCCCATATGGCATCAAAGTTTTATACAACAGTCCTCCCAACCTAACCACCATCCTCAGAAATAGCATCACCAAATCAGATAGACCTACCCTCCCTATAGACACTACTGGCGCCATCTATTCCCTACAGTGCAATAATTGCCCAGCATCATATGTCGGGGAAACAGGCAGAACCACACGTATCAGAATTTCAGAACATAATCGCAATATTCATAACAAAGATACAAAATCCCTAGTCTACACCCATATCGCACAAACAGGCCACAGTTTTGATCTTGAACATCCACACATTAAATACAGACATATCAACCACAAACACAATAGACTATGCTTAGAATCCATTATTTCCTCACAAACCAATAGTATTAATCGCAAAATAGATCTTCCCGATATATACAAAGTCCTTTATTAATAGTAGATACTACTCCTCCCACCCAACCTCCCCCACTTCCTTCCCCCCCCCCCCCCTATCCCCTACCCATTGGTTGTGACATTGAGTGGGGCCCCTGGTTGTGCCCTTGGACTTTTACTCAATTGTCGCAACATTGTTGTCTGCTTTTACATATATTCATAATTTTACAAATCTTGTTTTCGGTTTTTTATATGTAAATATTCCAATTTTAACGTCGGCGTCATATATTCTCTTTTAATCCATTAGCTTAAGTATGTAAATTTCCTCCTAGGTGTATATAAGGTCCCTGTGTTGCAGTACTTTTGTTAGTGTAAAAGCTATCCATGCCAGATGAAGAACCTTGTAGGTTCGAAAGCTAGCGAGAATAAATTGTGTATAAAGAAGCTCCTCTACTTACTTCATTTCATATTAATTTGATCAGGATTAGAGTTATTCTATAAAAAACTTTGCTTAGTATTATTAATGAAACTGATTTCAATAATTAATAATTAAACATTAAATTTATTGATTAACAAGAGAGAGATATAATATAAGGGAAACTTATATTGAAACAAAGGAACTTTTTTTTCTTGTTTTTTAGCGCCTATTTACCTGTGAGCTTACACACACTCTGTGGTAACAAATAATTAAAATATGCACAACACACGCTCCCCTGTGTGTAAGCCCTAATCAGCAAGTCCAAGGCTATCTGCACATTTCTGTAATTTGTCCTTAGGTAGACTCTTCGTTAGTATATCCGCCTCCATGTCTTCACTTTTGGTGTATACCAGCTTGATTCCTTTTTGAATTTCCTCTTTAACAAAATAATACTTTCGGTTTATGTGCTTTGTTCGTGAAGAAATTTGTCAGATTGTATCCAGTTTATTGCCGCCTGGCTGTCACTTCTCAAGGTAATTGGGAAAGTTATATTTTCACAAAGTTCTTCTAGTAATCCCTTTAACCATAATACTTCTGAAATGCCTTCACATATTGATATAAGTTCTGCTTTACATGTAGACAAGGCTACTAAATTTTGCTTTCTACTTCTCCAGTTTATTAAGTTGTTGCCAAGTTTGACTGTATAGCCTGAATAGGATTTTGCGTCTCGGGTTGTGCACCAGCTCGCATCAGTACTTATTGTGATATTGTTGTCTTTTGACTTATATGCCAACATTTTATTTCTTGTTCCCTTCAGATATCTATAAATCCTTTTAACTCCAGTTAAGTGTATTTCTCTTGGATCATTACTATACTGTGATAATTTGCTGACGTTGAAGGATATGTCCGGTCGAGTACCCGTAGAAAGGTACATTAGTGATCCAATCATTTCCTGGTATACAGTTTTATCTACTGGCTTAGAGTCCAAATATTCATCCAAATTTTTATTTGATCTCCAGGTGTCTGCACACTGTTGCATTCTTCCAGTCCAAATCTGTGAAGAATTGTATCAATATAATGAGTCTGAGATAGATAAAATCCATCTTCTTCCCTTTTATTTCAATTCCAATAAATAGTTCGCTATCTTTCTTTTCTGTTAGAGTAACATATTTTTCTATTTCTGAGGCTAGGTTGTCATTAATTTCCTTACTAGTTTCCAGCAATGATGAGATCATCTACATATAGACCCAGTATTGCATACTCTTCTCCTCTCTGAATTTTATAGACACATGGATCACATTTGGTTCTAATCATTCCCAACTGGTATAAAATTTCATTGATCTTTTTGTTCCAACATTTTTCTGATTGTGGTAGACCATACAGGCTTTTTTCCAATTTACACACTTTGTTTTATTCTCCTTTTTGTATAAAACCATCTGGTTGTCTCATGTATACTGTCTCTTTTAACTCACCATAGAGATAAGCTGTCTTCACATCATAAGTCTTTATGATTAAATTCTGTTGTGTTGCAAGAGCTACTATTGTTCGCAAGCTTTCCCTTTTGAGTACAGGTGAAAAAGATTCCTTATAGTCCACACCATATCTCTGATTGCATCCAACAGCAACCAGTCTGGCCTTTTTTTATATATGCCGTCAATTGGTGTTTTCTTCGTACTGTAGACCCATTTACTATTGATGACTCTCATACCATTTCCCTTTGGTACTAGTGTCCATACTTTATGTTTCTCTATCTCACTGAGCTCTTCTTCCATTGCTTTGTGCCATTCATTTCTTTCTCCACTATCCATTGCTTCTTTAAAGTTCTCCGGAATATAATGATCAATTTCCATAATTAAGTTTGCATCATTCCTATCCTTTATTCTTTGTGAGCGTCGAACTCCTTCTTCAATCAATTTCCTTTCTTGTTCTTCAAGTCTTGCTTTGTGCCGTTCTTCTAAGATGCTCTTTGTTTCTCCTTTCTTTCTTCCTCCTTTTGCGCATCTTTCCTCTATTGGTTCAGTTTGTGTTGAGTCATTTTCAGTGTCACCACCTGGTTTTACTGAAGTATCCTCCTGAGACTTCATTTTACTCTCTGTGACAGGATTGTCTTCTTTCAAGATAAGAAAGTCTTCCGCAACTATTTCTTCACAATTTCCTTTATAGGTCAAATTATCACAATTAGTATCTTCCTGAATATAATTTGCATAATCAATTCCTCTCTTATCATCACTAAATTTTACTGATCTGACTTCATGAATTCTCTTTGTCATTATATCATATATTCTGAAAGCTTTTCTTTTAATGGAATAACCAATAAATATTCCCTTTCTACCCTTTGGTGAAAACTTGTTTCTTCTTGGTTTGCTCTCAAGCCAATGTGTCAAACATCCAAATATTCAAATGTGTTTGACCGATGGTTTCCTGCCATTCCATCTCTGCATAGGTGTATTTTGCTTGATAGACCTGTGGGGGGTACAATTCTTAATGTATGTAGCTGTAGCAATTGCCTCTGCCCAAAACTTCATGGGTAATTTTGAGTCAATTAGTAAGGTTCTCCCTGTATCTATAAGAGTCCTATTCACTCTCTCTGCGACTCCATTACTTTGTGGTGAGTATGTTGTGGTGAGTTGGAGATGGATCCCACTTCTCTTGAAAAGTCCTTCAAATCTAGAGCTACAAAATTCAGTTCCATTGTCCGTTCTTACATCTTTATTCTAAGACTTAATTCGTTTTCGGCTCTTGCTTTAAATTCTTCAAATCTTTCAAAGGTCTCATCTTTTGATCTCAGGAAATATACAAAGATTCTTCTACTGTAATCATCTACTATAACAAGGAAATACTAGATCCTCCTAAAGATTGACATGGCATTGGTCCACATAAATCCATATGATTCAACTGCAGGGGCTTAACTGTATAATTTTCTGTAATATTATATGGCTTCTGCACCAGTTTTCCCATTATGCATGCTTCGCACTCTGGTAACCTTTCGAATTTTAGATCCAATCCTCTTACAATATGTCCTTGAATCATTTTTTTCATGTATTCTTCATTATATGGTTTAATCTCTTATGCCATAAACTTATATTGCTATTTTTATTGATAAAGGTGTATTTATAACCATGACATTTTCATTTTTTTGCTATTGGTACATTTCTTAGTTTGTTTCCATCATAAACATTCTATCTTTAATATATGCTTCAGCAACTAAATCATTCCTTCATTATAAATTTTTGCTCCATCCTTATTGAAAATAACTGAATTTCCCTTGTTGACTATTTCGTATACTGACAAGAAATTATTCCTTAAACTTGGTACATGTAAGATATCTTTGATGTGAATATTTTCTTGGCCTTCACTTGTGCATGCAGTAAGTCTCATATCTCCTTTGGCTATGGCTTGGGTAGTTTTGCCCTTCTCAGCTAGGTTGATTTCACTTTCATAATCTACCACATTTTCCATCAAAGTTAGGTTTGGGGTTAAATGTGCGGTGCATCCTGAATCTATACACCATATTTGTCTATCATTTCTCTCATCTGGTGAATCTTCAATTCTTTTACATATGTTTCAAATGCTTGCTCATTAATTCCACTTTTCATAGTATCCACTAGGTTATTTGAATGTTCCCTACTGTATTTGTGATTTCTATAACCAGGATTCCATTTCTTTTGGTATCCTTGTTTCTGTTTATCTCGAAACCAGCAATCATTAGCTAGATGTCCCTTTTTATTACAAACAAAACATCTTTTTGGCTGAGATTGTTGAACTTTCTATCTTTAATTCCTGTATGCTTGTTCATGCCCATTCTCAATCGATTGATTTAATCTGATATTTCTTCTTGACTCTCTTCTCTTAGAGTTTGTTGAATCTCTTTAATTGTTGCCTCACTCTTTGATCGTAAGACAATAGCAATTTTTCATACCTTGGATGTATGCCTCTGACAATATGAAATGAAAGTTCTCTTGAGGTAAATTGATGCCCTAATGATGAACTTCTAGCAGCAATATTTTCTGCCCTTGTTATATATTCATCTACAGTTTCATTATCTTTCATTCTAATGTTCTTTAATTCTAAGCCTATATCAATAATTTTATCTTCCAAATTGCCTGTGTATGTTTTCTCAGTGAGTCCCATACTTTCTTAGTATTTGTTTCTCCTATGAACATTCCAGCTTGTTCATTTGTCAAAGTAGTGATGATTATCCCAAAAGCTTCATCATTTTTATCACTCCAAATCTCCCAAGAACTTTTGTCTTCCATATCAGGTTCTGGATCGGAAATTATACATTTAAATAATTTTCTTCCTCTCAGAACTTGACCGATTTTCAACGCCCATATCGATAATTATTTCCTGTTAATGGTTCAATTTTTGTTTGGGATAAAAAATTTATTCAGCCATTTTCGTCTTTTGAGCTAATATAAAAAACCAATATATAATTTAAAACGAATATATATTTTAAATTTATTTAAATATTGGGTAGCTTTTAAACATGCAATATATAGATATAATTTAACTTAATCTATATAAATACCTTTAATTTTCTTAGAAGTGCTTCAGTTTACCGATCAGAATAAACTTCTTGCTTAATCTTCAGATTAAATATTTTCGTTTTTGAGCTTTATATCAAATAAACCACGCTCTGCTACCAATTGTTGATGACGCGAAAATAGGTACTTTTGGACCAACCGACGCTGCAGACTGCCCCGCTGGCCCCCCGCGCATGCGCGAGCAGAAAAGGATTAACCCTCGCAATTTCCGGTAACAAACTGTCTCGACATCAACGTTTGGTTTTGACAGGCCTGATAAAAGAACTATCTCTCATAAATTTTAATAATTGTTTTGAATAATATTTGTTAAATATTAATTTGTGTGATTTTTAAATAAATATTTCTTTCAATAAGTATTAAATTATTCAACACTGTTTTCTAATTTTAGGCCTCGCCATCCAGCGTTGGGATTCAATTCTACTGATCTCTGCAACAAAGGTATTGATTTATCAATTTTAATTTTCAAGTCAGTTTCCAGCATTACTGTAAAGCTAGACGCTTTTAGTTCAGGTTAAGCTATCGGGAACTTGTATTGTCTTTTTTTTTCAAATTTAAGACAAAGATAACATTTTGGCGCAGTCGACAGGATACAGATTGAAGAATTACTGATTACACAAAGGTGCAACTGTGAACCAGTGATTACTTCTCAGGATGGCTGACCAACAGTTAGTAGTGCTGAACTGAAAAAGCATAGGACGCCAATGCGTGCAAGGTTCACCAAGGCGTTCAATGAGCTCGAACAGAGATCAAGAAGAATGAAGTCAATAAAGCAGATGTAGAGAAAATCCTCCGCCGATTCCAGACCCACCATGAAAAGCTTTCAATATTGAACATGAGGATGGAAGAAGCTCTGCTACGAGAATCAGCGTCTGAAGACATTTTCACTGCTAGGTACGAATCCGTTTGTGAGTACGAAGATAATTTCAGTAACATTATGACTGATTACGAGGCTCTTGCGGAAAAGGATGACGTTAGTACAATCAGCGGCACAGCAGCAATGAACTATCAACTACCGAAGCTGGAGTTCAAGAAGTTTGGGGGAGAAACCAAGAGAATGGATTACATTCTGGAGTCAGTTCAGCACGATTGACCGGGATCCACAGAAGCCTCCAGAAACTAAGTTTCAGTATCTCTTCAAGCCACCGCCGAGAACTCCGAGGTAAGAGAAGCAGTCGAAAGTTTTCCACCGAGTGCCGACAACTACCCTAAAGTCATCGAGTATATCAAATCACGTTTTTGAGAGGATGAAATGCTTGTTGAGATTTATGTACGTGAGCTGCTTCAGAATGTGCTTCAGAATGTGAGAGCCGAAAGTAAGATGTCTGTAGTGAAGCTTTACGATAGACTGGAGACACAACTGCGAGCATTAGAAACATTGGGCGTCGCTCGTGACAAGTTTGCGGCTATGCTGTACCCACTCGTCGAATCAGCGCTACCAGAGGACACCCTTAGAGTATGGGAACGAAGTCAATATACGGTGAGCGGAAGAGGAGTACAGGATAAGTTGACACAACTCATGACGTTTTTGAAGACAGAAGTGAAGGGCGAGAGTCGAGTGAATATGGCCAAAGCAGCGTTCAAGATCGACAACAATCAAGATGCGAAGGATGATCGATCAAACAAGAAATCTTTTTCTAAGAAGAATAACTGGAAGTAAAATGCCGACGGCTACTGACCTCGCCAACACCACTCAGATGCGAAACAACTGCATCTTTTGTGGGAATGGTCACCCGAGTCAAGAATGCTACAGTGGACAGCGGATGCATCTACCAGAGAAGAAAGATAAGGCTAAAGGGAAGAATGTTTGTTTTTGGTGCCTGCTTCCTGGCCACGGATTCAAGAAATCCCGGATTAAGCCACGTTGTCCTGTCTGCGGAGGGAAGCATTACCCCATTATGTGTCCTACTTCGGAAGCCCAGAAGACTTCTCATCTTTAAAAAGCGGAACTAGAGGTTTCAGGGGAAAGTCCTGCAACAAAGCAAGAGACCGCCAATCAATTCACGTCAACAACTTTAAACAACGCTACCGTGGGAGGAGTCTATCTACAAACTCTGATAGTCAAGATAAGCGGAACAAGGGGGAAGCATAATGTTCTAGTGTTGCTTGACTGTGGATCCCAGCAGTCCTATATTTCAAAGAGAATGGTGGACGCACTGGGCCTAAAGAGAGTGCAGCAAGTTACACTTACCCACAATCTGTTTGGAGGCGGAGAAATTCGTCAAAAAAAGCACAATGTGTACAAAGTAAATGTTTCCTGCCTCAACAACGAATACATGGATGATCTCAAATTCTTGGATCAGGAAGTAATTTGCGGACACATCAGTCAAGTACAGGATCATACTATACTCAATGAGTTAAAGGCTCGAGGGATCAACTTGACAGACATATGCCAAGGTGAAGAGATATCAATCCACATGTTGATTGGTTCAGACTTGCTTAGCAGCATTCTGACAGGCAGAATGCAAATATTGCAAAGTGTAGTTGTGGCGACAGAAACCAAGCTGGGGTACACAGTAATGGGACCAGCAATAGGGAACGACATGAAAGATTCATGCCTGATCGTGACTTCACTTCACGTTAACAGTTTCGACGTTCAGGATTTGTGGAAATTAGATGTGCTTGGCATCATGGATGCAGCAAGAAACAAAATCTAGAAAAGATCTGATCGAAACCTCCAACACCCGTGTCAATGAGATCACAACACGTACGAAAGAGTGAAGATTGGAACCATGTCGCAGGGGAACACAATCCAGCAGATCTCCCATCCCGTGGTGAATCCCCATCGAAATCCACAAAATCCGGATGGTGGGAGGGACCAAATTGGCTTCAGGAAAAGAAAGAAGACTGGCCAGTATCAAAAGTACAGTATGATCTGGAAGCCATTGAAGAAGAGAGGAGGAAGACTGTGGTGACTGTATTTGTAGCCAAAAAGCCCGAGGAGAATCCATGGTATCTGAATCTATACGAGGGAAAACGTGAAGTGACTCTACCACAAATACTGAGAGTAATCGCGTGGATGCTACGTTTCAAGCCCTCTGAATACAAAGGAGATATCATCTCACAAGAGGAGCTAGACAGTGCTGAAAAGTTCCTAGTTAAGATAATACAGAGTGAATCGATCGGTGAGGAAGATCTCAAGATGAAACGGCTACACGCGTTCCAAGATAAAGAAGGATTATGGAGAGTGAAAACGATGATAGTGAATCGAAATGACGATGAACTGTTCCGATTGCCAATTTTGATCCCAACGAATCATCCGGTCACAGAGCTAATTGTGAAATCAGTCCACGAGAAAATGTACCACTGTGGAGCCCAGACGCTGCGATCAGTACTAAGAGAGAAGTTCTGGATTCCAAAATCTCGACAACTAGTTCGTCATGTGATTCATAAATGTCCTCGCTGTCGACGATTTGAAACCAAGAGAGTCGACGTACCAGATGCATCGTTGCCTCAACATCGCTTACGAGATGTTGTGGTTTTTGAGGTGACAGGAATTGACCTCGGAGGACCTTTATATCTGGAAGATGGACAGAAGGTTTGGTTCGTCATCTTCACCTGTGGCGTATACCGTGCGGTCCACCTCGAACTGGTGACTTCCTTATCGACGGAAGCTTTGGTGGGAGCAGTAGAGAGGTTCGTAGCAAGACGAGGTTGCCCTGCAGTCATCTACTCAGATAATGGGACGAATCTAGTTGGACTCCGGAACGAACTTTATCGAGTTAATTTTGGAGTGAAATGGAAGCTCAATCCTCCGGCAGCACCGAGGTGGGGAGGTTGGATCGAGAGAATTGTTGGACTCACCAAAAGCTGCTTCGAAGATTGCTGGGAAAACGTGTTGTCAACTACGAAGAAATGGTGACGATCCTCGGAAACTGTGAACGAGTTATCAACGCGCGACCACTCACCTACATTGCTGAGGACAATGATGACCTTGTGCCATTAACCCCAGAGATGTTCCTTCGAGAACCAAGAACTGAAGGAGAGATTGATCTAAATGAATTCAGGTGTAACTTTGGAAAGAGCTATGATAAACGCAAACGACTCCTGAAGGAATTCCGTAAGAGGTTCAGAAGCGAGTACCTAGGATTGTTGGTGCATCACGACAATCGCAAGAAACAACGACAGTTAAAAGTTGGAGATATCGTCCTTGTGGAGGTTGAAAACAGGAAGCAAATAAACTGGCCTATGGGAAGATTACGAAGGTGTTTCCTGGAACTGACAATGTGCGAAGACTTGTGGAAGTTAAGACTAAGTCTGGATTCATGAAGCGTGCAGTTCAACGATTGTTCCCACTGGAAGTACCATCTGAGGACGTAGAGCAAGGCGACGGGGAGCTTAAGCCAGCGGAGGATGAGATCGTCAGGGAGAAAACACCCGGTGTGGAGTCCGTGTCAGTGCAAGAGGAAAACTACTCCAGTAAAAGTAGGGAAAGTTTACACGCGTTCTGGAAGAAAAGTCAAGTTACCGATTAGGTTTAATTGAAGTTTGAGAGAAATTTAATCATAAAACATTCTGATAGATTTGAGATAATTCCTTCTTTGTTTTTTAAATTAATATTGACCTTATAGCAAAGTTCAAAAGGTCAAGGTGGGAGAGTGACGCGAAAATAGGTACTTTTGGACCAACCGACGCTGGCAAGACTGCCCCGCTGGCCCCCCGCGCATGCGCGAGCAGAAAATGATTAACCCTCGCAATTTCCGGTAAACAAACTGTCTCGACATCAACGTTTGGTTTTGACAGGCCTGATAAAAAAACTATCACTCATAAATTTTAATAATTGTTTTGAATAATATTGTATTAATATTAATTTGTGTGATTTTTAAATGAATATTTCTTTCAATAAGTATTAAATTATTCAACACTGTTTTCTAATTTTAGGCCTCGCCATCCAGCGTTGGGATTCAATTCTACTGATCTCTGCAACAAAGGTATTGATTTATCAATTTATAATTTTCAAGTCAGTTTCCAGCATTACTGTAAAGCTAGGAGCTTTTAGTTCAGGTTAAGCCATCGGGACCTTGTATTGTCTTTTTTTTTCAAATTTAATACAAAGACAACAGTTGACTTTGCTTAGTATTATTAATGAAATGATTCCAATAATTATTAATTAAACATTATATTTATTGATTAACAAGAGAGAGATATAATATAAGGGAAACTTATATTGAAACAAAGGAACTTTTTTTTCTTGTTTTTAGCGCCTATTTACCTGTGAGCTTACACACACTCTGTGGTAACAAATAATTAAAATATGCACGACACCTTTGGTGTTGAATTCCCTTTCCTTTCAAATAAGTAGCCATTTCATTATTTACAAATTCAGTGCCATTGTCTGTTCTGATGCTTTTAATTTTCCTTTCAGTTAGATTTTCCACTCTTTCAATAAAACTTTTAAATATTTGGGGTGTTTCTGATTTAGACTTTAAAAATTCAACAAATATTTTTCCTGAATAATCATCAACTATTGTCAATATATACTTTGCTTTACCAATGGATAGTTCTTTTATAGGTCCAATAAGATCAAGGTGTAGAAGGTCTAGTTGATTCTTTGACTGGTTGTATTTTATCTCCTTGAATAATAATCTAGTGCTTTTTGCCCTTATGCAGGTAATGCATTGATCACAGGAATGTTGGCTTCATTGTAGTTGAAATTGTAAACTGAAGAGTGTTGTTTCATTAGGTGCATATAATGTTTATTTATGTGACAGAGTCTCTTATGCCATTTATCCCAGTTGGAATCACTAGTCTTATAGGTTTTTGAGTCATTTTCAGTGAATGGGTTATATAAAATAGAATTGATTATGTAAAATTCATTACTTTTTTTGCTTCTATTAAGGTTTACCTTGTTCATCTATGATATAGCTGCCTTGTATATCAAATATAATATTTTTATTGTCTTCAACTATCTTGCTAACTGATAAAAGATTTTCATTCAAATCTGGAACATGTAATACATCCTTTAGAATAAAGGGTTCATTACCATTATCCCTCAATTTTACATTTCCTGAAAATTGGGATTTTATGTAACTATTATCAGCAAGAATTATTTTATTTTATCATCTTGAGGTTCTTCCAGGTATTCAAAATGTGATGTCATATGGCTTGATGCCCCACTATCCAAAATCCAAAGTTGTTCCAAATTTTTCCTTTCTTTCACTAGTTTTGCAAATTCACTTGCTTTTTCTTCTTAGACAATTGTTGCCTTTTGATACTTATTTGGTGTATTTGTTTTATATCCACTTGGTCCTGGTTGGGAGGTCTGTTTTACCATTGTCTTCCCATTGTTTTCTGGGTTGTTGCCAGCATTCGTTGGCTTTATGTCCTTGTTTATGGCAGATGAAACATTTGTACATTTTTGATGCCTTTGTTTCTTTATAATGTTTATATTTATTCTTATTATATACCTTGTAAGTTGAGGAATGTTCGTCTTTTTCTTGATTGCAGTATCTTTCTTGGTATAATTCGAATAGGCGTCGAATATTATCAATAGTTGGATTGTCCATACTGTCTATTTGCATGGCAATAATGTTATATTTTGAAGGTAATCCTTTAATAAGTGCAGTGGTGAATTCTTCTTCATCTATTTCAGCACCGATAATTCTTGCATTTTCAAGCATTTTTTCTGCTCTTATAATGTATTCTTGCCATTTTTCTTCTTTCTTCATTTGTAGCCGTGATACTTCATTTCTAGCTTCAATGCTTTTTTCTTACCTTACCTTTTACCTTACATTACCTTCATATCTTTTTTGCAAAGATGTCCAAATTTTCTTGGATGTGTTTGCAAGTAAGAATAAGTGCGACTTGCGAATCATTCATTGCGCATGTAATAATACACTGCGTGACATTGAAAATGGAACACCAAAAAATAGTGGCCAGAAAGTGATGAAACTCGGCAGACAGAGAGAGACAGGGACGAACAATAAGTGATCTTTATTTCAAAATGATAGTCATAATACAGAGCGAGAACGGCGTCGGATTAGTAGCAAGTAGGACCACCGCGGACGGCGATGCACGCAGCAACACGTCTAGGTAGAGAGTCAATCAGAGTACGGATGGCGTCCTAAGGGATGGCTCTCCATTCCCTCTCAACCATTTGCTACAGTTCGTCTTCTGAACGCGGCTGTGGCAAGGCATGCAAACGGCGTCCAATGATATCCCAGACGTGCTCGATTGGTGAGAGATCAGGAGAGTACGGTGGCCAGGGAAGCATCTGTACATCTTGCAGAGCTTGTTGGCTAATGCGAGCAGTGTGCGGTCGGGCGTTATCCTGCTGATAAAGGGCATTGGGTACCCCCTGAAGGTAGGGGAGTGTCACCGGTCGCAGCACATCATCAACGTATCGTTGGGCCGTCATAGTGCCCTGAATACGAAGTAAAGGTGACCTGGAATCATACGCGATTGCGCCCCAAACCATGATTCCACGTTGTCGCACGGTGAGGCGTTCCACAATTGCTGCCGGATTGGACCTTTCTCCACGTCGACGCCACACGCGTACACGGCGAATATCACTGGACAAGCAGAAACGCGACTCATCTGAGAACACGACCCTGTGCCATTCCGTCATCCACGTCGATCTAGCCCGGCACCATTCCAAACGTTGGCGCCTATTCGGTGGGGTCAATGGCAGTCTTCTTAGCGGACGGCATGAGTGCAAGCCATTAGCAACCAATCGACGGGAAATGGTTCTGGTCGAGATGAATGATCTAGGGTGTCTTGCACATGTTGCAGGATGGCGGTACAAGTGGCTTGTGGGGCCGCCACTGCTTGTCGAAGGATACGCCGATCCACACGTGCTGACGTCACTCTGGTTGCACCGCAATTCCTATAAATTGCCACATTTCCTTGTTCCAACCATCTTCTCCACAGTCGGTGCACCGTGGACGCACCAAGGTGTGTATCATCTGCGATTTGACGTATGGACCAACCTGCCCTTTTCAGTCCGATCACCATGCCCCTCGTAAAAGCGTCTGTCTGCTTGAACTGCCTCCGTTTACGATGACCTGGCATTCTCTGTTATTACACGTGTCTTTTGACACAAGAACAAAATTTCTACAATGATTTTCCTTGAAGAAATAATGACACGAATACTGTCCTTTCTGCAAGTTCCTTCCCTTATATCTTACTCCATGTGCGCACGAGAGCTGCGCATTTTACATCATTTGCATAACTCGGTTAGGCGCGTCTACCCTGAAATTTGCATAATTTTCTGGCCACTATTTCTTGGTGTTCCATTTTCAATGTCAAGCAGTGTACCTTTTGCTTGGGCGTCTTGTTGGATCAATTTCGCCTTTTCGGCTTCATCTTTTGGTGAATCTTGTACTAAAAATGTGCTGAAGATTTTCCTTCAAGCACAGAAAGGATTCTAAATTTCCAACTAGCAAAATTATTGCAATCAAGCTTCGGTATATTTAATTGCGACATATCCGCCATTTTTGTTTTTATAATTATTCTTCTATATCGCAGTTGAAGATGGTGCTCGGCCCATAACCTTTGTTGTTTTTTGATGATTGACAGACTTCTCCTTTAAATGTATTATTTATTATACATACATTACAATAAGAAAACACAAAATACAAAAGATAATAGTGGCTATATATACAAGGTGCGTTCATTAATTTCCAGGACTGGTTAAAAAATAAAATAAATAAAAAAGCTAAAGAAAAAAAATTATACAGAGTTAAATATTGGACATTCGACCACACCTGACTGAAAGCACGAGTCTCGTGGTGCACGCGCCGATCTAAAAATAGAACAAAATAACTTCCTTGTAAGGTTAGCATTTCTAATTTTAAAATGGCCATTTTCGAAGAGCAGAGAATCTGCATTAAGTTTTGTTTTAAATTGAAAAAAAAGTGCTACTGAGACGCATGAATTGATTAAAGAAGCTTTTGGGGATGCAGCTTTATCCCGTTCAAGAACTTTTGAATGGTTTTCACGCTTCCTAAAAGGTCGGGAAAAGGTAAACGATGATCAGCATACTGGGCGTCCAAGATCATTACGTTGCAAGGAAAACAAGCTCAAAATAAAGGAATTAATTAAATCTAATAGAAGAATTTCTATTAAAGACTTATCTTCAGAGACTGGACTATCTGTAGGACTGTGTCATCGAATAGTAACAAAAGATTTGGACATGATCCGGACGTCTTCAAAATTTGTTCCCCGGATTCTAACAGAGGAACAAAAGGAGGTTAGAATGGGTGTCTGCAAAAACATGGTTGAAATGACTCGGACCGATCCAGAATGGGTGCAAAAAATCATTACCGGGGATGAGACATGGGTGTATCAGTATGACCCGGAAACCAAACGTCAATCCAGCCAATGGATTGAAAGAGGGGAACCGAAACCCAAAAAGGCTAGATTTACAAAATCCAAAGTCAAGACATTGCTTGTTACATTTTTTTTATATTAATGGTTTGGGTCACCATGAATTTATTCCTTTCGGACGTACAATTAATCAAGAGGTTTAATTGGGGATAATGAGGGGCTTAAGGGAGGCAGTGCGTCTTTAAAAACCTGAAAGAGGGCAAAACAATGACTGGATACTTCACTTCGATAATGCGCGGCCGCACACAGCCCATGTTGTTTTGCAGTTCTTGGCCAAACATTCAACCAAACAGATCCCTCATCCACCCTATTCCCCCGACTTAGCCCCAATGACTTTTTCCTCTATCCTAAATTGAAAGTGAAGTTAAAAGGAAGGAAATTTTACAACGTTGATATGATACAAGCTGAATCGAAGGCAACCTTGAGGAACCTCTCAAAAAGTGATTTTATCTCCTGCTTCGACAATTGGAAAAAAGATGGAACAGGTGTATTGAGGCAGGAGAGGCATATTTTGAAAAAATATTAAATTAGTTTTTCTATTTGTTTTATTTTTTCAAAGATACAGAGCAGTCCTGGAAATTAATGAACGCTCCTTGTATATTCAATCAAGGCTTGTTCGTCACTTTTTACAACAACTTTTTTATATACGGTTATCATCATATCCAATCTCACAGAATATATATATTTATTTTTATAAAATTAAATATTCCAACAGGTTTAAACACCAAATCGGTATTAAAACGGACGGACAGCGTGAATATTCGTGACCTTGAAAGAGTCATATACTTAACAAGGCTTCCGTTCTAAAATTAGAACTGTTTCTGTCGTTTCTGAGAATTTATAAACTGTTTTTTTTTTTTTTTTTTTTTTGTGGCTCGTGAGACCGGCATGATCGCGTAATTTGTAACAATTTATAATAGCCTTCTATTTTAATCTCTTATAATAGAAATGTTACATTTTCTAATCTTAACATGTTCTGAAATTTTTGAAAAAAGTTCTGAAAAATATAACGTAAATGTGAACAATTTTCCCGAATTCTTTGTTTTGAAATCGCGAAATTTTGTTATTTTAAAATTTATTAATCACAATTTCAAGTTCGTTATAAGCCTAGTATTTTAAATAGATTTTGTTATTCTGGGACCTAAAATAGGTTCGTTATAGGGGTAGTTCGCTATTTTAAAAATCGCAAAGTCCATTATAACGATGGTATTTTCAATGGAATGGAATTAGGAATTGCTGTAGGTTCTTTATAAGGGAAGGTTCGCTATATCCGAGGATCGTATTAGCGGGATTTTACTGTATATAATAAAAATATTTGCTTAGGATTTGTCTAAATTTCAAATTATACATAGGGGTACACATGTATGCTAATGATAAGATGAACCTATTATCAAATGACTTCTTTTGATATTCAGCATAAATGTAAGGAAATAGGTAAATTTAGAATATTAAAACAAAGTGACTATTAAGTGGCTGCCATTCCCGTGTGTATGGCTGTCTTTAATTATATCGTCTAAAAATGTTTAAAAGTAAAAAATAGCAAAACCGTGGCTATAGTGAACCAAAAGCTCTGTCCCATTGGGTTCACTATAGAGGGGTTTTACTGTATATATCTGATAATTTAAAACCCCAGTCATTCTACCATGTCCCTGCATATGTCCCACCACCTTGTACCCTGTACCAAACTTATAACTACTGAATAACATGATGTACTGTTAAGAGCCAAATAAACTACGGACTGTATGTCAGACAGACAGAGAAAAACAAGGAGATAATACGATTATAGATATTCATAAATGATTGCAGTTTGGCCTAGAGTTAAGAGGAAAGATTTCTATCTCGCATCATTAGCGCTAGGTCAACGACACTTTTATTCCAGAGAACTCCAAGACAAAGGACCCCGGAGTTGAATTCGCTAAAAACAACTTTATTTGGGTCAATGCTCCATCCTCACATTTTCTGCCATAACTATCAAAGATGACTTCCCAGTCGTTTGGACCAATCAAGGCGATTCATCTTCCATGATGTAATGAATGACCAATCATAATCTCAATAAAGGTCACGTGACACCACCCGACTGGAGAAGTCTCAGTAGCGTCTCCGAGCCTCATCCGTACTAGACGTGTCTCCTGATCCAGCCTAAATCGCGGGGCGTAAGCTCACTCTCCTCAATGCTCTCTGTCTGTCAGCATCGGTTCCCTTGACCAACCTATCCTGTGTCCTCACTCCTGCCATCACGACTGCAAAATTCACCCTAATCTAAAAAACTTCCATTTGAAAAGATTTTTTGGTCCCAGTGGCTTCTTGAAAAACCAAGAAATGGGTATTTAAGGCCAAACTTGCGTAAATACGCTTAACACATGAAAAAAACGAAAGAAAAAAATAAAAGAAAAAAGATCAGGGGTTGAAATCAAAAATAAAAATGGCATATCCTGACCATCTTTTTGATCGCAGTGGTACAGCCTACTCCACGCTGACGAGCGCCAAAAAGCGCGAAACGCGTTCGTGGATGGCTTTTCTTGATTTATCAAGAAATTGGGTTGGCCAAATATCAGGGAACAGGCTAAATCAATGTTTAGTTGATTTCTGTTCCACCAGATGGCGCTCTGCCTTCTGTAAAGCACATGTGCTCCTAGTCAGGATATGCCATTTTTATTTTTGATATATATATATTGTTGTGGCTTTGTCACCGACCCGAGGCCGCTAGTTGCGGCGACGGTCAATAGATGGCGTCAGGTTTTGATATTTATTTTGACAGGAGAGGCGCCCATTGATTCTATATATATAAAAGTCACTGTATGTATATATGTTTTTAGGCTTTACATGTCCACAATACATAACTAATGGCTGATATTTTAACAGTATATAGAGTTTGTATGATTGTTGCGTGATGTGTTGGTGTGGCTTGTGGAAAGGCTGCTGATAAAATTATAATTAAAATTAATTTATTTAAAGCCAGAAATATAAAAATAGAAAAGAAGCAACGGTTGAAGTAACGGCCGTTGGAGTTAGCCTAGATGTTTACCGCGTGAGTGGCCAGAGTCTCTGATGACGTCCCGCGCGCATGCGTAGTCAGGTTGACGCTCGCGGTTGCCGAGGCCGTCCTAGTTCGCGCTCGCTGAAGCAAAGTGTAGTCGCCACAAGTTTAATCTGGTAAAACTTGTAGGCAAATTTTCAGGCTTCAATTTCGAATATGAATATCCATAGAGTTATTAACATTCCCTATTTTACGCGCAACCAGCACCTCACTGCGGTAACTGAAATAAATATGTCAAGGACAAGGAATCCAGCTGCGGGAGGATGGTTACATCTGCGGCAAGATGCCTCCGGGCGTATGGAATAATCCGTTTCACAAGAGTGACATCTATGGCGCCAATTTATAATTTTACCGAATAGTTTTTGAATAAAAACATTTGAAAAATATATACGCACTCTGGTGGCGTTGCCCGGGTTATTCGTCTAGTTAATTAAAACATAAGGTAATAAGACCAAATCCTAATTAATAAACTGTGTGCAAAATTTCAGCGAAACAATGCTATTCCCAAAATTTCACACACTATTAATTTGGATTTGGTCTTTTTATACCTAATATTTCAAAAATGCAACTAGCATTGTGATTGTTGCAATGAATTGAGAATCATTTTGACTGGCTAATTCAACAACACTTGACACATCAGCTCAACAGAACCCTAATGACTGTGTGAAGTAAAATGTGTCCGCCTTTGTCATTAAGAATGGGAGCACTTCTGACATGAGGAATTCCAACTGCTGCATATAACTGGCACAGAGTAGGAGGGACAAGCACCAATTCTGTCCTCCAAGGGAACAGCAATCCTCGATTTCCATACTTAAGTCTGGTTATCTACGGACAATAACTTTCCAGAATGTTTGCAAGGTTTTCCCACTATGTACTAAGTGTTATTCTCAACCTGCAAACCCAAACCATATCATTGACTGTATTAGCTCATCAGTTGATAAGCACTACTCATCCCCAGCAGACACAACAAAAATCTCAAGCTCTACAGGCTTGATACCCTAATATGATTGAGTGTAGATAAGAAAGAAGAATAAGATCTCTAACTGAATTAAAAGAGTGTATGCTGTACTGGCTACCTGAAGTAAAGTTGAACCTTGTTCCCCACAGATGCCCGGATGGTCCATTCACACTCTGTGCTGATGGGATAGGGGTCGGGATAGCCAGGACTGTTGAAGGCCCCGGAATGATAAGTACCTGCCCCCACAATCTGAACACATCAAGGCTCTTGCTCAAACTGGAGGCCACGACTTGTTAAAAACAATCAGTTTGCTCATCTTCAGGTAAGCTTAGCTAAGTAACAACAGTAGAGAGGGAAGGAATGATACAATCTCTCTTCTTTTTAACAAAGATCTTCCTACTTTATTGAGAATTAGCCCGGAGATAAAAAGGATTGAGAGGAGGTAACACAAGACTTGTTAATACAATAACTTATTGCTTATAGCCTCACAGCAACACCAAGTTACCACATATATATAAAACATTAAGTTGCGGGAGGATTCTAATCATGTACCAAAAGAGGTACCTCTCCCTTTAATTGTGCATTAAAACAATATATTATGCTTATCACCTCAGTAATAAACTCAAAGACAGTGATTTTTGGCATATTTGACTAATTTCATAATTCCTCTTTTAGGATGTTGTGAAATTGAAGCTGCCCCCGTACTAATGAGGGCCATAGCCCAAAACCATGATATGCAGGATCGCATTTGTGTGAAATTTCTAAAACTGGTGTTGTGTCTCATTATTTATCACCACCTTTGAAATACCAAATGACATTGTTCTAATGCATATTTAAAGGGAGAGGTGCCACTTTTGTTATATATATCAGCAACCGACTGTTGCCCTTTTCAAGGAAACTCTATTGGCATCACTTACTTTGTGTTCAAATTGTGAATGAACTGATACTTAAAAGTATAGAGTGTGCAGTACATCGATACCCCAAACACAACAAAACTATAAACAAAGAAATCAAAATTGATTTAAAACGTGAGAAATATCGACAAAAAAGAGGGGGGAGGGTAAAATATTTTTGTTGATATTTTTCATATTTTAAAATTAATTTTGATTTCTTTGTTTATATTTTTGTTGTGTTTTGAGTATCTAGGCACTGCACACTCTACATTATTAAATATAAGGTCATTCAGAAAGTAAGTGATAAGTTTCCTTGCGGCAGATCGCTGAAATGTTAGGAAATAAAATATAAATATGGGTTTTTAAGAAATTAATTTATTAATTCAAATCAAACAACCCACACACATACACATAAAACTTAAGCCAAGTAAAAATAAAACAAATTAAATATTCATAGAAAATATTCAACAATTGATTACCTTACAAACTATTACAGAAATTCGTTTATTTTTCCAGTGTTACATGGTGAATTCAAGTAAGGTTTGGCTAGGCAAGAATTCAAGCTCAGTACACCAGGTGGGTGGGTTGCCCAACTTACTAGAGTAGACGTAGTGTATCTGGCACTGAAACGTCCCAGAGAGGAGTAGATGTAGAGGCTGTTGCCTACAGAGATGATGTCTGGGGGGGCCGACGTTCCACAATAATCGACCAATCAGGGGAGAGGACTCTTCTGTGCCATCTCTGACGTCAAGGTAAGAGGTGTTGCAGGATTCCATAGGGAACATGTCCAGGTAGGTGATGGTGAGTAGAATGTGGCTATCTGAACATACACCAATACGAACAACTCTCAAATATCACAAATTATCTCTCAAATCACAATTACCCTAACTCATATACAGAAGACTCAAATTTTCAATTAGAGTAGAGCTTCCCATGAAAGTCACCTAAAAACATGAGCAAAACTGGTCTCTCCAATAGGTGGTCTCTTATCAGAGACTCTGCCATGCCAGGTTAAGTCCTGAGAAGTATTTCAACCCATTGAGAGACCTACCTTCAGAAAAGACTGGGTATATACAGGTTTTTAGCCTATGGTAGCTCATGGGCGACTATCGAAATTTTAAATTAGGCTAGTAAAAATATCTGAAGTTATAATGATCTCCAATCCAACTTCAATTGATCAACTCCCATGTGCATAAGTTTCAAATAGATTTAATGGTGTGAGAATAAGGAAAGGTATATAAGGACAAGGTGTAGACCACTTGTTGCTCCAGTGCCGCAATGAACGGGGGATGCAAGCAAGGGAATCCCTGTTCAATTTATTCGAACTGGCAAATTAAGAAAAAGAACCAAGACAAGTCCAAACTCAAGACTAGTCTTCAAGATCACCTTCAGCTCCTTGCTCCCCGATTGGCTGAATACCCAACGCTGGCACAAGCCTTTTGATTATCACCATTCTTTCTTAAACATTCTAACAGTTTCCAGATGACACACATCACCATATATACACATTTAAGACGTTGGAAGGAAATAAAAAAAATCTATTTGGGGGGAATTATAGATGTCAAATGGAAATATGAGGATGTACCTGGCTCGGGTGCTGAGATAATCCAATGGCATTCAAAATGGTTTGTGGAGAAACGAGGAAAGTCCGGAGTCTCTATGTTAGAGGGGTAGTCCCTGGCTTGGAGAGTAGCACCGCAGGCTGCATCATACACTTGGATGTAACACAAGCTTAAATAAGCGAAATACCACATAGATTACATGTGTAACTTAAAAATAAGCAAGACCATAAGCTTAGATGTATAACTTAAACAAGCAATTTAACTAATTTTGTGTCTATTTTTTTATATTTTATTTTTTTATTCTTTTTAAAATAAATTCAAACACTGAATAAGTACAATTCAAGGGGGTTTGAATTAGATATTCGTGCTATAGCCTAGTTTAACTAGTTTAAATATTTACCTGCCACCTAAAATAGGTTTAGTAAATTGCACACAAATACAACTTCTATAGCAAAGAATGGAATGGAAGTTAGCTTCATTGGGATCCTAACCTGCTGCCAAACTTACATCAATCCATTCTACTAATTAATTAAGAGGAAGTACCTGTTCGATAAGATAGTTTGAAGCCTTTGCCTGTGGCGTCGTCAGCATTGGTTTTAAAGAGGAGGGAGGCACTTCTGGTAGTGCCGAGGTAGTGGCTGTTTGAAGGGAGCAGCTCTGAGCCACAGAGCTTAGTGGAGGGCGTCCATCCTCTGAGCATGTCAGAGATCTAGAACATCCAAGTTTAGAGTAGTTCACCTGACCATCTAAAACCTCTCTGTCCACAGTCTGGAACATCCAAGTGTGTGGAGTAGTTTACCTGCCCATCTAAAACTTCTGTCCATAGTCTGGAACATCCAAGTGTGGAGTAGTTTACCTGCCCATCTAAAAACTCTGTTCACAATTCACAATCTGGAACATCCAAGTGTGGAATAGTTCACCTGCTCATCTAAAATATCTGCCACAACAGGTAACGTCATGTTTGAGAACAATTTTTATCATGTTGGAATTATGATTCGAACCTAATCTGAAACATCATGCAGGGTCATATGACCAAACCCAAATATGCAAATAGATATGAGATTTCAAAAAACATTTATTTTTGCACCATAGCCTGGTACTCTAGTTTGATTGTTACCAATGTTGTCAATATTTGGTGGTGTCGCCCCTTGTAGGCTCTCCATACAGGAATCTTATAAAATCTTACCCTCAGGAAACTGGAGTTACAGCCGGGATTCGAGGGGATGTCCAGTTCTTCAATGGTGATATTGATGATCTGGTTCCGCGGCACTTTGATGTCCCATTGACAGTAGAGGGATGGGTTATAATTGGCAGGATACCCGGGGGAGATTATAGTACCTTGGTTGCCACCGTGAAACCCTCCACAACCTAACACACAGAGCAAAGATGGATCCTGTTCAATGCCTCCCAAGAAATGGCTACTTCTTTGAGTGACCAATATTATCATTATAGACAATAAAACCTCACTAAATTGGACCGGGGATAGAACCTTTTAATACCCTTAAAATAGTCCCCACAGCATTTGCAATACAGTATAAATAACTCTCTGTAAAGGACAACATAAAGTTGCAGCGCTAAAGTGTCCTTTAGAGGGAGGGGTATGCTCTTACTGAAGAATTGCCAATTAGTAAAAATGGTAATTTGTCCTTTTTAGAGAGATGTCCTCTAATGCCCTCTCATGGAGGTTCGACTATAATTCCAAGGTATGCCCCGAGACTTACCACTTGGTTTTATGCGATAGGAGGCAGAGAAACCAGTGTGGGGAATGCTGTCATCAGCCTGGAAGTGGACGTAGAGGACATTGCCTGATGAAGTGAGAGTTCGGGTGTTAGAAGAGCCACACAGAGTGTTCAACAGAACTCCATTCTCATCCTCTCCGTCGTATATCTGAAACCCCAGCATTATAAGATGCTGTTATATATATATGTTATATTAAAATATTTCATTTAAAATTATGTTATATTAAAGTATTATTTTATTTTAAAAATTATATATTTCATAGATAAATACTCTGTTTAAATCGACCGCCAGAGGTCACGCTTACCATATAAAATCTCATTGTTGTTCTTCCCCGTTGGCCGACCCAAAACATTTGTACATTATGTAAATACGCTTTTCATTTTTTTTTATTCTTACGCCTTAAGCCAGGCAGTACTTTAATCAAATTATGTTTTTCATATATATCACTCAGCTCAATTAAAGCAATTTCTAATCTTCAGTATTTTTATTATTTTCAAGATTCTAGCCACGACTGCATCACCATAGCATAATCATCAAGATGATCTAAATTCAAGCAGAAAATCAAATCTCTCTCATTTTTTTAAAATATAATATATATATATGGTAATTTAAACCAGCAATACTGTATTGTATATAACTTATAACAAAATTTTCATGTTGTATAATTGAAACACATCTGTAAATGATTATACGCATTATTGACATGTGTCATTACATCATCATATGTAATGTACTTTGTACAAACTGAGGATGAATAAATAAAACTCTGTATTAGATTAAGAGTTGAGCTGAAGCAAGAGATAGAAGTCAGAAACGTCTAAAATCAGGTGTAACAGTCCCAAAACAACATCTAAAGATAGATAGGAAACTGTCAGGACGGCGCCAGTGTAGAATTTCGCCAGCCGATCTACGCTCTTGTCGCATCTGCTGAAATGCAATACTTCCTTTCTCGGAAAAGATATATAAGGCCTCCGTCCTAGCCAAAAATATAGTCACTTCACCATCAGCGGAAACCTTCGTCAGTTGTGTCATCAAGGTCCTCCTCATCCACCATGTAGTCCAGTAAGAACTCTTCTATCTCCATCTCGCTCCTAGCTCAACTTTTATCTGTTCACGGAACTTTCCTAGTGCAACTGTGTCTTCGTTTTTTTGTGTGGACATTCCCAAGCTTTCCACTCTGCCTCGACCACGACTGCCTGTACTCTGTGAGAACTGTTAAAGGTCTCCCAAGGTGCAGAGAGGTACTGGAAAACGCCCCCTTCCTGACTGTGCCTCTCGGTCAACACACTATAACGAGAGTCGACAGGGACTCACACCATAGTTTAAGTCGACTGGATCACTCATCACAGATTTAGTCGACAAGATTCTACAAGAGTCAACAGGACCTCATCACATATGGTGTGTTCAAAAAGTATCGCGACTTTTGTGTTTTTTCAAAAATTATTTATTTATTCATGAATACCTATTTTGTCCCCTTCAAAGTAATCCCCATGAGATATTATACACTTGTGCGAACGGTTTTTCCAATCTTCGAAGCACTTCAAAAATCATTTTTGAAAAATCTTTTTCAGCTCCTTCTTCGATGCCGTCTTTATCTCGTCAAGCGTAGCGTAACGTCGTACTTTCATGGGCCTCTTCAGTTTAGGGAACAAGAAAAAGTCACAGGAGGCCAGATCTGGGGAATACGGTGGCTGCGGCATCATTAGTGTGTTGTTTTTGGCCAAAATGTCGCGCACAAGCAACGATGTGTGAGCAGGGGCGTTATCGTGGTGCAAAAGCCAATTTTTGTTCTTCCACAAATCCGGGCGTTTCTGGCGGATTGCTTCGCGCAAATTGCACATAACTTGCAGGTAATATTCCTTATTGACCGTTCTACCCTGTGGCAAGAACTCATGATGCACCACGCCCTTGCAATCGAAGAAAACTGTCAGCAAAACTTTCACATTCGACCGAACTTGGCGCGCTTTTTTCGGTCTTGGTTCGTGCGGCAGCTTCCATACCCAAATCATTGATAAAAATCGAATGGCACGAGCCAATCGATATGTTTAGGTCCTCAACAACTTCTCTAACGGTGATTCGACGATTGGCCAACATCATTTTCTCCACTTCATTAATTTTTTCGTCTGTTGTTGAAGTGCTCGGGCGTCCGGCACGCTCTTCGTCGTCCACATCTTCTCGGCCTTCTGAGAACATTTTGTACCACCGATAAACGTTGCTTCGGTCCAAGGTAGCTTCTCCGTATGCCACAGTCAACATTCGGAATGCATCCGCGCACTTAATTTCGTTTTTCACACAAAATTTGATACAGGTTCTTTGATCCATTTTTTTAATAGGTAAAAATCGAAGACGATCCAAAACACCTGCAAGCAAAGCAGCTGTCAACAATTAAGTGAACATTCAAAATGGCCGAGCTTGTCGGCATAAGTGAGAGACATGAGTACCAACATAAAGCCACAAAAAGATCGAAATTCGAATATACCTAACCCGCGAATATTCAAAATTCGCGATACCTTTTGAACACACCTTCGTATATACACTGCTGGCCACTCGAATTGCAACACCAAGAAAGACAAGAGATATCACAACAAAATTTATTTCGTAGATAACATTTTGACCAAGTATCAAATGATTAAATTTATAGACTTCTGCGAATTGTGGTTCCTGCCAGAATCTGTAGCCAGAGTAGCCACCATTGTTAGAGATCACTGCTGCCACACGCCTCGGCATTGATTCAAAGAGACTTTGGATGTGTTCTTGGAGTACATCAGACCAAGCAGCTTCCTCACGTTGCCAAAGTTGATCTGGTGTGGCAGCTGGGGATGTAATCTGGGTCAATCTTTGAGCAACCATGGACCACATGTTTTCTATCGGCAAAGATCTGGAGAGCGATTCGGCCAGGGAAGCAATTCAATCTGGCGATTGACGAATAACCTTTAGACATGCGTGCTACGTGTGGTCGCGCATTATCTTGTTGAAATATGGCTGTGGACAAGACCTGAAGGTAAGGAAGGAAAATTGACTCCAACACTTCGGAGATGTAGCGTTAACTGTTTAAAGTACCGGCAATGCGTACTATAGGAGTGCGAGAGTGATATCCAATACCGCCCCATACCATAATACCCGGTACAGGACCAGAGTGGCAGTGCATAACGCAGCTGTTCAGCATCCTCTCTCCACGGTGTCTCCAGACTCGAATCCGACCATCGTGGTGTTGCAGACAGAAGCATGACTCGTCAGTAAAGACAATTTCATTCCATTCTGCCATCCACATCCTTCCTTTTAAGCAATTCAGAAGGGCAATACAAAATTCACGCAGAAAATACACTCATTATTTACCCAACTGGAACCATTGGAGAAGAACTGCATTCTACAATGGATTCCTGTCCATATTGGGATCAGGGGTAATGAGGTGGCAGATGAATTGGCAAAGGAAGCCAGAAATTTGGGTCAAAGGAAAATAACAAATGTCGGTATTTGACGCTGATGCTTTGGCAAAATACAAGATAATTAAACAGAAAATAAGAAAAGATCAAATAGGCGAAATAAACTCTGAGAGAATAATTACAAAAACTATAACAAGAATCAGAACAAAACGCTACAAAGGAATGCCAATACATCCATATGGCACAAGAACCTATAGGAAATGCAACAACTGTCCTGGTGTGGAACTAACACCTACCCACATATTCTCATGCCCAGCAATGGCCGCAGCCTTGCAAAAAATTGATTTGGACCCAGAGCAGCAGCTTTACACACCCAAGATAGTGGACATTGCTGCTGCTGTGATAGAGATGCATGGAGACATCTGAGGCTCTTCATTGGACATGCCAACTACAACAACATCCTTCTTTAATTGCACCATTGGCGGCTGAGACGTCTGTGGTTCTGCCTCAAGGGTAGACGAAGCAATGGATGTCTTGCAGACAGACCACTCTGCTGTAAACGGCGTCGAATGGTACGCACGGACACTGGATGATGCGTTACAGACTGAATGTGCTGTGCTACAGTTTGTGAGGTGACTGAGCGATGTGTCACTGCCATGCGCACAATTTCCTATCAGCACGTGAAGTGGTGCACTGAGGTGGATGCGATCGAACACATCTGTCCGTCGTAGCTTCCTGTATTCAACAATCACATACCCGCATTACAGTTGTTTGGTTTCATCCAACACAACTACCGATTACCCTGAAAGATAATCCATAATCTTGGTAGGCCACTTTCCTTCCTCTGTCGAACTCGGATACTTGATCAAAAGATGATCGCTGTTTTCTATGAGGCATAATTGATCTTTTTTTTTTTTTTTTAACAAGAAAAACATAATTGCCGAACTTGAAATCGTCGAAATCTCCAAGCCTTAAATAGTGCTTTGAAGTGGAGTCACAGGCGTGCGTGATTTGCGTCTGCGTTGAAATTCTAATCATTTGCATATCTCACCTCCGCTAATGCATGTTGTAAATTTCATGTTATTTGTATGCTTCTTTCAGGGTGCTGCATTTACGGTAGCCAGTAGTTTATATTAGAACTTGAAACTCTTCCGGTGTGCAACTTAAGAATAAACGTATCATTAAACGGAAGATAAGAATCTTTTATTTGGAAACGTTACGAGCTTTCGGGCAAACGCCCTTCTACAGGTTTGACGAAGCACAGAAATTAAGGCGAGAGACAGACCTATATACATGGGGATGATTTACATAGTACACAATTTTTATAGCTTAACAGTAAGAATTTTAGAATGGAAGTTAATTTTTAATAAGTAACTATTGTAGTGATATGGTAATAAGTTGTTGTATATAAGATTTTTAATTATGTAAAAAAGGAATAAATTAGTTTGAAACAAAGATATCATAAATTTCGGGAATTTCTATTTTTCTATTTATGCTTTTAAGTTTGGTGGATACTATGGATTCTAACATTAATCTTTGGTGAGGTTGGGTATGTTACGGTAATGGATAGTGGGGTGGTTGGTATTAAAAGAGTGGCCAGTGGATGCAACATGCTGATAGATGAGGGAACGTGGGTCGTTGTTATTAATGTTGCGGGTGTGTTCTGACATTCTAATGGCGACGGTTCTACCTGTCTCACCCACATAAGTGGCGGAGCAATGTTCGCATGAGACAGAGTAGACCGCCCCAGAAGAATCCAGAAGACTGAGTTGGGTACCAGTTTTTGTAATGGGGTGTCGGAGAAGTAAGTGGATACTGGGGGTATTAATGAAAAAGGTGCGAATGCCAAATGGCCTAATGAGGCGGGAGATGCTAACTGTTAATGGAGAATAGGGCAACATGCAGGTAGTCCTGAAGACTGGGGGAGGATGGGTCTGCAACCTCCATTGTGATGACATCCTATTCTGGCGACGATATGTCGATGATATCCTTTGCATTTGTAAAACCGACCATGAAGAAACTATCCTGTCCACTCTCAACAGCTACAACCCTAACCTCTCGTTCACCATGGAAAAAGAACAGGGACACATCATTCCCTTCCTAGACATTTTAATCATACGTACCCCGGCATCATTCCACACCACAGTATACTACAAGAATAGCAGTACCCCCCACCTACACCCATTTCAACTCCTTCTGTCCCATAGTACACAAAATTAACATCGTTAAAACACTCACCAGGCGCCTTCACACACACTGCTCTCTACCCATCTTTAAAACCACAGAAAAAGCCCGTATCATCTCCCATCTCACCGCCGCCTCCTATCCACTAACATTCATTAATAAACATACCTATTCTCCCGCTCCCTCCAATCCTCCCCCAGTCTTCAGGACTACCTGCATGTTGCCCTATTCTCCCTTAACAGTTAGCATCTCCCGCCTCATTAGGCCATTTGGCATTCGCACCTTTTTCATTAATACCCCCAGTATCCACTCACTTCTCCGACACCCCATTACAAAAACTGGTACCCAACTCAGTCCTCTGGATTCTTCTGGGGCGGTCTACTCTGTCTCATGCGAACATTGCTCCGCCACTTATGTGGGTGAGACAGGTGGAACCGTCGCCATTAGAATGTCAGAACACACCCGCAACATTAATAACAACGACCCACGTTCCCGCATCTCTCAGCATGTTGCATCCACTGGCCACTCTTTTAATACCAACCACCCCACTATCCATTACCGTAACATACCCAACCTACACCAAAGATTAATGTTAGAATCCATAGTATCCACCAAACTTAAAAGCATAAATAGAAAAATAGAAATTCCCGAAATTTATGATATTTTTGTTTCAAACTAATTTATTCCTTTTTTACATAATTAAAAATTTTATATACAACAACTTATTACCATATCACTACAATAGTTACTTATTAAAAATTAACTTCCATTCTAAAATTCTTACTGCTAAGCTATAAAAATTGTGTACTATGTAAATCATCCCCATGTATATAGGTCTGTCTCTCGCCTTAATTTCTGTGCTTCGTCAAACCTGTAGAAGTGCGTTTGCCCGAAAGCTCGTAACGTTTCCAAATAAAAGATTATCTTCCGTTTAATGATACGTTTATTCTTAAGTAGTTTATATATTTAATTTATTAATCTACCAGGCGTGATATTGAAGTATCTGCGCCTATTGCAGAGTAAACAAACAAAACAAAAAATTAAAATATAGAATTAAAAATATATATATTTACAAACTTACATGTTATGATGCATTAGGCGCCATCTGTTATTAAAATTCGAAACTATTATAGACGCGTATGAATCTTTTTAAAAATAAACAATTTTAAAAATAAACTTACATGTATTAATCGACAGAGTTCATAAAATTTATATAAACAAAGTGGCTGATGTAAAAGAGTTAAATCATTTAGATCAGGGTACAATCGAGGCCTTATTTCTGAAAAGTTTGGATAGTCATAGACAAGGTGAAGAGAATATTGTTCAGTTTCTCCGCAGGAGCAATTTGGTGTTACTGATAGACCTTTTTATGTAAATAGTGCTAGAATTTTCTGTGTGGTGTGACAAATTGAGTGACTATAAAATTTGAATGGAACTGTATAGGAAATCCGTTTGTAAAAATAATGCGAATTGTATAATTAGCATTATAAATGGATTGATAAAAATGATTCGTAATAATAGCTTTTTTTCGCCAATTTTTGTTGTAAATATTTCTCTTGGTAAATTTTGTTTTTCAGTTCATATTTTATTGATTTATAGTTGAAATAGAGTTGTATATGGTTCGATATCCATGCACCACTGAGATAAGTATATTATCTCCATCTTGCTCTTAGTCGACTCCTATCTGTTCACGGAACTTTCCTACTACAACTGTGTCTCTTCCTTTTTTTGTGTGGGGACATTCCCAAGCTTTCCACTCTGCTTCGACCACGACTGCCTGTACTCTGTGAAAACTGTTAAAGGTCTTCCAAGGTGCAGAGAGGTACTGGAAAACTCTCCACGCCCTGACTGTCCCTCTCGGTTACTACAGGTTTGCCTCTCTCGGTTACCACACCACAGAGAGAGACCCTCGGTTATCACACCTATATATTGCATGTTAAAAAGCTACCCAATATTTAAATATTTTCAAAATATATATTTGTATTTAAAATATATTGGTTTGTTTATATTAGTTCAGAAGGCGAAAATAATTGAATATATTTTTTTATCCCAAACAAAAATTGAACCATTAACAGGAACTAATTATCAAAAATTATTTAAATATATAATTTCCGATCCAGAACCTGATAAGGAAGACAAAGGTTCTTGGGAGATTTGGAGTGAAAAATGATGAAGCCTTTGGGATAATCATCACTACGTTGACAAATGAACAAGCTGGAATGATCATAAGAGAAACAAATGCGAAGAAAGTATAGGACTCACTAAAAAAACCATACACAGGCAATTTGGAAGTTAAAATGATTGATATAGGCTTAGAATTAAAGAACATTAGAATGAAAGATATATAATAATGAAACTGTAGATGAATATATAACAAGGGCAAAAAAATATTGCTGCTAGAAGTTCATCATTAGGGCATCAATTTCCCTCAAGAGAACTTTTATTTCATATTGTCAGAGGCATACATCCAAGGAATGAAAATATTGCTATTGTCTTACGATCTAAGAGAGAGGCAACAATTGAAGGGATTAAACAAACTCTAAGAGAAGAAGAGTCAAGAAGAAATATGAGATCAAATCAATCGGTTGAGAATGGGCATGAACAAGCATACAGAATTAAAGATAGAAAAGTTAAACAATTTCAGCCAAAAAGATGTTTTTTTTTTGTAATAAAAAGGGACATCTAGCTAATGATGGCTGGTTTCGAGATAAACAGAAACAAGGAGATCAAAAGATGAGACTTTGAAAGATTTGAAGAATATAAAGCAAGAGCCGAAAACGAATTAAGTCTTAGAATAAAAGATGTAAGAACTGACAATGGAACTGAATTTTGTAACTCTAGTTTTGAAGGACTTTTCAAGAGAAATGGGATCCATCACCAACTTACCACCACGTACTCACCACAAAGTGATGAAGTCGCAGAGAAAGTGAATAGGACTCTTATAGATACAGCGAGAACCTTACTAATTGACTCAAAATTACCCATGAAGTTTTGGGCAGAGGCAATTGCTACAGCTGCATACATAAAGAATTAGATAATAAACGGCATATATTGGATTTAAAAAATATTTATTTTGCCAATATTTCAGCTCTATCAAGAACCATACACCTATACAGAGATGGAATGGGAGGAAACCATCGGTCAAACACATTCGAATATTTGGATGTTTGACACATTGGCTCGAGAGCAAACCAAGAAGAAACAAGTTTTCACCAAAGGGTGGAAAGGGAATATTTATTGGTTATTCCATTAAAAGAAAAGCCTACAGAATATATGATATAATGACAAAGAGAAGCCATGAAGTCAGATCAGTAAAATTCAGTGAAGATAAGAGAGGAATTGATTATGCAAATGATATTCAGCAAGATACTAATTGTGATAATTTGACCTATAAAGGAAATTCTGAAGAAATAGTTGCTGAAGACTTTCTTATCTTGAGAGAAGACAATCCTGTCACAGAGAGTAAAATGAAGTCTCAGGAGGATACTTCAATAAAACCAGGTGGTGACTGTGAAAATGACTCATCACAAACTGAACCGATTGAGGAAAGATGCGTAAAAGGAGGAAGAAAGAAAGGAGAAACAAAGATCATCTTAGAAGAACGGCACAAAGCAAGACTTGAAGAACAAGAAAGGAAATTATTGAAGAAGGAGTTCGACGCTCACAAAGAATAAAGGATGGGAATGAGGCAAATTTTATTATGGAAATAGATCATTATATGCCGGAGAACTTTAAATAAGCAATATATAGTAGATAAAGAAATGAATGGCACAAAGCAATGGAAGAAGAGCTCAGTGAGATAGAGAAACATAAAGTTCGGACACTAGTACCAAGGGAAAATGGTATGAAAGCCAATAATAGTAAATGGGTCTACAGTACGAAGAAAACATCAAATGACGGCATATATATATAAAAAAGGCCAGACTGGTTGCTGTTGGATGCAAACAAAGATATGGTGTGGATTATAAGGAATCTTTTTCACCTGTACTCAAAAAGGAAAGCTTGCGAACGATAGTAGCTCTTGCAACACAGCAGAATTTAATCATAAAGACTTATAATGTGAAGACAGTTTATCTCTATGGTGAGTTAGAAGAGATGGTATACATGAGACAACCAGATGGTTTTATGCAAAATGTGTAAATTGGAAAAATGTTGGAACAAAAATATCAATGAAAATTTATACCAGTTGGGAATGATTAGAACCAAATGTGATTCATGCCTCTATAAACTCCAGAGAGGAGAAGAGTATGCAATACTGGGTCTATATGATGATCTCATCATTGCTGCAACTAGTAAGAAAATCAATGACAACCTAGTCTCAGAAATAGAAAAATATGTTACTCTAACAAAAATTAAGATAGTGAACCATTTATTGGAATATATTGAAATAAAAAGACAGAAAATGGATTTTTTTTATCTATCTCAGACTCATTATATTGATACAATTCTTCACAGATTTGGACTGGAAGAATGCAACAGTGTGCAGACACCTGGAGATCAAAATCAAAATTTGGATGAAACTACTGGACTCTAAGCCAGTAGAGAAAACTCAATACAAGGAAATGATTGGATCACTTATGTACCTTTCTACGGGTACTCGACCGGACATATCCTTCAACGTCAGCAATTTATCTCAGTATAGTAATGACCCAAGATAAATACACTTAACTAGAGTTAAAAGGATTTTTATATAGATATCTGAAGGGAACAAGAAATAAAATGTTGGCATATAAGTCAAAAGACAACAATTTCACAATAAGTACTGATGCGAGCTGGTGCACAACTCGAGACGCAAAATCCTATTCAGGCTATACAGTCAAATTTGGCAGCAATTTAATAAACTGGAGAAGTAGAAAGCAAAATTTAGTAGCCTTGTCTACATTTGAAGCAGAACTTATTTCAATATGTGAAGGAATTTCAGAAGTATTATGGTTAAAGGGATTACTAGAAGAACTTTGTGAAAATTTAACTTTCCCAATTACCTTGAAAGGTGACAGCCAGGCTGCAATAAACTGGATACAATCTGACAAAATTACTTCACGAACAAATCACATAAACCGAAAGTATTATTTTGTGAAAGAGGAAATTCAAAATGGAATCAAGCTGGCATACACTAAAAGTGAAGACATGGAGGCGGATATACTAATGAAGAATCTATCTAAGGACAAACTACAAAAATGTGCAGATAGCCTCGGACTTGCTGATTAGGGATTACACACAGGGGAGCGTGTGTTGTATATATATTGACGCGGAGATAAATAAAGCAAGGGAAAATTTGGGAATAAATAATTTATTATAAGGGGAATTTATAGGGAGAGAGAGTGTGTACAACTTACCCCAAGTTAAAAGATAATCCTAATGAACGGCGTTAGCCACCGTCCCGTTTTCCTTATTTACAGATCAGCTTTCGAGAAGCCCCCACACCTGTGAATATTCCCCTAAATAATTTTGTTTATGTCAATCAAGCATGATACAGCAATATTGTCATAATCATTTCTGACAAAAATATAATTGTTGCTCAGTACTTGGTTAATTATAATTTTTTTTTGGTTAAAAGTGCGAAAAAGCTCTTCCAGATTTAACTTTCTGTCCTGTTCAAATTTCAGCGAGATTATTTATATATTGAGGGCTTGCATAGCCGACAAACACATATATGTACTAATCTGATCAAAAAGTGTCGACACTTTGCTCATAAGTTTAAAAAACTTAATTATTCTACCAAATTCAAATTGTCCCCTTCAAAGTAGTCCCCGTTGGCCGCGATGCACTTCAGCCACCTTTTTTTCCAGTCGGCAAAACACCTCTGGTAGTCTGTTTTCGGGATCGCCTTCATGGCCTTCTTCGATTCCACTTTGATCTCTTCTATGCTCTGAAATTTCCGACCCTTTAACTTTTTTTTTGAGCTTTCAATCGGGATCGTGGTGGAGGATCCACGACTTGCTCCTCCACAGCTCCGGCCGTTTCTGCCTGATCGCTTCTCTCAATCGCCTCAGCAGGAGTCAGCAGTTATTGTAGAACCTTGTTGTTGAAATTCATGGTGAACGATGCCTGGTAGTCGAAGAACACCGTCAACATGACATTGACTTTGCTGGGAGCCTTCCTCGCTTTCTTTGGTCTCGGCTCATTTTTGAAGCGCCAATCCGATGCCTGTTGGGTAGTTTCCGAATCAAAGCCGTAAATCCATGTTTCGTCTCCAGTAATGACCCACTTAAGCAATTCGGGTCGTCGGTTGTCGCTTCGAGATTGAGACTGGCCATTTCTTTCCGGGCGTTCTTTTGATCAAAAGTCAAATCTTTGGGAACGAGAACGGCGTTGAGTCTTCTCACTCCCAAAATTTCCTTCATTATCGATTGAGTCGAACCGAATGATATCCCTGCTTCTTTGGCGACCTCCCTGGCAGTTATTCGTCGGTCTTCACGCACCAGTTCCAACACCTTGTCCACCTTTTCAGGCGTGGTTGATATGGACGGTCTCCCGGAACGCTCGTTGTCGGCGGTCTCTTCCTGACCCTCCTTGAAGCGCTTGTACCACTCGAAAACTCGTCTTCGGCTCATGACGGCATCCCCATAGGCTGTTTGCAACATCCAAAAAATGTCGGCACCCTTGAATCCGTTTTTCACACAGAACTTGATGCAAATTCGTTGATCCTCCATTTCGGTGACTAAGAAAATCGAAGCACGGGCAAAATGACTTCACTTCGAACAGCCGCTGCTCGCGATGTGTGGCGCCGTGATGTTTGAAAATTGGCAGGTCTCCAAGCCAAAGGCGATGCTTACGTTTGCCACAAACCGGGAGAATATTGAGTTTTCAGGATTTTATTAGCAAAGTGTCGAAACCTTTTGATCAGAGTAGTATGTTCCTGGCTTCGCCGGTTTTTAACCTAGTAAAAGTTTGCCTAACGAACATTTGTTAAAACGATTCTTGAAAACATCCATTCCATCTATATATAGATTTATAAACATATAGAATATTATAATGTTACGATGTACTAGAGCGCCATCTGTTATCAAATTATAAAACTATTTTAGAGGCGTATTATTCTTTTTTAAAATAAAACAATTTCTACTGTCCTTACTGCGATGAAAAAATTAAAGGGAGGGCCTGGCTCATCAGAGGGTTCACCACTGATGAGCCAGGCCCTCCCTTTAATTTTTTCATCGCAGTAAGGACAGTAGAAATTGTTTTATTTTAAAAAAGAATAATACGCCTCTAAAATAGTTTTATAATTTGATATAGAATATTGTTATATGCGTTTAAATATATTTTTGAAACACATAATTTTTTGGAAACATTTATTAAATTTTAAATAAGATATTAAAAAATATATTTATTAATATTGAAATGCCAAGTTTTTTTACAACGTCATTGGAATAATATATTATTAAATCCTCCTATTATATATTGAATTTATTATACTTGGAACACATTTTAGAATTTTTACAATTTATAAATGTAATTTCACCAGATGCCGCGAGAGGCGCTGCCTGCGAGTGAAGTAGAAAAATTTGCAACTAAAATTGCAATAAAACCTTCCCAGTAGTATAGTAAATATATATAACTTCCTAAAGTTTCAAGGCGATTGGGTAATCTTACCTATTTAAAAAACATTCATCGTGTAACCAAACTAACATTCATCGTGTAAGCAAAAACAAACTACCTGTAAAATTATTAACCAATCAAATTCATTTATCATCGCGACCAGTGCTGCGCCAAGCGGTGAAAGGCTGGAACTAACGCTTTTTGGTTTTACATTTTTAAAAAATCATAAAAAAAACTTTTTAGTTTTTGGAATAGCCTATATGTTAAATGAAATCTTTAGCTACCTAAATGCGAAAATTTAATAATGATTGATCTGTAGATTTTGCGCAACGCAAAAACAAACATCGATTTTGGATTTCATTTTATAGATATATAAAAGAATGAAAGGAAGTATATAAAATATATTTTTCGAACAAACATAACCACTCTCTCTACTGAATAGATTTTTAAAAGGATATATATAAATTTGAAATATCTAGAGATATACTACATAATCTAAACCAAAAGGCCGAGAAACGATATTTTATATAGAGAGATGACCTGGCTTCGTGTGCTTTCTGCTCGAGTGAATGTTTGCTGGTAGAATTTTGTTCCTGCCTACTAAAAATTATTATCTGGCTCCGCCCGTGGACTGCTTTAGTGAATATTCCTCTGAAGAATTTTGTTTATGTCAATCAAGAATGATACGGCAATATTGTCATTATCATTTCTGACATAAAAAAAAATTGTTGCTCAGTACTTGGTTAATTATATTTTTTCTTGGCTAAAGCGCGATAAAAAAAACTCCTCCAGATCTAATTCTCTGTCCTGTTCAAATTTCAGCGAGATTAGTTACATATTGAGGGCATGCATAGCCGACGAACATATATATATGTTCCCGGCTTCGCCCGATTTTTACCCGAGTAAAAGTTTGCCTAACGAACATTTGTTAAAACGATTCTAGCAAACATCCAATCCCTATACTGAATCTACACTTGTCTATACTCTCGATAATTTGAAATTTTTTCAGGTCCCTTTAAAAATACTCGATAAGTTGAATAAAATCAATATTAATTGGTCCACTCGGTAATTTGAAGTTGAAGGAATAGTATCTTGCCACAAACGAACATTTGTAAATAACTGTATTCAGCGAATGTACCCGGCTACGCCTGGTTTTTACCCGAGTAAAAGTTTGCCTAACGAACATTTGTTAAAAAGATTCTAGAAAACATCCAATCCACCTATATATAGATTTATAAGCGTATATAAATATTGTTATATGCGTTTGAATATATTTTTGAAACATATTTTTTTATAAACATAATTATATTTCAAATAAGCTATTGTCACGTTTGTTGATTTTATAATTAATAGCCGAATGACCCGGGCAACGCCCGGGGTTTACCCGATTAAATGCTTTTATTCAAATACTATTCGTTACAATTATAAATTGGCGCCGTGGATGTCAATCTAGTTTTTTTTATTTGGCCTTATTACCTTGTGTTTATAATCTATGACGTAATGCCGGCGGCGCGCGCCCGTTGGCTGCCGGCGAGCACGTGACCTCCCTGTTCGCGCGCATCCGTGACAGAGGCGGCGGATGAGGAATGAGGAAGAACGGTCGTGACTATATATATACTAGACGAATGGCCCGGGCAACGCCCGGGTTTTACCCGAGTGCGCATATATTTTAAAAACGTTTTAATTCAAAATACTATTCGTTACAATTATAAATTGGCTCCATGGATGTCACTCTTGTGAAACGTCCCGTTCCAAACTGTGTGTTTTTAAAATGTTTTAATTAAAATACTATTCGTTACAATTATAAATTGGCGCCGTGGATGTCTCTCTTGTGAAACGTCCCGCCCCAAAACTGTGTGTGTCTTGAAAATATAAAAATAAAAATGTGAATTTTCATAAAGATTTCATCATGTCGATTTTTTTTTTTTTGCATTTCACCTACTAAATCGATAGAGATAATTACATTTGCAACATGAACTTAGGTATATTGACTAAATAGAAAACTGCATAGTAATAAAGATCATTTTTTAAAGGCACCATATCGTTTTTTATTTCAAAAAAATCGAAACAAAAATTAACGATAAATAACGATAATTACCTTAAAAAGAAATTGCCTTAAAAAAAAGAAACATCCGCGGTGATTTTGTCTTGCATTCGTTATACAATTATTATATACGAATGACCTGGGCGCAACGCCCGGGTTTTACCCGATTAAATGCTTTTATTCAAATACTATTCGTTACAATTATAAATTGGCGCCGTGGATGTCTTTATTGTATAATATATAAATGAGTTTTAAAAATTGTAAAAAAAAAAAAAATGCAACGGCCGGGAATCGAACCCGGGCCGCCCGCGTGGCAGGCGAGCATTCTACCACTGAACCACCGATGGTTATGAAAATTCCCATCCGTGAGCTTCAGACAAACAAACAGACAGAATCTACTTATATATTTGCCTTATTCTGTCTGTTTGTTTGTCTGTTTGTTTGTCTTAAAGTACCTTAAAAAGGTACTCGTGTGTACTCAAAAATAGACCTATGCGAGGCATTCTATCAGATTCCAATTGCTGAAGAGGATAAACCAAAGACTGTCATCATTACTCCCCTTTTGGGCTATTCGAATTTAATGTAATGAGTTTCGGTCTTAGAAATGCTACTGCTACCTTTCAGAGATTCATGCATGAAGTCTTAAGAAACTTGGACTTTGCATTTGTCTACTTAGATGATATACTGGTAGCCTCTAAAACAGAGGAAGAGCATTATAGCCACCTTGAAACCTTATTCAGCAGACTAAATTCCTATGGATGAGAATCAATCTTTCTAAATCTAAATTCCTAGTACAGGAAATTGATTTTCTAGGATACCTAATTACCTCTCACGGTGTGAAACCACTCCCAACAAAGGTTAAAGCTATTCTAGAATATAAGAAACCAAAAACAGTTCATGAATTACGCATATTTTTGGGTATGCTAAACTTTTATCGTACCTTTTTGAACAATGCCGCAGAGACTCAGGCAATCCTTCATGAATACTTGAGGGGTGCCAAGAAAAAGGATAGAAGCGAAATAAAATGGACTGAAGAAGCTGAAGTTCAGTTTGAAAAATGCAAACAAGCCCTAGCTAATACAGCACTGTTAGCCTACCCCGATACTGAACTGCCTATCTCACTCTGTACAGATGCTTCAGATCGGGCAGTTGGATCAGTCCTCCAACAGCTTGACAATAATAATTGGAAACCAATAGCATTTTTCTCTAAAAAATTAAATCCTGCTCAATGTAATTATAGTACATATGATAGAGAGCTTCTCGCAATATATTTGTCTATCAAATTCTTCAAGCACCTGCTTGAGGCACGTGAATTTACAATTTTGACTGATCACAAACCTTTAATTTACGCATTCAAACAAAAAAAAATGAGAAAGCTTCTCTTAGACAATTAAGACATCTACAATACATTTCCCAATTCACTACTGATATCAAGTACATAAAAGGTACTGACAACATAGTCGCCGATGCTCTTTCCAGAGTTGATGCTATCACAACTATCGACTACGAAGAGATCGCCAAAGAACAAACTGGTGATTCAGAACTACAAAACCTGATATCAAAGAATACTTCTCTAAAATGTAAGCAATGCCCACTACAATCAGGCAAATTGTTATGGTGTGACGTGTCTACCAATAATATTAGACCATTCATTCCAATTAAATTCCGAATGATGGTTTTTAGGAACTTCCATGAACTCTCACACCCAGGCATTAAAGCCACTACTAAACAATTTACGTCAAGATTTATATGGCCCAATATGAATAAAGACATTAGGAAATGGGCTCAAGCTTGTGTCAACTGCCAAAAGTGCAAGGTGTCGATACACACGAAATCAGAAATAGGCAAATATCAAGAAGTGGATGAAAGATTTAGTGTTGTCCACATCGATCTAATTGGTCCTTCACCTCCATCGAATGGTAACATCTACTGTCTGACCTGCATCGACAGGTACACCAGCTGGATGGAAGTTGTTCCGCTACCAGATATGAAGTCTGAAACGGTAGCGAGAGCGTTCTACGAAAACTGGATTGTTAGATTTGGAGCACCGCATACAGTGATATCAGACCAAGGAAAGCAGTTTACTTCTCAGCTTTTCAAAGATTTAACAACGCTGTGTGGTATCAAACTTCGCCATTCCACGGCGTACCACCCTCAGTGTAACGGGAAGATTGAAAGGCTTCATAGAACCATTAAAACTGCCATTCGTGCCCACAATAATATTAAGTGGACAGAAACGCTGCCAACAGTTCTCCTAGGCTTGCGTGCTGCTATCAACAAAGATAACAACCATTCTTTGTCTCAAATGGTATATGGCAAAACCATCAGACTGCCTGGCGAATTCTTTGATGATTCTAAACATCACCTGCATGCTGAAGAATTTTGTTCAACAGCTTCAAAAGTAAATGGAATTGCTCAAACCCTTGAATGAAAAACATCATTCGAAGACTAAAGTATTTTTGTCCAAAAAGTTCTGAAAACATGTTCACATGTATTTATCAGGACAGATAGAGTGAGGAAACCTCTGGAACCAGCATATGAGGGACCCTTCCCAGTCCTTGATAGAACAGACAGGTATTTCACACTCAAAGTGAAAGGAAGAAATGTGACCATATCGATTGACCGATTGCGACCTGCTTACTTACTGGCAGATTCGGACAATATAACTTCAGAGCACCCTACTGCAACAAGACCCATCGTGTCGGGAGCGCTGCCTTCTACATCGTCCCAACAGAATCCTGACCCACCAGATGTGGAGAAGAGTACACAGAATTCCAAGGAACAAGATCAGCACCAGACCTGACTAGGACAAGATCGGCGAGAATAATCAAGAAACCCGTAAGATTTAAGGAGCAATAGACTATATTTCTCCTTATTTTATTTTCTTGCCTATATGATGATGTATAAATATTGTCATTAACCACTTTGTGCACAAATCGTGACTTCGCCACTGGAAGGGGAGTACTCTGGGGGCCTGCTGGATGCCGCACCCCGCCGTCAAGAAAAATAAACAAGCGGCGCCATAAATCAGGAGACGACGACCGCTGCGCCAGGGCGGCACAGCGCTGGAATCCAGAGAGGACCAGATGTGCATTCCAGGGTGTTGTCCTTTTTGTCTTCCCATATAAATGTAGCTAATAAGAAATTCCAATAAAACACTAACTTTGAGAGACTTTCTGAGCCATCGCTGGACTAATAAATCGACACACCACAATACATCTAAAAGAAATATAGAAATTAACAACATCAAAAAAGAACTAATCAACGAAGATTTTCCCCATAAAATTGATAGATGAAATAATAGAATGCACGAACCAAAAATATGAGAATAATACTTAATTTAAAAACTAAAGTACAAAAACAAAGAAGCCAAATTTATCACATTGCCATTTATAAACCAAAGGTTTGCAAGAAATTTTTAATACATTCAAAGAGTATTAAAAAAATTGCATGGAAACTAGGTAACCCTATTTCTCAATATATCATCAACCATAAGAACACTCAATTACCAAAAAGAGCAGGTTTAATTTAAGAAATGAAATGTGGAAAATGTGACCAAAATTGAGAAACATCCAGAACTTTAAAGAAAAGAATGAAAAATCATGAATATGCTCTAAAATGGGTAAAATTGAGAATTCTTCACTTGTAGAACATAGAAAAATCAAAGGGCTTAATAATTTTAATCTAAAAGAAACAAAGATACTAGATTATGAGAAAAATGATTTTAAGAGACAACTTAAAGAAGCCTTTTTCATTCAAAAGAAATGTGCTACAATTAACAGAATGGATGAAAGAGGAAATATCAATGATATTTATAGATATGCTTTTAATTATATCTAGAAAAAAATGGGTTTTTCACTTTTAATTTCAAGAATAATATTCGGTATTTCTCAGAAAACTATCTTCTTATCTGCTATCTTGTTTATACGCTTGATAACAGTAACCATCTAAAACATGCTGTGATATTTTTTCTCATTTAGCACTTTTGTCTGAAGATGGTAACAACGCTGTTACCGAAACGTCACACACTATTTATTTATTTGGATTTTATCTTATTACCTTTTGTTTATAATCTATATTCCGAATTGTGCCCTATCAACTTTACACCTTATGTTAATGATATCCTGTGTAAAGCAGGACGAATGAAAAATGTATGATGTTCACTAAGCGGTAAAATGTGGGGTTTGAATACTCAAAAGAGGTTAACTTTATATAAAAACAATCATAAGGCCAGTACTTACATTTGTTTCAGAATTCTGGTTTGAATTTTTAAACAATATTTGTAAACAAAAGCTGAATTCTATGCATCAGATCATTTTATGGGCAATTAGAGCATACAAAACCACTTCATCAAACTATGTACATAGTCTAGTAAAAATCCCACTCCTAACAGATTATATAGAATCCAGAAAAATCAATTATGATCTAGCTCAACAATCAGCAAAAGATTTAATCACTTGTGAACTCCATGCTCAAAGTATAGTCAAGTGGTTTTTAAGATCAAAAATGTATGAAATCTTCGGATGATATTTTGTGTTTGGAATTCCAAGTTTTTTCTGTCCAGATTTTAATAATATCCAATTTATCACTGACCATGAAAATATTGGGAAATATTTGGCAACTATCGGCGCGGTGAAGGAACCGAGATGCTTCTGCGGAGGTGAATATTAAGACTCGAAACATCTACTTCTAGAATGCCCAATTTTTCGGGATTATAGGGAAAGAAAATTTGGTGGCATCAGACAGCTATATGAATTAGTAGTTGAGAAAAGAACATATAAAAATTTGAATCAATTTTGTAGATATATATACAACTATCTTTTGAAATGGGAGAGCGAAGGAAATTTTGAGGAAATTGCTCTTGTATATTTTTCTCCTTGACCAAATTTCTTTGGATAATTATGTAAAATAATTGAATTGTATAAGCTCGTATATAGCCAATTCTTTATGATGTAAATAAATGCATTGACGCAAATATCCCTGAGTTTGGGATATCGCGTTATAGTATGTTAATAAAGTTAATAAAGTCAGTGAATAATTTATTAAATAATATATTATCACTGATTAACGAAATCAATCTGTCCAGGAATTAAAATGGCTCCTCTGATATTTCATGTATCCTATTTATTATTATTATAAATGATCTTTGAACTTCTCTGTTGTAAAACCAGTGTTATCTTATTTATAAATAAATATTTTGTTTATCTTAATTAAATGACTTCTCGTCATCACTACCGTGACAACTGTTGGAGAAGCTATATTATCCCCTTGCCGCCCAAGCCGTTAGAAGAAGACAAAGACTCCAAGGACTCGAACCTCAAGAAAACCTTGCTATGGTAAAACAAGAAACACAGACACAAATGAGTGAGTGCCACTTTCAACCTTTTAGAAACCCTTCTACACATGTGTATATTCACGGGTGAACCCAACCAGAACCCAGAAAAATGGTGCCCGTAAAGATCAGCTCTAGGAGAAACTCAAAACTTTAGCTGAAGAAAAAGGAGAGACTAGTGATTCCTACATTCAGGATATTCTGCATTTGTGCAGAGCAGTAAACCCGAATATGATCGAAATTGAAACGGTTGAACATTTGATGAAGGGGATTTCGGAAGTAATTTTTCTGTCAATTATTTCTTTAGACATTACCATTCGCCATGGATTTATGTAATGGTGACAAAAATATAAATGTTGCGAAAACAACATGTAAATAATAGCATTGTCTTTGAGATACTACCAAATGTTGCCCCCATCAATTCAGCAGACTCTAAATCTATGGAAGACTTAATAAGATGTATCGTGCATAAAGAGGTTCATCGCGCGCTAAATCCCAAGCCAGCTACCCCTGAGCCATCTTCTTTGTAAGAAATTATACAGGGGTTCCACAACATCAGTACCCTAACTAAACACCCATATACAACCAGATGCCACCACTACGAAGAACTGATGAACAGAGAACATATGACAACATTCCAATATGTTTCAATTGTGGCTGCCCTGGCCATGACAAACGCTATTGACCGTCGACAATAGATGCAGAGACCTGAAAGGCTTGTACCAAGTTCCCAAGATACTCAGATAAGTGACAAGAAAGCTGTAAAAAGCCAAATCTACTGAGGACAATCACTGTATTCAAAAAGAGGAAGATTCTCAAGACGCCAGTCTATTTCCCCATGCCGTCATTCAAGCCAATCTCCATGCCGCCAAATTCTGGGAAACTAGATTTCGCGACCTCCATTGAGGTTGAGGCCGTGAGTATAAAAAGCCCTCCATCGTCGACCTCCGTTGAATTACAGTAATATTATGTCAAAATCATCATTGATGACATTGAATTTTCAACCTTGGTCGATTCAGGTGCCTCATTTTCAGTAATATCCAATGGTTTAAGACAAAAATTGAGGAAACGATGTTTAAAGATAGTGGAATTACTCTTTAAATTGCTGATGGCAAAAAGGTCACGTTGATCGGCCGATGCACAATTAGTTTGAGCATCAATGGATTGAGACAGCTGCAGAGCTAGCTCATTGTCCTCCCCAATAGTAACCCAAGCATTATTCTCTGATGGGATTTCCTAAAAGAAACAAATACTATGATTGATTTCAGAGACGTGCCGAAATCAGATTGGAAGAGGTCAAAGATTTAGTACATCCACAGTTGTGGATAGCCAAAGCATCATTATCCCAGCTGAATCTCCCGAACTAATAAATGTTTTGAGTGAAAAGCTAAATAGGTACCTTTTGAACCATCAAAAAAAGTATTAATAGGAAAATAATTAAAACTTCACTGTGCATTATTCAGACATTCGCATAATAAGGAAAACTTTGGATCGTATATTCTAGCACCACAGCCCAAATATTCCTTAAAAGAATGTGCCTGGGAAAAATTCAAAAGGTTGAAGAAAATCACTTGACAGTTATCTCAGAGTGTTATAAATTTAATAGGGATGTGAAAAATGCAAATCCCACCAGCCATGCTGATAAAAGTAACATTCCATTTTTACAAAATTAATTAGTGATTATTTATCGGAAGATCAGCAATATCATATCTTATCCATTTAAAAAAAAACGATATGATAAATAATTCTATAAAATAATAAATCGGTAAAGCAAACTTCACAGTAACCAAACATATAATTAAAACTAGAAACCATCAGCCCATTAAGCATAGACCATACTGAGTCTCCCCTATAGAAAGCCAAGCAATCCAACAGGAGGTGGGAAAATGCTAAACGTCGGGATTATACGTCATTCAGAAAGCCCATGGTCATCGACAGTTATTTTAGTAAAGAATAATGATGGTAACTACCATTTCTGTGTCTATTACAGACAATTAAGCAAAGTTACTGAAAAGGACGTTTACCCACTTCCTCAATTCGACAATACACTTGATTGTCTGAGAGGAGCCAATGTTTATTCACCAATGGACCTCTGTTCAGGATATTGGCAAATAGAAGTCGACGAAACAGATAGAGCAAAAACTGTTTTTATAACCCTGACGGACTGCACAAATTCCTAGTCATGCCCTTTGGCCTGTGCAATGCTCTTGCATCATTCGAGCACATGATGAATAAAATATTGAAAGGTCTGAAATGGACAATAGCCCTCTGTTATTTAGACGATATCATGATGTATTCCAAATCATTTAAAGAACATTTATACCGCTTTAAATTATACTACAAAGCCGAGGTGCGCATTAACCTAAATGTGTTTCTGCAACCAAACGAATCAAAGTGTTTGGACACCTAGTCGACGGCAAAGGCATTTATCCCGATTCGGAAAAGATTGAAGCTATCGGCAAGTTTACAACCCCAAAATCCATAATATATGTGAGAAGCTTTATTGGCATATGTTCCTATTATCGTAGATTTATCAAAATTTTTGTTGAGAGAACTGCTCCTCTGCATGAAGTCCTCAAAAAAGATAATAAATTAACATGGACCGCTAACCAATAGGATGATTTTGAATCTTTGAAAAGAGCATTGATGTCTGAACCTACTTTGACTTCTTTTGAAGAACAAATACCAACTGAGCTTCATACTGACGCCAGCCGTTATGGTATTGGAGCAATCCTCGTGCAGATCAATGACAGCAAAGAACGTTGAGTTGGTTATGCTTCAAGACCCTTATCCAAGGTGATTAAGAATTACTCAACAACAGAAAGAGAATGCTTGGCCACAATATGCTCCATCAACAAATTTTAACCGTACCTTTTTGGTCGTGAGTTTTCCATTGTCACTGATCATCACGCTCTTTGCTGGTTATCTAACCTGAAGGACCCGACAGGAAGACTATCTAGATGGCCCTAAAACTCTAAGAATACAACATAACGGTTGTTTACAAAAGTGGGCGCGAACACCAAGATGCTGACTGTCTTTCTCAAAATATTCTCCAACTAGAATCGGAAGAAGCTGACAATGATTGTGATATACACTCAATAACTGCTCTGATGTGCTTCGAGGCTGAATAAAGAAAATGCCCTAAAATTAGTAAATCAAAAATCAAAGAAAGAAACGGGTAACTCAAAAGCCACCCGGACTATTTAAACCCATTGCCCCTGCAACCTCCCCTTTTCAAAGAGTTGGATAGCTAGTTGGTCTAATAGCTGTAAAAAGTGGATCATAGTCTGTAGAGACTTTTTAACCCGCTTCGCTATTAGCAAGGCCTTACCCACAAGAAAGGCAAAATAAGTTGTCAAGTTTTTGATGGGAAATGTTGTTCTTATACGCGGAGCCCCCAGAGAAATCATTACGGACTAAGGCAAATCTTTCAATCAAAGATGTTAATGGAACTTACTAACCAGTGTTCTTCCACACACAGGTTTATAACAGCTTATCATCCCCAGACGAATGGCTCAATGGAAAGACTTAGCAAAATATTAGCTAACATGCTGGCAATGTATGTGAGCATCGAGCAAAACAACTGGGATGTTATCCTTCCCTACGTCACTTTGCCTACAACATGGCCAAGCAAGACATGACAGGTTTGGCCCCGTTCAAAATGATCTATGAACACTAAGCCGAAAGACTAGATATTCTATTTAAAAATCTGAATAAAGATCTCCAAGAGGAATACAGTCAGAAAATTGCAATTGAAATTGAAGATGCTAGGTAGCTGGCACGATTAGAAATTTTGTAGGCCAAAGAGAAATAGACAAAGTTAGATACAACTCCAAACACGAAGCAGCAGACTATATGATCGGTGATCTTGTGTGAATCTTCACACCAGTACGAAAAGTAGGACTATCATAAAAACTCATGAAAATATATTTTGGACTGTACCAAGTGACCCAGAAAGTGTCCGCCGTAACATACAGGTCGAATCTGCGGAACCATCAGTCCGGACGCGCCAGAAAAGAGACCTAGTTAGGATGAAACCATATCATGATCCGACGGACGAGGTGGAACTGTTCAAGTAACTTGATACAACAAGACGCTGTTCACCTAAGAAGGGGTCAATGTCAGTGAAACATTTTTTAAATAATAAATTATCACTGATTAAAGAAATTAATCTGCCCATGAATTTAATTGGCCCCCAATGCTGTTTCATGTACCCTATAAAATATTATTAAAGATTTTTGATCTTATCTTTATAATAAATTTTATCTTATTTATAAATAAACATTTTATCTAATGACTTCTTGTCATCACCACCATACACAATATCGAAAAAATAAAAATAAAAAATCATAATTTTATCTCTTTTTGAAAATTCTCTCTCAGAGAGCTACTAAATGCAGAGTTAAGTGCATAGTATATTAAGCAAATCATGGAGATACTCCTCTCACCTTCAGGTAATCAAACCGGCATAGGGGATCACCCTCCAGGTTTAGATCATAGATGGTCAACTGGACGGACTGGCCAGGAAAGCCGCGAATGATCCAGACACAGGAGATCTGGTTGGGGTATTGCGATGGGTAGTTGGGTGAGGCGAAGTCCCCGTAGCTTTTTGTCAGCTCCCCCCCACATCCTGGAAAACCATCTGGACCGTAAGCTCCTTTTCCTGGTGCATTGTACACATGATAACCATGGGAGATACAGTGCAGTTGAACCTCCAGGAAAGAATAATCTCGCTAAAGAACATCTCTCTACAAATGAGTTTTATGCGAGCGATATTTACCTAAAAATATTCTAATAAGCAAAAATTGGGGCAAAGGGTTTTTTTTTATTTTGAGGTGTTGCGAACTTTCGAGCAAAACATGCTCCTTAACAGGCATTGAATATGAACTAAGAATATAGTCTTATCCACGCCTGATAACATTTCATCTGTTTTTGGACTTGCCCTGTTGAAGAGCAGGTTTTTCTCAAAAGCTTGCAACACCTCAAAATAAAGAAACTTTTTGCCCTATTTTTGCTAATTCCAAAGGACAGTTTTAATAATCAAAATTACCATTTTATCTAATCATTTCCTCACCGGTAAGAAGACACTTTGACTCTTCAACTAGTTGTTACAGAGAGGTTTTGCTGCAATTATAAATTTTGATACCTATCAGATGATTATGCTTGTAGAGAGTACATCATTTTGTCTTGATCAATAAGGCTACTATAGATGTTTACAGATTATTGATGCCATTCTATTTACTTACATATAAAGATTAAATATCACAGAAAAAAATATATAATTAGATATATATTATGCAAAAGTATTCCACATTCGCCAATTTCTGGCCACAAAAGTAAACTTTAAAAAAGCTTTTATTTAACTTGCTTCCCTGTCAATTTTTAATATACCTTTAGAGCATGTAGGAATCTGAAATTTGGTACAATTTTCAGAATCCGATGACAATGCAAGTTGACAAATTTTAAGACTTCTGGATTTTCAGGGTAGCCGGAAATGGACAAATTTCCAAATTGCCTTTCAAATTTTGTAAATTAATTTTGATATACTTCCAGATCACATAGAAGTATGAAACTTTTAGAACTCACTCAGTCTAATCAACAATGCAAGTGTACAAAATTTCAGACTTCTTGGTGGTCGAAATGGCCAGGAATGAACAAATTTCTATTTTCTTTTTAAGTCTTATGTTACCCCTCTTACAAAGAATTGACCAATCCGCCACGAGCAGGCTTCCATCTATTTAAGGCCTATTCCCCAGTAAACTTTTGATTCTAAGTTTTGTAAATTCATGATTATATATAAAACTAACATAATAATTAATTAGTAAAAATACATTTTTAAAAAAGCTTTTATGTAAATGCACTAAAAAGGAAAAAATATTTTATCTTCTGTCATTGAGCAATTAGATGTATCTGAGTGAAAATAATAAAAACCACGTGTAAATTATTAACCAATCAAATTCATTAATCGTCGCGACCAGTGCTGCGCCCAAGCGGTAAAAGGCTGGAACTAACGCTCTTTGGTTTTATATTTTTAAAAAAAGCACATTAACCTTTTTAGTTTTTTGAATAACCTATATGTTAAACGGAATCTTCAGCTACCTACATACTAAATTTCATAATGATTTATTATGTAGATTTTGCGCAACGCGATAACAAACATCGATTTTGGATTTCATTTTTATAAATATATAAGGATTAATTGTTACCACAGAGTGTGTGTAAGCTCACAGGTTAATAGGCGCTAGCCGAAAAAATATTTATTTTATGAGCATTATATATTTATAAGATGGATATTTTAATTTAATATTTGAAATAAATAGTGATTAAACAAATTAAAACTTATAATGAAAATATAAAAAGTTAATACAGTAGAACTTGGATAATTCGAACTTCTTTAATTCGAAAACCTCTTTAATTCGAATATTTATCTTGGTCCCCAGAATTTCCTATAATTATAATTTCCGTTTTTAATTCGAATTTTTGGATAATTCGAATTTTTTTTATGGTCCCTTGGGGTTCGAATTATCCAAGTTCGATTGTATTTGGGAGCCGCTACAAATCATTACATCATAATTTCCATTTTCTGTATATTCCCCATGAGGGGAAATAAGTAAACACATTTAAAAGCCAAGAATAGGAAAAAAACTTTAATATTCGTTACACAGAGTCTTATATAGGAGATAAATCCTCGAGCAGAAAGTTTATTCTAGGAAATTCAACACAGTAGAACCTTTTCATAAGATGACACTCCTGCTTCAAAGGGTAATTTCCATTTGGCCAAAAAATATACAATTTTTACTAATTAACAACTCTCAAGTAAGAGGACACCTCTCACTGAAGGACACTTTGGGTCTGCAACTAAATATTCTTCTCACAAACAGGTTCTACTTCAAAAAAAGCTTACTGCAAAATGATTTATGTCTAATAAAACAATTTATCCAATATATAAAAGACTAATTTCCGAAAAGTCAAAAACTAGGTTCAACTAAGTAAAAATGTTTACCACCCGATATCATCCCTCTCTCTCAAGGTACGAGGATGCACAATCTCCCACCCCAACACTGACAACTTCAAGATTTCAACGGTCTCTAAAATAATTCAGAGAGAAAAATTTGTTCTTTTTCTGGATGGAGAGTAGAAAAATCAAGCTCTCTAATCACTATGCCATATTGGTGTAAAGCTCAAAGCAAGATCTTTTGAGTGGTTCAAATTCAGGTCCAAAAAGACCAAGAAATGGCTGATTTATATACCGGAAGAAAAAGGAAATTTGATGACAAATAATAATTTGAAAAATTGTACAAATTGTACTGGGATCAGGTGGATAAATAAAGAAAAAGGCATCTTCTGATCGTGCAACTAAAATTTGTTGATGGCTTGCGGCATTAGAAACCAACAATCAGTTAATATTTATTCTGACAGTTGGGGGGGGGGGGCTCATTATCGGGAACACCCTCCTCAAAGTGTTCCCCTACAGGAAACTCGTAGTGGTTGGGAACCTCACAATCGCTATAAGGGATTAAGACGTCATTGCAGCGCTACACCTGGACCACCGGCAACAGGGAGGCCTTCATCCTTCTAAATGAAGGATTTAAACTTCATCAGATCTCTGTAAAACTGATGATTGTCTGGAAAGGCAAATCATCAACTGCCTACATCACCTACGGTGTCAGGTATAGTAAATGCCACCGTTAAGGACATCATCAGGCCACCCGGCAGGACTCGGTGTCAAAGCCACTCTCTTTCACGCCCTCATACAACTCCGCCTTCCCTACCACAGTAATGGAGCTTTTGCCACCCATCATGCAGACCCTGTTAACATCCTCCAGCCCTGCCGCCCTGGGGAGAACTGTCCAGCCATCCCCAGGAGAGTTCCAGAGCAGAGCACCAGCCAGTTGTCATTACTACCAGCGCCCTTCTTGACCATTACTGAGCCAACAGAAACTCTATTGTATTTTATCCCCATGGCCCAAATCAAGCTGCCCCTTTAAAAGAAGGAGCTCAAGGATCAGCTAGTGAAGCTTTTTGACCCATTGAATTCTGACTTATCTAAACTCCCTCTATGCGGAGATTTATAGGGATGGCATATTGTAATCAGTTCTATACCGCCCTGAGAAGGAGGAACTCATAGAACAACCCTTGCCTGGACACAAGGCCATTCTGTGCGAATTCGTCAACATTGCAATTGAGCATATTAGGGACAAAAATTGCTCTATAGGCAAAGGCCTGCCACACTTAGGGCAGCTTGTAACACTTGATATAAACCAGACGCCCTTTTAGAGAAGGCTTCATCTGGAATAAATATATTTTCTATTTTTATTTTAATTATGTTTTTAATTCTATTCAAAATGTTCTTTGCTGTTGACTAGGAGTCAATAAAGTTGTTAATTGACAATTGTCTCTCCAAAAGAATTAAAATTGTGACCTAAATTGAACCAGGAGATTTTTGAAGGCTTAGATCATGTGCAAGCACATAGAAAGAAACTAGCAATGGGTCAATATATTGAAGCTCAAAATTACACGCTGGCACAATAGTGACACCAGAGAAAAGGCTCAAGATTACATGCTGGCAAGCTAGTGGCACCTGAGTGAAGGCTCAAGATCACACACTGGCACACTAATTGGCATTAGAGCAAAGGCTCAAGATCACACGCTGGCAGGTGATAGGTTGTGAAAGGGTTATAATATATCCCACCTGGGTCAACTGAGTGTAGGGAGGTTACCTTGGATCATCCACTCCAGGCGGAAGCCATCAAATGCTTGACTGGAGTCCGAGGTGAAGTTGATAGTGGCAATGCCATTAATAGTAATGGGGGCAGGCAGCGGGGTTAAATCTCCACAGTAGACTGCCTTGCTGATTTGAGGAGCTGAAGTTGTGGGGAACCTAGAGGGATGTGCTGTTTGGAAGATCTGCCACAGCACCAACCTGGATGAACCATTATTCAGAGTAGGAAGAATTATTGGAGCCCACCAGCTAATCCTTCCTCATGCTCCAAGCTAAACTTCTCTGTATCCTTCCTATTGTAGTAGTTGCACCGCCAAACAAGTATCACAGGCACCATGGTAATCTTCTCTGTATCCTTCCTATTGTACTAGTTGTGCTGCGGAACAAGTATCGCAAGAACCATTCTAATATTCTTTATATCCTTCGTATTGTAGTTGTTCTACCACAGAAAAAGTATCACAGGGACCATGCCAATCTCAGTATCAATTGTGGTAGTTGCACTGTGGAACAAATACCACAGGATCCCCAACTCACCTCAATCCGGTCGTAGCGGCAATCTGAGCCGGACCACTCCAAGTAGATGTGAGAGAAGGCCAATGTGACATTGTTTCCCAGCGGAGGTCTGATGATCCAGCTGCAGTGGAGGTTGTGAGGATATTTGTTGGGGAACCCTGGACTTTCTATCACGCCTCTGTGGCCCCTCAACTCTGTGTTGCACACTGCACACACGACATCCCCCTGGCCTAACTGGGTGTTAAATCCACGGGTGCAATTTGTATTAAAGGTTGGAAACATAATCCTGATAAACAGAACTTGACGTACATTGTTACCATCATTAGACAGAGGTTCTGAAAAGGGAATAACTTTTATTCATCTCTTGAAAAGAACATTTTGTAGATCTATAGAGAGAAGTAAAAAGGTATAATTTTAATTAGAGAATAGAGAAACAGTATTTTTTTCAGATTTTTGAAGATGGCAATGATGCTGAAAACATCAAGTATAATTTATATATGCGGATTAGGTATCCTTATATTTGTACGACCACACACAAATCCAAATTAGTATAGTATAACCTCATTTTAACATCATAGTTTGGGACCCCAAGATCATATTCACAAAACTTAATTAAAATTTTAACATATTTGTGGCAGCCACACCACGTCTCAGCCAGCGCGTGACATCTGGGACGCTTGGCAAGTGAGCTGTTCAAACAACAAGGCTTTCTCCCAGGGGCCGTTATTTCCTTCCTTCCTTTATTTCGAGCTTTAAATAAATAAATTTATTCTATTAAAAATTATTTGAATTTTATCAGCGGCCTTTCCACAAGCCACACCAACAGGCATGCACGCCACATATTTTTATTATAATACAAACAAAGCAAACTTTATTTTAAAAACTAGTCCATTTTCTCCCTATTTTAAATGAGCTCATAGAAGAGTGACTGCTCAAAGAATATTATTTATATGTTATATAATTGAAGTAAATTGAGAGATTCACATTTATTATTAAACGTTTTTATAAAACCTTTAACAATCAGACTTTATCTAATGAAACCAACATGTTGTCATAACCATGGTTAAAACAACATAGACCTGAAACTTGGGAGATGTTAATATCCAAATGAGAGTCAGAGGATGAGTGGTATAACGTTAATTTTTGACAACCACGACTACAACTTATAAGTGCCCATATCTTAATATGAAAAGCTAAACAAACGAGGGAGAGCTGTTGAGCTAATAAACAGCTTGAATTAGTAAAATGAGACAAAAGGTAGATTCTAGGTAAAATCAAGAACTCTTATAAAAATAATTTGTCTTGTCTCATTTTAGTTATCAAAATCCAGTTGGAGATTCATTTATTTGCTCAATACCTCTTTTATTTTTTCTTAGATTTTAATAAAGATATGCATTCTAAGTCCAAGTTGTAATCCAAACTGAAGGACAAAGAGGAGACCAACGTACCGGTGTGGTAGGAGAGATGGAAACCTCTACCACCTTCGGAGTCCGAGGTGTAGCGGATAAAGAGGGAGTTGGACCTGGAGGTGACAGGAGGGTGGTTATCACGGCAGTAAGTCCCCATCTTGGGACTCAGGGCATCCGGCCCGTTGAACACCTGCACGGCATACCCTACTGACAACATCCAATCAAAATGGGTACTTAGACCCTTATTAGACAATATTTATATCCTCTTTAATTTAACCGACTATAATTCAATCCTTTTTGTTTTCAAATTCACATCTACAAAATATCTACTTTTGAACTAACCATCTATAATTCAAACTTTATTTTTCATATATCCATATGTACAAAGTATCTACTTTTAATTTAACTGCCTATAATTCAATCCTTTTTTATTTTTTTACTTTTTTCAAATACATTTACAAATTACAGTCGAACCTCTTTAATTCAACACCCCAAGGGATCAGAGCTTTCAGTTGAATTAAAGGAAGTGTTGAATTAAAGTTAGTCAGATGATTAGCTAATCATATGACTTTCTAATATAATATATGTCATAATATTTAGAAATATATAAATATAATGGCTTGTTTGGGAGTATGAAGAAACGGAAGCTAAAAGAAAATAGTGAGGTCAAAACAACCCTCTTGGTCACCAGCTGTCAAGCCTTCACCCCCCTCCTCCTGGGGGTAATTTACCTTACTCAAAGCAGTTTAAAAAGCAGCTGAATGTGATGATCAGGACAGTTCGCACCGAGGTGGTCTCGACATCAGTAGTTCTAAGGATTATCCTTGGACCTGCTATCTTTCATCCCTGATCTACTCCCCACAGGTTTTTGCCCCTAAATCCTATCTTCTGTGTGTTCTTACCACTTTTCACACAACTACCACGACTGCTTCACAAATAACCACGTATATAGTTTTAAATAGCTTTGTAATATGAATTAATAATTATGATTAACCATTGTATATATTTTTTATATTTATTTTTTTTATTTTAATGATTAACTTTTATTGTCAGGGGGGGGGGACAAAAATTGGCATCAAAATACATATTTTCAAAAAATATAAAAATAATTTAAAATATTATTCTAATTGAATAATAGCAGTTTCAAAGTAAAAAATATAGGGAAAATAAAAAAGAATTTTTTAAAAATATAATTCAAAAAAAAAAGAATCATGAAAATATTTTAAAGAAGTATTTTATGGATGTCTGTTTTTGCACTGAAATCATATTCTGGGTGCATTCCAGCTGATTTATTTGCAAAAGACATGAATGTCTTTCCTCCTCTGTAATTTTAAATAATAAGGAGTTTTGTGAGTGAATTAAAGTCTTCTTTAATTTTTCTTTTTTCCTGAGTAAGTCGGCCATGCTGGTCACATTTCAGATCTTGTTTTGGCAGAACCTGACATACTTGCCACAGTCACTTATTTACACAAACACAAAAATGGAATATTGAAATAAATATTATCATAATTATTGTAGTTTTATTATAATGTTTGTTTATTAAAAATGAAAATATTTATAAATTTAAAAATAACTAAAATATATAAAAAAATATATAAAATATATAAAAATATATAAAATATATAAATAAAATATATAAAATAAATAAAATATATAAAATATATAAAATATATTAAAAAAATATATTAAAAAGGCATATACAGAGGGTGTTCACACTTATTGGAAACAAGTTTCATTATAAAATATTAAAAATTAACAACATATTTGAAAATTTTCAAATGTTCTATTTGAAAGCCTTTTTGTTTATTTACAGAACGGCACCTGCTTTTCCACGATAGCAGACACTTTCTGATCATGGTCATACTCAAAAGATCCCATTCTTCCTTTACCACTTTCCAGAGCTAATCTTACCTATTTGGACATAATTAAAATATGCAAACAAGATGATATCAACATTTCTAAAAAAGGTATTTATAATATTATTCACGACAAAAAATATCAAGTTTTTATTCAAAGCACCTACGGAGAAATGGACAAAAGATTTATCACCTGTGAGAACTCCTGCAACTATCAAAAAAGTGAAAAAAATATATTACAAAAGAAAATCCTATGCCACAAAGAGATATAGCCAAATTGATAGGAACATCAGTGTAAACAATAAATAAAATAATAAATAAATATTTAGGACTAAAAGCTACAAAAAAACATGCGGTTCACAAATTGTTTCAGAGCCATATTCGTCAGCGGCACACTATCAGCAGATATTTTTATGAAAATTTCTTGGCTGCTGATAGATGGAAATTTATTGTTACATATGACGAAGCATGGGTATATTTAACCAATGCGACAAAAAAAGAGCTATATATTATCAAAAAAGGGTGGAAAAATCTAGGCCAATTTGGTTGACGGAATGTGCCGAAAGTTACCCCAAAGGATTTATGGTGGCATGCGGTATATCATATGAAGGAAAATTAAAAATAAGAAAAGTTGAAAGAAATGCCAAAATAAACTCTGAGTACTATCAAAACAACATTTTAGAACCTATATTTTTAAATGATATCCCCTCTATCTATGGAAAACAGAGCAACAAAGTCTGGTTTCTCCATGATAACGCCACAAGTCATACCTCATCTTCAACCCAAGCTTATTTGGAATATCTAAAGCAAAGAACAGGAATAAACACTATTCCAAAGAACAGAACCCCTGTAAAATCTCCTGATTTAGCCCCGATGGATTTTTGCATTTTTGGATGCCTTAAAAGAGCACTTGGAAAAAGACACCCTAAGACAATTGAAGTTCTCTGGAAAGTGGTAAAGGAAGAATGGAATCTTTTGAGTATGACCATGATCTGAAAGTGTCTGCTATCGTGGAAAATCAGGCGCCGTTCTGTAAATAAACAAAAAGGCTTTTAAATAGAACATTTGAAAATTTTCAAATATGGTGTTAATTTTTAATATTTTATAATAAAACTTGTTACCTATAAGTGTGAACACCTTCTGTATTGGATCAAAATATAATATATTTAACCAATATTTCAGTTGGCTGAACGCCAACCTTTTTCAAGGTATTATAACATATTAATCTATAAGTGCATGATGACTAAATAGCCCGAGTAAAAAAAAAACAATAACACTCACGACATTCGCAATGGCACTGCAAAGTGAAACTTAAAACTAACCAGAAACCAAAAGTGCGCAGGCGCGATCCTAAAGTTCATTTTTCGGCCGCTCGCCGCTGTAATATCTTTTTAAAAGTTTTTATTTAACTTGCTTCCTTGTCTGTCTGTCCAAAAATATTGTAATCAATTTTTAATATATTTCTAGAGCACGTAGGAATCTGAAATTTGGTACACTTTTCAAAACCCAATGATAATGCAAGTTGACAAATTTTCAGACCTCTGGGTTGTCAGGGTGGCCGAAAATGGACGAATTTCCAAATTGCCTTTTAAATTTTGTAAATTAATTTTGACATACTTTTAGATCACATAGAAGCATGAAAATTTTAACCCTTATTTACTCGTGCCGAGCCTCCGAAGCTCATCTCAATTTTCAAAAATCTAAAATGAGAATTTTAAAAATGCAAAAAAAAAAATTATAATTTTCATAGCTGTAATTATTCAGCAGATAGACATTTTAAACCATATTTGAACTTCAATGGCAGCAGGAGAGTGTGAAAAAAAATTGTCGGCGTGCCTCAAAAGCGCGTCGCGAGGGCTGACGTAATACTTTTGGTTAAGGTTTCACCTTGCTGCCTGGCCTCTCTCTCGTCACTGGTACGTTTTTGTGGAATCCTTTAAAACTTGTTTTTCAATTATTTATCCATATTCAATTTTTTAATTTATAATATATTAAATTTTTAATATATAGGTTTAATTTTAGAGTTTTTCTCTGAAAATGGCTAGTAAAACGTTGCTGTATTTGCCCTTGCGCCAAGAACCGCATGTCAACCATGGCTTGCTGTAAATACAATGAAAACATTTGCAAATAACACTCAAACCAAAATTGCCAGTCAATATTGGCGATTTATTAGATATAAAATAATTTTCGCAAAGCCTGCGAAAATCTCTGCTTTTTCACGTGTGTTTATATTTTTATGCATGACTTGGTAATTATGAAAATAAAATTTTAAACTTTGCTATCAATTTAATCCTTATTGTCTATCTACTAAGGTAAAATACAATTTTTACTTTTTGAAAAATAATTTTATCACTTTTTAACATTATAAATTTCGAGTTTGGGAAGCTCGGCGCGAGTACCTACGTCCTAAAAACGGGCGCGATTAATTAAGGGTTAACACTCACTCAGTCTATTGAACAATGCAAGTGTACAAAATTTCAGACTTCTTGATGGTCGAAATGGCCAGGAATGAACAAATTTATATTTTCTTTTTAAGTCTTATGTTACGCCTTTTACAAAGAATTGACCCATCCGCCACGAGCAGGCTTCCATCTATTTAAGGTCTATTGCCCAGTAAACTTTTGATTCTAAGTTTTGTAAATTGATGACTATGTATAAAACTAACTAAATAATTAATAATTAAAAATACATTTTTAAAAATATATTTATTTAAATGTACTAAAAAGGAAAAAAAAAATGCTATCGTCTGTCATTGAGCAATTAGATGTATCTGAGCGAAAATAAAAGCGGCGGGGGACGATAATATTGCCACGTGGAAAATTAGGGAAGACAAAAACTTCAGGAGGAAACAAAATTTATTTCAGGGAAGGACAAACTATCAAAGGTAAACAAAAGATAAGCCACGAGGGAAATTTACAGAGTCGCAAGATATAAAACATAAAAATGACCACTCTGTTAAATAAAAAATAATAAAAATTAAGAAAGACTATGTTACATTAATAATATTAATAAATACTATGTTACATAGCTTCTTCCCTATGGGAGCTGTGACCCACAGCTAGCAATTATTGTAGATACTGACGTGGATTTGACGTGCTTCTGCCAAGGATTCCATCGAAGTCTTGGAACTTTGTCCCTAGTACCTTTGCGTCCTTTTTCTGGCGGCGCGAAGAGCGGCTTTGTCGTCGTATCGTATATAGGGACATCGTCATCTTCGAGGGAAGTCTTGGCTTTAGCACGGCGGTGGAATCCTGGAGTCAGTCTCCAAAAATGTAGATCACAGCACCCATGGCTTCAAGGTCTTCTCGGCGATCTTCAGTTTGTCTTCCCTAACTTACCCAGCATCTCCACCAAAATGCCACGTGGAAAATTAGGGAAGACAAAAACTTCAGGAGGAAACAAAATTTATTTCAGGGAAGGACAAACTATCAAAGGTAAACAAAAGATAAGCCACGAGGGAAATTTACAGAGTCGCAAGATATAAAACATAAAAATGACCACTCTGTTAAATAAAAAATAATAAAAATTAAGAAATACTATGTTACATTAATAAAATTAATAAATACTATGTTACAATATTTAAACATGAAGCAAAAATATAGTAGATACTTATAAAATTCGCAAATCAGTTGCTACATATTAAATCACATTAGGTACGAAATTCATGATGATCGTCCCCTGCCGCTTTTATTTTCACTCAGATACATCTAATTGCTCAATGACTGAAGATAAAATATTTTATTTTTTCCTTTTTGGTGTATTTAAATAAAAGCTTTTTAATGTATTTTTACTTATAAATAAAATATTTTATTCAACTTGCTTCTCTGTCTGTCTGTTCACAAATCTCGTAATCAATTTTTAATATATTTCTAGAGCACGTAGGAATCTGAAATTTGTTACACTTTTCAGAACCCAATGAAAATGCAAGTTGACAAATTTTCAGACTTCTGGGTTGTCAGGGTGGCCGGAAATGGACAAATTTCAAAATATCATTTCAAATTTTATAAATTAATTTTAATATATCTCCACATAGAAGTATAAAACTTTTAACACTCACTCAGTCAAATGAATAATGCAAGTGTACAAATTTTCAGACTTCTGGGTAGTCAGATTGGCCAGGAATTAAAATAATTTATATTTTTCTTTTAAGTCTTATGTTATGCCCCTTACAAGGAATTGACTAATCCGCCGAGAGCAGACTTCCAGCTATTTAAGACCTAATCCCCGGTGAATTTTTGATTCTAAGTTTTGTAAATTCATGACTAAATAAAAAAAAAACTAACTAAATAATTAATTAGTAAAAAAAAAATTAATATTTTATTTAAATGCACTAAAAAGGAGAAAATAAAATATTTTATCTTCTGTAATTGAGAAATTAGATGTATTTGAGTGAAAATAAAAGCGGCGGGGACGATCATATTTAGAGAAGAGGTAAAAATATAGCAAGCACTTATAAAAATCGCTAATCAGTTGCTACATATTAAATCACATTAGTTTTGAAATTCATGATGATCGTCCTCCGCCGCTTTTATTTTCACTCAGATACATCTAATTGCTCAAAATCACAAAAGATAAACTATTTCATTTTTTCCTTTTTAGTATTTTAAATAACTGCTACATAATTTAAAATGTCATTCTGTTGGAACAAGAAGAAGAAATGGCTTAGATCTTGCTGGAAATATTCACACGCAGCCACACAAGTGAAAGCTCAGTTTCATGAAAAGGTATGTGATTGCCAGTAATAGAATTGAATGCAAATTGTCAAAAAAATTAAAATATATGAAGAAATTTGAAACCTAGGTATTCAAATAAAGTTTTGAATATAATAAAATTGCAAAGAGAATAGTATTCGATGTAAATATTTAAAATAAAATGCAATAAGTCTCTTTAGTGTATCTTTGAAGCAGCAAACATCTTGAAACTTCCCAGAGAATTAGTAGCAAGTTGAAGAGCTTAGAGCTCGCACAAATTTTCTTGTTGTAAGACGAAGAGACTTACTGAAAGCCATATTAAATAAAGTAAACTCTCTCTGGAATGGACAACACCTTGGTGCAGAGCCAAAGTGTCTGTTAGAGGAAGGAGGTGTCATCTCATCATTCAGGTATTTTAAATAGTCAAATATTTTTTTTTGACCAAGTCATATTTAAAATTCAAGCCTATACACAAAAACTATACACAAAGAGATGTAGGTGGAAGCACATTCATGATACAGGCAAAGTTAGCTTATTGGGTCCTTTTTCTAAGAGCTTTAAATTGTTAGCCATATTTTCAAACATTACTAATTCATAGCATAGATTTATATAAGACTAAATGAACTTTCTGACATTGGATATGCAAGGAAAAGAAAAAATATACCCCAAATCAGGTAGTGGGGAAGGAAGTACAAAAAAAAAAAGATATAATCGTGCGAATTAACATTGCTTATGTCTTGCGCTTTGTTTATTAGAAAATTCCAACATTTAGTGGAGGGTTATTCCAAGAGCTGCTGAACAAACCATCAGCAACATTTAGTTCCACAAATATGAATTACTTTTTTCTTAAATTTGCTCCAAGTTTATTTGTTTTTGACCATTAAGAACAAATGTCTATAAATAGAGTCAATAAAAATGTAATCATTTTTTTTTGCTTATCACTTTTTAATCATTTAAAAGTGCCAAGTCTGTGGTCTTTAGCTACAGAATTGAAAGAAATCAAATGTGTCTTCTTTAAAGTCTGGGAGTACTCCTTAGTAGCAGGCCCACTTAGCTCCAGTAGTAAATGGCTGCCTCTGACATGAGCAACAAGTTAGAGATGCTGCTCATTCTGTGTTCCTGGATAAGGAGCCTGGTACAATTTCCATGAAAGGACACTCCTGCTAGAGGACACCCAAAAGACACTTTGGCTCTGCAATTAGGTATGAGGTTCCTTTGTATCAGACGGGCTATAGTATTTTATCAGGCTTTTTTTACTGTTCCATCTTTTTCCTCTGGGCTTGGAACCAGAAAAAACCTCAATGGCTGAAATGTCTCTATAACATATTGTGGGATGTTGTTACCTCAATCATGTGGTTGCGACAGGAATAAAGGTTTTGCTCCAAGTCAACGTCCACAAACACCAGAATGATGACTGAGCCCTTGGACGCCAGGAGCTTCCAGGAACAGGTCCCTCTATGGTTATAGGGCAGGGGGTAGTTAGGGGACATCAGGGCTGCTGAAGGGGATGTGATAGTTCCTCCACAACCTGTACAGAACATTCAGCGCAGTAGTAGTCACACATTTTATTAAAACATACTACATAAGATTCACCTGGGAGATTACAATATAATCTCTTTAATTCAAAACTTAGTTTAACTCAACAGTTTGAAAATCACAATCATTTACTTTAATTTAAATGACTACATTTATTTTTTTAAATCACTGACTTAAATTCAATTTAACATTCTGATATATCCCTTGGGGGTGTTGAATTATAGAAAATGAAGAAGGCGTTAATAGAGATTAAAAACAAAGAAACATACAAAAGGTTTTATTGAGACCTTTTGGTCTTATACAGATTCTCAAAGAAAAATAGGGTATATACAGAATTAAGTGCAATAGTAACAATAATCAGAAAAAATATTTTTTTTAATTGTGTAGAAAGTCATTGACTATATACAAAGGTCACTCCAAAAGTGTTTGCAATCAATATTAAATAATTTGAAAATTAATAAAAAATAAATTATACAATTAAAATATATACATCTAATTTATGCAAGATTTCATCTGTGAAAACCAATTATCGAAGCACTTACACCAGTCAACTTCGGGGATGGAATTTATGGCATTGATAAGGCTTGAAGTGTTTCATTATCAGTGTCAAATTTTATCCCTTTCAACAATAACTTAACTTTTGCAAAATAAAAAAAAGTCACAAGGTGCTAGGTATGGTGAATATGGTGGATGAGTGACTAATTGGACACCGATGTTGGCTTAAAAGTTCAATGTTTGGGCTGAGTTATGCAGTCTTGCATCGTCATGGTGAAGAAAGACTCCTTCAAGTTGAGCTCATGATATGTTTTGCTTGATTTTTTCAAATACTGCTGGGATGAATTTTGTTGTATACCAGTCACTATTAACTGTCTTTCGATTTTCTAACTTCACAATATCAATGAAACCACTTTTTCTAAAAAAACAAGCGACCATTTGTTTTCCAACACTTCGAGCTCTGCGAACTTTCTTAAGAGGAGGTGATTTTGAAGAACACCAAAGATTAGATTGCCATTTTGTTTCTGGATCAAAATTGTAAATCTAAGTTTCGTCACCTGTAATAATAATGAAAACAGCATTTTATTTGCCTTCATCAAATTTTTTCAACGTGAAATTACACCATTTAACCTGACCAAGTTTTTGGTCTTCAGTCAGGCTGTGAGGTACTAACAACATCTACTAACAATTATATAAAAGGGCGTACTACTAACTAGTTTTCTGTATTTTAAATGATCATTAATATCAGGCTTAACTGGGGTGGAAATGCCAATATCTTACGTACAACGTACCTTGCACTCGTAAGACCTATTTTGGAATATGCTACTCCAGCCTGTATCAATGCAAGTACGAGGGATGTCCCATAAGTCCGTGGCCCGACATATAAAGAAAATGACTAATAAAATGATTAGGATTTATTTTTCAACATAATCACCTTTAAGGTCTATACACTTTTTCCAGCGATGTTCTATAGTTGCTTCACAAGATTTGCATAATAATTGCCAGTGATGGTTTGACCCTTATTCAGAAAGTCTAGAAGAAGTACACCCTCGGACTCCCAAAAAACAGACACCATAACCTTCCCTGCTGATGGAACTGTCTTGGCTTTCTTGGGGGGAGGGGAACCGGAGTGTCTCCATTGCATGGATTGTTGCATGGACTCAGGTGTAAAGTGATGGGCCCAAGTCTCATCCATGGTAACATATCTACTGACAAATTCCTCTGGATTGGCTTCAAATAACGCAAGATTGTCCGAAAATAACTTTCTCCTTACAGTCTTTTGATCGGGTGTCAAAATTTTGGGAACCCAACGGGCAGAAAGCTTCCCGAGGCCCAAGTGTTCTCTCATAATCCGATCCACTGTTGTTTTTAGAATACCCAAGGTCTCTTCTATCTGACGAACTGTCATTCTTCTGTCCAACATAACCAAAGCATGTATCTTTTCGATGTTTTCTTGAATAACTGACTCAACAGGTCTTCCTGGTCGATGTTCGTCTTCGGTGCTGATCCTCCCTAATTTAAACACAGCTACCCGTTTTTTTACTGTGCTATAGGAAGGAGCATCTTCCCTTAATGTATCCACCATATCCTCATAGATTTCCTTCTGCGACATTCTTTTCTTACAAAGATATTTTATTACAGCACGAATCTCGTTTGTCTCCATTTCAGATGATTCCTGTTTCTTGTCCTCTTTCAGAACCCATAACAAAAAAACCCGTTAGTTCTAGAAACTTAAAAATGTACACATCTTTATACAAGGCTTTAAGTTATATTTGGTAAAATTTATTAGTTTCAAATATTTCGTTCTCATGGTCGGGCCACGGACTTATGGGACACCCCTCGTAAAACCAATATATCCAGAATAGACAGAGTCCAGGCAAGTGCAGCTAAAATCATCAACGGGTTCCGAGGATCCTGCCCAAATCACATTGCAGAACTCGAATCCAACCTTCTTCCCCTGTACCTAAAAAGAAAAATCGGCTTCTCAAAATTCATTTCTAAAAATATTAACTCTCCAAAATAACATCTTACAGGAAAATTTATCAGAAATTGGGTCCCAAATCAAAGACTAAAACGCCCCTCTCCTCTCAACCTGGCTCACAACTCTTATCTCTCTCTCTCTTTTAGGTATCCCAATTAATTCTAAACACAGAACTTCCTATCCCCCACACAGAACTCGCAACAAACTCACCTGTTTCCCTCATCTACCAGCCAATCCCCACAAACATGAAACTCAGCCAGAATTACTTAAAGCTCTTGGCCTCCAAATCATTGAGGAAAATAGCTCCCTCTTTGACATCACAATTTACGCTGACGGTAGCCAACTTGAAACTAGACTGTCTGGCAGTGGAATTGCTATCTACAAAGATAAGATCCTGGAAAAAATCTCCCTTTCCCTCCCCTAGACACCTTTCAGTTTATAAATCGGAACCCTCTGCAATAGATACGGCTCTAAAAGACATCAACATAAACTCACCAAGCAATATAATAATCTACTCCGACTCAAGAGCAGCCATTTATACCCTTCAAAGCTGCTTCTCCAGTCAAGAACCTCTTCTCAAGAGCATCGCTAAGTCTGTAAACCGACTCCCAGCCAACAGCTCTGTCACAGTGCAATGGCTTCAGCTCACGTTGGAATTCCTGGTAATGAGCTGGCAGACTCCCTGGCGAAGACTGGAGCTCTTGGCCTACCTGAAGCCAGGGAATCTACCGCCCAACTAGACGAAAGAGACCTCCTCCCTACCATCAAACCCCAATGCTTTCAGGAATGGAAATCTAATGCTGCACATGACTGGTACAGAGCAGGAGGGACAAGCACCGGTTCTGTCCTCAAAAGAGAACAACAGTCTTTGATTTACAGACTTAAGTCTGGTCATCTACGGAGAATGACTTTCCAGAATGGTTGCAAGGCTTTCCCACTATGTACAAAGTGCAATTCTCAGCCTGCAACCCCAAAACACATTATTGACTGTATTGACTCATCCATTGATGTGCTCTACTCATCCCCGAAAGACACCATCAAAATTCCCAAGCTTTACAAACTTGACACCCTAATATGATTGAGTGGAGATAAGAAAGAAGAAGAGGATTAATGATGGTGTTGATTGCTGCCTATTCAATGCCCACACTTTTCTCTAGCTGTTGATACGTAATTTTTCAATCTTCTCTAAGTGAAAATCTTACCAGCTCAATTTTTTCTTGGGTCACTGCCTTTGATGGTCGACCTGAACAAAGTTCATCTTCAAAGTTGGTTTTTCCAAATTTGAATTCCTTAAACCAATTAAAAACTGTTCTAATAGAAGGAGATTTATCTCCTAAAGTTTTCATCAATCGGAGGTTTGTAGAAGTTAAATTACTTTTATAGTCATAAAAGATCATGGAGCGTAAACTTTCTTTAGTCAACTCCATTGTGTCTGATACAATGTTCAGAAATTACTGCTGCTGCTGTAAACAAAGTAGCGCCCTCTATGAGTCATTATTGTTACTATTTTGTGGATATGTTTATGTTTGCTAAAAAATGCATGTAGATTTTAATGGTATAATATTTGTATTTTAATATTTTAATTATTTAATACTGATTGCAAAAACATTTGGAGTGACCATTATATATATACAGTAAAACCTCGCTAATTCGAACCCTCGATATAGCGAACCTTCCCTTATAACGAACCTAAAGCGATTCCCAATTCCATTTCATTGAAAATACCATCGTTATAACGAGCTTTGAAATTTTTAAAATAACGAACTACTCCTATAACGAACCAATTTTAAGTCCCAAAATGATAAAAAAAAAATCTATTTAAAATACTAGGCTTATAACGAACTTAAAATTGTGATTTGAAAAAAAAAATAAAACAACAAAATTTTGAGCATGTTTCAGCTCACGGATCGCGATCTCAAAACATAAATTTAGCGGCATTGTTTGTTTTTATTTCCATTCTATTTTTTGCTGTATGTTGTATTAATTTTTACACATTATACTTTTTTTAATAGAATATCTTTGCACTCGACAATTTTGAAATAGAAAAAAAAAATACAAATGGTTTCCAAAATAAAGAAAAGAAACAAAGAAGGCCTTCTAAAAAAACAGTGGCAGCATGCTCTTTTAGAAGTGATTATATCAAGTTTAACCTAGGCTAAAAAATAATTCCAAATAATTTTAAACCCAGAAATGGTTTGAATAACATTTTAAAAACGAAACTTAATCTATACTTCAGAAGAATATGTGGAAACTGGAATTGGAAGAAAAAAAAACAGTGTCCCGTGTCTCAGGGCCACAAACAAAAATCGAATTATAAATTCTCAAAAACTACCACTACAGTTCTATTTTTAAAACGGAAGCCTTGTTAGTATATGACTCATTCAAGGTTCGAGGATATTCCCCCTGGCCGGCCGTTTTACTGCCGATTTTGTGTTTGCAAAGTGGAATTTTTTATTCACAATTTAAACGATCGCGCTATCGTATCAACATGTTTCGCGTCTGATTTTTCTGAATCGGATACTTTTGATTCATCTTCAATTGATTCAGAATACACGGAGCTTTATTCCTTTGATGGAAATAACGATATTTTAAGATAATTCTGATTTTCAAATTTTACTTTTCCATTTCAAACAATATGGTATTAGAGGCATTTTTAAAAATAAATTTAGTATTATATAATTTGACAAAGATGTTCTAAAATACTCTTAGATCTTTTAAATATATAATTAATAAAGCTTTGCTTAGGGGATTTGTCTTAATTTTAAAATTATACATAGAGGTATATATATATAAATATGGTAATTTAAACCAACAACCTCATATTGTATATAATATAACAAGATTTTCATGTTGTATAATAGAAACACATCTATAAATAATTATACGCATGATTGACATGTGACATTACATCATCATATGTAATGTACTTTGTACAAACTGAGGATAAATAAAACTCTGTAATAGATTAAGGGCTGAGCTAAAGCAAGAGATTGAGATTGAAGTTCAACGAGGCCTAAAGATAGCAAGATGTCAGGGCGTTGCCAGAGTGTACAATATCTCTTCCTATCCACGCCCTTATAGCCTCCGTTGAAATCCAATACTTCCTCTCTCGGCAAAGATATATAAAGCTGTCAATTCGCGGAAATATACACTCTCTTCACCATCAGCGGGAGTCCTCGTCGGTTGTACCCAGGTCCATCTCATCGACCATGTAGAACAGTAAGAACTCTTCTATCTCCATCTTGCTCTTAGCTCGATTTTTATCTGTTCTCACGGAACTTTCCTACTACTACTGTGTCTCTTCATTTTTTTGTGTGTGGACATTTCCAAGCTTTCCACTCTGCCTCGACCACGATTGCCTGTACTCTGTGAGAACTGTTAAAGGTCTTCCAAGGTGCAGAGAGGTACTGGAAAACTCTCCACGCCCTGACTGTCCCTCTCGGTTACCATACCACAGCGAGTGACCCTCGGTTATCACATATATTTAAATTGAACCCAACGATTTGTTTAATAGATTTGCATCAGAAGTGACAGGTTAATTTGAAGTGATTAGTTTATTCTTCTCTTTTTCGATTTTCTTTTATAAATCGTGTGCACTAGACTGTGTCAATATGCCGAGGCGTTGCATTAATATTCCTGATATTTTCTGTTACATTTATGGGGAATTAACTTTCAAAAAGTATATCAACTTTATTTTGGCTGTAAAGTCGGTGACCAAGATAAGCCTTGGGCTCCTCATCATTGTTGCGAAATTTGTGCTCGACGTCTTACAGGGGGGATAAAAGGTGAACGTCATATGCCTTTTGCGGTTCCAATGATATGGAGGGAACCTAAAGACCATTCTTCAGATTGTTATTTTTGTTTGACAAAGACTACAGGTATTACATCCAAATCAAGACATATATTTGAATATCAAATTTTTGCCTTCTGCAATGAGACCGGTTCCTCATAGTGATATTTTACCTGTGCCACAGCCTCCTGAAAATGTAATATTTAGTGACGATGATTCAATTTGACGAGAGCAACGGTCGAATGACACAAATTTTGAAGCAGGTGCTTCATCTGAACCTCATTTGTTAACCCAAGGAGATTTGAACGACCTCGTACGTGATTTAGATTTAACCAAAAAAACAGAGCGAACTTTTAGGCTCTATTAAAATACTGGAATCTGCTGCATAAAGGCACAAAAGTATGCTTTTTTCGCAAACTTCAAGATGAATTTCAAGACTTCTTTTCACAACAGAATGGTTTAGTATATTGCAATGATGTTGCTAGCCTAATGGAAGCGCTTGGTCATGACCATGATACAGATGAGTGGCGTTTATTCGTTGATTCTTCAAAAATTAGTTTGAAAGCTGTTCTCCTTCTCAACGGAAATAAGTTCCCATCAGTGCCAATTGCACATGCATCCAACATGAAAGAGACTTACGAAAACATGAAACTGATTTTGAAAAAGATAGAAAATGAAAGATACGGATGGAAAATATGCAGCGATTTGAAAGTCATTGCTCTCTTGCGTTGATTACAGCTTGGATATACAAAATTTTGTTGTTTTCTGTGTGAGTGGGATAGCAGAGATAGGGAAAGGCATTACATAAAAAAAAGCTGGCCAAAAACCATGAAATCTTTACTCCAGGACATAAAAATATTCTAAATCCTCCCCTGATCGAATCAGAAAATATTTACTCATACCACCATTACATATTAAACTGGGATTAATGAAGAACTTTGTCAAGGCAATGGATCGAAAGGCCAGTGGATTTGCCTACCTAAAACAAAAATGTTCAAGCATAAGTGATGCGAAAATTAAAAAAGGCATTTTCGTTGGAATTAGATTCGAGAATTGCTACAGGATGAAAATGTTCAAAATAGTTTGAATGAAGTTGAAGCAGCAGCATATGTAATTCCTTCAGAAACGTTTGCAAGAACTTTTTAGGAAGTGTCAAGGTTGAAAATTACCGAGACATAGTTAATGATCTGTTGCTTTCCTACAAGGCACTGGGATGTAACATGTCTCTCAAGATCCATTTCCTGCATTTACATCTGGATTTCTTTCCACACAATCTTGGTGCAGTTAGCGATGAGCATTTCTTAATTTTCTACATTACAAAATCATCGTTTCATCTAGCGAACATTTTTTCCCGGTCCCTTGAAAAATACTTGATAAGTTGAATAAAATCAATATTAATTGGTTCCCTCGGTAATTGGAAGTTAAAGGAATAGTATCTTTGCCTTGGAATTGTATCATTATTCTTGTCTCAAATAAATTGCCGTGTCATCCTGAGATCATCTTACTTTTGATAAATAATCTTTAAGATAATAAACTTAGTGATAATAAAACTTATAAATAAAAAAAACTTGTTATCATCGTCGCAATGGTGGCGCTGCTTGCGAGTTAAATCTACAAATCTGCAAATAACTCTAAGGATATTCAAGATATTCAAGAAATTATTTCTCAGAAACCTTCCCAGTACTATACTAAATAACTTCCCTAAGTTTCATGGCGTTCCAATGAGTGGTTTGGTCAGGCATAAAGGACAGACACACACACATACATTCATTTATATATATATATATATATATATGAAAAAATAGTACAAATGTAATATTGTACTGGGATAAGGTGCATAAATTAAGAAAAAGGCTTCTTCTTATCGAGCAACTGAAAGTTGCTGATGGCTTGCGCCATCTATCGGAATAAATATCTACTATCCTCGTTGATTTTTAATTATTCCAGAATTGGCCAAATACCCATTCTTGATTAATCAAGAAAAGCTAACCACGGACGCGTTTCGGGCTGTTGGCCCTCATGAGCGTGGTGCAAGCTGTACCTCAACGACCAAAAAAAAAGCTCAATAAGAAGAAGCCTTTTTCTTAATTTATGCACCTTATCCCAGTACAATATTACATTTGTACTATTTTTTCACATTGTGTAGCGTTCTCACGCAATTCTGGCCTTAACTACCCGTTTCATGATTTTTCAGGATGCCTTAATGATCTTTTTTTTGGTCGTTGAGGTAGAGCTTGCACCACGCTGATGAGGGCCAACAGTCCGAAACGCGTCCGTGGTTAGCTTTTCTTGATTAATCAAGAATGGGTTTTTGGCCAATTCTGGAATAATTAAAAATCAACGAGAATAGTTTATATTTATTCCGATAGATGGCGCAAGCCATCAGCAACTTTCAGTAGCTCGATAAGAAGAAGCCTTTTTCTTAATATACGAGGGTTGTCCGTTAAATAAGTTCCACGGGGCACCACTGTCATGAGGATCGCTTTTAGGCTCGAGCCGACTGCACGGGCTCGTAGCTTGTTCTCCCCACTCCAATTTCCCACCAAGGACACGTCGCTGGTAAGCTTAGTTTTGGCTGAGCAGCCGTTTGTGATGGAGCTTCCCCACATGTCTCCCGCCAGCTGTGAATTACGGTCAGTAATTCGCTTTTTGGCCGCAAAGAAGAATTCGGCAAAGGACATTCATACTGAACTCTGTCAAGTGTATGGAGAAGGGTGTATGAGTTCCGGGATGGTGCGCAGTAACCCGTCGATCTTCAAGCATTGCCGCTTCGACTTTGGCAATGGTTTCGTTTGAAACCGATGGCCGTCCAGCACGCGGTTCATCGTGGACGTCTGTTCGGCCGTTTTCAAATTCTCTGACCCATCTGCGCACCATCCCGAAACTCATACACCCTTCTCCATACACTTGACAGAGTTCAGTATGAATGTCCTTTGCCGAATTCTTCTTTGCGGCCAAAAAGCGAATTACTGACCGTAATTCACAGCTGGCGGGAGACATGTGGGGAAGCTCCATCACAAACGGCTGCTCAGCCAAAACTAAGCTTACCAGCGACGTGTCCTTGATGGGAAATTGGAGTGGGGAGAACAAGCTACGAGCCCGTGCAGTCGGCTCGAGCCTAAAAGCGATCCTCATGACAGTGGTGCCCCGTGGAACTTATTTAACGGACATATATATATATAGTATATTTTAATATATATATGTATATATATAGTATATTTTAAACTGTATTAAAATGTACACCGTTTCTGTTTGCTGCCACCCCCATATTTTGTATATATGCTATATCTTCATTAATAATACCTGTAAACCCCTATTTGTATGTAACACTAAAAATGTTGACGTGAAATTAAAAATCCATAGAGAGGTCAGCTGGTGGCAGCAGGGACAGAGGGGTGGAAAAAGGAAAATGCCAAAGCCCATGTGGGGTCCCGAGGGACATTCTTTTAGAGACCCCCCAATAAACAGGACAAGTTTTGGCAAGGGATCGGCAGATGGTTCTAGGGTGTGTTTCTCGAGAGTCCGCTTCAGGCTGTCTCTCTCATACAGTCTCTCCCTGCATGTCTCGGGGATAAGCATCAAGTTTGTGTCATGGCCTCTACCTCTGTCCCGTGGGCTGTCCCCGATCCCTCTTTGTGCTAACATCTAGCCCTGCCTCTGCTTCTTGTTGTCCGCGTGTGGGAAGATCATCAACACTCGCCTCACGTACACGCGACTGCCAGTTCATCCATACGTAGGCACATTGCAACAATATTACAGAAAGTCGACAGGATAACTGAGGACAGCAGCATGCAGAGGATGACAGAGGCACCGGTGGTCAACGGCGCATTCAAGCAGACAAGATCCATCGAAGAATCCTGGCATTGCTCCGCCAACCAGCACCGACCATGTCCCATGGCAACCACCGCAAAAAGTGATCACCAAGCCTCATCGCAAGCGACTCCACAAGACCCGTTCAAGACATCCATCTGGTAGGAGAATTTTCTCTAGAGAACTATTTAATGTAACACTATCTCCGTTTTTTTTTCGCACTGAATTAACTACTCATCGATACCCTATTTATAGCAATAGAATTGTTATTATAAATTCCTAAAATTCATTATTTTACCTGTACATTACTATTTAAATTAATATAACATTATCAATATAATATAATATAATATAATCAATTATATTCATCTTTATTATTATTTTATGTTTCATTTAACCATCATTAGCAATGCCGTCAGCCAACAACAACTAATTATACCTTTTTTTCATTATCTCTCTAGGCTTATTACAACCATATTATAACTTCAACCATCTTTCTCATCATTTTTAAACTTTTAATATATTGACAACGTTAATAATATTTTTTAATAGTTTAAGATATTTTTGAATTTATATTTTTTATCTATTTCGTTTTTCTAATTTTATCGTTGATGTCTCCTAAACTCCCCCACCCATACCTTCTCATGCATTACCCCCAAGGGCTTCCTGTTCGCCAAACATTTTTTTTTCATTAATTAATCCAACTGAGAAATCCTTCCTCGCTATATCATTCCCAATAGTGAGTCCAGGATACCCAGCTAGATTATTTTTCTTATCACCCGGCTCATCATTACCAATCATAATTTTTTCTTTTTTTTTTATTACCATTCAAGTCGGGTGAAATCATCATTGGCAACAGAACAACCCTTGCAACTACCTTCCCTTTCTTCATTTCCCAATCTCATATACTCCCCTCAAGAGATTCATGCTCGCCAGATTTTTTTTTTAAATCCAACTGGAAACATCCTTCCTCGCTATATCGTTCCCAATAGTGAGTTCAGGATACCCAGCTAGATTCCTTTTTTTTTTTTACCCGGTTCATCATTTTTATCATTTTATCATTTTTTATCTTTTTTTTTCCATCATACAAGCCGTGTACCATAATTATTGGCAGCAATACATCTCTTGCGTTTACCTTTCCCTTTCCACATTCTTCAACCTACCTACGTCTCCCTGCTAGTCTGAACTAATAATGCAGACGGAACATCTTGAAAGTTCTGTTAATGAAAACAGTACCTCACTAACACAAGTTTGTACTGCATTGCAGAACTCATTAAGCTATTTCTTTACAGGAATATGCCCTCATCAACCCTCTGCGTCAACTTACAACACACACACACACACACACAACACACCTTAGTTCAACTTAATACTTTATGCTTTTCTTTTAGTTATTTTTTTTCATTCAATTGGTTCTCAATTTTTTTTTATATAAGTGAATTACTTTTACGCGGCATTTCTAGATTTATTTTGCATATTTTCTCAATTTTATCATTTATTCTTATGTATTTTTCTTTCATCATATTCCATATCTTATTGAGACGTCATCATTATTGTCCTATTTTATTCTCCTATATTAATAATAATTTTATCTAATTTGTGCTCAAATTATTATTTTTTCTTTTGATTTTATAATAGGTTTGTTAGGTCATTCATGTTATTTAATTTCCCCCAAACAAACCTTCATCACCGGGGGCACATTCTATAGTATATTTTAAACTGTATTAAAATGTACACCGTTTCTGTTTGCTGCCACCCCCATATTTTGTATATATGCTATATCTTTATTAATAATACCTGTAAACCCCTATTTGTATGTAACACTAAAAATGTTGACGTGAAAATAAAAATCCATAGAGAGGTCAGCTGGTGGCAGCAGGGACAGAAGGGAGGAAAAAGGAAAATGCCAAAGCCCATGTGGGGTCCTGAGGGACATTCTTATAGAGACCCCCCAATAAACAGGACAAGTTTTGGCAGGGGATCGGCAGATGGTTCTAGGGTGTGTTTCTCGAGAGTCCGCTTCAGGCTGTCTCTCTCATACAGTCTCTCCCTGCATGTCTCGGGGATAAGCATCAAGTTTGTGTCATGGCCTCTACCTCTGTCCCGTGGGCTGTCCCCGATCCCTCTTTGTGCTAACATCTAGCCCTGCCTCTGCTTCTTGTTGTCCGCGTGTGGGAAGATCATCAACACTCGCCTCACGTACACGACTGCCAGTTCATCCATACGTAGGCACATTGCAACAATATTACATATATATATATATATATATATATATATATATATATATATATATATATAATGCTATACAATCAGTTTAACCGCATAAGTTTCTTTTTTATTTATGAAAAATCATTTTTAATTTCAAAGATAAATATTTTAATATTTCTAACTTTTGGATGACGTATGAAAAGGTTGAAAATATGAAGAGTGATGGTCTATATATGAAAGGATGACGTATGGAAGGGTGAAAATATGAAGAGTAATGGCGAACGGAAAAATAAAAGTGTCCAGGAGCGGGAATCGAACCCACAACTAGTGGACATGGCACCTGCCCGGTAAGCAGAAGGTTGTGGGTTCGATTCCCGCTCCTGGACACTTTTATTTTTCCGTTCGCCATTACTCTTCATATTTTTCACCCTTCCATACGTCATCCTTTCATATATAGACCATCACTCTTCATATATTCAACCTTTTCATACGTCATCCAAAAGTTAGAAATATTAAAATATTTCTCTTTGAAATTAAAAATGATTTTTCATAAATAAAAAAGAAACTTATGCGGTTAAACTGATTGTATAGCATTATAATTATACGCCGCAGTCATTTATAAGTATTATTAGTCAGTTTAAATATTATTTACGAACGGAGAAATACGTCCAGGATAGCCTAGTGGACATGGCACCTGCCCGGTAAGCAGAAGGTTGTGGGTTCGATTCCCGCTCCTGGACACTTTTATTCTTCCGTTCGCCATTACTCTTCATATTTTCACCCTTCCATACGTCACCCTTTCATATATAGACCATCACTCTTCATATATTCAACCTTTTCATACGTCATCCAAAAGTTAGAAATATTAAAATATTTCTCTTTGAAATTAAAAATGATTTTTCATAAATAAAAATAAAAAAGAAACTTATGCGGTTAAACTGATTGTATAGCATTATAATTATACGCCGCAGTCATTTATAAATAAATATATATATATATAAGCTTTGTGCTTAGGATTTGTCTTAATTTATGAATCATACATAGAGGTCCACATATGCTAATGATAAGAAGAACCTATTAGCAAATGACTTCTTTTGATATTCAGCATTAATGTAAGGAAATAGGCCAATTTAGGGTATTAAAACGAAGTGATCATTATTAAGTGGATGTCTTTTCCTGTGTGCATGACTGTCCTTTAATTATACAGCCTAAAAATTTTGAAAAGTAAAAAAAAAAAAAAAATAGTCAAACCGTGGCTATAGTGAATCGTGGCTATAGTGAACCAAAAGCTCTGTCCCATTGGGGTTCACTATAGAGGAGTTTTACTGTATATGGCAATTTAAACCAACAACCCCATATTGTATAATACTTATAACAAGATTGTTATGTTGTATAATAAACACTTCTGTAAATAATTATACACATGATTGACATGTGTCATTACATCACCATACGTAATATACTTTGTACAAACTGAAGATAAATAAATAAAACTGTAATAGATTAAGAGTTGAGCTAAAGCAAGATATTGAGAGATAGAATTCCAACGAGGCCTAGAAGATGGCAGGGCGTTGCCAGTGTACAATGATCTCTTCCGATCCACACCCTTGTTTCATACGCTGAAACTCAATACTTCCTCTTGGCAAAGATATATAAGACCTCCGCCCTAGCCGAAAATATAGTCACTTCACCATCAGCGGGAGCCCTCGTTGGTTGTGTCCAAGGTCCACCTCATCGACAATGTAGAACAGTAAGAACTCTTCTATCTCCATTTTTCGCTCCGAGCTCGACTCCTATCTGTTAATGGAACTTTCCTAGTACAACTGTGTCCCTTCGTTTATTGTGTGAAATTCCGAATCTTACGCTCTGCCTCGACCACGATTGCCTGTACTCTGCGAGAACTGTTAAAGGTCTTCCAAAGTGAAGAGAGGTACTGGAAAACTCTCCACGTCCTGACTGTTCCTCTCGGTTAACACAGTATAGCGAGAGTCGACAGGATCTCACCATAGATTGAGTCGACAGGATTCCACAACGACAGGATACTATAAGAGTCGACAGGATGACACAACGAAGAGAAGGTAAGAAGCCTGTCCAGATAGAGGCGAGAAAGAGAAAATATAGAGGAACAAGCCCGCTATTCCAACGAAACAACGAGCAATCTCTCCATAAACAAGAGACAATATTTGAGGAGGAGGAAACGACTCCCCAAGGGACCTCCGCAGGCCCGCTAACACACGCCAGGAGCAAGCTGACCACCCCAACGACACAGCCTAAAATCCGCAAGACATGGAAACCGCAGAGCGGAGTGGCGCAAACCCGATGAGAAGTTCCCCACCTTCGGCCTGACATCGAGACAATGCTCAAGGCGACAAGCCGCAATCAACTTTACAGAAGCTACAAACTTCTACAAGCCCTACACGGAGCGCCTTCTACGTCAGCAGGACGACAACCCAAGACCAAGTCTCCTGACTGAACTTTCATCAAAAATGTGTTTTTATAAGCCTACATAACTTTCTCATCAAGCTCACAACTTGATTCCCCATAAAATTTGGGTTATTTTCACTTTAAGCATTTTAATTAAATTTTTAGCTTTTTACATTATTTTTAATTCAATTTTTAATTCTTTTATACTCTCATTTATCAATTTTCGCTCTTTTTTAAATCAAATTACAAATTATAATTCATTACTTTCAATTTTACTTGAAAAAAAAAATCGCCCATCACACATTCTTATCAACTTACTAATTTTACATATCGTTCCTAAATTTACCTAAAATGGCATTATCCAAAGCTACAACTTAAAGAAAAAACATTATTATTATATTTTAAAAAATCTCATTATATCATAATTCTAAACTTATTTTTGTGTTTTTCTTAATATATCATTTTCATACCAAAACACCAATTTCTTAATCAAATACTTGAAATTTTGTAAAAATCATTGTCATATTCACTATTTTATTTAAACATCCCAACTCGAATTATTTGTCACTGTCACGCCATTGCCCTTTTACACGGATCATTTTAGCTACCTTAATCAACGATAAAAAAATCAAAATTTTAAATATAAATTAACATAGGTGACACGCATTTCTTAATTTCAGAAATCTCCTGTGATTTCTCTCCTGAGAGGGAATATCTCGAAACCATAACAAATGTCCTCCCCAAAACAAGTTAAAAATAAAGATCCCGTCCTCTTCCAGCCAGTAGCTAAATTAGGTCAGCGCCCGCCAAACTTATTATCCCTGTTAAATTCCAACATAGTTACACTCCCTCGTCTCTTCATTTTACAAGCATAATTAATAATCATCTCTACATCTCTCTCAAAAAACTTCAACACCCTCACACATCACTTTCTCCAAATGGCAACAATTATTAGTGCGCGATTTTTTCTCATTAATAGCTCTGGATTTTCTTCACCCACGTATTTTTTTCTCGTTTATTCTTTTGTCTGATGATGGTAACAATGCTGTTGACGAAACGTCACACACCATTAAATTATTTAAATGACAACATATAGTGGCAGAGTCAAATTGTCCTTTAGGGAGATTTTATTAAGGAGCATCTAAATGGTCAGAGAGCTTAATTAATAAAAAATAGCCGTTAAAAAAAGTTTTCATAAAATTTAACCAAAAGGAGAAGTTAATTATATTAGCTCCTGCCCTTGTCATCAATGAATAAGTGTACCAAATTTCAGACATCTAGGAGCTCTATAAAATATATAAAAATTGATTATAAAATTTGGAAACAAACAGACAAAGTTGGAAGCTAGTTAAATAAAAGCTTTTAAAATAAAATAAATTGAGCATGAATTTATTTTTTCAAGTAAATGGTAGATAACACTGGTCAACAACATTTTTGCCCAAGAGAATCTGATGGTGCTTATAGTGTAACTTTTCATGCTGAACTCAAAATATAATCCGAAATTTTCCATCACCCATGGTTTTTGCGTGACAGCCTTTTTTTTTTGGTATTGGGATAAATACAGCAAAAAGATTTACGTAAGCATTATTGCATAAACCTTATTACATCACACTGGTTTATCAAAAATTATTTTTCTTTGTCCCAAAAGAAACAGCATCTTAAATAAATTTAACTCTTTGTGCTGATTCCATATATACCATTTTTTTTTTTCTATCACGCAAGATTTTTGAAATACACCTACTTGAGATTTGGAAATGTTTTCAATATATAGGCCTATTTTAACGAGATATATTTATTTTATTGAAAAGTATAGTGACGGTGGATTTTCTTTTATTCTTTGCTTGTGGTACATCCCTCTTTAGTGTCCAGCAGTAGTCAGCAAGGATAACGGGACTCCATTTAACTTGGTACCGCTTTTACATTAATATTGATTTTATTCAACTTATCGAGTATTTTTCAAGGGACCGGGAAAAATGTTCACTAGATAAAACGATGATTTTGTAATGTAGAAAATTAGGAAAGACAAATTTCAGGATGACACGGCACACAGGGACCGGGAAAAAATGTTCACTTTTATCGAGAGATTCAAATTTACGAGTTTCAAATTATCAAAATATATCTTTTATTTTTTTTATAAGTTTATAGAGAATTGTTTTAACAAATGTTCGTTAGACAAACCTTTACTCGGGTAAAACCCGGGCGAAGCCGGGTACATCCGCTAGTTATTTATATATTAAAAGATAAGTATTTTAGAACATCATTATCATATAATACTAAATTTACTTGAAGAAATGTTTCTAGTACCTTTTTTGAAATCCCTCTCCAAGCATTGCCCCATTCAAATAAAGTTGACCCTTTGAACACCAAAATGTTTCTGAATAGCAATTATGGTGAATACAGTAAGTAAATACAGATCTTTCAATAATGCTTGTTTAGATAAAATTCTTTAAAATACAAAGAGCTTTTAGGTTGAAATTTGTCAATTAAACAATATTTAACAAATATTACTCAAAAATAAGCAGTTACGTTTCTTCAATTATTTGTTTAAAAAAATGCTCTGTAAAAATGAGGGAAATTATACAATGGTTTACTTGATATTGTTTTTTTTAATTGGTAGAGTGGAAAATGATACGTTTGGTGGGTCTCTATCATATTCTGTTACATCCTCCCATTCATAATGTCTAAAATATCGTGATTTCCACCACAGGAATGCATTTCTGTGTATTCTGAATTAATTGAAGATGAATCAAAAGTATCTGAACCCAAAATAAATCGGACGAGAAACATATTGATAGCGCGATCGGTAAAATCGCCTTAAAAAACGGCTGATTAGCAAACACCCAATCGGTATTAAAACGGGCGGACAGCGAGAATATCCGCGACCTTGAATGATTCATATACCTAACAAGGATTCCGTTCTAAAAATATAAATGTAGTGGTAGTTTTTGAGAGTTTATAAACTGTTGTTTTTTTTTGTTTTTTTTTGTGGTCCGTGAGACGAGCATGATCGCGTCATTTGTAACAATTTATAATACCTTCTATTTTTATCTCTTAAAATAGAAAAGTTACATTTTCTTTTTTCAACATGTTCTGAATATATTTCAAATTTTAAATATATTTTGTTATTTTGGGACCTAAAATAGGTTCGTTATAGGGGTAGTTCGCTATTTAAAAAATCGCAAAGTTCGTTGTGGAATAATGGATATCCACTTCGGGACGTCGGACAGCGACGGCTCGGGTGACTGTAAACAAACAAGCCCCAGCTGCGCCAGCCGGCAATAAAAGAGGGAGGGGGTGCACGGCCTGGTCTGCTGCTGACCAGTTGGGTGTTTTCCTCTGTCCTCTTAACATGTTTTAAATAAAGTTAGTTAGAAGGAGACTTTTACTCTCTCTTTTCTGCTATTAAGTGATCTGATATAAATCCTTTAACAGCCCTCACTGCGAATTATTCTACCGAATTTCGCATCAGTGTTTTGTGAAACGATTACCGACATTTCTTCACAAAGTGGCGTCCCCGCGGTTGGGCTTCTGACAAGGCAAGATCAAGTGGATTGAACGGCAGAGTGCAAGTCAAGACTCAAGATAAGTACCTTTTGTTTTACCTTCTGTTTATAGTGTTTTTTGAAAAATGGAAATTTTAAAAAGGCATAGAAATTTACTTATAAAGCGACTAACTCGCATCTTGATGACGACAGAAGAGTTTCTGTCAAGTACTCCACCGGTACCTGTAGAGGACATTCAAAATAATAGAGAGATCATTGAAGAAACTCACAGTGAGCTTCTTGTGATCCAAGGCAAGATAAGAGACTTCATGCTAACTTCAGACGTTAGCGAAGAGGAATTAGAGCAAGACGATGAGGAAGCCTTGCAATATACTCAGAGATATAAGAGGATATATAACAAATGTCTCGCTCTTGTTGAACCTAAGATCGTTGCATCCAGTCCCACGACCAGTGAAGTGAGCTTCGCTTCTAGCTCACACCATAGAACTGTAAAGCTACCCAATATAGAATTAAAGAAGTTTACAGGAGAAATAAAAGATTGGTTGGGATGGTGGGCACAGTTCAACAAGATACATGTCGATCCCACTTTAGAAGACAGCGACAAATTTCAATATCTTGTGCAATCTATGTCGCCGGGAACCAGAGCTAGTAAACTGGTTGATAGTTATCCCCTGTCTGCCCAGAATTACCCCAAAGTCATAGAGACGTTGACAGAAAGATTTGGAAGGCCTGAACTGTTGCAACAAGTCTATGTCAGGGATCTTATCTGCCTTATGATCGACTTCTCCTCCAAACAACAGTTGAAGGTGACTTCATTTTATGATGAGTTGGCGACTCATTTGAGAGCATTGGAATCCTTAAAGATTGAGGCCAGACAGATGTCTGTATTTATATTTCCAATGATTGAGGCATGTCTCTCAGAGGAACTCATGAAGACTCGGCAAAGAAGCCCCCTCCATGATGTTAAGATTGATGCTAATGATTCGACTCAAACTAGAGTAGACCTAATTATGGAGTTTCTCCAAAAGGAAGCTGCAGCAGAACAAGACAGAGCCTTAGCTGGATTCAAGTTTGGACTCAAATCTCTGAAACAGGATAGAAACGTGGGCAGACAATCACATCCTGCTAAGATACCTACGGCCTCTGGACTCTTTGTTGGACGTGCCCAGAATTGCATCTTTTGTAATAAAAATCATAAAAACACAGAATGTATTGCTGCGCGCAGAATGAGCATTAAAGAAAGGAGAGAGCGTATTAAAAACGCTAAATATTGTTTCTCCTGCCTCCAACCAGGTCATATCTCTTCTAATTGTAGAAGGCCAGGGAAATCTAAACAGTCACTTAAACATGTGGTGCTTAGAGGTCATACTAGTGAAAGTGTCCACCAAGAATACAGAGTCAATTTGAGTCATGCATCGGGGAATTTTAAGATGGTCGCGAAGCTTCTTGACCAACAAAAAATCTGTGGTAATCTACCAAGATTGAGCCGCGGGCCATGGTTGTAAGAACTCAAAGCCCTCAAAATCTAGGTTCCTGATATTGGAGAGAATGACATGGAAATTGAAATACTTCTAGAATGCGATGTGTTTGGATCTATTTTCATGATGAAATATTGTGTGTTGTCAAATGGCTTGACTGCGTCGCAGACGCGTTTTGGATGGACTTTAACTACTGTCGTAAACCCGGGTAAGAGAGCAAGTGAGTTGGAAGCAGTCGGGGTTGAGTGGCAAGGCGTGCAGAGTGGGGAGTCCGCACGGGACAGTAAGGAGATCAAAAGTTTGAGATCAAAAGACGCTCTCCTAGTACGTCTCACGTGGCACCAGGACCAGGGGAAAGTTGAGGATTAACTGAGGAAAGCTCGGCGTCCTGCATGAAGCCGCGGGGGCAGAGAGGAGCCAAAACGGCGGCCACGAGGGCCCCCGTGAGATGGCAACGACCCTAGTACTGAGCGGGCCCTGTCCGGAATATCCACTGTAACCTGACTAACTGTCAACATCCGCCCAACGCCCCTTCTTTGTCCCTTTCTGGATCCCCTGGGTATCCGGTGGCAATCTGGTGTCACTTTGAGATGACTAGAAAAGACGTCTTACTTTATTACTGACATATCACATTGTTTAAATTACGATATATATATAAGGAGTGAACCCTCTCAGCGGTTTCGCCAAATTAATCTCTAGACCGCTCTACTATTGTATTGGACTGGTTTTGTTATATACCCTGCATTTTCTATGGAAGGCAGCTTAGGGGTGTTTAGTGAACTATGGACATATTTTGCGGAAGAGCTTTGCTCGATGCAATACCTTGAAATTATATGTATGCACCTCTACAGACCTATAAGCTTATGTCCATAGTTCACTAAACACCCCTAAGCTGCCTTCCATAGAAAATGCAGGGTATATAACAAAACCAGTCCAATACAATAGTAGAGCGGTCTAGAGATTAATTTGGCGAAACCGCTGAGAGGGTTCACTACTGATGAGCCAAGCCCTCTCATTCAATAACTTATATCATTGCAGTAAGGTCTGTAGATATAATATTTGTTTATATTTAAAAGAAACGCATTGCCAGTAAATTAATTTGTGTAAAATTTTAACGATAGATGGCAATAAAATTTAATTTACTAATATATATTGGTTATGAAAACATATTTTGCGGAAGAGCTTTGCTCGATGCAATACCTTGAAATTATATGTATGCACCTCTACAGACCTATAAGCTTATGTCCATAGTTCACTAAACACCCCTAAGCTGCCTTCCATAGAAAATGCAGGGTATATAACAAAACCAGTCCAATACAATAGTAGAGCGGTCTAGAGATTAATTTGGCGAAACCGCTGAGAGGGTTCACTACTGATGAGCCAAGCCCTCTCATTCAATAACTTATATCATTGCAGTAAGGTCTGTAGATATAATATTTGTTTATATTTAAAAGAAACGCATTGCCAGTAAATTAATTTGTGTAAAATTTTAACGATAGATGGCAATAAAATTTAATTTACTAATATATATTGGTTATGAAAACATATTTTGCGGAAGAGCTTTGCTCGATGCAATACCTTGAAATTATATGTATGCACCTCTACAGACCTATAAGCTTATGTCCATAGTTCACTAAACACCCCTAAGCTGCCTTCCATAGAAAATGCAGGGTATATAACAAAACCAGTCCAATACAATAGTAGAGCGGTCTAGAGATTAATTTGGCGAAACCGCTGAGAGGGTTCACTACTGATGAGCCAAGCCCTCTCATTCAATAACTTATATCATTGCAGTAAGGTCTGTAGATATAATATTTGTTTATATTTAAAAGAAGCGCATTGCCAGTAAATTAATTTGTGTAAAATTTTAACGATAGATGGCAATAAAATTTAATTTACTAATATATAAGGAGTACATAGGAAGAATAAATTTAAAGTAAACACACACAATATCGAGAGTGAATATTTGGGAAAGTTAGGAATACTATTTACAGTTTTTTTTTGTTACTTAAGGTGCCATGAGTATTTACAACATAGGGATGTAATACAGGAACGAGGAGAAGTAGAGATAATAAAAGTAATATAAAATATAAAAGAAAATTGACTTAAGCAAAAGGTTTGGGATAGGCAGTGACGCAGTGAAGAATAAAGGAAGAGGATCTGAATTGGTTTCTGCAAAGGACATCTCAGGAGTCCTTCCCCTCAATACGAGCTTAGAAGCGAAGTATTGTTTGCAGGGATCAGATATCTCAAGATGCCCTGTAAGTAGCATTAGATCAGATGGGCAAAAGGCGTGAAGATCGAAGGAGAGGTAGGTAATGGGTGAATATGGGAAAGAAAAGCTTGCTGAGAGAGGTTAAAAGAGATGGAGGTTCAAGAGCTGCGCTGCTGTCGGTGATTGAGCTCGACCAGATGAAAAATAAAAATAAAAGGAAAATGAGTGGGCGCATCATGCTGATGATGGCGATGGGTCGAGCGTGAGAAAAAAAAATCTCGCTGGTTACCCAAGCTCTCCGTGTGGAGTTAACATGGGGAGGAAGGGTGTACCAGGTCGATGAATCATAAAACAAAAATTGTTGACGAGCAGGAGTCTCAGGAACCGTTGAAGAGGTTAGAGGATGGAGGTAGATTGTGAAAACAGGGTTCGACTGTTGCCATTGATTGATTGAACCCGGGTTTGAGGAAAAAAGAATGAAATGAAGAATGCTGGGATGGTGACCCGGATGTAAATTAAAAAAAATAATAATAATAAGCCATGGATTTTCCTGAACACGCCATCAGGATGGGATGGCGAGGAAGGAGTAGTCCACTGGGGCAAATCAATAACAAAAAAACAAAAATCGGCGAACAGGAACTCTGCGATGGACGCGGGATGGTTAGAACGTAGGTATAGAAGGCCTAAGGAAAAAGATCAAGAGACGAGAGAAGTATGGAAGGTAGAGTTGGAAGGATCAAGATATGGAAAGGGACAGTTGGTAGAAAGGCGTCACTGTTAAAACAAAATTTTTTAAGTCAAATTATCTTAGTAAATTAAATTTTATTGCCATCTATCGTTAATATTTTACACAAATAAATTTACTGGCAATGCGTTTCTTTTAAATATCATCAAATATTTGGTGATATTTAAAAGAAACGCATTGCCAGTAAATTTATTTGTGTAAAATATTAAATTATCTTAGACGTAGGCCATGGAAAATAAGAAAAATTGATGCCAAAGAATATAAGGTTCCAGGTGATGTTTATATAGGTTGGCTAATGGTTTTAGCTGTTTAGGGATGGAAGAAAAAGAAATATAATAATGTAAAAGAAATATTCAAAAATATCTGGATTGATTCTAAAATATAAATGGCACACATCAGGGATCGTAAATATATTTAAAGAGTAAGATTTAAAATCATTTTTTTACTTAAAATTACACCGCATAAGTTTCTTTTCTATGAAAAATCAATATTTATTTTAAAGAGAAATATTTACTATTTCTAACTTTTTTGAATGAAGTATGAGAGGGTGAAAATATGAAGAGTAATGGTCAACGGAAAAATAAAAGTGTCCAGGGGCGGGAATCGAACCCTGGACACTTTTATTTTGCCGTTCACCATTACTCTTCATATTTACACCCTCTCATACTTCATTCAAAAAAGTTAGAAAAAGTAAATATTTCTCTTTAAAATAAATATTGATTTTTCATAGAAAAGAAACTTATGCGGTGTAACTTTAAGTATTGTTTATAATCACCCGCCGCAGTCCTTATAATGTAAGATTTAAAATATAGTAAGTATTTAGGTTAGTGTGTTCCCCACGTGATGCAATGCTTATAAACGCAAATTAGACGATGTTTGGAAAAGTCAAAAGTGGTAAATAAAGAATTTAGAATTCAAAATTTTTGAAAAATTAAAATTTGTGAAGATGATTAGGGGAATATAAAGGTATTCATTATTGGAAATATCGAACGTTGTACGCAGAAGAGAGATCCTATCAAAGGACGAGAATTGTCACCAAGTTAAAACGAGGTCAAACGTGGGGGCAATCAAACCGGGGTTTAACGACGGGTCTCTGGCTAAAAATAGTTCGAGGGGCGAGGGTGATATCTGACCTCTCCGTTCTCCCACTTATCCGAGGAAGAATTCTAACATGGGTTTCTAGCTGAATAGACTTGGACTTAGGTGACTAAAGGGATTTTCATAGCGGACGACTAAAGATTTTTCAGGGTTGCCAATTAAGCCATGGGAAAGGTGTCGAAAAGGTCCTTTTTGATATTTCGGTTTCTTGTTCTCTAACTTAGGCGGCGAAATTCGTTGTAATAGCGTAACTTATTTACATGTACTGTATCCGTAGAACTACCTAGGTATTGGTTGGGCCGGTCTATACGAACTACATTGTCTGAAATCCTATCTACTATGGTATAAGGCCCTGAGAAAGATTGCATAAGTTTACCACTATTGGGTTGTTTATAAACCTTGATTAGAACTACATCACCTATTTCAAAATGGGGCTCTTTATGCTTACTATCTTACCTAATATTTTCCTTTACATATATTTCATTTGTACCTTGTATTGCTAATTTCCTACTTTCTATTATATTTGGATATGGGTCAATATGATTATTTAACTCGGGGGGAATTATATTATGCATTAAAAATACAGGGGGGGGGAACCTGTCACTTATGGGGCGTATCATTATATTTCTTAGTAACTAACTTAATTAACTTCGTCCAGGAGGTTTTGGGGTTCTCTAGGTGAAAAAACCTTAGCTTCCCTGTGAGCGTGGAGTTAAGTTTCTCGCACAAGCCATTCGCTTGCGGGTTATTAGCAGTTGTCAGAAGAGGCTGTACCCCGTTTGGTACCTGAGATAAGAGGATGCCAGCGGGCGACGCTGGCATGGGACGCCGGGAATTCTGCGAGCTGGCCAGCCGGCCTGCGCGCGCACCGGGGGCTGCGCGCGCACTTTTCGAACACCGCCTGATGTCGCCGGCTGTTTACCGCGCGTCGCTACAACCTGCAGCGGTTCCTTCCATTATATAATACTTTAGGCGCTGGTGGAGTAAAAACTGTACTCCACCTGCCTCTTATAATTGTATGTAATTTTTGGACACTTATTAAAATATAAATTATTAATTTATAGTTCTCACTGCAGCTCGAACCTTTACCCTAACGCGGTAGAACATGGCGCAGTCGACATTCGGTTAATTATAGCCGTTTTTTAAGTGACAGCTCAGTGACAATTAGTAATCAAGATGCCCTCAAGAAGGAATCGCCGACCATCCCAAACCCCTCCAGAGAACCCTGCCTCGCCGACCAGCACCGACATCCTCAGGTCCATGGCCGCACTGTTGCAGCAGATGGCTACTCGGAATCCGACACCGACAGTCCCATTAGGAGCTCCTCCTCACCACGCCACAAAAATCATCCAGCTTCCTAAACTGGCTTCCCCGGAGGAGTTAACGATGTCTTTTTTCCGCGATTGGAAACAACGTTGGAACGACTACGTGGACGCCCAACAAGTAGCCACCTTCCCGCTATCCACACAGCAAGTGACTTTGCGTGCCGCCCTCCATTCCGAATGGACCATCCTTTGGCAATCAGGCCGCCTTCATATTTCTACCACCACCACCCTCGATGAAGCCGTGAATGCTCTCGAGGCCTACCTACGCAAGAAGCGAAACCCCCTCCTTGATCGGCAAGATTTTCATCGTAGGGACCAACAAACCGGAGAATCGGTGGATCGCTACTTCGCAGCCCTTAAAGCTCTTGATGACTCGTGTGCACATGAGCTGGATTTTAAGTGCAGCACATGCGGCGACCCGTGTATTACAATATGCACAAAAAGAGCTTGTGGGAAAACGTTTGCCCTTGCTGGTTATCAACAGCAACTCCGTATCCGTGACAGGTTAATATGTGGCCTGTTTGATAAAGACCTCCAACGAAAAGTACTGGCGGAGCAGTACAATTCCGACCTCTCCCTGGACCGAGTCCTCTCAATTTGCATCGCACATGAGAGTGCTACCGCCGTGGGCGCGACTCTTTCACCCTCCCCAACCACCTCCCCCGAAGCCTTCATTGCAACCAGACGTGCACCATCAACCTACAAGCATCAACAAGCCAGCTCGTCTGAAACCTCACCTAAGGCCAACCGTTTCTTTCAGAAACCCTATGATCCTAATGACCCCTGCTCCGGATGTGGGGCGAACCCAAGACACCGCCGTGACCAGTGCCCAGCAAAAGACATAGAGTGTAACAAATGCGGCATCACCGGGCATTACGGAAGGGTTTGCCGACAACTGAAACGGAAACCCACAACCAAACCTAATATCCCGCCACCCGCAACCAGAAACAATCAGTCCCAACCAGGACCCTCAAACACAGTTGTTGCAGCTGGAGTACGCAACGAACTCATAACCATTACGACCGATATCAACCATAAGTTACACCAAATCCGTTGGCTGGCGGACCCGGGGTCAGATCTGGATCTAATCCCAGAATCAGAATTCCTGTTACTGGATGAGCAGACCCGATCCCATCGAACCCGAGAACCGAACCCGCGTTATAGCAACTACGTTGGATCGGTCCCAAGTCCCAATCTCCAGGGGGGGGCATGAGATAAGAGGATGCAGCGGGCGACGCTGGCATGGGACGCCGGGAATTCTGCGAGCTGGCCAGCCGGCCTGCGCGCGCACCGGGGGCTGCGCGCGCACTTTTCGAACACCGCCTGATGTCGCCGGCTGTTTACCGCGCGTCGCTACAACCTGCAGCGGTTCCTTCCATTATATAATACTCTAGGCGCTGGTGGAGTAAAAACTGTACTCCACCTGCCTCTTATAATTGTATGTAATTTTTGGACACTTATTAAAATATAAATTATTAATTTATAGTTCTCACTGCAGCTCGAACCTTTACCCTAACGCGGTAGAACAGTACCAAGAATCTCCTGAACTTTGGGGATGTGTAAATGCAGGGGCCTGTCCGAATGTAGGCGTTTTAGACGTCCACACTGCATTACCTTTTTGATACATTGTATATAAGTAACAGTACTTGTAGACTTACTCGGAAAGGTCCATGTATATGTACTTAAATGATCTACAATTACGTGTAAATAAGACTTAACATTACCATACTTAGAAAATCCTGAAATCGTATCTATGGATAATGTATCGTAGGGTTCTAAAGCTACAGGAGGACGTTCTAATCTACCATAAGTTGGACCTTTCGGTTTTTTTATGAATTGACAAGTAGGGCAAGACTTATTGTACTTCAATATTGCTTTGGTCATCCCGCGCCAGTTGTATTGCGTGGAAATTAACCTAAGCATTTATGAGACTCCAGGATGATTGTATTCTACGTGTACCTGATTAATTAAATTATGCTGTAAGGAGGGGTGAACAACTATCTTTGTTACACCTTTACGTTTAATTATATGGAGGCCCTCTATATTTGTTTTAACGAAGGGAAACGGATGCCGGAGTGGTTGATGTTCCCTAATTTGATCGGCTGTAAGGAAACCATATAGTTGGTTTCGGGATAATAGGTCCGCCTCGAACTGAATTTTACCTTTAAGGTATCTTACGTCACACATATTCGTAGGCGGATAACTTTAAACTCCAACGGAAGAATCTTCCGTATAGTTTTTAACCATTGTAGGGCATGGTGGTCGGTGAAGATGGTGAATTTCACACCGGTGAGGTAGATGCGGAATTTTTCCACACTATCGATTATGGCGAGGCACTTCAACTCCGTGATGGTATAGTTTTTCTCGTGGGGTCAGAGTGCTCTGCTATAATATTGCACCAGGTGTAGGATGCCGTCGGGGCGTTGTTGTTTTAAAATCCCAGCTATTCCTTGAAGAGAGGCGTCACAAAATAGCTGGCATGGTAACCCTTCTTTAAAGAGGCGGAGGACTGGTTGGGAGGTTAGACACTCTTTAAGAGTGTTAAATGATTGTTGGCATTTGGCGTCCCAGTGCCATGGAGTATCTTTCTTAAGGAGGTTATTAAGGGGGACTCTAATACGGGCATAGTCTTTTATGAATTTATTACATACATTGATGGCGCCCTGATTGGAGGGTTTTGATATTAGTGGAGACTTTAATTGCATTCATAACATCTAGATTTTTAACTAAGGGGGTGTATGTGCCAGAGGATATTGTATAACCTAGGAATTCTATCGTAGTTTTAAAAAATTCACATTTATTATAATTTAACCAAATGTGTTTTCTCTACTACACATATAAAAAAAAATTGCTGGAGATGGTGTAAATGTTCGTCTTTGGAATTTGAGAAAATAATAAAATCATCGAAATAATAGGCTATAGAATCTATCTTATTTCTTTGAAGGATTTGTTGTATGGCTCGTTCAAATAACTGTGGTCCTACACTAATGCCATAGGGGAGTCTGAGAAAGGTATATTGTGCGTCTAAGGTAACAAAGGATAAAAGATTCCTATCGAGGGGACTTATTTCTATGGACCAGTATGAGGAGGAAAAATCGGCTCGGGAGAAGTATTTGGCATGCGCTAACTTATCTAAGATGTTGTATATGAGGGGAAGAGGGTGTACGTCGGGAGAGATTATTTCGTTAAGCCGGCGGTAATCAACACAAAAACGTTTAGACTTATCCTTTTTGGTAACTAAGGTAACAGGTGAGGAGTAAGGCGAAAATGAGGGTTCTATAATATTGTATTTTAACATCTCTCTGATTTGATCTTGTATTTCATGTTGGTCGGCAAGAGATGCGCGGTATGGCCTGAGACTTATAATTTTATCGGAGGTGGTTCTTATCCTAACGGGGGAATTTTCAATTTAGGTATATCATATTTATTGATTGAAAAAATATGGTCCTACACTAATGCCATAGGGGAGTCTGAGAAAGGTATATTGTGCGTCTAAGGTAACAAAGGATAAAAGATTCCTATCGAGGGGACTTATTTCTATGGACCAGTATGAGGAGGAAAAATGGACCCAATGGACAGGGTGGTAATAAAGAAGGTGAAGGATGGGTATGGCATATGGTTTGACTGGGTGCATTTATAACAAAGGTTTGGGTAGAGGTCAGGTTATTGGGACAAGGTGGAGGTTTGACATTTTTTCCCTGCAAGGGCGATTTACCCTCTCCATCATTAAATGAGTGTACATAAGTTATATGGTACCATCTCTTAGACAAAGGAGAGCATCATATTGATAAATAGAAGAAATATTCAAATTTAATGTTAAACAAAATTTACTGATTGAGTTTAATGATAAAATGCTAAAGGGTAATAAACTATTGATTACATAGAATTTAATCGATTTGGTTATATTTCTTATAGTTATCGTTAAAAAGGTGTATCCTATTGCACTTACATGATAGGTTATGGAATTATTGCAATGTCTACACGGGGATGGTGGTTTTCGGACACTAGTTTGGTATCGCGGGGTACTGTGAGGGGGGTACCACTGGTAGTTTCGACCCCCAAAGGGGTTTTGGTCACCGTAGGGAGTGTCATGGTCAGAGGGTGCACGCCTGGGGGGCTCCGCCTGTGCGGCCATGGAACTCACGCCCCTGATTCTGGTGATGGTCGCATACCATTCAGTCAGCGAGATGGGGGCTAGTGCTCGCATGAGGCGTTGGTCTTGGTGGGATAAGCCCTCCGTTAGGGCCTCGGTTATGATAGGGCTAGTTAGCCCTAGTTTGAGGCCCATTTTTACTTTGTTCCTATAGTACTCTCCTATGGAGAGTTGACCAGTCAGTCTATACGACATGAAGTCACTGAAGGTGACTTCGGAGGTACCGGGGTAGAGGTCTACCAAAGTCTGCCTAGACTGGTCATAGGATCGGGAGCCCAAGTTGAGCTCATTGAAGAGCGAAAGGGGCTCACCTGTGAGGAGCTCGTGGAGTCTCGCAGATCCGTACCCGATGTCGTTCCGCACGGCTTCCAGTTGCCGGAAGAAGTTTTCTGCCGGATAAGTCCCGTTGTACAGTGCCATTGGCGGGGCATAGGTACGTGGCGCCGTCACTTCTTGGAGGGCCTCAGTGAGTCGGTCTATCAAGGTGTCCACGCTGGGCCAGATAAAAGTGGCGGGCACCTCAGAAGCATCCACGTAGCTTTCCCCGTCTTCGTCCATAGTCCTTTGTCCACTGTCCGCCATCAATATCCTGTCGACTTATACAGGTCTACTGTCGTAAACCCGGGTAAGCCAACAAGTGAGTTGGAAGCAGTCGGGGTTGAGTTGAATGGAAAGGCGTGCAGAGTGGGAAGTCCGCACGGGACAGTAAGGACAAAGTTTGGGATCAAAAGACCTTCTCCCAGTACGTCTCAAGTGGCACCAGAACCAGGGGGAAGTTGAGGATTAACAGAGGAAAGCTCAGCGTCCAGCCTGAAGCAGCGGGGACCGTCGTTAGATGATAATGGGCCTAGAACTGAGCGGGCCTGTCCGAAAATATCCACCGGAACCTAACTGTCAACATCCGGACCAACGCCCCTTTTTTGTCCCTCTCTGAATCCCCCGAGTGTTGATGCTCATTGGTCAGTCTTATGTGGGTCATCCTCCCCTCCCCTGGGGTCCAGTGGCAAGCTGGTGTCACTTTGAGACGACTAGAAAAGACGTCATACTTTATTACTTACATATCACATTGTTTAAATTACGATATATATTGTCACAGTAATGAAGGTGACGAGTCGTTTGGGTAGAATAAAATAATAATTTATTAGATGACTTTGAATAGTTAATAAGTTTGAAGGATAAAAAGAAATAGAGGTAAACTAAGTTAAATGGATAAAAATATGGTAAATTAAGGAAGTGATGTCAGAGACCCAAACGGCTGGCGATCGGCTCCACCCCTCAAGATGGCGACTATTGTTTACAAACTTCCCGCCTAGCGCGCCCGCCATCTATTGGGGCTTAGGTACATAACATTCGCCAAGCTGCCGATGTATTATTTACAGTTACAAGCTGTGTACATTTTTGGTTATGACATTACTCCCATTTTCAAAAATAAGCAGCGACCCGCTGCTTAAAAAAAAAAAATTCACTCTGAGATCAGTCCTGTGTTTGTTCTTTTGGGCTTCTGTATGGTTTCATTCGCAGGACGTGGACGATGTCGATATTCCGTTGTCGGGGTCTCCTCTCCAAGGCCTCTACTTCATAAGTTACTTCAGACAGTTGTCTCACAACTTTATAGGGGCCGAAGTATCTTTTAAGTAGCTTCTCCGACAGTCCTTGTTTACGCACAGGTGTGTACACCCACACAAGGTCTCCCGCGCGGTACTGGACAGGTCTGTGGCTTTTGTCGTATCGAGATTTGTCTTTTTCTTGCGCCTTCAAAATGTTCAATCGGGCCAGCTGGCGTGCGTCCTCGGCATTTGTCACCAAACACTCCACGTAGTCCTCCAGATTAGCTTCCTCTCTATACGTCAGGATAGTGTCCAATGGGGTCTCGACATCGCGTCCGTGTACAAGATAGAAAGGGCTAAACCCAGTGGTTTCCTGTTTGGCAGTGTTATAGGCAAAAGTTACGTAAGGGAGAACTGAGTCCCAGTTTCTTTGATCTACGTCAACATACATAGACAGCATGTCACCAAGTGTCTTGTTGAGTCTTTCGGTCAGGCCATTTGTTTGAGGGTGGTAGGCAGAAGTAAAGCGATGTGCGGTTCCACAGAGGTTGTTAATCTCCCGTATTGTGTGAGATATAAACGTTCGACCTCGGTCTGAAATCAATTCTCTTGGGGCTCCATGTTTAAGGATCACGTCTTCTACTATAAATTTTCCAACCTCTTCCGAACTTCCATTTGGTATGGCTTTGGTCATAGCATACCTTGTTAGATAGTCTGTCGCGACCACGGTCCATTTATTGCCATCGTTCGAGGTAGGGAATCTTCCTAACAAATCTATCCCTATTTTCTGAAAAGGTCGTGCAACCGGCGGAATTGGCACAAGTTGTCCTGGTGGACGTTTGGTAGAACCTTTTCGCCGTTGACATTCTCGACAATGAGCCACATATTGTCGCACAGATCTATGCAAGCCGGGCCAGAAATATTTTCTTCTAAAACGGTCGTATGTTTTTGCAAATCCCAGGTGTCCCGCCATTGGTGCATCGTGGGCCTCCCTCAAAATGTCAACCCTCATTTGTTTGGGCACTACTAAGAGCCAAGGTTTGCCCATGGGATCGTAGTTTTTGCGGTAGAGGATGCCGTCGATTATTTTGTATCCACTTTCACTTTTGGAATCAATTTCCTGAATTATTTTGTTGGTCTGGACATCGCTTCTTTGCTCTTTTCTTATGTCGGTGATTGAAGACAATTCTGGTATGTTTTCTTCGTTGGATTGGGGGAGAGGACTTCTTGAGAGGCAATCCGCATCTTGGTGTCTTTTACCATTCTTATACACAATAGATATGTCGAACTCTTGAAGTCGCAATGCCCATCTGGCTAGCCTTCCCGATGGATCCTTTACATTAGCTAGCCAACACAGGGAATGATGGTCGGAGACGACGGTGAAGTGTTTTCCAAACAAATATGGTCTGAACTTGTAAATGGCCCAAACTACAGCCAGGCATTCCCTCTCCGTCGTGGAATAATTTCTTTCTGCGGCGTTAAGGGTTCTTGATGCATAGGCGATAGGCTTTTCTTTTCCTTCTACCAGTTGGGTCAACACTGCTCCGACGCCATATCCACTCGCGTCGGTATGTACAAGTGTCTCAGCATCTTCTTTAAAATGGCCAAGCACAGGATCGGTAGTTAGGGCTGATTTTAATGTTTGGAAAGATTGTTCTTGTTCGTTAGACCAAAAGAACTTCACGTTATTCTTCAGGAGGTCGTGTAACGGCTTTGCTTTATTTGCAAAATCTTTCACAAATCGCCTGTAATATGAACACAATCCCATGAAGCTTCTTACTTCAGTTGCTGTTTTTGGATTCGGGAAATTTGTAAGTGCTTCAATTTTGTCGGGATCAGGGCGAATGCCGCTTTCTGTAACCAGATGTCCTAACACTTTGATTTCTCTTGACCCAAAACGGCACTTCTCATGATTAATACACAAGCCTGCTTGCTGGATGTATCTGAGAACTTTCCCTAGGCGTTCAATATGTTCTTTAAAGGATGTAGCATAGACAATTATATCGTCTAAATAACAAAGACAAATTGTCCATTTCAATCCTGCTAGTAGCTTGTCCATCATTCTTTCGAATGTTGCCGGTGCGTTGCATAAACCGAAGGGCATCACCCGGAACTCATATAAGCCATCAGGGGTGATGAAAGCTGTCTTCTCCCGATCTTCCTCGTCGCTTTCTATCTGCCAGTATCCTGTACGTAGGTCCATGCTGGAAAATAATTTAGCTCCTGTTAAGCTATCCAAAACATCATCATTTCTAGGTAAAGGATACACATCCTTTTTGGTGACCTTGTTAAGCTTTCGGTAGTCTACGCAAAATCTCCAGGACCCATCTTTCTTTTTAACCAAAACTACTGGAGACGACCAAGGACTTTCGGACGGTTGTACAATTCCCATCTTTATCATTTTATCGACTTCACCTTGTATAGCTCGTCTTTCGGAGACACCCGGTATGGTCGTTGTTTAATAGGACGGCTGTCTGAGGTGTCGATTTTATGTTTCACATTGGAGGTTGTACTGAATGATTTTCTCTCAAAATCAAAAACCTCCGAGTACTTTTCTAGACATTCTGCAATCATTGACTTTTGTTCTTTATCTAATCTCTCGTCTACCAGAGATAAGATTTGTTGGCGTCTATCCTCACTCTTAATGTTTGATTGAGTTTTCTCGTCTTCAGCTGTGTCAACACTGTAGATTCCGCTACTTCCAATTTTCCTCAAGTATCCTACAAGCATACCAGCTGGGATTATTTGATTCTGAGATGTCCCATTAGTTACCCATATCTCCCCTCTGCCATGATGGAAGTTAATTATTGATGATGGTATGACCAATTCTTTTTTTAAGATGAGATCTTTGCTTCCTTCTATCATTAGATCTTTTCCACCTTGAATCTCTTTGTTAATAACCGTGATTTTTTTAATTGAGCGAGCTGGAATAAAACAGTCTTCTAACGCATGTGTAGGCAGATCTTCTTCTAGGCCGTCGTTCACACTTTCCTTCAAATGTATTTCACCTCTTCCACAATCAATCACTGCACTTGTGGCTTGAAAGAAATCAAGACCAAGGATTATGTGATGGCTACATTCAGAGAAGACAACAAAAGTAAAATAAATCTCAAGTTCTTCAATCGACACTTTTAAGTTGCAGCGCCGCAGAGTTTCGATATGCTTCCTATTGGCGACTCTCAGTACAGGCCCTTTTTCTGCAAAGAACGGAATTTTCAAATATCGGCGAAAACTTTCCGAGATTACGGAATAATCGGCTCCAGAATCGACTAAGGCCTCAACATTCTGTCCATTTATGGTGATAACAACGTAGTTCCGTTTCATGTTCGCAGTTATAATAGGGGGAGGATTTCCACTTTCGTCAGCGGCCTTACCTCCAGTCTCGGTCGCTCTCCTTAGTTTCCCTGGCTTAGGCGGCGAGGAGATTGACTGGATCGACGAGAGGGCGACGGCGTTGCGTTTCGTCTTGAGGGGGATCTTCCACGGCCAGGATAGGGCGACGGGTTTCGAAAGCGGCGACCTACAAACTCAAATTATTCGGCATTTTGATTGAACCAGGTGTTGAAATTATTGGAGTAGGCCGGCCTTCTTACCCTGGCTTCCTCGAAAACACGCCTTCTGTCTCGGCAATATCGGGCTACATGTCCCGGGCGACCGCAATGGAAACATATTGGAACGTTTTCATGTGTCCTCCATTCATCAGTTCTTCTCTGTGGTGGTGTCTGGTTGGGTGCCGTTGTTCTTTGGTTCAGGAACTGCTGTCGTGGCGTCTGTTTGAATATTTGGGGTCGGTTAGAGTACTGCTGTCGTGGCATTGGCCTTTGAACGGGCTGCGAAATTGCAGACAGGTTCCTTTCAACTTCCTCTCGGATAATTAGATCCAGGGAAGATGGTTTGAGAGTGGCTGGCTCGGGATTCAATGCATGGTGGATTTCTTCTCGAATGAGGTCCTCCATAGATTCCGATTCTGCTGGGTTGATGGCGGCAGCATTCGGCAGTCTGTCAAAAACTATTCGCGTATTCACACGCTTCTTTTGAGATAGTTCGATTTTTCGACACCACCTTATAAACTCCTCGGTGGTGGCAATTTCAAAGGTTACAATTGCCCTGTAAATTTCCTCAGGACCCCCTTGACTAAATGAGCAACTTTTTCATTTTCATTCATGTTGGGATTAATTTGCCGACATAAATAGAGGACGTCTTGAATATACGCCTCGCAAGACTCTTCTTTTCCTTGGGCCCTGGCTTTTAGTTTTTCTAAAAGTTGGTCTTTTTCGCTTGCGTAATGCCCAAAGACCTGAGACAACATTGTCTCAAAAAGTTCCAATGAGGTTATTTGTTCCTCTACATTCTCGAACCAGACTTTGGCCGTTCCTGAGAGGAAGAAGTAAACATTTGCTAGGCACATGGAACTGTCCCAGCAGTTGTAGCGAGCTACACGATGGTTCTCTTTCAACCATTTCTCCGGGCTTTGGCCCGGTTCCCCCGAAAATATAGAAGGGTTTCTAATATGTTTGAAGTGGTACTCACCCTGTGGGGTCTCTCTTTCTTCGTGTTGCATCTTAGAATATTCCAACGGGTTTAATCCTTGGATTCTACGACTTCTTCTTATAGCTTGGGCAGCGAAGGGATGATCCAGCTTGTCTCCACCAGATGTCACAGTAATGAAGGTGAAGAGTCGTTTGGGTAGAATAAAATAATAATTTATTAGATGACTTTAAATAGTTAATAAGTTTGAAGGATAAAAAGAAATAGAGGTTGTTGAAGATATTAATCTGTGATTTTAAATGTTTCTTTCTTCTTCATTATTATTTGTTCTATATGTAAAGCTTTGTTTTTTGAAACTTGAATAAACAAATTCAAGTTTATTATATTTTTGTGTGCTTTTAAAGTTAAAACACAACAGGTTATGGACCCAACCACGCATTCACTGCGAAATATAACAAAAACGAAGCAACGGTAAGACTAAAAAGAATTCTATTTTGTTTATCACGTTAAAATTTATATTAGTATTGGCTGGAATGGATAATATTAAAATGGGTATGAATATTCCCAAATAGGAAGGATTAATAAACTGGCCAGAATATAAGAAAAATATAAAATTGCTTTTAACAATAAACAAAGTAATAGGCGTTGTTGATGGAACATATAGAAAGCCAATAAAACAAGAAACAAATGAAGAAAAAGAGGCATATGTAAAATGGGAAAGTGAAGATGCAATATCCCAATTGTTATTTACAACAAGTGTGATGCCTGATGTGAGTCAACTAATCATTCCCTGCTCAAGTGCTAAAGATATGTGGGACAAATTGTTAAGTGTCTATGAGCAAAGCTCTGGTCAAAGATTAGACATGCTCTATAATCAATTCTTTAATTTTAAGAAGGATTCTACAGATGATATTTCAAAGCACATTTCAAAACTAGAAAGTTTATGGAATGATATGCAAAATGAACTTACTAAACAAGAAAATTTGAAATTGCCAGAATCCATGCTGATGTGCAGAATCATAAACACCTTGCCTGATGAATATTTTGATTTTAAAAGTGTTTGGGAATCAGTGTCTAAAGAAGAACGTTCTGTAGACAATCTCACACAAAGGCTTCGGTTACTCGAAATAAGAATTCAACAGCGAGATGAATGCAGCGCATCAAGTTCGACAGCACTAATAGCAAATGCATATAAAAATAAGCAAAATATGAAAGGAAAAGTTACCAAAAGTAATGAAAATTTTCAGAAAACAAGAGAATGTTACTTTTGTCATAGAAAAGGACACTTGGCCAAAGATTGTAGGTATGCAAAACAGAAGAAACTAAAGGATAAAGAAAAGGATGAAACTAAATTAAAACTTAATTCAAAATTTTTTAAGTGAAAGTTTAATCAGTGAAAGATTCAATGAACAAGATGAAGACATTTGGATTGGTGACTCAGGAGCTACTAACCACATTACAAGAAATGCAAGTTTTTATACTTCTTATAAGGATATTTTCCTACCCAACAGACTGTTAAAGTTGGAAGTAATGAAAAATTGATAGCTTATGGAAGTGGAGCTATAACAATTGAAACTTGTGTAAAAGGTAAATGGCAAACTCACTACCTAACTGATGTATGGTATGTTCCCAATTTCAGTCGTAATATGATGTCATTACAGTCCACATTGGATAAAGGGTTTGAAATGAAAATGGATAAAAAGGGTTGTAAACTTTTTAAGACAACAACTGGAGAAGTTATTGTAGAAGGGAAAAGACTACCAGGAGGCTTGTATGGTATGTTAATAACAAGTATCAAACCTGAAAATGCTGCAGAAGTCAATTTAGCCAAAACCCAAAATGTCAATATGCTACAACTATGGCATGAAAGATTTGGACATCAAAATAAAAGGCATGTTCAAAAATGGCTTAAAGAACAAGGAATAGATACAGTCATGGGCAATGAACCTTGCGAGGCATGCATTTATGGCAAACAACATAGACTGAGTTTTGGATCAAGAGAACAATATGCTTCTACCCAACCTGGAAACTTAATTCATGTAGATGTATGTGGCCCTATGCAGGAGGTTTCGAAAGGAGGGATGAGATACTTTGTGTGTTTCAAAGATGATTTTATAAAATACCGATCAGTGTATTTCCTAAAAGAAAAGTCACAAGTCATTGAAAAGCTAGAACAATTTCTCTTGGAAACAAAGACTACTGGACATATAGTGAAAGAAATTCTCACAGATGGAGGAAAGGAGTTTGTAAATAAAGAAACCTCAAAAATTACAAACAAGTATGGTATTAATCATAGGATTACAATGCCATTTACTCCACAACAGAATGGTTCAGCGGAAAGAGAAAACAGGACTTTAATAGAAGCAGCTCGTTCAATGATATATGCCAAAAATATGAGCCTAAAGCTTTGGGCAGAGGCAGTTAACACTGCTACATATGTTTTGAATAGAACAGGACCAACACAAATTGAGGGAAAGACACCTTATGAACTATGGTTTGATAAAAAACCAGCAGTTGATCATCTTCGAATATTTGGAACTGAATGTTTTGTTCATGTGCCTGATGAAAAGAGAAGAAAGTTAGATGCCAAAAGCGAAAAAGGTATTTTAGTTGGTTATTGCAGTAACAAGGATGGGTATCGAATCTGGATACCGAGCTCAAACAAAGTTGTCACAAGTAGGGATGTAATATTCAAGGAAACTATACCAACATTTAGCCTTGATATTGAAAAGAGAAATAAGGAACTTTCAAGTAATCAGATTGATGAACAAAATGATACTCAAGATATTGAGAAAATTGAAAGCAATGTTCAAACATCAGACGTATACAATCTAAGAGATCGATCAAATATATCAAAACCTCAAAGGTATATTGATGCTGAAATAAATATTGCAGAAGCTCTTGAACCCAAGACATACAAAGAAGCAATGGATTCTCCAAATGCACAATTTTGGAAAGAAGCAATGAATGAAGAAATGAAATCTTTAACGGAAAATGATGTATACGAATGCACAACATTACCACCTGGCCAAAAACCAATTGATTGTAAATGGGTATTAAAGACCAAATTGAATTCTAAAGGAGAGATTACAAGATATAAGGCAAGACTGGTGGCAAAAGGGTTTGTACAAAAGAAGGGTATAGATTATGAAGAAACATTTAGTCCTGTGGCAAGACATGACACCATAAGAACTCTTTTAGCAATTGCTGCTAATGAAGACTTAAAATTGGTACAGTTTGACATAAAGACAGCCTTTCTATATGGAGACTTACAAGATCAAATTTATATCAAACAACCTGAAGGATTCAACAATGGAACAGATCTTGTATGGAAATTGAAGAAAAGTCTCTATGGACTTAAACAGTCACCAAGATGCTGGAATCAGAAAATAGTCAACTTCATGAAAGAAAGATGTCTGAAAGAAAGTACAGCTGACCCCTGTTTATTCTTCAGAAAAACAAATGATCAACTACTCATTATTGCCATATATGTTGATGATGGAATCATTGCTGGTACAAATGATCAGGAAATCAAAGAATTTCTTGATGAACTAATGTTTTCATTTAAGATCACAAGTGAACCATTAAATTACTTTTTGGGTATTGAGATAGAGCGGCAACCGGATGGGTAAATCTTTATAAATCAAAAGGCATATATAAAAAGAATTATTGAGAAATTCAATATGTCTCAAGCGAATAAAGTGGGAACACCAACTGATAATTTTACTGTTCCTGGGGAAGCAGAGATTCTAGAAAATGTTCCCTTTCGTGAAGCGATTGGTAGTCTGATGCATCTGAGCTGCTTAACAAGACCCGATATCACTTTTGCACTGAATAAAGTTTCTCAAAAACTTGCAGCACCAACAAAATATGACTGGGAAGCAGTTAAACGAATCTTCAAATATCTTGTAGGAACAACTGAATATGGAATTATGTACCAAAAGGGTCATAAAGTAGGAGCTTTGGAATCTTTCAGTGATGCAGATTTTGCTGGAGACCCAGAAACTATAAGATCTACCAGTGGAGTTGTGTGTAAACTGGCTGGTGGTGCTATTTCTTGGCTTAGCCAAAACAAAGATCAAGTTGCTGACATTATGACCAAAGGGCTCCCTAAGCCGCGTTTCCAAATGCTGAGATATCTACTAGGTATGAGGGATATTTGAAATCTGATTAAGGGGAAGTGTTGAAGATATTAATCTGTGATTTTAAATGTTTCTTTTTGACCAGTACTTTTGTTTTTGCTTTTCCTAAAATGTTTCTTTCTTCTTCATTATTATTTGTTCTATATGTAAAGCTTTATTTTTTGATACTTGAATAAACAAATTCAAGTTTATTATATTTTTTGTGTGCTTTTAAAGTTAAAACACAACAGAGGTAAACTAAGTTAAATGGATAAAAATATGGTAAATTAAGGAAGTGATGTCAGAGACCCAAACAGCTGGCGATCGGCTCCACCCCTCAAGATGGCGACTATTGTTTACAAACTTCCCGCCTTGCGCGCCCGCCATTTATTGGGGCTTAGGTACATAACATTCGCCAAGCTGCCGATGTATTATTTACAGTTACAAGCTATGTACATTTTTGGTTATGACAATATATATATACTAGACGAATGGCCCGGGCAACGCCCGGGTTTTACCCGAGTGCGTATATATTTTAAAAACGTTTTAATTCAAATACTATTCGTTACAATTATAAATTGCCGCCATGGATGTCACTCTTGTGAAACGTCCCGTTCCTAACTGTGTGTTTTTAAAATGTTTTAATTAAAATACTATTCGTTACAATTTTAAATTGGCGCCGTGGATGTCTCTCTTGTGAAACGTCCCGCCCCAAACTGTGTGTGTCTTGAAAATATAAAAATAAAATTGTGAATTTTCATAAAGATTTCATCATGTCGATTTTTTTTTTGCATTTCACCTACTAAATCGATAGAGATAATTACATTTGCAACATGAACTTTGGTATATTGACTAAATAGAAAACTGCATAGTAATAAAGATAATTTTTTAAAGGCACCATATCGTTTTTTTTTTCAATAAAATCGAAACAAAAATTAACGATAAATAACGATAATTGCCTTAAAAAGAAATTGCCTTAAAAAAAAGAAACATTCGCGGTGATTTTGTCTTGCATTCGTTTATACAATTATTATATACGAATGACCCGGGCAACGCCCGGGTTTTACCCGATTAAATGCTTTTATTCAAATACTATTCGTTACAATTATAAATTGGCGCCGTGGATGTCATTCTTGTATAATATATAAATGAGTTTTAAAAATTGTAAAAAAAAAAAAAAAATGCATCGGCCGGGAATCGAACCCGGGCCGCCCGCGTGGCAGGCGAGCATTCTACCACTGAACCACCGATGGTTATGAAAATTCCCATCCGTGAGCTTCAGACAAACAAACAGACAGAATAAGGCAAATATATAAGTAGATACACTGGTGTCCAAAAAATAAGAAACTTTTGTTTTCTAATGATATGTTTTAAAATATACAACACTAAAAGCTAAAAAGTAATTTAATTAGGTATTTTAAGTCGTAGAATTTATTTATCGCAACCATTCAATTCGGTAAAATTGAAAATATGCAAAATTTTGCTTGTCTTTATAAGTGTGCTATTTGGCGTGTCGTTTACCCTACCTAAGAATTGTCCAATTATAATTTTATTTAATCCTTAGTTAATTATGAGTTTACGAAAAATTTTAGCAGATGATTTAAAATGGAGAACTGTTGGAAGAATGGAGGCAGGGCAATCACAAGTTGAAGTAGCAAAATGGCTAAATGTGAATAAATCTGTGGTCAGCAAAATATGGAAACAGTTCATTGAGACAGGAACCATCAAAAGAAAAGAAGGTTCTGGTAGAAAAAGAAAAACAGCTACCTCTGAAGACCGTTATCTGATCGTAACTGCCAAGCGCCATAGGGAGATGACAGCTATTCAACTCTCTATTGAACTCTCAAGTGCTTCTGGAACGTGAATTTCAAGACAAACTGTTTACCGAAGGCTTCACGAAGGTGCTCTTCATGCAAGACGACCAATGGTCTGTATCCCTTTAACCTCTGCTCACAGGAGAGCCCGCTTGAATTGGTGCTTGGAACATCACGCCTGGACTCATGATCAGTGGGCCAATGTTCTCTTCAGTGACGAGTCAAGATTTAGTTTAAACACAGATTCTCGACGAGTTTTCATCTGGAGGGAGCCTGGAACCCGCTATCATCCCAGTAACATCAGGGAAATAGACAGTTTTAGAGGGGGCAGTCTCTTAGTCTGGGTTGGCATCAGTTCTAGCAGACGCACACCCTCCACATTTTTTCTGGGGGCACTTTAACTGCCCAAAGGTACAGGGACGAGATCCTTGAGCCCTATTTAAGACCTTATAGAGATCAAATTGGTCACAATTTTATTTTAATGGACGATAATGCTCGTCCGCATAGGGCTAGGCTAGTCAATGAATATCTCCAGAGTGAGAATATTCGAAGGATGGATAGGCCAGCCAGATCTCCGGACCTGAATCCATTAGAGCATGTGTGGGATGCTCTAGGGAGGCGTATTGGAGCTCGTCACCCCTCTCCCAGAACCCTCGTTGAGCTAAGAACTGCTCTATTGGAGGAGTGGGGTTTACTACCCCTGAACCTCCTCCAAAGCCTGGTAAACAGTATGAGGGCTCGCTGTGAGACCTTGATAGCTGTTAGAGGTGATCATACTCCCTATTGATATCTTATTTCTTTAAGATCTGGAACCTTAGCTTTGGGTATGTTGGTAATAATTTGCATATTTCATAATTTCAAATATTTTTTTAATTTTCATATAGCTAGTCAAATTCTCCATAGTTTAAACTATTTGTATACTAAATTTTATATTTGTTAATAAATTAGCTTTTGAGAAATTTCAATATTGGTTAAGTTTCTTATTTTTTGGACACCAGTGTATATATATTAAGAAAAAGGCATCTCCTTTTCGTGCAACTGAAAGTTGCTGATGGCTTGCGCCATCTATCGGAATAAATATCAACTATTCTCATTGATTTTTAATTTTTCCAGAATTGGCCGAATACCCATTCTTGATTAATCAAGAAAAGCTAACCATGGACGCGTTCCGGGCTGTTGGCCCTCATCAGCGTGGTGCAAGCTGTACCTCAACGACCAAAAAATTGGTCCTTAAGGCATCCTGAAAAATCATGAAACGGGTAGTTAAGGCCAGAATTGCGTGAGAACGCTACATAATGTGAAAAAAGAGTACAAATGTAATATTGTACTGGGATAAGGTGCATAAATTAAGAAAAAGGCATCTCCTTATCGTGCAACTGAAAGTTGCTGATGGCTTGCGCCTTTTTCACATTATGTAGCATTCTCACGCAATTCTGGCCTTAACTACCCGTTTCATGATTTTTCAGGATGCCTTAAGGACCAATTTTTTTATCATTGAGGTACAGCTTGCACCACGCTGATGAGGGCCAACAGCCCGAAACGCGTCCGTGGTTAGCTTTTCTTGATTAATCAAGAATGGGTATTCGGCCAATTCTGGAATAATTAAAAATCAACGAGAATAGTTGATATTTATTCCGATAGATGGCGCAAGCCATCAGAAACTTTCAGTTGCACGATAAGGAGATGCCTTTTTCTTAATTTATGCACCTTATCCCAGTACAATATTACATTTGTACTATTTTTTTCATAACATAATAATGTAGCAAAATATTTATTATTTCATGAAATTATTATAAATTTTGATATTTTGCTTTGATACTCTTTAACCCTTAAACATCCCTCATTTCCTCTCTGCTATTCAGTGTTGGGCAAAATGTAATCATGAAACTTGTAACAAATAAATTTACTGGCAATGTGTTTCTTTTTAATATCATCAAATATTATCTCTAAAAAAATAATCATGAATACATTTTTCATAAATAAATCACAAAATTTCAAGATTAAATTTTCTATATTTACAATTAAATTAATTATGTATAGTAATAAGATCATATGTAATAAGACCAAATCCAATTAACTTGGAATTTATTAATTTGGATTTTATGTTGTTTCTATGTGTTTCTAATCTATAATACAAAATTTACTTTATCAATTTCTTGTAATTCTAATTATAGAAAAATGTAATCATGGTTATTTGGGGTTGTATTATAGACAATGTAATCAATATTACATTTTTCTCAACACTGCTCTTATTTTATAAATTTTAGTTTGTTTGCATTAAATAAATTGCTGTGTCATCCTAAGGTATGTCTTTCCTAATTTTCTAGTTACAATATCTTGCTAATCAGTTTCAAAATTAATTCACATTAGGAATAAATAATATATTCTATGCAAAAACACAAAAAATATTATTATCAGTTTCTTTTTTAAATGTCCCAATATAAACACAGCGCCAAAAGTTCATTTTCAGTCAGAAATTTGCAGGGTAATACTTTTATCAGGTAATAAATGAATTTATAACTAATCTTTTCTCGAGTTATGCCCAAGTGGTTGTTCGCATAAATGATCTATTTATTTGATGAAATAGAATACTCAATAGTAATTTTGACTACATACTGACTACCCCCTCCTAAACTTTATGTTTAAACTAGAATTATTCTGAGATACTCTCTTTAGTTGGTGGTTCTTCCTACTCCTGTTTAAGCAAAAAGTTATCACCTCATTCCCAAGCTAAATAGAGTGAAAGATTATACCAGGGTTACTTTCTTCAGCTTTGCCACAGGCTCACTCCTGAGTCGTCTAGGAAGCCGGCGGGAATCACATCAACTTGTTCATCCAGAGTGATGGCCAATTTCAATTAGTGTTGATAATAAAACTGAGCAAAGACCTTTGGTGTAGAAGTGATGAAACACATTCAAACTCCTTTGGGCTTTTTTGCGGATCTATTGCTTCACTCAAAGTGCTGAGATGTCAAGTGGCCTCAGAACAAAGAACATGGGTTAATGAGAGCTACTTCATGAAGCAGATAGAGATGCCCATTACAAGATGGTCCCTCTTTGTCCAGCGAGTGAGAACTGTCAACTCTATGGTTTTCACTTCTGTGTCATAATTCATGGATATCTTCCTGCTGACATCACCATCTTCAAGCTACGAGCCAGACTGGTGTGCTTCATCTAGGGATCTCCACAAATCATTTCCAGGTTGATGTTGCAAGCTTCTGACGATCTCAGAAGTTGCATTAAAGATCCTGGTATCAGAACACTTGATATTACTGCTACATTAACAGCAAAACCTTGCCATCATTGAAGGATGCAGATTTATCCAATCAGTTGAACTTTTGGTCGCCGGTTTTGTGCTAACTTCTGCAGCGAGCTGCTCAAATAAAACCTGCTATAGACCTTCTGAGACTGTGCTGTGCAAACAACATTGAAAATCTTTAGTGCTGCACAAGACGGCCATGTCATTCTATTGCTTAACCTCAAGTTGACTTAAAAAACTATTTTCCTTATCTGTAATATATTATAATAAATTATTTGGATTAGGTCTTATTTTCTTTTTTCAATATAACAGTTTTAAAATTACAAAATATTTCCTCACAAATACAGATCACGGTGCCACTGTTAAAAGAACCTAGCACTAAAGAAGAAATGTTTGTACCCGTTTCCATATAGTGCATTTTGTTCTGTTTGAGAATGGAGCTAAAACCATACTTCATTTATTAAAATGATTCATATTGAATCAAAATATTTTAGTTTACAATATTTTGTGTAGTTAACCACCAAATACTTCAGAGAACAAAATTTACCTTGAGAGGCCTGCTTATATCTTTTTGTTCTTTTTTTTTTTTAAGCACACACAAATTTTTGCAATCCTACCGAATAATTTTTTTTAAAAATAAGGATGGCTTTGGTCTTCATAGGTGAACTCTCCCAATGGTTTCATCAATTTGATCTACCAGACTATCTCAACCATTGTGTTTGGCTTATAGAATCTGTATTTTTGTTAAAATATATTGTGTATGAGAATAATGGATGGATGACAACATCTGTTCTCTATGTACATCATGTGATGTACATGATTTAAAAAGCTTTTAAATGGAAGCAACTCTTTAAAAAATTTGGCCAGAATCCGTTGGTATTCAGAACATATCATATACTGTATAGTGACATCTCCATATTTTCCTATAGTTACTTCCTTCTAAAATTCAAATCTTAAAATGAAAGTTTTCCAGTTTAGTGTTTTTTTAATATCCCTAGTACACAGGCTGAATATTATTGACTAGACGAATGGCCCGGGCAACGCCCGGGGTTTACCCGAGTGCGAATATATTTTAAAAACGTTGACTTGGGTGGTCATAGCGCCCGATTTTAAATACGTATTACGATGCTATTTACATTAAAAGTAACCTGTCTATAGTAGCCCCTCTCTATAACACCCTATTTTGGTGAGTCCCAAGAGGGAGCGCTATAGACAGGTTTAACTGTATTTGATACACAGTGTCAAAGTTTTCTCACCCCTCTCAACAAACAGGGATGATAGTGTTATAAATAGAGAGCGTGTGATCTATTAACTTACATATTATACTAAAATTTCCAATTATATTTGAACATATTTAAACCTGTTATAAAACTTGTATCATTTATGCAACTATACCATCCCTGTTGGTGTTTTTGGGGGTAAAAAAGAAAAAAGGTATATAATATATTTTTAATATTATTATTATTTAATATTAATTTTTATTATAAAAATAATTATTATATATATTTATATATATTATATAATAAATATTTTAATAATAATTATTTTAATATTATTTAATATATAAACAGTTTAAAAAATCAAACATAGATGGCGTTACCTCCCCATTGCTTTCATCCCCGTCTAGCGGCGCTGCATGCGAGTTAAGTCTATATATCTGCAAATAACTCTAAGGAAATTCAAGATATTCAAGAAATTATTTTTCGGACACCTTTCCGGGGATATACCTAATAATATCCCAGAATTTCATGGCGATTGGATGTATGGTTTTTGAATAACAGGGTTGTCTAGAGGGGGGCAGGGAGGCCACGTGTTCGCTGGCGGCCAATGGGAGCGCATTCTATTCGTGAGCTTCAGACAAACAGACAAAGCTTCAGACAAACAGACAAACAGACAGAATAAGGCAAATATATAAGTAGATGTAGAAAGGCATCTGGAGTAATCAAAATGAGGGTCTTATTTGGTGAGAGGTCCATTACGTACTCGGGTAGGGCCGGGTATGATGGCCATCCAGCTTGATTTGAGGTGTGTTTCCAGGTCTTAATTCTCTGGCGGACATCCCAACTTTTATCTTTTCTCTAAAAAAATTATCCACCAAAAAAGAAGAGTGACCTAAGCAGAGAGCAGTATGCCCATTCATTTCTGTTGTATACAACAGATTAATAATAAATGGAATAAAAAAATAGGTATAGACAAATCAAATGATGAGGTCATGTTCCTTGTTATACGAGGGTCAGTCCAAAAGTTTTTGCAATCAATATTAAATAATTAAAATATAAAAAATTAAATTATACCATTAAAATCTACATACATTTTTTACCTAACAAACATTTTCATGAAATAGTAACAACAATGACTCATAGAGGGTGTGACTTTTTTTTCAGCGGCAGCAGTAATTTATAAACATTACACCCGACACAATGGAGTTGACTAGAAAAAGTTTTACATGCCATGATCTCAAATGGTGTGATGATTGGAATTTAGATATCAACCCAAAAAAGACACAGGCTATAATTTCCGCCCAATAGACAATAAATGCGTTATTTGAAGCCAATCCAGAGGAATTTGTCAGTAGATTTGTTACCATGGATGAGACTTGGGCCCATCACTTTACACCTGAGTCCAAGCAACAATCCATGCAATGGAGACACTCCGGTTCCCCTCCCCCCAAGAAAGCCAAGACAGTTCCATCAGCAGGGAAGGTTATGGTGTCTGTTTTTTGGGAGTCCGAGGGTGTACTTCTTCTAGACTTTCTGAATAAGGGTCAAACCATCACTGGCAATTATTATGCAAATCTTGTGAAGCAACTATAGAACATCGCTGGAAAAAGTGTATAGACCTTAAAGGTGATTATGTTGAAAAATAAATCATAATCATTTTATTAGTCATTTTCTTTATATGTCGGGCCACGGACTTATGGGACATCCCTCGTACTTGCATTGATACAGGCTGGAGTAGCATATTCCAAAATAGGTCTTACGAGTGCAAGGTACGTTGTACGTAAGATATTGGCATTTCCACCCCAGTTAAGCCTGATATTAATGATCATTTAAAATACAGAAAACTTGTTAGTAGTACGCCCTTTTATATAATTGTTAGTAGATGTTGTTAGTACCTCACAGCCTGACTGAAGACCAAAAACTTGGTCACGTTAAATGGTGTAATTTCATGTTGAAAAAATTTGATGAAGGCAAATCAAATGCTGTTTTTAATATTATTACAGGTGACAAAACTTGGATTTACAATTTTGATCCAGAAACAAAATGGCAATCTAATCTTTGGTACTCTTCAAAATCACCTCCTCCTAAGAAAGTTTGCAGAGCTCAAAGTGTTGGAAAACAAATGGTCGCTTATTTTTTTTTTAGAAAAAGTGGTTTCATTGATATTGTGAAGTTAGAAAATCGAAAGACAGCTAATAGTGACTGGTATATAACAAAATTCCTTCCAGCAGTATTTGAAAAAATCAAGCAAAGCATTATCAAGAGCTCAACTTGAAGGAGTCTTTCTTCACCATGACGATGCAAGACTGCACACCTCATCCCAAACATTGAACTTTTAAGCCAACTTTGGTGTCCAATTAGTCACTCATCCACCATATTCACCATACCTAGCACCTTGTGACTTCTTTTTATTCCAAAAGTTAAGTTATTGTTGAAAGAGATAAAATTTGACATTGATGATGAAAGACTGCAAGCCTTTATCAATGCCATAAATTCCATCCCTGAAGACGAGTGGTGTAAGTGCTTCAATAATTGATTTTCACAGATGAAATCTTGCATAGGTGCTAAAAATGCATGTAGATTTCAATGGTATAATTTAAATTTTAAAAATTTAATTATTTAATATTGACTGCAAAAACTTTTGGAGTAACCCTTGAACAATAATATCATGGTGGGTAAAAGTTGGGGACTACTTTTACTGTAAGTGCACTACATGTTCACACATGTAGAAAGTGCAGTTCTACTTTTGCACTTACAAATGTGCCAGAGACTAGTTTGGCTGCTTGCACTCACTGGTGGGGTTGGACTTTTGTAAGAATCAGGGGCCATTGGAGCAATCTTTTATCAGAAAAAAGTGTCCAATACAGGATTTGATCCTGGGTTGTGGCTGTTGAAAACAGATGGTTTATACCACTCGTCCACCAACTCCCAAAATTATAAGTAAAAAGACCAAATTCACGCCACACAATCTTAAAACAGATTCAACTAAATAATCTACCATTGGTAGAATAAGGTAGCATACTTTTCTGCAACGATATTACCCCTTACCTGCATCTTTTCATTTATTGTTAAAAAATATTTAAAATATATTTGTTAATATGGTTTCATACTTCTGAAAGAAGCTGTTTCACACACACAAATACGATTACAATCTACTAAAATAAATAGCGTAACATTTTGGTAACATAGTTGCTACCATCATCAGAAAAAAGACCAAATGTGGTAACAACACTGTTACCAAAATGTCACACACTATTTATTTATTTGTATTTGGTCTTATTATCTTTTTTTTTCTAATATATAATCAAAATTGTACCTTATCATTACATTCTACTGATAATCGGAAAAGAGTCTTGAAACTGGCACAGTTTCAGTTATGTTTGAAACTTGGCTTAAAATTTGTAATATGTACTAGAACATTTGTATATACAATGTAAAATTTGAGGAATAACAAGGCCTTAATATGAACTGATAGAATAAATGCAAACTATCAAACGACACTTTGACATTACAGAATATGGATCCAGTGTCAGATCTCTATAATACAAACTTTCTTTTTTAAAACTTAAAATCAATATATGATTCATGAATACAACCCTGAAATATTAAATTTTATTTTATAAAGCATGAATAGAATGACAAAAAAAAAAAAATTTTTAGTGTTAACAATAAAAAAGTAATTCACAGATTCTATCGCCTGTTTGTATATTTAATATAGTGTGTATTATATGGCTCAAAACAACTACTGAGCTCAAAAAATATTTTGAATGGATTGGCTGATTAAGATCAATTGATAGTAGAGAACCAATCAGTTTGAAAAATCTGGATAATCAAATAATCCAACAAAAAAAATATTATAAAATAATGGGAGGATATGTGATATATTCGCTAGCAAAAAAAAAAAAAAGAAGAACTCTCTTCTATTGAAATGTATCACATTTTTATAAAAGTGAAAGGGGCTTTTTCACTAACAAATAAATGTCTGATTTAGGTGTATATCTTTTAGTAGATAATTCTATCCAAGATTGATTTTAAGTGAGTGTTGTTATTAGTGACACTTTACTTTGGACAACTTTTTCTAATAATTATTTTCTTTTTCTTATCCCATCCATTTACAGGTGGTACAAACAATGATAATCATGGTGGGTAGTTAGTGAGTGCTGTAAGTACACAACATGTTTGCAGAACGCTCCACGATTTTGCGTGTCATCCTTGCGCAGGGGCCATGCTAATCTTATCTGTAATTGTTCCAATTTTAGTATATGTACCGCCGAACAAGCGTGTACATGTTTGCAGATGTTGAAGCAGTCTAGAGAGTGCCAGAGACCAGTGTGTTTTCTTGCACTAACTGGTGGGGTTGGACAGCTGTCGAGGCCATTGAAGCTATTTTCTTCAGAAAAACGTGCCCAATGCAGAATTCAAGTTGTGGCTGTCGACTGTGTGTGCCATTCCTTTACCAGTCATTCGTACACTAAAATAAAATGTATTGATATTTTTCATGTTCTCATATGGGTTTGGTTAAGTTACAATTGGAGGAATCACGTAGTGCTATCTCAGATATATGAAAGTCATACATCATGGAATAATAAGTTGGATAATTACCTGGAGCAGTACATTATCAAAAGTAAAAAATCGTGAGGCAAAGAGTTTCTTGTTGTAAGGTTTTTAACCTAGGAGTCTACCTGTCCCTTCAGGGCTGGAGGCACACATACACTCAACCATCTTCAACAACCAGGATAGATGGATTCCTGCATTGAAAGCCCACTTCAAATAGTACATTACTTTTGTATATAAGTAAAAATTATTATTGAGCATTAAGATAATATTTTCATATAAAAAAGGGTGGTTAAAGAAATTTGGTTTAAACGTAAAAATATAATTTTGTTATAAGAGCCTTTCAGCAACTTGGTTATAGCATCTTAATTCTTAAGTCCCCCCCCCAAGTTTTAACCAGAGTAACAACATAAAATCTTAGTGATGTTGCTATAATGTTGTTATACGGAGTGATTAGGTTGTATTTTGTGCCGCTCACTCATCATTCCGAAATTTAACTCTATAGCTTATTTCTTGATTCCACTGCATTGAAGATTCTTAAGATAAAACACCAAGTACAGTCGAACCTCTTTAATTCAACACCCCAAGGGAGCAGAGCTTTCGGTTGAATTAAAGGAAGTCTTGAATTAAGGTTAAATGATTAGCTAATCATCTGTAGGGGCGGCTGCAGGCCTGTTACAATATATTTATAATTCAAGAATTAATTACTAAATCACATTAATTTTGCTAGTGTGTGTGTCATTTTATTATCATTTTTATACGAAAACAAGCGTGTGTTCTTCGTTTACAACAATAACATGAGAATTGATGATGTTAATATTTTTTAGAATTAAGCTGTTGTTTTTTATTTTTGGTATTTACAATTATTGATTTAAAATAATAAGAAATAAAATTATATGAAATAAAATAATATGATTTAAAATTATAAGAAATAAAATGATATGATTCCCTACACATCTAACTCGCTAAAATAATATTTTTTAAAAATTGCTTTGTAATATAAATTAATGATATTAATTGAAACCATCTTATGTACTTTTTTGTATTTATTTTTTACTAGCGGATTTACCCGGCTTCGCCCGGGTTTTACCCGAGTAAAGGTTTGTCTAACGAACATTTGTTAAAACAATTCTCTATAAACTTAAAAATGAATAAAACAAAGCTTCAAGGGCTGCGTATCTTTTATTAAAACGAATAATACGAGCTTTCGGGCACATATGCCCTTCTACAGGAATTAATGAAACAATAATCCAACTAGTTTGAAATAGGATTTATATACACGTAACTATTGTTTTGCATATCACGCGCAATTTGAAAAATATTAAAATGTTTAAATTTACATGCAGGTGTAATGATCTGGAAAAACTAATTCTAATTAATATGAGATAATATGATACATTTTGGTTAAGGCAATCTTATTTTGTATTTTATATTTTAAATTTTATAACTTGCAAGGAATCCCATCAGACATGTGATATCTTATACTGTGAATGACTATGTTTTATCTTATTTTATTTAGGTCTATTGAATCATATGCTTCTGGTAAATCAATTCTGCGATTTATACTGCTATATTGTTTAGACACTATTGCTTCAATTATTAATCTTTGATATTTGTTATTGATATTGTTGTAATGTACTTTAGGTTCATTTAAGTTAAATGTGTGTCCTGTTGAATTGGAGTGCTGTACTATTAATGATAATGGGTCATTTCTGTTTATGTTTCTTCTGTGTTTAGTGATTCTATTATGTAATTTTCTTCCCGTCTCCCCCACATATCTGGCTTTACAGTTATTACATTCAATAGAATAAATTACCTCTTTTCTACATGATATATATTCGGTTTGCCTGTTTTTTGTAATCGGGTTTCTTAGGATATCTGATAAGTTGGGAGAGTTGCTATAAAAGGTTTTTATTCCATATTTATCTAGTGTTCTGGAAATGTGGATGGATTTTGGGGAATATGGGATGTAGCAATTTTTCCTGTATATTTTAGTTTTTTGTGCTGACATGTTATATGTGTCCTGTGCCTGATAGAAATGTTTTAAAATAAATGTTTTAGGGTAACCAGCTGATGTTAAATTTTGGAAAACGGTTTGTGTTTCATGCGTTTTGTATTGATTTAATGAACAATGAGTATATATAAATTCTTTTAGTTAACATTTTCACTGTGTTAATTTTATGACTAATGGGGCAAAATGAAGAAAATTTTATATAATTGGGGGTGAATGAAGGTTTGTAGTAAACTGTAGTTTGCAATCTATTGTCTATTTTCATTATTTTAATATCTAAAAATGGCAATGTGCAATTATCTTCTTTTTCTATTGTGAAATGTAAGCTATTGTTATAATTGTTGAGTGAGGCTAAGATGTTAGGAATCTGTTTTTCTGTACAAATGCAAAATATATCATCTATATATCGTCTGTATAATATGATGTCTGCCGGGTATGATGAAGTGATCCAATTGTCTATTTCTCTCATAACTATTTCGGCTAATGGAGTTGATAATGGGCTTCACATAGGGGAACCCTTGATTTGTTTATACTGTTTCTGGTCAAAAGTGAATATGTTAACCTTAAGACATAATGTAATTAAACCTATTATTTTATCTATTGTGTTAGAGTCTATCATATTGTTATATAAAAAGGTTTTTGTAGTTTCAAGTATTAAGTTATGGGGGAGACTGGGAAATAAGGCCTTTACATCGAATGATATTAAAATATGATCTCTCTGATAATTGTAATTGGCTATTTCAGTGATGAATGTTGGAATATTTGCTATTGACATTGGTAATACGTTATTCTTAATTAATGACTGTAAAAACATTGTAACATACTTGGCTACTGGTGCTAGTGGTGAGCTGTGATAGGCAACTATTGGTCTTAATGGGATCCCTTGCTTGTGAACCTTGGGTTCACCATTATCAACTCCATTAGCCGAAATAGTTATGACAGAAATAGACAATTGGATCACTTCATCATACCCGGCAGACATCATATTATACAGACGATATATAGATGATATACAGTAAAACCCCGCTAATACGAACCCTGGATATAACGAACCTTCCCTTATAACGAACCCACGCCGATTCCCAATTCCATTCCATTGAAAATACCATCGTTATAACGAACTTTGCGATTTTTAGAATAACGAACTACCCCTATAACGAACCTATTTTCGGTCCCAAAATAATAAAATCTATTTAAAATACTATGCTTATAACGAACTTAGAATTGTAATTTAAAAAAAAATTAAAACAACCAAATTTTGAGCATGTTTCAGTTCGCGGATCGCGATTTCAAAACAATAAATTTAGCGGCATTGTTTGTTTTGAATTTTGCACTTTATTTTTGCTGTATGTTGTATAAATTTTAACACATTATACTTTTTATTAAATAGAATATATTTTCATCCATTAAATTTGAAATATAAAAATACAAATGGCTTCCAAAATGAAGAAAACAAAGGCATTTTAAAAACAAAAGCGTTATTTCTTTTTTAAAAAAAGGCCATTTTCAGAACTTTTCAAAGTGAAACAACACAGGCAAAATGTTAAGAACATATTAAAATAAGATAATATAACTTTTCTATTATAAAAGATAAAATATAAAGCTATTAAAACTTGTTACAAAGAGGAATCAACCTCAACTTTTGCCGCGATCGCGATCGTACGTTTTAGGGCTAAAAAAAAAATCCAAATAAATGGTCCCGTGATCAAACAAAAACTATTTTTATGCCATTAACTATGGTGATTTTAAAGTCAGCAATGTTTTGCATGACAGGTTTAAAAAAAAACGAAATCTAGACCAAGAAGAATATGTGGGAAAATGAAATGGAAGAAAAACACCAACTTTATTTGAATGGCAATACTTGAAGAATGCTTTGAAGCAACAAGGTGTTAGAGTCATTTTTCCAAGTAAACAATGTATTATATAATGTGATAATGATGTTTTAAAATCATTTTATATCTTCGAATATATATTTAATAAAACTTTGCCTAGGATTTGTCTTGATTTTTAAGTTAGACATAGAGGTACATGTATGTTAATCATAAGAAGAACCTATCATCTAATTATTTCTATTATTATTCAGTATTAATGTAAGGAAATTGGTCAATTAAGGGAATTAAAACAAAGTGACCACTATTAAGAGGAAGCTTCTTCCAGTGTGTATGGCTGTCCATTAATTATACGGTCTAAAAATTTTGAAAAGTAAAAAAAATGGCCAAACCGTGGCTATAGTGAACCGTGGCTATAGTGAACCAAAAGCTCTGTCCCATTGGGGTTCACTATAGAGGGGTTTTACTGTATTTTGCATTTGTACAGAAAAACAGATTCCTAACATCTTAGCCTCACTCAACAATTATAACAATAGTTTACATTTCACAATAGAAAAAAAAGATAATTGCACATTGCCAATTTTAGATATTAAAATAATGAAAATAGACAATAGATTGCAAACTACAGTTTACTACAAACCTTCATTCACCCCCAATTAAATAAAATTTTCTTCATTTTGCCCCATTAGTCATAAAATTAACACAGTGAAAACGTTAACTAAAAGAATTTATATATATACTCATTGTTCATTAAATCAATACAAAACGCATGAAACACAAACCGTTTTCCAAAATTTAACATCAGCTGGTTACCCTAAAACATTTATTTTAAAACATTTCTATCAGGCACAGGACACATATAACATGTCAGCACAAAAAACTAAAATATACAGGAAAAATTGCTACATCCTATATTCCCCAAAATCCATCCACATTTCCATAACACTAGATAAATATGGAATAAAAACCTTTTATAGCAACTCTCCCAACTTATCAGATATCCTAAGAAACCCGATTACAAAAAACAGGCAAACCGAATATATATCATGTAGAAAAGAGGTAATTTATTCTATAGAATGTAATAACTGTAAAGCCAGATATGTGGGGGAGACGGGAAGAAAATTACATAATAGAATCACTGAACACAGAAGAAACATAAACAGAAATGACCCATTATCATTAATAGTACAGCACTCCAATTCAACAGGACACACATTTAACTTAAATGAACCTAAAGTACATTACAACAATATCAATAACAAATATTAAAGATTAATAATTAAAGCAATAGTGTCTAAACAATATAGCAGTATAAATCGCAGAATTGATTTACCAGAAGCATATGATTCAATAGACCTAAATAAAATAAGATAAAACATAGTCATTCACAGTATAAGATATCACATGTCTGATGGGATTCCTTGCAAGTTATAAAATTTGTAAAATTTAAAATATAAAATACAAAATAAGATTGCCTTAACCAAAATGTATCATATTATCTCATATTAATTAGAATTAGTTTTTCCAGATCATTACACCTGCATGTAAATTTAAACATTTTAATATTTTTCAAATTGTGCGTGATATGCAAAAAACAATAGTTACGTGTATATAAATCCTATTTCAAACTAGTTGGATTATTGTTTCATTAATTCCTGTAGAAGGGCGTATGTGCCCGAAAGCTCATATTATATTCGTTCTAATAAAAGATATGCAGCCCTTGAAGCTTTGTTTTATTCATTTATAAATCGTACAGGGTTTTTCTATAAACTTATAAAAAAATAATAGATATATTTTGATAATTTGAAACTCGTAAATTTGAATCTCTCGATAAAGTGAACATTTTTTCCCGGTCCCTTGAAAAATACTCGATAAGTTGAATAAAATCAATTTTAATTGGTTCCCTCGGTAATTGGAAGTTAAAGGAATAGTATCTTGCCTTGGAATTGTATCATTATTCTTGTCTCAAATAAAAGCCGTGTCATCCTGAATTTTGTCTTTCCAAATTTTCTACATTACAAAATCATTGTTTTATCTAGTGAACATTTTTTCCCGGTCCCTTGAAAAATACTCGATAATTAACTTGCTAATAACTAATCTTACTTTTGATAAATAATCTTTAAGATAATAAACTTAGTGATAATAAAACTTATAGATAAAAAAAACTTATCATCATCACAATGGGGGCGCTGCTTGCGAGTTAAATCTACAAATCTGCAAATAACTCTAAGGATATTCAAGATATTCAAGAAATTATTTTTCAGAAACCTTCCCAGTACTATACTAAATACCTTCCCAAAGTTTCATGGCACTCCAATGAGTGGTTTGGTCAGGCATAAAGGACACACACACACACATACATTCATCTACTTATATATTTGCCTTATTCTGTCTGTTTGTCTGAAGCTCACGGATAGAACGCGCGCTCATTGGCTGCCAGGGAACACGTGTCCTCCCTGCCCCCCTCTAGACAACCCTGTTAATCAAAAACCATACATCCAATCGCCATGAAATTCTGGGATATTATTAGGTATATCCCCGGAAAGGTTTTCGAAAAATAATTTCTTGAATATCTTGAATATCCTTAGAGTTATTTGCAGAATTGTAGATATAACTCGCAAGCAGCGCCGCCAGACGGTGATAGGCTTAAGCTTGCTGCTCCACCCCTGTTGACCTTGGGTCATCGTGTGAGTCACAGCATGATGCAACAAAAAACACTCTCTCTAGGGATTGCGGCGTCAACCCTGTTATCAGCTGCCTGTCTATACAGACCACCCTGTCTATAGCGGTCACCTTAGGCAACCCTGTTATCAGCAGTGTGATACATCCACCTGTCTATACAGACCACCCTGTCTATAGCGACCACTCTAGACAACCCTGTTATCAGCTGTGTGATACATCCACCTGTCTATACAGACCACCCTGTTAATAGCGACCACCCAAGTCAACGTTTTTAAAATATATTCGCACTCGGGTAAACCCCGGGCGTTGCCCGGGCCATTCGTCTAGTTTATATATATATATATAGAATAGATAAACCAAATTGTGCCTTATCCTTGTATATATATTTTAACTAGCCGAATGGCCCGGGCAACGCCCATGTTTTCCTGATTGAATGGTTTTATTCAAATACTATTTGTTACAATTATAAATTGGCGCCTTAAATAAATGCATATATTAGTTAATAACTATAGCCTATGTGCTTTATCTGTCTATGTACTGTTGGCTTCCGTAGGCGTCTCATACTGGGAAAAGGAAAGAGAGGATTCCATTTAGTTATTAACTAATATATGCATTTGTTTAAAGAGCGACCCACTCCAAAACAATAGTTACAAAAACGAAAGAGCAAGTGGGGGAGGCATGATGGGGGGGGGCAAAGGTGGCATGACCGTATCCAACCAATAGGAGGGTGCCATTCCAAACAAAAAGCAAACGGTGACAGAGACGACTGATGAGGAATGACGCTCGTAACTGTATATAGAATAATATAAATGAGTTTTAAAAATTGTAAAAAAATGCATCGGCCGGGAATCGAACCCGAGGCGCCCGCGTGGCAGGCAAGCATTCTACCACTGAACCACCGATGCTTATAAAAAATGGCCATATTTGGGTATTTATTCCATTCACAAAAGCAAACGATGACAGAATTGTTGATGATGACTCTGATAACTGTCTTTTTTAATTTTCATGATTAACTTTTATATCAAGGACAAAATGGCAATAATACATATTTTGGAAACAGAAATAATTACAAATAATATTTTATTTTAATTGAAGAATATAGCAGTTGAAAGGAAATAAATATGGAAAATAAAAAGAAAATTTAAAAATAATCATGAAGATCTTTTTAAAAATTCCTTTATAGATGTCATTTTTGCACTGAAATCCTATTCAGGATGTATTCCAGATGGTCTATTTTAAAAAAACATGCATGTCTTTCTTCCTCTGAAATGTCTTTTAAATAACAAAGAGCTTTTATTGTATTAAAGGCATACACTGCTGCTGCAGGTGTTATTGATTTTGTGTTAAAATCTTGTATATAAACACGAAATTGGAATATTGAAATAAAATGTTATCATAATCATTGTGGCTACATTTTATGAAGATTTATTTATTTAAAAGGAAATTATTTGTAAATTTTAAAATACAGTATAACCTTGTTAATTCGACACACGCAAATTCGACACTCTACCTTAATTCGACCATATTCTGATGTCCCGACCTCCGGCCTATCAAATAACAAACCGTAATTTGACAGTATCGATAATACGACAGTTCCGATAGTTGGACCATTTTAAAATTCGAATTTCGACAGTTGAATGTTTTTTTACATACAACTTGCCGCTAAAATGGTATTACGGCAGTGACGATCAGCGGGCGCCGATAGAATCGCACCATGCACTTTTAGTTTCAGTTTAAGTTTCACTTTGCAATGCTGTTGCGCAATGTCGCGAGTGCTATTGTTTTGTTTATTTTTTACGCGGAAATTTAAGATTCGTGCGCTAATTAATTTTATTTTTAATTTTCAGCATTGAAATATTTTAGTTATTTTAAAATTTACAAAAGATTTCCTTTTAAATAAATAGATCTTCATAAAATATGTAGCCACAATGATTATGATAACATTTTATTTCAATATTCCATTTCTGTGTTATTATAAAAGATTTAAACACAAAATCAATAACACCTGCAGCAACAGTAGATGCCTTTAATACAATAAAAACACTTTGTTATTTAAAATACATTCCAAAGGAAGAAAGACATGCATGTTTTTTTAAAATGGACCATCTGGAATACATCCTGAATAGGATTTCAGTGCAAAAACAGACATCTATAAAGGAATTTTTTAAAAGATCTTCATGATTATTTTAAAATATTATTTTTTAAATTTTCTTTTTATTTTCCTTATTTATTTCCTTTCAACTGCTATATTTTTCAATTAGAATAAAATATTATTTGTAATTATTTATGTCTCAAAAATATGTATTATTGTCATTTTGCCCCCGACACTAAAAGTTAATCATGAAAATAAAAAAAAATAAAAGTACATACAATGGTTTAAATTATTATCATTAATTTATATTACAAAGCAATTTTTAAAAATATTATTTTAGTGAGTTAGATGATTAGCTAATCATCTAACCTTAATTCAACACTTCCTTTAATTCAACCGAAAGCTCTGATCCCTTGGGGTGTTGAATTAAAGAGGTTCGACTGTAACTAAAATATTTCAATGCTGAAAATTAAAAAGAAAATAATATTATTAATTAGCGAACGAAGCCTAAATTCCCGCGTAAAAAAAACAAACACTCGCGACATTGCGCAACGGCACTGCAAAGTGAAACAAACTAACAGAAACCAAAAGTGTGCAGGCGCGATCCTATCGGCTCCCGCCGATCGCCACCGCCGTAATACCTTTTTAGCTGTAAAGTTGTATGCAAAAAAACATTCATCTGTCGAAATTCGAATTTTAAAATGGTCCAACTATCGGAACTGTCGTATTATCGATACTGTCGAATTACGGTTTGTTATTTGATAGGCCGGAGGTCAGGACATCAGAATATGGTCGAATTAAGGTAGAGTGTCGAATTAACGAGGTTATACTGTAATTTAGAGCAACTCCTAGGAAGTTAGGCAGAGAAACTGTGGACATGAGATAAGACTAAATATCTCACCATGAATTTCCTTAAATGCTCTCTCATAGAAATCTGAAAGTCCAATACAATAGTTGAACCAACTGGCATAGGCAGAATTGTCCAATACAGTATTAGAACTCCAAAAAGCAGTCTGATAGATTTAATTAGCAAAATCGCTGAGAGGGTTCTCCACTGATGAACCAAAGCCCTCTCACTATATTATTCATCACAGTAAGGATATTAGAAGTTTGTTTTGTTTGTTAAAAAGAAACACACACATTCGTGCTTTATAGTTATATTTTGTTTATATAGATGGTGTGTTATTGCCTTATAATTAAACTATGCCTAGCTTTGTCCTTATTGTTCGCGGAAGAGCACTACTTGATGCAAATATTCATATGTAATTCTACTATCCTAAAAGCTTATCCATAGTTTGCTAAAATACCGTACCTAAGATTCCATCCTTCATTACCGCAAGTACAAAGGGAACTAGGAAAGTTTTGCAATATGCTTAAACCCGTGCGCCAACGTGGGCAAGAGCTCGAACTTGTTTAGCCCTATTTATATTTGAACAGCAGTCAAAATTTCATTTGCAGATGTTAGTATTCTTTGAACTGATAGAACTGAAGTGATAAAATATTAAGAATGTCTACCTGGTGCAAAATTGAATACCGAGCCATTTTGTGATATAACTTTTAATGCGGTTTGGGCATTGAAGAATGCTTGCAAGAAATGACTCCTGTACTGGGAAATGATTGTCCACATTATACTACCATATTCAGGTGACATTGTGTCAGCAAGGAAAATATGGCATAAGAGATGCGCCTAGGTCAAGACCTTCAGCTTTGTCAGTTAATGAGGAAAACATTGCTGCTGTCAAGAAATTATTGGAGACTGATCGACATATAACTTATCCCCAGATAGAGGAAAGTTTAGACATTCCTACACCAGTAATTCATTCCATTCGGCCCAACCATCTAAAAGTGAGTAAATTTTGTTCCCTATGGGTTCCCCTTTCCTTAACTGATGAGCAGATGACTCAACGTGTTTCATGGTGCCGAGAAATGTTCAAAAAGTTTTATAATGAATCATCTTGTTATATATGTCAATAGTATCATAACAAGTGATGAAACTTGGCTTTATTATTTTGATGTGCCTACTAACAAGCGCACCTAGCTCCTTGAGGAAACTTGGAAAGTTGGTTTGATGACACTGGTTTTGAAGCATAGAGAAGTGTATTGATTGTGGTGGAAAATATTTTGAAAGATTTTAAATAATAAAGTCATATTGCAAAACTTTCCTAGTGCTCTATGTATAAGAGGAATTGTCCAATACAGTATTAGAACTCTAAAAAGTGGTCTGGTGGATTAAATTTTTGACACTGCTGGGAAGGTTCACCACTGATGAGCCGTCATCCTGCAGTAAGGACAGTAGAAAGTTTGTATTATATTCATTAGAAAAACATTCGGCTTAATGATTTTATTGCATAGATAATAATAATGCACAATTTGGATTAAAGATAATAAACACAAGGTAATATCACCAAATCCATATGAATAAATAGTGTGACGTTTCGGGAACAGCGTTGTTGCCATTTTCAGACAAAAGTACTGAATGAGAAATTTGGAAATATCTTTATTTACGGGGCTGCTAACCAAAATAAAATGATTTTTGAGCCCCAATGCCCGCGTAAAGCGGAATATATACAAACCACTATGACCAAGCTGGGGAGGCTAGGGACAGGATCTCCGTTAGGGAAGAGGCAGGTTAGGCCGGATTGGGTCCGCGGAGGTCAGGAGGAAGGCAGAAGGGCTAGAACTTTGAAGCTCTAGCTCTGGAAGTTGAGCCAGACATTAATCTTGCCTCATGATCGGCAGAGAGGCCCTTGGCTGAGCAGTTGGCGCACTTGGCCATGCGCCGGTTGGACAGCTTTGGCCTTGGTGGTCACCAGAAGCACACTGGAAGCAGGTGGCTGTAGCCTTGGTGCACCTATCAGCGTTGTGGCCGTAGCCACAGCAGCGGTAGCAGACAGACTCCTCGTAGTTCAGGATCACTTGGTCCACAATGATCCTGCCAAGTCTTCCAATGGCCTTGTAGGAAGCCAAGTCCAGCTCGATGAAGGCCGTGCAGGTGCCATTTCTGGTCGGAGATCTGTATGCCACTCGGACAGACTTGTCTCCAGGAAGCTGGCTGAGGGCATTGGTGGAAAGGAAGGCCTTGACAATGTCCTCATCCGGGGTTTCCGCCTCCACATTGAAGAGGCAGATTCTTGGGAAGAATTGCCTCAGTTCCCGGACTTTCAGGCCTTGAAGCTTGTTGTCCAGGGCAGAACTGACGGCAGGAATGGCCTCTGGAGTGTTGGAGTGCAGCACCAGTTTTCCTGGTGCGCAGAGACGCCCAGACACCTTGGGGCAGAGTGTGGGCAACGCGGAAATCTTTGAGGATGTCCCGTGGGTCAGCCTGCGGTTATCTGTGGACTGCAGATTTCTCTCCATTGAGTGTGCCTTTGGTAACGGCAGGCTTGGGGGCGCGGGAAGATGCAGACTTGGCTGGAACCAGTGATTTGGTCCTCTTTGCAGGCGGGTTTGATGCCTCTGGCTGCTTCCTCTTGGTTAGAGCAGGATCTGGCTTCTTGGCAGCAGGTGCTGCTTTAGGGACAGCAGCTGGAGCGGGGGTGGCAGGCTTAATGGGCTCGGTCTGACCGCTAAAATCCTTGCAGGTGGGAGCAGGGCTAGTTTGAGTGGTTTGGCAGGTGGTCTTGGGCTTTTGGGCATACATAATTTCATCCAGCTCCAGGAAGTCATTCACGGTGCCCGCGAGGTTCTTCACTTCTCTAACTAGGCACTTGATTATTTCCGTCCGCTACTCAATGAAGCGGACAAGGTCCAGGTGAAGAGCGGCTAGGGAGGGCTGGCCGAGGGATTGCAGGATTTGGTAGTGGTGGGAGATGACCATGTTATCTTCTTCAACAAGAGCTGCGATGTCCACCAAGGGTTGAGAGGGCTTGCAGGCCTTCTTCTTCTTACAGGAATCCATGGCGGGAGAGCGTCAGAGCCTTGAAGAAGAGCGGTAAAAGTTTGTCTTCAGAGAAAAGTACCGAATGGTAGCTCCAATAATGGAATAAGAAATTTTACCACAGCATATTTTAAATAGTTACTGTTATCAAGTGTGCAAACAAGATAGCAGATAATAAGAAGATAGTTTTCTAAGAAACATAGAATATTATTCTTAGAATTAAAAGTGGAAAAAACCCACATATTTTAGATATAATTAAAAGCATATCTATAAATATCATTTATATTTCCTCTTTCTTCCATTCTGTTAATTGTAGCATATTTCTTTTGAATGAAAAAGGTTTCTTTAAATTGTCTCTTAAAATAATTTTTCTCATAATCTATAATCTTTGTTTCTATTAGGTTAAAATTAATATGCCCTGTGATTTTTCTATGTTCTACAAGTGCAGAAATCTCAATTTTATCCCACTTCAGAGCATATTAATGGTTTTTCATTCTTTTAAAAGTTCTGGATGTTTGTCCTAGATTCGCATTGGTCACATTTTTCACATTTCACTTCACAAATTAAACCTTCTCTTTTTGGTAATTGAGTGTTATTATGGTTGTTAATATATCGAGAGATAGGGTTACATGGTTTCCATTCAACTTTTAGTTTTTCATACTTTTTGAATATATTAATAAAATTTCTCTCTCTCTCTCTTGCAAACTTTCGGTTTATAAATGGTAATGTGATATATTTGGCTTCTTTGTTTTTGCACTTTTTAGATTTTGAATTAAAGTATTATTCTCATATTTTTGGTTCATGTCTTCTATTATTCTATCTATCAATTTGATGGGAAAATCTTTATTGATTAGTTCTTTTTTGGTGTTGTTAATTTCTATATTTCTTTTAGCTGTATCAGTAATGAGCGTAAAAGTTCTGTATATAAGAGCTTTTACTAATCCTACTTTTTGGCTGAAATGGTCCTGTGGGCTATAGTTCCTGTATGTGTTGGTTTTTTTATATAGAGGTTGTAATATTGTTATTATTGTATAAGTTCATCTCCAGGAAATATTGAAAGTATCCAATATTTTTTGTTCACTTCCCTGATTAATAAATAAAATGGAGTCATCCACATATCCTTTGAAATAATAGACATCATTTTTAAGTGAATTTAGAGCTTTGATTTCTAATTGGCCTATAGTAATACAAGCTGCATTTGGTGATAATGGACTTCCCATTGTTACACCTTTCATTTGGAGATATATTTAGTAATCATAAATCTCAAGCTTTACAAGACTTGATACCCTAATATGATTGAGTGGAGATAAGAAAGAAGAAGGAGAAGATAAATAAAGTACATACAGTAAAACCCCTCTATAGTGAACCCCAATGGGACAGAGCTTTTGGTTCACTATAGCCACGGTTTGGCCTTTTTTTTACTTTAAAATTTTTAGACCGTATAATTAAAGGACAGCCATACACACTGGAAGAGGCTTCCTCTTAATAGTGGTCACTTTGTTTTAATTCCCTTAACTGACCAATTTCCTTACAATAATACTAAATAATAATAGAAATCATTAGATGATAGGTTCTTCTTATCATTAACATACATGTACCTCTATGTCTAATTTAAAAATCAAGACAAATCCTAGGCAAAGTTTTTGTTAAATATATATTCAAAGATATAAAATTATTTTAAAACATCATTATCACATTATATAATACATTGTTTACTTGGAAAAATGGCTCTAACACCTTGTTGCTTCAATGCATTCTTCAAGCATTGCACCATTCAAATAAAGTTAGTGTTTTTCTTCATTTCATTTTCCCACATATTCTTCTAGGTCTAGATTTCGTTTTTTTTTTTTTTTAAACCTGTCATGCAAAACATTGCTGACTTTAAAATCACCATAGTTAATGGCATAAAAATAGTTTTTGTTTCATCACGGGACCATTTATTTGGATTTTTTTTTTTTTTAGCCCTAAAACGTACGATCGCGATCGCGGCAAAAGTTGAGGTTGATTCCTCTTTGTAACAATTTTTATAAGCTTTATATTTTATCTTTTATAAAAAAAAGTTATACTTTCTTATTTTAATATGTTCTTAACATTTTGCCTGTGTTGTTTCACTTTGAAAAGTTCTGAAAATGGCTTTTTTTTTTTTTAGAAATAACGCTTTTGTTTTTAAAATGCCTTTGTTTTCATTTTGGAAGCCATTTGTATTTTTATATTTCAAATTTAATGGATGCAAATATATTCTATTTAATAAAAAGTATAATGTGTTAAAATTTATACAACATACAGCAAAAATAAAGTGCAAAATTCAAAACAAACAATGCCGCTAAATTTATTGTTTTGAAATCGCGATCCGCGAGCTGAAACATGCTCAAAATTTGGTTGTTTTAATTTTTTTTTTAAATTACAATTCTAAGTTCGTTATAAGCATAGTATTTTAAATAGATTTTATTATTTTGGGACCGAAAATAGGTTCGTTATAGGGGTAGTTCGTTATTCTAAAAATCGCAAAGTTTGTTATAACGATGGTATTTTCAATGGAATGGAATTGGGAATCGGCGTGGGTTCGTTATATCCAGGGTTCGTATTAGCGGGGTTTTACTGTATGTTGTTTTCAAACAAAATTCTATTCCAATTAAAAATTCAGATTTTATCACATGGTTTAATGCATCCATAATTGTGGGTATAGGGATTGAAGTAAACATGGATTCAACATCTAAAGATATAATTCTTTGATTTCCATTTAGCTTCATTTCAATAATATCTTCTTTGAATTAATAGGAGTTAACAATTTCATTTTCATTAAAATATTGGTAGATTTTTAATTGTTGTGCAAACCATTTTACCAAGGCACGCAAGATGTTGAATTCATGTTTTCCCTATACCCATTAAACCATGTGATAAAATCTGAATTTATAATTGGAATAGAATTTTGTTTGAAAACAACACATATGTACTTTATTTATGATGACCAAATATATCTACAAATGAAAGGTGTGACAATGGGAAATTAGAAATCAAAGCTCTAAATTCACTCAAAAATGATGTTTATTATTTGAAAGGATATGTGGATGACTCCATTTTATTTATTAATCAGGGAAGTGAACAAAAAATATTGGATACTTTCAACAATCTATTTCCTGATATCAATTACTCTATGGAAGTAGATAACAACAAATCAATAAATTTCCTGGACATGAACTTATCATACAATAATAACAATATTACAGCCTCTATATACAAAAACCAACACATACAGAAACTATAGCTCACAGCACCATTTCAGCCAAAAAGTAGGATTAGTAAAAGCTCTTATATACAGAACTTTTACGCTCATTAATGATACAGCTAAAAGAAATATAGAAATTAACATAAAAAAAGAACTAATCAATAAAGATTTTACCATCAAATTGATAGATAGAATAATAGAAGACATGAACCAAAAATATGAGAATAATACTTTAATTCAAAATCTAAAAAAAGTGCAAAAACAAAGAAGCCAAATACAGTAGAACCTCCTTAATTCGACACACGCCAATTCGACACTATACGATAATTTAATTATGCTTAGATGTCCCCACCTCCGGCCTATCAAATAATAAACCGTAATTAGACATATAGATAATACGACACTTCCGATAGTTTGACCATTTTAAAATGCGGGGCTCTGGCACATTTGTAAGTGCAAAGTCGAACTGCTTTTCACATGTGTAGACGTGTGGTGCGCTTACGGTAAAAGCAGTCACTAGCTACCCACCATGATTATCATGGCCTGTACCATGTGTACTAGGGATAAGCAAAAAAAAAAAAAAAATTCAAATTTCGTCAGTTGAATGTTTTTTTTTATTACATACAACTTAACCCTAAAAAGGTATTACAGCGGCTGCAAGAGGAGACGATTGGCGGGCGCCGATAGGTTTGCGCCTGGGCACTTTTGGTTTCTGTTAGTTTAAGTTTAAATTTGCAGTGCCGTGAGTGTTATTGTTTATTTTTTTAGGCTGGAATTTGGGCATATCATGCGCTAATTAATAATATTATTTTATCTTTAAATTTCAATATTGAAATATTTTGTTTTTTTTAAATTTACAAATAATTTCCTTTTAAATAAATAATACTTATAAAATGTAGCCACAATGATTATGATAACATTTTATTTCAATATTCCATTTCCTTGTTATTATAAGAGATTTAAACACAAAATCAATCTTCATGATTATTTTTAAATAATATTTTGAAATTTTATTTTTATTTTCCATTAATTTCAACTGCTATATTCTTCAATTTGAATAAAATATTATTTGTAAATATATATGTTTCAAAAATATGTATCAATGCCATTTTGTCCCTGATACTAAAAGTTAATCATGTAAATAAAAAAAATAAATACAAAAAAGTATATACACAAATGGTTTGAATTAATATCCTTAATTCATATTACAAAGCTATTTTTTTTTAAATATTATTTTAGCAAGTTAGATGATTAGCTAATCATCTAAATAACTTTATTCAACACTTCCTTTAATTCAACCGAAAGCTCTTGGAGTGTTGAATTCAAGAGGTTCGACTGTATATCACATTGCCATTTATAAACCAAAAGTTTGCATGAGAGAGAGAGAGAGAGAAAAATTTTATTAATATATTCAAAAAGTATGAAAAAAAAAAAATTGAATGGAAACCACCTCTCGATATATCAACAACCATAAGAAACATTCGCGCTTTTAAATCCTTTTATTTTATATGTATAGATGGCGCGTTATTGCTTTGTGTTAATATATGCCTAACTGGCCTTGTCTTTATAGTTTGCTGAAGAGCATTGCTCGAAGCAAATATTTGAATGGAATTCTACTGTCCTATAAGCTTATGTCCAAAGTTTACTTGAAAACCATTTCTAAGATTCCATCCTTCAGTGTAGCATATAAAGGCAGAATGATCCAATACAGTATTAGAGCTCTGAGAAGCGGTCTGGTGGATTAAATTGGCGAAACCGCTGGGAGGGTTCACCACTGATGAGCCAAGCCCTCCCAATATATTTTTTCATCGCAGTAAGGACAGTAGAAGTTCGTTTTATATATAAAAGAAACATTCGCGCTTTTAAATCCTTTTATTTTATACATAATAACACTCAATTACCAAAAAGAGAAGGTTTAATTTATGAAGTGAAATGTGAAAAATGTGACTAATGTTAATCTAGGACAAACATCCAGAACTTTAAAAGAATGAAAAACCATGAATATGCTCTGAAGTGGGATAAAATTGAGATTTCTGCACTTGTAGAACATAGAAAAATCACAGGGCATATTAATTTTAACCTAATAGAAACAAAGATTATAGATTATGAGAAAAATTATTTTAAGAGACAATTTAAAGAAACCTTTTTCATTCAAAAGAAATATGCTACAATTAACAGAATGGAAGAAAGAGGAAATATAAATGATATTTATTGATATGCTTTTAATTATATCTAAAAAAATGTGTTTTTTTTTTTTTTCACCTTTAATATAAAGAATAATATTCTGTGTTTCTTAGAAAACTATCTTCTTATCTGCTATCTTGTTTACAAACTTGATAACAGTAACTATTTGAAACATTTTGTGGTAAAATTTCTCATTCAGTATTTTGTCTGAAGATGGTAACAATGCTGTTACCAAAACGTCACACACTATTTATTTATTTGGTCTTATTACCTTGTGTTCATAGATATTAGTTAGACTTATGTTTTTGAAATTTTTTAGTATAATAATTTTACTTTTATAAATAAAATATACTGTGGTGAAACTATTTGGTGTCCAATAAGTGAAGTCTCCCATGGCTCACACCTCTCTTGTGGGCTTCCCCAATGTAGCGCTACTAACTCATCCCTCAATAAGAGACCACCTCCAGGTCTATGTTCTTGACGCATCTCCAAAGATAAGATTCTTCCATACCATTTATATATTCACATATATCATTTTATTTAAAATACGAAACACAAATATTTTATTTTGTTCAAAACGACATAAATTATTATTATAAATATATATAACAAAGTTGTGGGAGGGGATGGTATTCATGTACCAAAAGAGACACCTCTCCCTTTAATTGTGCATTAAAACGATGCATTATGTTTATCACCCCAATAAAAATACTTTACTAGTGGTGAATAAAAAAAAAGCCTTGACACCAGTTTTGGCAAATTAAAACCAAATGCCAATCCATGGTTTCAGCCTATGGCCCTCTCATCAGTACAGGGGTGACTTTGATAAATTCAACCTATTTTCTAACTACTCTGATAGGATGTTATGAAATCAAAGCCACCCCTGTACTGATGAGGGCGATAATCTGAAACCATGGTAAAGAGGTTGTTGGTTTTTATCTGAATTTTCCGAAATTGGTGTCGAAGGCGATCCTTATCACACCAGTAAAGTATTTTTTTTACTGGGGTGATAAACATAATGCATCATTTTATTGCATAATTAAAGGGAGAGGTGCCTCTTTTGGTACGTGCATAAATATATGACAAAAACATTTTTTTTTTCTAAAAATGTTATTTACAAAATAAAAAACTGAAATATTTATGCAATATGGAAATGTGTATGTGTGTGTGGAATTAAATACACACATATTGATGGCAGATATTTCTTCAGTTATATGTACAGTAGCCATCATATCCATGGGCTACAAGTCTAAATCCAAATAAATAAACAAATGGAATTGCTACAAATCATTATAATTAGGTGAACATCAATTGATTATGGTAGTTGTGTCTTCACTTAGTGCCTTGTTCACTGGGGCATCATGTTGCATTCATGGCAGCTGGCCTTAAATTTTGCAAATCTAAACATAGGAAGATGGCTTGCTGAGATCATCCTCTGCCAATACTTTTTTCTAAATGGCTGAATGGTGTTTCTCTTACAACAAAAACCTAAAATTAATATGCCCAAATTGAAATAATTAAACATTATACATTAAAACCTTGCTATAACGAACCTAAAATATCATATCTAATATTTGTGATACCATTCAGTAAACCATAGCTATAGTAAGCAAAAATTTCAGTTTTTCATTGGGGTTCTTTATGACAATGTCTAGTGTATTCAAACCATAGAAAAAAAAGATACTAACCTCTCTCTCTCAAAATAAAAATGCACATATAAACTGCAAAAATTAAAAATAAGATAAATTTTAATAAAAATAGGTAAGTGATTTCTTCTGCCAATCAGCAACGACCATGTTGGTCACCTTACCTCAATGTTATGTTACATATTTGGACTAAGTCTATACCTTTGGAATCTGGATTGGCTAATGGTTAATCTTCAGTGGAGAACTTGGTATGAAGGGGCTGTAGCGGTGTATTGTAATTACGTCCAGAAGGTGCTCGCAGCAGGCTACATGCATGTGTCAGCTGAATGGCAGCATCTGGATGTGCAGTGCCAGGAAGAAGGGTACATTCCCTTTCCAATATGATTGCCATTCCATCAAGGAGTTCGTAGAATCCAAAAGAAAGACAGGCTTTCCTTAGCCGATTCAATTCCTTATAGAATTGTTGAGTTTTCTCTGGTAGCTTCCGAGCGTGTCTTAGAATTTTCTGGATATCAGCTTGAAGACCTGATTGCCTAATCCAGACAACACAGTTTTGAGCATAGCTTCGTTTATCTGAAGGTTTAATAGGGAATGCTAGTTCATCATCTTGAGGATCCGCAGGTCCCATGTGGGTAAAGTTACCAAGCCACGGGATGGCATTAAGTCCTGGTTCAAATGTCGATAACATCAAGTTAGATTTCTTCTTGCTATCAGCCCAGGAGTATAAAATACCATACCAATCACCACCCAAATGGCAGAATGCAACCATTCCCTCAACTTTTAGGCTTCCGTGAAGAAGAACACAGAATGATGGTTGCTTGCCTTCCTCACTACCAGCATAATCTTCATCCATATCAGAATCTTTCTGTGTAGATTTTCCATCTTCTTTTGGCTGAAATACAGGTAAAACTAAATGTCTTGAAAGTGTTGGAGGGCTTGCTACATCTGTTAGGGTAAGGAAACCGCATATTTGGATGGTTGAAGCCATTTCTGCACGAATCCATTCAAAATCGCTTGGTTTGTTGTATTGCTCTGGTGGTGGTGATAAAGAAATATAAGATGATAAATGTCCACATACAAGTTGAGCATGAAATGGTTTATAATAAGTTTCTGCCAATTTTTGGAAGGTCTGCTGAATACTTTTGAATGAAAGTGGGGCATCTGGTTGCCAAAGTTGACCTTCAGAATTATTCAGCTCTAATAACCTGTGGTATACAGCTGGTTCTGTAGGAGGATAGAGGCTAACAAGATGAAGCTTGCATGGAAATGGAAATGGTAAGGTATTTTGGTTTGGCTGTTCAAGTTGATTCTTAATGCTGGTTGGCCCAACACCAACACTTCCATCAGTTACTATAATTAATTGACAAGGCAATGCTCCTCCCCATTCATCTAATACAGACGTTTTGACACTTTCTAACGCCGAGAATAAGCTAGTTTTATCATAGAATTCTAGCTTAAGTAAAACGGCTTTGATACTGTCAAAGTCTCTTGTAAAGCCAATAACTTTCTTTGAATGAGATGAAAATGTCATTAATGAAGCAAATTCCAATTTTGCATGTATATTCATATAATCCAGAAGTGTATTTATGCCATGAATGGCTAGATGTCTTATTTGGTAGGGCTCTGTACTATCCGGTATTGTAACCGATTTGGCCATAGACAAAGAAACGTCTAATAATATTATGGTTGGCATCTTTATTAAATGCGCGCACTTATATTGGCCTAGAATTAATCAAAAAGGCTTAGCTATTTTAATTGTTTTGCAAAAAGTCATCTATCGTATTTTTCCACTCGAAAGCTTTCAAAACAAAATATTTTTATAAAAAGATTTTTAATGATAAGTTTGATCTTTTTCTCAAAGAATATATTTTTAAATATGTGTTGAAAAATATACAAATCAAATTATATTTAGAATTTTGTTATGAAGAATACATAATAATTTCTGCAACATTAGAAAAATAAATTTAAAAATATCGAAATTTAAAACATTTGTGATAAATGGAGGGGGGAAAATAAAGAAGGAAAGAAAGGTGCAAACCCAAGAATCTTCTTTGGTATGCTTCTTTGCTAGGAAATGTAGCAACTTAAGACTGTGGATGTCAGGTGTTACGCATTACAAAAGGCTGTAATCCAATCACCAGAGCTATGATGAAATACAACTTGCCCACTCTCGTTGTACTTAGCGAACTTAACGAAAAAATATATAACGCTCATACAATGACGGTTTTATATGTCAATATACAAAAAGCCATTTAAGATTTTTAAAGTTCCTAAATTCAAATTTTATTTCATTTTATTTACATTCAAATTTTTATTCAGAATATGCGAATGGATTTTGATGAAATATAAATATATATTTTTAATGTGAAATAGATAGGCATTCCCACTTGAAAATAATCTAATACCAATATATTTTTAAAGAAAGAAAATAAGTGGGTTTATTCAAATATATTCAATCGAATTAAAATGGATTTTATGTTACTATATAAAATACAATTTATATATTAGGCGAAATAAAATAATACGTTACAGTTAAGTAATACTTGTGTTGTTATCCAAGACGAGGCAAGATTAACTAAACATTAGTTTATTTCCTATTATAATATATATATTATATACAAGTCAAAAGAGATCACTAGCAGAGTATTATTCCTTTTGGTTTCCAGAGCTCAACAATCTATGAGCCTAATACTCTGCACATCTCCTCCCTTAACTTTACAGGAACCTTCGAGGTATCTTGACTGCCCTTCCATATCTTGTATGCACGGCTGGCATTGAAGGGAGGCTCTTCTCTGGATCCTGGTCTTGGTTGTCCCTCTGCATCCTTCCATCTCTTGTAGATGAGGCCGTTGGTGTAGGGCAATCCTCCTCGGTCTCTTGCTCCTGGTCATCCTTGCATCTCCTTGAGAGCCAGGTTGATGTCGAAGTGGGGGTCTCCTCATTTCTCTGCTCCTGGCGCTGGCCATCCTCAGAAGCATCCATGGTACTTCCCATTTTTGGTAGAGGTTTGAGGTGGAGTCTGTTTCGCCTAACTTTTCCTTGGGGAGTTTGTACCCAATAGGAACGCGGTTCTTCGGATTTGTGAAGAACTGTTCCTTCTACCCTTTGATCTCTAATCCAAACGCTGTCCCCTTGTTGAAGCGGAGGCAAGCTATGTACAGCGTGTCGTTTATCATATAGGCGCTTCTGGTTGATCACCCTCCTTTTCTCTCTTTCTTGCAAAGCTTCGGAGTCCAAGTACCTTGGCATCAGTGATGATTCTATTGCTGGAACATAGGTCCTAAGGCGTCGTCCCATTAATAGTTCAGCTGGACTATAACCACTTTCCAGGGGCATCGTTCTATATGCTTGAAGAGTCAGATAGCAATCTTCTTCTTTCTTAAAACTTTGCTTTATATCTACTTATATATTTGCCTTATTCTGTCTGTTTGTCTGTTTGTTTGTCTGAAGCTCACGGATGGGATTTTTCATAACCATCGGTGGTTCAGTGGTAGAATGCTCGCCTGCCACGCGGGCGGCCCGGGTTCGATTACCGGCTGATGCATTTTTTTTTTTTTACAATTTTTAAAACTCATTTATATATTATACCAGAACTAGCGGATGTGCCCGGCCCGGGTTTTTCCCGAGTGAATGTTTGTCTAACGAACATTTGTTAAAACAAATCTCTATAAACTTATTAAAAAAAAAGATATATTTTGATAATTTGAAACTCGTAAATTTGAATCTCTCGATAAAGTGAACATTTTTTCCCCGGTCCCTGTGTGCCGTGTCATCCTGAATTTTGTCTCTCCTAATTTTCTACATCAGAAAATCATAGTTTTATCTAGTGAACATTTTTTCCCGTGTCGCCGTGTCATCCTGAGATAATCTTACTTTTGATAAATAATAATTAAAATAACAAACTTAGTGATAAGAAAACTTGTTATCATCGTCACAATGGGGGCGCTGCTTGCGAGTTAAATCTACAAATCTGCAAATAACTCTAAGGATATTCAAGATATTCAGGAAATTATTTTTCAAAAACCTTCCCGGTGATATACCTAATAATATCCCAAAATTTCACGGCGATTGGATGTATGGTTTTTGAATCTATAGAGTACAGACAAACAGACAGACAGACAGACATTCAATTTTATATATATAGATATATTCCCTCTTCATTGTTGGCTTTTTATCTTCCATTCATTCTTCATTGTTGGCTTTTTATATTACATTCACTCTTCATTGTTGGCTTTTTATCTTACCTTCATTCTTCATTGTTGGCTTTTTATATTACATTCACTCTTCATTGTTGGCTTTTTATCTAAAATTCACTCTGTTGGCTTTTTATATTACATTTACTCTTCATTGTTGGCTTTTTATCTTACATTCACTCTTCATTGTTGGCTTTTTATATTATATTTACTCTTCATTGTTGGTGTGTGGAATGGTGGAGATCCATTATCCCGGACGCAGCCCAGACAGCTGTGTAAACACGGCGGCCCCTGCCTGCATCAAAGGAGCCGCGACATAAACATCAGAACACGGCTGGTTTTGCTACCCACCAGTCGCGTGTTTTCCTCTGTCCTCTTAATATGTATTAAATAAAGTTAGTTAGAGGGAGATTTTTACCCCCTCCTTTCTGCTATTTAGTGATCTTATTTAAATCCTTGCAACAGCCCACAAAGAATCATCACAGCGAATTCTTCTACCGAATCTCGCTCAGTGTTTTGTGAACCGACTACCCTACATTTCTTCACAAAGTGGCGTCCCCGGGTGGGCCTCTGACAAGGCAAGATCAAGTGGATTAACGGCGGAGTACAAGTTCAAGACTTAAGATAAGTACCTTTTGTTTTACCCTCTGTTTATAGTGTTTTTTTGAAAAATGGAAATTTTAAAAAGACATAGAAATGTACTTAGAAAGCGACTAACTCGCTGCTTGAAGACGACAGAAGAGTTTCTGTCAGGTACTCCACCGATACTTGTAGAGGACATTGAATGTAATAGAGAGATCATTGAAGAAACTCACAGTGAGCTTCTTGTGATCCAAGGCAAGATAAGAGACTTCATGCTAACTTCAGACGTTAGCGAAGAGGAACTAGAGCAAGACGATGAGGAAGACTTGCAATATACCCAGAGATATAAGAGGATATATAAAAAATGTCTCGCTCTTGTTGAACCCAGGATCCCTGCATCCAGTCCCACGACCAGTGAAGTGAGCTTCGCTTCTAGCTCACACCATAGAACTGTAAAACTACCCAAGATAGAATTAAAGAAGTTTACAGGAGAAATAAAAGATTGGTTGGGATGGTGGGCACAGTTCAACAAGATACATGTCGATCCTACTTTAGAAGACAGCGACAAGTTTCAATATCTTGTGCAATCTATGTCGCCGGGAACCAGAGCTAGTAAACTGGTTAATAGTTACCCCCTGACTGCCGAGAATTACCCCAAAGTTATAGAAACTTTGACAGAAAGATTTGGAAGGCCTGAACTGTTGCAACAAGTCTATGTCAGGGACCTTATACGCCTTATGATCGATTGCTCCTCCAAACAACAGTTGAAGGTGACTTCGTTTTATGATGAGTTGGTGACTCATTTGAAAGCATTGGAATCCTTAAAGATTGAGGCCAGACAGATGTCTGTATTTATATTTCCAATGATTGAGGCATGTCTCTCAGAGGAACTCATGAAGGCTTGGCAAAGAAGCCCCCTCCATGATGTCAAGATCGATGCTGATGATTCGACTCAAACTAGAGTTGACCTAATTATGGAGTTTCTCCAAAAGGAAGCTGCAGCAGAACAAGACAGAGCCTTAGCTGGATCCAAGTTTGGACTTAGATCTCTGAAACAGGATAGAAACGTGGGCAGACAATCACATCCTGCTAAGATACCTACGGCCTCTGGACTCTTTGCTGGACGTGCCCAGAATTGCATCTTTTGTAATAAAGATCATAAGAACACAGAATGTCTTGCTGCGCGCAGAATGAGCATTAAAGAAAGAAGAGAGCGTATTAAAAACGCTAAATGTTGTTTCTCCTGCCTCCAACCAGGTCATATCTCTTCTAATTGTAGAAGGCGCATAACTGAATGTATTCGATGTAAGAAGAAGCACCTTGATATTTTATGCCCTCTTAATGCTCCTGGACGAGAGTCAGCGGATGAAGACAAGGAACAGGTAGAAGACTGTGACGCTTCTCCTACAGTTGAAAACGGAGTTTCATTCTCCGGTCTTAGCGCTTCGTCTCTGATTTTGCTACAGACTCTGAAGATTAAGGTCGAAGGTGCGACTTCGGCAAAAGTAGTGCGTGCCCTCCTTGACACAGGTTCCCAACGATCCTATATTTTGTCTAAAACTGCCCAGGATCTAGGACTATCTCCCATTGGTCAGGAATCACTTAAACATGTGGTGTTTGGAGGTCATACTAGTGAAAGTGTTCACCAAGAATACAGAGTCAATTTGGGTCATGCATCGGGGAATTTTAAGATGGTTGCGAAGCTTCTTGACCAACAAAAAATCTGTGGTAGCCTACCAAGATTGAGCCGCGGGCCATGGTTGAAAGAACTCAAAGCCCGCAAAATCTGGGTTCCTGATATTGGAAAGGATGACATGGAAATTGAAATACTTCTAGGATGCGATGTATTGGGATCTATTTTCATGATGAAATCTTGTGTGTTGTCAAATGGCTTGACTGCGTCGCAGACGCGTTTCGGATGGACTTTAATGGGAGAATGTCAGCCAGGTAGTGACGTTTCACTCGCTCATCATGTTACAACGATGACAATTTCGGAGAGCAGTGTAACCAATCTGTGGAATCTCGATGTTCTTGGCATTATGGATCCTATTGAGGTTAAACAGAGAGATCAGAGAGACGCACTGGCGCGTCGACATTTTCTAAAAACAGTCCAACATTCTGTTTCTGGAAGATATGTTGTTTCCCTCCCGTGGACTGTAGAGAAAGCTAAAATCGCGGACAACAGGGAGGTTGCTATGAAGAGATTAGAACAGACGACTAAGAAATTAATCTCTTTGAATCTTTATGAGGACTATGATGATATTTTCCGAGGCTGGTTGGATGATGGGATAATTGAGAAAGTCCCAGCTGAACAACCCGACGCTGAGGCCTTCTACCTGCCTCATCGTCCTGTGGTGAAACTCTCCAGTGGGACTACGCCTATCAGGCCTGTCTTTGATGCTTCTAGCAAAGTCTATAGATCCCCATCTTTAAATGACTGTCTTGAAAAGGGACCTAACCTCATAGAGATGATTCCCAACCTTATGCTAAGGTTTAGAAATGGCAAGTTTGGTGTCGTGGCAGACATTAAGAAAGCGTTTCTTCAGATTGAGGTGAATGAAAGGGACAGAGATTACCTGCGTTTTCTATGGTATTCCCAAAATAGAGAAAAGACAGAAGTATTCCGACATAGACGTGTCGTTTTCGGCGTTAACTGTAGTCCTTTCATTTTGGGGGCAGTAATAGAATACCACCTGTCTAATGTTCGACCTGAACATAAACCGTTAGCTCAGAGGTTGCAGAAATCCTTTTATGTGGACAATTTAGTCACAAGCGTGAACTCTTTTGAAGAGTTACAAGATCTCAAATTGACCGCAACGTCAATCATGGATAATGCTAGGTTGGAGCTAAGCCGTTGGGAGCATAGCCTGGACGTGGCCTCCGATACTTACCCCTTTGAAAGAGCAGAGATATCTAAAGTGCTTGGTGTATGTTGGGATAAAAGGGATGATTGTTTGTCATGTGAAATTCCCGTAGCCATACCCCCCAAGATAACCAAAAGGAGTATCCTGTCCTGCTTAGCTCAGATATATGACCCTATTGGATTTCTGAGTCCAATATTAATAAAGCCTAAAATTCTATTGCAAAAAGCTTGGACTCTAAAGTTGGCATGGGACGATGAATTGGACCGTCACTACAAGGATGAACTAAGCCTATGGTTCGACGACCTTCAGCTGCACAAAGGCATGGCAATTCCTAGGAATTTCAATCCATTGATGGTACCGCAGAAGGACTGGCAGATACACACCGTTTGTTGATGCTAGTAGTGAAGCTTATGCTGCTGTGGTCTTCCTTCGGACTCGGGTTGGTGACAAAGTTGAAGTGCATATGATGGCGGCTAAGTCTCGAGTCGCTCCTCTCAAGAGACCTACGATACCAAGACTTGAACTTTTAGCCTGTGTTGTAGGAGCACGATTAAACAAGATGATCTTTGAAGCTCTAGAGTTAAAAGATATCAAAAATGTATTCTGGTCTGATGCCACAACAGCCCTCGCTTGGATAAAGCGCGATGATCAGTGGGGTACCTTTGTCGGGAATCGCGTGAAGGAGATATGCAGACTTAGTGATCCTGTAAATTGGAGATATGTTCCTAGCGAGTGCAATCCAGCTGATTTACCCTCCAGAGGATGCAGCCTCTCCCGACTGATACAGTCTAGATGGTGGGAGGGCCCTTCCTGGTTAAAACTCTCCGAAGAATTTTGGCCTTCCAGGTATAAAGACCTGAATGAAGAAGAAATCTGTGCGGAAAGAAAGAAAATTGCTGTTGTGACAACAGTTAAGAGTACCGATCATTGGTACATGAAATATTTCTCCTCGTTCATAAAAAATGTGCGGATGATGGCGTGGATTAGAAGGTTCATCAACAACCTCCGATCTTCAACGAAAGTAAAGGGCGAACTTTCTGTGAAGGAGATCGATGAAGCGGAGCTGGCGCTTTTGAAATTAGTTCAGGCCGAGTGTTTCCCTAGCCACTCTATACCTGGTCTGAAGGTATCTGAAGTAGAAGGAATCCTGCGTGTGAAAACAAAATTGATTTACAGCAGCGACGAATATGGCTTCCGTTTGCCAGTACTATTACATGGGACTCATCCGTTGATTGAACAAATGATATGTGATTCACACGTTGAGAATTGCCACGCTGGTGTACAATTTTTGATGAACAAACTTCGGGAAAAATATTGGATAGTAAAGGCGAGACAGACCATTAAGAAAATAGTGAGAAGATGTGTCACATGTCGCCGCTTCTCCGCTAAACCCGTTGTGGTGGAAGACGCTCCATTACCTGCCACTCGAGTACATAACGCCAAGGTATTCGAGGTGGTAGGGATTGATCTGGCGGGCCCGCTCTATCTGAAAGATCAGACCAAGACCTGGGTTGTTCTCTTCACCTGTGCTGTGTACCGCTGTGTACATTTGGAACTGGTAATATCTCTCAGCACAGAAGATTTCCTAATGGCCCTGGAGAGATTCATCAAGAGACGAGGACGTCCATCCACCATCTTCAGCGACAACGGAACAAATTTTGTAGGAGCCAATAACTTCTTTAAAAAGATTGATTGGGAACGCGTTTCTAACGACGGGAAAGTGAAACGTATTGAATGGAAATTCATCCCGCCCACTGCTGCCTGGTGGGGTGGATGGTGGGAGAGATTGATTCGTTCCCTCAAAGACATACTAAAAGGAATGCTTGGAACATCAACATTAACATATCAACAATTGATGACCCTGCTGTGTCATGCAGAGGCAGTGATGAATGGAAGGCCCATGACTTATGTCAGCGACGATCCGAATGATCTTGTGACAATATCACCTTCCATGTTTCTACAAGAACAGACAGATGTCGAGTTTCCCGAGTGCCAGAATATGGGATCTAATTCAACGACACAGAAACTGCGCTATTTGAGCAAGCTGAGGGAGGAGTTGAAATCACGATTCAGGAAGGAATATTTGTCCCTCCTGGTCCAGAGAAACAGACGCATTTACAATCCAAAACTCCAGGCTGGGGATGTTGTCCTAGTTGGTATGGACAACAAAAAGCGTAACTTCTGGCCATTAGCAGTGATCGAGGAGATATTATTTGGAAAAGATGGAGTGAATAGATTAGTGAAGGTGAAAACCGCAGTAGGAACCTTCCTAATATTTATTCAGAAAATATATCCCTTGGAAATATCATCAACAGCAGCTTCTTCGCGTTTGCTGAACGATAAAGTGAAAACTGCAAAAATACAGACTAGATCGGGAAGAACCATTTGTAAACCCAACCGATTGGACGATTATTTGTGTTTTTCTGTGTGCCTAGATAAAAACAGGTGGGAGTGTGTGTGGAATGGTGGAGATCCATTATCCCGGACGCAGCCCAGACAGCTGTGTAAACACGGCGGCCCCTGCCTGCATCAAAGGAGCCGCGACATAAACATCAGAACACGGCTGGTTTTGCTACCCACCAGTCGCGTGTTTTCCTCTGTCCTCTCAATATGTATTAAATAAAGTTAGTTAGAAGGAGATTTTTACCCCCTCCTTTCTGCTATTTAGTGATCTTATTTAAATCCTTGCAACAGCCCACAAAGAATCATCACAGCGAATTCTTCTACCGAATCTCGCTCAGTGTTTTGTGAACCGACTACCCTACATTTCTTCACAGTTGGCTTTTTATCTTACATTCATTCTTCATTGTTGGCTTTTTATATTATATTTACTCTTCATTGTTGGCTTTTTATCTTACATTCATTCTTCATTGTTGGCTTTTTATCTTACATTCATTCTTCATTGTTGGCTTTTTATATTACATTCACTCTTCATTGTTGGCTTTTTATCTTACATTCATTCTTCATTGTTGGCTTTTTATCTTACATTCACTCTTCATTGTTGGCTTTTTATCTTACATTCATTTTTCATTGTTGGCTTTTTATATTACATTCACTCTTCATTGTTGGCTTTTTATATCATATAGAAAATCATAGTTTTATCTAGTGAACATTTTTTCCCGTGTCACATTGCCGTGTCATCCTGAGATAATCTTACTTTTGATAAATAATATTTAAGATAACAAACTTAGTGATAAGAAAACTTATCATCGTCACAATGGGGGCGCTGCTTGCGAGTTAAATCTACAAATCTGCAAATAACTCTAAGGATATTCAAGATATTCATGAAAATATTTTTGAAAAACCTTCCCGGTGATATACCTAATAATATCCCAAAATTTCACGGCGATTGGATGTATGGTTTTTGAATCTATAGAGTACAAACAAACAAACAAACAGACAGACAGACATTCAATTTTATTAATATAGACTAGCGGACCCGCCCGGCTTCGCCCGGGTTTTACCCGAGTGAATGTTTGTCTAACGAACATTTGTTAAAACAATTCTCTTTAAACTTATAAAACGTACTCGGCTTCGCCCGGGGTTTTACCCGAGTAAAGGTTTGTCTAGCGAACATTTGTTAAAACAATTCTCTAAAAACTTATTAAAAAATAAAAAAGATATATTTTGATAATTTGAAACTCGTAAATTTGAATCTCTCGATAAAGTGAACATTTTTTCCCCGTCTCTGTGTGCCTTGTCATCCTGAATTTTGTCTTTCCTAATTTTCTACATTAGAAAATCATAGTTTTATCTAGTGAACATTTTTTCCCGGTCCCTTGAGAAATACTCGATAAGTTGAATAAAATCAATATTAATTGGTTCCCTCGGTAATTGGAAGTTAAAGGAATAGTATCTTCGCCTTGGAATTGTATCATTATTCTTGTCGCAAATAAATTGCCGTGTCATCCTGAGATAATCTTACTTTTGATAAATAATATTTAAGATAACAAACTTAGTGATAAGAAAACTTGTTATCATCGTCACAATGGGGGCGCTGCTTGCGAGTTAAATCTACAAATCTGCAAATAAATCTAAGGATATTCAAGATATTCATGAAATTATTTTTCAAAAACCTTCCCGGTGATATACCTAATAATTCCCAAAATTTCACGGCGATTGGATGTATGGTTTTTGAATCTATAGAGTACAGACAGACAGACATTCAATTTTATATATATAAGATAATATAAAAGAGTTTTAAAAATTGTAAAAAAAAAAATGCATCGGCCGGGAATCGAACCCGGGCCGCCCGCGTGGCAGGCGAGCATTCTACCACTGAACCACCGATGCTTAAAAAAATGGCCATATTTAGGTATTCATTTCATTCCGGATTAGTCCGCGTAAAAAAAAGTTCTTCAAATGGAAAAAAAAGAAATAGCCAAAAATACTAATCAAAATGCAGCCAAAAATTTTCCTCAGGTTTATAAAAAGCGACATGCAAAATATGGTACCAATTGGTTCAGTAGTTTTTGAGTTTATCGCGAAACAGACAGACAGACAGAAATTGACTTTTATATATATATATATATAGAGATTTACTCTTCATTGTTGGCTTTTTAACTTACATTCATTCTTCATTGTTGGCTTTTTATATTACATTCACTCTTCATTGTTGGCTTTTTATCTTACATTCACTCTGTTGGCTTTTTATATTACATTCACTCTTCATTGTTGGCTTTTTATCTTACATTCACTCTGTTGGCTTTTTATCTTACATTCACTCTGTTGGCTTTTTATATTACATTCACTCTTCATTGTTGGCTTTTTATATTATATTTACTCTTCATTGTTGGCTTTTTATCTTACATTCATTCTTCATTGTTGGCTTTTTATCTTACATTCATTCTTCATTGTTGGCTTTTTATATTACATTTACTCTTCATTGTTGGCTTTTTATCTTACATTCACTCTTCATTGTTGGCTTTTTATCTTACATTCATTCTTCATTGTTGGCTTTTTATATTACATTCACTCTTCATTGTTGGCTTTTTATCTTACATTCATTCTTCATTGTTGGCTTTTTATCTTACATTCATTCTTCATTGTTGGCTTTTTATATTACATTCACTCTTCATTGTTGGCTTTTTATATCATATAGAAAATCATAGTTTTATCTAGTGAACATTTTTTCCCGTGTCACATTGCCGTGTCATCCTGAGATAATCTTTCTTTTGATAAATAATGTTAAAGATAACAAACTTAGTGATAAGAAAACTTGTTATCATCGTCACAATGGGGGCCTGCTTGCGAGTTAAATGTACAAATCTGCAAGTAACTCTAAGGATATTCAAGATATTCAGGAAATTATTTTTCAAAAACCTTCCCGGTGATATACCTAATAATATCCCAAAATTTCACGGCGATTGGATGTATGGTTTTTGAATCTATAGAGTACAAACAAACAAACAAACAGACAGACAGACAGACATTCAATTTTATATATATAGATGACATCCACGGCGCCAATTTATAATTGTAACGAATAGTATTTGAATAAAAGCATTTAATCGGGTAAAACCCGGGCGATGCACGGGTCATTCATATATAATAATTGTATAAACGAATGCAAGACAAAATCACCGCGAATGTTTCTTTTTTTTAAGGCAATTTCTTTTTAAGGCAATTATCGTTATTTATCGTTAATTTTTGTTTCGATTTTATTAAAAAAAAAAACGATATGGTGCCTTTAAAAATGATCTTTATTACTATGCAGTTTTCTATTTAGTCAATATACCTAAGTTCATGTTGCAAATGTAATTATCTCTATCGATTTAGTAGGTGAAATGCAAAAAAAAAAAAATCGACATGATGAAATCTTTATGAAAATTCACATTTTTATTTTTATATTTTCAAGACACACACAGTTTGGGGCGGGACGTTACACAAGAGAGACATCCACGGCGCCAATTTATAATTGTAACGAATAGTATTTTAATTAAAACATTTTAAAAACACACAGTTTGGAACGGGACGTTTCACAAGAGTGACATCCATGGCGCCAATTTATAATTGTAACGAATAGTATTTGAATTAAAACGTTTTTAAAATATATACACACTCGGGTAAAACCCGGGCGTTGCCCGGGCCATTCGTCTAGTTCTTGATAATTGCTTCAATAAATACATTGCTTTGAGGGAATTTCGGGCTGGATGTGATATGTTTGAAAGACCATTCCTTAGAAAATTTTGTAAATTCGGAACCCAGAACTTTTTGGAATTGTGGTCCATTATCGCTTCTCACAGTCTCAGGTGTTCCATGCCTAGCAAATATAGATTTAAGACGGCTTATTACTTCTTGAGCAGTTAGATTTTGTAAAAGTGATATTTCTGGGTACCTGGAGTAGTAATCACATACAATTAGATACCATTTCCCATTTAGATAAAAGAGATCCATTCCGACTTTTTGCCAAGGCCTGATCGGAAATTCTGAGGGCATCAAAGGTTCATGCTTGGGTTTTCTCTCCTTCAAGCATTTTGTACACGACGAAACCATCCTTTCAATCTCTTGGGAAATTCCTAACCACCAAACCGATTCTTTTGCCCTAGATCTGCATTTATTGATCTCAAAATGGCCTTGGTGCAATTTCTCAAGGATATCTTTCCTCAATGACTTAGGGATTAGAATTCTTTGTCCTCTAAGAAGAAGACCATTCTGATAGGTCAGGTCCTCCTGAAATGGCCAGTATCCTCTTAGTGCTGGATCTACTTCTCTTTTATTCTTAGGCCATCCACTCATACAGTATTTAGCCAATTGAAAGCAAAGTGAATCTTCCTTTTGCTTTCTAGAAATCTCCAAAAGTCTTTCTTCTGTTGCTGGAAATTCAATGGATTGGATGTATGCAGAAAGTTCTTCTTCCAATTCATCTTTATGTGGTTTAGACATAGGCTTCCTTGATAACATATCAGCCACTATTTGCTTTTTGCCAGCAATGTGACTTATTTGATAAGAATACCTCATCATCCTCATTTTTAATCGCTGAAGTCTGGGAGTCATGTCTTCCAAGGATTTGAACGTAAAAATGGCAATCAGTGGTTTGTGATCTGTTTCAATATGGATTTTAATACCTGTAACATAATCCTTTAGTCGATCACAAGTCCATACTATAGCCAGTCCTTCATTTTCAATTTGGCTGTATCTTTTCTCCGTTTCTGAAAGTGTTCTAGATACATAAGCTATAGGTTTTAAAGGTCCATCAGGTTGTTCTTGTCTTAGAACCCCACCTAATCCAAATGAAGAAGCATCAGCCGATACTATGGTCGTTCTTGAGGGATCAAATAAAGCGAGGTTAGGTCTAGATACTAACTCTTGTTTCAGCAGGTTAAAGCTCTTTTTCTGAGGTTCATCCCAAACCCACTCGTTTTTTGTACTTAGTAACGAATTCAAGGGTTGTAATTTATCCGCAAGGTTGGGAATGAATTTTCCTAAATAATTCACCATGCCTAAGAAAGACTTCAATTCTTTTGTTGATCTAGGCTCCTCCATTTTTGTAATAGCATCGAGCTTTTCTTCGTCAGTGAATAAGCCTTCTGAACTTAATGTGTGTCCCAGGAATTTTACAGTTTTAACTCCAAATTGACACTTTTCTGGGTTGAGTGTCATCCCTTCTTCTTGGATTTTCTTCAAAACTTGGCGCACCCTTTCGTTATGTTCTTCTAAGGAAGATCCGTATACTACAATATCATCCATGAAGCATACAACCCCTTCTATTTTGCCCAGAAGCTGAGTCATCTTTCTTTGAAAGATTTCTGGTGCCGACGTTATTCTAAATGGGATTCTTTTGAAAAAGAACCTGCCGAATGGCGTTATAAAGGTGGTTAGTTTTTGGGATTCTTTAGCTAACCCAAACTGCCAAAATCCAGAATTTGCATCTAGCTTGGAAAAATAGCAAGCATTTCCCAGCTGTCCCAGGATATGCTCTGTCGCAGGTAGCGGATAATTTTCTCTTCTTATATACTGATTTAGCTTCGTTAAATCAACACAAATTCTTATTTTTCCTCCTGGTTTCGATACTGCGACCATTCCCGCACACCACTCAGTCGGCTCTTCTACTGATTCAATGACTCCTAGCCTGGTCATCTCTTCAAGTTGTTCCTTTACCTGTTTCATTAAGGGAATTGGAACTCTCCTAGGGGTGCATAAAGCGTATGGTTTCGCATCTGGTTGTGGGGATATTTTGTAATTTATTTTAGCATGTCCTAAACCATTAAATATTTCTGGAAACTCTCTTTTTGGATTTAAAAAATTTGATGATAATTGCTGAATCATTCTCACAATGTTTAATTTTTCACTTGTCTCCCCAGAGAGAAGTGGCTGCTTTAGTTTATCAACAATGTATATTTTCGAGTTTAAGTGCTGGCCTTTATTTTGAAGTTCTACGTGGATCATTCCAACTGTTTCCAAGGGTATTCCATTTGGACCTTGTAGTATTTTATCAGATTTTTCCAGTTTTATTCTTTGGAAACTTTGATAATAATATTGTAGGGGGAGCACGTTGACATCAGCTCCGGTGTCAATTTTAAAATTAATTTGTCTATTATTTACCTTAATTGGTACTATCCATTTCTTGGAATTATCTTCTACAGATCCCAGAAAAGCTATCTCTGAATTTATTTCATTTATGGCTTCTGATCTACATACTTTGGCATAATGGCCCCTTTTCTTGCAATTACTACAATACGAGTTCATAGCTGGACAATTTTTCCAATCATGATTATTTGAATTGCCACACCTGGTGCATCCATGTGATGACCCTCCCAACTGGTTTGACTTGAATTGTCTTATTTTTGGTTCGTGCCTTTTTGCTTCTTTTATATGATTAGGCATTTTCTTTATTTGATCTATAGAATCTTGTTGGTAAAGGCTAGACTGCTGTTCTTTGACACTTTCTAATTGCTTTGCCATTAGTGTGGCTTTTACTAAGGTCAAGTCTGTATCAAGTTGCATTCTTTCAGATAATGCTCTATCCCTTACTCCAACAACTATCCTATCCCTAATCAACTCATCATGTAACATCCCAAAATTGCAGTGCTCAGCTAGGCTATGGAGTGCTGTGATAAATTCATTCACCTTTTCCCCTTCCTGCTGACATCTTTGATTAAATCTTGCCCTTTCATAAATTATATTACGTTTTGGAATAAAGTGACTTTCAAAGCATTCAATAACTTTACCATAATTTTCTAGTTGGTCACTTGCTATTTTACATGACAACAAAATGTCATCTGCATTATCACCCATGCAGTACACGAGCATATTAACTTGCTCATTTTCTGGGTTATTAATTAACCCGCTTGCCTGCCTAAAACGTTCAAATCTCCTAATCCATTTTGGCCAATCACCTGGATTTGAAAAATTAAAAGGTTCTGGGGCTACACAATTATAATTTTGTGACATTATAAAGATTTACTTATAATATAATATAACTTACCAAAAGGTTTGCTTGATGTCGAATTTCAAATTTTCTTCGAACAACGACCTTCTTTATGAGTTCAGTTTACCGCTTTTAAGCTTGCTTGATGTCGAATTTCAAATTTTCTTCGAACAACGACCTTCTTTGTGAATTCAGTTTACCGCTGCCACCATGTGTTGTTATCCAAGACGAGGCAAGTTTAACTAAGCATTAGTTTATTTCCTATCTATATATATAAAAATGAATGTATGTGTTTGTGTGTGGTCTGTTTGTCCTTTATGCCTGACCAAACCACTCATTGGAACGCCATGAAACTTTGGGAAGTTATTTAGTATAGTACTGGGAAGGTTTCTAGCAAATAAAATTTTTGAAATAACTTTTCGCTTTAAAATAATCAAGATAAATATTCTAATTTATCTGTTATAATTCAACAATCTGCTCTAAATATTATCATGATGATACGATGATTTTGTAATGTAGAAAATTAGGAAAGACAAAATTCAGGATGACACGGCAATTTATTTGAGACAAGAATAATGATACAATTCCAAGGCAAGATACTATTCCTTTAACCTCCAATTACCGAGGGAACCAATTAATAATGATTTTATTCAACTTATCGAGTATTTTTCAAGGGACCGGGAAAAAATGTTCACTTTATCGAGAGATTCGTTAGACAAACCTTTACTCGGGTAAAACCGGGGCGAAGCCGGGTATGTCCATACAAGAATAATGATACAATTCCAAGGCAAGATACTATTCCTTTAACTTCCAATTACCGAGGGAACCAATTAATATTGATTTTATTCAACTTATCGAGTATTTTTCAAGGGACCGGGAAAAAATGTTCACTTTATCGAGAGATTCGTTAGACAAACCTTTATCGGGTAAAACCCGGGCGAAGCCGGGTACGTCCGCTAGTTATAATATATATATTATATACAAGTCAAAAGAGATCACTAGCAGAGTATTATTCCTTTTGGTTTCCAGAGCTCAACAATCTATGAGCCTAATACTCTGCACAATACTATGCTATAAGTAGATAACGTATTCTTTTTTTTTCAGAAAAAAAAATAAAAGAAGAGAGAGAAAAAACAAAAGTTAGTTAATTTTATTTGGACAAGTACTGGGGACATAGGTGAAAATTTTTCAGACAGGCATCGATATGAGCAGTCAGAAAGGGTTAATGGGTGCCCCATGGTTTGTCAGAAGTAGTATCATCAGAAAGGACCTCAATATAGAAAATATAAATGATTTCATAATAAAACAAGCTTTCAACTTTTACGATAAATCTGAAAATCTCGAAAATATTACATTCAGAGAAGCCTGTAACTACAAACAAGAACTGAAGAGAAGGAAACCAAAGCCAAGGCGACTCCTATATCGATTGAGAACAAATGTAGAAAAATGGAAAAATCTTAAGAAAAAACACGTTAAAGAAAAAAATAAAATAAAAAATAACAGAACATATTAGAAAAGAGAACACACCGATTTAAAGACCGCGCGCCAGGCTTTAACCTTGTAAAGATGTGAATACCCTGTCAATGTGAAGAACGTGTACATATAATTCATTATTAATATCATAAGCTAGGTTGCTCTTTTTGAGCGGCACCTAATAAAGTTATTTTTGAACTGGAAACTGGAAGTCAGAAAGGGTCTGTGAAGAAAAAAGTCAAGTGAAGGGCACACTTTGTATATTGTGCATTAGAAGAAAAGTTTTGAGACACTTGATAATATTGAAAGTGGTTAAAGGGTGGAGTTGCAGAAGATGCTAGCTAGTATGATGCTCAGTGAACCCAGTAATTTATTTTTTTTGTCCATCTTGAGTACTATTTACTCAATGGATACAGAGTGATTGCAATATTTGCCAAATTACATTGTTGTATCTTTGAGAAATGCTCAATAAGTCAAAACATTGAGACAGAGCCCTTGAATACAATTTGTGGTAATGATGTCAACTCACTCTGAAAAGAATAAAATGTAATTACTTTCATCTCGACATTGCCACCTAGCATTTATCTGCCTGGAATTTAAAAAGGCTTCTCAAGATATTGTATCAAGAAATTGACTCAAGATATTCTCAAGATATATCAAATGTACATATATAGTATGTCCTTTCTCTAAATTTACATATATCCATAGAATTTATTGAATATTGCATTTTATAGACTTATACATATTGTTGTGTGTCAACAAGCAACCGACCGGAAATACACGTGACCGGTACAAAATTATCTTAAATTTTGTTTATTTTATTTATTTATCAGAGAAACGGCACCACAGAGATAACAGGTACAAGTTGTATTTGACCAAGGACCACCGTTTTCGCGGAATGCTTACAAATACAACGTGCCAGTTATCGTTTGGACTTTCGTGCTATTTTTATTTTATATATTATATACAAGTCAAAAGAGATCACTAGCAGAGTATTATTCCTTTTGGTTTCCAGAGCTCAACAATCTATGAGCCTAATACTCTGCACAATACTATGCTATAAGTAGATAATGTATTCTTTTTTTTTTCAGAAAAAAAAAATAAAAGAAGAGAGAGAAAAACAAAAGTTAGTTAATTTTATTTGGACATGTACTGGGGACATAGGTGAAAATTTTTCAGACAGGCATTGATATGAGCAGTCAGAAAGGGTCTGTGAAGAAAAAAGTCAAGTGAAGGGCACACTTTGTATATTGTGCATTAGAAGAAAGGTTTTGAGACACTTGATAATATTGAAAGTGGTTAAAGGGTGGAGTTGCAGAAGATGCTAGCTAGTATGATGCTCAGTGAACCCAGTAATTTATTTTTTTGTCCATCTTGAGTACTATTTACTCAATGGATACAGAGTGATTGCAATATTTGTCAATTTACATTGTTGTATCTTTGAGAAATGCTCAACAAGTCAAAACATTGAGATAGAGCCCTTGAATACAATTTGTGGTAATGATGTCAACTCACTCTGAAAAGAATAAAATGTAATTACTTTCATCTCGACATTGCCACCTAGGATTTATCTGCCTGGAATTTAAAAAGGCTTCTCAAGATATCGTATCAAGAAATTGACTCAAGATATTCTCAAGATATATCAAATGCACATATATAGTATGTCCTTTCTCTAAATTCACATATATCCATAGAATTTATTGAATATTGCATTTTATAGACTTATACATATTGTTGTGTGTCAACAAGCAACCGACCGGAAATACACGTGACCGGTACAAAATTATCTTAAATTTGTTTATTTTATTTATTTATCAGAGAAACGGCACCACAGAGATAACAGGTACAAGTTGTATTTGACCACGGACCACCGTTTTCGCGGAATGCTTACAAATACAACGTGCCAGTTATCGTTTGAACTCATGACATGAATCCTGCCAAGAAGAAAAAGAAGGCCTACAAGCCTACAACCCGCATCGTGAACGTCGCCGACCTGGAGAGGGAAGATGAGATGGTGATCTCACGCAACTGCAGCATCCTGAGCTCTATTGGCCATCCTGCCCTGAAATCCCTGCATGAGGACCTGATCCGCTACATCGCCTCGCGGACTGAAATGATCAAGGCCCTCGCTACCAATGTAGAGAACCTCACTGACACCCTCGAGTCGTTCGCAGAGTTGGACGAAATTGAGGAGGCCAACAAGCCCAAGACTGCTTGCCGCGGCACTCAAACCTGCCCTGCTCCTTCCTGCAATGAAACCAGCTCCCAGACTGACCCAATCAAGCCCGCCACTCCTGCTCCTGCTGCTCTCCCTGCCAAGAAGCCTGCCTCCTCCCTGCCTGCTCCTGCTCCAACCAAAAGGAAGCAGTCTGAAGCTCCCAACCCGCCTGCAAAGAGGACAAACCTGAATGGTCCTTCAAAACCTGTGCCTTCCCACGTCTCCAAGCCTGCGGCCGCCCAAGTGATCCTTCATGGAGAAAAATCGGCGGCCCACACAGTGGTCATCTCAGATGACCCACAGGCTGACCCAAGGGAGATGCTGAAAACAGTCCGCGCTGCTCACACTCTCCCCCAAGGCGTTTGGGCCTCCCTGCGCACCAAGGGGAAGCTGGTCCTCCATTCCAGCAATCCTGACACCATCCCTGAGGTTACAACCTCCCTGGCCAGCAAGTTGAATGGAATGAAGGTCCGCCAGCAGAAGGAGATCCTGCCACGGATCTGCCTCTTCAAAGTGGATGAGGAGACATCCAACTCCACAATTGAGGAGACCTTCCTGGAAACCGCTGCTGTTAGAAAACTTCCTGGGGACAAGGTGGTGCGCGTGGCGCACCGTTCTGCACCCAGAAACGGGACCTGCACCGCCTTCATCGAGGTGGACCTCAAGACCTTTAGAGCCCTGGGCGTTCGCGGGAGGATCGTGGTGGATGGAGTAATCCTCAATTTCGAGGAGTCCATCCGCGCCCGCGACTGCTTCCGCTGTTGTGGCTTCGGCCACAACTCTGCCCAATGCACCAGAGCTCCTAAGTGCTTCCACTGCGGTGAAGACGGCCATGAAGGCCGAACCTGCCCATCCATTGCTGACCAGCGCACCTCCAAATGTGCCAACTGCTGCTCCCAGGGCCTTCCTGACAAGCACGAGGCGAGAGCCTCAAGCTGCCCCATCCTGAAGTCTAGGGCCCTCAAGTTCTAGGCTTCAAGGACCTTCTGCCTCCATTTCCATCTGCCACTTCTCCTGGATTCCTGGCCTATTCAACGCACCCGCCTCACTGCACCCTGGCGCTATTCCCCTGCTTGCCCAACGTTTCCACCACCCCTGCGAGACATCTCCTGCTTCCACATCCTAGAGTCCCTTGCCACCTGACATCGATTTTGGGCTCAAAAATCATAACTTTTGGTTAGTAGCCCGTAAATAAAGATATTTTCTTTCTCGTTTGGACTTTAGTGCTATTTTTATTTTATTTTTTTTTCCTTGACCGGCGAACGAAGATGTCTTGCCCCAGATCTAACCCTCCCAACGGCTACACCGCAGAGAATCGGACCTCAACAACCCTCCGGAACCGGACCACAAACCCAGCCCTGGACCAGGCCATGGTGACCATAGCCCACCAGGACAATGTACTGCAACCTACCAATAAATTGAGTTTTATATCCCCACTTCAGCCTCATCACATGGTGGAGAGCAGTGTCGGCCCAGCACGGCGAAATTCCTCGACGAGGCGGATAAATGGAACAAGGAACGGAAGGAGGCAGGTACAACGACGAGTTGGGAAACAACTACGAGGACGGCGGAAGAGTGGGAACAAAAACAAGGACGAAATCCAAGGACCGAAACGCCCACGGAGAAAGCAAGAAGATTTATGCTGCCGGACGGGACACCAAGATGCTTCACCTGTTACCAGACGGGGCACAAACACTGGGATTGCCCGAAAAGGAGGCCACGTGGTAAGTACAACTTTACCTCTAATCCTGTGGTGGAAGTTTCAAACAGTGTAGAGAGCGTACCACGTGTATTTTCCGAGGTTACTGGTAACACCAATCACATAATTTTCAGGATAAAAGGACAACCGGGGGTTAACGAGAGACAGACATTAAATAAGGTACCACTAGAAAAATCCACTTTAGAAATAGGGGGTACAGCAATGGAAAAATTCCGTTGGACAGGTATGACAAATTTCTGCTTAATCACGCATATCAATGAGACACATGTAGGCAAACTGATTTTCGATTCAGGGGCAAATATTAGCTGCATAGACGAAGGAATAGCCAACGCACTAGGATGTGCTAGAATGCCTTCAAAATTACTTATACGGGGAATAAGTGGGTCAGTAGTCTCGAACACGTGCACATACTTGGAGGTCAACATTGATGGCTTCGACATATGTGGCAGGTTCACCATAATTCCAGGAAACGGGGAAAATATTATTTTCGGCGTCGATATTCTAACAAACTATCATTGCAAAATTATGTTTAGAGACGAATCGGTAGAATTGTATAGGCCAAAAATAGGCACGGACGACCACGTGGTAGAACTAAACGATGAACGGGAACTCGAGAGGTTAGGCACAATTACGAACGATCGGAAAAACCCCAAACAAAAGTACTGCATACCAGACGACCTTGAAATTGCACCACGTTGTAAAACGAGGGTTAAGTTAAAAGGGCCAACAGTAATGGCGGGCATTTTAGAACCCCACCCCGACTGCGTAAGAAGAACGGGGCTACTAATACCATCAGTACACGTTTCCGAAACGGTATCCGAGATATTCATTGTGGTCATTAATACTAGGAACGAGCCGGTGCGGTTGGTAGCAAACTCGTGCTTGTTACGATCCGGCGGGGAAATAGCGAATGTTTCTTTCCTAAGTGAACAGGTGGGATACAGTATGACGGCCACGTGCAAATACGAACCACAGAAGTTTGATATAAACCCGGAGCTATCGGACGGCGAAAAAATCGACGTACTGGATGTATTGTACAGGTATCGGGAACTCTTCTCAGAAGAGTGGAATAAGGCGGCAGATATCGAACCGTACCACATTAAACTTAAAGCGAACACGGAACCAATTCGACAAAAAGCCTATCGCCGCAGTCCTAAGGAACGTGACATTATAGAGGAACAGGTTAAAGAAATGTGTGAAAAGGGAGTTATTAGGAAATCAACATCTCCATGGGCGAGCCCGGTCGTTTTGGTTAAAAAATCAGACGGATCCTATAGATTTTGTGTGGACTATAGAAAAGTTAACAACGTAACCGAAAAATTTTCATATCTATTACCGGATATCACCGACTGCCTGGACCGTTTAGCGGGAATGAAGTATTTTTCTCACACGGATTTTGTTAGCGGTTATTGGCAGTGTCCACTGGACAAAACAAGCGAGCCAATTACAGCGTTCACGACGGGTAACGGGTTGTACGAGTTTCAAGTGTTACCCTTTGGTTTAACCGGGGCACCGGGTCATTTCGAAAGAATCATGGATACACTGTTAACTGAATTGAAATGGTCCGAGTGTATGGTTTATCTAGATGACGTCATCGTGTACGGAAGAGACATACGTGAACACAACGAGCGGTCAACAAATGTTCTAGAATGTTTCCGCGGGGCAGGTTTATCCCTTAAGCCATCAAAATGTAGATTCGCCTACCAAAAGTTACCAATTTTGGGACACGTGGTATCGGAAAACGGCGTAGAACCGGCTACTGATAAGATCGAGGCGGTTAAGGAATTTCCGATTCCGAAAAATGTCAAGCAGGTTCGTTCGTTTCTGGGACTTTGCGGCTATTATCGCCGTTTCATAAAAAACTTTTCAAAGATAAGCAAACCGCTGACGTGTTTAACGGAAAAAGATAAGAGATTCGTGATAGGTCCGGCCGAAATAGAAGCTTTCGAAACCTTAAAAAAAAATTGACTGAGGTGCCAATTCTAGCACACTTCAACCCAGACGCTAGAAAAGAAATACACACGGACGCATCAATCGTGGGATTAGGCGCGGTGCTAATGCAACCGGACAATGACGGGTTTTTGCACCCGATCCATTACTTTTCGAGAACGACATCGAAACACGAGAGTAAATATGGTATCTCAGAACTAGAGTGTTTAGCAATAGTCTGAGCTCTACAAAAGTTACGGCCGTACATCTTCGGGAGAGAATTCAAAGTCGTAACCGACCATAGCGCGTTAACGTGGCTAGCTAACGTACGTGACCCGTGCTCAAGACTTACTAGATGGGGGTTAAAACTCATGGAGCACGACTTTGAAATAGTCCACCGCGCAGGGAGGAAGAACGTTGCACCGGACGCACTCTCACGCAACCCGTTCCACAAAAACGATGCGAACGTCGAAGACAACTTCAACGATTTAACGGCATGCACAGTACGGATCGACGAAAACGGACAAAAGGAAGACACGTTTTGCCGCGATATTACCGGAAAACTACCAGACGCTAAAACACGGGACGAATATAAAAAAATAAACGGGATCCTTTATAAAAAGAACCATGCAACACAAGGTAACCAATGGTTGGTCGTAGCACCAAAGCAAAACGTATCCGAAATAATAAAAACAGCGCACGATATACCCGAGGCAGGACACATGGGGGTAGCGAAGACGGTCCACCGTATTAAGCAACGGTTCTACTGGAAAGGTCTGGAAGAAGACGTGCGGAAATACGTTCGGTCGTGCAAAGTGTGCCAGGCCTTCAAACCACAGAGGTTCAAACCCGCAGCCCCGCTAGAACCGTTACCACCAGCAACAGACATCTGGGAACGAGTGGGGATAGACCACCAAGGTCCTTTAAAAAAATCGGTAGAAGGCTACGAACACATTCTAACGATCGTAGACCATTTTAGTAAATACGCACTCGCAATCCCGGTAAAAGATACAAAGGCGGAAACCACGTGCAACGCACTCTCAGACAATCTGCTCTACGTTTTTGGTACTCCGAAATGCATAATATCCGATCAAGGCAAATCTTTCGATTCGAGTACTTTTAGAGACTTTACACGGTTGTACGGGATTAAACATATTATGGCTTCCGTGGCACACCCGCAAACAAATGGCTTATGCGAAAAACTCAACGGCGTAATAAAAAACGGCATCAGAGTTTATCTCGAGGACGATCACGCCGAATGGCCGAGATTCGTAAAAACGGCGACTTTTGCGTATAACTCGTCCATTCAGTCGTCGACACAGGTGACACCGCATAAGTTGATATTTGGCGTAGAACCGAGGACGTCCCTAGACGTAGGACTACCAACCGTCGACGAGCCAGTAAAAACTTACGACAAATACGTGACCAACCGCATTTTAGAAAACGAGAGATTAAAGAAAATTGCCGACGAAAACTACCGAGACCGGACAATAATGACGAAGTGTCAGTATGACCTTGCGAACCGTGACCGCTTCCGGAAGTTTGAAGTGGGCGACCTGGTACTACTGGAGTCGTCCCGCAGGAAACCAGGGAAAACGGAGAAATTTCTACCGAAATACGTAGGACCGTACGTAATAACGGATAGAATCAAGGAAACGACATATAGGTTACGACCACAGGACGGACGCAACGAAAATAGTAGGCGCCAGAGCACGTTAGCACACGTGTCGAGACTTAAGGAATTTTTAGAGAGATAACGGCGACTCGAGGGACCGAGTCTAAGATAAGAGGGGGGTGGTGTTGTGTGTCAACAAGCAACCGACCGGAAATACACGTGACTGGTACAAAATTATCTTAAATTTTGTTTATTTTATTTATTTATCAGAGAAACGGCACCACAGAGATAACAGGTACAAGTTGCATTTGACCACGGACCACTGTTTTCGCGGAATGCTTACAAATACAACGTGCCAGTTATCGTTTGGACTTTCGTGCTATTTTTATTTTATTTTATTTTTTTTTTCCTTGACCAGCGAACGAAGATGTCTTGCCCCAGATCTAACCCTCCCAACGGCTACATTGCAGAGAATCGGACCTCAACAACCCTCCGGAACCGGACCACAAACCCATCCCTGGACCAGGCCATGGTGACCATAGCCCACCAGGACAATGTACTGCAACCTACCAATGAATTGAGTTTTATATCCCCACTTCAGCCTCATCACAATGTGATAGCACATATATTTTATATATATTTTAGCAGATTATTTATCATTACATGAAAATATTTTTGAAATTTCGATATTTGTATTTTGATACACTTAATTTTTCACATTGCCTTTCTATTTTATTTGTTTTAATTCGATTTTAAATTAAATAAATTGTCGTGTCATTCTGAAGTTTGTCTTTCCTCATTTAATGGCGCGCGTTACAATATATTGAGACGTTACAAAAAACAATTTTCAATTGTACGTAAATTCCTTTAAGGTGTTACTTTAATTTTTCATATGTTTATTTTCAATTTATTTTTCTCATTCATTAAAAGTCAATGATGTACATGCAAATTTAGTAAAAACTCAATAAAAACGATATGTAAAAATATATATAAAAACAAATGGCTTGTAAACAAAAAGCGGAATAAAATGAGTTGAGGTAAAATGTCTATTCTATTGACAAACATTTCACTTTTAAATAATGAACTTTAAAATTAAATTTTTACAAAACAGAAAATTAGCGTTTTAAAATAAAAACGTGGCATTTGGCGCAGCCGAAAAGGATACGGGAAAAGAAAAATGGCGGAAAATCCAAACAACCGGTTGCAAAAATTCAACGGCTCGAAGTCGGAAATTAGGCCTGAGTCATGGATCAAATTATATGATTTTGAAAATAATTCTTTAAAGGAAGATGAAAGGAAAAGTAGATTCAAAGATTTGGTTCATACAACGCAAATCCAATTGTCTCAGCATCACATCGAAGATTAAAACGAGAAAAGAAAATCAATAGAAAATTATTTTCAAGATAAAATTCGCCTGTTAAATCAAACCCATCTAACGAAGGAGGAAAAAATTCATTTATTAACAGACGGACTTCCAAATGATTGGAAAGATTTAATTGTGGCTGCACAGCCAACTGACGCCACAAAATGGTTTCATATCGCAGCTTCAATTGAACAAAATAGGGCTTCAATTCAGTTTAAGCCTAAAAACAAAATACATCTCGCGACAAAAAATAATGATAATAGAAAAAATGTTTGCCCATTCTGGTGTCCAATATGTTCGAAAAAGGGAATAAAAATTAAACATTGGGTCACAGATTGTGAGGATTATGATCCTAATTATAAAAAGGATAGGCCTAATCAAGACACTTCAGTGAAACAAGTATGCGGAGCCCCGGAATTGTTGAATGTAAGTACTTTGACAAATACCCCTACACAAGGAGCTTTCAAGCTTATCAACATAAGTGTTGAAGTAATTGGAATTCCTGCGCAAGCATTTGTGGATACTGGAGCAACAGTATCAATAATCAATTGGCGATTGTTCAAGCGAACCCGTCTTCAACTTCAACCAAATTCAGACATTCACATCAGCCAAGCGGATGGTGTTACCAGGACATGTGGAAGCCTTCAGACCAAGGTAAGAATAGATAAACTAATTAAACCTGTAACTCTCCATGTAATGAATAACTTTAAATATCCACTCTTGATCGGATTAGATGTTGCATCTCTTTTTAATCTTTTAATAGATGTCAAAGACAAAACAATTTACACCAAATTTGATGGATTACAAAATCCAATTCTTGTAAATCATCTAGAAGAGATAAGAGAACATGAATTAAAAGAATTACTTGAACACAATAGGAATGTATTTTCTCAGCATGCTATTGATTTGGGAAAAGTAGCTATACAACATAAGATCATCACGAAAAGTGAACAACCAATTTCTCTTAGACCCTATCGTCGTCCTCTAAAAGAATATGAAGAGATAGCTGAACAAGTTAAAGAACTTCTCGAACACAAGTTAATAAGAATTTCAGATTCTCCTTGGGCATTTCCTGTTGTTATGGTTCCCAAGAAGGATGGAAATAAAAGGATGTGCATTGATTACAGACGTCTTAATGAGATCACACTGGATGACAGGCAACCCCTACCTCACATACAGGACATGTTTGATCGATTGCATGGATCCAGATTCTTCTCTACCCTTGATGTTGCATGGGGTTATTGGCAGATCGAAATGGACCCGCAATCTATTCAAAAAACTGCATTCGTCACAAACGATGGTCATTATGAGTTTTTAGTGATGCCATTTGGTTTAAAAAATGCTGCTTCAACGTTTCAAAGGATAATCCAACATATTCTAGGTGAATTATTATGGAAAGGAACTTGCTCTTTCCAAGATGACATATTGGTGTACACGAAAACATGGCAAGAGCACATAGAGCTTCTTAGTAAAGTTTTTGACAAATTAAGACAGTACAACATGAAATTAAATTTGTCGAAATGTATTTTTGGAAGAACTGAAGTAAAATACCTCGGACATATCATCAGTCACAATCAATTAAAACCTGATCCAGGAAAAGTAAAATCTATTCAAGACTTTCCAAGACCTGATACTGTAAAGAAAGTTCGTCAGTTCATGGGATTGGCAAATTATTACAGAAAATTTGTGAAGGACTTTTCTAAAATTTCATTCCCCTTGGTTCGACTCACTCGGAAGAATCAGCCCTTCATCTGGAATGAGGAAGTAGAGGAGTCGTTCGCTAAACTTAAAATGGCACTATCTACAAAACCTGTCCTTGCTATTTACAACCCGGACTACCCCTCTAAAGTTTATACAGATGCCTCCAAATATGGAATTGGAGCAATCCTAAAACAAATTGGTCCAGACAATGAGGAACATGTAATTGCTTATTAATCCAAAACACTGCAACCACACCAAGAGAATTATTCTGCTAATGAGATGGAATGCCTAGCCGTGATACAAGCAACTGATCACTTTCATGTATACATAGAAAACCAACCATTTGCAATCATCACTGATCATGCGGCGCTCCAATGGCTTTTCACCATGAAGAAACCGAAACCTGAGTATTTTAGATGGATTCTTAGTTTATCCTCGAAATCATGTAACATCGTTCATCGTTCTGGAAAGCAACAGACTCATGTTGACGCCTTATCAAGACTCCCAGTTGTTAACATTGCAACTCAAGAACTTCAAGAACACCAACAAAATTCAGATTTGAGTTTCTTCAAAAATTCACACACTCACGACGGTGTGGTAATGATCAAACAAAAAGGAGTTTTTAAAGCAGTTGTCCCAAACTCGCTTACCAAAAAAATATTGGAAGAATATCACGATTCATTGAGTCACCCATCAATAACCAAAACATGCAAACTTATAACTCAATGTTATTGGTGGAAAGGAATAACAACTGATATCAAGAATTATGTTCGATCTTGTAAATCTTGTCAACTAGTGAAGGTCAAACATGAACCAACTTTAGGAGAAATGATCACTCCAACGTCAAATATACAACCATTACAAATGATCGGTTGTGACACTATTGTACTGGGAACAGCAGCAGCTAACACAAAGCATAAATTCATTCAAGTTTTTGTTGATCACGCAACTCGTTATCTATGGGCATATCCCACAATAACAAACACTGCTCAAGCTGTCACTCAATGTCTTGATAAGATAATCAAATCTGTTAATTCGATTAATACTATCTTAACAGATAATGGCAAAAATTTTATATCAAAAGAGTTCAACAAATTTCTTTCTTTACAAGGAATTAAACACACATATACTTCGCCTTATCATCCTCAGTGCAATGGCATTTGTGAGAAATTAAATGATACGATAATGACAAAACTGAGAATAGCTGTTCTAGAGAAACCTAGATGTAAATGGAGCTCATTGTTACCGCAAGTTGTCAAAAATTATAATTCCACACCACATGACGTGACTGGTTTTTCACCGCTTTTCTTAATGTATGGAATCGGTAATGTACCCGAATTTGCCGACCAAACTCCAATTACAATTGAAGAAGCCAGGAAGAAAGCTAGCCTGCGGACAGAACAAATTAGAAGTAAGTGGAAGATTAAATACGATATCCATCACCCCAAGTATGTCTTTAAAGAAGGAGACTTAGTCATAAGAAAAATTGCCTTCAACGACCCTCGTCTCATCAAGACATCACAAAAATATGAAGGACCATTTGTCATTCAAAAAAAGATATCTGATGTAACCTACGATATCTCTCTGAAAGACCAAAAGCAAGCAAGACGCGTTCACATATCTTAACTTCGACCATTTATTACCCGAGAATAAATGCTTCAAGAAGGGGAATATGAGACGTTACAAAAAACAATTTTCAATTGTACATAAATTCCTTTAAGGTGTTACTTTAATTTTTCATATGTTTATTTTCAATTTCTTTTTCTCATTCATTAAAAGTCAATGATGTACATGCAAATTTAGTAAAAACTCAATAAAAACGATATGTAAAAATATATATAAAAACAAATGGCTTGTAAACAAAAAGCGGAATAAAATGAGTTGAGGTAAAATGTCTATTCTATTAACAAACATTTCACTTTTAAAATAATGAACTTTAAAATTAAAGTTTTACAAAACAGAAAATTAGCGTTTTAAAATAAAAACGTGGCAATATATTTGAAAAAATCAGGATGGAATCAATTGCAGTCAGACAATAATATAACAAGTTTCCATTCCATATATAAAAATCGAAAATTATACCTAAAATATTCAGATAATCTTCAGATAAAAAGCAATTTATAAAGATAACCAATCTAATTTACATAATAAAAGAGGCGACTTATATATTATTTCTTAATATATATTACCATACAAAGCGACAGATAATTAAAAATAAATTACTCAGTGATATTGTCAAGAGGCTTTGCGGCTCCAATCACGAGAGGCCCCATGGGACGCCTGTCAATCATCCCTGGACTCCGGGGAGGGGGGCACGGGTGTAAGGGGTTTTCGAATCTGATCGGCGGGGGGGCTGACGGCGCTCATTAGAAATATCTTTAACTTGGGGTAAAATGTATTATTATCTGACTCTCTCTCTCTTTCCCTATAAATACCTCTTGTAGATAATTTTATTGGAGAGCTAGAAGATAAATACCCCTTATAATAAATTAATTATTCGCAAACTTGCCCTTGCCTTATTTATCTCCGCGACATATTTTGGCGGAGACGCTGGGTACCGTGAAGGAACTTTGAAGAAATTGACGTCTACAGGGACGTGAACCAATTCTTGAACTTTTGCCACAACAATAAAAATGGAAGACGACCAGAGGCCTACTGTTAGCGGATCTTACCTCCCTTGTCATCGCCAACGAGATCCATCTACATTTTCTGGAGATGGAAATATAAACCCTGTACAGTGGTTGAAGGAGCATGAGAGAGTCTCGAAGTGTTGTCTTTGTCTTAAATTTGAGAAAAAAGACAATACAAGGTCCCGATGGCTTAACCTGAACTAACAGCTCCTAGCTTTACAGTAATGCTGGAAACTGACTTGAAAATTATAAATTGATAAATCAATACCTTTGTTGCAGAGATCAATAGAGTTGAATCCCAACGCTGGATGGCGAGGCCTAAATTAGAAAACAGCAATGAATAAGTTAATACTTATTGAAAGAAATATTTATTTAAAAATCACACAAATTAATATTAATACAAATATTATTCAAAACAATTATTAAAATTTATGAGAGATAGTTCTTTTTCAGGCCTGTCAAAACCAAACGTTAGCGTCGAGACAGTTTGTTTACCGGAATTTTTGAGGGTTAATCCTTTCTACTCGCGCATGCGCGGGGGCAGCGGGCAGTGTTGTCAGCGTCGGTTGGCCCAAAAATACCTATTTTCGCGTCACTCTCCCACCTTGACCTTTTGAACTTTGCTATAAGGTCAATATTAATTAAAAACAAAGAAGGAATCATCTCAAATCTAACAGAATGTTTTATGATTAAATTTTCTCTCAAACTTCAATTAAACCTAATCGGTAACTTGACTTTTCTTCCAGAACGCGTGTAAACTTTCCCTACTTTTACTGGAGTAGTTTTCTCTTGCACTGACACGGACTCCACACCGGGTGTTTTCTCCCTGACGATCTCATCCTCCGCTGGCTTAAGCTCCCCGTCGCCTTGCTCTACGTCCTCAGATGGTACTTCCAGTGGGAACAATCGTTGAACTGCACGCTTCATGAATCCAGACTTAGTCTTAACTTCCACAAGTCTTCGCACATTGTCAGTTCCAGGAAACACCTTCCTAATCTTTCCCATAGGCCAGTTTATTTGCTTCCTGTTTTCAACCTCCACAAGGACGATATCTCCAACTTTTAACTGTCGTTGTTTCTTGCGATTGTCGTGATGCACCAACAATCCTAGGTACTCGCTTCTGAACCTCTTACGGAATTCCTTCAGGAGTCGTTTGCGTTTCTCATAGCTCTTCCCAAAGTTACACCTGAATTCATTTAGATCAATCTCTCCTTCAGTTCTTGGTTCTCGAAGGAACATCTCTGGGGTTAATGGCACAAGGTCATCATTGTCCTCAGCAATGTAGGTGAGTGGACGCGCGTTGATAACTCGTTCACAGTTTCCGAGGATCGTCACCATTTCTTCGTAGTTGACAACACGTTTTCCCAGCAATCTTCGAAGCAGCTTTTTGGTGAGTCCAACAATTCTCTCGATCCAACCTCCCCACCACGGTGCTGCCGGAGGATTGAGCTTCCATTTCACTCCAAAATTAACTCGATAAAGTTCGTTCCGGAGTCCAACTAGATTCGTCCCATTATCTGAGTAGATGACTGCAGGGCAACCTCGTCTTGCTACGAACCTCTCTACTGCTCCCACCAAAACTTCCGTCGATAAGGAAGTCACCAGTTCGAGGTGGACCGCACGGTATACGCCACAGGTGAAGATGACGAACCAAACCTTCTGTCCATCTTCTAAATATAAAGGTCCTCCGAGGTCAATTCCTGTCACCTCAAAAACCACAACATCTCGTACGCGATGTTGAGGCAACGATGCTTCTGGTACGTCGACTCGCTTGGTTTCAAATCGTCGACAGCGAGGACATTTATGAATTACATGACGAACTAGTTGTCGAGCTTTTGGAATCCAGAACTTCTCTCTTAGTACTGATCGCAGCGCCTGGGCTCCACAGTGGTACATTTTCTCGTGGACTGATTTCACAATTAGCTCTGTGACCGGATGATTCGTTGGGATCAAAATTGGCAATCGGAACAGTTCATCGTCATTTCGATTCAATATCCTCGTTTTCACTCTCCATAATCCTTCTTTATCTTGGAACGCGTGTAGCTGCTTCATCTTGGGATCTTCCTCACCGATCGATTCACTCTGTATTATCTTAACTAGGGACTTTTCAGCACTGTCTAGCTCCTCTTGTGAGATGATATCTCCTTTGTATTCAAAGGGCTTGAAACGTAGCATCCACGCGATTATTCTCAGTATTTGTGGTAGAGTCACTTCACGTTTTCTCTCGTATAGATTCAGATACCATGGATTCTCCTCGGGCTTTTTGGCTACAAATCCAGTCACCACAGTCTTCCTCCTCTCTTCTTCAATGGCTTCCAGATCATACTGTACTTTTGATACTGGCCAGTCTTCTTTCTTTTCCTGAAGCCATTTTGGTCCCTCCCACCATCCGGATTTTGTGAATTTCGATGGGTATTCACCACGGGATGGGAGATCTGCTGGATTGTGTTCCCCTGCGACATAGTTCCAATCTTCACTTTTCCTAAGTGTTGTGATCCCCTTGACATGAGTGTTGGAGGTTTCGATCAGACCTTTCCTATATTTTGCTTCTGCTGCATCCATGATATCGAGCACATCCAAATTCTATAAATCCTGTACGTCAAAACTGTTAACGTGAAGTGAAGTCACGATCAGGCATGATTATTCCATGTCGTTCCCTATTGCTGGTCCCATTACTGTCCACCCCAACTTGGTTTCTGTTGCCACAACTCCATTTTGCAATATTTGCATTCTGCCTGTCAGAATGCTGCTAAGCAAGTCTGAACAAATCAACATGTGGATTGATATCTCTTCACCTTGGCATATGTCAGTCAAGTTGATCCCTCGAGCTTTTAACTCATTGAGTATAGTATGATCCTGTACTTGACTGATGTGTCCGCAAATTACTTTCTGATCCAAGAATTTGAGATCATCCATGTATTCGTTGTTGAGGCTGGAAACATTTACTTTGTACACATTGTGCTTCTTTTGACGAATTTCTCCGCCTCCAAACAGATTGTGGGTAAGTGTAACTTGCTGCACTCTCTTTAGGCCCAGTGCGTCCACCATTCTCTTTGAAATATAGGACCGCTGGGATCCACAGTCAAGCAACACTCGAACATTATGCTTCCCCTTTGGTCCGCTTATCTTGACTATCAGAGTTTGTAGATAGACTCCTCCCACGTTAGCGTTGTTTAAAGTTGTTGACGTGAATTGATTGGCGGGCTCTTGCTTTGTTGCAGGACTTTCCCCTGAAACCTTTAGTTCCGCTTTTTGAAGATGAGAAGTCTTCTGGGCTTCCAAATTAGGACACATAATGGGGTAATGCTTCCCTCCGCAGAGAGGACAACGTGGCTTAATCCGGCATTTCTTGAATCAGTGGCCAGGAAGCAGGCACCAAAAACAAACATTCTTCCCTTTAGCCTTATATTTCTTCTCTGGTAGATGCATCCGCTGTCCACTGTAGCATTCTTGACTCGGGTGACCATTCCCACAAAAGATGCAGTTGTTTCGCATCTGAGTGGTTTTGGCGATCTGAGTGGTGTTGGTGAAGTCAGTAGCCGTCGGCATTTTACTTCCAGTATTCTTCTTAGAAAAAAAATTCTTGTTTGATCGATCATCCTTCGCATCTTGATTGTTGTCGATCTTGAACGCTGCTTTGGCCATATTCACTCGACTCTCGCCCTTCACTTCTGTCTTCAAAAACGTCATGAATTGTGTCAACTTATCCTGTACTCCTCTTCCGCTCACCGTATATTGACTTCGTTCCCATACTCTAAGGGTGTCCTCTGGTAGCGCTGATTCGACGAGTGGGTACAGCATAGCCGCAAACTTGTCATGAGCGACGCCCAATGTTTCTAATGCTCGCAGTTGTGTCTCCAGTCTATCGTAAAGCTTCACTACAGACATCTTACCTTCGGCTCTCACATTCTGAAGCACATTCTGAAGCAGGTCACGTACATAAATCTCAACAAGCATTTCATCCTCTCCAAAACGTGATTTGATATACTCAATGACTTTAGGGTAGTTGTCGGCACTCGGTGGAAAACTTTCGACTGCTTCTCTTATCTCGGAGTTCTCGGCGGTGGCTTGAAAGAGATACTGAAACTTAGTTTCTGGAGGCATCTGTGGATCCCAGTCAATCGTGCTGAACTGACTCCAGAATGTAATCCCATTCTCTTGGTTCTCCCCCAAACTTCTTGAACTCCAGCTTCGGTAGTCGATAGTTCATTGCTGCTGTGCCGCTGATTGTACTATCGTCATCCTTTTCCGCAAGAGCCTCGTAATCAGTCATAATGTTACTGAAATTATCTTCGTACTCACAAACGGATTAGTACTCAGCAGTGAAAATGTCTTCAGACGCCGATTCTCGTAGCAGAGCTTCTTCCATCCTCGTGTTCAATATTGAAAGCTTTTCATGGTGGGTCTGGAATCGGCGGAGGAGTTTCTCTACATCTGCTTTATTGACTTCATTCTTCTTGATCTCTGTTTCGAGCTCATTGAACGCCTTGGTGAACCTTGCACGCACTGGCGTCCTAAGCTTTTTCAGTTCAGCACTACTAACTGGTTGGTCAGCCATCCTGAGAAGTAATCACTGGTTCACAGTTGCACCTTTGTGTAATCAGTAATTCTTCAATCTGTATCCTGCCGGCTGCGCCAAAATGTTGTCTTTGTCTTAAATTTGACAAAAAAGACAATACAAGGTCCCGATGGCTTAACCTGAACTACAAGCTCCTAGCTTTACAGTAATGCTGGAAACTGACTTGAAAATTATAAATTGATAAATCAATACCTTTGTTGCAGAGATCAGTAGACTTGAATCACAACCGCTGGATGGCGAGGCCTAAATTAGAAAACAGTGTTGAATAATTTTATACTTATCGAAAGAAATATTTATTTAAAAATCACACAAATTAATATTAATAAAAATATTATTCAAAACAATTATTGAAATTTATGAGAGATAGTTCTTTTTCAGGCCTGTCAAAACCAAACGTTAGCATCGAGACAGTTTGTTTACCGGAATTTTTGAGGGTTAATCCTTTCTGCTCGCGCATGCGCGGGGGCAGCGGGCAGTGTTGTCAGCGTCGGTTGGCCCAAAAATACCTATTTTCGCGTCACCAAGTACAACAGATGGGACGAGACCATGAAGCTTGACAACGTCGTCTTTTATTTAAACAGAACTGCTGGAAGATGATTTGATAATAACGAAGAATAACTCAACTCGTGGAGAAGCTTTGAAGACGCATTCCGCGGTGTGTTCGGACTGTAGGAGGATTCTGCTCGACGCGCCGAGGAAGTTCTGAAGTCAAGAGCACAGAAGGCCGAGGAATCCAGCGAGTCATACATCCAGGGAATTCTTAGTCTCTGCCACCAGGTGAACCCTCGCATGGAAGAAGGTGAGATAGTTGCTCACATTATAAAGGGAATTTCGGAGGACACATACCAGGTATTGGTGGCAAAAGACATAAAGACGGTAGATGAGATCCTGAAGTTTTGCCGTCATCTGGCAACCGTCAAGCAGCGCAGGATCGGCCGTACGAAATTCGCCAGGTTGTCAAACTTATTGCCCATTTCATGTGTTGACGACTCAGACGACTTGGCCGCGTTAATTCGCCGCATCGTTAGAGAAGAAATTAAAAAGGTCTTCTCAGTACCTGAAGTAGTCAATTCTCTCCGAGAGGTGAACGCCCTGGAACAGACTGTGAGGGAAGAAGTCAGCCGTGCTCTCCAACCTACCAGAGCACAAATCAACGTGGTACAAAAACAACCACGCACGCCCTTTAATATCGACCGACCAACCCAACCCAGGAAGACGGAACATTGGAGAACCTACAACGACAAACCTATCTGCTTCCACTGAGGACGAACTGGACATGTCGTTCGTTATTGTAGAGAACGACGGCAGGTCTTCGCTGAAGCCAGGTCAAGAATTGGCGGAGAAGGAAGAAATGGTGGATTTTCGAGTCGACCCCCGAGATATGACGCCGACGACGACTATGTAACGCCCCAAACCTCGACGTACTTCTACTGAAGCTCTTTCCCACATCCAAGCCGCGCAAGGTCGCCAGCCCGAAGACAATCCCAGTCGCCAGCCCGTCGTTTCAGCCATTCTTCCAAGCCTCAGAATGTGAAAAACTAAGTGGAGCGGCTTCTAACGGGGGTGAGGTCGCCATTGAGGAAAATCCTCCAGGGTATTTCGCCGCTAAATTGAAAGAAAATTTTGTTAAAGTCGAAATAAATGGACGCAAAATTAAAGCATTGGTGGATACAGGATCCGACCTTTCTGTTATTTCGGACAAATTTCGACGCGAACTATGACACATATCTTCAAAGAACCAGGTCCCATTCTTAAAGCCGCAAACAAAAATTTAATATAGACCCTAAGAAAATGTGTCCTGAACATAGAAGTTAATGGTCTGAAGATATCCTTTGAATTCGTTGTTATGGTGGAATGCAGCCATGACATCATATTTGTATGGGACTTCTTCAAGGCCATCGAGGCCGTCATTGATTGTGGCAAAAATGAACTCCATCTCGGGGAAACCTCTGTCCTGGAATCTCGAGAGGAGGAAAACCGGAGATTGTTTGCTTCCGACGACTTTGTCCTCCCGCCTAAATCAATAAAGAAGATCAATGTGATAAACGAAGAAATATGTGGTATTAGAGATGTTTTAGTCTCAACTTCTTAGGACTTATTATTAAGAAAGGAAGAGTTCTTATACCAAACTCATTGGTTACATTTCTACACGGCCGAGGTAGCATTTGGGTGGCGAATGGAGCGTCTTGGCCTCAACTGATTCCATCAGGAATAAATATGTGTACCATGGAAAGTTATGAGAATGAAAATATCTGCAGTCTTATTGAATCCAGCGATAAGTTACAAGAAACGCAGCTAAAGTCACGTGAATGGTCACAGAAGATAAACCTTACTCTAGATCCAGGGCTGTCTGAAATTCAAAGGTTACAGCTTGTTTCATGCCTTGACGAGTTTATTGACATATTTGACTTTGGGAGTACTCCTATTAAGCCCATTAGTACTGTGAAGCACAAGATAAACACAGGAGACCACTCTCATATCAAACAGCGGCCCTATAGAGTAGCACCAAGTGAACGACGACTAATTCAAGATGAAGTGAACAAGATGATTGAAAATCACATCGTGAAGCCCTCTGAAAGTCCTTGGTCATCTTCAGTTATTCTAGTTCGAAAGAAAGATGGGACCTGGAGATTCTACGTAGATTATAGACGATTAAATAAGATAACAAAAAAAGATGTTTACCCGCTGCCACGCATTGACGATGCCTTGGACAGTTCAGCCGGCTAGTTACTTCTCCACGATGGATTTTCGATCCGGGCATTGGCAGATTAAAGTGGACGAAAAAGACAGGGAGAAAACTGCTTTCATCACTCCAGATGGGTTGTATGAATTCCAAGTAATGCCTTTCGGTCTTTGTAACGCTCCAGCAACGTTTGAAAGGATGATAGATAGTGTTCTGGACAGTCTTAAATGGAACATGTGCCTTTTCTACCTGGACGACATCGTAGTTTAAGCACCTACCTTTGAGGAACATCTACGTCGTCTACAACTTGTATTAAGGTGCATCTAGAAAGCTGGCCTAAACTTGAACTACAAAAAGTGTCTTTTTGGATCAAGGAGGATAAATATTTTAGGACACCTTGTTGACGCCAATAGAAATCATCCAGATCCAGATAAATTTGAAGCCGTCTCTAAATTTCCGAGGCCAAGGAATATCTCTGAACTGAGGAGCTTTCTTGGATTATGTTCTTATCACCGAAGATTTATTGAAAGCTTTGCTGACAAAGCTAGATCTTTGCATGACCTACTGAATATTTAAAAAAAAAATTCTATTGGGATGCAGCTCAAGAGAAAGCGTTTGAAGTCCTTAAAACAGCTCTAATTTCAGAGCCTGTCTTGGGACACTTTGATGAATCCGCTGATACCCATCTACACACGGATGCAAGCGGACATGGTATTGGAGCTGTTTTTTACAAATACAAGATGGAAAGGAGCGGCCTATAGCTTATGCATCTAGAAGCTTGACAAAGCCTGAAAATAACTATTCTACAACAGAAAAATAATGCCTTGCTGTAGTCTGGTCTATTAGCAAATTCCGCCCATATTTGTTTGGTCGACCATTCACGGCTGTCACTGACCATCATTCTCTATGTTATTTGGTAGGGCAGATAGATCCTTCTGGCCGTTTGGCAAGATGGGCGCTGAAGTTGCAAGAATTTGACGTGACCGTTAACTACAAGAGTGGACGCACACACACAAACATAAGGATGCCGATTGTCTGTCAAGGAGCCCGCTTGAGAACGATCAACCAAGTGCTGTGATGATGCTAACCAACGTCGGAATAGAGCAGACTAAAGACCTGGATTTAGCTAAAGTAATCGATAATTTAAACTCGGGTTACATCAGAAAGGAATTCAGCATTATCGACGGCATCTTATACAAGAAAAACTATAGCACAACTGGAAGACCCTGGCTTATGATGATTCCTAAGCACTTAAGATCGGAAAAGTTATGGCAGATTTACATGATGCTCCTACAGCTGGGCATTTGGGTTTCGCCCGAACGTATGACAAAGTCAAGAAACGATTCTATTGGCCTGTTTCTAAAGATGGAAACCGTTGGATCATTGTGTGCACCGATTATATGACAAGGTATACCATAAGGAAAGCGACCCCAGACGGAGGAGCAATCGAAACAGTTAAGTTCCTGGTTGAAGATGTTATCTTGAAGCATGGAGCTCCTAAAGGAATGGTAACAGAGATCGCGGAAGAAATTTCATTTCTCAAGTAATAAAAGAGATCAATGCTCTGTGCGGAATTGTGTACAGATTTACATCGGCCTACCATCCCCAGACCAACAGCCTGACTGAAAGGTACAACAAAACTCTGGGAAACATGTTGTTTATGTACACAGGCGTTGAGCAGAAGGACTGGGACCAAGTTTTATCCTACCTAACCTTTGCTTACAACAATGCTAAACAGGAGGCGACCGGCTACACTCCGTTCTTTCTTGTCCACGCCCGTGAGGCCGAGACCTACATCGATGCCGTACTACCTTACCTACCAGATGAGATCTCTGACGACTACGTTGGAGAACATGTAACCAGAGCTGAGGAAGCGCATCAACTCTCCCGATCACGCTTTCTACAATCACAGGCGAAAAACCGTAGACTTTACGACCAGAAACATACTCCAGTCTATTACCAGAAGGATGATCTTGTGTGGGTTTTTACTCCCATCCGAAAAGTAGGACTCTCAGAAAAGCTACTGAAGAGATACTTCGGTCCCTACAAGGTGATCAAGAAGCTTTCAGAAGTTACGTATGAAGTATAGCCCGTGGACCCGTCTCCCCGATCACGGAAAGCCAAGGATATCGTCCATGTCATTCGTATGAAGCCCTACCTGGATCCTGAAGAACAACATTCTATTCTGCTAGGGAACACCAGCCGTGATAGATTTCCTTCCAGAACAAGGGCTGAGACAAGCTAATCAGCGGGTCGCTGTTTTCTCTAAAGAGGGTGTAATGTCAAGAGGCTTTGCGGCTTCAATCACGAGAGGCCCCATGGGACGCCTGTCAATCATCCCTGGACTCCGGGGTGGGGGCCACGGGTGTGAGGGGTTCTCGGAATCTGATCGGCGGAGTGGCTGGCGGCGCTCATTAAGATTATATTTAACTTGGTGTAAGTTGTATTATTATCTGACTCTCTCCCCCTATAATTCCCTCTTGTAGATAATTTTATTGGAGAGCTAGAAGGTAAATACCCCTTATATTAAATCAATTATTCGCAAATTGGCCCTTGCTTTATTTATCTCCGCGGCAATATAATTAATTAAATGTTACAATATACATATCACAATCTTATCTATTATATTTAAAATATTTAATTCAATTCGTGTGAAGAGAGAATATGGAGGTAAATTATCATGGAAGCTGCAGCCTTCCACCAAACGAAAAGCGCTCCTACTGAGAGGAAAGTGATTCCCTCTCATCTGCCAAGCACATGTTCAAGTTAAAAAGCATGGACAACCTTCTCAACTTTGCGTGTCGTACTTTCGAATCCATTCTTGTGGACTCAAACCTCAACACTCTCAAGAAAAGAAACATAGCCACCAAAGTATTGCTACTAAGTTTTTCAAAGAAAGCAGAGCTCCTTCTGGAAGATGCCTTCAAAGGCGCGAGCATAAGTCGACGTTGTAAAATCAATAGACCCCAAGGTCAACCCGAGGGAAATCCTTAAGGTAATTCAGAAGGCTGAACCATCACTGATGTCTATTAAAGATGCGGTAGCTTCAATCAAAACAAGCGGCAATGTAGTCTTCCATACTAAAACTTCTCAGGCAAAGCTGATCGTCACCAAGCTATCCACGCTGCCTAAAGGACTAAGTTGCCATGAACGTCTTAAGATCCTTCCAAGATTATGCCTGTTTAGGGTTCAAAAAGACGTCCAAGATGGGGAAATTTGCGACATCATCGGCTCCAACCACTCAGTACAATACCTCTCAGGCAAACAAACAATCACGGTTGTCCATCGCTCCAGGAACGCAAAGTAGAGCACAGAAACTGTGTTTGTGGAGGTGGACGACAAAGTTGCTGAGATCCTGGAACAACATGGTCGTATTCCCGTAGCTGGGCTAATGCACAAGTACGAGCGCAGCCACTCATTGAAGAAGTGTTTTCGATGCTGTGGCTTCGTACACCGCGCTTCGTCCTGCTCAGCAGTTAATCCCACCTGCTATCGCTGCGGTTCCACGGAGCATGAAGGGAATCAATGATCGGTTGACCCCAAATATATGTTGCTGTCATAGTAGTTAAATGGAAGGAGCTCCCACCAATCATCTGGCAACCTTCTCAACCTGCCCCCTTGTAAATAAATATAATATTCCGATCCCCCAAAACAATGTCTAGGTCCTTACATATCTTGCAGGCTAACACCTGGAAATCTCCATCCGCCGTTCTCGAGATTTCCAATTTGGCCAACTTGACCCAGGCCAACATCATTCTTCTACAAAAACTTCCAGCAAACTTCTACGGGAATTGTTGCACGGAACAATCTTCATCCCATCAGTCACTGCCATCACTTCTATTGCCATCTTCCTGGATCAGCGAGTAGTTTCAGTTTGCTCAGCCAACTGTCATAGTCATAAGTCAGAGTAGGATTTCCTTCCTTAGTTGTAAGAACTTATAAACAGGACTTCATTTCCTAAGATCCTGGGTATGGATGCCAAAGCCCACTCTCCCACCTGGGGAATCGGTGCGAAGTGGAACAAACCCTGAAGACTTCGCCCGCTGCAACGACCTTCATTTTCTGGGTCATCCTGTGCACTTTACATGGTCAAATGGGCATCTTTCCTCATCTATTGATGTTACACTTTCATCCTGCTATACATGATTCTTGGAGCTTGCATGAGAATTTGGCCTTCACCGACCACATCCTGATTTTGACAGACTTTCCAGATATGATCAACACTGAGGAATCTACCACATGGGTGGAATCCTCATGCAAGCAAGACTGTTTCAAATCGTTCCTCAACTCATCTCTCCACCGTTACTGTCCTCCTAAATATGGCTTATATATCAGAAGACATTGACAAGACAGTTCTCCTACTTACTGCAATCCTACAGACAGCCTGTGAGTCCTCCAAGAGCAGACTTTTCAACTCTTCTAGACCATCTAAACCATGGTGGACCCCCGAGCTGAACTGACTCAGAAAACTGGTAGAAATCTTTCCCCGAAGCAACCAAAAAATCCAGAGCCCTATTAGTAACTTTCACCATGGGTTATATCGAGCGTGTCACAACAGGCTCAAGGCAGCTATCCGGAAAGCTAAACGCCACTCCTGGCCCAACCTCTGCGAGGAGGTTTCAACGGCGACGTGGAGTGCCATTCACCATTTTATCGCCCGAGGACGCAGCTCCCTAAGAAATCCGCCTCTTCTCAACTATGATAACGGCTATCTTTTCTCTCCCGAAGAGACCTGCCTCACTGTGCTGAATCACTTTTTTCCCACAGGACACCAGACCTCATACTCCGAAATTCGCTCATGCAATGTTTCCCGATCAACCCGACTTTACATCGTGGGAGGTCACAAGAGCCATACAGCGCTGTGGTAGAAGAAAAGCTCCAGGACCTGATGGCCTCGGTTCCCTTTGCATAGATATTAGAGGCTCTGATCTACACTCCCTGCTAACTAATATATTCACCAAATGCCTCAGACTGGGTCAATCCCGTAGCCCATGGAAAGAAGGTCGCTTCATACTCTTGCCAAAGGCGTCCAACTCTGCCAGCAGTCATAGTTCAATCGCGCTTCTGAACTAAGGTTTTTGAAAGATGTATACTGGCCAGACTGCAATGGCTCGTCGATAGCCACGGATGACTTTCGGATAAACCAATTTGGATTTGCTCATGGCAGGTCAATAGAAGAAGCCCTCGTCGAAATTACCCAGTTTATCAATGAAAGGCAGGCCCACTGGAGTAAAACGTTGTCTTCAGCTTAGACATTATCAAAGCATTCAACACTATCTGGAGACCAGCTATCATTCAAGGTCTCTAACGCCTGGCTTACCTCCATTCACTGATTTGTCTTGTGCAAAGTTTTTTGGACAGGAAGATGTCTTTCTCCGCATGGACAGAAACCGCTTTCACATTATCTCAGCTTGGTACCCCTCAAGGTTCTGTACAAAGCCCATTCTGTACTAAGCCCGGAATTACTCCTCTTGCGTGAAGTCTGGGAAGAATTCCAAGTAGACACATTGGTCCGCCTGACCCGTTGCCGCCCTTGTTCTTAAGGTTGCCTGCTTCTAACTGGTGGTCTGTCACTCGTGCACCTTGCTGGGTCTTGGTGTGGCTCGTGGCCTGCTGCTATTTGGAGGGATTCCCGGTGCATGAACGCAGCCCTTTTTGGTTCCCGACTTGGCGTGGTCAGGGTCATGCGGCCTCTTCTTGGGGCCGCCCACTTTGGTGAAGATCACATCTTGTCTCTCGAAAAGCTGGTCTTCCTGTTCCGGGCAATCAGCCCAACTGCGGCAAGAATTTGCATGTCCGCCGTCCGCCGCCGGCTTAGTATTTGCATTTTATCATTAGTTAATTCTGAATGACTTTCAGTCATTTAAAAATATTTTGGCGATTTCTCGGCGGAAACTTGGCCGTCTTGGATGATATTCAAATTAGCTTGCAGTCCCATTTTTTTGGCTTTCAGTCAATACCCCATAGGGTTTACTAATCTACATTGCCTCAATCTCTATCCCATAAGAAAGCGGTGCTCGCGCTCTGCGTGGCCGCACGGCTGTAAAAGAGAGAGAGAGAGACAATTGACAATTCACATACTTTATTGACATCTTGTCAATACAATGTCAAAGTGAAAAAATACGCACAAATCAGGCATTTTTTTAAAACATCAAAATTAAACATATATACATTAGACAGAGCCCTCAATGAAGGGACGTCTGGAATTCAGCATCACAAGCCACCTTAAATTCGGATAGCTTCTGGGTTATGTAGTGGCCACTGTCCCCAATATTCGCTATTGCACGGTCGAGGAGCCCCGCGATAATCTTTTCATCGGACATAAGGCTGACCAGAACATCCTCCCTTTCTTGGCTGTAAAAAAAACTGCCCATACTATCATCTCTGTTACAATTTCCAGGCGACGCAGGACTGAGCGAGAGTCCAGTTTATAAAAAAGCTCTTCGACCATATCCTCAGCGTACCGAGGAGGCTTTTCAGTTTGGGCATTGAGAGATTCCGGAATGCTGGTGTAGGGTGCAGTCTCGGGGTTTTTGTCCTTATGGGCTATTGGTGTGAGGGTCATCTGCACCGGGGCAGCCTCTGGCGCAGGGTGGTCGGATGCTGCAGGTGGAGTTGCAGTGGTGGTGGGAGCAAACGCAGGGGTCTTTACGCTGCTCCTCTGACTTGAGGCCGAAGAGGGCACTTGTAGTTGCGTCAACCGGTAGGCGTTGGGTCCTGAGTCACTTGGGGAGGGATAGAAAGGTTCGCCGCAGATGATGATGCGGCAGGGCTGGAAGGTTTCGAAGGGGTGCTTAGTGGTGTCAGGACCCATTGCAGCCGATGTAGGCGCTGCGGGATTTTGCGAGGACGTGGGTTGGGAGGATGTAAATGTCCACTCTGGTTGTCCTAAAGATGGGCAGGACGACTCTGGGGGGTTCCCAAGGTTGCTACACCTTACGCCGTAGGTGATGTAGGCGGGTGTTGATTCTCCTTTGGAGATGACCACCAGTTTGGCAGGGAGATGGTGGAGTTTCCGTCTACTGCCCGTGGTCCAGGAGTAACCTTCGTAGGCCATCGAAGCCACTTTGAAGTAAAGCCATAGCGCTGCATCGATGTCCTCATTTTTTAGGGCGATAGGAAGGTTGCCTATAATGATTTTCTCGGCCTTCTTCCTGTAAGGGAAGGCTCTCAGAAGTGTACTGCTGATGGTGAACTCCTCCTCGATTAGGCGTTCAACCTTCTCAGCGCTGGAAAGCCCCACCAGAACATGGCCGAAAATCTTCATAAGCTGCTAAACTGAAGATTTCCCCAGCAACTGCTCCAGCGCTTTCATGTACTGGACTGAATGGAAGTCCGGGCTCCATTCGATGAAGCAGCACTGGTCGAATGTTGCCACTGCCGACCTCGCTTTGGTTAGTTCTTGTTGCTGCCTGCTACTTCTAATATGCGTGACAGTATCTTTTCTTTCCTGCCTCGGTTGTAGTGATGGCCTGGCTGCGATGGCTTCAGCCTTTGCCACTTTTGTTGGCTGGGTCGGACATTCCCGGCCTTTTATTTTGTTGGATTTAAGATTTTTCTAATCCAATTCTGATTCCTTCTCCGAAGCTTCCATTCTTTCCGCCCATTTTGCATAGGCTTGTTTTTTCCAACGGCCTGTTTTACATAGTCGCCGTTTGTTTGCTTGATTGAAATTTTATTTTTCAAATCAATCTTGGAAATGTCTTCTGCCGACTTCTCGGAAATGGTAGATTTTTGTTGGGTGGGAGTACCACCATCATGCTTGTCATCATTCTGGCTCTCCGCCAGTACCGAAAATGCATTGTAGATCTCCATCGCTTCCTACTCAATCTCTATAAAACGCGGAGCTAGCGCGCCGCACGGCCGAGAGAGAGAGAGAGAGACAGACAATTAACAACTTTATTGACTCCTAGTCAATAGAAAAATAGTAAATTTAGAGAAAAATTAAAATCCAGTATCGTAATAAAATAGAAAATATTTACACCAGACGAAGCCTTCTCTGAAGGGACGTCGGGATCTTATCAGGTGCTGAGTGTGCCGCCCTGAGTGTGGACAGGCCCTTTCTTATTGTGCAGTTTTTGTCCCCAACATGCTCAATGGCAATGTTGAGGAATTCGCATAGAATTTTCATGGGTTCAGGCGTATCTCGAGGACATCCTTCCTCTCAGGGCTGTATAGAACCGCGCACATGATGTCTTACCTGAATATTTCCTCATATAGGGGGGCCTAGGAAGGAGTAATCGTTAAATTGGGTAAAAATCGTCTCTACCTGATCCTCGAGCTCCTTCTCTTGAGAGGGGAGCAGGATTTGGGTCATGGGGGTAGCAGGAGCCGCTGTTGGCTCAGTAATGGCCAAGAAGGGCGTTGGTCGTGATGGCAATTCGCTGGTGCTCGGCGCCGGAACAGGAGGCTCAGGAGTTGGAGTCTCTTGGGGACAGACAGGGATGTTCGCCCCGGACGAAGGTGCGGGAGGGCTGGATGTTGAGGGGGTCTGCTTGACGGGTGCAGACGATTCCGCAGCTGATGGGGCGGAGTTGTTGGAGGGCATGGGCTTGGAGGAAGGAGGCTTTGACACCGGGCCCTGCCGGGTGTCTTGATGACGTCCACCATTGATCCGAAATTCCATAATGATTGAGTCAGTAGATTTTGCGTGAAGCGATAACAAACATCGATTTCGCATTTCATTTTTATAGATATAAGGATTATTGAATTATAAGCTCTGTAGAAATATTTTTTTTTTATTAAAAAGGTAGGGTTGAGAATTTGCTTCAATTTTCAGCGATAGATTGGAGCTAAGTCGATGTTCGTTATGATGATATTAAAATATTTTGTTGAAAAATCTCTCTTGAATAAAATATAAGCGCAAAGTTTATTTTAAAAATAAATAAAATTAACTCTAAATCACTATAAATGGATTTTATTCTGAGATTTTATACTCTATTCATTGCGTGTGTATAGAAATATACAAGCTATGACCATTAAGTTCCCGGACTCGCTTAATTTTTTTTTTAATTATCCCTAGTACACGTGGTACAGGCCATGATAATCATGGTGGGTAGTTAGCGACTGCTTTTACTGTAAGCACACCATATGTCTACACATGTGAAAAGCAGTTCGACTCTGCACTTACAAATGTGCCAGAGCCCCGTTTGGTTACTTGCACTCGCTGGTGGGGTTGGACTTTTGCAAGAATCGGGGGTCATTGGAGCATTTAATGAAATAAGAAAAATAAAAAACCGAACAATTTTAAATTAAATTGATCATTTTTATAAAATATTAAAATATCGCGCGAACAACTCTGGAGAAAAGAATTAGCCACGTACTATTTTTATTGCTCGAGAAATTTCTATTTAAAACAAACGTAGCTTCAGCCGCTCGGCGAATTTTGCGATTTAATTTTTAATCGAACTACGGGTAGTTTGAAATTTTGTTTCAAATTGGGTAAAATTGGTGTCAGAAAGTTTTCTAATGATTCAAAAATCGTTCGGCGAGGAGGCAATTAAAAGAACGACGGATTTTGAATAGTTTTTAAAAAAATTAAGAAGGTGTGACATCAGTATTTGATGAGCCAAGAGGGAGACCACAGACTGTCCACGCCGCTGAAAATGTTGAAAGGATAAAGGTTTGGATCATGAAAAATTTTCCTAAACAATCTAAAAGCTTTCAGAGGCGATCAACATATCATTTGGACTATGCCAGGAAATAATTCACAAAGATCTGGGTCTGAAAAGAACTGCAAGAAAGTTTGTGCCCCGTGTGTTAACTTAAAAGTAAAAGGAGACACGTTTGGAGATCAGTCAAAACAGGCTCCATATGGTTGAAAACGATCGGAATTAGCAAGATAAAGTGATAACTGGAGACGAGACATGGATGTATGTGTACGACCCCGAAACCAAATGCCACTCGAGTCAGTCCATAGCACGGAATGAACTAAAACCGAAAAAAGCTCGAATGAGCAAATTGGAAACGAAGGTCCTGTTTGCAACATTATTCGACAACAAACGACTTGTGGACCATGAATATATGCCATATGGAGTTACAATATATAAAAACACTAATGAGGGAATCGATGAGAAAGAAAAGACTGGAAAAGAGGTCCTGTCAAAATTGGTTCCTCCATCATGACAACGTACGCCCGCACATAGCCCATTCAGTACTCGATTTTTTGGCCAAAACTGTTGGCACGTTTTCTTTGATGTTTCTTCTAGAAAGAACGAGCTGACTCAATTCGATTCAATTCGATTTATTTCACACAACAAAAGAGAATTACACTACGATTTAATGCGATTTTGTTGTATTTATAACACAAAAGAAAACAGAAGAAGAAAAAAAAAACAACAAAAAAAATGATGATAAGTAACAATAAAATTCTATGAATATGAATTATAATTAATTAATAAAATACAATAATAATAAAAAATAAAACCTAACATATAGATTACTATAATAATGATAATAAAAAAACCTAACATACTCCACCCCGGTGGACTAACTTAGTCCTCAGCAAAAGGTAATGGTACTATTTTAGAGACAGTTCTAGTAAGGTGTTCTTGGTGCTTGGTCTTCACCTCGACGACTCGAACTTTTCCGTCTGCTCCCGGAAAGACTTTGGTGATGCGACCAAGGCTCCAATAGATTGCTGGTGGTGATATGATATCCTTGAACAAGATGAGGTCACCTTCTTTAATGTTGGGTGAGGATTTTTGCCATTTTAGGCGTTGTTGCAAATTGTTGAGGTATTCTCGATTCCAACGTTTCCAAAATACATTTTTAATTTTTTGATTTAGGCTCCAGCGGTCGAGGTAGTTTATCGGAACATCATCATCATTAGATTCTGGAAGGGCAGTTAAGGGTCTCCCGATTAAGAAGTGTCCTGGTGTAAGAGGATTAAAATCGCCTGAATCTGAACTTAGAGGACAAATAGGTCGTGAATTTAAACAAGCTTCTATTTGAGTTGTCAGAGTACTCAGCTCTTCAAATGTGAGTATCCGAGACTTTAAGCATCTGAGAAGATGAAATTTGAAGGATTTTATTCCAGCCTCCCAGATACCTCCGAAATTTGGGGCGGAAGGAGGTATAAAATGCCAGTTGATTCGTTCATTAGATATGAATTTTTGAATTGTTGAAGCTTTCAATATATCAAACTGCTCTCGGAGAATGTTGTTAGCTCCCCTAAAGTTGGTCCCGTTATCACTAAATATATCAGAAGGTTTTCCTCGACGAGAAATAAACCGCTTGAGAGCTGCGAGGAAAGCCGCTGAAGATAGATCTGATACAATTTCTATATGAATTGCTTTTGGGCAGAAACATACAAATAAAGCAACATATGATTTTAATTTTACTTTGGATCTTCTGATGTTTGGTTTCATCAAAAACGGTCCTGCAAAGTCGATTCCAGTTTTAGTGAACGGATTTGATTTCACAATTCGGTGCATAGGCAGATCTCCCATGATTTGCTTGGTAACTTGGCGTTTAGCCCTGAAACACACCATGCATTTGGTGGATTAGTTTCTTGACCAAACTTCTGCCTGCAGGAATCCAATATCGTAATCGTAGTGCTCACATGGTCAGTTGAAGACCAGAATGTAAATGATCCAGATGACACTGTCGCACTATTAATTCCGTGATAAAATGATCTCTTGGCAATATTATTGGATGCTTTTCATCAAATTGCAGATTTGAATGACGTAATCTTCCTCCAACCCGTAATAGTCCAGATTCATCAATGAAATGATTCAAAGATAAAAGCCTTGAGTTAGTTGGTAGAGATTTCTTTTGTTTGCAACAGGTAATTTCTAATTGAAATTCAGAACTTTGGATGAAACGAATGATATTGTGAATTGAACTTGTTAATTCGCTTGAAGATAGATGTCTTTTCTTTCTTTCATTGTAAGAACATTGAATACAAATCTATAAATCCATGCTGTAATTCTAACAAGTTCGTTGATATTTGAGTATTTGAAAATGAAGTCTGGGAAAATAAGATTAGTGGAATGAAAAACAGAGAAAGTTTTTCGTCTTTCACCTGAAATTTCTTTCGGAAAATCATATTGAGTTTGAATTGGATCTTCAAAGTTCACATCCGAGAGCCAAGTTGGTCCTCGCCACCAAAGAGAATGATCCACCAGCTCTGAAGGAGTTATACCTCTGGAAGCGCAGTCTGCAGGATTATCTTTCGAAATGACATAATGCCAGGAAGAAATAAAGTCAATCTTTGAACTTCAGCAATCCTATTTCCGACAAATGGTTTCCAATGTCTAGATTCAGATTTAATCCAGCTGAGAACAATTTTGGAATCAGTCCATAAAAATACTCTATCAATTTGTAAGCATAAATAATTGCGAATAGTATCATATAATGTAGCGAGAAGAAGAGCAGCGCACAGCTCCAGCCGTGGTATGGAAATCATTTTCAGAGGAGCTACCCTCGTCTCGGAAGCAATCAGAGAAACTTTCACTTGGTCCGATTTGAAATGTGTGATCTTATATAAAATACTGCCGCATATGCAACTTCTGAAGAGTCCCAAAAACCATGAAGTTCAACAGAAAGTAAAACTCCCCTGCACGAGAAGTATCTAGGAATTTGAATTTTATTTAATACGGATAATTCCTTTTCGATTTTCTTCCATTGAGAGCACAATGTATCAGGCAAGGGATCATCCCAAATCAACTTCTGTTTTCAAAGTGATTGAAGCAAAATTTTAAGACGAATAATAACTGGTGACAGCCAGCCTATAGGATCAAAGATTCTGGAGATGTGGGACAACAAATGTCTTTTAGAATTCGTTTGTTCTGGAATGTCATTAACAAGAATCTGAAAAATGTCCAAGGAAGGATTCCAACAAATACCAAGTATTTTGACACATGAATCACTCTCAAAATCCCAAAGATTATGCCTATCTTCAACCTGTTCTGATAATCCAGAAAGGACCTCTGGGACGTTTGATCTCCATTTCCTAAGAGAAAATCTGGCTGAAGAAAGAAGATTATTGACTTCACGAATATGACATGTAGCGTCTTCAATTGTGTCTGCACCAGAAAGCAAATCATCTACATAAAAATCGGTTTGTACTATTTTTGAGGCCACTGGGAAAGTTGACACCTTGTCCCTTGCAAGTTGATGTAGGGTACGCATGGCGAGATATGGCGCACAAGACAATCCATATGTCACATTCAGCAGTCTATAATCCAATAAAGGTTCTGATGGTTTTTTTCTCCATAAAATTCTCTGGAAATCACAATTCCTAGAATCGATTCTTGCTTGGCGATACATTTTCTCTATATCTCCTGAAAAAGCTATTGGGCGTGTTCGAAATCTTATCAGAATGTTGAAGATATCCTGTTGTAGTTTTTGTCCTACATTAAGAAAGTCATTTAGAGATTTGCCATTGCTAGTTTTGCAAGATGCATAAAAATCAACTCTCAATTTAGTGCTTTGCTCCTTAAAAACACAATGATGAGGTATATAATAACATTGTCCTGAAGGTGTATCCAGCTCATCACTGGGAATAAGCTCCCTATGATTGATCAAAAGATATTCGTCCATGAAATCACAATATTGTTTTAGGATACTTGGAGATTTTTGTAATTTTCTTTCAAGTGATAGAAATCGTTTCAGAGCATTGATCCTAGATTCGCCAAGAGTTGGCAATGTTCTAAATGGCAGACCAACAGAGTACCTTCCATCTTCCAGAATTTTGAGGTTTTAATATATATTTCTTCACACAAAATTTCTTCTCTGGTTAAAGATTTGGCAGAGGGTACTGACTCCAGTTCCTAGAATTATTTGAGAAAATCATCTTGTTCCTCCAACGCGAACATAGTTATATCTTGATTGGAATTTTCACCTGACAGTAATAATTTACCTGTAAGTAACCATCCCAATTTGGATCCGCACGCAGTGGGTCCAGATAAATTTTGGAATCTAACCTTCCCGTTAAATAAGCATGGAGCAAGTTCTGCTCCTATCACTAAATCAATCTGGCTAGATTTGTCAAAATTGGGGTCAGCCAGCAGAAGATTTTTCAAATAAGGCCAATTATCCTTTTCTATAAAGAAATTAAGCAATTCTGATGTGATCTTATCAATGACTATAGGATTGGCGTTGAATATTAGGTTTGAGAAATGTGGGCTAAATTGGAGAGAGACCTCACCCATTGATTGTTCTACAAGTTTGTTTCCCAAACCAAAAACTGTAGTTTTACATTCAGCAAAAGGAAGATTTAATTTCTTTCGACAACTATTTGTTATAAGACACCTTTGAGAGCCTGTATCTATGAGGGCTCTACATGTTTGAAGAACCCCGTTTTCCGATTTGACCTTTATTAAAGCCGTAGAGAGTAATATCCGATCATGACTTTTGTTGTCCGCAAAACATGAGACACTGGCATGGGTCAATGGAGATATGTCCGCAACAGGACTTAACATTTCTGGTTTGAACTGATGCAAAAGAGTATGATGTCTCTTATTACATGATTTGCAATTTTGCGTGAAGACGCATGACGATACTCTATGGTTAGATCTTAGACAGTTGTAACATAGACGATTATCTTTTACAAATGTCCATCTTTCAGGTAACATCATACCATTAAACTTAGGACATTTTAACAAAAAATGTTCACCTTTACATAAGACGCATGACTTGACTCTGCTATCTATACTAGAGCCAGAGGCAAATGTTGCTGAATGAGAATGAGTGGATTTATTCATTTTGTAGAATTGTTTTGAATTTTCTTTATTCTGAAAACTCCCGAGACTTCTAGCAAATCTTTCCAGGAAAGAAATCATCTTTTCATACGATGGATATTCTTTCTCAAGCGAACTCATCTCCCATTCCTTTCTTATTGAACGATCAAGTTTTGATTGAATTATATGAATTAAAATCATATCTGATAAATTATTACGTTCCAATCCGAGGATAGAGAGATTCTGAATGCTTTCGTTACAAGTGTCCAGGAGATCAAGTAAATATTTAGTCGATTCTTGTTTTACATTTTTTAGATCATACAAATTTTGAATTTGTTTAAAAGCCAATTCACTTTTTTGTCGAATCTATTGACCAAGGTTTGCCAGGCAATAGGATAATTTTCATCAGAAATATTGAACGCCCTAATAAGTCTAGCGGCATTTCCTTTTAGTGCAGAATTTAAATATTGAAGTTTTTGAAAATTTCCCAGTGTTGGATTTTGATCAATAGATCTAATAAAATTTTCCTTAAAACTCAGCCAATCTGAAATATCACCACTAAAGGTGGGCAATTGAAATTTGGGAAGTTCTAAATTGGTTTCACCAGAAAATGTATTTTTATTTAAATTTCCCAGCGATCTATTTATTTTTATCAAAAAAGAATTGATTTTAGACTTTGCCTCAAAGGATACCTTAATTTTTTCTTCAGCATTAATGCCTTTATATTTTACTAATTTCACATATTGATTATCAAAGCTAGCTTTTAAATTTAACAAGTCTTCTTTATTTTGCATAAGTGCGTATTTATCATTGCCTTCTAAATTATATTCTGCATCTGCTTTTATCAATTCTAAACTTTTAATCAGAGATTCAAAAATTAAGATATCTGTTTCCATATTTTAAAGATTAGTATTCAAAACCTTACCTTTCTTTATTTCTATGGCTTCTCAGAACTTTCTATTTCTTTTACTTCTTTCCCGGTTTTCGGCACCAAAAAATGTTAGCACGTTTTCTTTGATGTTTCTTCTAGAAAGAACGAGCTGACTCAATTCGATTCAATTCGATTTATTTCACACAACAAAAGAGAATTACACTACGATTTAATGCCATTTAGTTGTATTTAAAACACAAAAGAAAACAGAAGAAAAAAAACAACAACAAAAAATGATGATAAGTAACAATAAAATTCTATGAATATGAATTATAATTAATTAATAAAATACAATAATAATAATAAAAAATAAAACCTAACATATAGATTACTATAATAATGATAATAAAAAAACCTAATAAAAACCATACCCCATCGCCTACCTCAATCCTCTTATTCTCCAAATTAGCTCCTGATGACTTTTTTACTTTATCCTAAATTGAAAATGATCATGAAAGAGAGGAGGTTTGACACGGAAGAATAAATAAAAAGAAAAGCGCTGGACGTCTTGAGAAGCCTTACGGAGGACGATTTTGCAGCATGTTTCGCTAGTTGGTAGAAAAGATGGAGACAATGCATTGATGCAGGAGTATTATACTCTGAAAGTTATTAACAAATATTTGTATATTAAATGGTAGAATAAAGTTAGACAAAAATCTGCAACTGTTACATGAAATGCCATTGCTAAAGATTACTGTGTGATGTGCAGAGAGTTATGCCTATGTGCTAATTTATTTTAGAAAAAGAATAATGAAGCCGCTGTCACAGTCACCACTGAGCGGTACAATACAATGTTGTGAACATTTCTATTCCCGAAAGGAGACGACATCGCCCAAAAGACATGTGGATGCAGCAGGATAGGGCCACCAGTCATACTACAGTAGTGACTCTGACAAACATTCGACGACATTTCCTGCTACAGATTTGACGATATCTATTTGCAATCCAGTTCCTCCGGTCTAACCCCACCGGACTGTGGAGTTATAATATCTAAAGAAGGTTTGCTTTGGAGGTCGGTGGACGAGTGATCTAAACCGTTGGTTTTCGACCGACACGACCCGGGATCAAATTCCGCATTGGATTTTTTTTATAATTAAAACATGTCCAATGGTTCTCTATCGATTCCAGCAAAGGTCCAACCCCACCAGCGAGTGCAATTAAACAAACGGGGCTCTGGCACACTTGTAAGTGCAAAAGTCGAACTGATTTCACACGTAGGTAGAGAGGTGGTGCACTCAGTAGAATCAGTCGTCAACTTCTACCCACCATTATTATCATGGCATGTACTACGTGTACTCGAGATAATAATAAAAGGACAGCATACGAAGGGTAATAGAAGCCACCCCTGCCCTGCGTAAACTGTGCTAACAGTTCGGCCAAGGAATGTACTCGTCAGAATGGCGACCGTTCATCAAAGAGATGAAAACTTCAAAAACAGATCCTGGAGTAAAACGTCCGTCCTTTGACAAGCCGTTCCTTCTAGTAGATAACACATGTTGCGTTCGACATGCTCCATAAATGTATTTTACATGTGTCTCAACTCTGTCGCTAATCCTATATAAATACTTTTTAATGGATTTTTTATTTCTTTCTCTATAAATTAAACAAAAAATTGTTTTATCTGTGTACTCGAATTTAGATCCAAGACCTAACCGAAGCAGCAGAATTTTTCCATCTCAAATTTGTAATTTTATCATCACCATTAAATCTTTTAAACTACGTGTAAGAGTTCAAAATATTGTTAAATACAAATGAGAAAGAAAAATCCATCATGACAAAGATCCGCAATTTGAAAAACACCCATTCTGTGTTTTTATAACAATTCAAAATATATTTTTTAAATTAGAGAGAAAGACCTAATAAAACCTTTCTATAAAAGATATATATAAGGTCATATATAAATATATATAAGGTCAAAACTTTTATTTTATTTACCAATATTTCAATTGATAGTCCACCAATCATTATCAAGCTTCAAAGTACACTTAAAATTATATTTAATAAATATAATAAACTAGCGGATGCGTACCCGGGTTTTATCCGAGTGAAAGTTTGCCTAACGAATATTATTGATAATAATATTCCGGAACACACAGAATATTATGATAATAATGATAATAATATTCGTTACATTTAATATTTATATTATACTAGCGGACGTACCAGGCTTCGCCCGGGTTTTACCCAAGTAAAGGTTTGTCTAACGAACATTTGTTAAAATAATTCTCTATAAACTTATACAAAAAAAAGATATATTTTGATAATTTAAAACTCGTAAATTTGAATCTCTCGATAAAGTGAACATTTTTCCCCGGTCCCTGTGTGCCGTGTCATCCTGAATTTTGTCTTTCCTAATTTTCTACATTACAAAATCATCGTTTTATCTAGTGAAAATTTTTTCCCGGTCCCTTGAAAAATACTCGATAAGTTGAATAAAATCAATATTAATTGGTTCCCTCGGTAATTGGAAGTTAAAGGAATAGTATCTTTGCCTTGGAATTGTATCATTATTCTTGTCTCAAATAAATTGCTGAGTCATTCTGAGATAATCTTACTTTTCATAAATAATCTTCCAGATAATAAATTTAGTGATAATAAAACTTATAGATAAAAAACTTGTTATCATCGTCGCAATGGTGGCGCTGCTTGCGAGTTAAATCTACAAATCTGCAAATAACTCTAAGGATATTCAAGATATTCAAGAAATTATTTCTTAGAAACCTTCCCAGTACTATACTAAATAACTTCCCAAAGTTTCATGGCGTTCCAATGAGTGGTTTGGTCAGGCATAAAGGACACACACACACATACATTCATTTTTATATATATATATATAGACTAGACGAATGACCCTGCTTCGCCCTGGAATTCCTCCGAGTGCAATTTACTTCATACTGAAAGTACATCAATAATAAATAATAGAAGTGCCATAGAATAGAAAACAGAAAAAAACACATAAACCACAGACAAAAAGTGCGTATGATGGCAAAAATTGTATTATATTAGCGTTTAGGTGTTTGATTTAATTATATTTTTTTGCAATCCATTAAGTTTTTTCAAAATCAATATTGTTTAAATAGATGGCAGCTTTTCCACCCAACCCCCGAGATACCCGCCCCAGCGCATTAACCCTTGAAATTGCTTGAGATGAGTGAGTGACTACAGTTGATCTTGACTGCGATGCCCATTTTCTCAGTAAGAATAAGAAAAAGTAGGTTTATAAAATATTTTATCCAAAATACTGGCATGTAAATATTTTTCTGTGAAAAATAAAAGAGTACATGGAAATTAGGCAAACACACAACACATATGTGTTTGATAATGACTGCGACTGCATTTTAAACGATTTAAAAAAAAAAGGACAGAACAAAAATTAATCAAACCGTAACTTCTTACCGTAACTTAATTAGTAAAATAAATTTATCTCTCAATACACAATACTTTGGTAAAAAAAAGTAACACACATATAAAAAGTTATTTTAAAAAAGTACGGAAGCAACTTGAAAAAAAAAAAAAAAAAGCAGAATGCTCATTGGTCGCTTAATTGGCCTGGTGTTATTTGACCTCGTATTTACTCCGCGTAAAAAAAGTTCTTCAAATGAAAAAAAAAAATAAATAGCGGAATTTACTAATCAAAATGTAGCCGAAAATTTCCTCAGGTTTATAAAAAGCGACACGCCAAATTTGGTACCAATTGATTCAGTAGTTTTTGAGTTTATCGCGAAACAGACAACAGACATTGACTTTTATATATAAGAAGATAGGGAGATGGGGCGCACTCAACTATAGAGAAAAAAAGCATACCACCCATCTTATCACAATAAGGTCTGCCTTTTTAATAATAGTATTATCTCATATTCAAAGAAAAGTAACAAAACAAAGGCCATCACAACAATAACTAAACATAAGAACCCATTTTCCACACATAGCATCATTAAGTTTGTAAATATCAAAACTACAATGTTCACTAACCATAACTTGGTAACTAAAACAAATTTCTCTCTCAACATATCAGAAGAAAAAAAAAGGCTAAAAAACTAATGGCAAAACATGTCAAACAGGTCAATTTTAGAATGCTCAACTATTTTTTTCCCTAGCCTAATATCTGCGTAGACAAAAAGAAAGCAGCATAAAAGAACTACCACAAACAAAATATACAGAAATGGCAAGCGAATAAAACAGTAAAATAATTGGAAGGGTGAGGAGACAGGCTCTCTAATCAATTCCCCCTCTCTCTCAGTAAGAAAAAAAAGGCTTATAAAAATGCAAGCCAAAATACAGTCATGTTAATAAATGTCAATAAATGTTCAGTAAAAAATAAAAGGGCACATGGAACTTAGGCAAATATATGACAACAACAGACTAAATTTTAAACTATCAATGAAACATATGATTTTTTAAAAGAAAAACAAAACAAAGGCCATTACAACAATGACAAAACATAAGCCCATTGTTTACATACAGTAATAAAAGTTTGTAAATATTGTCAAATCTGCATTGTTTACTAACCGTACCTTTGTAAAATGTAGTGCCCTATCAACATGTCAGCAAAGAATAATAATACTAAAAAAAAAACTAATGCCAAAATAGCCATGTTAATATTTTAGGCTGATAAAAACCAAAGGGTATTTGGATTATAGACAAACACATGTTTTGGCTCTTAAATGAGACAGTAATTCATATTAAATTTTCACTACATATGATTTTTTTGTAAAAATATTTTTAAAAAATAAAGGCTAGAACAAACATTTATAAAAATACGAAATCCATTGTGTACATAGTAACGATAGGTTTGTAAAGTTTTTTAAAATTGCATTTTTGTGTGCACTTACCGTAACTTAGTAATACGAATTTCTATCTCAATACTTAATACTAAATACTTTTGTAAAAAAAAGTAACACTCTTATAAGAAGATATTAAAAAAAAAGTTGGGCAAGCTATTTATAAAATATGCAGAACGCTCATTGGTCGGTTAATTCGCCTGGTGTTGTCACTTCGCCTCGTATTTACTGCCGCGCAAAAATAGTTCTGGAGATTCTTTACACTTTATTAAAACAATATCGAACTTTCGAGTATTTCTGCCTTCCTGCAGGAGTACATAAAAACGAATAAACGCCGTTGAGATGCTAATAATATGTACATTTAAATATTAGGAGAGATTTTGCATATTGCTTGATATTAGAATATTTTATTAAGTTAGTTTGTAATTTTTGCATATTGACTATTGTTTGTTTAATTTTAAGAATTATATCATATCGATTCGATTTTTATAAAAGAAACATTCGCGGTATAATTTCAATTTTCGTTTTACAATCATCAGCCGCGTTATATTGTATTTTAAATTATCATATTGACTGTAACTTTTATTTATCATATAAAAAAAAAACAAAGGCCAGAACAAAAATTACTAAAAAATACGAAAGCCATTGTTTACATACAGTAACGCTAATTTTGTAAAGTTTTTTTTTTTTTCTAATTGCATTGTGTGCACTTACCGTAACTTTGTAATATAAATTTCTCTCTCAATACTTTTGTAAAAAAAAGTGACACTCGTATAAGAAGATATTTTTAAAAAAGCACGCAAGCAACTTGAAAAGAAATGCAGAACGCTTATTGGTCGCTTAATTAGCCTCGTGTTGTTACTTCGCCTCGTATTTACTCCGCTTAAAAAAAGTTCTTCAAATAAAAAAAAGAAAAAGCCAAAAATACTAATCAAAATGTAGCCGAAATTTTTCCTCAGGTTTATAAAAAGCGACATGCAAAATTTGGTACCAATTGGTTCAGTAGTTTTTGAGTTTATCGCGAAATAGACAGACATTGACTTTTATATATATAGAGATATAAAATATATTTTTCTAGCAAACATATTCATTCTCTCTACTGAATAGATTTAAAAATATATATATAAATAAAAATATCTAGAGATATACTACATGATCTTAGCCAAAAGGCCGAGAAACGATATTTTATATATAGAGATGACCTGGCATCGCGTGTCTTCTGCTCGAGTGAATGTTTCGCTAGTAGAATTTTGTTCCTGCCTACTAAAAATTATTATCTGGCTTCGCCCGTGGTCTGCTTTAGTGAATATTCCCCTAAAGAATTTTGTTTATGTCAATCAATCATGATGCAGAAATATTGTCATAATTTCTGACTAAAAAAATATTGTTGCTCAGTACTTAGTTAATTAGAATTTTTCTTGGTTAAAAGTGCGACAAAAAAAAAAAACTCTTGCAGATTTAACTCTCTGTCCAGTTCAAATTTCAGCTAGATTAGTTACATATTGATGGGGTGTATAGACGACAAACAGATATATATATTAGTAAATTGAATTTAATTGCCATCTATCGTTAAAATTTTAGACAAATAAATTTACTGCCAATGCGTTTCTTTTAAATAGAATATTTAAAAGAAACGCATTGGCAGTAAATTTATTTGTGTAAAAGATATATATATGTTCACGGTTTCGCCGGGTTTTTACCCGAGTAAAAGTTTGCTTAACGAACATTTTTAAAACGATTTAGCAAACATCCAATTCCTACTGAATCTATACTTGTCTATACTCTCGATAATTTGAAAATTTTCCCGGTCCCTTGAAATATACTCGATAAGTTGAATAAAATAAATATTAATTGGTCCACTCGGTAATTTGAAGTTGAAGGGATAGTATCTTGCTACAAACGAACATTTGTAAATAACTGTATTTAGCGAATGTACCTGGCTTCGCCCGGTTTTTACCCGAGTAAAAGTTTGCCTAACGAACATTTGTTAAAACGATTCTAAAAACATCCAATCCACCTATATACATATTTATAAACGTATATAAATATTGTTATATTCGTTTAAATATATTTTTGAAACATACTTTTTTGAAAACATTTATTAAATAAAAAAAATATATTTTCTTTAAATATATATTAATATTGAAATGCCAAGTTTTTCAGAACGTCATTGGAATATTATATTACTAAATGCTCAAATTATATATTGAATTTATTATACTTGGAACACATTTTAGCATTTTTACAATTTATAAATGTAATTTCACGAGAGGCGCTCCTTGCGAGTGAAAGTAGAAAATATGAAAATAAAATTGCAACGAATATTTATTTCAAATCAAATTCAAAATCAAAATATATATAAATGAATATGAATGATTTCATGAATATATCGAACTTTTATGAAAAAATGAAAACGACGAAATTTCTTCCCCACAACAACCGTTCGTGTATATACCTACCTATCGTCTCTAATAACTTCAATAAGCCCTTCATTAGATTGAAGAGCATGGCGCTGCGAAACACAATCTTTGTGACGAATCTTGATCTGAACTACGCCAACAATAAAGTTGAAAGATGGCTAATCGACCGCGCGCCCTCTTGGCACAAGAAAAAGAACATATACGATGACATCGCCTGGCGACTTAAACTCCGAGCCCTCCCTTACCCACGGCGTTTTTCCAAGAATAGCTGCCCTGCGTGCAATGGATCGCCTGATTTACAACATCGATATCTTGACTGCACAATTATACAGCCGATTTTAAACGACGCTATTTTGAAATGCTGTGCTCTAAAGAGAAATTACGTCTTTGACCCTATGAATTTTATCATGAATGATGATGACGACGCCATCAATGACATCCTTAACGAAGCAAAGTTCTATATATACAAATTATGGCTCGATGTAGATTTTTAACAAGTGTTATCCCCCCCCCCCTAATAACGTTTCCCTGTAAAATTTAGGAGTGTTTGAATAAAAAGACCGTTTTGCGTTTATATATATATATATAACTTCCTAAAGTTTCACAGCGATTAAATAATCTTAACTTTTAAAAACATTCATCGTGTAAACAAACTACGTGTAAAATTATTAACCAATTAAATTCATTTATCGTCGCGACCAGTGCTGCGCCAAGCGATGAAAGGCTGGAACTAACGCTTTTTGGTTTTGAATTTTTAAAAAAGCACATTAACCTTTTTAGTTTTTTGAATAGCCTATCTGTTAAACGAAATCTTCAGCTACCTACATGCGAAATTTCATAATGATTGATTCTGTATCTTTTGCGCAACGCGATAACAAACTACGAATTTGGATTTCATTTTTATAGATATAAGGATAAAGTAAATATTGATTCAATATATGCATTTTTTAATATAGAAAAAGTAAAAAATATATATTTTCGAAAACTTTAAAGTTTCGAAAAGTTTGGCCTTAAATGCACACAATTAATCTTGTTTCCAACTAGTTTGCATATTAGATTTTTATTTAAGAATCCTGACCTGAAAATATCGGTTTTAAATACGCTTGGGTTTTAAATCCGGGATTTATTAAATCTAGAGAAAATGACTGAATAAGTATATTTTCATACCAATTATATTTTGGCAACCTGTTAATTTTACATAAATCGTGAAATATTGGGCACCCTCTCAGCCATTTCGCAACTGCTGAGCCAAGCCCTCTCATTCAATAACTTTTATCATTGCATTAAGGTCTGTAGAGATAATATTTCATGATAACTGTAAAAAGAAACACATTGCCAAAATATAATTGTTACACATTTTATCGATAGATATAATGAATATAAAATTATATTTTGTGTGTGAATTTATTCACATAATCTTGAGAGATTAATACAGCCTTCAATAGATCAAGGAAATGCCAGTACCTACCTGAGGAATTTCAAGTGCCCAGGAACAAAGCCTACCTGTTGCGATGTTGTCGTAGAAAATCTCGAACCCAGGCGCAGTCTGAGAGTAATCGCTCTTAAAATGAAGCCACAAAGCGTTGCCGTGGGACCGGATGTTTGATGGGATTCTTTGGCCGCAGAACTTGCCGATCAGGGGCGAAGTATCGTGGGCTCCATTCCTGGTACATTCAAATAGGATGATTTAGAGGTTGAATACAATATCCATGTTTATTTATACGTGAGTACTTATTCACAAAAGGCCACAATATAGTTAATCTAAATACAGTAAATTTGGAAATAGACTTGCTGTCTGAATATTCACACACATCAACATGTGATCCTTTAACGACTTACTAATCCCCTTAGTTGTATAACGGGTAAACTCTTGTTCGGCGGTACATATACTGGTCGTATAACGGGTACATGCGTGTTCGGCGTTTCATATACTAGTCGTATAACGGGTACACGCTTGTTCGGCGGTACATATACTGGTCGTATAACGGGTACACGCGTGTTCGGCGGTACATATACTAGTCGTATAACGGGTACACGGTTGTTCGGCGGTACATATACTAGTCGTATAACGGGTACACACTTGTTCGGCGGTACATATACTAGTTGTATAACCGAAAGCATAAGAACTTCTATCGAGAAGTTGAAGGCTTGTGTTTTTAAACGTTATCGTAATTAAAAAAAAGGAGAAACCTTTCATCTTCGTTCTTATGCTTTCCTTTATACACGATTGTTTTTATAGTTAAACTCTTAGCCGTTTCCAAGTTGAAATCACTTCGCACAAACAGATAGATATTTACGAATGAAGATGCATTTATTAAGACGCTCATTGAGCCATCTCTCGGAATAAATATCAACTAAACGTTGAGATAGATTTCAAATAAATTCTCCAGGATAGTGGCTAGCCCCCATTTTACTGATAAATAAAAGAAAAAGGCCAACCTTTTCGTACATTTAGAGACTAACTTACATCACATTTATGAAATGGAATTTTTTACAAAGGTGGTTGTTGATTAAAGGGGTCGCTAATGAAAGTTTGTATTCTATGCATCATACAAGCCAATGCAAATATTAATGTAAGCCAGATAGGTGCTAGCCGATCCTTAGCTTGATAGTTCCTGGTAATAATTTACGTATTAAACTTCTCCGATCCTTATAAACTTAAAATATATCATTCTGCTATATAAATAGTATTTATTATTATGATTTCTATTTTCTATATATCTCCTTATAAAGTAGAATCTCCATGAGCGGGCACCGCTCTACAAAAGACAGTTTTCATCACCGAAATTCCCATTTTTAACAATTTGTGTTCTCCGGTTAGACGCACCTATCTCTGAAGGAAGCTTTAGTTATGCAACTAGGTGTTGGAAATATATTTATTTACGGGGCTTCAAACCAGAATGGATGATTTTTGGGCCCCGATGGACGCATAAAGCGGAATATATACAAAGCACTATATACATTGCACTGTTGGAGGGCCCTGGGGATGGGTGGCCAGGGGATCATTGCCGGGTGAGGCCAGGAGAACCGGGGTGCAGAGGAGGATCAGTGGGGCAGGATGGTGATCCGCAGAGATCAGGGGAGGAAGAGACTGGTCCAATAGTATGAGTATTGAGCCCAAGGGTGACCGTGGAGAGCAGACAGACCGGAGAGCTCTGTTGCAGTGTTCCAGGGTACAGTGCCAAAATCACACGACAGCGTCAGGGGCGGTCGCATATGCAGGGCCGGTCGGGAAACCGGGAGAGCACGGCGGCACATGCGAAAGTCGCAGCTACGTGCTAGGAGTCCGAGTCACTTGAGAGATCAGACTCCTCAGCGCGGACACGTGGCTTAAGTCTTTCCGAGGCCTTCAGTAACTCCAAGTATGCTCGATAAGTGCTCCTATTGTAGATAAAGTCCCTAAGTGACCGCGGAGTGTACCCCAATTCAACTGCACAGATAGAAAGGAGGCGTAGTTTAAGGGCATCAAGGCTGCTATACTCTAACACGATGTGCGTCAAGGTTTCTTCCTCAATAGAAAAAATCCTGTTGAATTCATAAATAAGTTAAAACAAAGCATCTAGGGCTGCGTATCTTTTATTTCATAATTATAAAACAAGCTTTCGGGCTCATACGCCCTTCTACAGGAGTTAATGAACGACTAACCATCTATATATATATAATCTGAGATTATTTATATATGTAACTATTATTTTGCATATTGGCCTGAATGAATAATTAACATATTTAGATTTACATATAGGTTGCATAATTTGGGAAATATTAATTCTAATTAATATGTGGTTATATGAATTATTTTTTTGTGAATATTATGTTGCATGTTTTCGTTTTATGTCATATTATTTTGAAATTTGAGGGATCTCATTAGATATGTAATATCTATTAATGTAAATGTATTTGTTTTATATATTTTATTTAGGTCTATTGATTCATATGCTTCTGGTAAATCGATCCTGCGGTTTATACTATTTTGAAGTTTTGATGCAAATAATATTATGATTGAGTTAAATAAATTTTAAATATTTGCAGAGTTTCTTTATTAAGGTATAGGAGGCAAGCTTTCGCGCGGTCGCGCTTCATCAGGCCATTGGCTCCGCAAATGCGTGCTATAGATACAATAGAGATTCAGAGAAATACATTTAAAAATTCAAAAATAAAAATAGTGGCAGTTTTAGAGGGTACTGTTTCGTTGGGGGTTGGCATCATCTGCGGTGAATATGCTGGAACTGTTGGGGTAGATCTATTCTCCTGTTTATGCTATTATTGTCTTTTGAGATTAAAGATTCTAGAATGAGTCTATTGTATTTGGAGAATATGCTATGGAAGTGAGATGTGACATCTTGTAGGTTGAATTGATGACCTGTAGAATTTTCGTGCTGGAATATTAAGGATTTGTTATCTTGGTTTCTTAAATTTACGGCTATGTTCTTTAACTCTTATGTCTATTGATCTGCTAGTCTCTCCAAATGTTGTTGAATCTCAAATTGCAACGCCACCTCGCCAATTGGAGGGATTTGCGGAAAATGATTGCGAAAGCTTGCCTCCCATACCTTAATAAAGAAACTCTGCAAATATTTAAAATTTATTTAACTCAATAATAATATTATTTGCATCAAAACTTCAAGTACAAATTGATATGGAATCCTCTCTTTACGGTCTAGAGAAGTATAAGAGAATCATTTTCCGCAAATCCCTCCAATTGGCGAGGTGGCGTTGCAATTTGAGATTCAACAACATTTGTCAAGAAATTAATTTTATCCCCCCATCGCTGCGTATTAAGGACCCTGTGAATAATTCATATTCAAAGAGGATAATGATTGAAGTACGGAAGAAACTTCTGAAATCTAGAATTGATGGTTGCCATTCATCAATCAGATTCCTTTGCAAAACAAATAAAGAACTCATAGCTTTAGTATCAGACAAAATTCCATTACCTGAATTGACAGACCTTATCGTTGACACCACCAAAGCGGTCAAGCGACAGGATATAGTCATTATAAGAAAACATGAGGCCAAACTGAAGCATTGGTCCAAGAAATATTCTTTTCCATATAAGAATGATCAAAATGCAATATTGAACCTCACAGGTAAAGATTTAAGTATCTCGCAAACAGGTATTCTGAACAAAGGTTTATAATTTAGACTTCCCAGTGCTACGGATAATTATCTGACGATTAGTGCCCTTGAGACGTCCATAGCATCTTTTAACCACCAAGAATAATATCAGAAATCTAGTCGCCAGCAAAATAGGCAATACTAGAAGATTAAAAAACCCTTCGCTTAATAAGGAAGAATTGATTGCCATCAAACAGTTAAAAGAAAATTCTGACATAATAATAACCAAAGCGGATAAAGGATCTACTACAGTTATTATGAACAAAATAGATTATAGACGAAAGATCCAGGATATTTTGGATGATGCCAATATATTTAAACAAATAGATTCCAATAATAATTCAAAAGCTATATCATTATTTAAGCGTACGTTAAATGCCTTAGAGAAAGATAAAATTATAACGGGTACACAACTGAAACAATTCACAGCTAAATTGAACTCTATTCCATATATTTATGGGTTACCGAAAATTCACAAAGAAAACATTCCCCAGACCTATTATTGCTTATCACCTCTCACCCGCCATGCCCTTATCTCGATTCTTATCATCGTACCTAACTCCTCTCATCCGTCCAACAAATAGATATTCAATAACCTGTATAACTGATTTTATAAATGAATTGAGAAACTCAAAACCAATGACAGATTGCATCATGGGGTCATTTGATGTTGTGGCCTTATTCCTCAGTCTTCCTCACCATTTAATTATGAATAATTTGAAAGAAATATTGGAACGAAACTTAACTAATCCTGCAGAAAGCTAAAAAATAATTACTTTATTTAAATTATGTCTATCAACATCTAACTTCATGTTTGAAGATAAACTCTACCAACAGATATGTGGCTCTCCTATGGGAAGCCCGCTTTCATTGATTGCGGCGGAGATTGTCATGTCTGATTTAGATAGATGGATCAACAGTTTTGAGGAATTAGGTATAAGAAAATGGTATAGGTATATAGATGACGTATTTTGCGAATTCCAAAAAGAAAAAGAGCATCAAATTTTAAATACTCTAAATAGATATAACTCCCAAATCAAATTTACTATGGAATTAGAAACCAAATCGGTGTTACCTTTTCTTGATATCCCAATTTTAAAAACAGAACAGAAATTCCACTCCACAGTCTACTATAAACCCGGCATAGAATCTTCGTATTAAAATTTTAAATCATACAGCCCAATAGGACACAAAATATCTATAGTGAAAACGTTAACTAAACGAATATGGACACATTGTTCTCTACCGATTTTCAAGAAAATTGAAAAACGAAATATCATCCAAAATCTAAGAAATAATGGATTTCCAATAGATTTTATATATAAACATTTCTACAACCAATCCCTCCCTATAAAACAAACAATATACCGGGCAAATAGTTATCTACAATATTCACCTGCTAATGAAAGATTATCCCATGAATTGAGGAAATATGGCATAAAATGCTTATTTAGAAATTCCCGAACCATAGGCCAGATCATTAGAAACCCCATAACCAAATCCGATAATAATACAGAGTCTAGAAACAAGCAGAACGCTATATACTCCATCTCCTGCCGACAGTGCAATGCCTCTTACATAGGAGAGACTAGCAGATCAATAGACATAAGAGTTAAAGAACATAGCCGTAAATTTAAGAAACCAAGATAACAAATCCTTAATATTCCAGCACAAAAATTCTACAGGTCATCAATTCAACCTACAAGATGTCACATGTCACTTCCATAGCATATTCTCCAAATACAATAGACTCATTCTTGAATCTTTAATCTCCAAAGACAATAATAGCATAAACAGAATAATTGATCTACCCCAACAGTTCCAGCATATTCAACGCAGATGATGCCAACCCCCAACGAAACAGTACCCTCTACAACTGCCACTATTTTTATTTTTGAATTTTTAAATGTATTTCTCTGAATCTCTATTGTATCTATAGCACGCATTTGCGGAGCCAGTGGCCTGATGAAGCGCGACCGCGCGAAAGCTTGCCTCCCATACCTTAATAAAGAAACTTTGCAAATATTTAAAATTTATTTAACTCAATCATACTATTATATTGTTTGGATACTATTGCTTCTATTATTAATCTCTGAAATTTATTATTGATGTTATTGTAATGTACTGTGGGTTCATTTAGGTTAAATGTATGTCCTCGTTTATTCCTCGTTGGTATCGCAATATGGGCAGGAGGGATCATCAAAAACCCCCATCCTCTAGGCAAAACTGTCCGTCCACGTGTGTCCGGATAGCAAGCCAATCACAATGTGCTCGCTCGGGACGATGTACTCATACCTTTTGTCTAAGAGACTCATTGGAGTAAGGCCAAAAGGGGTGTGGATAGAAGGAGCTAGAGAGGGGAATCTGCTCTCCCACGCTTCACGCGCCCGCCCGTTGATTGTCGCTTTTATATACGACAAAGGAACGAGCTTTTAGCAGCTTGGGTTAGCAGACTCCGTTCCCTGCTTTGCGAGTGTGTCTGCAATGTCATTACCCACGGTCCCGCTGTGTCCCTTGATCCATTGGATTGTACACCTGTTCCCGTTCCGGTTCAGCCGCGAAATCATAAGAAGACCTCTCTTGATAAGGTGATTACCAGTCTTAGAGTTCAGAACTGACTTCACGACTGAGAGATTGTCCAGAAGGAATCCTAAAGTTAGGTGGTCAGGTAGGGTGGTAGCGTTTTCAAGAGCGTTAACCAATCTAAGGGCTTCGGCCTGAAAGACTGAACAATGGGGGGACAGGACATGGAAAACACGCATTTCAGGTGCGCAATTGAGACCGGAAATCCTGTACACGCCGGTGCCAACTCCATCTCTGGTCTTAGAGCCATCTGTGTAATATGTAACATGGAAGTATGGAGCAGGGGTATTACTGGGACGGAGTAATACTTTTTCAAGTACAGCTCGGTTTTAGCCGCGATTTCCAGGTCGAGAGGAAGTACTCGAGAGAGAGAGAAATGAGAGCAGCATTGCTTGTTGTACCGAAGAACATCCAAAGAAGGTTTAGCAAGATTGGTAAACCATGCTACCGATGCGTAGACAATGGCAGGAACAACCTTTTGCAAATACAGAGTTCTCAGAGCACGGTGACCAAAACTATAGTTAAAGTTGGCGGCTGTGGTCAAACGCGGCAACATGCCGCGGACCTTGGCGCAGAATTCAACTACATGCTGGTGGAAGGTAAGACGTCGGTCAAACCTTACCCCCAGTATTTTGATTGAGTCGCATCATTGGATTGGCAGTCCGTTGATGACCAGATCCCGGCAGGGTTCGAGAAGTTTCATACGAGGTTTTAGGAGGACCATAGACTAACACTTTCCCACGCTGAGTTCCAGTTTGTGTAATCTGCACCACCTATAAATCATATCTATGGCGTGTTGGGCCGCGGAAAGTTGACCAGGTCGACATCCCGAGACCACCACGACCAGATCATCCGCGTAGGCTTGCGGGAAAACATTACTCCTATAACTCAGCCTTGAGATCTCATCAAAGACGACATTCTAGAGGAAAGCGCTGAGAACCGAGCCCTGGGGAAATTCTTTGGAAACTCGTCTCGACACAGTGCAACCATTCATGGACATTCTGACAACACAATTGCATAAAAACGAATTCATGAGATGATACATATTACTAGGACAAGCGCTTTTGCGCAACGCCTTCAAGATGCTGGAGTGGAGAACGTTGTCAAAAGCGCCTTTGACATCAAAGGAAAAGAGAAGACAAGATTTATTATTTTGGATCGACCCGGTGATAGTGAATTTAAGGTTTAATAGTGCGGCTATAGTGGATCTACAAGGCTTAAATCCAAACAGGTTTAGAGGCGCTTTACACATCCTATCGGCCATCCACGACAGCCTGGTTAGCACAAGACGCTCAAGGATCTTGCCCAAGCCAGGCAGCATCGTAATTGGACGATGTGATGCGAGAAAGTCCTCCCCACTTTGCTTGGAAATTAGAATGACGTCCCCAAGCTTCCATGGAGTTGGAAAGTGACCAGCGGTTAAGCATTTGTTAAAATATTCAGAAAAAAACGTCCGGAAATGTTTCACCAGTTTCACGATAAGAGTTGGTGGCATGCCGTCACTACCAGGAGAAGAAGATAAGCGAACCTATCTGCTACCAACAACAATTCGTGTTCAGTAAACAGAAGGTCAGAATCAGAAGTCGGTAGTTTGACGCGGCTTAAATTTCTGTGTGCTGGCATGGTATCGGGCGGGACAACTAGGTGTTTGTCTTTTAGAGAGAAGTTATATTTGTGTGTGTGCACATAAAAATGGAATACTAAATTGATGTTAGAAAATTTCCGGTAGGAAATTGATAAAAAAAAAAAAGGTCGCCTTTCCCGGCAAAATTGACGTTGAAACTAAGGTCATCTATTGACCGTCTCCGCAAACTAGCAGACTCAGGTCGGTGACAAAGCCACAATGTCAAAGCCAGTTAGCCCTGAAATAAAAAGGGCCATCAGTCCGAAACCATGGTCTTCATGGTCCAGGTGGACGCTTCTCAGTTTGTCAAGGCGGGTGTTGTGGCTCTGTCATCAACCTGAGTCCGCTAGTTTGCGGAGATGCTCAATAGATGGCGCTCAGCTATAGCGTCTATTTTGACAGGAAAGGCGACCTATATTAAAAAAATATATATATAGAAATCGAGGTTTGTTACCGTCTTTTCCGTCAAAACTACTGTCAATAAAAAATCTCGCATGAAGGTCGCTTAACATAGAGGCTGTTAGAAACCTAAAATAAGAGAGGTCATGCAACAATTTTAATAAATTGAGAGCTAAATTTTATGTAATTAGGTTTTTGAAACTAGTGGCTGTACTGGTAGGGATAATAAATGCAACTTGGTCGGTTTATATATTTTCTAAATGTGTTTCAGAAAACAAATTATTTAATTGATTTAGTGCCCTAGCCAAACACGTAGCTGAAATGTTCCTGGATAGGAAGCCAGGTCTATTCGCGGTTAGTATGGATAGTATTTACATATACTTGCATATATTATATATATTAAATATTTAAAGGTTTTTGTGCAACACTCATTATTTAAAATGCTTAAACGTTTTTAATAGCATTTCCTTGAACTACGCGCTCGAGTTTTTCTCTCTTTACACTGTCACTTTTATAAATTCTATTCATAAGTCCGGCATGCTAAAATTTGATGGTCTTAACTTAATAGCACCTACTTCACTAAGTCAGTGTGGGGTGTACTTACTTGATTTCAAAGTAGTCGTAGCCACAGTCGGAGTGGGATTCCAGATGGAAAGTAGAGACCCTGAGGGATATTTGTTGTCCGTTGTCAACATGGATGATCCAAATACAATCCATATAATGCGGGTAGGTTTGGGGGAATCTTGGGGAACGTATGACTCCAGTGCTAGCATAGAGGTCCCCACCACAGACTGGACACAGTATGGCACGTATCAGGCCCATATTCCACAGGTTTAGAAAGATATTTCACATCATTTTCTAATTCATCCGTTATAATCCCCAATGATATATATCATCACTAGTAAAGTATTTACTAGAGTGATGCAATAGCGCCATTGTTCTGATGCACATTTAAAATGAGAGGTGCCTCTTTTGCTACATGAATATCATCCTCCCCGCCACTTTATGTTGTAATCTTGCCTAAAAATCGGCCCTTGCCACTTCACCTGCTTAACCACCTGTATGGTAAATTAGACCACCCCTGTACTAATGAGGACCAAAGCCCGAAACCATGGCATACAGTTCGGCTTTTGTCCGAATTTGCCAGAACTAGTATTGTGGCTCATTCTTTATCATCACTAGTAAAGTTTTTACTAGGGTGATGCAATAGTGTCATCATTCTGCTGCACATTTAAAGGGATAGGTGCCTCTTTTGGTGCATGAATAACATCCTCCCGCAATTTTTTATGTAATATTGTTTCAAATGTGCCGACGAATGGATAAGCTGGCAGTCGTGTACGTGAGGCGAACAGCCGTCTGTCGATGGCCACCCTATAGAACATCTGCTGCTGACCCCCCGCCTAAACCTGTCCTGTTTTCAGGGATCGTCTATAAAGAGTCCCTGGGGGCCCCACATGGGCTGGGCGTTGCCTTTTTTCCTCCCCTCTGTCCTTGCCACCAGCTGACCGAACACTCTTTGGATCTTTATTTTGACGTCAACATTTTTAGTGTTACATACAAATAGGGGTTTACAGGTATTATCAATAAAGATATAGCATATATAAAAGAAACTCTTTCCTCATCAAGTATTTCGTTCTTAAAGTTTAGTGAAGGAATTATTACTTCAATATAGCATATATACAAAATATGGGGTGGTAGCAAATAGAAACGGTGTACATTTCAAAAGAAGGGTAGAATCTTTTAAGGTATCGGCTCTAACTAATTGGAAGATATGTGACATATACTAAAAGTGTCATACAGTTTAAAATATACTATAGAATGTGCCCCCGGTGATGGAGGTTTGTTTGAGGGAAATGAAATAACATGAATGATGACCTAACAAACCTATTATAAAATCAAAAGAAATAATTTGGGCACAAATTAGTTAAATTTATTATAAGTATAGGATAATAAAATAGGACAATAATGATGACGTCTCAATACGATATGGAATATGATAAAAGAAAAATACATAATAATAAATGATAAAATTGAGAAAATATGCTAGATAAAATTAGAAATGTCGTAAAGGTATTTTATTTATAGAAAAAAAATGATAACGCATTGAATCAAAAATAACTGAAAGAAAAGCATAAAGCTATTAAGTTGAACTAAGATTATAAGTTGACGCAGAGGGTTGATGAGGGTATGTTCCTGCAAAGAAATAGCTTAATGAGTTCTGCAATGCAGTCTGAACTTGTGTTAGTGAGGTACTGTTTTCATTAACAGAACGCTCAAGATGTTCCGTCCGCATTATTAGTTCAGACTAGCAGGGCGAGGTATGTAGGTTGAAAAATGTGGAAAGGGAAAGGTAAACGCAAGAGATCTACTGCTGCCAATAATGATGGTACCCGGCTTGTATGATGAAAAAAAAAAATTATAAAAATGATAAAATGATAAAAATGATGAACCGGGTAAAAAAAACTAATCTAGCTGGGTATCCTGAGCTCACTATTGGGAACGATATAGCGAGGAAGGATGTTTCCAGTTTAATTAACAAAAAAAAAAGATAAATTCTGGCGAGAAAGAATCTCTTGAGGGGAATATATGAAATTGGGGAATGAAGAAAGGGAAGGTAGTTGCAAGGGTTGTTCTGTTGCCAATGACGATTTCACCCGACTTGAATGGTATTTAAAAAAAAAAAAGATGATTGGTAATGATGAGCCGGGTGATAAGAAAAATAATATAGCTGGGTATCCTGAACTCACTATTGGGAATGATATAGCGAGGAAGGATTTCTCAGTTGGATTAATCAATGAAAAAAAAATTGGCGAACAGGAATTCCTTGGGGTAATACCTGAGAATCTATGGGCAGGGTAGGTTAGGATACGTCAACGATAAAATTAGAAAGACGCAATAGAAAAATATAAATTCAAAAATATCTTAATCTATTAAAAAATATTATTGACGTTGTCAATATATTAAAAGATTTAAAATGATAAGAAAGATGGTTGAAGTTATAATATGTGTTACGATTTGAAAAAAGAAAAAAATAAAGAAATAATTAGTTGTTGATGGCTGACGGCATTGCTAATGAATGGTTGAATGAAACACCAAATAATAATAATGAATAATATAATTGATTAATGTTGAAATGATTTATATACATCTAAAGTTGTATTAATTGAAATAGTAATAAGGCAGGTAAAATATTGAACTTGATGGATTTCTAATAATAATGTTATTGCTATAAAAATGGCATCGAATGAGTAGTTAATTCAGTGCGGAAAAAAACCGGAAATAGGGTTACATTAAGAAAGTTCTGTAGAGTAAATTCTCCTACCAGATGGATGATGTCTTGGATGGGTCTTGTGGAATTGCTTGCGATGAGGCCTGGTGATCCTTTTTGCGGTGGTTGCCATGGGACATCGTCGATGCTGGTTGGCGGGGCGTAGCGAGGATTTCTCGATGGATCTTGTCTGCTTGATCGAGCCGATAGAAGAAGGTCCTCGTGGCGCAGGAGATGTCGATGAAGGCGATGATGATCTCGTCGGTGCGAGGTACGGCTACTCCTCGCATGGCGTCTTTGATATTGTCCACTGGATCGTCAAGGTGGAGGGCAAGTAGAAGGAGCATCCACACGAATGCGCCGTTGACCACCGGTGCCTCTGTCATCCTCTGCATGCCGCTGTCCTCAGTTATCCTGTCGACCTTCTGTAATATTGTTTCAAATGTGCCGACGAATGGATTAGCTGGCAGTCGTGTACGTGAGGCGAGTGTTGATGTTCTTCCCACACGCGGACAACAAGAAGCAGAGGCTGGGCTAAATGTTAGCACAGAAATTGATCGGGGACAGCCCACGGGACAGAGGTAGAGGCCATGACACAAACTTGGATGCTTATCCCCGAGACATGGCGAGAGAGAGTGCGTGCAAGACAGCAGCCGTCGGTCGATAGCCACCCTATAGAACATCTGCTGCTGACCTCCCGCCTAAACCTGTCCTGTTTTCAGGGGTCGTCTATAAAGAGTCCCTGGGGGCCCCAAATGGGCTGGGCGTTGGCTTTTTTCCTCCCCTCTGTCCCTGCCACCAGCTGACCGAACACTCTTTGGATCTTTATTTTGACGTCAACATTTTTAGTGTTACATACAAATAGGGGTTTACAGGTATTATCAATAAAGATATAGCATATATACAAAATATGGGGTGGTAGCAAATATAAACGGTGTACATTTTAAAAGAAGGGTAGAATCTTTTAAGGTATCGGCTCTAACCAATTAGAAGATATTACACATCCTCGCATGTCTTAAATTCTTATACTTATATTCTTCAGAGGATTTTAACTCTCTATACTAAAAGTGTCATACAGTTTAAAAATTACTATATATTTATTTGTATATGGTAATTTAAGCCAATACCCTATATTGTATAATACTTATAACAAGATTGTCATGTTGTATATAGAGACACATATATAAATAATTATACGCATGATTGACATGTGCCATTGCATCACCATATGTAATGTACTTTGTACAAACTGAGGATAAATAAATAAAACTATGTAATAGATTAAGAGCTGAGTTAAAGCAAGATTGAGAAGTTCAAAAACGTCTGAAATCGAGACAACCCTAAAGAGAATTTGGCGAGTCGTTGCCATCAAGGTCAAAGGGTGCAGAATGCCGCAGACGTTCAAAGTCCAACTCCCCCCACTCGGGAATGGTATATAAAAACCTCGGTTTTAGCCCTAGATAGCCAGTCAGTCACTTCACCGTCGGCGTGAGCCCTTGTCGGTCTTAGCCAGGTCCACCTTCATCGACCATGTAAAACAGTTAGATCTCTTTAAATCTCCATCTTGCTCTTAGCTCGACTTTTATCTGTTCATGGAACTTTCCTACTACAGCTGTGTCTTTTCGTTTTGTGTGTGTGGACATTCCCAAGCTTTCCACTCTGCCTCGACCACGACTGCCTGTACTCTGTGAAAACTGTTAAAGGTCTTCCAAAGTGCAGAGAGGTACTGGAAAACTCTCCACACCCTGACTGTCCCTCTCGGTTACTACAGGTTTGACCCTCGGTTACCACAGTTATAGAGAGAGTCGACAGGATATCTCATCACAGATAAGTCGACAGGACCTTATCACATGTATATATATATACACATATAAAAAAAATAATATTCTGAAAAAAGGTCAGGTGTTGAGATATATTAAAACAAATAATTAATAAAAAAAATACCATTTAAAAAGTTTTATTAAAATGCACAAAAAATATATATATTTATTAGCTACTGTGCTATTGAGTAATTAGATTATATGAGTAAAACTAAATGAGGCAGGGAGAACGATCATCGTGAATTTGAACTTAATTTGATTTAATATTAATCAACTGCTTGGCTAGTTTTATGTGTGCTAAACTTTCTACATTTTCACTCAATATATGATTATTCTCCGCCGCTTTTATTTTTACTCATATAAATCTAATTGCTCAATGGCAGGAGCCAAATTTTTATTTTTAATTTTTAGTGCATTTTAATAAAAGCTTTTTGAAAGAATATTTTTTATTTATCAATTATTTATTCAATTTTTATCCATGAATTTTATAAATTAAAAATTTTCCATAGCCAAACGATTTCTAAATTTACAAACATCACACCACAATTTTTAAAAATTATTATTACAGAAGCACGAAATCTATCAGACTATTGTGCTATATTATAATTATTTACATATTGCCACGTTTTTATTTTTTAAAACGCTAATTTTAGTTTAGTAAAACTTTATTTTTAAAGTTTATTATTTTAAAAGTGAAATGTTTGTTAATGAAATAGACATTTTACCTAAACTCATTTTATTGCCGCTTTACTTTACAAGCCATTTGTTTATCTGTATTTTTACATATCGTTTTTATTGAGTTTTTACTAATTTTGCATGTACATCATTGACTTTTAATGATTGAGAAAAAGAAATTGAAAATAAACATATGAAAAATTAAAGTAACATTTTAAAGGAATTTATGTACAATTGAAAATTGTTTCTGTAACGTCTCATATTCCCCTTTTTGAAGCATTTATTCTCGGGTAATAAATGGTCGAAGTTGAGATATGTGAACGCGTCTTGCTTGCTTTTGGTCTTTCAGAGAGATATCGTAGGTTACATCAGATATCTTTTTTTTTGAATGACAAATGGTCCTCCATATTTTGGTGATGTCTTGATGAGACGAGGGTGGTTGAAGGCAATTTTTCTTATGACTAAGTCTCCTTCTTTAAAGACATACTTGGGGTGATGGCTATTGTGTTTAATCTTCCACTTACTTCTAACTTGTTCTGTCCGCAGGCTAGCTTTCTTCCTGGCTTCTTCAATTGTAATTGGAGGTTGGTCGGCAAATTCGGGTACATTACCGATTCCATACATTAAGAAAAGCGGTGAAAAACCAGTCACGTCATGTGGTGTGGAATTATAATTTTTGACAACTTGCGGTAACAATGAGCTCCATTTACATCTAGGTTTCTCTAGAACAGCTATTCTCAGTTTTGTCATTATCGTATCATTTAATTTCTCACAAATGCCATTGCACTGAGGATGATAAGGCGAAGTATATGTGTTTAATTCCTTGTAAAGAAAGAAATTTGTTGAACTCTTTTGATATAAAATTTTTGCCATTATCTGTTAAGATAGTATTGATCGAATTAACAGATTTGATTATCTTATCAAGACATTGAGTGACAGCTTGAGCAGTGTTTATTATTGTGGGATATGCCCATAGATAACGAGTTGCGTGATCAACAAAAACTTGAATGAATTTATGCTTTGTGTTAGCTGCTGCTGTTCCCAGTACAATAGTGTCACAACCGATCATTTGTAATGGTTGGATATTTGACGTTGGAGTGATCATTTCTCCTAAAGTTGGTTCATGTCTGACCTTCACTAGTTGACAAGATTTACAAGATCGAACATAATTCTTGATATCAGTTGTTATTCCTTTCCACCAATAACATTGAGTTATAAGTTTGCATGTTTTGGTTATTGATGGGTGACTCAATGAATCGTGATATTCTTCCAATATTTTTTTGGTAAGCGAGTTTGGGACAACTGCTTTAAAAACTCCTTTTTGTTTGATCATTACCACACCGTCGTGAGTGTGGGAATTTTTGAAGAAACTCAAATCTGAATTTTGTTGGTGTTCTTGAAGTTCTTGAGTTGCAATGTTAACAACTGGGAGTCTTGATAAGGCGTCAACATGAGTTTGTTGCTTTCCAGAACGATGGACGATGTTACATGATTTCGAGGATAAACTAAGAATCCATCTAAAATACTTAGGTTTCGGTTTCTTCATGGTGAAAAGCCATTGGAGCGCCGCATGATCAGTGATGATTTCAAATGGTTGGTTTTCTATGTATACATGAAAGTGATCAGTTGCTTGTATTACGGCTAGGCATTCCATCTCATAAGCAGAATAATTCTCTTGGTGTGGTTGCAGTGTTTTGGAGTAATAAGCAATTACATGTTCCTCATTGTCTGGACCAATTTGTGTTAGGATTGCTCCAATTCCATATTTGGAGGCATCTGTATAAACTTTAGAGGGGTAGTCCGGGTTGTAAATAGCAAGGACAGGTTTTGTAGATAGTGCCATTTTAAGTTTAGCGAACGACTCCTCTACTTCCTCATTCCAGATGAAGGGCTGATTCTTCCGAGTGAGTCGAACCAAGGGGAATGAAATTTTAGAAAAGTCCTTCACAAATTTTCTGTAATAATTTGCCAATCCCATGAACTGACGAACTTTCTTTACAGTATCAGGTCTTGGAAAGTCTTGAATAGATTTTACTTTTCCTGGATCAGGTTTTAATTGATTGTGACTGATGATATGTCCGAGGTATTTTACTTCAGTTCTTCCAAAAAATACATTTCGACAAATTTAATTTCATGTTGTACTGTCTTAATTTGTCAAAAACTTTACTAAGAAGCTCTATGTGCTCTTGCCATGTTTTCGTGTACACCAATATGTCATCTTGGAAAGAGCAAGTTCCTTTCCATAATATTTCACCTAGAATATGTTGGATTATCCTTTGAAACGTTGAAGCAGCATTTTTTAAACCAAATGGCATCACTAAAAACTCATAATGACCATCGTTTGTGACGAATGCAGTTTTTTGAATAGATTGCGGGTCCATTTCGATCTGCCAATAACCCCATGCAACATCAAGGGTAGAGAAGAATCTGGATCCATGCAATCGATCAAACATGTCCTGTATGTGAGGTAGGGGTTGCCTGTCATCCAGTGTGATCTCATTAAGACGTCTGTAATCAATGCACATCCTTTTATTTCCATCCTTCTTGGGAACCATAACAACAGGAAATGCCCAAGGAGAATCTGAAATTCTTATTAACTTGTGTTCGAGAAGTTCTTTAACTTGTTCAGCTATCTCTTCATATTCTTTTAGAGGACGACGATAGGGTCTAAGAGAAATTGGTTGTTCACTTTTCGTGATGATCTTATGTTGTATAGCTACTTTTCCCAAATCAATAGCATGCTGAGAAAATACATTCCTATTGTGTTCAAGTAATTCTTTTAATTCATGTTCTCTTATCTCTTCTAGATGATTTACAAGAATTGGATTTTGTAATCCATCAAATTTGGTGTAAATTGTTTTGTCTTTGACATCTATTAAAAGATTAAAAAGAGATGCAACATCTAATCCGATCAAGAGTGGATATTTAAAGTTCTTCATTACATGGAGAGTTACAGGTTTAATTAGTTTATCTATTCTTACCTTGGTCTGAAGGCTTCCACATGTCCTGGTAACACCATCCGCTTGGCTGATGTGAATGTCTGAATTTGGTTGAAGTTGAAGACGGGTTCGCTTGAACAATCGCCAATTGATTATTGATACTGTTGCTCCAGTATCCACAAATGCTTGCGCAGGAATTCCATTTACTTCAACACTTATGTTGATAAGCTTGAAAGCTCCTTGTGTAGGGGTATTTGTCAAAGTACTTACATTCAACAATTCCGGGGCTCCGCATACTTGTTTCACTGAGGTGTTTTGATTAGGCCTATCCTTTTTATAATTAGGATCATAATCCTCACAATCTGTGACCCAATGTTTAATTTTTATTCCCTTTTTCGAACATATTGGACACCAGAATGGGCAAACATTTTTTCTATTATCATTATTTTTTGTCGCGAGATGTATTTTGTTTTTAGGCTTAAACTGAATTGAAGCCCTATTTTGTTCAATTGAAGCTGCGATATGAAACCATTTTGTGGCGTCAGTTGGCTGTGCAGCCACAATTAAATCTTTCCAATCATTTGGAAGTCCGTCTGTTAATAAATGCATTTTTTCCTCCTTCGTTAGATGGGTTTGATTTAACAGGCGAATTTTATCTTGAAAATAATTTTCTATTGATTCTTCTCGTTTTAATCTTCGATGTGATGCTGAGACAATTGGATTTGCGTTGTATGAACCAAATCTTTGAATCAACTTTTCCTTTACAACTTCCCATCTTTTTATTGCAGGATTTGAAATAATCTCGTCTGCATACCATTCAAGTGCTGAATCTGTCAAGTAGTACATAAGATTTTTGATTTTTTCATCTTCTTTTAATGAATTATTTTCAAAATCATATAATTTGATCCATGACTCAGGCCTAATTGCCGACTTCGAGCCGTTGAATTTTTGCAACCGGTTGTTTGGATTTTCCGCCATTTTTTTTTCCGTATCCTTTTCGACTGCGCCAAATGCCACGTTTTTATTTTTTAAAACGCTAATTTTAGTTTAGTAAAACTTTATTTTTAAAGTTTATTATTTTAAAAGTGAAATGTTTGTTAATGAAATAGACATTTTACTTAAACTCATTTTATTGCCGCTTTACTTTACAAGCCATTTGTTTATCTGTATTTTTACATATCGTTTTTATTGAGTTTTTACTAATTTTGCATGTACATCATTGACTTTTAATGAATGAGAAAAATAAATTGAAAATAAACATATGAAAAATTAAAGTAACATTTTAAAGGAATTTATGTACAATTGAAAATTGTTTCTGTAACGTCTCAATATATATCTTTAATTATTTACACGATGAATTAGTTATGATATATAACTTTGTGTACAAATAGCTTTAAACTTGCCAAAGTTTTCATAAGATTGAGTTTATACTGAAAGATGATTTGGCATTATGTCATAGTAAGCAAGTACAATTTGGTTAGTCAGAGGACAAGCCAACAAAAGATGCTCTGGTGTTTCAACATCTAGACTGCATTCACATGTTGGATCATTTATAACTTAAAGAGAAAACTTAAAAAGGGTCCTTTGCCTGTGAAGAACAAAGTAGTGAAGTAAGGAGTAATGAAGCTTGGTACATCTCTCATAAAATAATTCTTGAACGTTGCATTAGTTTGAGAAAGATAAAATATATTTTTTTTATTGAATATAATTTATTCACTTATTTGAAAGGGGCTTATTTAGTGTTTGGTCTGTCAGAGAGAATTCTTCATATTGTATCTAGTGATAATTCAAGGTAGTCGGTCAGCATAGGAGTTTTCGCTAGAATATGAGTAATGTGAGAAGGTGAAATTTTGTATGCATGAATGCACCTAAATAAAATTTGGTACTGTATATAATTTAAATTTGAACGCTTTGCTGCATTAATAAAAGGGAACCAGATATTTGATGTATAGCTCAACATTGGACGTATCACCGTCTTGTATAAAATCAATCTGCCCCTCGAATCAATTCCCCAAGTACGTGCATATGAAATTTCGATTGATCCTGTTGACTCTCTGTCGGATCCTTGTGTTGTTGAGTAAGATCCAATCTACTCACTGTAGGATTGGTGTTTACCTTGTCGGATTGCTGTTGACTCTCTGTTGAATCCTGGTGAATTCTGGTGAATTGTTGAATCCTATGTCGGATTATGTTGAATTGGTGATTGATGGCGCAGTCTTGGTCGAATGGTGGTTTTCCACAGGAGAATAACGAGCACACCTGGATGGAATAGAAAAATAGACCTTGCGAAAGGGAGAGTGATGAGACTGGAGGAGGTACTTTGCCTTTCACATGATGGAGAGGGCACTACCTTGGTTGGAGCCTATGTTGAGCACACCTTGCTTCTAGCACGGTCACTTACTTTCTTTTTCCCACTTCTTGTCCGAGATCATCGTCATTAACTCTCTCGCCCTCTCATTGGTGGAGATCCTTCCAAGTGTTTTCTTCTGAATCGCTATTAGTTGATCGTGCTTAAAGGTGATTGGTTGTTGATTTGTCATGCTTGACTGTGATTGGCTTAGTACCTCCATTGTCGCCATGATTGCAATCTTCCTGGAAGAATTCTTCTTTGAACTTTAGTTTTATGGGTCCTGGGCAGTGACTTTCCTGGATGATGCGAACCTGTTAATTGTTATTCCCTTTTCGCGAAACCTAACTTTTATTAAATCTTTTGACGATACATTGCATAGATTGTGGTGGGGTTACATATTGGTATATACGTACAGATTATCACATGCAAATAATGAAAATAGCGCATTCTTAAATTTCATAGCCCTGTTAATTATATTGCAACATGTGGTCCAAAATCACTTTTATTTCTTTTTCTGTGATTGCGAAAAATAACTCCCAAAATCTTTTTAGTTTCTGATGGCTGAATATTTATACAGTCAAAGTTTGGTAATTTTGTTGGTAGAGTATACCTGTTTTATTTGGACTTTTTGAGAGTTTTACCACCAATATTTAATATTATTCAGACTTTTTATAATTTTTAATTGAAGATCCTGGATGCTAGAGCCCCAAACCACAAATGAAACATCACCGGCAAAAGCTACGACTTTTGTGATATTTTCACTAAAAGATAAAATGAAATCATTTAATAATATATTCCAAAGAATTAGAGAAATAATTCCGCTTGAGGGCATCCCTTATTTACCATTTTTGTACATTTTGAATGTTGTACGTTGAATTTTGTACGGATATTTCTAAAGAAAAATTCTTAGTGCTCTCCAAACTGCTCCATACGAAATCCTCGTTTGTCGAGCAGAAACATATCGAGCACTTACTTCTCCATACGTGGATAACGTTTCAATAACTTCAACATTCTGCGAAACCGTAACAACCACTGACTTGCATGTCGATGGTCTTCCACTCCGAGGTTTTGCCTCCAGAGATTCAGCCTTCTCAAAATTTTTTTATAATTCGCCTTAGAGAGTAGCAACTCATGGGTCCTTTACAGCTTTGAATACCTTTAAAGGTACGAAACGCACGTAAAGCTTCAGTCGCTGATTCTAATTTGCAATAAAAAATTTTCACCAAGAGTGCTTTATCCTGTAGTGACGGCATTCGAGAGTAAATTTTTTATCAGAGTTATATAAATATTTTTCAAATGAATTAAAATAAATATAATCGATACTGAGAGAGAGAGAGAGATTGAGATTGAAACTGATTTATTATAACGCCCATATAAGATTATATAAGTGTCGCGTTCAGCGGCGCAGCGCCCGGGCTCTATTTTGCCCAGACGCCCGAAGTCTCTTATTCTGGTCCCGGGGAGGAAAAAATCCGTGGAATCTCAAGGGTAGAGAAGAGCGATTCCCAAGAAGTCAAATCCGCGGAAGTGTCTAAGGCAGGTATAAACCAAGGCGTAGACCTCTCGAGAGCGGGCCGAGAAACCATACGACTCTAACCAGTCAACTACTTTATTTTTTGTCACGAATATATATACATATAAATATTTACATATGGCAAATATGTTTCTTATAATGGATTAAATTTACATATATTTAAAAAAATATAAATCTATAAGAAAAATAACATTCTTTTCCCAACATACTCCCACCTTGAGTTTTTCTACAGAAACTCAACCAATAGTTGGGAAACGACCGTTCATTCCAGTTCTTTAGGATTGGGCTATCTTCGTAGGGTCTTTACTGGCCTCTCCTCGGGAGCCTCCCCGGCGTGGTTCCGACTGTATACTCCTCAAGGTACTCCCCAGATCGGCGGGTATCTCTAAATTGTAGAGCCGTTGAACCGGCCTAATCTGGACGCCCTTGCTGGTTCTCAACTTGGCGACCCTCACAGGTCCATCTCGGCCAGGGTAGACCTCCACAACTCTCGCCAAAGGCCAATTGACTCGCTTAGCATTATCTTGTCCAATCAACACCAGATCTCCCACCTTGATAGGTCTTGTCTTCGAGCGTCTTCTAGTCTCTTGCCTTAAGAATCCAAAATACTCCGTCCGGAATCTCTTCCGCAGATCTTCTCTTAACCTTTGTCTAAATCGGTATCTCTTCTGAAGACTAGCCCTTTCAATAGAGTCCAGATCTGGAACTCCTATTTCTTTGAGGTCGTGTAAGAACAAGGCAGGGGTTAATGGACTAAGATCTTCGACATCTTCAGACATGTAAGTCAATGGACGTGAGTTCATCAAAGACTCTGTGTCACAGATAATGGTGTAAAGTTCTTCAAATTCCAAACGAGCTTGACCAAGAATCTTCCTAAGGAGTTGTTTCAGCAAACCAATCAATCTTTCCCACCATCCACCCCACCATGGAGCCGACGGAGGGATAAACTTCCAATTAATATTTTGCTTGGTACTCTCTGATTGGACTACCGCATTGTCTAGATTCCCTAGAGCTCTGCTCGCACCACGAAAATTGGTACCGTTGTCCGAGTACACTACATAGGGGCGTCCTCTCCTTGCTACAAAACGTCTGAAAGCTTGCAGAAAGTTCTCGGTTGAAAGAGAAGTCACCAGTTCCAAATGGACCGCCCGATATACGGCACAAGTAAATATAACAATCCACACCTTTCGCCTGTTCCTTAAAACAAGTGGTCCAGTAAGGTCTATCCCCACTACCTCAAATATTGAGGCATCCCTTACTCTATTTTCAGGTAATTCCACGGATTCAACAGAACCCGATTTAGCCGTGAACCGTCTACACTTAACACATTGATGTATGACCCTTCTTACAGTCCTCCTGAATTTCAAAATCCAATAATCCTCTCTTAATAAATTCATCAGAGTTTGAAGTCCCACATGCCCCCAAGTTTCATGCTTCCATCTAATGAGTAAATATACCAAGTCATGATCAGAAGGCAACAATAAAGGCTTTCGAAAACTTTCCAGATCTTGTCTCCTACTTATTTTAGTTTTGACCCTCAACAATCCCAAAGAATCGCAGCATAACTTGAAATCCTTCAACCTCTTGTCCTCTGGTCCAGTGAAGGATTCCCGTTGGATAACTCTCACCAGCATCAGTTCCGCCCTTTTAATTTCATTCACAGTAAGATCACCTTTCACTCGCTGACCTATTGTTCCTCTCGCATTTGTTAAAAACCGGTTCATCCAGGCAGTTACTCTCAATATCTTGTAGTAGTTTGAAAAGCGATAGTAGTACTGATCTTTTTCCCTTTCAATACATGTTGATGTTAAAACAATCTTTCTCTTTTCCGAGTTCACAATATCTGGGTCAGGGTATATTTCCCTATGGGGCCAATCTCTTCTTGGTCTTCTCAACCAACTCGGGCCCTCCCACCACTTCGATCTCTCCAGAGAATCGGCTAAGCACCCCCGTGATGGTAAATCCGCTGGATTCAAACATCCTGGTACATGATACCAATCCTCTGTCTCACTGAGAGATCGGATCTCCATAACTCGATTCATTACAAAAGTCGCCCAGTTATCTTTTCCCTTCTTCTTCGCCGAAGCATCAAAAACTGGTCTTACTTTGGTGGTTGGACTATTCTCTTTAAAAACTGGTCGATGTGACAAATAGTGCACGCCTTCACGTTTATTGTCTATAACCCTTTCTATTATTTTATTCCTTAGCCACCTTTCGAGAATATCTTCATATTCTGCCAAATTTCCGGTATTCACAAGATGTTTCCTCACGTTTGCTAATCGTTTTTCGGCAACATCTCTATTGTCCGTGAGTAGTTCTCTTTCGCGAATCCAAGGAAGGGCAACCTGGTAACGCCCCTCACAATCCTGTGAAATAGTACGTGCAAAATATTCTTCCGTTTCTTTTTGTATCGAGTCGTCTTGACGAGCATCTGAAATACCAATAGCCTCTAATCTCCATAAATTCTCCAAATCGCTAGTCAACAGTGAAGTTGTGCAAAGTCCACTAACGCTAGTTTCTTCTTCTGTGGCCGGAATCTTGCCCATTAAAGTCCAGCCCAACCTCGTTTGCACCGCCACAAGCCCAGAAGGAAGTCTTCTATGCTCTCCGGTTAGTAATTTTCCAGCAATATCTGCTCCTATAAGAATCTCAAGAGGTCCCCTGTGTAGATCAGTTAATTCTATGTCATGAGCACTAAGATCTTGCATCCATTTACCCTGATGGACCCTGGGCACGCTGTCGCAGATAACATCTTGGCTCAGTGCTTCAAAATTACAGCCATAAGATCCGTCTAAATTGCTCAACCTGATATCATAAACTCCATGTTCGTACAACTCTGTGTTCGATCCACCAAACAAAGAGTGGCGAAGAGACTCTTTTTTGGAACATTCATATCCCATTTCTTCCGCCGTGTCCTGGAGTACATAGGACCTCTGAGATCCCGTATCAATCAAAATTCGTCCCATTCTTTCTTTACACTTTCCTCTGATAGTCACTCTCAGTGTGGGCAACAACACCACAGGCGTCGTCAGATTGGTCAAAGTCTCATCCCTCATCATCCCTCGGGCTGGAGTAGCATTCTGGTTCTTCCTGGGGCACATAATCCTTGAAAGTCTCAATTCCCCACAGCTGGTGCAACTTGTCTTAACTTTGCAGAATTTGCTCAAATGACCATATTTCAGGCATCTGAAACAAGCCCCTTTCTTCTTTAATTTTCCCAATTTATCTTCCAATGTCAAATTTTCCGCGAATTCGCACTTTGTACTTTCATGATCTCTTTCACAAAAGGCGCAATTCTTCCTCTTATTCACTGCTTCAGAGGCATTCAAAAAACCAGCAGCCGTGGGCAGGGGATTCCTCTCATTTCTTCGATACTTCACGATAGAGCTTTGTGACTGAGGGTGCTCATTTGATGGTTGGCCGGCTGTTATTTCGTCCCGCGTACCGAACGTGCTTTCTAATGCAATCAATTGTCTCTCCAAAAATTCAATCAAATCTCCAAGAGAAAAAGCTCCTGTGAATTTCCGGTGTAATTCAAGCTTTAAGTCTGATGGCAATAGCTTGAGGAGTAAATGGCACAATAAGTTACCGTAGCTTTCAACGACAACACCCAATGACTCCAAACTTCTAATCTGCACCAGGATTCTGCCGTACAATTCTCTGAAAGCCCTCACGTCCTTTGTCACTCTAAGTGGTTTCAAGGCCAAGAGGTTGTTCATATGCACGTCGATCAACCTTTCCCCTTTTCCGAAGCGTTTCTTCAACAATTCAACGGCCTTATCGTAATTTTCCTCAGATAGGCAAAATCCTTCCACAGTTTGGGCCGCCGTTCCACCCAAGTAGGCTTTAAGATAGTTAAATTTATCTATCTTGGTCAAGTGTTCATTCCTATTGATTGATGAATCGAAGGCATTCCAAAAATTTAACCACTGGCTAATTTCCCCGTAGAATCTTTCCATTGTCAATTTGGGTAACTTAACCATCCCAGTTAGAGTCGGTCGACCGATTTCTCCTGGATATTCCTTCTTCGTGGCAGTTGCAGTTTCCCTCTGCATTCCTTCCGCTACCACCAGACTTCTTTTCTTTAACAAATATTTCCACGCCACGGCCTTTTCCCGGTATTCCTCTACCATATTTAGATCTTTCTCTAGATCTTTGATGTCAATCAGCTTACCGATTTCTTCGTCTACCCGCCTCAGTTCTTCGTAGACATCCGAAAGCTGCCCCAGCAGTTCCTCGTGGTCACACTCCTTGTGCACGTCATATTCCTCTATTCTTTTCCCGTACTTGGATAAAGACGTGCGGAGTATGGTTCTCTTCTTCTTGAGTCTCTCTAGCGCTTCTTCTCTCTCCATCTTCTGATCCAAAAGGGTTCCAAATATAGGCACGGCTTTCTCCTCGCGACCCAGGTGGGATGCCAAATGTCGCGTTCAGCGGCGCAGCGCCCAGGCTCTATTTTGCCCAGACGCCCGAAGTCTCTTATTCTGGTCCCGGGGAGGAAAAAATCCGTGGAATCTCAAGGGTAGAGAAGAGCGATTCCCAAGAAGTCAAATCCGCGGAAGTGTCTAAGGCAGGTATCAACCAAGGCGTAGACCTCTCGAGAGCGGGCCGAGAAACCACACGACTCTAACCAGTCAACTACTTTATTTTTTGTCACGAATATATATACATATAAATATTTACATATGGCAAATATGTTTCTTATAATGGATTAAATTTACATATATTTAAAAAAATATAAATCTATAAGAAAAATAACATTCTTTTCCCAACAATAAGGTTAAATACATAAAATGAATAAATAAGATTAATAATGATAAATATATGAGAATAAATATATATAAATAGATAAAATAATTGATAAATTTACATATATAAATATATATACAAGGTCTTCATTGGTGGCGCCCACCGCGAGAAAGACTCCGCCACCGATGGACTGCGAGAGTTCTTTCCCACAGAGTAGGCAGGTCGATGTGTTGGCTGGCATTGCCCAACTCAAGACCAAGATGGTACTCGTAGATGGTTGCGTTCGCCACACTTGTTAGTTTCACTGCCTCGGGATGGAGGCCGACTTCGAAGAGCCAGGCCTGCAAATCCAGGGGCACTTCGCAGGAGGCAAACACCTCCCGGAGCAGGGTTCGCACGGCTCGGCAACTCCAATATCTGTGGGCCAGCGACCCGTCGCTGGACCCACAGGCGGCACAGGTGGCACGCCTCGAGGCAGGACGATCAGGATGTGGTAGGGTGTGGAGGGCCAGCCGTAGGGCGACATCTGCATCGTGCGCCGAGAAGCAGTTTCGACGCAGGTCCGCCCAGGGGATGGAGCGGGGCACATCCACGGTGGGGGTCCACCGGGCAGCCAGCTCTGCAGTAGGATGCGCCAGGAGCCGTGCCGAGTCCAATGCCCGGCGCGCCCTCTGGCTGATAAAGCGGGTGATGGGGGTCGCCAATCCCTGCAGGACGATGGTCTCCGCCTCGTACTTCGAAAGATAGCTGGAGCTGGCGTTTTCCTGCAGGAGACGTTGGCAGAAGGCCCCCAGGTGCTGCGCATCTAGGAGCGCGGCTCGCGTTGAGCGCGCTAGTGCAGGGGCGCCATCGGAGAAATCCCCGTCAGTCGCTTGTAGCCAGCGCTCGGGAGCCAACAGTTCTGGCGGCCGCAGGAACCTGTTGTCACCTCGAAGACGCAGGGACCTCAGGCTAGCAGGATTAAGAACCCGGTGGTCAAGCTCGAGGACGCTGGACGCGGCCTCCTACAGGCTCAGCAGTCTCCTCCTCCTACCTTCTTCGATGCTGCACTGGAGCACACAAGGGTTGCTACGATCGGAAGCCGGGTCGACGCGCGTCGTCTGGACAGATTCCTACTTCCATCAGGCTTCTGCGACCGCGTCACCCAATACCAAACTGTTGACTATGCCTATTCGGACCACCGTGCCGTCCTAATTCAAGTAGGAGACCCAGCTCCTACAAGACTTCCCTGCATCGGAAAGCTGCTACGGTCAGACCTCTTTGTCGATCGAATGGAAACGTTCATCGATGAAATATCGGTAGACCTAGCAAATCTCTCACCCCCGATGTTATGGGAAAAATGGACCAGGATCAAGGCAAATCTGGTCGCGGAGATACGGTCACTCGCGCCTGCCGTCGCCGAGTCCGGCGGTGGATACATCGAGAGAGCAAGCCTCTTCCTGAGGCGGAGACTGGAGGACGACACTGCCCGCTCCGACTATCCTTCCTTGTCGGACCTCGGGCGTTCCCTCCGAGCCAGACGCCGCTCTCCCTCCACCTTCACCGACGACGACGGCAACGCCATCTCCGGGGGCCAGCTTAGGCGTTTCCTTCTGGAGCGCTTAAGCAGTCGCTTCGCTCAGGCTCCAAGCTCGGAAGAAGCCATCGCCGACTTCCTAGCTGAAGTGACTCCCCTGGAGTTCGACGAGTGGGACCAGCTATTTCTTGCGGACATCTCCCGCGACCAGATAGCGGCAGTCATCCACCGCCTGCCAAACGGCCGTGCCTCGGGATGGGACGGACTACCCTGCGAGTTTGTCAAAGCCTTTGAAGATTTCTTCGCCGAAGTTCTTTGGCAAGTCTTCGAGGCTTCTCGGCTCCGCGGGGCCTTACCTCCATCCTCAAGGCGCAGCAAGGTGTTCTTGCTGCCGAAAGTGCACGGTGGTCCGGGTCTACAGGCATTCCGGCCAATCAGCCTGCCAACGACCGACTACAGGGTCCTCAGCGGCGTGCTCATGGCTCGTCTGCGACGTCATCTACCAGACCTGGTGCCCCAATGTCAGACCTACGCCGTTCCAGGACGGTCATCTTCCTGGAATATCGCGCGAGTGTCTGACGAAGCCGCCGGGGCATCCAGATATGACACGCCGCTGGCTGTCATCTCTTTGGACCTGAAGTCGGCCTTCGACACCCTGAGCAGGAGCTACCTGTTCGCCCTGCTGGAGAAGCTGGGCCTACCATCTACCTTCCTAGGGTGGATTGCTGTCCTCTACGGGGAAGCAGACGCCTCCATCCGGGTCGGAGATGTCTACACCAAGGCATTCCCGCTTCTCAACGGGGTGAGGCAGGGCTGCCGTCTCAGCGCCGCGCTCTTCAGCATCGGAGTTGGACCTTTGCTACGCCGCCTCGAGAGGACCTTGGGCCGCGGCAACGTGGTCGCCTATGCGGACGACATCGTACTCTTCATCAGGGACGACGCTCAGTTTGAGCTCGTGCCCCTGATCTTTGAAGAGTTCCGCATGTCCTCCGGGGTGGCTGTCAACTTCAAGAAGAGCTGCGGGCTCTGGTGCGGTTCCTGGAAGCACCGGACGGATTCTCCTCTGGGAATCTCCTGGACGTCCGAGTCGCTGACCGTCTTAGGCTGCACCATCACCACCAGGAACACCGTCGCCTCCCAGGCCTCACACCTGATGGGGCTGCTGGAGCGAGCCATCGCGAGGTGGTCGCCCTTCACCCGCGGACTGTCGCTGGTGGGTCGTGCTCGCGCGGCCAACAGCCTGATCCTGGGTTCCATCCTGCCCCACCTCCATGGCTACCTTCCACCTGAAACCACCGTCGGCCGGCTGCAGGCGCGGTTGGCGCGCTTCGTGTGGGGTACGAGCCGAGTCTCGTGGCTCCCTGGACGCATTCTGGCTCGTCCAGTCTCCGATGGTGGCGTCGGCCTGCTTGACATCGCGGGCCAGCTTCGGCTCGCCTGCCTGAAGGGGGTCCAGGCCTCTCTTCGCGGCGCCGCCAACGGCTACTCTTGCTGGCTCCCGAGCGCTGGCTACAGGCGACTGTCGGGGACTTCTCCGATGGCGCCCCTGCACTTGCGCGCTCAACGCGGGCCGCGCTCCTAGATGCGCAGCACCTGGGGGCCTTCTGCCAACGTCTCCTGCGGGAAAACGCCAGCTCCAGCTATCATGCGGAGTACGAGGCGGAGACCATCGTCCTGCGGGGATCGGCGACCCCCATCACCCGCCTACCCAGCCAGAGGGCGCGCCGGGCATTGGACTCGGCACGGCTCCAGGCCCATCCTACTGCAGAGCTGGCTGCCCGGTGGACCCCCACCGTGGATGTGCCCCGCTCCATCCCCTGGGCCGACCTGCGTCGGAACTGCTTCTCGGGGAACGACGCAGATGTCGCCCTACGGCTGGCCCTCCATGCCCTACCACATCCTGACCATCCTGCCTCGAGGCGTGCCAACTGTGCCGCCTGTGGGTCCAGCGACGGGTCGCTGGCCCACAGATATTGGAGTTGCCGAGCCGTGCGAACCCTGCTCAGGGAAGTGTTCGCTTCCTGCGACTTGCCCCTGGATCTGCAGGCCTGGCTCTTCGGCGTCGGCCTCCATCCCGAGGCAGTGAAGCTAACAAGTGTGGCGAAGGCTACCATCTACAAGTACCATCTTGGTCTTGAGTTGGGTAATGCCAGCCAACACATCGACCTGCCCACCCTGTGGGAAAGAACTCTCGCAGTCCATCGGTGGCGGAGTCTTTCTCGCGGTGGGCGCCACCAATGAAGACCTTGTATATATTTTATATATATGTATATTTATCAATTGCTTTATATATTTATGTCTATTTATTCTTGTATTTTTCATTATATAATCTTATTTATTCATATTTTTATTTAATCTGTATTTAATCTTATATAATCTTATATGGACGTTATAATAAATCAGTTTCAATCTCAATCTCCTCCTCCTAGGCGAGTGCCAGACGTCAGGAGCCGGCGGTGTCAGCCACGCCCGGCTGCGGACCAGCCAAGAGTAGCCGTTTGCGGCGCCGCGAAAAGAGGCCTGGACCCCTTCAGGCAGGCGAGCAGAAGCTGGCCCGCGATGTCAAGCAGGCCGACGCCACCATCGGAGACTGGACGAGCCAGGATGCGCCCGGGGAGCCACGAGACTCGGCTCGTACCCCACTCGAAGCGCGCCAACCGCGCCTGCAGCCGGCCGATTGTGGTTTCAGGTGGAAGGTAAGAATGGAGGTGGTGCAGGATGGAACCCAGAACCAGGCTGTTGGCCGCGCGAGCACGACCCACCAGCGACAGGCCGCGGGTGAAGGGCGACCTCCTCGCGATGGCTCGCTCCAGCAGCCCCATCAGGTGTGAGGCCTGGGAGGCGACGGTGTTTCTGGTGGTGATAGTGCAGCCCAGGACGGTCAGCGACTCGGATGTCCAAGAGATTCCCAGAGGAGAATCCGTCTGGTGCTTCCAGAAACCGCACCAGAGCCCGCAGCTCTTCGTGAAGTTGACAGCCACCCCGGAGGACATGCGGAACTCTTCTAAAATCAGGGGCACGAGCTCAAACTGAGCGTCGTCCCTGATGAAGAGTACGATGTCGTCCGCATAGGCGACCACGTTGCCGCGGCCCAAGGTCTTCTCGAGGCGGCGTAGCAGAGGTCCAACTCCGATACTGAAGAGCGCGGCGCTGAGACGGCAGCCCTGCCTCACCCCGTTGAGAAGCGGGAAGGCCTTGATGTAGACATCTCCGACCCGGATGGAGGCGTCTGCTTCCCCGTAGAGGACAGCAATCCACCCTAGGAAGGTAGATGGTAGGCCCAGCTTCTCCAGAAGGGCGAACAGGTAGCTCCTGCTCAGGGTGTCGAAGGCCGACTTTAAGTCCGAAGAGATGACAGCCAGCGGCGTGTCATGTCTGGATGCCCCGGCGGTTTCGTCACACACTCGCGCGATGTTCCAGGAGGATGACCGTCCTGGAACGGCGTAGGTCTGACATTGGGGCACCAGGTCTGGAAGATGACGTCGCAGACGGGCCATGAGCACGCCGCTGAGGACCCTGTAGTCGGTCGTTGGCAGGCTGATTGGCCGGAAAGCCTGTAGACCAGGACCACCGTGCACCTTCGGCAGCAGGATGACCTTGCTGCGCCTTGAGGATGGAGGTAAGGCCCCGCGAAGTCGCGAAGCCTCGAAGACTTGCCAAAGAACGTCGGCGAAGAAATCTTCAAAGGCTTTGACAAACTCGCAGGGTAGTCCGTCCCATCCCGAGGTACGGCCATTGGGCAGGCAGTGGATGGCTGCCGCTATCTGGTCGCGGGAGATGTCAGCGAGAAAGAGCTGGTCCCACTCGTCCAACTCCAGGGGAGTCACCTCAGCTAGGAAGTCGGCGATGGCTTCTTCCGAGCTTGGATCCTGAGCGAAGCGACTGGTTAAGCGCTCCAGAAGGAAACGCCTAAGCTGGCCCCCGGAGATAGCGTTGCCGTCGTCGTCGGTGAAGGTGGAGGGAGAGCGACGTCTGGCTCGGAGGGAACGCCCGAGGTCCGACAAGGAAGGATAGTCGGAGCGGGCAGTGTCGTCCTCCAGTCTCCGCCTCAGGAAGAGGCTTGCTCTCTCGATGTATCCACCGCCGGACTCGGCGACGGCAGGCTCGAGTGACCGAATCTCCGCGACCAGATTTGCTTTGATCCTGGTCCAGTGTTCCCATAACATCGGAGGTGAGAGATTTGCTAGGTCTTCCAACACTTCATCGATGAACGTTTCCATTCGATCGAAGAACAGGTCTGACCGTAGCAGCTTTCCGATGCAGGGAAGTCTTGTAGGAGCTGGGTCTCCTACTTGGATCAGGACGGCACGGTGGTCCGAGTAGGCGTAATCGATGGTTAACGCGGTCGCAGAAGCCTGATGAAAGTAGGATTCTGTCCAGACGACGCGCGTCGACCCGGCTTCCGATAGTGGCAACCCTGGTGTGCTCCATTGCAGCATCGAAGAAGGTGGCGATGTCGACGAGGTCGACTTGGTCCTGGAGCTCCGCGAGGGTTTCTGCTGAACCTGATGCCATATTCTTCCCCGACTCATCGGAGATGTTCAAATCACCGAGGATCTACGCACCTTCTTCGCGCGCCAAAGCTGCGATGATCTGGAGCTGGCGGCAGCGCTCTTCAGGAGCATGAGAGACGTGGGCGTTGACACACGTCATGGAGCCTCCCCGGACGGTTAGGTCGATGACAGCCATCTTGACAGGCCATAGGCCGATGAACAACGACGCCGGCCGCGAAGATGCTGGCGAGGCCTGATCCCACGTTGGTCGTTGCGGGAGCAACATCGGCGCTGTAGCCTTAGCAGAGGTGTCCTGCGTCGTCCAGGGACATGACGTTCGTCTCCTGCAGAAAGCAGATGTCGTTCTCATGCTCCTTGAAAAAACAGCAGAGCTGAATTCTCCGGCGAAGAGTGGCGATGCCATGCGTGTTCAGGGTTGCAACTCGAAAGTTCATTTGATCTGCCGAGCAGAGTTTCTGGCGCGTGAAAGCTTCTTATACAGGGTATTTCTGGTGTCCCCTGTAAGAGCCATGAGCGTCGTGGCCAAGTTGGCAATGGCCTTTCTCTGATCGACATTTAATTTTGCAATGAGCCTGTCCATTTTTCCATTATGCGTAAGTGCCTGGAGGAGATCTTCTCTCTCCAGGCCTAGCTTCTGGACACTGGCGATGGCTGCAAAAACTTTCTTGTTCTTCAAAATATCTTCCATCTGTTTCTCAGCCAATAATCGCCGATCCTTGGTTGAAGGAGGCTCTTGAGAAAGGAGAATAAGAAAGTTCGAGTGTTAATAAAATTATAAATACTAAAAATCAATTATTATAAAACGTCGGACGAGAAAGAATCTAATAAAAAAAAGGAATTAAGCAAATCAACCCAATTAACAAATCTATGCAAAACATTTATTCAGACCAAAAGAGATCCTACGATAATGGTTAAAAATGTTAGTAAAATCACCGAAGTAAATTCCTTCGAAGAAACAATCTGTCAGATGAACGACGAACTAAGGGATATGAAAAGCGAAATTAAGGTGTCATTCTGCACTAAATTTAACACACCCCGACTTACAATATAATTTTACGAATCTTTCTTAAGGTTTATCAAATCATTAGGAAATCAAACAATAAAATATACACTGATTGTGCGTGGTAAGGACAAAATACTCAGGAGATAAGTTTCTTCATTAATTTATTAAGACATCAAGCTTTCGGGCACAGCGTGGCCCTTCTACAGGATCAATTGTATAAGAAAAATGATACACTATATAAACGAAGAATAAATCTGCATATGTATTATTAGAAATTAGTTGTAAAATTTTGAAATAATCGGTAATACTTAGGATTTTTGTTTAAAACGAACATCGAGACATAAGCAAATTAATGAAATTTGTAAGAAGAATAATATACGAATATTACAAGGTATTAAGATAAAAGCGTAATAAGACTGAAAGGACGCTCCTACGATTCGACGGAAACTGTGATAAAATTATGAGTATTTATAAAGTAAAACAGTTTAAAAGGATATTAAAATAAAATGAACAAAACAGGGAAATTCATGGGGTACATCAATGGCTATTTATGTAATAAGCTTATATACGGCTCAGGTACATCGATATGTCTGTTTATACTATTATATCTCAGAGATAGCAAGGCCTCGACAACCAATCTTTTGTGTTTATGTGGTATATTAGAATAATGTAATCTTGGATCAGTTGTGTTGAAACTATGTCCTGTCTGTGAAATGTGCTGGATAATAAGTGATTTCGGATCGTTATGTCTGATGTTTCTGTCGTGTTCCTGTATTCTGTCTTTAATGTAACGGCTAGTTTCACCTACATAAACACTGTCGCAATCGTTGCATTTTATGGAATAAACAGCATTGTTTCTTTGAGCAGTGTTCCGAGGCGTGTTGTTTTTAGTGATTGGGTTCCTTAAGATAGTGCCTATACTAGGGGTGTTGGAAAAGTAAGTGCGGATGCCGAAGTTCTTTAGTTCTCTAGCTATTTTTACGCTTTGCAAGGAATACGGTATTGTGCAGATGGATTTATAGTTGTCATATATCTTGGTGTGGGATGGGTTATGGAAATGCCTTAATATAAAGTTTTTAGGATAACCAGAGGACATTAAATTTGAAATTATGTTATTTGTTTCCTTTTGCTTTGACTCCTCAGTGTAACAGTGGGTATATATTCTCTTGGACAAGGTTCTTACCGTATTGATTTTATGGCTTAATGGACAGAAAGATGAGAAATTTATATACATTGGGTGAAAGGTGGGTTTATAATAGACTTCAGTATTATATCTATTGCGTGTTTTTGTTATGCGTATGTCCAAAAATGCCAAGGAGTCGTATGTTTCTGTCTCGGAAGTAAAGTTTATGTCTTGATAGAAATTATTCAATGTGCTGAGTATATCATTAAAGGCGTTAATTTTGATTATAGCAAAGACGTCATCTATGTATCTAGACCAGATTAAAATGTCTCTAGGGAAGATATTAACTATACGTTTATCTATCTTGCGCATCACTATTTCTGAAAGGGGAGAGGATAATGGGCTACCCATAGGGGTGCCTTTGGTCTGTTTGAAGTAAGATTGGTTGAATTTGAAAATACTATGGCAAAGACTGATTTTGATAAGTGCAATGAGTTTGGAAATGGTGTCTGTGGGGCAACCTTGTTCAATTAGAAATTCTGTGGTGCAGTCTAAAATAAGCTGGTGGGGGAGACTGGGATATAAATTAACAACATCAAATGAGACCATGATGGTACCAGATGTAACTGCTGTTTGTTGTAACTTACCTATGAAGACAGGAATGGAGGAAATGGTCGTCGGGGAGTCACTATCTCTGAGCATCGGGGCCAGTATTTTGGCTAGATAAGTTGCTAACGGAGCTGCAGGGGAGAGGTGGTACGCGATGATGGGTCTTAGTGGGATACCTTCTTTGTGTAATTTAGGTAGGCCGTAAATATAAGCTTTTGACATTATATTGGACAAAAAATTTTTGCATTCTTCGGAGCTAATGATTTTCTTCTTCAGCAGATTGTTGATTTCTTTTTTAAAAGAAGAGGTTGCGGTATTCTGATCATCTATGGATATGGGGGTAAACGTGAGCGGATCAGCAAGGATTGTGTCCATCTTGGAAATGTATTCGGCTGTGTTCATGATGACAGTAAGCGATCCTTTATCAGATTTGGTGATGGTTATATCTTTGTTCGTTGTTAGTGAGCGCAATACATTTTTGTTGATTTGGTAGGTATGTTGGGTTTGGTTGTGGTCTCTAAGGACTGCTGCGGTGTACATTAAAGACAGAATACAGGAACACGACAGAAACATCAGACATAACGATCCGAAATCACTTATTATCCAGCACATTTCACAGACAGGACATAGTTTCAACACAACTGATCCAAGATCACATTATTCTAATATACCACATAAACACAAAAGATTGGTTGTCGAGGCCTTGCTATCTCTGAGATATAATAGTATAAACAGACATATCGATGTACCTGAGCCGTATATAAGCTTATTACATAAATAGCCATTGATGTACCCCATGAATTTCCCTGTTTTGTTCATTTTATTTTAATATCCTTTTAAACTGTTTTACTTTATAAATACTCATAATTTTATCACAGTTTCCGTCGAAACTTAGGAGCGTCCTTTCAGTCTTATTACGCTTTTATCTTAATACCTTGTAATATTCGTATATTATTCTTCTTACAAATTTCATTAATTTGCTTATGTCTCGATGTTCGTTTTAAACAAAAATCCTAAGTATTACCGATTATTTCAAAATTTTACAACTAATTTCTAATAATACATATGCAGATTTATTCTTCGTTTATATAGTGTATCATTTTTCTTATACAATTGATCCTGTAGAAGGGCCACGCTGTGCCCGAAAGCTTGATGTCTTAATAAATTAATGAAGAAACTTATCTCCTGAGTATTTTGTCCTTACCACGCATGTAATTGGGAAGATTTTACCTCGTTTACAAATCTCAAATACAGTTATTTTGCTTGTCGCGCTATGAATCCTGATACACGTTTTTACATGAAGAACCTCCTCAAAAAATCACTTGCGTTGGCAAAATGGAAGAAGCATCTTGCCTTTAACAAAATATGCGAAAATCAAGGATTCATTCCTCCATCTTTGCGAATGAAAGATCCGATCGGCAATCACTACTCTGCCAAAATCATCACAGAAACTCATTTTTAGCTACTACGAGCCCGCACTAAAGGTTGCTTTTCACACATCCGTATCCTCACAAAATCAAATTAAAGGCCTCCTATTTCACCTGTCCATGCATTTAACAGTTCAAGACATGGCTGATTTTCTTAGAAGAATCACAGAAAACATCAAAAAGCAAGATATTACCATTACAGCTAGACATAATAAGAAACTAACACATTGGTCCAAAAAATATAACTTCAAACTCGCACCGAACAATGCCCTACAAACAATAGTGAATCTCTCTAGTTTCCAGCCTACCACAGAGCATATAAACATATTATCTAAAGGACTTAATTATAGACCTCAAGCCAAAGCTGATGCCATAACAATCATAGCAGGGGTAGAATCGTCCATTTTTCGCTTAAATCATCAAGAGAAGTTTAGAATCAGACAGCACACCGCAGCAGTCCTTTGAGACCACAACCAAACCCAACATACCTACCAAATCAACAAAAATGTATTGCGCTCACTAACAACGAACAAAGATATAACCATCACCAAATCTGATAAAGGATCGCTTACTGTCATCATGAACACAGCCGAATACATTTCCAAGATGGACACAATCCTTGCTGATCCGCTCACGTTTACCCCCATATCCATAGATGATCAGAATACCGCAACCTCTTCTTTTAAAAAAGAAATCAACAATCTGCTGAGGAAGAAAATCATTGTCTCCGAAGAATGCAAAATTTTTTTGTCCAATATAATGTCAAAAGCTTATATTTACGGCCTACCTAAATTACACAAAGAAGGTATCCCACTAAGACCCATCATCGCGTACCACCTCTCCCCTGCAGCTCCGTTAGCAACTTATCTAGCCAAAATACTGGCCCCGATGCTCAGAGATAGTGACTCCCCGACGACCATTTCCTCCATTCCTGTCTTCATAGGTAAGTTACAACAAACAGCAGTTACATCTGGTACCATCATGGTCTCATTTGATGTTGTTAATTTATATCCCAGTCTCCCCCACCAGCTTATTTTAGACTGCACCACAGAATTTCTAATTGAACAAGGTTGCCCCACAGATACCATTTCCAAACTCATTGCACTTATCAAAATCAGTCTTTGCCATAGTATTTTCAAATTCAACCAATCTTACTTCAAACAGACCAAAGGCACCCCTATGGGTAGCCCATTATCCTCTCCCCTTTCAGAAATAGTGATGCGCAAGATAGATAAACGTATAGTTAATATCTTCCCTAGAGACATTTTAATCTGGTCTAGATACATAGATGACGTCTTTGCTATAATCAAAATTAACGCCTTTAATGATATACTCAACACATTGAATAATTTCTATCAAGACATAAACTTTACTTCCGAGACAGAAACATACGACTCCTTGGCATTTTTGGACATACGCATAACAAAAACACGCAATAGATATAATACTGAAGTCTATTATAAACCCACCTTTCACCCAATGCATATAAATTTCTCATCTTTCTGCCCATTAAGCCATAAAATCAATACGGTAAGAACCTTGTCCAAGAGAATATATACCCACTGTTATACTGAGGAGTCAAAGCAAAAGGAAACAAATAACATAATTTCAAATTTAATGTCCTCTGGTTATCCTAAAAACTTTATATTAAGGCATTTCCATAACCCATCCCGCACCAAGATATATGACAACTATAAATCCATCTGCACAATACCGTATTCCTTGCAAAGCGTAAAAATAGCTAGAGAACTAAAGAACTTCGGCATCCGCACTTACTTTTCCAACACCCCTAGTATAGGCACTATCTTAAGGAACCCAATCACTAAAAACAACACGCCTCGGAACACTGCTCAAAGAAACAATGCTGTTTATTCCATAAAATGCAACGATTGCGACAGTGTTTATGTAGGTGAAACTAGCCGTTACATTAAAGACAGAATACAGGAACACGACAGAAACATCAGACATAACGATCCGAAATCACTTATTGTCCAGCACATTTCACAGACAGGACATAGTTTCAACACAACTGATCCAAGATCACATTATTCTAATATACCACATAAACACAAAAGATTGGTTGTCGAGGCCTTGCTATCTCTGAGATATAATAGTATAAACAGACATATCGATGTACCTGAGCCGTATATAAGCTTATTACATAAATAGCCATTGATGTACCCCATGAATTTCCCTGTTTTGTTCATTTTATTTTAATATCCTTTTAAACTGTTTTACTTTATAAATACTCATAATTTTATCACAGTTTCCGTCGAATCGTAGGAGCGTCCTTTCAGTCTTATTACGCTTTTATCTTAATACCTTGTAATATTCGTATATTATTCTTCTTACAAATTTCATTAATTTGCTTATGTCTCGATGTTCGTTTTAAACAAAAATCCTAAGTATTACCGATTATTTCAAAATTTTACAACTAATTTCTAATAATAAATATGCAGATTTATTCTTCGTTTATATAGTGTATCATTTTTCTTATACAATTGATCCTGTAGAAGGGCCACGCTGTGCCCGAAAGCTTGATGTCTTAATAAATAAATGAAGAAACTTATCTCCTGAGTATTTTGTCCTTACCACGCATGTAATTGGGAAGATTTTACCTCGTTTACAAATACACTGATTGTGAACGCTGCGTTGTTGTAGGTAAGATTTTGGTGAAAAAATTCCAGAAATGTCTGAAATTTAACCCCACCCACAAAATGCCAGAATGCCCTCACACCCTAATATGCAGGACAGGTGGAGTTCATGATTGCTCAGGAATTCCCAAATATTTCAATTATTCTAAGTATAGAAACAGGCCCTTATCACACTGAGAAAATTCAGAGGAATGTCCTATATATAAGGTACAAATAGACAGAATAATCGAAAGAACAAGTTATTTCCCAACTGAACAATCAATTAAATATTACAAGTTAAAGTGTGTGCAAGAAAATTTAAGAAAAAGCATAAACGCAACAAATGAGCTCCTAGCTCAGATAGCTAATGACCCACCAGCTATATTATTTATTCAGGAGCCTTAACATGTTGTTATTTTTGGTGGAGGCGAATATTCACTTTTAGCAGCTAAAGGAAACAAGATAAATTCGGCAACAATGATTTTAAATAAAGGGTTGAAATTCAATAAGATAGATCAATTCACCAACTCATTTTGTACTACAAGCTCAATACAACAACAACAACAACAACAACAACAAAAAGCCTTTATTTAGGGCCACTCGCCCTATACAGGATTCTCCAGTTCACAAGGGATAGGGAGAACACTGTGAGGCCTTTTTCTGGGATATAGTCTTGTGGAATCCAAATACCGCCATCGCTATATACCTATTCTTTGATATTTCATTAATCAGTGCCGGAAATGAAGGACAAAGTTGCCCCGTTTTATCATTTAGTTTTCGTCTTTCCTCAGACAGAGCAGCACAGTCAAATAAGTAATGCAACATCTCCGTTGTTATTCCTGATCCACAGAAAGTGCATTTCAGGTCTTCACGCCTCAATAAAACCAAATGGTGTTCTCTGAAAAAAATTGAAAGGGTTCTAAATTGTGCAATTAATCTGATGATAGGAAAAGGGAGTTCAGTTAAGAAGTATTCTTCGGTGGTAAAGGTTGTATATATGTCTCTATAGTGGGAATATAACTTTGATTGGGTTATTCTTGTTAGGTCGTTTTGTATTGTTTGCTCTATCGCAGTTCATAATATTCCAGGGATAGCATTCCTTAGTGAGTCAGGATCATTACAATAAGTAAGCCACGAGGATCCGTTATTATTAAGTAAATTGCTTAATTGTTTTATAAAACCGATGGGCGCACCTGTAGCACAGGATAATTGCCTCATTCTAGTTAAACAAATTCGAGGCAGTCTATTTGTATCCATACTCAGCACCCTCAGCCAATATTTCAAGGTCAATTTCAGAGCTGTTATTATTAATGAGACGCGGCCTGTTTCTGGTCTTATTATGTATCCAGGTGTATATCTAGGCAAATTCAAAAACCTACGAATAAATGTATCTTGAATAGGGTCTAATAAATCTTTATACTCTGTTGCCCAAATTGGAGCAGCATACATCAAAACAGCCATCACAATTGAGTCAAACAGTTTCATTGCAGAGTTTAGTGAATTAAATTTTGATTTCGCCAATATTGGGGTTGTAGCATTTATTGCCGCAAGTGCTTTTCCTTTGAAAAACAAGCTCAATACATTTATCAAAGTCAAATATTATTATAGCAAATATTACATTCTCCCCAACTCGGTTTGAGAATCCCATTAAAAGTTTATTGCGGAAATTTTGGAATTTTTCAAACTTCAATCGATTCTGCTTTGTGGGGACTTTGATTCTAGGCATCCTTGATCGGAAAACAAACTCAAATGGTCACTAACTTCATTAAATGGTGAACCAACACAATCTTTTCGTCTATAATATTAAAACTACATCGTTTCGTAATTCTAGCGTGATCGACCTCACTATCTCCAACAGAAATTCAATCAATCTATTAATAAACTGGAATACATCCATAATGTCGGGCACCTCCGAATACGTGACAATAACTTACGCGATCGTTTGTGAAGACAACAGTAAAATAGATGGTATAAATCAACATTGAAATTCAGCGAAACTGACACAAACTGGAATTCATTTTATGGAAAACTTTCCTCCCCCGAATTGTTAAGCCTCATGGATAAAACAAACCAAATGAAATTTCCGGAAATATAGATAGAGCTGCTTTTAAATTCATATATATTATCAAGGAAGCAGCTTACGCATACCTGAAGTTGATATCAATCATAAACAAAAACAAAGTCAAATTCAAGTTGTGGATGGATAAACTTGAAAAATTATAAAATGATTTTAATTATTTAAGAAATGTATTCTATCGAGGCGAAATAATTCATGAAAGAATTTTTGAAGCTGCTCGTAACAAATATAATAAAGCTATTAAGAAGGCAAAATTTAAGAGCTGGAGATTCTTTCTCGAAGAAAACGAATCAAATAATTTTTTTTGGTAACACTTACAAAATTTACAAAACTTTAAAAGCATCATATAACATAACAGGGATTCCATTGATAGACAACGTACCAGATTTTACTAGGACTTCAAAAATGGAAAGTTTACTAAACGATCTTTTCCCGGACGATGTTATTTCTTCCGAGGAGGAACTTCACAATGGCAACTAGAAATTACTCGTAAATTTACAAAAATAGAAACAAAGTGGTCATAAACCTAAAATATATTGAAGCAATTATTGTATCAGTGCAAAATAGGAAAGCACCTGGATCAGATAATATTAGCAATAATATGATAAAATTCGCCTATCCTATAATTTCCACAATCCTTCTTCAAATATTCGAGAAATGTATAATTTTGGGATATTTCCTAGATTATTGGAAAATTTATTCTGTAAAAATTATTCCTAATTAGATTAAACTAGTTATGTTAGTAAAAGCTACAGACCAATTTCCTTGCTATCAAACATTTCAAAAAGAAAATTCGAAAATATAATTAAAAATAAACTTACTACCTTTTATGATGAAAACAATTTGATGAGTTCTCTAGACAACATGCCTTTTCCAGGCATAAATCAACAATTACTGCTATAAAAGAGCTTACTGAAACTATTCTGGAACACAAGCAAAGAGAACTGACAGCGTTGATCGCCGTGGGCTTTTGATAATGCATGGTGGCCCACTATAATAAAAATAATGGATTTAGATAACGTTACCAGCTCATTGATTCAAATTATCCAATCCTATTTGAATAACAAAAGGACGGTTTATCTGTCATATGGGTCATAACACTGTCTCAAAAACCTTACTAAGGGATATCCTCAGGGTAGTCCAATGTCACCGTTATTATGGAACATCTTGCGGAACGATATTTTAATAAATTTTAAATTAACTAACACTGAAATTATTTGCTACGCGGATGACATCTCTATTATATGTTGGAATTATAATTTATAAGGTATAAAAACTGAATTAGTGAACACCCTAAGCTATGTACTCAACTGTCATTAAAACAAATTAAAAATAAATACAGAAAAAGCGAACTTGATTAACTTTCACAATTTCCAAAGGTTTCAGTTAGAATTTCAAAGAACCTTCATAAAACCTGCAAATAAAATCAAAATTTTGGAAATGATTTTATAAAATCATAGGTTCAAAACAAAAATAAATTTCACCCCCACATTAATTAAATTTTGCATAAAGAACATCGCATGAAAGATCTGCTTTTTTCCCTCAGCGGCAAAATTTGGGGAATACACTAATAAGAGATTAATTTTGTATAAAACTCAGACCTATTCTAACATTTGGATCTGAAATTTGTTTTATTAAATAAACAACCGCTGTAAACAAAAATTAAATTCTATGCAATATCAAATTATTCTTTGGGCAAATATATCATTTAGAAGCATCTTCTTCAAATTGTGTCCACTGTCTGGCAGAGATCCCTTTACTGACTGATTTCATCGAATCAAGACTGATTAAATATGAATTGGACCAACTAAGTGAGAAGACCAGCGAACATTCAGTCCACATTCTCTTTCAATAATAAATGATTTTTTGAAAACAAGAATGGTAGATACTTTTTATAATTCTAGTGCTCACTTTCGTCTCTTTTTCTCTTCACGTATCCCAAAATATTTCTTCCCTGACTTTTAAAATGCGCAATTCGTTACTAACCATGGAAACTTCGGAGTTATAGACGAATAGGAGCTATAGACGATCCAGGGTGTTGATGTGGAGAGAGAAGGCAGGATTCCAGTCACCTGCTTATTGAATGTCCAATCTTCCAGGACTACAGAAAGCGGGAAGACATTGAATAAAAGGATCGTTTATAAGCTTTTATTTAACGTGCTTCCCTGTCTGTCCGTCAGCCTGTATGTCCACAAATCTTGCATTCGATTTTTTATATACTTTTAGAGCTCGTAAGAATCTGAAATTTGGTACAATTTTCAGAACCCGATGACAATGCAAGTTGACAAATTTTCAGACTTCTGGGTTGTCAGGGTTCCAAATTGCCTTTTAAATTTTTAAAATTAATTTTAATATACAGGGTGATCCAAAAGTCTTGCACACATATTTTAAGAAATTAATAACTCCGCGAATATTTGCGCTAGAGCAATGCGGTAAACACCATTGTGTTCAGGGGGCATTGGGTTTTTTAGGGTAAATAATGAAAAATTAGAAATTGATTTTAGTTACAATTTTATTCGCTAGATTGCGCTCTACCAGAATCAGAAATTCAGCGGCCAAATTGTTTGATAAATTGAAAAATATAACTGATCGACACGTATTTTTCCTTTTTCAATACCTGGAAAGAACCCTAGTAATATCAAATGATAAATTGATAAAACACCATTTCGCCAAAAGTAGAAGAATTGGACGATTATTTTTAAATGCATATGTAAAGTAGGTAAATACAAATTAAAAAATGTAGCAAGAAAATTAATATTTTAAATACGGTTTGCTGGAATTCTCTCAGCGATTTAAATTTCGAAGATAATAAATTTCATTTTTTTAAATTCAACTCTCTCTTAGTATCGATTATATTTATTTTAATTCATTTGAAAAATATATATCTATCTCTGATAAAAAGAATATTTTACTCTGGAATGCCGTCACTACAGGGTAAAGCACTCTGTGTGATTATTTTATTTCACTTCAGAATCTGCGACTGAAGCTTTACGTGCGTTTCGTACCTTTAAAGGTATTCGAAGCGGTAAAGGACCCATGAATTGCTACTCTCTAAGGCGAAAAATAAAAAAAATTGAGAAGATTCGATCTCTGGAAGCAAAACCTCGGAGTGGAAGACCATCGACATGCAAGTCAGTGGCTGTTACGGTTTCGCAGAATGCTGAAGCTATTGAAACGTTATCCACGTATGGAGAAGAAAGTGCTCAACAAGTTTCTCGACGAGCTGGGATTTCGTATGGAACAGTTTGAAGAGCACTAAGAATTTTTCTTAAAAATACCCATACAAAATTCAAAAATTCCACGAGCTAAAAGTCGGCGATTTTGAGAAGCGTAAAGAATTCACTGCATGGGTTTTCAGAAAATAAATATTGATGAAAACTGGCTGTTGATTCGCCGCCAGGAGGCCAAATTGGATGGACGCACGGTCGCCTCGCTCTGCAGCTGAGTATCAATTTTTGTTTTTAATTCTAATTTGATAACTTTTTCCTGTCTTATTTTTCTTACCGTAAGCACCAATTTATATTAAGTATAAATATATAAGTATAAAATTAAGTATAAAAGTATATAAATTCCCGTTAAGTTTTACATTTTTCTTGAGATTTTTAGTTTTTTGCCTTCTGCTGAGTTACTCTAGTTCTTGTACGGAGAAAGAGGAAATTTCTCTTTTATCTCTCGGAAGAAAAGAGTGTAGAAAGGGAAAAAAATGAATATAGGCCTAATATATACATGTATCTTATTTTTATGCATCACTCATCATGTAAATGAGCGCGTTGGCTGGGTTATGCAAATTGATTTTATCGGTGAAAATGATGTAAATTGCGAAAGGCTGACTGCTTTAGATCAAGTGAAAAAAATTGGGCTCTCTATACGTTTTCGTTATAGCAAATCAAATTCGAGAATTATAATACTAGCATTGTTATTGATCTCGGGTATCGAGAGTAACCCTGGCCCTAAAGTTACCAGACAAACAACTCTAGAAACGCCTATGGAGAAAGACCTAAAAGAACTGATTGCGGCACTTTCTTCTAAAATGGATGATTGGGGCTCAAAACTCGAATCTAGGCTATCTGGGATTGAACTAGGGATGCAGAAATTTGACACCCGCGTACAGCAGCTTGAATCCTCTTTGGAATTAACTGCGAGCGCCGTTGAAGTGAATGTCAAAAAGATTAGAGAACTTGAGAGTCGAGTTAGTTTTATGGAGATGAAAAATAGAGAGAAGAACTTGATTTTTTACGGTATGGAGGGTAATGGAAGTGAAAATCCTGATGAATCCCGAGCCAAAATAAAAAGTCTGATAAAGGACAAGTTGCAGATCTCGGATGAGATCGTTATTTCCAGGTGCAGGAGGTTATCTAAAAAGGATAAAGCCCCAATGCTGGTAGAGGTTCCAGAATACAGCGAAAGAATAAAGATATTTAAAAATTCATTTAAATTAAGGGATTTGAAGATATATGTAAGCAAGGACTACTCTCCCAGTACCAGAGAACAACGCCGACTGTTGATTCCTAAATGGAAAGAATTCTTAAACAAAGGAATCACGGCTAAACTTAGGGATGATAAACTGATTGTCAATGGAACAGTTTTCGGGTTCTCAATGGTAAAATCACCACCAAGGAGGGTGCGGAGTTATAGCAACTGGATGAAAATACAAACAAAAGAGAATTGGTAATATCAAACCCAAAGGTTACGAAAAATATATCGGATAGAAACACAGCTAAAATTAGATATCCACATACGAAAAATTGTGAATCGGCAAAAAAGAACAAACAAGTAACCCTGGCCAAACATATAGATACTAAAATAAAAATTTTACAATGGAATATAAATGGTTTTATTAGAGTAACTTCAATATTTCCACTCGTTGAATACCTAAAAAAATACGAACTCTTTGCACTAAGTGAAACATGGATTACGAATGATCTCGAATTATTAACAGATGAATACCACATAATTCAAAGCCCAGCAATGAAAACAGAACTAAAGGGAAGGGGCTCGGGGGGGAATTCTGATTGGAATAAAAAAAAACTTTCAACATACGGTTAGAAAAATCGAAAAAAACCCTTATTGGATATCTGTTTTGACGCACAAATTTCTTGGCAAAACCACCGAGAGTATTTGTTTGCTGTTTGTATATTTACCGCCAAATGCATTACAAGAACAAAATCTAACAAACTTACTTAGGCATATTGAATATCACATGAATGAAGGTAACGAAGTGCTAATAGCCGGTGATATCAATATAAGAATAGGCAATGCTGGAGGCTTCCATAACCCACTGAAACTAAATTCATCCCTTAACAAATATAGAAAATCTAAAGACCCAATATCTTCGAAACTATCTGACAAACTAATTTCCTTCACAGAATCAAATTCTATAACAATAGCAAATGGCAGAACTAAAGGGGATACGAACGGCTCATTCACTTTTATTTCAGAAAGAGGTTCATCGGTTTTGGATTATTTTATGTACACACACGGTTTAACACAGATCATATCGGATATGTGGATCGAAGAACTTTCATATTCAGACCACTTACCAACTGTTTTACAAATTAATACTGGGTATGAAGCTATTAAATCCTCGTACAACAATGAAATACTACACGAAAATTCATTTGGACGAAAGAAAATGTGGAGATGCTAAAACATAACTTAAGTGATATAGAAGATGGAAATGAAACCGATATTAACACAAAAACAGTAAATTTTACTAAACAGATCTACACGGCAATGGAATCGGCAAATATAATTAAATTCGCAAAACGACGACATCAACTTTCAAAACCTTGGTATGACAAAGATTGTTACATTATGAAAAAAACGACCAAAGTAAGTTTACAAAGATGTAGGAACTCAAATAACACACACGACCGCCAAAAATATATTGAAGCTAGGAGGGAATATCTTAAGCTCCTGCAAAGAAAAAGAGATGAATTTAATAAGGACAAGAATGAAATGATAAAAAACGCCAAAGATCCCAAATCCTTCTGGAATGCCATTGCAGCCTTTAGAAAAAAACCAATAATACAAGGAGAGATTGATATAAAAGAATGGTTTTTATTTTATAAAAATTTACTGAACAAAGAAAATAATGAAGCTACTTTTACGTTAAACCAGATGATTGGTTGGAAAGATCCAGATTTAGACGCGGAAATAACCCTTGAAGAGATTTATGATGTAGTAAAAAAACTAGCGAATGGCAAAGCAGTGGGACTCGATGGTATACCAAATGAGTTGCTAAAGAATTTACCGACACCGACTTTAACTAAATTGAAAAACCTATTCAACAAAATAATGTCCACAGAAAAATACCCGCAACTCTGGACGAACTCAATAGTACACCCCATATATAAAAGCGGTGATAAGAACAACCCGACAAATTATAGAGGGATTGCCCTCTGCAGTAATATATCTAAATTATTCACTACAATACTAAGAAACAGATTAAACAACTGGATAGAAAAAAGAGAGATTATTTTAGAAAATCAAGCAGGTTTCCGTAAGAACAGATCATGCACTGACCACATACTACTACTGAATTCACTCATCCAATTATCTTTGAGAAAAAAACGAGGCAAGCTATATGTCTTCTTCGTCGATTTGACTAAAGCTTTCGACACAGTACCACATGATTTACTTTGGCAAAAATTGAATAAAATGGGCATTAGCAATAAATTTGTAATGCTGATAAAAAACTTTTACCAAGAAGCTAAGATTACTATCCGATTGAAAGGGCAATATTCAAGTAATGTGAAAATTAATTCTGGAGTGTTGCAGGGAGAATCACTTTCCCCACTTTTATTTATATTATATATGGCCGACCTAATAGAACTTTATAATAACTCAGCACTTACAGGATTTCATCTCCCTGATTTTGGCGTTTTACACCTACTTATGTATGCGGATGACATAGCCATAATTAGAGAATCTAAAATTAACCTACAAACTAAAATCAATTTACTAAAGTCTTATCTGGACAATAACAAATTAGTTTTAAATGAAAATAAGTCCAAGGTGATGGTATTTAGAAATGGAGGAAGACCGGCAAGACACGAAAACTGGTACTGGGGGGACATCCCACTGACTGTTGCGTCCAATATTATGTATTTGGGATTTCCATTCACTACCACTAATAATAGCAAAAAGGTAGCCCTCTTTTATAAAGCCAAAGCAAATACGGCAATAAATGCAACTATAAGACTGATAAAAAGGGAAAAAATTAATTCATTAAAAGTTGCACTGAATTTATTTGACTCAGTTATTAAATCAATACTACTCTATGCGGCCCCTGTGTGGGCTTGGGACAATACCGATATTATAGACCAAATACAGAATACGTTTATCAAAAACTTTCTGAATCTGCCAAGATATATACCGGGGTATATTGTAAGGTTGGAAACAGGCAGATTATCTCTGACTTTTACAACGATCAAACTAATTATGAAATATTTCATTAGATTACAGGAAATGGAAGAAAATAGACTACCTAAGCTATGCTGGAATAGATTGAAGGAAATTTCCTTAATGACAAAAAAACCTATAGGATTCTGTAAAAATATCATGGATATCATCAATCATTGTGGACTCACACGGCTAAACCTTAGGTTAAATTATGATGACATACAGATCGAACTACCGAATATACTAAAAATAAAAATTGAACAGCTATTGCAGCAAGATCTGGCAAAATTATCTCTTACGAGAACATACTCAAACTATAGGTTACTTTATGATTCATTCATTCCAGAACATTATTTTTCATGCAATCTGTCCTCAGCTTTAGTGAGTTTTATTGCACAGATCAGGATAATATCAACATTGATCAAAGAAAATCATATTTACGTAATTAAGAAAGAAGATTTGTACTGTAAGTTATGCGGAGGTCAAATAACCGATGAGATATATCATTTTACTGCCGAGTGCGGAGATCTGGAAGGTGAGAGAAAAAAGATCCTGAAAAGTCTTCCTAGACCACATTTGAACTCATTAAAGACAATAAAAACTGTTTCAGATAAGAAAAGTTGGGCAATAGAACTGTTCAACTACCAAAAATCGGTTGTAAATAAAATTGCACTCGTTGAAGAGAGAAGAACAGGGGCACAATAAAAATATTTGCCATACTTTAATTGTAAATACTCCATCTCTCCTTTTTCTCTTGTGTTGAATATTGTCAGTAATTCAAAGGCAAATCTGTACAGGGCAAGATGCCCTAATAAAGCTGTTTTGTTGTTGTTGTTGTTGAAAACTGGCTGTTGGATTTTCTGTGAACAGATGTAGCTCATTTTTCTCTAAACGGAGAAGTTAACACTCAAAGCAGTCGCATTTGGGCATTAGAAAACCATAGGAATTTTACAGAAATGCCACCTCATCAGCCCAGAGTTACAGTTTGGTGTGGGTTCACTTCTTCTTTTATATTTGGGCCATTTTACTTTGAAGAAATCAATGGAAAAACGTTTAGAACCGTTTCTGTGACTGGTGAACGTTATGTTCAACTTTGGAAATAAAAGGTTATTCCCATATTGCAGGACAGACAAGCACTAAGCGGAATAACATTCATGCAAGATGGAGGACCTTCTCATATCTCCCGCGGTGCCAAACAATTGCTGAAGGATACGTTCGGTGAAGATCGTGTGATAAGTCGCCACTTTATACACCAGTGGCCTCCAAGATCACCAGACTTGCGCCTTGCGATTTATTACTATGGGGGTACATTAAGTCGCGTGTTTATCGATGCTGGCCTACCACATTGGCCATGTTGAAGACAGCATGCCTATCAGACAGCACGTTTCATCAATTTCAACAGATATGTTTTTTAATGCTGTCCATTCTGTCATCTATCGTCTGCAGGCAGTGTTTGAGAATTAAAGGCGCCACATTGAGCAAGGATTGTGACCTTACACAAGAGAGAAGGCAGTTACCTCATGTGTTATATAAGCTTCCATGTATTATATTATCTACCAATATTTTGCAGCTCTTTGTGTTTTGCGTTGGGCTATGGGAATAATAAATGCTGTCCTTACATCTTGACTCTTTTTTTTTGTGAACTGTAATTTATTTGTTTGTCATTTGCTCGCATCTTTTATTATTTCGTGCAAACCAAAGCGTTATAATTTCTTGATAACGCTGGAACACGAAATTTTAACCCTTATGTTTAGTTCATAGCTTTTCGCTCATTAGAAGAAATAGCATAAGGAATATTCTCTGTACACCCCTAACTTTAGAAATTTTGCGAACAAAAAAAATATATATTTTACTACCTAAAAGCAAAAGGTCGATCTAAAAATGATTTTTATTTGAGGGGACACATTTTTAAATTTTGTACAGTATAATGGCAATGATAACATTTGAGAAGCCCATAGGATATTCGGAATAAAGTACGACAATTAGATTTTGTAACCCCCCTCTTTATTTCATTTGTTGTATCATGACAAATATCCAGTTAAATAGTCAAATGTCGTTACAGCAAGAAATCCTATTAGTAGTGCCATCATAATTTTTGGTACTATATTAACATTTCAAAAAAATAGTGTATTGATTTCAGCAGTGGTTTTCAAAAATTCAATCTATATCACACAACCGCATTTAAAATATACATTTTTTGCTACATGTTTTAATTTGCATTTATCTATTTTACATATTTCAGATTGCGTTTAAAAAATCGTCATTCAATTCTTCTACTTTTGGAGAAATGGTGTTTTAATAATTTATCATTTTATATTATTAGGGTTCTTTCCTGGTATTCAAAAAGTAAAAATACGTGTCGATCAGTTATATTTTTCAATTTATCAAACAATTTGGCCTTTGAATCTGATTCTGCTAGAGCGCCATCTAGCGAATAAATTTGTAAATAAAATAAATTTCGAATTTTTAATTATTGGTCCTAAATAACCCTATTGCATCCTGAACACAATGGGGTTTACCGCATTGCTCTAGCGCAAATATTCGCGGAGATATTAATTTTTAAAGTTGTGCATGACTTTTAGATCACCCTGTGCTTCCGTATCACATAGAAGTATGAAACTTTCAACACTCACTCGGTCCAATGAACAATGCAAGTGTACAAATTTTCAGACTTCTGGGTGGTCGGAATGGCCAGGAATAAGAAAATAATATATATGTGATAAGGTCCTGTCAACTTATCTATGATGAGGTATCCTGCCGATTCTCGCTATAGCTGTGTTAACCGAGGGTCAAACCTGTAGTAACCGAGAGGGACAGTCAGGGCGTGGAGAGTTTTCCAGTACCTCTCGGCACCTTGGAGGACCTTTAACAGTTCTCACAGAGTACAGGCAGTCGTGGTCGAGGCAGAGTGGAAAGCTTGGGAATGTCCACATACAAAAAACGAAGAGACACAGCTGTAGTAGGAAAGTTCCGTGAACAGATAGGAGTCGTGCTAAGAGCAAGATGGAGATAGAAGAGTTCTTACTGTTCTACATGGTCGATGAGGTGGTCCTGGGTACAACCGACGAGGGATCACGCTGATGATGAAGTTACTATAATTTCGGCTAAAACAGAGGTTTTATATATCTTTGCTGAGGGGGGAGACATGCGGGAATTTGGACTTTGAACGGGTGCAAAGGGCGTGGGGTGTCTGCGGTATTCTACACCCTTTGGACCTGATGGCAACGGCCTGCCAAATTCCTCTTTAGGGTTGTTGGATTTATATCTCGCTCTCTTTCTTAGCTCAGCTCTTAATCTATTACATAGTTTTAGTTATTCATCCTCAGTTTGTACAAAGTACATTACATATGGTGATGTAATGACACATGTCAATCATGCGTATAAAAATATTTATAGATGTGTTTCTATATACAACATGACAATCTTGTTATAAGTATTATACAATATAGGGCTATTGGTTTAAATTACCATATATATATATATATATTGTATTGTGTCTTATGTAATGCCCCTTACAAAGAATTGCCCAATCCGCCGCGAGCAGGCTGTTGGGAGAATCTTAATAAATTACTCTCTATTAAAACTTAAAACTTCTTTATTGAAGGCACAAAAACTAAGAATATAAATTACTATAATAAATTTAAAAACTCTTACACCTAAACGTCTCCTCATATACTCTCTCCCACCTCACTCTCAAAGAAATACATATATTTATATACACTCAATACCACAGAATAAATTAGATCACAGATTAATTAAATCACAGAATGAAAATGAATATTTTAAATAATTAACATCAACAAATCTCCCCTTCAAATTTTCATTTTCATTTTTCAAAAATAACTCCACCACTTATGCAGTTCTTAAGCTTGACAGCATCCACAGTCTTGGTGAGATGGTCCGCTTTCATTTTTTCTGAAGGGATATGCAAAACTTCAATTTCTTCATCTTCCATGGCTTTAATCCATTGCTCTCTATTATCTGAATTCAATGCTTCTTGGTATAATCTTTCGGACATTTAATTTCATAAGTTCTATCAGAAACATTTTCCTTATTCTTCATTAGTCTTAATCTTTCAGATCTCCTCACTCCCCTTTTTATAAGTTCTTCTTCCTCAGTTTCTCTCAAACGAAGATCTCGTTCTCTTCTCATTTCTCTCGTCATTCCTGGTTCTGGTCCTCTTCTACGTGGAGTAATTACTTCATCAGGAGGTATTTCTTCTATTTCACTCAAATCTACATCATTATCATCTTGAGGAATATGCTCATCATCGATGTTAAAGTTTTCTACCTGGTCTTCTCTATTATAAATATCCCCACCAGAGTCTTCATTCCCGTGAGAAATCAAATTTTGGTCTTCTCTACTAAAAAAGAAAAGTTCATTTTCATCGAGATTTTTTCCACTATTATTCATCAAATAATATCCTAGTTTAGATTCATTAAAATTTACATCTGATACCTCATGTATTTCATCTATTTCTGGTAAATATATTCTATATCCTTTTCTTATCATACTATATCCCATCATGATCCCTTTATGAGCTTTTGGTTCCATCTTCTTTCTCTTTTCTTATATGAACATAAGCTAGGCTTCCGAACCTTTTTAAGTAAACAATGTTTGGTTTCCAACCCTTGTATATCTCGAAAGGAGTTGTATTCATTTCTCTAATTTTAATTCTGTTATTTATATGAACAGCTACCTTAACACTTTCACTCCAAAATTGTTTTGGTAATTTAGAATCAATTAGCATGGTTCTTGCTGACTCAACTATAGTTCTATTAAATCTTTCGGCTTTTCCATTACTTTCAGGAGTATAAGCTGCGGTGAATTCTTGTTTGATGCCTTTACTAGACAACCATCTCTTCAAATAATTTGAAATATACTCTCCTCCATTATCATTTCGAATTCTCTTTAATTTCTTTCCAGTCTGTCTTTCTTCTTGTGTAATCAAGTTTATTATGGAATCAGCAGTTTGAGATTTATTAGCAATTGGTATAACGAAAGTAAAATGACTATAGTCATCAACAATGGTAATGAAATACTTATAGCCAAAAGAATCATTCAAAGGTCCAACTATGTCGGTATGCCATAGATCCAAAATATTTTCAGATTGTTTATATTGAATACTTTTGTAAGATTTTCTATGTATTTTTCCCAATGTACAAGACTCGCAATTCTTTTTAATATTATGTAAATTTTTCAATCCGAATACCGTTGAGTTATCATACATTTCTTTTAATTTCTGAAAATTTACATGAGCAAGTATTTGATGCCATAGCATATCATCTACTTCTGCTTTTCTTGCTATTTCCATATTTAGGAGTCCCTCTACTTCAAATTTATCACCATTTCTTTTTGCCTCATATAAAATCTCACCATTTTTGTCTATTACTTCAGCTTTTTATTTACTAAATAATACATTAAAATCATGATCTATAATTTTTGTAACTGACAATAAATTTTCTCTTAAATTAGGTACATGCAAAACATTTTCAACTTTTATGAATCTTTCATTTATATTTGACTTCATTCTTATTGATCCAATTCCTGATGATTTCATTGTTGTACCTTTTTCAGCTGTCGCTATAATTCTTTCTTCCTCTTTATATTCTATAAATAATTCTTTCTTACTAACCATATGACTAGAGGCTCCAGAATCCATATTCCATCTTATCTTGTCTACCCCTTGATCTTCTTCGTAATTAACTCCATTTGTCTCTATCACATGATTTGTGGATTCTCTATAATTTTGTCTGTTTATTCCTCTTTTAGGCCCATTATAATTATACTTTGCATGACTTTCATTTCTATACTTTTTACATATTGTCGATTCATGGCCAAATCCTCCACATTTAAAACATTTTATCTTATTTCTACATTCTTTAGAGATATGACCTATCTTTCCACAGTTATAACATTTAATAAATTTTCTTCTTTCCAACCAGCCTTCTCTAGCTTTAGATGCAATCTCCTGTTTTTTTTACTTTTTCTAGTTTCCTATATTTTATTTTTTCTTCAGTTTCCTTTAGGATTTGTCTTATTGAATTCATATTATTTTGCCTGTCAGATTTTATGATTTTTACATCAAAGTCAAATTCTCTTCTCAAACCTTCTAAAACAAAGCCAATCAATTCTCTATCTCTTATTTCATCTCCTGCTTGTATGCTTTTGCTCTTTATAATCACTGCTCTATTCAAGTAGTCATCAACCGTTTCATCTTCCTTCATTTTTAATTTTGATAATTCTATTCTATTTTTCATTTGCATATCTTCATTCTTAGATGCCATTTCTTCTTTAATGCTATACCATAATCGTTTTGCACTTCTTTCACTTGAATATTTTAAAATTTGAGTGTCATTCATAGTTCTGTTCATCACATTTCTTGCAATTGCATTGTCGTCATCCCAGTCTTCCCAGATTTTCACTTTTTCTTCAAAATTTTCATCTTTGGTCTCTTGAGGCTTTTCTATCTCTTTTCCTTCTATAATTCGTCTCCATAATTTTAATCCTCGTAATTCACTTTCAATTCTATTTGCCCATATCAAGTAGTTTTTGTCAGATAATTTTTCTATTTGCGATATATTAATGAAATTTTGCATCTTTTCTTTTTCTAAAAATTATTCAATCAATCTTGATTTGCATCAATTTAAATTCAACCGCTCTCTGCTACCAATTGTTAGGAGAATCTTAATAAATTACTCTCTATTAAAACTTAAAACTTCTTTATTGAAGGCACAAAAACTAAGAATATAAATTACTATAATAAATGTAAAAACTCTTACACCTAAACGTCTCCTCATATACTCTCTCCCACCTCACTCTCAAAGAAATACATATATTTATATACACTCAATACCACAGAATGAATTAGATCACAGATTAATTAAATCACAGAATGAAAATGAATATTTTAAATAATTCACATCAACTCTATTCTCATCACGTCTATTTAAGGCTAATCATGTTCATTGAGATATACATCTTGAGGCAATCGCTGTGGGTTTTGAACAAAAAGGGGTTGTGGAGGTGTAATGTACAGAACATTCTCTGTTTAATATTTTAATTTATTGACATGTATGGTGTCACTGTCTCTATTGAGAGGTTGATTGGGGCGATCTATTCGAACGACATTGAGTGAGATTATTTCAATTATTGTGTATGGTCCAGTAAAATATGGTGCTAATTTACCTGTGTCGGGATGTCTATAAATTTTGACCAAAACAAGATCTTAACTTCGAAATGTGGTGTTCTGTGCTGCTTATCAAATGTTTCTTTATCTTTTTTTATGCTTATTTTGGGTACGAGAGCGTGCTATCTCTCTAGCTCTAGTTATTTCGGGGTATGGGTTAAGAAGAGTTCTTAGACCTGCGGGGACAACATTGAACATTAAGTAGGTGGGTGGAAAACTTGTGACAGAATGGGGTGTGTTATTATACGTTTGAGTGATGCGCTTAACTAGTTGAGTCCAGGAAGCTTTTGGATTTTCTAGATTAGCTAGTCTGAGCTTGCCTGTAATGGTGGCATTTAAGTGTTCTATTAAACCGTTTGCTTGTGGGTTATTGCTTGTGGTGAGTAGGGGTTGTATACCATGTGTTATTAGAAATTTACGGAATTTTTCTGGGGTAAAGGCGGGCGCTCTGTCAGATAACAGACGTTTCGGAAATCCTTGTTGTGGTACAGTTTTTAGGGTTTGAATGTACGTTTGGGTACTGGCGGACTTCGATGGAAAGGTCCAAGCATATCGCGTTAAATGATCCACTATTACGTGTAGATATGTCTTGGAGTGTCCATATTTCGAAATTCCAGCTATGGTATCTATAGAGATTAAGTCGAATGGTTGTTGAGGTGGTGGAATTTGTCCGAGGGCACCATAGGGTTTACCTTTGGGCCTTTTAATGATTTGGCAGGTGTGACACGACCTGACAAATTTTTCTATAGATTTAGAGATACCTTTCCAGTAGTACTGGGTAGTAATCATGCGGGTCATCTGAGAGATGCCTGGGTGGTTATATTCTTGGTGAACTTTGTTCATGAGAGTATGTTGCAGGGTTTCGGTAATTATTGTTTTAGTTACACCTTTTCGGATAATGGTATGTAAGCCGTTTGTATCAATGTTGAAGGGGATGCTGTTGGTTGATGCTGTTTAATAATATCAGCACTGATAAATCCTACAAAAGGGTTTCGTGATAGTAAATCTGCTTCGTACTGTTGGCTGCCTTTGAGGTAGTGGATTTCGTAATTATAGGTAGATAGTCTCAGGCTCCATCTAAAGAGTCGTCCTGACGGATATTTCTATAGTTTTAAGCCATTATAAAGCTTGGTGATCTGTGTATATGGTAAATCTTATACCGGTGATGTAAATTCGTAATTTGTCTACACTTTCGACGATGGTGAGGCACTCGAGTTCGGAAACGGTGTAGTTTCTCTCATGTGCTCTAAGGGCGCCGCTGAAATATTGTACAGGATGCACTTGTCCGTCTGGATGTACCTGTTTGAGTATGCCTGCGATCCCTTGGGTGGATGTGTCGCAATAAAGGCGGCATGGTAAACCGACTTAATACAAGTGTAGTACTGGTTTACTGGTTAAACTCTCTTTGAGAGTAGTGAAAGGTTTGCTGACAATCTGGGTTCCAATTCCATTTCACATCTTTTTTAAGTAGTGTTTTTAAAGGTGCTCGTAAATGTTGTGTTTCGATGTTGTTTCGGAATTAGTAAAAATGTTATTCAATGATTTCAGATTAGATGTGTGGTGAAAGTGCGACTTTTGACGTGGACACGCTTTGAGGTGAGATGTGTCACAGGCATGAAGGCGTCTTTGGCCTTAAAAGTGAGAAAATTGTTGTGTTGCGTTGTGTGACACAAGTGAAGTGAATTGAATGGAAAGGTGTCACGTGAAGTCGTTGTTTTTGGTACAGCATCTAACTTGTTTCATTATGAATAACAAATTTACTATTCATGGGCGGTGGTTGTACAAAACACATCGAGATATTTTGGCTGTTAGTGGATGTGGCACGTTTAGTGGCGACGATATGGAGCTTGTGTGGCTCGAGATTGATTTGTTGCTAAGTCGCGCGCTAATAGATGGTGGTCAATTGGAGAAAGTGATGGGGGAGTATGTTGAAGTTTGTTGAGAGAGGTGTGGATGATTCATAATTATGCATGTAAAAGGAAAGGACGAGGGAGTGAAACTATGTTGGATTTTTAACTTGTTTTAGGGAAGGACAGTTACTTTTCTAGTTGTGATTTTGAAGATATTGTATCTTCCGATGTTTGCATTATAAAAAGAAATGCGTTTCATCTATGTTTATTAAAATTTGAATATATTTTTTAAATCGTTGATTATGGTAATGCGAAAATTATCCTTGTGAATGGGGCGTTTACATAAAATAGTGAACATAACAATGATTTTTGCAAAGTTTTGAGTATTTGATTAAGAAATTTGTGTTTTGATATAAAAATAAAATATTGAGAAAAACACACAAATAAGTTTAGAATTATGATTCGAGTAATTAAAAAATAATGATTTTTTTCTCATGTAAAATTGAAAGTAATGAATTAAAATTTATAAGTTGCTTAAAATAAAGTAAAAATTGATAAATGAGGGTGTAAAAGATTTAAAATTTGAATTGAAATGATAAAAAATTGTAAAAATTGATTTAAAATGATTACAGTGAAAATAAACATTAAATTTATGGAGAATCAAGTTGTGAGCATGAGGAGAAAGTTACATAGGTTTTTTAAAACTCACAGTTTTCATGATTGTTCAGTCAGGAGACTTGGTCTTTGGTTGTCATCCTGCTGACGTGGAAGACGCTCCATGTAGGACATGTAGAAGTGTGTATATTCTGTTTGGCGACGGCGGCATGTCGCCTGGAAGGTAGTTGCGTTGTAAGGCCGAAGGTGGGGAACTTGTCAACGGCTTATTTTGCGGGATCTTCGGCTATGTCGTTGGAGGGTTGACAGCTTGCTCCTGAAATATAGTCTCTTGATGGGAGTGATTGCTGGTCGTTTCGTTGGAATGGCGGCGGGCTTGTTCCTCCATCTTTGCTCTTTCTCGCTTCTATCTGGACAGACTTCCTACCTTCTTCGGTGTGGTCTCCTTCGTTGTGGTCATCCTGTCGGCTCATCTGTGATAAGGTCCTGTCGACTTATCTGTGATGAGGTATCCTGTCGATTCTCGCTATAGCTCTGATAACCGAGGGTCAAACCTGTAGTAACCGAGAGGGACAGTCAAGGCGTGGAGAGTTTTCCAGTCCTCTCTGAACCTTGGAGGACCTTTAAGGAGGACCTTGGAGTACAGGCAGTCGTGGTCGAGGCACATTGGAAAGCTTGGGAATGTCCACACACAAAAAACGAAGAGACACAGCTGTAGTAGGAAAGTCCCGTGAACAGATAGGAGTCGAGCTAAGAGCAAGATGGAGATAGAAGAGTTCTTACTGTTCTACATGGTCGATGAGGTGGTCCTGGGTACAACCGACGAGGGCTCACGCTGATGATGAAGTTACTATAATTTCGGCTAAAACAGAGGTTTTATATATCTTTGCTGAGGGGGGAGACATGCGGGAATTTGGACTTTGAACGGGTGCAAAGGGCGTGGGGTGTCAGCGGTATTCTACACCCTTTGGACCTGATGGCAACGGCCTGCCAAATTCCTCTTTAGGGTTGTTGGATTTATATCTCGCTCTCTTTCTTAGCTCAGCTCTTAATCTATTACATAGTTTTAGTTATTCATCCTCAGTTTGTACAAAGTACATTACATATGGTGATGTAATGACACATGTCAATCATGCGTATAAAAATATTTATAGATGTGTTTCTATATACAACATGACAATCTTGTTATAAGTATTATACTATATAGGGTTGTTGGTTTAAATTACCATATATATATATATTGTATTGTGTCTTATGTAATGCCCCTTACAAAGAATTGCCCAATCCGCCGCGAGCAGGCTTCCGTCTATTTAAGGCTAATCCCAAGTGAACTTTTGATTCTAAGTTTTGTAAAATTCATGACCGAAAACTAACTAAATAATCAATAAATATATAAAAAAGTTTTTATTTAAATGCACTAAAATTAAAAATGAAATATTTTATTTTCTGTCATCGAGCACTTAGATATATCTGAGTGAAAATAAAAGTGGCGGGGGACGATAATATTTAGAGAAGAGATAAAAAATATAGGAAACACTTATAAAAATCCCTAATTAGTTGGTACATATTGCCAAGTTGAAAATTAGGGAAGACCAACTTCGGGATGAGACAACAATTTATTTCAAGCAAGAACAAACTATGAGTGATAAACAAAAGATAAGCAAAAGATGGAAGTGTACAGAGTAGCAAAATATAAACATAAAAATAAAACTCTGCTAATAAAATAATAAATACTTTGTTAGATAGCTCTTTCCCTATGGGAACTGTGACCCACAGCTAGCAATTATTGTAGTTACTGACATGGATCTGACGAGCTTCTGTCAAGGATTCCATCGAAGTCTTGGAACTTTGTCCTTAGTACCTCTGCGTCCTTTTTCCTGCGGCGTGAAAAGAGGCTTTGTCGTCGTATCGTCTATAGGGACATCGTCATCTTGGAGGGAAGTCTTGGCTTTGACACGTCGGTGGAAACCTGGAGCCAGTCTCCTAAAATGTATATCACAGCACCTATTGCCTCTAGGTCTTTTCGGCGATCTTCAGTTGGTCTTCCCTAATTTACCCAGCATCTCCACCAAAATGCCACGTCGAAAATTAGGGAAGACCAACTTCAGGAAGAGACAGCAATTTATTTCAGGCAAGAACAAACTATGAGTGATAAACAAAAGATAAGCAAAAGAGTAAGTGTACAGAGTAGCAAAATATAAACATAAAAAATAATACTCTGCTAATAAAATAATAAGTACTTTGTTACAATATTAAATCACATTAGGTTCAAAATTCATGATGATCGTCCCCCACCGCTTTTATTTTCACTAGGATACATTTAATTGCTCAATTACAAAATATTTATTTTTTTTCCTTTTTAGTGCATTTAAATAAAGATTTTTAAATTTATTTTTATTTATTAATTAATTATGTTTATAAAAACAGTAAGAACTCATATTTAAAATTCAGGAAATTCTGTAAATATATCTATGATTTTCTCTCTTGATTAAAAAACCTTAATGGCTAACTATGTAAATATTTGTATTTATCTCATTCGTTGTTTTGTTGTTGTCTTTTGGTTTGAATTGTTTATGTAAAATAGTTCTTTGAATTTAGTGTTGTTGCTTGACGCAGGCATCCCTTGTGAGGAAATCGCGTCTGATTTGATGATAATAAATAAATGGGGTCTGGAAACATATTAAATTAAATTTAAAAATTTGAAAGGCAATTTGGAAATTTGTCCGTTCCCAGAAAACCTGACAACCCAGAAGTCCGAAAATTTGTCAATTTACATTGTCATCAGGTTCTAAGAAGTAAGTGTGCAAAATTTCAGTTTCTTACGTGTTGTGGAAGTATGTTAAAAATTGATTACAAGATAATGGACAGACATGGAAGCTAGTTATATAAAAGTTTAAAAAAAGGCATATCCTGACCGCTCTCACATGATCATTTTAGATGGCAGAGCGCTATCTACTGGAACAAAAATGAACTAAACGTTTATTTAACTTGTTTCGTGATATTTAGACAACCCAATATATTGATAAATCAAGAAAAGCCAACCACGCACGCGTTTCGGGCTGTTGGCCCTCATCAGGGTGGTGCAGGTTCAAATGGCCAAAATATGGTCCCAGAAGCTTCCTGAAAAATCAAGAAATCGGTATTTAAGACAAAGTTTGCGTAAATATGCTGTTCAGGTTAAAAAATAATTTCAAAAAAATAGAAAAAAAGGTCATGTGTTGATATTAAAATTTACGTAAACTTGGCCTCAAATTCCCATTTATTGATTTCTCAAGAAACATCCGGGAACAAATTTTGGTCGTAGAGGTAGAGCCTGCACCACGCTGATGAGAGCCGAAATGCGTACGTGGTTGGCTTTTCCTGATTTATCAAGAAATTGGGTTGGCAAAATATCACGGAACAAGTTAAATAAACGTTTAGTTTATTTTGGTCCACTGCCATCGAAAAATGCTCTTGTGAGCGGGGTCAGGACATGCCTTTTCTGTTTTTTATATCACCTTACCTTTTTTTCTATCAAAAAACTTTTTTTTTCATATATATGACACACTATGGTACTTTACCTTGGGAGGTGTCGAGGAAATTGTACGCCGCCTCGAATTTGAAGTTGGAGTAGGGATAGGTGTGATTGTAGGTCAGAAATAAGCTGGTGTCTGAGGAAGTCATGGCAGGGGGCGGTGCTTGACAGTACCTGGACAGACATGGACGTCGCAATTCGGATTGAATTCTGAATATATAAGTTGTGCGGAATTATACAAGAGCATATGCAACGCCCTCTGTCCTTTAACACCGTTGGAGCTACATAGTCCGAAGTCTACGCCAAATTCCAAACCGTAATCCCCACTATATACAGGGTGTACCAGGTAAATTGGGAATTTCAACAATGGTATTTTAACTGAAATTTTTTGCAAGTAAAAATTAAAATATCCGAATGAAATTTGACACAGTAGTAGATAAAAGGATATAGTTTTTATTTATTCAATGTAGTTTCCATTATTAGCTACAAAAGTCTCGAGGCGAGTGCGGAATGAAGCACAGGCCTTGGCGACGATGACCTTGTCCATTTGGGTCATCACCGTGTGAACTGCTTTCTTGACAGACTGGATGGTGGTATGAGGAGCTTTGTTGACATCTCTCTCAACAACGCCCCATACATAGTAGTCGAGGGGATTGCAATCTGGAGAATTAGGGGGCCAAATATCAGGACCCCAGTGACTAGGGACGTTAAGTGTCAGCCACGATTGTGTCTTTTTTGCCTTATGGGCTGGAGCTGAGTCCTGTTGGAAGACATACTTCCTTCCTGCGGCCACCATGTCCATCCAAGGCTTCACAACGGTCTCCAGAACATTGATGTAGGTGTCAGCGTTCATCCTAAGGCCCTTCTCAAAGAAATGGGGAGGCATGACATCACCTTCACTGCTGATAACGCCAAGGACCATTACGGAGGCAGGAAATTTCGTGTGCATCACGACAGGTATCTCTGAGGGGTCTTTACAGATCCAGCGATCATTCCTGGGATTTACCTTTTGGTCCACGTCAAAGTTCTTTTAGTCAGAGAAGAACCTTAGCATGCCAAAAGAGTCGTGTTTCAGGTTGTTGAGGAGGGCAGCAGCCTTTCCTTTTCTGTTATTCTTCATATTCTCAGTCAGCAACTGACCTTTCCGAAGGGCATAAGACTTGAGACCAAGGTCCTCATGGATAGTTCTGACAATTGTCATAGAGCCAACGTCCATTTCCTTGGCTATGGCCCTCATGCTCTTCCCAGGGTTTCCATCAATCTTCTCCTTGACATTTTTGACAAATTCTTCGCCTCTTACCCTGTCCGATCGACGCGAGTGCTTTTTCCTTGTAGCTATCCCCTCTTTGTTACTGTCGGCCTCATCAAACTGCTTCTTGACACGATAAATAGTGGTTTTGGGCAACTTAAGAAAATCCACTATCTCTTTGGGGCTCCTTCCGGCGCGCAGAGCAACGATTATGGCAGCTCGATTTTCAAATTCTCGGTTACTCTTCATCACTACACTGCGCACACATGTACTGTTGCATTTTACATGAATATGGCTACGTAATGAAAAAAAAAAGTTTTTAATCTCAAGTAGTTTTTGTTTTATGGACTGTCAAAGTTAGTCCCAATTTACCTGGTATACCCTGTACAATCATTTAAAATGAAAATAATAACATTCTTCCCGCAAGTGGACAGCAAGAAGCAGAGACAGGGCAGCGATGTTAGAACCGAGAGGGTCGGAAACAGCCCTCGGGGCAAAGGTGAGGTCATTGGCACATACCGAGATACCCGACACCGGGGCAAGGAGTGGGAGCAATTAATCGTCTAATTGGTCGGCGTCCATGATCTTTGAAACTTTGCCAAGTAGCAACGTCTTCAAATTCCGCTCTTTTGCTGTTTTTATTATGACGTCATGATTTTGAAGTTATATACAATTTTACATGGTTAATGGGAATAAACATATTGAATATTCATGGTATCTTACATCGGAGATTAAAACGAACCTATTCTAGGTAGGACCTAACATACAGTATACAAATAAATAAGAGATCATACAGATTATATTAATAAAGATATGGTTTATAATACGAAATATGGGGGGGGGATAGCAAATAGAAGCAGTATATATTTTAATAGGAAGGTATGATCTTAAAATGAATCTAACTTAACTAATTAAAAATATATAAATGAACTATATTAACAATCTTATTATATTATAATTCAAGATATACTACCTATATAGGTATATATTCAACACCACTTCCTTTTAATAATGTATAACAGAAGATAATATTTATTATTTGATCCACAGAATATTATTTTGAAAATTTTATAAATCAATAGATTTGCTTATCTTTTATTTACCTTATATTTTATGCAAATAGGGTTGAATTGTTTTGGCATTAAAATAAATTCTGAGGTTTTTAAATATTTTTACGTGCATGTGACAATGTTTTAAAAGCTTTTATCTAACTTCTTTCCATGTCTGCTTGTCTACAAATCTTGTAATCGATTTTTAGTATACCTCTAGAGTACGTAGAAATCTGAACGGACAAATTTCCAAATTACCTTTCAAATCTTAAATTACATATCAATAATAAATACCAAACTTTTAGTTAACTGTGGTGGCCAGGTATAAGACATAGATTGATATTTTTATATTCCCTTTAAAATGAAGAAAATAGGCGCAGCAGTTTCTGTAGCGTAATGAGCGGCTGAAATCACAAATATTCAACATTCCAAGAAGAAATCCTGGTACTTTAGGGACTAAAGCTAGCCAGATTTTCCCGCGTGTAAACTTCTGAATTGCCTCTGACTGCCAATTGACTTTTCTGTCATATGCAGTCCATCCTACTATAGACTCAATATTTAACTTTGCTGTACAAAAGGTCACAGCGGTATTCTGGGGAATAAAATAGCAGACTAAATATCTAAGCACGCCGTACCTTTTCTTACTTATACACTGTCTTTCAAAATCTTTCCAAAAAGCATTGGCCACAATAAAAGTATTCAGATAACATAGAATCTAAGGATATACCTATTAATCATATATTATACAACCAGCAATCTCAGAAGATTTATGCCAAGAATTTTGATCTCCAAGCTTTCAAGAATTTAACATGAATGCCTTTCAACAACCATACAAATTGACCATTACCACGCACAAGTATACTCCGCTTGTATACATTATAATATCATAGTGTGTGAATATTTTATAAGTAGATAATAATATTGGGTTTAATATTGTTGTGTATATTTAAATATGTTGGTGAGATTTCGTATATATTTAACTTTTGATTAGAGTTTTGTAAATTCATGACTAAAAAAACTAACTAAATAATATAAATAAATAAAAATAAATATAAAAATTTATTTAAATGCATTAAAAATAAAATAATAAAACATTTTATCTTCTGTCATTGAGCAATTAGATTTATATGAATGAAAATAAAAGCGGTGGGGGATGATCATGTTTAGAGGAAAGGTAAAAATTTTGTAAAAACTTATAAAAATCACTAATCAGTTGCTACATATTAAATCACATTAGTTTCGAAATTCATGTCTTACATAGGCGCGCTGCTTCGTTCGAGACTGGTCCAAGAACACCTGACTTGCTATGTCACGGACTTAAAAGAGGCCATCAGCGAACTCGGTGACGTACTACTTTGGGATAAATGGACGGGCATCAAGGCAGGGTTGCTGGCCAGATCTCTCCACGTTACACGCGTCGCTGCTGCTGACGACAGCTACGTCGCCCGAGCTCGTCGATACATCACGGTGCAGCTGGAAAGCCTCCTCAGTCCGGGCCGACTACCCGTCCTTTCCAGACATCGCAAGGGTGAGGCGTCTTCGTCGCCATGTCATTGTCGTCAGAAACGATGACGGCCGTGTCATCGATAGCCCAGAGCTGTGGCGGAAAGCCTTTGGCATCTTCAGGTCCCGCTTCGCCCGCGCGACCTGTGATTCAACTGCAGGCACGATCTTCATCGAAGGGACAACCACCCCCATCGAATTTGACGAGGACGACTCACTCCACTGGGTTAATATCACCGTGCCTGAGATTGCCGAGCTATCCGCCGGCTCCCTCGCGGAAGGGCTCCCGGCTGGGACAGCCTGCCCTGCGAACTCCTCGCCGCCTACGAGGACCTCTTCGCGGATGCCCTGCGGTGTGTGTTCGCGGCCTCTCAGCTCCGCGGTGCCCTGCCTCCATCCATGCGGCGAAGTTCCATTTGCCTGATCCCCAAGGCCCGCAGCGATCGCGGCCTAGATGGATTTAGGCCAATCTCGCTGCCGTCTGCCGACTACAGGGTGCTCTCATCCGTCCTCCTCAGGCACCTCAAACCCCACCTACCAGTCCTGGTGCCGGAGTCCCAGACCTACGCCATCCCCGGGAGATCTACCTCCTGGAACATCGCCCAGATAACTGATGCCGACGACGAGGACTGCTGGGGGCTGGCAACTGGCCGTCGTCTGCCTCGACCTCGAGTCCGCCTTTGACTCCTTGGACATCGGTTTCCTGTTGTCACTATTGGTGTCCCTGCGCCTCCCACCGGCCTTTCTGGGGTGGATATTGCTCCTATATTCCGGGGCGGACGCAACGATATGGGCTAGAAAATTCCAAACCACCGTCTTCCATCTCCCGAATGGCTTGATACATTGCTGTGCTGTAAGCGCAGCGCTCTTCAGCATCGCAACGGGGCCACTGTTACGTCGCTTGGAGTCAACCCTCGGCGTGGACAATATCATCGCCTACGCAGACGACATCGTTCTCCTAATACATCGCAACGAGCAGTTTGCGGGGGTGGCAGTCGTCTTCGAGGACTTCCACCGAGCCTCTGGCATCGCCGTGAACTACAGGAAGAGCGCGGGCCGCTGGTGCGGCGCTTGGCGCGTACGCGGCGACTATCCCCTCGGTGCCTACTGGTCGAATTCCTCGATCAAATTCCTAAGGATAAGAATCGCCCCCAGGAGCTCCGTCGCCCACAGGGAATACCATCTCCTGGCCCTCCTGGAATCTGCCTGCCGAAAGTGGATGCCCTTAACGCGCGGCCTCTTCCTTGTCGGGCGAGATAGGGCCGCCAACTCTCTGGTGGTCTCGACCATCCTTCACCCTCTACACGCGTACCTGCCCGAATCTGCGGCCACCTTCAAGCTGCAGGCCAATCTAGCGAGATTTATATGGGAGCCCGACCACTCGGCGTGGCTTCCTGCTGACGTCCTCGCGAGGCCCGTGGTCACAAAGAGCCTCGGCCTTATGAACATTGGCACTCATCTCCACCATGTAATGCCTCAAGGGTGTCCAGGTCGCTCTCCACGGAGGTAAAAATGGCTACTTCTGGCTAGTAACGAGCGGCACCTGATTACGACCTCCACCCGACGGCATCAGACTCCAGCCCCGGCGTCTCCGACTGTTGGGACTTTGGGAGGAGGTCTCAAACTTCCTGGACCTCAACTACCGGGTGGTTCCCACGACACGGCTGCTGGATCTACCCATCACAGGCGGCTGCCGGTTCTTTCTACCTCCTAACCTCCTGGCTCCCTCGCTCTGGGTCGGCCTCCGAGTCCGGGACCAGAGAAACATCTCCACCGTTCGCCCTAAGCGATCCATTCTCGCTGACGCCGCGGCCCTCGCTGCATTCTTCCAGAGGGTGGTAGCGGAGAACCTCCAGGCGAGCTTCCGGAAGCCTAGGCTGGCCGTGGCTGTTGTCCTGGGAGGGACGGCAACGCTATTGGACAGAATCACCACCTGCTGAGTCCATCACGCCCTAGAACGTCCACGCCTTGAGGCCCTGCCGACCACCCAGTTCCTGGAGAGATGGGTATCAGTCGTCGACGTGCCGGTCAAGGTTGACTGGCTCTCGCTACGGAGCTGCGAATTTTTCGGGTTACAATTCAGACGTCACCCTCAGATTGGCACTGCATGCCCTGCCGCACCCGGACGACCCGGTCAGTCCTGTCCGGCCTTCGGGTCCGACGATGGTTCCTTGGGCCAGCGATATTGGGGATGCCGCTACATCAGGCCCCTCGTCGGGAGATCTTCAACATCAGCTTGGATCTTCAGAACCAGCCTTGAAGAAGACCGACCACTTAGTCATCCTTGCGTCAGCGAAGTGCCGAATATATCGGTACTTCATGCAGGTGGGGCTGGGTGGTGCTATTGAGGACATCTTTATCGCCTGAAAGAGGACACTTGTGCGGTGGAGAATATTTCCCGGATGAAAATGGATGTCCCTGGTTATAACATTTTTGGTTCTAGAGGCTTCTTGAGAAACAAACAAACAAACAAACAAAAAAGGATATTAAAGGAAATAAAGGATATAACCTTATATTTATATGTTATAAATAAAGATGAATGAGATTTCTGTTGTATTTTAGAATTGTTGAGATTATACTATGGTAATACAGTCGTGGTTACAAATCTTGAAATAAAAATAATAATGGTTTTGATCAGAGGTTGCTTTATTTGAGCTAAGGAATATATATATATATAATTATATTTTAAAAAAGATGCATATATTGGATTTATAATGAATTTATTGTTCCAATATTTCGAGGGGCAACTCGCCTCTCTTTATCGAGGATGTTTGTGTTTTCACTAAAGCATGCGCGCACGTGTACACCACTCTCGTTCTACAAGGCCAATGAAAGAATTGTATCTTTGATTTAAACACTACACTCAGTATATATATACAGCCAACAATTATATACATTATTACAGATAAATACCATTATTATTATTTTGTCTACATATTGTGCTTGAATCAGAGATTAATATATAACAGTGTAACCGTAAATAATTGTGTGCATACATATTAATTCTAAATTAATGATAAAATTTTAAGGGTAATAAATGAGTAAATTAAAATAATATACATAGTTATTTACAATCAATTAGGATATGAATTCTTTATAAATTTCTGGAAAATCAATTTTTCTGTTTATACTGTGTTTGTCTTCGGCAGAAGCCCAACTTTCTAAAAACAGTCTACAATGCTTTTCTGTAATATTTTTGTATATAATTGATGCTTGTTTGAAATCAGGTATATGGCTATTATTTAGGGAGTGGTCAACTAGGAGGGATAATGGTTTGTAGTTTTTTAAAGCTGCTTTATGTTGATTAATACGATCTTTAAGTGATTTACCTGTTTCTCCAATGTATGTAGCTTGACATGTTATAATATTAAAATTTTTAACAAAACAGATCCGCAATAAAGAAAAATGCAACTTTATTGACTCCAATAAGAACATACTAAATTTTATTAACAAAAACCTTCCCAAACTTAAATCAGTTTATACTTTTGATTTTGAAGACCTCTTCTCTAAACTGGAGTTAGAGGATCTTAAACTCAAAATTATAAATCTATTTTCAGAATTTTTAATAGACAAGACTTTCAATATTCCCTTAATTCACAATGATAACAAAACTATTGTAATTAACTACAGTAAAGCAAAATTAATTTTAGAAACATTTTTCTTAAATTCAATTATATTCAAATTAAAAATCAAATTTATAATCAAAAACAAGGAGTACCTATGGGTACGTCATCGAGTCCATTATTGGCCAATCTCCTGTTATTTTGGTATGAGAGGGAATTCTTCTCTCTTAACAAAGTTAACTGGTGGTTGTTCCGATATGTAGATGACATCCTTATATTCAATAATAATAATTTTTCAAAATTAATAGAAAAAATCTATCCTCCGTATCTAAATATAAAAAATAATGAAAAAATCAAATTTAATCAAAAAGTCAACTTCCTCGATTTATACATAAATCTAAAAGAAAAAAAGTATAGAGGTATATGACAAAAGATCAAATTTCGATTTCAACATTATTAAATATAATAGACAAGATTCAAATATATCAAAAAATTGCACCAAAGGTATCTATTTTGGACAATTTTTAAGATACTACAGAATTAACAACAAACTAAACAACTTTATAAGTAAAATTAAAAACCTAAATGACGAATTTCAAAAAAATGGATTCAGCCAAAATACAATTAAAAAAATTAACATTTTAGCAATCAGAAAATATCTTCACAAAAATAAATTCTCATACAATTTCAACTTCAACGACTTTAGAAATTTCACTATGAGAATTTAATTAACTTTTGACCGATTATTCAAACTTGTTTATCTCCGCTAACTTTTAAATCGAAAATTTATTTATAGACATTAACCGTTCCCCCCTGGGTGAGTAGAATTTGCTTGTGATGTTAATTGTTACATGCATATATTGAATTTTAAGTTGATAACATGAACTGTAATTCAATACATGTAACTGAATTATCTATAACAATGTTAACAGCAATACTGACTTCAACTGGAATGCTCAATCTAAATGCTACTTTCACTTGTAGACAATGAGGCAACTAACAAGAGTCACATCATCTATCTTTCTTGATTTACTAACACTAACTACATTCCGCTAATCTAGATAATAAATAATTTAATTATAGGTAAATACTCTTGAAATCATAACATTCATAACGAATGCTATCACATTAATTAAGTGTACTGATAAGCTATTATAAATACTTTCAAAGAAATTTTCTTTCATTATTCCACCTCATCTTTCTCTCCTTTCCTATTTTATTTATTTATTTTTTCCTTTTTTTTTTCTTCTATTTTTTCTTGTTTTCCTTTTATCTTTTTTCTTCACCCCTTTTAATTGGACTTAGAACAAATAATAATTAAGATTTTAAATTAATAAAAAAAAAATCCATCTACACTAATAAAAACTATTAAATTCAATATTCTGAAACACCAATACCATACTGATAAAACACAATTAGGATTAGAGATTATAAACACAAGGTAACGGGACCGGGTCCGAGTGAATGAGTGATGTGTATCATATCGGTAGCGACATTGTGGCCCTCTTCAGACTTGTCTGAAGATTGTAGCGACGCTGATGCCGAAACGTCGCACATTGCTTATTTGTTTGGATTTGTTCTTTTTACCTTTGCTTACCAATACCATACCTTTATTTCTGTGTTTTCTCTAATTCTTACTTTGTTTGATCCTTTAAATTTATACGATAACTTTAGAATATTTTATTTCTCTCCTTATAGCATACATAACAATTATCTATGCGTGTTCAATCTTTATATAGGGGGGTATAGAGAATGAACATTCAATCTAATTGATATGAAGCATTAAAACTTAAATTCCTAAACTTCCTTATTTAGCAGAAATTTCAGGTAATGGTCCTCATATATTATATTTAAAAAAAAAAGTATAGATAGGACTATATATAGAATATACGGTTCCGTTAGGACCAGTTCAAATAAATTGATGATGTGAGTTATTATGGGAAAGCATTTTCACCATCTTCAGACAAGGGACTTATATTTTTGTCTGATGAAGCTGATTTTTCCATTTATGGTATGACGCACATTCTTAACTTGTTTGAATTTAATCATACTTTCTTATAGTTCCAATTAATCCTTATCCTCTCGTACTACTAATATCTTATTATTTTCCTGCAATCCTATTATTTAGAGTGTATGAACACAATTTGGACTATAATCTGAACCTACTAACATCAGGCAAAGTTTATTTTTCTATGTTCTTTAATGTTAGATTTCCTGTTCCCCTGTCGACGCACATTGTTAAAGGCTTGGGATATGATCAATTTTTCCTATATTTATAATAATCATTTAACTGTATTACTAATTTCTTATCAGTCTCTTACAGTCCTTATACCCAAAAAGAATAAACACAATTTGATTTAAAGTTTAACACTAAGGGATAAGTATGTATCAATCTGATTAAGTCCAGGGAACCGAATCAATTTAACTTCTGAACTGAAAAAACATGTTTTGAGTTAGGTTTGAAAGTGCAGAAGATGACAATGTATTAGTTCATTAGTTGATTTTTGTAGTATATCTAAGGTTCAGCTATTACCCTATCTCCGTTCCAACCTAAAATTGCTTTCTCTTTGGTCGAAGAGGTATGGTTTGGCAGTAATGGAGTAAGGGCCGAAACTGCTGCTCAGGTCTTCATCTGAAGAGGCCCACCTGAGTACCATCCTCTTTCCATCTGGTCTAACCTTTATGGTTTTCAATTGGTCTAACCCTTAAGGTTTTCATCCTTCCTAATTTAATATATTATCTTATATCGTGTCCTCCACTTTTACACTAGATTGTCTTTAAAATAAGCTTATATATATAAAAATAAAAAAAAAATTCCCAAAAAAAAAAAAATAAAAAAAATTACAAAAATCTAACTTCTCTCATCAAGAGAGAAAATAGAGCAAAAAAATACTTTTCTCTCTCTCTAATTAGCTTTATTTTATATTTGGAAAATTATTATCATGGTTCTGTCTTTGCTCTTCTCTTTAAAACTTTCTCTTCGCTTATTCCTTTTTTCACCCAGCCTATGACGCGTAACTGCCGATGCTTTGCTGGTGTTATCTTTTTTTTTTTTCTCTTTTTAAAAAATATAATCTAACTAATTATTTATTACAAAAAAAAAATAAAAAACAAACCTCACACATCCAAATTAAATTAAAAAAAAATTATTAATCTTAAAATTTTTCATAACTATACATTTGATACAGAATTAGCTTGCTGTTCTGACTCAAAATTAATTCAAAATCTGTTGTTCTTAATAGTTTACTTTTCCTCTATTTTCCAAATATAAAAACAATTACTATTAATATATATATATATGTCATAATATATGCTCTTACAGGAATAATAAAGTAAATCTGCAGCCGACCAGAGAGAGAGAGACGTAGTCGATTCGAAGATAACTAACTTGCGACCCTTTGTTGACCACATTCCTGAGGGGGGCGTCAACACCTGGCGACTAATCTTTTGTTTGCCCCTCTTGTGTACACAGGGAAAAAACAGTCGTTCAGTAGACAGCACTCGCAACCTCTCTCTCTCTCGGCTGGCTGCCTGGATTATTGCCTCTAACAACTCGTCGTGTGATTTTTTCTCTCCTCACCACATTTACCACTAAATTGTCACATATATATATGTATAAAAGACATAATTTAGTAAAAGTACTGCCTGGCTTAAGAATAAAAAATGAAAAGCTTATTTACATAATGTACAAAAGATTTGAGCCGGCCTTCGGGGCAGAGAAAATATGGTTTTACGGGCTACTAACCAAAAGTTATGATTTTTGAGCACAAGCGCGATGTCAGGTGGCAAGGGACCCTAGGATCTGGCTGCAGGAGATGTGTCGCAGGGGTAGTGGAAACGTTGGGCAAGCAGGGGAACAGCGCCAAGGTGCAGTGAGGCAGGAGCATTGAATTGGCCAGGAATCCAGTAGAAGTGGCAGATGGAATTGGAGGTAGAAGGTCTTTGAAGCCTAGAACTTGGGGGCCCTAGACTTCAGGATGGGGCAGCTTGAGGCTCTCGCCTCGTGCTTGTCAGGAAGGCCCTGGGAGCAGCAGTTGGCACATTTGGAGGTGCGCTGGTCAGCAATGGATGGGCAGGCGCGGCCTTCATGGCCGTCTTGACCGCAGTGGAAGCACTTAGGAGCTCTGGAGCATTGGGCAGAGTTGTGGCCGAAGCCACAACAGCGGAAGCAGACGCGGGCGCGGATGGACTCCTCGAAGTTGAGGATTACTCCATCAACAACGATTCTCCCGCGAACGCCCAGGGCTCTAAAGGTCTTGAGGTCCACCTCCATGAAGGCGGTGCAGGTCGCGCTTCTGGGTGCAGAACGGTGCGCCACGCGCACCACCTTGTCCCCAGGAAGTTTTCTAACAGCAGCGGTTTCCAGGAAGGTCTCCTCAATTTTGGAGTTGGATGTCTCCTCATCCACTTTGAAGAGGCAGATCCGTGGCAGGATCTCCTTCTGCTGGCGGACCTTCATTCCATTCAACTTGCTGGCCAGGGAGGTTGTCACATCAGTAATGGTGTCAGGATTACTGGAGTTTAATTATACATTAATTATTTTTCACAATAATATAGAATTTATAAAAAATGAATCCTATATTCGTGAATTTAAAAAATGTAGGTTAACTATACATATTTACAACAAATATTCAAAGTGATATCTTCTGAATCTATGGTCAAAAAAAAAAAATGTCAATGGTGAAAGTAAAATACATGTTTTATAAAAAATAAAATATTTGCATTTTAGATTAAATAATATCTCTATATATATAAAAGTCAATTTCTGTCTGTCTGTCTGTTTCGCGATAAACTCAAAAACTACTGAACCAATTGGTACCAAATTTTGCATGTCGCTTTTTATAAACCTGAGGAAAATTTTCGGCTGCATTTTGATTAGTATTTTTGGCTATTTCTTTTTTTCATTTGAAGAACTTTTTTTTACGCGGACTAATCCGGAATGAAATGAATACCTAAATATGGCCATTTTTTAAAGCATCGGTGGTTCAGTGGTAGAATGCTCGCCTGCCACGCGGGCGGCCCGGGTTCGATTCCCGGCCGATGCATTTTTTTTTTTTTTACAATTTTTAAAACTCATTTATATTATCTCTATATATACAGGGTGATCCAAAAGTCCCGCACAACTTTAAAAATTAATAACTCCGCGAATATTTGCGCTAGAGCAATGCGGTAAACACCATTGTGTTCAGGATGCAATGGGATTTTTTTTATGGTAAATAATGAAAAATTCGAAATTGATTTTAGTTACAACTTTATTTGCTAGATGGCGCTCTACCAGAATCAGCGATTCAGCGGCCAAATTGTTTGATAAATTGAAAAATATAACTGAACGACACGTATTTTTCCTTTTTGAATACCAGGAAAGAACCCTAATAATATCAAATGATAAATTAATAAAACACTATTTCGCCAAAAGTTAGAAGAAATGGTTAACGATTTTTAAATACAATCAGAGATATGTAAAATAAGTATATGCAAATTAAAACATGTAGCAAAAAAAAAACTGATATTTTAGATGCGGTTTGCTGGAATCCTCTCAGCTATATAAATTTCGAAAATAATAATTCTCTATTTTTTTTTAAATTCGACTCGCTCTCAGTATCGATTATATTTATTTTAATTCATTTGAAAAATATTTATCTATCTCTGATGATTTATTTTACTCTGGAATGCCGTTGTTGTCTTGGTCGTGTCCAATAAATAGCCTCAGATGTCTCCATGCATCTCTATCACAGCAGCAGCAGCATTGTCCACTATCTTGGGTGTGTAAAGCAGCTGCTCTGGGTCTATGCCAATTTTCTTCAAGGCTGCGGGCATGAGAATATGTGGGTAGGTGTTAGTTCCACACCAGGAGAGTTGTTGCATGTTCTATAGGTTCTTGTGCCATCTGGATGTATTGTCATCCTTTATAATGTTTGGTTCTATATCTTGTTATAGTTTTGTCATTTTTCTCTCGGAGTTTATTTCACATTTTGATCTTTTCTTATTTTTTGTTTAATTATCTTGTATTTTGCAAAAGCATTAGCGTCAAATAATGACATTTGTTCTTTCCTTTGGCTCAACTTTCTGGCTTCCTTTGCAAATTCAACTGCCATTTCATTACCCCCGATCCAAACACTGGCAGGAATCCATTGTAGAATGCAGTTATTCTACAATGATATCAGTTGAGTAAGTAACAATGTATTTTCTGTGTGATTATAGTATTGCCCTTCTGAATTGCTTCTAGATCGGATATGAAGTCGTTGTATGCAGGGATGGTTGGTTAAGGCATACATCAAGAGCTTTCCAGATAGCTGTCAGTTCACAAGTGAAGTTTGACGAAATCTTTCTTGCTCCTTCTTTGATTTTGATGTATGTTCCATCTTGCAGTATTATGTTAATTCCAGCCCCTCCATTACGTATGGTAAGATCTGATGATCCATCTGTATATGCTGTTAAATAATTTATCTGATCGCATAAACCAATTGTGTCAAGTCCTTTCTTTTTAAGTATGTTTTTGTTCTCTTTTTTTTTATTGCAGGGTTCATTCAGGTTAAGATTGATGATTACATTTGATGGCAATGGGGTAGGAAATATTGGTTATTCTTGAATTTGAAATTCATTATGTTTCATATTTATGCTCTTTCTAATAATGTTGTCGTACTGAAGTGTTGAAGATCTTTTGAGCCTTTCTTTTTGTGTCCAGTGTAAATAGGTTCTATGGGATATGTGTTCGGTTTCTTTAGTTTTTAAGCTATTGGTGAATTTTATTGTTTATAATTGTCTTCTGCTTTCAAGTAGGTCTAAACCACATTCTCTCTGAATTTTCTAATTGTTGGTATTTGAAACAGAACCAGTGATTAATTTAGCCGCTTTTGCTTGAACACTGTCTAGTCTTCTTTTTAGTGATGAACTTAAGGGAGCCCAAACAGGTGTTGCATATTCCATTATTGGCCCTATTAAGGTGATATATGTTGTTCTGAGAATTTTGGGTTTTGCTCCCCAATTTGTTCCACATAGCCATTTCAGAATGTTTAGGTTTCTGGTAGCCCTATTTGAGGTGCTAATTATGTGTTCTGTAAATCGCAATTCCTCATCAAGCATCACACCTAGGTGATTTGGAGATCAAATTTTATCAATTATATTGTTGTTTATGCTTATTTTGGTGTTAAATTCATGCCTTTTTTCCTGTCAGTGAAGGAGACTTATAGGTTTGTGTTTATTGGGTTTATTGTCATTTTGAGTTTCATTGCCCACGTCTCCAGTCCTCTCATTGATGTGTTCAGTATTTTTCTGATATTTCTATACTGCTACTTGTGTGCCATATGGCTATATAATCTGCATAACAGGCAACTTTTGTGTCTTCAGTGAGGATGGATGTTGTTAAGGTTGTGTCGTAATTATATGTACAACAACTCAAACTTGACCATGATTCTTTTTTTAGCTCTTATTCTTATCGTTTGGCCAACAAAAAATGTCCAATATATATACACATATATTCTTACATAATGAGGCTTTAAATAATACAAATAATTTTCATCTATTTACGTAAACAACAGTTAATATATAGCGAGAAGAGTAGAGGACTGAGCACAGATCCCTGAGGTACTCCAGCCCATGTTCTTCGGTCCTTGGAAAATGTTCCATTGACCCGAACCTTTATCCTTCTTCCCCTTAAGAAGTCTGCAATCCAGATAAAGGTTTTTCCTCTTTCTCCGATGTTGTGCAGCCTTTCAAATACTTTCTTCCTCTACACTCGATCAAAAGCTGAGGTCATATCCAGGAATACGCCCGTTGTCTTCTTTGGCGGTTTTTCCTAGAAATCTAGTATTGATTGACAGAAGTAGAACAGTTTATCAGTTGTACAGTGTCTGGATCTTTAGGCAGTTTGGTAGAAGTTTATTTTATTATTGTTAGTGAGCCAGACTATGAGCCTAGAGTGGATAATTCATTTGTTATTTTACCAAGTATGCTGGTAAGAGCATTTGCCCGATAGTTCTTGCATTCCTTGGCATCTTTGTTTGGTTTCAGTATTGGAACTATAATTGATATCTTCCAATTCTTTGCTAGTTTACCAGTTTGCCATGAAATCTTCTGTATTCGTAGGAGTTGATTTTTAGCTTTGTCTCCATAGTGTTTAATCATTTGACCAAAGATTAGAGCATCTCCAGGTGACATCTTGGATTTAACTTTCCTATTGATGAGTTTAGCTCATTCAGTGTGGAGTCTCTCGAGTAAATATCTTGTTGATAGTAATTTCTTGCTTGTTTAACTAACCTGTTTACATTATTTTTTAGAGTCCTGCCTTCATTCGTATAGCTGAGTCTGGAAGTGCTTGAAATATATTCAGCAATTATTTTAGCCATCTGTTTGTTCGTTCTCGCTATTCATATCGGTTAGAGTATTGGAGGATTAGTGTTGGTTTTGATTGTTTTATAACACTAATTATATTCCAGTGATGGCTTTCCTTTTTTGGATCCATTTTTTTCGCAGAATTCTGCCCATTTCTCTCTCTCTCTCTTGTTTGAATATCCAAATTCCTCGTTCTATTTTGTGACTAATTTCAATGAATTCCTTTATGATTTCTTCTGTTTTATTTGTTTTAAGAAGTTCATTGATATTGTCTCTCTCTGCAATCATTGCCTCGATATTGTGGTCCTTCCAGTAAAGTATCCACAGGTCTTCACGTCTACCTCTTGGTGTCGATACTTTTGCAGCTTTGGATATGTTCGAAGAGAATTTTTCCAATTTTTTGTCAATCGTTCTGTGATTTAATTCTTCGTTGAATGGTTCTTCAAGCTTTTCTGTGAATTTTTTTCCAGTGTTCTTTTATTCTGTTGGAAATTCTCAATTCTGAATTTTAGGGTTGTTAAAATTGGTCTGTGGTCACTGATTGCACTTTTCAGAATTTTCCATTGTGTTGTGGGTGCGATGTTGTAATTTATCGCTGTGATGTCCATTGCGGATTCTGTGCCTGTGGACTTGGATAGATAGGTGTTCTTTTCGTTATTTAACGGTGTAAGGTCGAGGTCAGTTAGCATGTCCTCAACCTGCTGACCTTTTTTTATCCTAGACAGATGATCCCCAAGTTGGTCTTACGGCGTTAAAATCACCAAGTATGATTGCGATATCCGAAGACGCTTCACTTAATGTCTCTATCAGGCCTGTATTGATGCTAGTATTATCGTGGTGATAAACATTTATGATTGGAATTGTTTTATCTGTAAGATAGATTTCTATTGCCTGAGCTTCTGTCCTGCTATCTCTAGGCTTACTCTGATTATTGGCGATTTCCTTAAATTTGATTTCTAGAGTTTTAATCAAAACGGCAAGTCCTCCTCCGAATTTTCCCGGTCTGTCCTTTCGTAGTGTTGTATAATCTTTGATATTGAATCTCAGATTCTGATTCAATTTTGTCTCCTGAAGAAAAGTAATATGTATATTGTTGTCACAGAGAAGACAAATCAGCTCTTTATTTTCCTCTGGGTACCATTTATATTGAGTTGCAGTAGATTGAATTGTGTCCTCGTAGTATATTTCTCATCTTGAGCTCGAGCTGCAGCTCCTGACGCCGCGATTACCCCGGACGCGGTAGCATTACTGAAGATATCAGTTTTGCTCTTCATTTGAAAATGGGTGCCGTTGCAACGTTAGTCATCTTGGAAACGAACCAGAATTTGGTCAAATATTCCAAGGGTCCAGGGGGGACCGCAAGGAGGTGTGGTCGGACTTCTCCCCTTCCCCCTGGAATGCCGTCACTACAGGATAAAGCACTCTTGGTGAATTTTTCAAATTGTGATTCAGAATCTGCCACTGAAGCTTTACGAGCGTTTCGTTTCTTTAAAGATATTCGAAGCGGTAAAGGACCAATGAGTTGCTACTCTCTAAAAAGATTGATTAAAAGTTTCGAGGAAATTGGATCTCTGGAAGCGAAACCTCAGAGTGGAAGACCATTGACATGCAAGTTAGTGGCTGTTATGGTTTTGCAGAATGCTGAAGCTATTGAAACGTTATCCACGTATGGAGAAGTAAGTGCTAGACAAGTTTCTCGACAAACGGGGATTTCGTATGGAACAGTTTGGAGAGAACACACATTTAGAATTTTTCTATAAAAATACCCTAACAAAATTCAAAGTTTTCACGAGTTGAAAGTCAGCGATTTTGAGAAGCGTCAAGAATTCGCTGCATGGGTTTTCCAGCAAATTGATTTTGATGAAAACTGGCTGTCAAATGTTCTAAGAACAGATAATGTTCACTTTTATCTAAAGGGAGAATTGAACATTCAGAACTGCCTCATTTTGGCAACAGAAAACCCTAGGATTTTCACAGAAATACCACTTCATCAGCACAGAGTTACAGTTTTGTGTGGGTTCACTTCTTCTTTTATTATTAGGCCATTTTTCTTTGTAAAAACCAATGGAAGAACTTTTAAAACCGTTTTTGTAACTGGTGAACATTATGTTCAACTTTTGAGAGAAAAGGTTATTCCCATATTGCAGGACAGACAAGCACTAAGCGAAATAACATTCATGCAAGATGGAGGACCTCCTCATATCTCCCGCTGTGCCAAACAATTGGTGAAGGATACGTTCGGTGAAATTCGTTGATAAGTCGCCACTTTATATACCAGTGGCCTCCAATATGACCAGACTTGACGCCTCACAATTTCGGTTATGGGGGTACATTAAGTCGTGTGTTTATTGATGCTGGCCTACCACATTGGCCATGTTGAAGGCTTCTATCAGATGGCACGTTTTATAAATTTCAACTATTTAATTGTGACCATTCTGTCATCTATCGTCTGCAGGCGGTGTTTGAGAATGAAGGGCGCCACATTGAGCAAGGATTGTGACCTAATACAAGAGAGAAGGCAGTTACCTCATTTGTTATATTTTGCAGCTCTTTGTTTTGGGTTATGGGAATAATAAATGCTGTCCTCACATCTTGACTCTTTTTTTTTCTGTGAACAGTATTTTTTTGTTTGTCATTTGCCCACATCTTATATTATGTCGTGCAGGCCAAAGTGTTATAACTTCTCGAATAACACTGGTATACACAATTTTACGCCTTATGTTTAGTTTATCGCTTTTCGCTCATTAGAAGAAATAGCATAAGGAATATTCTCTGTATCCCCCCAACTTTAGAAATTTTGCGCAAAAAATAATACAAAATGATTTTACTACCACGTTTTTCAACGCAAAAGGTCGATTTAAAAATGATTTTTTTTGAGGGGATACATTTTCATAATTAGTACAGTATAATAAACAATGATAACATTTGACAAACCCATAGGATATTTGGAATAAAGTACGACAAATATATTTTGTCACTCCCCTCTATATTTCATTTTTGGATCATGACAAATATCCAGTTAAATAGTCAAGTGTCGCCAATTAGTCAAGAAACTACACATTCCTTATAGCAAGAAATCCTATTAGTAGTGCCATCATAATTTTTGGTACTATATTAACATTTCAAAAACCGTGTATTGATATCAGTAGTTATTTTCAAACATTCAATCTATTTCACAAAACTCCATCTAAAATATAAATATTTTTTTAAAAATCGTCAACCAATTCTTCTAACTTTTGGCGAAATGGTGTTTTATTAATTTATCATTTGATATTATGAGGGTTCTTTCCTGGTATTCAAAAAGGAAAAATACGTGTCATTCAGTTATATTTTTCAATTTATCAAAAAATTTGGCCGCTGAATCGCTGATTCTGGTAGAGCGCCATCTAGCGAATAAAGTTGTAACTAAAATCAATTTCGAAATTTTCATTATTTGCCATAAAAAATTCCCATTGCATCCTGAACGCAATGGTGTTTACCGCATTGCTCTAGCGCAAATATTCGCGGAGTTATTAATTTTTAAAGTTGTGCGGGACTTTTGGATCACCCTGTATAATATCTCTATATATAAAAGTCAATTTCTGTCTGTCTGTCTGTCTGTTTCGCGATAAACTCAAAAACTACTGAACCAATAGGTACCAAATTTTGCATGTCGCTTTTTATAAACCTGAGGAAAATTTTCGGCTGCATTTTGTTTAGTATTTTTGACTATTTCTTTTTTTCATTTGAAGAACTTTTTTTTACATTTTTAACTTTTTTTTATTAAAACTATATATTTTTAGTCAGAAAATAATGATGACGATATTGCTGTATCATGTTTGATTATTAGATACATAATTATATCGGGAAAAATTCCAAAAAGCAGAGACCACGGGTGAAACCAGTTCATTATTTTGTACGCAGGAACAAAATTCTAACAGAAAAACATTCATTCGAGCAGAATACGAATATTATTTGAATAAAAACATTTAATCGGGTAAAACCCGGGCGTTGCCCGGGTCATTCGTCTAGTATATATACAGTATATAGTATATAATAAAAGCATATTTTTGATCAATAAATTTATTAAAATTCAATATCTCGACGAGGCTGTTCGCCTATCTTCTTCTCGGAAAAATTCAAAAACCTTCCAAGCTTATTATCCGCGTGATGCGCGCACGAGAAGTGTTGTTTTCTATAACATATGTTGGTGGGACCAGACCATTTAATTTGAATTATTGTATCTTCAGGAATAAAATGCTAAATATATTTTTGACTATTTTTGTTTTAACTGTAGGTATGATTGTGGTATTTCTATTTTCCTATTGATGCTATTTTTATCATCTGTAGATGCCCAGCTCTCCAAAAATAATCTTGTAATCTAAAATTTTGAATTTTAATAAATTTATTGATCCAAAATATGCTTTTACACTGCGTGACATTGAAAATGAAACACCAAGAAATAGTGGCCAGAAAATTATGCAAATTTCAGGGTAGACGCGCCTAACCGAGTTATGCAAATGATGTAAAATGCGCAGCTCTCGTGCGCACATGGAGTAAGATATAAGGGAAGGAACTTGCAGAAATGACAGTATTCATGTCGTTATTTCTTCAAGGAAAATCATTGTAGAAATTTTGTTCTTGTGTCAAAAGACACGTGTAATAACAGAGAATGCCAGGTCATCGTAAACGGAGGCAGTTCAAGCAGACAGACGTTTTACGAGGGGCATGGTGATCGGACTGAAAAGGGCAGGTTGGTCCATACGTCAAATCGCAGCTGATACACACCTTGGTGCGTCCACGGTGCACCGACTGTGGAGAAGATGGTTGGAACAAGGAAATGTGGCAATTTATAGGAATGCCGGTGCAACCAGAGGGACGTCAGCACGTGTGGATCGGCGTATCCTTCGACAAGCAGTGGCGGCCCCACAAGCCACTTGTACCGCCATCCTGCAACATGTGCAAGACACCCTAGATCATTCCATCTCGACTAGAACCATTTCCCGTCGATTGGTTGCTAATGGCTTGCATTCATGCCGTCCGCTAAGAAGACTGCCATTGACCCCACCGAATAGGCGCCAACGTTTGGAATGGGGCCGGGCTAGATCGACGTGGATGACGGAATGGCACAGGGTCGTGTTCTCAGATGAGTCGCGTTTCTGCTTGTCCAGTGATAGTCGCCGTGTACGCGTGTGGCGTCGACGTGGAGAAAGGTCCAATCCGGCAGCAATTGTGGAACGCCCCACCGTGCGACAACGTGGAATCATGGTTTGGGGCGCAATCGCGTATGATTCCAGGTCACCTTTACTTCGTATTCAGGGCACTATGACGGCCCAACGATACGTTGATGATGTGCTGCGACCAGTGACACTCCCCTACCTTCAGGGGGTACCCAATGCCCTTTATCAGCAGGATAACGCCCGACCGCACACTGCTCGCATTAGCCAACAAGCTCTGCAAGATGTACAGATGCTTCCCTGGCCACCGTACTCTCCTGATCTCTCACCAATCGAGCACGTCTGGGACATCATTGGACGCCGTTTGCATGCCTTGCCACAGCCGCGTTCAGAAGACGAACTGTGGCAAATGGTTGAGAGGGAATGGAGAGCCATCCCTCAGGACGCCATCCGTACTCTGATTGACTCTCTACCTAGACGTGTTGCTGCGTGCATCGTCGTCCGCGGTGGTCCTACTTGCTACTAAGCCGACGCCGTTCTCGCTCTGTATTATGACTATCATTTTGAAATAAAGATCACTTATTGTTCGACCCTGTCTCTCTCTGTCTGCCGGGAGAGGCGCCCATTGCTTCTATGGATTAATTTCCTCCCGGCAAATTTTCCATCTATATTCTAGCCATAGATTTAGCCCAGCCACATTGCCAGCAAAACACCTCTTTGGTAGATTGTGAAGATTCCATTAGATCCGTGTGGATCTCATGGAATAAAGTCCGCCCTAGACTGACGAGGGCCATTAGCCCGAAACCATGGTCTCTAGGTGGACGCTTCTCAGTTTGCCAAAGCTGGTGTTGTGGCTTTGTCACCGACCCGAGGCCGCTAGTTGCGGCGACGGTCAATAGATGGCGTCAGGTTTTGACGTTTATTTTGACGGGAGAGGCGCCCATTGCTTCTATGGATTAATTTCCTCCCGGCAAATTTTCCATCTATATTCTAGCCATAGATTTGGCCCAGCCACATTGCCAGCAAAACACCTCTTTGGTAGATTGTGAAGATTCCATTAGATCCGTGTGGATCTCATGGAATAAAGTCCGCCCTAGACTGACGAGGGCCATTAGCCCGAAACCATGGTCTCTAGGTGGACGCTTCTCAGTTTGCCAAAGCTGGTGTTGTGGCTTTGTCACCGACCCGAGGCCGCTAGTTGCGGCGACGGTCAATAGATGGCGTCAGGTTTTGACGGGAGAGGCGCCCATTGCTTCTATGGATATATATATATATCTATTAAAATTTATAAAAAAGGCATATCTTGACCACGAGTACATGAACCTTTTAGATGGCAGAGCGCCATCAAGTGGAACAGTTGATTTTAGCCTGTTCCATGATATTTAACGAACCCCTTTTCTTGTGATAAATCAAGAAAAGTCAACCATGAACGCGTTTCGTGCTGTTGGGCCTCGTCAGCGTGGTGCAGGCTCTACCATTGCGACCAAAAATGTTTGGTTCCCAGAGACCTCTTAAGAAACCAAGAAATGGGTATTTAAGGAAAAACTTGCTTAAATACACTAAAAATGTGAAAAAAATACATAAAAAAAAAAAAGATCAGGTGTTGGTATTAAAATCAGGGAACAGGCTAAATCAACGTTTAGTTGATTTATTTTCCACAAGATGGCGCTCTCTCTCTCTCTCTCTCTGCCATTTAAAATCTCATGTGTTCGTGGTCAAGATATGCCTTTTTTAATTTTAATAATAACACCATACATGTATTGTTATATTTTAAAATTATATTTTTCACTTGTTTAGCGTATTTATGCAGGTTTGGTCTTAAATACCCATTTCTTGTTTTTTCTCGAGAGGTCTCTGGGAACCAAACATTTTTGGTCGCAGTGGTACAGCCTGCACCACGCTGACGAGGGCCAACACCGGAAACGCGTTCGTGGTTGACTTTTCTTGATTTATCACAAGAAAATGGGTTGGTCAGGATATGCCTTTTTTATTTTAATACCATCACCTGACCTTTTAATTATTTTATTTTTTACTATTTTCACACACACATATATTTTGAAAATAGAGCAATCCATAAATAAATCTTCAAATAAAAAGGCATATATTGGATCAAAATATTGGTAAAATAAATAATATTTTGATCCAATATATGCCTTTTTAATTAAACACACACACATATATACAAGGTTGGATCAATAAGTAATGCACAATCATCAATTTTTTTATTTTATTTGGCGAACCATAAGATACAACTTTGTATATATGAATACCTATTAGCTATATATCAGAATCCTTCAATATATCCACCTTCCTCCTGTACACATTTGGTCCAGCGTTCTTTCCAACTCCCAAAATCCATTTGGTAAAATGCTACATCTTGTTTTCTGAACCATCCTCTAACCTCATGGAGTAACATTTCATCATTTTCAAATGTTCTATCTCGTAGAGAATTCTTTAATTTACCAAACAGGTAGAAGTCGGAAGGAGCCAGGTCAGGACTGTAAGCTGGTTGAGGCATCAAATTCCACCCATATCTGCAAATTTTGAGCCAATGTCTGTTGCGCGGTGTGAGTTCTTGCATTGTCCTGATGAAAATCGATTTGACAATCTTTTAGGCCCGGCTTTTTTGCTGAAATGGCTCTTTTTTAATGATTTATAATATCTTTCCTTGTTGATGGAGTTATTTTTTCAAGCATGTCCATGAATATGAGCCCATCTTGGTCCCGAAAGACCGTGATATGATTTTGTCTTTGGAAAGGGAAATCCTTGTTTTTTTTCTTGACTGGAGACATTTTATAGGTCCATTGCATTGATTGACGCTTCGAAAAAGGGTCATTATAAAACCAAGTCTCATCACACGTTATGACTCCTTTAAAAGCTTCAGAAGCCGGTCCTGGGTAAGATTCGATGAGGTCTAAACAAATTTCTTTCCGAGTTTGCATCATTTCTCGTGTTAGAAGCTTTGGCGCCTATTTTGAGCACAATTTTCGATAGCCAAGATCTGAAAGTAGCTTAAGAACACTTCCTTTAGATATTAAAGGTTTTTTCATCAATTGATATATCGTTATTGTCCGGTTATTATTGACATTTCCTCAATAAGAGCCACACAACAAGGCCTGTTGTGACCGACAAGGTTTACCTGTGTTGGGAATAAAGTAAGAGAGAAAAAAAGAGAAACCATTGAGAAAATATTAAATAAGCAAATGAATAATTTAAATAATTTTTGTTTCTAACTATTGTTCCTACTGTAGCGATAGGCAGGTGATATTCTGGAGGTATTGAGTGACAGGGTTTGATGAGTTTAAATATAATGGGCTTTATTCTATTCTGATAAATAATGCATAAAATTAAACTTATTTTAATCGGAGCAATTATCCTGAACTATTATAGTAATCAATCTTTTTGCTAACTTTAGCCTCTTCACTTTCTTCAATTTCTTCCACGGGCCCTTTATCACTTCTTTATCCTTCTTCAGTTTCTATAGCAGGCTTCCCATCAACTTATTTAGCCTCTTATTCTTCTCATCTGAGCTCGAGTTCTTTATCTCCTAGGCTCAGGCACTAATAACCAACGTTTCCTCTGAGCTCGAGTTCTTTATCTCTTAGGCTCAAGCACTAATAACCAGCGTTTCCTCTGAGCTCGAGTTCTTTATCTCCTAGGCTCAGGCACTCCTATCTTCATACACGAATCTTACTAATCCCTCGCACCGGCCATCCCGCCGTGCCTTTTATACCTTGCTTTGCTTACGCAAAGTCTCACCTGATTGGCTTTCCTCATCACGTGATCAAAAACTGATTTTATACAAATGAACTAGTTTTAACAACCTGGCCTATCTTTGTCATGAAGATCAATATCACCTTTCTAGAAGCGCTGAACCCATCTCTGTATAGTGCTTCTTTCCAATGTTTCGTTTCCATATACTGGCTGAAGTTTTGAGTGAATTGTTGTGGCTGAAAGGTCACCGGACTTAAAGAAGAACTCGGTCACCGACCTTTGTAGGATTATTGTGTTCACATTAGGCTCCATATCAGAAAAACTATAAAAGATATTGGGAGTATAAATAAGATCGTGCGGTTTTGATAAAGATGTCGCTACTATTTTATTATTTCACCATTTCATCTGGTAACATCATTATTTTGAAGCGTCGTTATAAGGCTTTCTTTTTCAGTAACCGTCATTTATCTGAAGTATAAACAACCTACACAGGTAGTTTCTGTTTGCTCCTAAAATGTCAACTTTTGTACCAAATAATGTGTTTTTGCGGGGGTTTACTTCATTACTTCAATATGAAGAAAAAACCTGCTGAGAGTCATCGTAGTTTATAATGACCATGCTATAGCTGATCGAACGTGTCAGAAGTGGTTTGCACGGTTTAAAAGTGGTAATTTTGATTTGGAAAACGAAGAAAGACCCGGAGCGCCACCAAAGTTTGAAGGTGGATAATCAGAGGCAAGGCTCGATGAAGATTCAACACAAACGCAAAAGGAACTCGCAAAAACACTCGGAGTCACTCACCCAGCCATTTGATCGCTTAAAAGAAATAGGAATGATCCGAAAGGTCGGAAATTGGGTGACGTATGAACTGAATCCAAGAGACGTCGAACGCCGTTTTTCACGTGTGAAAAACTGCTCCAACGTCGAAAAGAAAGGGGTTTTTGCATCGAATTGCAACTGGTGAAGAAAGGTGGGTCAATTACAATTATCCAAAACGTCGGGAAACGTATGGATACCCTGGCCGTGCCTCATCAATGATGGCCAAGCCGAATATTCATGGCGGGAAGAATATGCCCTGTATTCGGTGGGACCAGCTAGGAGTGGTATATTATGAGCTGCTACAACCAAACAAAAGTATTACAGGGGAGGTCTACTGAAGACAATTGATGCGTTTGAGCCGAGCATTGCGAGAAGAACGGCTGCAATACGCCAATAGACACGACAAAGTTATTTTGCAACCTGATAATGCTCGCCCACATGCTGCAGCATACGTTAAAGCGTACTTAGAAACGCTCAAATAAGAAGATTTACCCCACCCGCCGTATAGCCCAGACATTGCTCCTTCCGATTATTATCTCTTGAGATCAATGCAACATGGCCTGGCTGTTGTGACCAGCACTTCTCCAATTACGATGAAGTCAAAAAAATGGATCGATGAATGGATAGCGGCCAAAGAGCCGGCCTTTTTCCGCGATGGGATCAGTCAATTTCCAGAGAGATGGAAAAAAGTAGTGGCTAGCGACGGAAAATACTTTGAACGTTAAAGGTCTAACCAATTTTTCACAATAAAGCTCCAAGTTTCGAAAAAAACCGCACGAACTTATTTATACTCCTAATAACTCAATTCTGATTGCATATTTGAAAAGCAGAATGTTTTATTTACCAGAAAACATGTATATTATGATAATAAATTATTTATATGTTTGTGCATTACTTATTGACCAAACCTTGTATATGAGAAAAAATAGTACAAATGTGAAATTGTACTGGGATAAAGTGGATAAATTATGAAAAAGGCATCTCCTTATCGTGCAACTAAAGTTTCTGATAGCATGCGCTATATATCGGAATGAATATCAACTATTCGTTGATTTTTAATTATTACAAAATTGGCCAAATACCCATTATTGATTTTTCAAGAGAGATAACTACGTGCACGTTTCGGGTTGTTGGATATCGTCAGCGTGCAGCAAGCTGTACCTCAACGACCAAAAATAAAACACGCACACAACTGATAATTCAGGCATCCTGAAAAATCATGAAATCGGTTGTTATTCTGGAATAAATAAAAATCAACGAATAGTTTATATTTATTCCTATAGATGACGCAAGACATCGACAACTTTCGCACGATAAGGAGATGCCTTTTCCTTACTATATACATTCTTGTATATAATACAACAACGACCTTTATTAAGACTTCAAAAGAAAATTACATTAGTTGGTTAGTGGGGGAGGGGGTACATCAAAATCTTTTTCTATGAACAACTTGTTTATAGCCTATTTGGCCTTGTTTAGGAAGCGTTGTCGCGGTCCATGATGAAGTTGGCGGGGCTAAAGTTGTATAGTGGGTCTATGTTTTTGTGGGGTAGGTTAGAGCTCGGATCTTGAGGCGCCACGTTATGTCGTCGAATATGTTACGTTTTTTCTGCCAACAAGGCGCGGACCTAAGAAACCATTTGGCGGTTTTCTCGTTTGCATGATTTAATTTGTAATGTCGATGAAACAATTGCGAGCAGCGCGCTGATTTTTATTTCAGAAAATAAACGCGAATTTGAGTTTATAGGTAAAAAATGTAGGAATTGTGATTATTCTTTTTAAAGTTGTTTTTATTTTGTTTCTTTGTAAAACGTCGTTAGGCTTTGAAAATCGTATAAATATTCTGGGTGGCGTGGAAGAAAAATTCGTTTATAGGGCCTCATGTTCCTATTTGCACCTGTTAATTATTTAAAACGTTTAATATTTCGTGTGCTGAAGACGGCGGGGTTGTTCAAATTTAATTCGTGTAAAAGGCGGCATTTTGTAAACACGAGGTGTAAAAAATATTTGCGGGAAAGATGTGTGTAGTCGATGTAAAAGGTCGGCGCGATGTGCTTCCAGCTTGCTAGGATTTGTTTATTTCTCGGAGATAAAATAGCTGTATGGATCGCAATTGAATATATTATAGTAATTGGACGTGTTTTTGTTTTTAAATAAAAATTCATTTTCATTTTTCGGTCCGTTTATATATTTTTGTATCCGCTTTAGTATAAATAGGTCGCTTTGCGTGGTAAGGTGGAGTAAGACGAGGCCGCCGTTTGCGATGGGCAAGCAATTGATGCTACATTTTGTACAAGTTGTAGTCATGTATAATGCGCCGTCAATTTCTTTCTGTAAAGCTTTTAATAAAGCGTCGTGAGGTAGGATGGCGTTGATTGTGTAGATAAATTTGGGTATAACATTTTCGTTTATATAGCGTGTTTTTTTCAGTAAAAGTGGGAGGAATAAAATTGTGTGTTTTGCGATTAATATCGATTGGCGGAAGTTGATTAGTAAATTTTTACGCTTGGGATTTGAGGAGCGTTTTGGATTTTTCAAACATTATTCTTAGTATATTGCGCGCGATCTTGTCTCTTTTCACCTGTATGTATCCGTTCTGTTACTCCAACTACCGAACCATAGCTCTTTGGTCTTTCTGAAGTCAATTTTTATTCCCTAGATTTTTTTCGAAAATATTCAGGCAAGTGTATAAGCGGCTGAGGTCTGTTTCGTCTTTTAATAGAAATATAAGTTCGTATCGTAAGAATACAAAGTGGTCTTGGGGTTCAATTTATCTCTTAGGTGGTAGATGAGGGCCGTTGTCGCGATCGAGAACAGTTACCCCTAGTAACTTCAAATACAGGTGAAGTTTCGTTGTTGACCTCAATTTGGATGGGGTTGTTCTGATAATTATTTTAGTTCATTTTAGAAATTCCTTTGAGATTTTAAGTTTTTAAAGTACCTCGATCACTAGATTTCTTTCTAGGGAATCAAAGGCCTTCTATAAATCGAGCACTACCAGGGCGAGGGGCGTGTTAAAGAGGTTCACCGCAAGTATGCCGTTTTTTATTTCTGATAGGATGTCGTAAATAGACCCTTCTGGTATTGCATATTTTTGTTCTCTAGGCACGGTTTGCGGGGAGTAGAATTTTATTTTCGCGAGTAGCAATTTTGATAGGATTTTATAGTCTGTGTACAGGGAGGTGATTGGTCTCCATTCCCTCAGCGTTTTTGGATTTGGGCTTTTTTGGAAGGAGGGACATTTTACCTTTACTCATGTGTTCCGGGAGAGATTTTCCATTTTGAGCAGATCTATATATGTCGAGTAGAAGTCTCGCGGCGAGAGTTGGGATTTTTTTTATAAAATTCGGCCGGTACACCGTCATCCCCAGCCATCTTCCTGTTTGGGAGTTTTTTGATAGCGTCCATGATATCGCTTTTTTCATATAAAAAGTTCCTATGATATTTACATAGGTTTATATATCGATTAAATTTTGCGTTTCGTCGGCCTTACTTTTGTCGCGATAGAAAGGGTGAACGTGATTCAGTTATATTTCGATTGTCGTACAATAATGTTCCAATATCATTATAAAAAGAGGTAATGTGGCGGGCTTCTGAAAAATAAAGCTTTTGATAAAGTTACACTTTTGGATTTAGAAAAGAAGAATGGGTAATTATTGGGAGCTGTTTTTTTTTCTTTCAAATTTGCACATTAGGTTTTTCCTTATTAAGTATTTATATTCTAAAGCTCTCTTTGTGTGAGATAGGAAAATAATAGAGTTCCAATGACTTACCGGGTTCCCATAAGAGCCAGGTTGGAGTCCCGGATCTCGAGGTAGTTAAAGCGGCAAGTTCTGCCAGATAAGACTTCCAAATCTGAGAAGGTGACCTTCACCACGTGACCTGGAGGTGCTCGAAGAAGCCAGTTACACGTCACCGGAGGGGACTCGAATAATTGAACTGAGATTGTGCCTGGGGCCTCAGTTTTGATTCCACCGCAGCCTGAACACATCACTGAGGTTAGACGTTGTGAGAAACCTACACCTGTGGTTAGCTGATGTGAGGAGCCTACACCTGCAGTTATATCATGTAAGAAACCTACCCCAGCAGTTTATGATATAAGGAACCTACCTGTTGTGATGTAAGGAACCTACCCCTGCGGTTATCTGTTGCAAAGAACTTACCCCTGCGGTTAGCTGTTGTAAGGAACCTACCCTTGCGGTTATCAGATACCCCTGTAGTTAGCTGTTGTAAGGAACCTACCCCTGTAGTTAGCTGCTGTAAAGAAAGTACCCCTGCAGTAAGATGTATGGAGCCTACACCTGTGGTTAGCTGATGTAAGGAACCATGTGATTACTTGTTGTAAGGAACCTACCTGTATAATTCTTCTCAATGTATAATTTTCTTACAACATAAACCTTAGATTATTAAAACATTGGATCAGTAAACATGAGGGCAACCATTTCAATTACATTACTTTATTTTTCATATGACATTTTTGTAAACAAAAAAGGTGATGATGATAAATTCAATGAATATTTACACAATCATAGAAAAATTATATTAAACCTTTATATAAACATAAATATTCTAACTAAATTAAACATTCTCCCGCCACCAACTTGATGGGGGACCATCAAAAAACATTATATAGGTAGCACACATAATTTTACAATAGGTCTTCTGTAAGTCCCATTAGCAGTCTTGACTTCTACCACTCTGATTCTAGCATCATCTCCTGGAAACACCTTTGAAATTCTTCCAATCTTCCATGCTAGTGGAGGTTGTTGTTCATTCTTTATCAACACCAGGGATCCTTCCTTAATGTTGGGTTGGGGCTTACACCATTTGGATCTTTGTTGAAGTTGTGACACATATTCTTGGGACCATCTGGTCCAAAAATGATTCATTGATTTTTGAATTAATTGCCATCTATTTCGCACACAAACTCATTGCTATGATGTCATCTTCATCGGGAAGCGCTGTTAAAGAACCACCTATTAAGAAGTGACCAGGAGTCAATGCCTGTAGATCTTCAGGGTCCTCAGAAAGAGGACAAAGAGGTCGCGAATTCAGGCAAGCTTCAATTTGTGCTAACAATGTTGTTAGTTCTTCGAAATTTAGCAAAGCACTGCCCACTGTTCTTCTAAGATGATATTTCATGGACTTACTCCGGCTTCCCAAAGTCCACCAAAATGTGGAGCATGGTGGAATAAATTTCCACTGAAATCTCTCTGAATTCGTAAGAACTTTACTGGCATTGTGACATAGTTTCCCAATAATCTTATGCGCACCAACAAAATTAGTGGCGTTGTCACTATGAATTGTTGCTGGTTTACCTCTTCGAGCAATGAACCTTCTTATTGTGGATATGAGAGCATCTGTGGTCAGACTACTGATTAATTCTAGATGAATGGCCCGAGTGCTGAAACATATGAACAAGGCAACGTAAGCATTCATGGTTGAAGTTGTACGTCCCATGTTCCGTTTAATCAGAAAAGGTCCTGCAAAATCTATTCCAGTTACCAAAAACGGCCTTGATCTGTTGATCCTTGCAAAAGGTATATTTCCCATTTATTGAAAAGGAGCTTCTTTTTTTTACGAAATCTAGCGCATTTCATGCATGTTCTTAAAATTTTCCGTACAACATTTCTTCCAGAAGGTATACAGAATATATTTCTTATTGCTGCAAGCGTAGCTTGAGTTGATGAGTGAAGATTATGGACATGAACATCGTTTACAATAAGAGTGGTAAGATGATGTGATCTTGGAAGTAAAACTTGATTAATCCGATCACCATAAACATTTACATTTTTTAATCGTCCGCCAACTCTAATGATTCCCCTTGAATCCAAAAAGGGACATAGATTGTATATTATACTCTTATTCGGGATTGGCTTGTTGCTTAACAGGCAATGCTTTTCTTTGGAAAATTCAATAGATTGAACACACTTAACAACTGTCAACAGGGCATCATTCAACTCTCTTAATGTTAAGGGCTCCCTGTTCCTTGAATGTGAAGGCATTCGACTGTTGTTGACAAATCTTAAGCACCAAGCTATGATACATTTCAGTTTGGTTAATGATGAGCAATTCATCACAATGGATGGAATTTCACACTCAATTGTACCAAAATATGTCTTGAATTTTTCTTCTTCTTTAAATTCTTCCTTGGAGCTATTAATGAATTTCTTAATTTCAAACGCAGGTTCAATTAGCCATGGTGGCCCATTCCACCATAGTGGATGTTCTACTAAGTCGGAGTGAAATATTCCGCGTGATGCACAGTCTGCTGGATTCTGCCTTCCATCAACATGGCACCAAACCCCGGAGACAAGCCGGTGTATCTCAGCAATTCGATTTGCCACAAATGTCTTCCATCGGCACGGCTCGGAATTGATCCAGCATAAGGCTATAGTAGAATCAGACCATAAATAAATTTCATTGATTATAAGAGGAAGGTTTTCATATACAGTTTTCACTAATCTTGCCAAAAGTAGAGCAGAACATAATTCTAACTTTGGAAGTGAAACCACCTTCATAGGTGCGACTCTTGTTTTTGCCACTAAGAGAAATGTCTTAGCGCTTGTGTTAGAGAGGATCACCTTTAGATACAGAGATGCAGCATATGCCTTCTGTGACGCATCACAAAATCCATGAAATTCTACCTTCATATAATTACCTGGTACCACGCATCTTGGGATCTGAATGTGCTCTAGCGATGGAAGATCCTGGTTTATCAAAGTCAGCTTCCTTCTTAGTTTCTCTGGAATTGGGTCATCCCATTCCAAACCAGTCTTCCAAAGTTCTTGAAAAATCAGTTTAATAGTGGTCGTAAATGGTGAGATCCAACCCAGTGGATCAAATATTTTAGCAACCTGTGATAGTATTCCTCGTTTTGTCATAGAGTTCAGTGGCAGAGCTATTCCCTTAAATGTGAAACCATCAGTTCTTGGTTGCCATTGAAGGCCTAAAACGTTGACAAATTCCTTGGATTCCTCAAACCCAATATTTGTGTTGGTGGATTTTAAATGATTTGGTAAAAGTGACAAAACATCAGGAACATTGGAGGTCCACTTACGAAGTTCGAAGCCTCCTGCACTTAGTAAACCATAGAGTTCTTGCACCAAATTCTTGCCTTCTTTTACTGAAAAAGTTCCAGTTACTAGATCATCAACATAAAAATCTGTCAATGCTATTTTGCTAGCTTTTGGAAACTTACTCTGCTCATCCAAAGCCAACTGTTTGATGATACGAGTGGCCAAAAATGGTGCACAACTAGTCCCATAAGTGACAGTTTCTAGCCGATAGTCCTTTATTTTATCATGAGGATCATTCCGCCATACAATTCTTTGGAATTCCGAGTCTTCTTGTGATATTCTAATTTGCCTATACATCTTGGCGATATTAGCATTTATAGCAACAGGATGAATTCTGAATCTCAGAATGATGTGAAACAAATCCTGTTGAATTTTGGGCCCTGAAATAAAAGCATCATTCAAGGACAAACCTGAATCAGTCTTTGCTGATGGGTCAAATACTACTCGCAATTTGGTGGTGCAACTTTTTTCCCTTATTACAGGATGATGAGGCAGATAGTACCTTCCCTTAATGATATCTTCCTTTGGTACTAAGCTCATATGTCCCAATTCAAGATATTCCTTAATGAAGCTTCTATATTGGTCATAAACTTCAGGTTGTGGAATCAAAGATCTTTCCAAAGAACAAAGTCTTTTGATCGCATTGGATCTTGAATCTCCTAATTGGCAGTCATTCCGAAATGGCAGTTGTACAACATATCTGCCTGTGGAATCCCTTCCATGTGTTTCCACCAAATAGATATCACTCTAATTTTCATCCTTAGATATAGAAGTCACATCAGGAATGGATTCCAATTTCCAAAAATTTTCGACTATATTTTGGGTTTCCAGGCATGCATGATGTGACTGAATGATATTCCTAATACTTCTCCTACTACCCTTAGAGGAAACTCTTCCTGAAAGGAGACATCCTAATTTAGAAGAAGTAGCAGTTAGGTGTTCTTCATCGCCGATAACGGACTCGCCAGTGAACAGGGTCATAGCTAACTCAGCACCAATTAATATGTCGATGGGAGCAGAAATATTATAATCTGGATCAGCCAGAGGCATGGTTTTGAGATGCGCCAAATTTGACCGTGGACATGTAAGAGTTGGCAAATTATTTGTCAACTTATCCAACACCAAGGCGTTCACCTTGAAAAGTTCATCGGATTTGAAATGTGGCGTAAATTCAAACTCCACAAGTCCATAAGAGTGACTCGCAAAATGTCCCGAAATTCCCGATATTTGCGAGTGTAAGGTAACATATTCAAGTCCTAGTCTTTTTCTACATTGTCCTGATATAAGTTTCGCCTGAGACCCTGAGTCTATCAAGGCTCTACATGTCTGAGGCACACCATTGTTATCCTTGATTTTAAACCTAGCGGTTGTAAGCATGACATTTGAAAAATATTTCTCATTACTTAAAAGACAAGTTGTATTTTTGATGTCTTTTCCACACTCAAATTTCCCTTCATGAACTTCTTGAACCTTGGTTTCTTGGTGAATCAAAGTGTTGTGTCTTGCAAATTTGACAAATGTTTTTGCAATAACAATTTTTTTGCTAAATGGTTTGGCTTTAAACACCTGAAACACAATTTAGCCGAACTAACAAAATTCACTCTCTCTGACTCAGGTAATTTAGAAAATAAATTACAGCTTGAAAGAGCATGTGCACCTTCACATTTAAGACATTTTATCATATATGAATTATAAACATTCACCTTTTGTAATTCCTTTTTCATTGAATGTTTCTCCACATTTGAATCTTTATTTGGTAAATTCTGGAAGCTTTTTGCGTGAATTTCCAAATATTCCATTAAATCCTTAATTGAAGGCACAACTCTTGGGTTGTTCTGCAATTCCCATTGTTTTTTTGTGGTTTTATCAAGCTTATCTTGTATGATCTTGACGAAAAATACCTCAGGTAAACTATCGATTTGGTAACCCAATACCTTCACTGTTCTTATTATTTCGTTGCAGCTATCTAGAAGTTTAAACATTGAATTATCGTTGTCATCGGCTAATTTTGGTAATCTTAATGCATTATCTATTCGGGTGAAAATTAGATCCTTTGGGTTATCATATCTTGTTAATAAAGTTTGCCAAACCTCAACATAATTATCGGCTGTAATTGGAAATGCGTTGACCAGTCTTAGGGCTTCGCCTCTCAGTTGGCCTTTCAAATATTGTAACTTTTCAATATCAGGTATTTGTGAGTTAGAACCAACTGCAGAAAAAAAATATCTTTAAATGAAAGCCATGATTCTAATCTGCCATTGGAAGTTGGCAACTCAAGTTTAGGCATTTTAACATGTAAATTAACATATTTTTTTTTCAGATGGTTCTTGCCCATATTATGCTTTAAATCTAATTCACACTTTAATCTTATACACTTATCTATACAAATTTCCACTTCGTCATTCAAATCATCATCCTCAAGTTGCTGCAAGAAAATATCCCTCATTTTCATCAAATCATTATTTGCATAATCTAGTTTGCATTTCGTTGCATTAATATCTACCATAGACACAATGGATTCGATAATTTCCTCTATTCCTTTTATAGTTTTTTTTTATCCTTTTTAATTTTTTAATTAAAGTTTCTACATCCATAATTGCTATTAAATTCTCTTCCCAAATACTTTTAGTTGAAATATATGGTTACAAAATACTTATAAGTTGCCCTTTTTTTTTCGATCAATTTTAACTTGACTTTTACTTACGTTCAATCCGGCTCGAGTTGACCAATGAATAATTCTTCTCAATGTATAATTTTCTTACAACATAAACCTTAGATTATTAAAACATTGGATCAGTAAACATGAGGGCAACCATTTCAATTACATTACTTTATTTTTCATATAACATTTTTGTAAACAAAAAAGGTGATGATGATAAATTCAATGAATATTTACACAATCATAGAAAAATATTATTAAACCTTTATATAAACATAAATATTCTAACTAAATTAAACACTACCCTTGTGGTTAGATGTTGTAAAGAACCCTGGCGCCAAGAATTCCAGGTCGCACAAAAAATAAAAATCGAGAATATGTCTTGAAAATCTTCAAAAATCTTTATTACCTACATTAAAATTTTATTAAAGTGGTTTAAATAGTGTATTCTTGAGATATTGATTAATATATTTATACACTGCGTGACATTGAAAATGGAACACCAAGAAATAGTGGCCAGAAAATTATGCAAATTTCAGGGTAGACGCGCCTAACCGAGTTATGCAAATGATGTAAAATGCGCAGCTCTCGTGCGCACATGGAGTAAGATATAAGGGAAGGAACTTGCAGAAATGACAGTATTCATGTCGTTATTTCTTCAAGGAAAATCATTGTAGAAATTTTGTTCTTGTGTCAAAAGACACGTGTAATAACAGAGAATGCCAGGTCATCGTAAACGGAGGCAGTTCAAGCAGACAGACGCTTTTACGAGGGGCATGGTGATCGGACTGAAAAGGGCAGGTTGGTCCATACGTCAAATCGCAGCTGATACACACCTTGGTGCGTCCACGGTGCACCGACTGTGGAGAAGATGGTTGGAACAAGGAAATGTGGCAATTTATAGGAATGCCGGTGCAACCAGAGTGACGTCAGCACGTGTGGATCGGCGTATCCTTCGACAAGCAGTGGCGGCCCCACAAGCCACTTGTACCGCCATCCTGCAACATGTGCAAGACACCCTAGATCATTCCATCTCGACCAGAACCATTTCCAGTCGATTGGTTGCTAATGGCTTGCACTCATGCCGTCCGCTAAGAAGACTGCCCTTGACCCCACCGAATAGGCGCCAACGTTTGGAATGGTGCCGGGCTAGATCGACGTGGATGACGGAATGGCACAGGGTCGTGTTCTCAGATGAGTCGCGTTTCTGCTTGTCCAGTGATAGTCGCCGTGTACGCGTGTGGCGTCGAGGTGGAGAAAGGTCCAATCCGGCAGCAATTGTGGAACGCTCCACCGTGCGACAACGTGGAATCATGGTTTGGGGCGCAATCGCGTATGATTCCAGGTCACCTTTACTTCGTATTTAGGGCACTATGACGGCCCAACGATACGTTGATGATGTGCTGCGACCGGTGACACTCCCCTACCTTCAGGGGGTACCCAATGCCCTTTATCAGCAGGATAACGCCCGACCGCACACTGCTCGCATTAGCCAACAAGCTCTGCAAGATGTACAGATGCTTCCCTGGCCACCGTACTCTCTTGATCTCTCACCAATCGAGCACGTCTGGGACATCATTGGACGCCGTTTGCATGCCTTGCCACAGCCGCGTTCAGAAGACGAACTGTGGCAAATGGTTGAGAGGGAATGGAGAGCCATCCCTCAGGACGCCATCCGTACTCTGATTGACTCTCTACCTAGACGTGTTGCTGCGTGCATCGCCGTCCGCGGTGGTCCTACTTGCTACTAAGCCGACGCCGTTCTCGCTCTGTATTATGACTATCATTTCGAAATAAAGATCACTTATTGTTCGTCCCTGTCTCTCTCTGTCTGCCGAGTTTCATCACTTTCTGGCCACTATTTCTTGGTGTTCCATTTTCAATGTCACGCAGTGTATATTATTTATATCGCAGTAAGAGAGAGAGCGATTATTAGCAAGTTGCCTTATTTGAAAATAAAAAAGTCGCGCTAAATATTTACATTTGTTATAAATACATAAACTGTATGTTCAAAGAATATAAACAGTAAACACACATACAGCTTTATTAAGACCACCCGTCTTATAAAGATTCACCGCAGGAAGGAAGCATAGCTGGAGCTCCTAACTCCAGGCAGCACAGAACCCAAACAAAAGCCACCAGATTCCACCGTGCATACGTCAAGGTAGCGTATCACTGAGTGTGGAATCAGCCACATTCTAGTCTTCGCTTTCTTCGACCAAATGGACCACGACATTCGACGACATTCTATTAATCTACTCCAAACGGTTCTGCGGACTTGTATAATTTATTTAAACCAACGAGAATACCTTGATCAAACATCATTGTATTCATTCAGTTATATATTTGTTGACTATCGAATTGAGACAAGGATAAGTCGCCAAATAGTTCTTTCCTCTGTTTCTCCAAGCAAAAGCAACGAAATATTATATGCATGATTTGATCTTGTATTCTGCTATGACATATATCACAGGTTAAAGAACAATCAGACTTCCAGCGCTTTGAACGATTTTCTGGAAAAACACCCATAGGAGTATCAGTTGCGTAAAAAGTATTTTAATTACCAGAAGAATATTTAAGAGTAGATGTAGTTCTGCTGTTATTGGATTTTTCCAGTGTTTGAAGTGACTGTAATGAGAGGTATTTAAGATTCGCGCTTTGTCGTTTTAAATGAATTGTTCGGTTGCTATTCGAATAATACCGGCTATTTCGGTCTGTATAACAGTATTTTCCGTACAACCCTTCAAGAACGAAAAACCCTTTGAGTCTAAAAAAGTTGACAGGTTTTAAAAAAAATTGCAACTTTCTCTTTGATGGTTGTGCAATGTCCAGAGATGTGCCCAGCATATGCGAGGCAACTTGCTCTCTTCCATTTTCATGATCCTTACCCAAAATCTGTTTAATGACGACAACTTCCAGTGAAACTCGTCCACACTCCATTCTCAGCATAAAGCCCGGAGTGTATTTTGGTAAATTCAGGTAGCGTCTGAGAAATATATTCTAAACTTGGTCAACTTTACTTTTATTTGTCAAGTTCCCAAAAGGGCGTATAGCATGTGAGGCAAGTTGTCGAGTCAAGTAATTTCATTACCGCATTTAGAGAGTTAATCTAGGAAATTGTCAAGACTTTCCGATACGGCACAAATTGCTGCAAGGGCTTTGCCCTTGTGAAATGCCGCTATTTTATTTAGTGAGTTCGCAGTTGTAAACGGGTATCCTAAGTATAGATATATCGCAGTAACAGACAGCTGCCACTCCCCCCATTTTGTACCAATCGACCGCCGTTTCTGTAAACTTTAATTTTTGACTTATTTTAGTTCAAGGTTATTAATTTTTAAAAATTTATTTTAACATATTGATTTTTATTGGAAGGTTATTTTTTAGATTCAACAATCAGGACACAATATCGTCTTCATATAGAAAAATATGAGCATTTTCATAATTTGGGAGGTATATTCCAGGTAAATCGGAATTATTGAAAAGATCAATTAAGTCATTTATAAAAGTATAATTGAGCAAGGTGACATAGTTTCCCCCTGTAAAATTCCCGAGGACACTTTTATTGACTCGTTAAATGAGTTGTTCCATCGCACCACAGCCGGTTCGGTTCCAAAATCACTTTAATAGGTAACGCTCAGAAAGAGCAACCTAGTTTATGATTTTTCCAACAATGAATAATATGTGAAGGTTATTCACATATTAAACAAAATGTTAACGCGGGATTCGATCCCGGTTCATGGCTGTCAGGAATCGAGGGTGTTACCCACTCGTCCACCAACTCTTCTTTCGCACCACCGCCGTCATATATTTGTAAACTGCTGGCCACCATAAATGCAATACCCTGAAAGAAGCATGCAAAAAAACATGAAATTTACAGTAGGAATTAGAGGAGCTGAGATATGCAAATGTTTAGAATTTTAGCGCAGACTCACATCACGCGCGCCTGTGGCTCCACTTTAAAGAACTATTTAAGACTTGAATATTTCGACTATTTCAAGTTCGGCAATATTGAACTGTATCATCTTCTTTATTTAGGGGTCGATTGGGTCTGTTAATTCGGACTACGTTCGGAGATATTATCTCTATAATTGTAAACGGACCTCTGAAGTATGGTGCCAGTTTTCCCGTATCGGGATGTTTATAATTTTTTACAAGGACTAGGTCATCAATCTCGAAATGCGGGGTTTGATGACCTTTATCATATCTTTGTTTGTCCCTTTCATGCATAAGCTGTGTTCTGCTGAAGGCAAGTTGCCTAGCTTTCTGGACGTCGGGGAACGGGTTATAATGGTTTTTTTGTTCTGGTGGGATGCTATTAAACATCAAAAAAATCGGTGGGAAATCTGTGACGGTGTACGGGGATTGATTATAGATTTGGACAACTTGCTTAATAAATATGGTCCAGGATGTCTTCGGGTTTTCGAGATATAGTAACCTTAGCTTTCCAGTGATTGTTGCGTTAAATCGTTCTATCAATCCGTTAGCTTGCGGATTGTTACTGGTGGTAAGTAGTGGTTGTATACCGCGAGATAGCATAAATTTGAGGAATATTTCGGAGGTGAATGCGGGTGCTCTATCCGAAAGTAAGCGTTTTGATTTGTCACGTTTGGTGACAAGCGTTATGGGACTGACATAGGGAGATACAGAGGTTGTAATTATACCGTACTCAAGCATTTGTTCGATTTATGTTTGTATTTAAAGTTGTTCATTTAGGGGTACCAGATAAGGAAGACAGCAATTACCTTGTCTGTGGTAGTATTGATTTTTACGGGAGGTATTTTAAGCCTAGGGACGTCGTATTTATTGGCGGCGAAAACGGGTGCAAATGGATGCAGTACCTTGTGTAAATTATAAGGACAGTGACCTAGATTACTTGTGTCCAAAGCTATGCAAGAGGAGGAAATGGGGGCGTTAACAATAGGATCAGGAACATTTCGATGAGGCCAAATAAGAGCGTTGAAGTTAACCACGTGTGAGCAACCCGTTCCAGGAGGGGAAGAATTAGTAAATGCGACAGTTGTATTAACCTGTCCATGGGACACGTGTTGCTTGCACGAGGTGAATTTGTACAATGTAAGTTGGTAGGGGTACATTATCTTGATACAGGAGTAGCTGAGGACAGTTTATAATTAGTATAAATATTTTTATGGAGTTAAGGGATAATATGCCAAAAAGCAAGGGTGTATCTATGATATGGAATTTTAGGTTCTGCGTTATGCTACTTATTTTTAAGTTTAAAAATATATAACCTATGGTGAAAATATTGTTAGCTATGGCGTTAATAGTTAAGTTAAATGGGTGGACAGGTATTTCCTTTTGCAAACTGGTTTCTATTATTTTAAAAGTATTCCGACTAATTATATCGATAGATGCTCCTGTATCAAGTAGTAGAGGTAGGTTTACATTATTGGACAGTTCCGCTCGAACGAGCAATTTTTCAACAAAAATTATGTGAGGAGGAACCTACTGTTGTGCTGTCTTGTGGGTCGGAACAGGCCCGGTCTGGTGCCGTGGTTGGAGGATCCTTGGGACAGTTAGAGTTCACTGCTTGCGCTGGGCTCGTGGTTTAGAGATGGTCGGGGGAGCAGGTAACATACGCTCGCGTGTTGGTAACTCGGAGGGGTGCTTGCAGGAGGTTTGGTGGCTTTCTCAGTCTTTCGGTGTATTGTAGTTGGGCCCGATCTGCTTGGGCGTCGTAGTTGGTGAAGAAGCTCTGCGCCTTGTAGGAACCATCGTAGCGCGGTAGCTCCACATCTCGCGATAGTCCGTTCGCCGCGGACAACTGATGTAGCGTCCTCGCCAAACTCCCCAGGACATCTGATACCACCGGCGGGGGCGTGGCGTCCTCCTGGCTGGGGGTGACTTCCTGCGTCCTACCGAGGGTGTTTTCTATCTTGGGAAAAGTGGTGTTTTCGCCACTTTCATAGTCGGGATCGGACTCCATGTGCTCCTTTGAAACATCCTCTCTTTCCTGTTCCATCTTTCTGTACAGACAGTGGTCTACTTGCTTACTTGTACCTTGGAGTCCACAATCCTGTCGACTCTTCGGATGGGGGAGTCTGTGATATCTTGGGACCTCTGGGACCAGTGTTACCTGATGCTAGACAAACCTCGAGGTCACCTCTACCGTGCAGTCGTGGTGGAAGGCGACACAGCTGGGCCAAAGGTGAAATAAACAAACAGAGATTCCTCTAAGAAGCGTCTGAACGTCAAGAAGGAATGGGACGAGGAGGTTTCTGGCAGGAAAGGGTTGATTACCTTTATAGGAGCGGCCTGCGCGGAGGACTGAAAGACTGAAACAAAGGACTGAAGACTAAAAGACTGACTAACTGATGCTTGGGGCCTCCTTTTATAGCTTCAGGGTCCAGGCAGGTCACTGCCTGTTAAGGTATAAGAGGTCAAATTAAAAAGAAACCTCCTTTAACAAATAAAGACTTTTACCCAAAGTCTTGATATAGTTTGGACTGCCTCGGGTGATCAAGCAAGAAAGAAAATAAGGAAGACAAAACCAGCGGCTACACTTGTAAAGCTCTTCCGCTCTACTAAAAAACTCTTTATTTGAACAACACGGCTAAGTTATATACATTCAGAGGAAATATACATAATAATTTAAACATTCAATAGAAATCTACATTCCAAGTCATACATTCAAAAAGATATTTACATACTCTATGTCATGACTTTTAACATACCCCCACCTTTCCTTTTTGTAAAACAAGAAAGAAAAAATCCGTTCCACCGCGATGGGGGGATCCTGGTAGGTGGGACACCGTTGCAGGGAGCCCAGGCTCTTATCCATGAAAGCCATCTTCTCCTCGGCACACTGCGGCACCCTCTCCATACACACCACCGGAGATTGCCCTATAAGCGTCCATCTTCTTCTTCCAAAGAAATCTGAGGTAGTCCCAATCATTTTCCTTGATGGCCATCACCTGGAAATATCTCCTCATGTCGGCCAAAACTCCAAACTTATTTTCTCGAAATTTTATCCCTATTCCCGGGATTCTTCTCAGCAGAATGGGTCCCCTCCTTAAATATCGTTTCAAGGAAAGTCCGTTATATCCTCGACAGGAAGCGTCGTCAAAACTGGCCGTATAGGCGTCGTTTTGGACTCACTCTTAAACAAAAAGTGACGGGGCAAATAGTGTCCTTTTACTTCAGGTGGATTTTCCTCATTCAACCAATCTTTTGGATCAATAATTTTTTCTTCCACCTGTGAATCAGTACCTTGTTCGGCATCTAACTTTTCTTCTGCCACCTTTGAATCAGTACCCTGTTCTACATCTAGCTTTTCTTCCATTTTTGAATCAGTACCTTGTTCTGCATCTAGCTTTTCTTCCACCTTTGAATCAGTACCTTGTTCTACATCTAGCTTTTCTTCCACCTTTGAATCAGTACCTTGTTCTGCATCTAGCTTTTTTTCCACCTTTGACTCTGTACAATGTTCTTCATCTATATTTTTCGCTTCATTTCCATCATGATCTTTTCCCTTGTTGTATTTATCGTCCTTATTCTCTGCATAATCAGATTTATTTAACTTTCTCCTGTTATTCTCCATTCCTTCTATCTCTACAGTAGCAATACTTTATTAGAGTCTTACGTGGTACCGATTGATGTTATTTGATGCTTTCTATTTGCAGCAAATGACAAGTTATATACAGTCACGTGGTGAAATATGTGGTAGTAGATATTTGGATTATTTACAACAATTCCATGGTCTTAAATCATCACATATTAGTATGAAACGCGAAAATGGCTGCCAGAGGGCGCTGTGCAACTTTATTTGAGCCGACGGTGGCGCTGTTGAAGGCATTTTGTTTTTTGACTCACGTGGCATCAGCATGCGTGGTGTTTTAGAAAAATTCAAATCGTGGAAAATTTCTGGAACCCGTGGAAAATGGTGATTTTCGAGCCAAAAAGTGACCATTTGCGGGAAGTTTTGTTGTTCGCCTTCAACTGGAAGAAAAGTGCCACTGAAGCCCACCGAATGCTCGAGGAAGTTCACGGCGACCACGCTCTGAGCAAATCGCAGTGTTACAGGTGGTTTAAAAAATTCCAAAGTGGCGATTTCGAACTTGATAATGAACCACGTGGAAAACCGCACCAAAAGTTCGAGGACGCTGAACAGCAAGCTTTGTTGGATGAGGACAGTGCCCAAACGCAGGAAAAACTCGCGAAACAGCTCCAGGTGTCTCAAGGTGCTGTTTCCCTACGTTTAAACAGCCTCAGAATGACCCAAAAGCTTTCCAGATGGGTCCCCCACGAGTTGAGCGAAAGGCAGCAAGAACGGCGTCTGGTAACCTGTGAAGGGCTGCTGGCCAGGCATGAAAAGAAGTCATTTTTGCATCGAATTGTAACTTCTGATGAGAAATGGATCCACTCAGCAATCCTACGCGCCAAAAGTCATGGGGCCTGCCCGGCCAATTTTCAAAACAGACGCTTAGGCCCAATCGCTTCGGAAAAAAAGCAATGCTTTGCGTATGGTGGGACCAGACCAGCGTAGTATATTTCGAGCTCCTGAAACCTGGCGAAACGGTGATACTAGTCGCTACAAACAACAAATACACAGTTTGAGAGAGGCATTGAATGAAAAAAGACCGGAATGGCGTGAAAAGCACAACAAGCTGATACTGCAGCATGACAACGCTCCAGCCCACAACGCTACGGTGGTCAAAAACACCATAAAAGACTTGGGCTGGGAACTCTTACCTCACCCGCTGTACTCACCAGACTTAGCGCCGTTGGACTACCACCTTTTCACATCTTTAAGACACGCCCTAAAAAACCAGGAATTTTCGAACTCAGACATACTCCGAAAATGGCTTGTTGACTGGTTCGACTCAAAATGAATAGAATTTTTCAGACAAGGAATTCGAAAATTGCCTGAAAGGTGGTCCGAGTGTATAGCTAATCAGGGCAATTACTTTGAATAAAAAATATTTTGTTGTATGGAATTGGTGAACTTTTGAATTCACTGAAAATTTTCGCGTTTCATACTAATATACCTGGTATATGTGGTGAGGTTGGTAGCCTCTTGTAGAAACCTATCGACTAACTATGTGATGCTGAAGTCCAGTCGACTTGAACTGTGGTGTGTTCCCTGTCGACTCTCGCTATACTGTGTTAACCGAGAGGAACAATTAGGACGGGGAGTTTTCCAGTACCTCTCTGCACCTTGTAAGACCTTTAAAAGTTCTCACAGAGTACAGGTAGTCGTGGTCGAGGCAGAGTAGAAAGCTTGGGAATGTCCACACAAAAAAAAAAAAAAAACGAAGACACAGTTGCACTAAGAAAGTTCCGTGAACAGATAAAAGTTGAGCTACCATAGATGGGCCCCGGGAGTGAAAGGGTTTATCCAGGTTTAAGCAGGTAAAGCCTCTCTAACACAGGTAAGTGATTAAAATTTCTTTTAATTAATTTAAACTGTGAGGGTCAAAAAGGGCTATAACAAGATGATTTGTTTGGATATATAAAAGTGAAATAAAAATGAAATTTTTGTTCGATTTAAAAAAAAATGATGATTAAAATAGAATGACATAAAAATTCGCATTCTAAGAAAATATTGGCGGGCGTTGAAAAGGGTTAGTAGTTGGAGAATATGCAATTGTAAGCATTACACATGCAACCAAATAATCAGATCCAGGTGCAAAGCGAGGATATATATCCTATATATGGGTTACAGTGCTTTGTCACAATTTTAGGGTTATTGGGTTAAAAGTTGTTGAAGAAAATTTGCTTATTAGAATTATTGGGAAAGGAGTGAAATATAGCCATGCGATAAGTAGAATTGTAGCGACAGTAGGTGGTCTGACTTGACTCGAAATCAAAGGTTGATTATGGTCCGCTAGAGCTGAAAAACAAGTTGAAAGATGAAAAAAGTGTACGCTTTGTGCATGCGTTGGTGATTGCGCTCTGCGGATGATTGGAATAAACTCTTTAAGCGTGTTCAGGCCAGAGGTTGGGATTTTTAATTCTGGGGAACTGTGTTCAAAGAGTTTGTTAAAATTACGAAATAAAAAAAATGCCAAGCAGTGCTGTCGTTTTTCTATAATGAAGTGAAGCAATGGCTGAAATAGATAGTGATGATAAAGAATAGGGAATTGGTAAAGAATATGATTGTTGTAAGCGGTTGTTGCATGCCCGATAGTTGATGATATACATTGTCCTATTATAAAGGTATTCAAACAAATACAAAATGAATAAAATATAGTAATATATTGTGGGTAAAAAAAGTGTAAGTGAACAAAATCAAACATGTAATATATAAAAGATATAATAATGAATTAAAAAAGATTTTAAAGCAACATTTTTTTTTGCAATACTAAAATAATATCATGAAAAATAAAAGTAAATTTGATTGATGTTTTTTTTTGAAAATCATGTTGGATTCAAAATTTGATTATATAATTGAAAGGTAAAAAAAAATAATTAAAATTTAAATATTTTATACAAAAAAATTGAATGTAATTAAAGGTTATTAATGATTGTATAAATGTGTGATGGGTAGTGGAAAATTGAACAAAAATTCTCGTTTATCCAAAAAGTGATATGTAGATAATTATATCTCTTTTCCCTTATAAAGTCTATATCAGACTTAACCAAGTTGTTTTAATTGGTGATATCAATTAACACGTAAAATGTTTAGTGTATGTTGTGTTGTGATTAAGGCGTTGGTGAGATTTGTAAGAAATCCTAAATGGTTAGTGTGAAACATGGGTTTAATGAAAATGGCGATCATGAAGATAAGGGTCATTTACATCTGCCTAGAGCGGGGACATGTAACTGAAATAGATTCGACTTGGTGGGAGTGACGCTTAAAGGGCGTCCACTTTCTATCTTTCTCGGTATCGTCGGGGTGTTTGTTATTTTTGTCATCACTTGAAACTGGCTTTCTTCTTTTGTCGAGGTTGGCAATTTTCTTGCCTATTTGAAAATACCGGGATTTAAATGCAAAAAGGGCTGTGAGGTTGTAGGCGGTATAATTCGGTATAGTTGCGTCTCGAAGATATCTGGAATCAAATGATTGAATTCATTGAGATATACATCTTGAGGCAATCGCTGTGGGTTTTGAACAAAAAGGGTTTGTGGAGGTGTAATGTAGAGAACATTCTCTGTTTAATATTTTAATTTATTGACATGTATGGTGTCACTGTCTCTATTGAGAGGTTGATTGGGGCGATCTATTCGAGGACATTGGGTGAGATTATTTCAATTATTGTGTATGGTCCAGTAAAATATGGTGCTAATTTACCTCTGTCGGGATGTCTATAATTTTTTACCAAAACAAGATCTTAACTTCGAAATTTGGTGTCCTGTGCTGCTTATCAAATGTTTCTTTAACTTTTTTATGCTTATTTTGGGTACCAGAGCTTGTTATCTCTCTAGCTCTAGTTATTTCGGGGGGTATGGGTTAAAATTAGTTCATATATCTGGGGGATAACATTGAACATTAAGTAGGTGGGTGGAAAACTTGTGACAGAATGGGGTGTATTATTATACTTCTGAGTGACGCGCTCAACTAGTTGAGTCCAGGAAACTTTCGGATTTTCTAGATAAGCTAGTCTGAGCTTGCCTGTAATGGTCGCATTTAAGCGTTATATTAAACCGTTTGCTTGTGGGTTATTGCTTGTGGTGAGTAGGGGTTGTATACCATGTGTTATTAGAAATTTACGGAATTTTTCTGAGGTAAAAGCGGGCGCTCTGTCAGATAACAGACCTTTTGTAGATACTTGCTGTAGTATAGTTTTGAGGGTTTGAATGTACGTTAGGGTACTGGTGGACTTCGATGGAAAGGTCCAAGCATATCGCGTTAAATGATCCACTATTACGTGTAGATATGTCATGGAGTGTCCATATTTCGAAATTCCAGCTATGGTATCTATAGAGATTAAGTCGAATGGTTGTTGAGGTGGTGGAATTTGTCTGAGGGCACCATAGGGTTTACCTTTGGACCTTTTAATGATTTGGCAGGTGTGACACGACTTGACAAATTTTTCTATAGATTTAGAGATTCCTTTTCCAGTAGTACTGGGTAGTAATTATTTTGGTCATCTGAGAGATGCCTGGGTGGTTATATTCTTGGTGAACTTTGTTCATTAGAGTATGTTGCAGGGTTTCGGGAATTATTATTTTAATTACACCTATTAGGGTAATGGTATGTAAGCCCTTTGTATCAATGTTGAAGGGGGATGCTGTAGGTTGATGCTGTTTGATAATATCAGCACTGATAAATCCTACAAAGGGGTTTCGTGATAGTAAATCTGCTTCGTACTGTTGGCTGCCTTTGAGGTAGTGGATTTCGTAATTATAGGTAGATAGTCTCAGGCTCCATCTAAATAGTCGTCCTGACAGATATTTTATAGTTTCAAGCCATTGTAGAGCTTGGTGATCTGTGTATATGGTAAATTTTATACCGGTGAGGAATATTCGGAATTTTTCTACACTTTAGACGATGGGGAGGCACTCGAGATCGGAAACGGTGTAGTTTCTCTAATGTGCTCTAAGGGCTCGGCTGAAATATTGTACAGGATGTACTTGTCCGTCTGGAAGTACCTGTTTGAGTATGCTGGCCATCCCTTGGGTGGATGCGTCGCAATAAAGGCGGCATGTTAAACCGACTTGATACAAGTGTAGTACTGGTTTACTGGTTAAACTCTCTTTGAGAGTGGTGAAACTTGTTGACAGTCTGGGTCCCAATTCCATTTCACATCTTTTAAAAGTAGTTTATTTAAAGGTGCTCGTAAACGGGCATAATCTGGTATAAACTTATTATAAACGTTCACTGCTCCTAAAAATGATTGTAACGGCTTTTGATTGGTAGGTGGTTTGATGGCATTTATGGTATCAAGGTTGCGCGTCTGTGGTGCATAAGTATCTGCGGTAACAGGGTATCCTAAAAATCTATAGATGTTTTAAAAAACGAACATTCATTATAATTGAGTCTGATGTTTTCGTGTTGACACACCGTTAGAAATTGTTGTAGGTTTTGTAGATGATCCTCTAAGGTGTCAGAAAAAATAATGAAATCGTCGAAGTAATGGGTAACAAAATTTAGTTTATATTTTTGCATGACCTGGTTTATGGCACGATGGTATATCTGTGGCGAATTTTTAAATCCGTCCGGAAGTCTACAAAATTCGTACTGACTATCTAACGTCACGAAAGCTAGTAGATTACGTGAGTTAAGTTCTATTTCCACTTGCCAATATGCGGATGCTATATCTACAGAAGAGTTGTATTTGGCTTTCGACAATTTGTCAAGAATGGTTTCTATTAAAGGTAAATGATGTACGTCTGGAACGATGATTTAATTGAGTTTTCTGTAATCAACAGAGAAACGTTTCGTTTTGTTACGTTTCGTAACAAGAGTTATTGGACTGGCGTAAGGTGAGACTGACGGGGCAATGATTCCATGTTGGAGCATTTGCTCTATAGGGTTTGTATTTCTTGTTGGTCGTGTAGTGGCACTCTATATGGGCGTAATGCTATTATTTTATCTGTGGTGGTATTGATTTTTACCGGTGGTATGTTCAATTTCGGCACATTGTATTTATTAGTAGAGAACACTTGCGAGAATTCATATAGAATTCGGTGGAGTTCGTGTGGACAATGTTCTAACTGGGGTGCCGCATTAGAAGGTATAGATAACTCAATATCATAGGTAGGAGATATAGTGGGTGATACAATAGTGGGGAAACATATAATTGGGGTAGGGTCGGCCACGTGTAAACAGGACTAGTTCGAGGGGAAGGTGGTAAAAATAGCTGTTTCCCTCGGTTGAGTGGGACATAAATCCTGTTTGCAATTGGTGAACTTATAGACATTTGTTGGAAGAGCATCATTATTTTGATAAATTTGGAGATTATTAAAATCTATAATTAATTTAAATATTTTAGGGTATTAATAGATAAAATACCAAAAGGTAGTGAAACTTCTATTATAAAAAAAAATAGTTTTTGGGTGAGGTTACCTATTTTTATTTTTGAAAAAATATATCCAAGGGTATTTACATTATGGGCTATTGCATTTATAGTTAAACTGTACTGATGGATAATAATTTTATATGGTAATCTATTTTCTATGGTTCTTAAAATATCCAAGTTAAGTATGTTAATAGATGCTCCCGTATCTATTAAAAAGGGCAAATTTAAATTTGGTGACAATTCAGTGCATGTTACGAGCTGTTCAACGAAAAAAGGTTGCAGATTTTCCTACCGTTGAGTTACTCGCGGGGCTTGTAGAGTCGTCTCGGCTTGCAGCTTGGACTTGGGGAACATGGCTCAAAGATTTGACCTTGGGCCGGGTGTGGGTACCACATTTTGGTACAGTGGTTGCACTTGGTCTGGCGCTGTAGACTTGATGTGTTCGGCTCTCTGGGAACCGTTGTTCACACTGGGAGTGCCAGTGCATAGCATTGCAATACTTGCAAGGCGAGGGTGGAGGTGTAACTTGGTAGGTTAAACGTGTTGACCGCTGGTTGTTGTACCGCGGTGGTGGGTTGTTGTAGGTTGGATATGGGGCCTTGTCTACTTGGCGCTGGTACGCTGCACTGGTAGCACACTGAGTCCTTCTTATTCTTGACACTAGGTCGAACCATTCTTTAATGGAGTTTGGCTGCACCGTTGCGATTAATCGCTGGTCTGCGACGGGTAGTCCTTCGGTCAGAGACTCTATTAATCATTTTCATGCCCATTACCGTTTTGTTTTGGTAGTAGTCTTCTAAGGGCATTTGGGGTGTCAATTTGATGGCTAGGAAGCGTGCAAACGACGCTTCTGTCGTTGTTGGGAATATATATATCAAGGTTTGGTGGGTTCCATTATAAAAAAACTATCTAACCTTAGGCCTCGGAAATATTGGAGGGGCTTACCTTGCAGGTAGAAGGGTAACTTGCGTAGGCGGTCCGTGTAGGTCAGCTCAGCTCGGTCTGCTTGGGCATCAAAGTTGTCGAAAAAATTTAGGGCTTCAAAGGTACCATCGTATGGACTCACGTCTATCTCCCTCGGAGATCGGGCGATCAGCAGCTTACTCAGGGCATCGGCGATCTGTATAAGTGGGTCTGCGGAGGTCCCTTGGGGCGGCGACATTTCCTCCTCCTCAAATGTCGTCTCTTGTTTGGGGACAGATGGCTAGGTCGAATCGTTGGACTGGTCGGTTTGCTCTTCCATCTTTGCACTTTCTCGCTTCTATCTGGCCTTCTTCGTTTGGTATCCTTCGTTTTGGTTATCCTGTCGGCTTAAATGTGGTGAGGTCTGGTAGCCTCTTGTAGAGACCTGTCGACTAACTTCAGAGGGTGTTCACACTTAAAGGAAACAAGTTTTATTATAAAATATAAAAAATTAACACTATATTTGAAATTTTTCAAATGTTCTATTTGAAAGCCTTTTTGTTTATTCACAGAACGGCACCTGATTTTCCACGATAGCAGATATTTTCTGAACATGGTCATACTCAAAAGATCCCATTCTTCCTTTACCACTTTCCAGAGCTAATCTTACCTATTTGGACATAATTAAAATATGCAAGCAAGATGATATCAACATTTCTAAAAAGGGTATTTATAATATTATTCACGACCAAAATATCAAGTTTTTTTTCAAAGCACCTACGGAGAAATGGACAAAAGATTATCACCCTATATCGGTGAGAACTCCTGCAACTGTCAAAAAAGTGAAAAAAATATATGAGAAAAGAAAATCCTATACCACAAAGAGATATAGCCAAATTAATAGGAACATCAGTGTCAACAATAAATAAAATAATAAATAAAGATTTAAGCCTAAAAGCTACAAAAAAAAACATGCGGTTCACAAATTGTTTCAGAGCCATATTCGTCAGCGACACACTATCAGCAGATATTTTTATGAAAATTTCTTGGCTGCTGATAGATGGAAATTTATTGTTACATATGACGAAGAATGGGTTTATTTAACCGATTGCGACAGAAAAAAAGCTATATACTATCAAAAAAGGGTGGAAAAATCTAGGTCAATTTGGTTGAAGGAATGTGCCGAAAGTTACCCCAAAGGATTTATGGTGGCATGCGGTATATCATATGAAGGAAAATTTAAAATAAGAAAAGTTGAAAGAAATGCCAAAATAAACTCGGAGTATTATCAAAACAACATGTTAGAACCTATATTTTTAAATGATATTCCCTCTATCTATGGAAAACAGAGCAACAGAGTCTGGTTTCACAATGATAACGCCACAAGTCATACCTCATCTTCAACCCAAGCTTATTTGGAAGATCTAAGGCAAAGAACAGGAATCAACACTATTCCAAAGAACAGACCCCCTGTAAAATCTTCTGATTTAGCCCCGATGGATTTTTGAATTTTTGGATGCCTTAAAAGAGCACTTGGAAAGAGACACCCTAGGACAATTGAAGGTTTCTGGAAAGTGGTAAAGGAAAAATGGGATCTTTTGAGTATGACCATGATCAGAAAGTGTCTGCTATCGTGGAAAATCAGGTGCCGTTTTGTAAATAAACAAAAAGGCTTTCGAATAGAACATTTGAAAAATTTCAAATATGGTGTTGATTTTTAATATTTTATAATAAAACTTGTTTCCTATATGTGATGCTGAAGTCCAGTCGACTTAAACTGTGGTGTGTTCTCTGTCGACTCTCGCTATACTGTGTTAACCGAGAGGAACAATCAGGACGGGGAGTTTTCCAGTACCTCTCTGCACCTTGTAAGACCTTTAAAAGTTCTCGCAGAGTACAGGCAGTCGTGGTCGAGGCAGAGTGGAAAGCTTGGGGCAGAGTGGAAAGCTTGGGAATGTCCACACAAAAAACGAAGACAGAGTTTCACTAAGAAAGAGCCGTGAAGAGATAAAAGTTGAGCTAGGAGCGAAAGATGGAGAGATAGAAGACTTCTTACTGGGCTACATGGTCGATGAGGTGGACCTGGGGTACAACCGACGAGGGCTCACGCAGATGGTGATGTATCTCTCAAGTGACTATATTTTTACGTTAAAACGGAGACTTTATATACCTTTTCCGAGAAAGAAAGTATTGCATTACAGCACATGCGAGAGGGGCGTGGATCGTCTGGCGAAATTCTAAACTGGCGCCGTGGCAGTTTCCATCTTTAGACCTTGTTGTTTTGGGACTTCCATCTATCTTGAATTTAAACGTTTTTGACTTCCATCTCTTTAGCTCAACTCTTAATCTATTACAGAGTTTTATTTATTTATTCTCAGTTTGTACAAAGTACATTACATATGATGATGTAATGACACATGTCAATCATGCATATAATCATTTACAGATGTGTTTCTATTATACAACATGAAAATCTTGTTATAAGTTATAAACAATATGGGGTTGTTGGTTTAAATTACCATATATATATATACACCCATACCTCGCTTTGCGTCGGGGTCACGTTCCAAAAAAACACGACGCAAATTGAAACGACGCAAAGTGAAAATATGTGAAGGCGCAATCAAAAACAAAGGTGTTGCCATATTTTAGGAAAAAAAAATTAACGACACTAATCCAAAACAACGCAACTTCGAAAATCTAACGACGCACAGTGAAAATCAGTAAAAATTAAGCCGCGACGCAACTTCGAAAAAAAAAAAACTCAAAACGAAACGACGCAAAGCGAGGTATTGGTGTATATATATAATGCCGGTTGTACAAGACTGTCTACAGCCTAAATAATTCAAGAAACTAAGATACCTCAGACCTATATATGCGTAATCCCCTTTTACTCATCAATAGTAACGTAGCCTGCTGGACTTTAAGTACGGTATTAGGGCTAACTTTGAAACCGCTCGAGAACCAGGCTATGTATCTCAGAAAAGCTGAAGAGAAATAGATGAAATGGACAAGAGGAACGGCGCGGTTTACTCGGTCAGCTGTCGGGATTGTGAAGTAAGGTATGTGAGAGAGACTGTGTAGGGATAGGACTGAGTGAACACCGCAGAATGATAAGGAATAAAGACGAATTGTTTTACAAACATATGCAAGAAGCGTTGTTTCAACCTGGATGTGTGACGCCGAATGACATTTTCACAATAAAATGGGTAAACATCAGAGACTGTTCCTAAAATAATTAGCTTCAAGGAAATTTGAAGCTTTAATATAAGATTATGGAGTTACCAGAACAGTTAAGCATTTATTTCGAAGGATTTATCCAAAAACATTTTAGATTTTTTTTCTTAAAAAAATTCCATCATCGATGGATCTATCCAACCATTACGTGTTCTGCTAAGTAATTTTTGCATCAAGAGACTTCATTGACCATTTGGCTTTCCTTCAAAGAATTCTTCTTTCGAATAACTATATTTTAATTAGGTCTTCGGCCGTTAAAGTCTTCCTTCAAGATACTTCTTAGACAATTCAGGCCTACGTTTATAGAATTATCCCCACATGAAACCTATTCCGCTATTATGTCTTCATCCATAAAAATATTTATTTATAAAGCCTTTATCACTTTGTATCTATACGGTGCTTGAAACGTGTAACCTCTTTATTACTACTGAGATCTTCTCCATTTGGCATCTCCCCATAAACTTTTTCCGCTAATAGATCTGAACAGGACTGCCACAAAGGCCATTCGCTGAGTTATCACACACACATATGCAACAAATGTTGAATAGGTTAATAAGATAGTAGGAAATGGTATATGTTGGCTGCTAAGAAGTCCATCAACACTCACCGAGATAGACGGCGGTGAAGTTGGCCAGGAAGCCGCGGTTATTGACGGAACCGTCCGTGGAGAATTCCAGCCAGAGCCGGTTGTAACTTGAGACAATGGGATCGGGGAGTGTATCGCCGCACAACACGGCGATTGGGTCGCCCTTGCGGTAGTCTCCGTCCCACACCTACCAAATAAATAAGTGTTAACATAGCATTTATCCCTTGGAAAAGCTATCAAACACGTCCACAGGAATGGCACCAGAGAAGGAGGTCAGCTGTGGAATGATAAGTCTGAACAATGAGTTATTCAAAGCCCCAAAGATGAAAGTAGTAAGGGTCATAGCCAGAACAGCTCTAGTCATGGTAGAAGAGAGCAGCTTTAGCATTTTTTTCTAGAATATTTTGGTAACAGCTAGCTGAAGGCGGAGTAGAAACATCCCCTGCTGTTTTGAGATATGGAAGTTAACCACCGCACTCTCAAGATCATAGTAAGAGAATGGGAGCCTTGAGAGAGGCTATTTGAATATATTAGATATTAGAACGTTCTCTCTCTCTCTCTCTCTAAACCACCGGATCTTACAATCTGCACTTCTCCGGGCTCTTCGGGTCGTGGGCGACTGCCGTTTCCTGCGGCCTCCTGAGCTCCTGGCTCCTACAAGATGGCTGGGCTGGCGCATCGGAGAACTGACCGGGCCTGCTCCAAACATCACCATCGCTACGCGTGGCGCCCTCACGGACGTCGCTGCTCTGGGGAGCTTCTGCACACGCCTGATAACCCAGAATGCCCGGGGACATTATCGCGTCGACAGCCTGGCGGACGCAATCGTGGTGCGCGGGATGACCACCGCCTTCCAGCGCCTAACCACCCGCACAGCCCGCCGCTTGCTTGAGCGTCCGCGCTTGGCTGCGCTGCCCATTACCCAGCTGTTCGGACGGTGGTTCCCCCACGTCAGCATCCCCATCTCCATCAGCTGGTCTTCCCTCCGGCGTTGCGCCTTCTCGGGGCACAATGCTGACGTTGCCGTGCGGCTGGCCCTGCACGCCCTTCCCCATCCAGCACATCCGGCTTCAGCCCGGGAGTCCTGCATCGCCTGTGGGTCCGGAGACCTGTCACTGGCCCACCGCTACTGGTCCTGCAGTCGGATCAGGCCTGTCATCCTGGAGGCCTTCACCATCCTCCAACGGCCTCCTGACCTGCAAAGCTGGATCTTCGGGCATGACCTGGAGGACGACGCCCTGGCCATCATGGCGTCCGCCAAGACCCGCATCTACAAGCACTTCCTGGGCCTGGAGATGCGGGGAGTCCAAGAAGACCCCTCCTTGTCTGGAGGAGAACCTTGTCAAGGTGGTGGAGCCTCCCTAGCTCCTAAAATCATTGTAAATTCCCATTATTTATTCATTACTTTTATCATAATCATTTTGTAAAAATTGACTAGACGTCAATAAAAGTGTTTCAATAGTCAATAGTCTCTCTCTCTCTCTCTCTCTCACCTACCAACAAGGATCTCCAGTTGCGGAAGCCGGGTGGATGCGAGCAGATTGGATCGAGTGCTTATACCATCAAGCTTCTCCAACCGCGTCACCCGATACTGGAGCCTATACTACAAGAACACCGACCACCGTGCGGTCCTCCTCCAAACCGGCGAGGCCTCAGAACCTCGACCACCGTGCATTGCTAGCATGCTCCGATCGAGGCTAGTCGTTGGGACAGTAGAAACGCTTCTTGACGAGGCCTTGGGAAACATCGAGGACATGCGGAATGCGGAAATCTGGAGGAGGTGGGGACATATTAAGGCGCATCTGGCCTCCGCCATCAAGTCACTCCACGACCTGCGCAATAACGACGACGACTACATCTCGAGGGCGAGAAAATATGTTCAAGCCAAGCTCGAAGATGTCTCCATCTACTCGGACTATCCCTCCCTGCCGGACCTCGGGCGCGCCTTTCGTCTTCGTCGCAGGGGAACGTCGTCGAATACTTTCTACGACAGCGCAGGTCGAATGATTACGGGACCAGCGGTGAGAGAACTGGCTTTCGTCAACCTGAAAGAGTGCTTTTCCCATCCTTCGTGCTCACCGGAGGACATCGATGGCTTCCTGCGGGGTTTTACTCTAAGGGTCACCATTGAGGAAAGCGATCCACTCCACCGCTATGGGATCGGCGAGGAAGAGATCGTTGCTGCCATCGGTCGTCTGCCAACTGGGAAAGCGGCCGGGTGGGATGACTTGCCCTGCGAGCTCTTCAGGGGTTTTGAGGATTACTTCGCGAGTGCACTCCGTCGGGTCTTCGAGGCGTCCCAGCTCTGCGGGGCTCTGCCCACTTCCATGCGGCGCAGCGAAATGTCCCTGATAGAAAAACCGCACGGTGGTCCGGGCCTAGCCGGACTTCGACCCCTCTCCTTGCCAACGACGGACTACAGAGTCCTCAGCGGGGTCCTCTACTGGCGACTGCGACCCCATCTCCGAGACATCGTACCTGAATGCCAGAGCTACGCCGTTCCAGGTAGAACACCAGCCTGGAACATAGCCCGCGTAGCTGATGAAGTTGCCACTGCCTGCAGAGATGAAGCCCCACTGGCAGTCGTCGCCATCGACTTGGAGTCAGCGTTTGACACGCTGGACAGAGGCTTCCTGGTGTCCACTCTTCTCTCCGTCGGTCTGCCGCCAGTCTTCGTGGGGTGGGTTCTTCTGCTCTACGCTGGGGCCGAGGCTGCGGCGAGGATTGAGGGGATTGGGAGAACTCCTCTGTTCCACATGCTCAACGGAGTGAGGCAGGGATGCGCTGCCAGCGCAGCGTTCTTTACCATCTCCACCGGGCCCCTCCTGCTACGCCTGGAACAGCTACTTGGCCGGGATAATGTCATGGCGTACGCCGACGACATAGTCCTGCTTATCCGCGAGGATGGGCAGCTGGTGGTCGTCAGGAAGATCTTCGAGGACTTCAGGCGTGCGTCAGGAATAAGAGTCAACTTCGGTAAGAGCCAGGGTCTCTGGTGCGGGAGATGGAGGAACCGCACTGACTCCCCGTCGGCAATCTCCTGGAACAGGGAGAAAATCAATATTCTAGGGACCTTAGTGACTCCTGGAATGGGAACTTCGGCTCAAGATCAACACCTGCAAGAGTTGCTGGAGCGAGCCATTGCTAGGTGGTCCCCCTTTGTCCGCGGTCTCTCACTTGCTGGTCGAGCAAAAGCGGCCAATAGCCTGGTGCTCTCGGCCATCTACTATCATCTCCAGGCCTACCTTCCCAGCGAGACCACCATCGGTAGACTGCAGGCAAGATTGGCTCGATTCGTGTGGGGGCACGATCGAACCTCATGGCTTACCAGTAGCATCCTGGCGCGGCCGATCTCTGTGGGAGGCATGGGACTTCTCGACGTGGGCACTCAGCTCCGGCTGTCGTGCCTTAAGGGTGTCCAGGCAGCACTGCGTGGAGGCCGTAACGCTCACTCTTGGCTCGCTGAGAGCGGGATGTGGCTGACTCCTGCGTCCACTCCTGGCATCTGGCTTCCCCCGCGGCGTCGTCGGAGTCTTCACCTCTTCGAGCCTGCCGCGGAGATCCTAGATCTAAACCACCGGATCTTACAACCTGCACTTCTCCGGGCTCTTCGGGTCGTGGGCGACTGCCGTTTCCTGCGGCCTCCTGAGCTCCTGGCTCCTACAAGATGGCTGGGCTGGCGCATCGGAGAACTGACCGGGCCTGCTCCAAACATCACCATCGCTACGCGTGGCGCTCTCACGGACGACGCTGCTCTGGGGAGCTTCTGCACACGCCTGATAACCCAGAATGCCCGGGGACATTATCGCGTCGACAGCCTGGCGGACGCAATCGTGGTGCGCGGGACGACCACCGCCTTCCAGCGCCTAACCACCCGCACAGCCCGCCGCTTGCTTGAGCGTCCGCGCTTGGCTGCGCTGCCCATTACCCAGCTGTTCGGACGGTGGTTCCCCCACGTCAGCATCCCCATCTCCATCAGCTGGTCTTCCCTCCGGCGTTGCGCCTTCTCGGGGCACAATGCTGACGTTGCCGTGCTGCTGGCCCTGCACGCCCTTCCCCATCCAGCACATCCGGCTTCAGCCCGGGAGTCCTGCACCGCCTGTGGGTCCGGAGACCTGTCGCTGGCCCACCGATACTAGTCCTGCAGTCGGATCAGGCCTGTCATCCTGGAGGCCTTCACCATCCTCCAACGGCCTCCTGACCTGCAAAGCTGGATCTTCGGGCATGACCTGGAGGACGACGCCCTGGCCATCATGGCGTCCGCCAAGACCCGCATCTACAAGCACTTCCTGGGCCTGGAGATGCGGGGAGTCCAAGAAGACCCCCTCCTTGTCTGGAGGAGAACCTTGTCAAGGTGGTGGAGCCTCCCTAGCTCCTAAAATCATTGTAAATTCCCATTATTTATTCATTACTTTTATCATAATCATTTTGTAAAAATTGACTAGACGTCAATAAAAGTGTTTCAATTGTCAATTGTCTCTCTCTCTCTCGAGGTGCGAGGATGCACGGGCGCGCGCTCCTGCCCCAACTCTAGAGGCCTGGAAATTCTAACCGCCTCCGAAGAGATTAGAATTTTTGAATTATTAAGGGGGATTCTCCACCCCTCCAAGCTCAAATGACCTTGGCTGAAAGCCATCCGTCATCAATATCTGCTGATGCCATCAGCACCCCTCAGACCCCAGTGGTTACTGTGGGGCACACCAAAGAACCAGAGCCTGGTACAGGCAAGCCTTCGACGAGCTGGGCTGACCTCGTCGATCAAGGCAAACAACTCCCGATGGAGGGGCAAGATGATGGCTTCATCCTCGTCAGCCACGAGCGAAAGAGACCATCTGAAACGGCGGCAGAAGGTCAGAGCAAAAGAGGCCGCGTCCAATCTGCAGCCACCAGGCCAACTGCTGTCCCCTCTGCGAACAAGCCCCGAGTGCAGAGGTGCACCAAAACTCTGCAGAAACAGGCGGAGTTCAGAGCAAAGTCGGCGGCCGGTCAGGTAGACCAATGTGTCTACCTGGAATTCTCCCCAGAATTCAGCCAGGCGCAGTACTTCTTGGCGCTGGAGGAGAAGCTGGGAAAAGGCTGCGTTTACCAGATGAGCAAGATGGAGGGGCACATCATAGTCGCTCTCTCCAGCGTGAAGCTCGCCGAGAGGCTCATCGAGGAGGGCCTGGACATTGAAAGTGCCAATCTTCGAGCCTTTCCCTTGAGGAAGAAGGCTGAGCGTATCGCCTTGGGCAACGTACTGTTTTTTATAACGGACGCTGACCTGATCGCGGCGCTCAGGCCCTACGGCCGTGTAACTTCCATCGTCCAGCAGATGATGGAGCTGGAGAATTCCTGCTGGGCTGACACTCGTCGGGAAGCCTTCATTACTCTGCACGACGGAGTTAGGCTCTCCCAGATTCCTGCCCGGCTGGAAATCAAGGCCAAGGGAATGATCTCGTCAGTCTACGTGAGCTACGGGATCCGCTGTTCCCTCTGCCACAGGCAAGGACACAAGCGGGCCAACTGTCCACAAAAGACTGGCATGATGGAAAACAAGCTGCTTTTTCCTGAGCGGACGCCTGTAACGCGCCCAATTGCCTGGAGCAAGCCGCTTGACTCTTCCTCCCAAGCCTCACCAGCAGCTGCGCCAACATCAGCAGCTGAAATCCCTCCTCCCCCCACCGCCACAGCCGTCGCAATCCCTCCACCCAGCGACGAAGTTGAGCGGACTAACGAGGATTCCAGCTCACCATATAACACCCAGGAGCTTCCTCTATCACAGGATAAGCGAAATTTGGCCCAGAAACAAATGGACGCTCTTATGAAGAACGCCAAAGCTTCTGAGGCCATCGCCAGCGTCCAGAAGGTAGGCTTTGAGAGAGAACAACTCCTCCGAGCCATTACTAATAATGGCCTCATGGACAAGCTTCTGGCCAACTCCAACATCCAGCAGAGAAAGGCCATCGACACCATGGCCACGGCGCTTATGGCTTTGACAGGGGGCACTAGCAACACCCTGTATAAAAAGCTATCTCGCGCCAGAAACTCTGCTCGACACCCTAAATGAACTTCCGAGTTGCAACCCTGAACACGCGCGGCATCGCCGCTCTTCGCCGGAGAATTCAGCTCTGCTGTTTTCTCAAGGAGCATGAGATCGACATCTGCTTTCTGCAGGAGACGAACGTCATGTCCCTGGACGACGTAGGAGACCTCTGCCAAGGCTACAGCGCCGTTTTTGCTCCCGCAACGACCACCGTGGGATCAGGCCTCGCCTGCGTCTTCGCGGCCGGCGTCGTTGTTCATCGGCAGCAGATCCTATGGCCTGGCAAGATGGCTGTCATCGACCTCACCGTCCGGGGAATTTCCGTGACGTGTGTCAACGCCCACGTCTCTCATGCTCCTGAAGAGCGCTGCCGCCAGCTCCAGATCATCGCAGCTTTGGCGCGTGAAGAAGGTGCGTGGATCCTCGGTGACCTGAACATCTCCGAGGAATCGGCGAAGGACCTGGCATCAGGTTCAGCAGAATCCCTCGCGGAGCTCCTGGACCAAGCCGACCTCGTCGACGTCGCCACCTTCTTTGATGCTGCACTGGAGCACACCAGGGTTGCCACCATCGGAAGCCGGGTCGACGCGCGTCGTCTGGACAGAATCCTACTTCCATCAGGCTTCTGCGACCGCGTCACCCAATACCAAACTGTTGACTATGCCTACTCGGACCACCGTGCCGTTCTGATCCAAGTAGGAGACCCAGCTCCTACAAGACTTCCCTGCATCGGATAGCTGCTACTGTCAGACCTCTTTGTCGATCGAATGGAAACGTTCATCGATGAAATATCGGTAGACCTAGCAAATCTTTCACCTCCGATGTTATGGGAAAAATGGACCAGGATCAAGGCAAATCTGGTCGCGGAGATACGGTCACTCGCGCCTGCCGTCGCCGAGTCCGGCGGTGGATACATCGAGAGAGCAAGCCTCTTCCTGAGGCGGAGACTGGAGGACGACACTGCCCGCTCCGACTATCCTTCCTTGTCGGACCTCGGGCGTTCCCTCCGAGCCAGACGCCGCTCTCCCTCCACCTTCACCGACGACGACGGCAACGCCATCTCCGGGGGCCAGCTTAGGCGTTTCCTTCTGGAGCGCCTAAGCAGTCGCTTCGCTCAGGCTCCAAGCTCGGAAGAAGCCATCGCCGACTTCCTAGCTGAAGTGACTCCACTGGAGTTCGACGAGTGGGACCAGCTCTTTCTCGCCCACATCTCCCGCGACCAGATAGCGGCAGCCATCCATCGCCTGCCAAATGGCCGTGCATCGGGATGGGACGGACTACCCTGCGAGTTTGTCAAAGCCTTTGAAGATTTCTTCGCCGAAGTTCTTTGGCAAGTCTTCGAGGCTTCTCGACTCCGCGGAGCCTTACCTCCATCCTCAAGGCGCAGCAAGGTGATCTTGCTGCCAAAAGTGCACGGTGGTCCGGGTCTACAGGCATTCCGGCCAATCAGCCTGCCAACGACCGACTACAGGGTCCTCAGCGGCGTGCTCATGGCTCGTCTGCGACGTCATCTGCCAGACCTGGTGCCCCAATGTCAGACCTACGCCGTTCCAGGACGGTCATCTTCCTGGAATATCGCGCGAGTGTCTGACGAAGCCGCCGGGGCATCCAGACATGACACGCCGCTGGCTGTCATCTCTTTGGACCTGAAGTCGGCCTTCGACACCCTGAGCAGGAGCTACCTGTTCGCCCTGCTGGAGAAGCTGGGCCTACCATCTACCTTCCTAGGGTGGATTTCTGTCCTCTACGGGGAAGCAGACGCCTCCATCCGGGTCGGAGATGTCTACACCAAGGCCTTCCCGCTTCTCAACGGGGTGAGGCAGGGCTGCCGTCTCAGCGCCGCGCTCTTCAGCATCGGAGTTGGACCTTTGCTACGCCGCCTCGAGAGGACCTTGGGCCGCGGCAACGTGGTCGCCTATGCGGACGACATCGTACTCTTCATCAGGGACGACGCTCAGTTTGAGCTCGTGCCCCTGATCTTTGAAGAGTTCCGCATGTCCTCCGGGGTGGCTATCAACTTCAAGAAGAGCTGCGGGCTCTGGTGCGGTTCCTGGAAGCACCGGACGGATTCTCCTCTGGGAATCTCCTGGACGTCCGAGTCGCTGACCGTCCTAGGCTGCACCATCACCTCCAGGAACACCGTCGCCTCCCAGGCCTCACACCTGATGGGGCTGCTGGAGCAAACCATCGCGAGGTGGTCGCCCTTCACCCGCGGACTGTCGCTGGTGGGTCGTGCTCGCGCGGCCAACAGCCTGGTCCTGGGTTCCATCCTGCACCACCTCCATGGCTACCTTCCACCTGATACCACCGTCGGCCGGCTGCAGGCGCGGTTGGCGCGCTTCGTGTGGGGTACGAGCCGAGTCTCGTGGCTCCCCGGGCGCATTCTGGCTCGTCCAGTCTCCGATGGTGGCGTCGGCCTGCTTGACATCGCGGGCCAGCTTCGGCTCGCCTGCCTGAAGGGGGTCCAGGCCTCTCTTCGCGGCGCCGCCAACGGCTACTCTTGGCTGGTCCGCAGCCGGGCGTGGCTGACACCGCCGGCTCCTGACGTCTGGCACTCGCCTAGGAGGAGGAGACTACTGAGCCTGTGGGAGGCCGCGTCCAGCGTCCTCGAGCTTGACCACCAGGTTCTTCATCCCGCCAGTCTGAGGTCCCTGCGTCTTCGAGGTGACAACAGGTTCCTGCGGCTGCCAGACCTGCTGGCTTCCGAGCGCTGGCTACAGGCGACTGTCGGGGACTTCTCCGATGGCGCCCCTGCACTTGCGCGCTCAACGCGGGCCGCACTCCTAGATGCGCAGCACCTGGGGGCCTTCTGCCAACGTCTCCTGCGGGAAAACGCCAGCTCCAGCTATCATGCGGAGTACGAGGCGGAGACCATCGTCCTGCGGGGATCGGCGACCCCCATCACCCGCCTACCCAGCCAGAGGGCGCGCCGGGCATTGGACTCGGCACGGCTCCAGGCCCATCCTACTGCAGAGCTGGCTGCCCGGTGGACTCCCACCGTGGATGTGCCCCGCTCCATCCCCTGGGCCGACCTGCGTCGGAACTGCTTCTCGGGGCACGACGCAGATGTCGCCCTACGGCTGGCCCTCCATGCCCTACCACATCCTGACCATCCTGCCTCGAGGCGTGCCAACTGTGCCGCCTGTGGGTCCAGCGACGGGTCGCTGGCCCACAGATATTGGAGTTGCCGAGCCGTGCGAACCCTGCTCCGGGAAGTGTTCGCTTCCTGCGACTTGCCCCTGGATCTGCAGGCCTGGCTCTTCGGCGTCGGCCTCCATCCCGAGGCAGTGAAGCTAACAAGTGTGGCGAAGGCTACCATCTACAAGTACCATCTTGGTCTTGAGTTGGGTAATGCCAGCCAACATATCGACCTGCCCACCCTGTGGGAAAGAACTCTCGCAGTCCATCGGTGGCGGAGTCTTTCTCGCGGTGGGCGCCACCAATGAAGACCTTGTATATATTTTATATATATGTATATTTATCAATTGCTTTATATATTTATATCTATTTATTCTTGTATTTTCATTATATAATCTTATTTATTCATATTTTTATTTAATCTGTATTTAATCTTATATAATCTTATATGGACGTTATAATAAATCAGTTTCAATCTCAATTTCTCTCTCTCTCTCTCGGCAATCTCCTGGAACAGGGAGAAAATCAATATTCTAGGGACCTTAGTGACTCCTGGAATGGGAACTTCGGCTCAAGATCAACACCTGCAAGAGTTGCTGGAGCGAGCCATTGCTAGGTGGTCCCCCTTTGTCCGCGGTCTCTCACTTGCTGATCGAGCAAAAGCTGCCAATAGCCTGGTGCTCTCGGCCATCTACTATCATCTCCAGGCCTACCTTCCCAGCGAGACCACCATCGGAAGACTGCAGGCAAGATTGGCTCGATTCGTGTGGGGGCACGATCGAACCTCATGGCTTCCCAGTAGCATTCTGGCGCGGCCGATCTCTGTGGGAGGCATGGGACTTCTCGACGTGGGCACTCAGCTCCGGCTGTCGTGCCTTAAGGGTGTCCAGGCAGCACTGCGTGGAGGCCGTAACGCTCACTCTTGGCTCGCTGAGAGCGGGATGTGGCTGACTCCTGCGTCCACTCCTGGCATCTGGCTTCCCCCGCGGCGTCGTCGGAGTCTTCACCTCTTCGAGCCTGCCGCGGAGATCCTAGATCTAAACCACCGGATCTTACAACCTGCACTTCTCCGGGCTCTTCGGGTCGTGGGCGACTGCCGTTTCCTGCGGCCTCCTGAGCTCCTGGCTCCTACAAGATGGCTGGGCTGGCGCATCGGAGAACTGACCGGGCCTGCTCCAAACATCACCATCGCTACGCGTGGCGCCCTCACGGACGTCGCTGCTCTGGGGAGCTTCTGCACACGCCTGATAACCCAGAATGCCCGGGGACATTATCGCGTCGACAGCCTGGCGGACGCAATCGTGGTGCGCGGGACGACCACCGCCTTCCAGCGCCTAACCACCCGCACAGCCCGCCGCTTGCTTGAGCATCCGCGCTTGGCTGCGCTGCCCATTACCCAGCTGTTCGGACGGTGGTTCCCCCACGTCAGCATCCCCATCTCCATCAGCTGGTCTTCCCTCCGGCGTTGCGCCTTCTCGGGGCACAATGCTGACGTTGCCGTGCGGCTGGCCCTGCACGCCCTTCCCCATCCAGCACATCCGGCTTCAGCCCGGGAGTCCTGCATCGCCTGTGGGTCCGGAGACCTGTCACTGGCCCACCGCTACTGGTCCTGCAGTCGGATCAGGCCTGTCATCCTGGAGGCCTTCACCATCCTCCAACGGCCTCCTGACCTGCAAAGCTGGATCTTCGGGCATGACCTGGAGGACGACGCCCTGGCCATCATGGCGTCCGCCAAGACCCGCATCTACAAGCACTTCCTGGGCCTGGAGATGCGGGGAGTCCAAGAAGACCCCCTCCTTGTCTGGAGGAGAACCTTGTCAAGGTGGTGGAGCCTCCCTAGCTCCTAAAATCATTGTAAATTACCATTATTTATTCATTACTTTTATCATAATCATTTTGTAAAAATTGACTAGACGTCAATAAAAGTGTTTCAATTGTCAATTGTCTCTCTCTCTCTCTCTCTTCATTTGTAACAGAACATTTTATGATTATGTCCATAGCTTCCTTAAACGGTAGATTAAACTGGCCACCGCTGGGAGGATTCACCACTGATGAGCCAGACCCTCCCAATATTTTCATCTCATTGAGAACGTAAGAAGTTATTTCAAATGTAAAAGGAAAATTAAATAGTTATCTTAATAAACTGGCGAGTAAAAGTAAAGAAACAAGCAATAACATGTTTTTTAATGCATACAAATTATTAAAGGCAATTATGAATATATACTACATATTGAGTTGTATATATGTAAACACACGCACACAAACATAATATAAAATTTAAAAATGCGACTGATAAATTTATGCGTTATATAATCACATGGAGCAAATTATAAAAAGCGCGAAATCGTGAGGCGAAAGGTTTCTTTTAAGGTTTTATTGTTTTCCGAGCTTTCGAGCATTTCTGCTCACAGGAGAAAAATTGAAAAGGTATATAAGAAGAAGAATTGTTCATATATATATATAAATATATATAAGATAAAAGTTAATTTTTTTTGTGTTTAAGTTAGATGATTAAACAGGACATAGGCCAGATTGGAATGATATTGAGATATTTCATAGGAATATAAAATTTAAAATAAGCAAAATTGGGGAACATGCATTATATTCAGGACATAGGCCAGATTGGAATGATATTGAGATATTTCATAGGAATATAAAATTTAAAAAAGAAAGATTATTTTTAGAGGGATGGGTATCACGGGAAATGGGGAAAAGATCTATAAATATATTTGAAGATATTCCGCATACAGTACAATTCGTTTTTAAATTTAAAGATTACTTAAAATGGTAGGTATAAATTGTACATAATAGAAATAGATTTATTTATACTATTGTAAAATCTTTGTAAAAATATTATTTGATTTTTTATATTTATTTTTGTTTTATAATTTCTCATTATAAATATTTAAATAATTTATTTAAAAGATCATAGTCTTTTGTGAGTTAAATATTTGTTTTTGACTCGTGCTTTAGATGTTGTACAAAATTTCGAGTATCGCGTGAGAACGCCCTCGCAGCCTTAGAATAATTTCTAACGCTTTGCCTAATGTTTTAATTTTTGTTCGCTCCTGACGAGGACAAAATATTTTTGTCGAAACGTCGAGACAATAAAAAGATTCACTGGCCGAATTGTCTTTTATTTGAAGAAAAAGATGAAATAGTTGTTTATATTTATATCTTATTTAGGAGAGAAAAATGTAATAAAAGTAATTATATGTTAGAATAATATGTTTTTATTTTAAATGGGAAAAAAAATTCGAAAAATAAAAATAAATATAAATATATATATTTTTGAAAATAGAGCAATCCATACTTAATTCATTAGATATATATATATATATATATATATATATGCCTGGTGGCCAGCGATCATCAAAAGAATAGACTCAGATAATTTACCGGAAAAATTGATCAAAATTCTACAATCATATTTAAATTCCAGGACCATTTCTTTCAGTTGCGACAATTTAACAACTTCAAAGACAATTACCAAGGGGTGTCCTCAGGGCGGTCCGCTTTCACCACTTCTATTGAAAATTTTACTGAATGATTTGCTGATGAATTTTCAGGTGCCCAATTGTGAGTTGATTTGTTATGCGGATGATATATCGGTAATATGCTGGAATAAAGATCTAACATCACTAAAATAGATATAGAGGAAGCATTAAATACTATCGAATTATGGTGTATTAAGAACAAGTTAGAAATCAGTTCCGAAAAACAAACATTTTATATTTGCATAATAAAGAGAAGATCCCAGTTAAATTTAAAAGTGGATTAATTTCACCAGTACAAAAAATAAAAATTTTAGGAATAACAATTGCAAATCATAGAAGAAAAAATAAACTGAATTTTGCTTTTCATATAGAGAAAATAGTGAGCAGAACTCAAAGAATAAAAAAATTTCTATTATCTCTCTGCAGCAAATCATGGGGTCTAAGCTCCCATAAAAGAATTACATTGTATAAATCTTTATTCAGATCAACTTTAACATATGGATCAGAAATATGGTTCAAATTTTTAAATAAAAAAATGATACAAAAATTAAACTCAATGCAATATCAGATATTAATATGGAGCATACAAGAATACAAGACAACTTCGTACAACTGTGTTCACAGTTTGGCTAAAAATCCATTGATTGCAGATTACATTGAGGCAAAAAATATGAAATTTGACTTGAATAACTTATCGTTCGAGGACAAGCAAAAATACAACACATCGATATTCCCTTTATAATTAAATCCTATATAGACGAAAGAATGTTGCTCTTACTGAATAATACAAACGAGACATTTACAAGTTTTTTCAACCGGGGTATTCTAAATTATTTTCGCCCTAATTTCCACAACACACAATTTGTAACCAACCATGGTAATTTCGGGAGTTTTCTGGAAAGAATCCACGCATCGGAGGATCCGGGCTGTTTTTGTGGATACCGCATTCAAGATTCTACTCATATTTTACATAAGTGCCCAGCATTTCAAGACTACAGACTCAGTAACGGTATTTTCTGTACCGATCCAAGAGAACTGATAACCAGCAGGGACTCATACATTGAATTCAATAGATTTTGTAAATTTATATCAAAGTTTTTAAATAATCTCAAGTGTTAGGTATAATTGTAACTGTATGTACTGTAAATATGATTTCCCCCCCTTTTTTCTTTGTTTTGAGGTGTGTTTAAATTAAATTACCTATGTATATAGTATGCTTGTTTGAAACCAATTTAATGAATATGGTAAATGCCTTTGTGCATATATTTTTGGATATATAAATAGATTATCCCTCTATCTCTCTCTCTTGTATTGCTTTCCTTTGGGCGCCAGTGTCCTTGGTGGGACATCGCGCTTTGTATTTATAGTTGAATAAAGTTGAATATATATATAGTATATTTTAAACTGTATGACACTTATAGTATATGTCACATATATTGAAATTAGTTAAAGCCGATACCTTAAAATATCCTATCTTTCTATTGAAATGTACACTATTTCTATTTACTACCACCCCATATTTTGTATATAAACTACTAGCGGATGTACCCGGCTTCGCCCGGGTTTTATCCGAGGGAAAGTTTGCCTAACGAATATTATTGATAATAATATTCCGGAAAATAATATTATGATTTTAATGATAATAATATTCCGGAACACACATAATATTATGATATTAACGATATTATTATTCCGGAACACACATAATATTATGATATTAATGATAATAATATTCCGGAACACATAATATTATGATATCGATGATAATAATATTCCTGTTTTTACCCGAGTAAAGGTTTGTCTAACAAACATTTGTTAAAACAATTCTAGAAAACATCCAATCCCTAATGAATCTATACTTGGCAAGATAACTTTATGTTTGATTATCTGCCCCACCTAGCTGTACCCGTTCAAACGTTGCTGTCTTCAAACAAAAACGCAGTTTTAATACCTAAATAATAATTTATTAATGATCAAATGTATACAATACATCAAAATGAAAATTAAAAATTAAATTATCCTTACATAAATGTCATTTGAATATAACATATGTAAAAAATAATAGATATATTTTTATAATTTGAAACTCGTAAATTTGAATCTCTCGATAAAGTGAACATTTTTTCCCGGTCCCTTGAAAAATACTCGATAAGTTTAATAAATTCAATATTAATTGGTTCTCTCGGTGATTGGAAGTTAAAGGAATAGTATCTTGCCTTGGAATTGTATCATTATTCTTGTCTCGAATAAATTGCGTGTCATCCTGAATTTTGTCTTTCTTAATTTTCTACATTACAAAATCATCATTTTATCTAGTGAACATTTTTTCCCGGTCTCTTGAAAAATACTCGATAAGTTGAATAAAATCAATATTAATTGGTTCCCTCGGTAATGGGAAGTTAAAGGAATAGTATCTTGCCTTGGAATTGTATTATTATTCTTGTCTCAAATAAATTGCCGTGTCATCCTGAATTTTATCTTTCCTAATTTTCTACATTACAAAATCATAATTTTATCTAGTGAACATTTTTTCCCGGTCCCTTGAAAAATACTCGATAAGTTGAATAAAAGCAATATTAATTGGTTCCCTCGATATTTGGAAGTTGAAGGAATAGTATCTTGCCTTGGAATTGTATCATTATTCTTGTCTCAAATAAATTGCCGTGTCATCCTGAATTCTGTCTTTCCTAATTTTCTACATTACAAAATCATCATTTTATCTATTCTCCCAATATATAGGTTGTAGATAAATGATAAAACTAACTCTTTGACTTGTGCGCAATTAATAGTTAGAAAATTTTACTTTTGATAAATAATCTTTAAGATAATAAACTCTCTTATTAAAAAATACTAATACATTTTGATAATTTGAAACTCGTAAATTTGAATCTCTCGATAAAGTGAACATTTTTTCACGGTCCCTTGAAAAATACTCGATAAGTTGAATAAAATCAATATTAATTGGTTCCCTCGGTAATTGGAAGTTAAAGGAATAGTATATTACCTTGGAATTGTATCATTATTCTTGTCTCGAATAAATTGCCGTGTCATCCTGAATTTTGTCTTTCCTAATTTTCTACATTACAAATTCATCATTCTATCTATTCTCCCAATATATATGTTTTAGATAAATGGTAAAACTAACTTTGACTTGTGCGCAATTAATAGGTAGAAAATCTTACTTTTGATAAATAATCATCATCATTTAGTTAAATCTACAAATCTGCAAATAACTCTAAGGATATTCAAGATATTCAAGAAATTATTTTTCAAAAACCTTCCCGGGGATATACCTAATAATATCCCAAAATATCACGGCGATTGGATGTATTGTTTTTGAATCTATAGAGTACAGACAGACAGACATTCAATTATATATATATATATAGATTTGTATTTAAAGCCCCTATTTGTATGTAAAACTAAAAATGTTGACGTTAAAATAAAGATCCAAAGAGAGAGCGGTCAGCTGGTGGCAGGGACAGAGGGGAGGAAAAAAGGCAACGCCCAGCCCATGTGGGGCCCCCAGGGACTCTTTATTGACGACCCCTGAAAACAGGACAGGTTTTGGCAGGGGGTCAGCAGCAGATGGTTCTAGGAGGTGGCTCTCGGCAGACGGCTTCTGTCTTGAACGCGCACTCGCTCTCCATGTCTCGGGGATAAGCATCAAAGTTTGTGTCATGGCCTCTATCTCTGTCCCGTGGGCTGTCCCCGACCACTCTCGGTGCTAACATCTAGCCCTGCCTCTGCTTCTTGTTGTCCGCTTGTGCGAAGAACATCAACACTCGCCTCACGTACACGACTGCCAGTTCATCCCTACGTCGGCAGAATCACATTTGCAACAATATTACATATATATATAATATCTAGCGAATGTTCCCGGCTTCGCCCGGTTTTTACCCGAGTAAAAGTTTGCCTAACGAACATTAAACGTTAAACGTTAAAACGATTCTTGAAAACATCCAATCCACCTATATATAGATTTATAAACGTATATAAATATTGTTAAAAAAATTACTTGAAAACTTTCTCCATAGATTGTATAAACGATAAGGAAGAGTAAGGAGAAAAGATTTTTATTTAAATAAACTTGTGACAAGCTTTCGGGCAGTCACGCCCTTCAACAGGTAACTAATATAAAAAAGAACAATTGACTATCAAATAGAAAACAAACTGAGCTTTAAACAAAAATGATACAACTGCAGCCTGGCCACGAGAAAACGTGAACTCGGGAAAGTAATGTGAGGTGGGGGGAGGGGGAAGGGGTTTATCCGGTTTTTAAGTTAATACATATATCATGATATTGTTTAGGTAAATCCATATGTCGATTAATACTGTCATTAGAAATGGATAAAATGGCCTCTATGATTGATCTCTGGTGTTTACTGGTAATGTTATTGTACAAGGTGGTGGGAGAATCTAAATTGAAAGAATGGCCAGTATTAAGCGTGTGGTTGTATATGAAGGATCTGCCGTCTTTATTATTGATGCACCTACCATGTTCGATCATCCTGATGGCTACGGACCTACCAGTCTCACCTATGTAGGTTGCACTACAATCTTTACATGAGACCGAATAGACCGAGCCACCAGAAGATCGAACAGTGGTAGGTCTCTGAATGCGGGTAATGGGATGTCTAAGAATGGTGGCCAGACTTCTATTATTTTTAAAATAAGTATTGATGCCGTGTGATTTAAGTATGCGGGATATGGTAGCGGATTGTGATGAAAAAGGCAAGATACAGGTATTTCTATGGGCTGTAAGGGGTTTCAACTTAGCAGAGTTGTATTGGTATCTGTGTATGAAATGGAGAGGGTATTGTGAGAGGGCAAGCTGTTTTTTGATGTTGGAGAATTCTATTGACCTAAATATGGGCAGGGAGCAATGTGTGACCAATCTTTTGGTAAGTGTTCTGACTGTATTAATTTTATGGGATAAGGGACAAGAAGAATTGAAATTGGTATAGAAAGTTGGGTTATTGATTTTATGATATACTGTTGTGTGGTAGTGTGATGGGGTGCGAATAATGAGTATGTCGAGAAAAGGTAAAACACCATTAACTTCTGATTCATAACTGAAAGAAATGTCAGGGTGAAGGAGTTAAGAACTGATAAAATGCCATCTTCACAATCAGAATCACATATACAAAGGATATCATCATTATACCTCCTCCACATGTGAATGCCCGGTGTGTATTGGCGTTGGATCCAGTCGTCAAGGGTAGACATAACTATTTCAGCTAAGGGTGATGATAACGGGCTACCCATTGGTGAGCCCCTAATCTGTTTGAAAAATTGGTTATTGAAAGTAAATTCTGTGATGTCCAAGCATATGGAGGAAAGTGCGACTATAGAAGAAACAGTTTCAGAGTCCCTTATCCCATAAAATTAATACAGTCAGAACACTTACCAAAAGATTGGTCACACATTGCTCCCTGCCCATATTTAGGTCAATAGAATTCTCCAACATCAAAAAACAGCTTGCCCTCTCACAATACCTTCTCCATTTCATACACAAATACCAATACAACTCTGCTAAGTTGAAACCCCTTACAGCCCATAGAAATACCTGTATCTTGCCTTTTTCATCACAATCCGCTACCATATCCCGCATACTTAAATCACACGGCATCAATACTTATTTTAAAAATAATAGAAGTCTGGCCACCATTCTTAGACATCCCATTACCCGCATTCAGAGACCTACCACTGTTCGATCTTCTGGTGGCTCGGTCTATTCGGTCTCATGTAAAGATTGTAGTGCAACCTACATAGGTGAGACTGGTAGGTCCGTAGCCATCAGGATGATCGAACATGGTAGGTGCATCAATAATAAAGACGGCAGATCCTTCATATACAACCACACGCTTAATACTGGCCATTCTTTCAATTTAGATTCTCCCACCACCTTGTACAATAACATTACCAGTAAACACCAGAGATTAATCATAGAGGCCATTTTATCCATTTCTAATGACAGTATTAATCGACATATAGATTTACCTAAACAATATCATGATATATGTATTAACTTAAAAACCGGATAAACCCCTTCCCCCCCCCCCCCCACCTCACATTACTTTCCCGAGTTCACGTTTTCTCGTGGCCAGGCTACAGTTGTATCATTTTTGTTTAAAGCTCAGTTTGTTTTCTATTTGATAGTCAAATTGTTCTTTTTTATATTAGTTACCTGTTGAAGGGCGTGACTGTCGAAAGCTTGTCACAAGTTTATTTAAATAAAAATCTTTTCTCCTTACTCTTCCTTATCGTTTATAAATATTGTTACATGAGTTTAAATATATTTTGAAACACATAATTTTTAAAAAACATATATTAAATTTTTTATATGATATTTTATTTGAATATATTAATATTGATATGCCAAGTTTTTCACAACGTCATTGGAATATTATTTTACTAAATCCTCAAATTAAATCTTAAATATATTATACTTGGAACACATTTTAGCATTTTTACAATTTATAAATGTAATTTCACTAGATGCTGAGAGGTGCTTGAGAGTGAAAGTAGAAAATTTGCAAATAAAATTGCAACGAATATTTATTTCAAATCAAATTTAAACCAGAAACCTTCCTAGTAATATACGAAATAACTTCCTAAAGTTTCACGGCGATTGGATAATCTTACCTTTAAAAAATATTCATCGTGTAAACAAACAAGCATTCATCGTGTGAACAAACTACGTGTGAAATTATTAACCAATCAAATTCATTCATCGTCGCGACCAGTGCTGCGCCAAGCGGTAAAAGGCTGGAACTAACGCTTTTTGGTTTCACATAAAAAAAGACATCAACCTTTTTAGTTTTTTGAATAGCCTATATGTCAAACGAAATCTTCAGCTACCTACATGCGAAATTTCATAATGATTGAATCTGTAGATATTGCGCAACGCGATAACAAACATTGATTTTGGATTTAATTTTTATAGATATAATTTTTAGATATAAAGGATGCCCTGTAGAAGGGAAGATATTCTCGAAAGCTCAGCATAATAATAAAACCTTAAAAGAAATCTATCGCCTCACGATTTCGCGCTTTGTATAATAATTTTAGGTTTGAAGATTTCATGTTTGTAGAATAATGTATAAAATTTCATAGCGCGTCATCTGTGGATCAATTCTGAAACTATTCTCAAGAAAATTTTTCTTGACACAAACAAAAGAAAACAAAAATTTTCCACTGCCCATTCTGCGATAGGAAAATAATTGGAGGTTTCCAAGGTAGGAAGGGTAGTAGGAAATGATTTTAATTTGGTAGAAGAAACCTTTACGCCAATAATCTTAAAATGAACTATCATTATAAAAAGCCCACTTAAACAAAAAAATTATGATTTTTTAATCTATAAATTTAATCCAGTATGAGGTCATTTTGTTCCTTAACATGTCCACATTAATGCAGTTCTCACTTATATTAGGGTTGGTTCAGTCGGAATCCATTGTAGAAATGAGGGTTCTTACATGCCAAGTTTGACTTTCAACAATGTACTCAGAGGTCCAATAGAAACTGTACCGCTGAACTCAGTGAATACCTTTCGTAATAAGGATATGCAGCAATAAGTATACGGACCTTTAGAGCATCAAATCGGCAGTCAGAAGTATGCTCCACTTCAAACATGAGGAATCGAAGCTCCACAATGGAGTTCTCAGGAGCCCGGAGGTCGTAATAGCATTTCTTCTGGTGGGGGTATGAATCAGGATAGTTGGGTGACTCGATCAGACCTTCACTTGCCGTGTACACCCCTCCGCACACTGTCACCACACAGATGCTCTGTCAGTATCAGGTAGAGTCGACCTGGTCTTTACTTGCCGTGTACACCCCTCCGCAACCTGTCACCACATACATGATCTGTCAGTATCAGGTAGTTACATCCTGGCTTTCACTTGCCGTGCACACCCCTCCGAACACTATCACCACACACATGATCTGTTAGTATCAGGTACTGCCGATGGCTTTCACTTGCCGTGAACACCCCTTTGCCGTGTACACCCCTCGGCACACTGTCACTACACACATGCTTTAGTAGTATCAGGTAGTTTCTTCGCGGAGCACCATTATACTCTCAAGTAAGACATTACAATATAGATATATATAGTATACAGTACTTTGAATACGTTATTTTATTGTTCAAGGTATATTTTGGGCTGTATAGGCGTTTCTACCCACCTGTGGTATAACTGGCGGAGAAGCCAGGGCGGGTGACAGAGTTGTCGGTGACAAACTTGATCCAGAGGGTGTTGGACGTGGAGAGGATGCCAGGAGGAAGGGCGTTGTTGCAGAATCTTCCAAGCAGCGGAGACGTGTCGCCCTCCCCGTCGTACACCTGGGTGACACTCTCTCTGTTAACTCTCTGTCCTTATATATATGGCAATTTAAACCAACAAGCTCATATTGTATATGATATAACAAGATTTTCATGTTGTATAATAAATACTTTTGTAAACGTTTGAGACGAGGCCTAAAGATGCCAGGAAGTCATATATCTCTACCGATCCACGCCCTTATTGCATCTGCCTAAACCCATTACTTCCTCTCGGCAAAGATATATAAGCCTCCGCCTTAGCCGAAAATATATAGTCACTTGGGATTCCCAGCTAGGTGGCCAACCGAAGAGGCAGCAGGTAACTACGGCTCTCGCCAAGTACTATTATTATTTTTATTTCTTTTGCATTTTATTACTATTATTAAAAAAATTGTGCTAATTCGGCAATAGAGTAGAAATTAGATTTTGAAAAGCTAGCTTTAGTAGCTAAAGCTACTAGACAAACAACGCTAGAAACTTCTATGGAGAAAGATTTAAGAGAATTGATTGCGGCACTTACTGTTAAAATTGACGACTGGGGATCAAAAATAAAATCTAGGCTATCTTCGATTGAACTAGGTATGCAGAAATTCGACTCCCGTGTACAGCAGCTCGAGTCTTCACTAGAAGATACCGCGTGTGCTGTTGCATCGAATGCAAAAAAGATTAGCGAATTCGAGAGGCGAGTTGAGTTTTTGGAGATGAAAAACAGAGAGAAGAACCTAGTTTTTTATGGCATTGAAGGTTGTGGTACAGAAACGTCGAACGAATCCTGCGTCAAAATAAAAATATTATTAAAAGACAAGATGCAAATTTCCGACGATATCGATGTTTCCAAGGCTATCCAAAAGAGATAAAGCCCCAATTTTTGTCGAGGTTTCCGAACACAGTGAGAGAATGAAGATATTAAAAAATTCATTCAAACATAAAGATTTGAATGTCTTCGTCAACAAGGATTACTCCCCTAGCATCAGAGACCAACGCAGAATATTGATTTCTAAACGGAATAAACTCTTAAATAAAGGAGAGAATCACTGCAAAACTAAGAGATAACAAACTAATTGCTAATGGCACGGTTTACCAAGCTTCTAATGGTAAAATTACTACCAAGGAGGGTGCTGAACTATAGCGATTGGATAGAAATACACAGAGACTATCAATAGATCATCCAATCTTGCCGCCAAATGGAAAAACCCGAAATACATGCTCAGTTAATCATTGCCACTCAAATTACCCTAAATATAAACCTTTAAAAGCAAAAGGTAATCCCTTAAGGATCATATACTGGAACATAAATTGATTTTTTAGAATTTCTTCGGTCTTCTCCCTCTTCGATTACTTGAAATTGTTTGATATTTTTGCTGTAACTGAAACCTGGTGCCAATATTTACTTGACCTAGCTGTAAACGATTTTGAGTTTTACCAATCACCAGCTGTTAAACCTTCGAACCGAGGGAGAAGCTCTGGAGGAATCCTTGTAGGAATTAGAAAGTAAATCCATGCCTTAATCTACAAAGTTGAAATTGAGCCTAAATGGATCTCGGTTATATTTAAACTGGCTTCAATAGCAGACTCACCCCTAGTGTGTGCAATTTTTGTTTACTTACCCCCAAGCGAATTACAGCTAGAAAATAAAAAAAAATGTTTTACTATGTTGAAAATAAAATGCAACAAGGATTCGAAATAGTTTTAGGCGGTGATTTAAATATTCGCATTGGCTACTTGGGTGCTTTCCACAACTTGTTCCAGATCCCAGCTCTGCTTTCCGTCTACCGTACCTCCAGAGATCCAACCGTGTCCCCCCTGGCTGAGACCCTTGTCGACTTACTTGATGATAACTCCCTCACTATACTGAACGGAAGATCTATTAGTGATAGAAACGTATGCTATACTTTTATCTCACATCAGGGGTCTTCAGTTTTAGACTTATTCATGGTTTCTCCTGCAATACTGGAACTTGTTCTTGACCTAAGTATCGAAATTTGCCTTACTCCGATCATTTACCACTTCTTTTAAAACTAAACGGGTCAGACAATACAAAATCGAAAAGCCTACCATTAGAGTATATTCCTGTAAAAAAATTACCTGGTCAATAAACAAAGCTTCGACATATGAACTTTGTCTCGAAGACCTAAATGCTCTCCAACTACCGGAAGACGCCTCAATAGATCTAGGATAGTTCGCGGTCTAAGCCATGGTTTGACGGGGAATGTTATACAGAAAAAAATATATATGAAAAAAAAATCTTAAGTTATATTTGACTCTCAATACTCCTATTTATAAAGATTTGTTTATTAGGAGTAAACGCAAATATCTATCATTGCTCAAATACAAAAATAACAAATACTCTGATTCTGTTCAAGCTGCCCTTAGCAATGTTAGAGACTCTGCCGAATTTCGGAAAATAATTGCGTCCTTTAAGAAACGGAATAGCACAAAAGGAAATATTGACATCTCAGAGTGGGAATCCTTTTATCAGGATTTATTGTCGCCTCCTCAAAGAATTGTGGCTGATGTACCTACTCTACTAATTCCTATTGACCCCGAGCTGAACGCCGAAATTTCACTTTTGGAAATTGCGAGGGAAATCGCTAGCCTAAAAAACAATAAAGCAGCAGGTTACGATAGTATACCAAATGAAGCTATCAAAGCCCTACCTGAGAATAGTTTAATTCTTTTATTTAACTTATTCAATAAAATATAAACTAAATCCTAAATTTCCTTCACAGTGGTCAAAAACCATCATCCAACCAATATTTAAAAATGGTGATCCGAATGCAACATCAAATTATAGGGGCATTGCCCTTATAAGCAACTTGTCAAAACTTTTTACATCCATATTAAAAAATAGACTAAGTAATTGGATTGAGAATAGAAAACTCATAGCGGAAAACCAGGCAGGATTCAGAAGGGGTTACTCGTGCCAACAGCATATCTTCACTCTTACATCGCTAATCAACAACAACAACAATAGCCTTTATTAGGCACACGTGCCATAAAGGATTCTCCCTGTAGAACAAAATAAATAAATGACAAATTAGCATCGTAGTTATATACAAATATTGGGTATTGACCTCGACCAATTATCGAGTTGGATCCGGTGTCTGTGCTAAATATTTTGATTGAGCTGATTTCCAGTATTTATAAAAAGCGAATGCAAAGGGTCTGGATTTTACGACTTTTGCCATTAAAACATAAGGCGAATTGCAATTATAGCCGGTCTCTTGACGAAGAATTTCTCTTTCTTCTTCCATTGCCGTACAGTAGAACATGTAGTGTGGAAAATCGAGACTAAATTCACCGTTGCATAAGGTGCATTTTATGGTCTTAGTTTTCAATTGTGAAACATGATTAATTCTCTATAATACAAAAAGGCTTCTTACTTGTACAATGATTCTCTTTAAGGTTAGGGGGATATTGTCATTCAGATAGCATTCCATTGTAGGTGATGAATGAAAGTATTTATAGTGAGAGTAGAGTATTGATTTTCTTATTCTTACATAATCCAGCTGCAAGGACTGATCGGTTGCCGTTCTAATAATTAGGGGGATGTATCTTTGTAGAATATTGAAGTCTGTACATCCAACAAGTCATGAGAAGCCGGTGTTATTAAGTAGCTCTGTTATACTTTTTACCAGTCCGATATTCTGTTTTGAAGAAATTGAAATGTCCCACAAATGTGACAAACAAATTGAAGTTAGCCTGTTGCCGTCCATTTTCAGAATTCTAGTCCAGAATTTTAAAGTTAGTTTTTTCACTGTGATATCAAGAGAGTTTCTTCCTGTTTCGGCCCTCAAAATATAGCCCGGAGTATAGCTTGGAAGGCACAGAAAACGTCTGAGAAAAGTATCCTGGATTCTATCTAAGATTAAGGCTTGATCATGTGCCCAGATTGGAGCCGCATAGAGTAGGACTGTCAAGATCATAGAATCCAACAATCTCATACTTGCATGGAAGGATATGAGCTTGGACTTCAAAATAATCTCTCCCACAGCACCCATCACGGCCATTGTCCTGCCTCTATAATTTAAGGCAACTTGAGTGAAAGAAATCGAAGGGGTTAGCGGGTAGCCCAGGTACGTATATTTTGATGTAACACTTAAAGGACTTTGACCCCAATACCATCTTTCTGAACGCGCCACCTTTCCTCCATTACGGAAAACCATTATTCTTGACTTGTTTTCGTTCAGAGTTAGTAAGTTAGTTTCTAGATAGGTTTTCAGTATATGGATTTTTAATTGAAGGTTTATTTTAGAATCACCGATCAAAACAATATCGTCGGCATATAGGAGGAGGTGTATGTTTCCGAAATTGGGTAAGTATATTCCTGACAACCCCGAGTCATCAAATATTTTAATCAAATCATTAATAAAGAGTAGGAATAGGCATGGGGATAGTGGGTCACCTTGGAGCACCCCCGAACGAATTTCAATGAATTCAGTGATAGAATTGTTCCAACGAACCGCAGCGGTCATGTCTTCATAATAACATTTAATTGAGTTGACAAATCGGTGATTCAGTCCTATTTTGACTAGTTTTGTCCATAGCAATGCGTGAGGAACCGTGCCAAAAGCTTTTTTTAAGTCTACGAAGAAGGAGTAACATTTACCTCTTTTCTTCCTTAGGGCAAGTTGGATTACAGATGTCAATATGAAAATATGATCTTGACATGAGTGAGCAGATCTAAAGCCCGCCTGATTCTCTGGGATAATATCATTAGTTTCAATCCATTTGACTAGGCGGGACCTAAGTATTGCTATAAAAAGATTCGCGAAATTGCTCAGCAGTGAGATTCCGCGGTAGTTGGATGGATTATCAGAATCGCCATTTTTAAAAATCGGATGAATAATAGACTTCGAGAAGGAGGATGGGAATACAGCTGATCTTAGTATTCTGTTGTATATATCCTTTAGTAACAGTAAGTATATATATATATAACTGTGGGGAAGGAGCTTAATTGCTTCGTTCGGTACCTCGTCGATTCCAGCTGCCTTACAGTTCTTTAAACGCGAGATTTCTTCTATTATCTCCTTCATTGTAATTTCCGCCAATAAGCCTGTATCCACTGAAAGCGTGTCTAACATAGGAAGGATATATTCTGTTGATGTTTCAGATGAGAGTAGTTTGTCGTAAAATTGGTGCCATTCTTGAAGCGAAATGTTTCCTTGAATGAAACTTCTTTTTTATAAATGCTTATTGTTTTCCAAAAGTTTTTAGAGTCATGAGTATTGCTTGATAAATTTACATGCAGTGATTGGTAGTATTTTTCTTTTTTTCTCTAATTAATGCAGTATAGAATTTCTTTTTTGAAATATAGTTAACACGGTCTGTTTCTTTTTTTGATTTCATGTAGATTTTAAGATGGGATTTAGTATTCTTTTTTGTTGGATAACATTCTCGGTCAAACCAGGGCTTTGAATTTGGGTTCGATGTTTTAGATCTTCTCTGCATCCCCGCTTTCACATCGCTAATCCAAATGACATTAAACCGCAAAAGAAGGTAACTTTACGCATTCTTTGTTGATCTTAAAAAAGCGTTTGATACAGTTCCACATCTACTATTATGGAGAAAGCTTGCGCTTGTTGGTTTAAGTGTGCGATTTATTAAACTTATACAGAACTACTATGCTCAAATGATGGCAGCGGTCAGATGGAACGGCTCTTTTACAGAATTCATCAAAATACAATCAGGTGTTCTTCAGGGTGAACCTCTTTCACCGTATTTATTTATTATTTTCATTAACGATCTGGTTGCTACACTGGATGATTCTGACCTGCCAGGTATATACTTACTGGGCCATGGAACTATACACCTTCTCCTGTTCGCGGATGATATAGTCCTCTTTGGTGAATCCAAGATAAATCTCCAAATAAAGATTAATTTAATGAAAATATATTTTGAGGAAAATGGTTTAACTCTGAACCAATTTAAGTCTAAAATCGTAGTGTTTCGAAATGGAGGCCGCTTGGCCAGATCTGACGTTTGGTTTTGGGGCCAACAACCCATGACAGTATCTTCAAAATATACATATCTTGGCTACCCCTTAACTACCAATAATCCAACTTCTTACGTGGCGCAGCACTTTAAAAGCAAAGCATTGGTTGCTACAAACGCAGTATGGAGAATACTATCTAAGTCAAGAACCAAATCGTTCGGAGCAGTGATGAAACTACTTGACTCCATAGTTTTATCCATGTTGTTATACTCGGCCCCCCTGTGGGCGACAAATCAGATAGGAGTTGTAAACCAGATCCAGGATATTTTCCAACGGCGATTTCTTGACCTTCCCAAATATACTCCGGGCTACATTTTACGAACAGAAACCGGAAGGATGTCCCTTGAATTAAACATTACGAAATTGATTCTAAAGTTCTGGATACGGATTTTAAAAATGGACAGGACAAGATTACCCTATGTTTGCTTGTCCCAGCTCTGGAAAGTTTCAATTGTAGGAAAAGCGGGAAACAACTTTATTCATAACCTGAATAGCATCATTGATTCTAGGAGTTTTTCTTTTCTTAAGAACTGTGAAGATTATATGGTTGTGCGAGGAGAAATGCCTAGAATTATTCAAACCACAGTTGGACCAGCTACTCCAATTTGATCGAGCTAAGATACAAAACTCAACTCATTTTATTCACTACCAATCTCTAAGTAGCTCCTTTATGACGGAGGACTACTTACTATCAAACCTCCCTTTGAAAATTAAACGATTTATAGCCCGTCAAAGGATTCTATGGCTACTTTTCCGCGAGGATATCACGGGATTTTGGAACAGCGACCCTTTAAATTGCTACTTCTGCAATGTTGGCATCCAAGACAATTTGGTCCACTATCTATTCCATTGCCCATTCCTACATGAAAAAAGAATGGAAATTCGCGAAATTTCGGGGCTAACTCACTATAATGGACAACATGTATATAAAATCTTTACTGCTCTCCTGCTGGATAAAACATTTGTTTATAAATATTTTAAATTTTTCAAGGCAATTGATAAAATGAGGGAAGAAGTGCTAAACTCCACAGACAACGGCCGATTGCTCCCCCTCCCCTCTAAATTGATTTTCCTCCTCACTCATGTACATATATAACCTTTTAGGGGAATCCCCTTGTAAGACAATAGTGTCTTTATAAAGGTTTTTGCTGTTGTTGTTGTAATGAAATAAAATGAGGATTAAAATAGTCATTTCACCATCAGAG